>JAREYC010000007.1:30865000-32155000 GCA_030015325.1 Cryptoblepharus egeriae
GGCAAGCAAGAGTGCTCATGAGTTCTGACCCTCCAATCTTCAAAATGAGCCCTGCCTATCCCCCTTCCAGTCATCCATCTCCCACACATAAATTTCTCCATCATCAATTGAACAGCATTTGGGACCCACTGGAACATCTATGGAACTTCAATTGCACCAGCGATACCTTTTTACAAGCTTTTTACAACTCCAAAGACAACTTAGAGTGGCAGATCTTGAGATCTGCTGCTATAAACCGTCAATAGCATTGGGCACCTATTTTTTACCAGTCTTCTTAAATGACCTGGAATCATAAGTTGGAACTGACTGTAGGCCGAGACATAACTTTAACATGCTAATTCACACCCTGATATTCCCTATTAGCCAGCTGATGAGGAAATTGATATATTTTTTTCACGCTAATGAAAAGAAAACCTGGAAATGAGTATCTGTTGCACCTTATCTTCAAAGAAGATAAGGCAACGCATGCTCTGAATATTAAAGATGTGTAATTTAAAAAAAAACTTTCATGTGGCCAGTCAAGTAGATCAGAACTACTTTATAGAGAAAGATGCCTGAAAGTTCTGTTTCCTTCTGTTTTACTCATTATTTGACTCATTAAGGCTTACTTCTGAGTAGACATGCATAATATTTGTTGTTAGTATCAGACCTTGGTTCATTCACTAGGGTGAACTGCACTGTACATGTCATATACTCTTTGTGTAAAATGATAATTTTAGAAGATATCTCCTTATTTGAATGATAATGATGTGCTTTGTTTGAATCTATAAAGCCTGAAGTATTTAACGCTGTTTAAACAGTGTGGATAATCAGTGATGGAGATTAAACAGATGTGAGGTATGCTGGACTTCATTGTGTGATATTTTTTCTAAAAAGTTATAAAACTCACCTTACTGGTCATAAGTACTATTATTTTCATTGGTGATAAAGGCTTATGGAATCGGTAGACATAAATCTAAATGTAACTAAATTGATCACTAAGGATGCAATCTGGCTCCAAACTTACTCATAAAAAGGCAACTTTTTCAGCATTTGTACCATGTGAGACAGTGTACCCTTGTTGTGAATTGGAGTTTCCACCAATCCATGATGGATGCGACATTGGGATACCTGGCCGGCCTGTTGCTTCCCGAACTTGTACCTATTTATCTACTTGCATTTGCATGCTTTCGAACTGCTAGGTTGGCAGGAGCTGGGCTAAGGACGGGAACTCACCCCATCTGACAGTGCTTCGGTCTTGAACTGCTGGCCTGCTGAGCGGAATTCTGGTCAGCCACTGCAGCCCCTTACCAACCTTACTCATCAATTTTCAAATAGTCTTTAGCAGCACATATATGGGGAAATCTTACCTTGTTTGCTGTGACCTCATGGAGGGCACATTCAGTGGTTCAACCAGTTTCTGCTGATGGAGGGGTGTTGTCTTGTAGGAGCTGTGGGGGAAGGATGCTGAGACGAAGCAATCCTTCTGTTAAACAGCAGGGTGCAAAAGGCAGAAGAAGCATTTGCAGCAGACCAAAGAGATCTGGTGTTAGTTATAGCTGATGCAAGGAGGGAAGCAGGGCAAGACACCTGGGGCTGCTGTCCAGTAGGAATTCCTCTTTTATTTAGCAGGGGTAGAGTAACTGGCCCTACACACCCCAGCAATGTCTGTTCAAGTGGCTTCTGCTGGTGTTCTTTTTTTTTGCATTTTAGATTGTGAGCAGTGATGGGCTTCAAAGAAATTAATAACCGGTTCTCTGCCCATCTGGCAGCCACTTTTAAATGGCTATTCTTAAACTTTCTATGTCCTATCTTTCATTAACAACCGGTTCTATAGAGTAGGTGCGAACCAGCTGGAGCCCACCACTGATTGTGAGCCCTTTTGGGACGGGACCCATTATCTATTAATTAGCTATTATTATTTTTCGACTTTCTTTGTAAACCGCTTTGTGAACTTGTTAGTTGAAAAGCGGTATATAAATACTGTAGATAAATAGGAAGGGGCACCCCCCCAATGAATGAAGGGGACATTCTGGGGCAGGAGGAGAGTGGGTCCAGGAGCGGGAGGGTGAGGAGTGTGCAGTGTGTGAGGTGGGCAGTTATCTGGCAGTCTCTGTTGCTTCCCCTGGCTATTCCAGAGGTGAGCTAAATTTGAGTAGACCCACTGGGGCTGCTGCAGCCCTACTTCCCTATAAGCCTCCCCTTCCCTGTAGTAGTGCAGCACCAGACCCAATAATTGTGCTGGATTCAGCACAGGCTAGGACAGCCTGCCTTATCCCATGCAGGTTAGGATTGGGCGCCCGTATGAATGTCCATCATTTCTAAAACAAAATAAATGAAAACCAGATATAGCTGTCATATTTGGAAAGAAATATCAGTCACCAGATCCACCATCAGTCTATCACAAAGGTATTTCACTGGTGTAATAAGTCAATGAGATTGAGTCTCCTGACAATGTGGAAATTCTATATATATACAATTGTACGTGCATAAAACACAGAGGTTGGGGTATGTGTTACCTCCCCCCTCTATGGATTAAATGTGTGGGTGTGAAACAATTGCAAAGGGCTCCTCATCTTAACATATTGGTGGTGCCAATATCTCTTTTTGCTGTGCCAGCATAGCATATTTTGTAATGTTGCCTTGATACAGAATCCAGGATTGTGTGCTTCCCTAAGTACATATTTACTGTCACTGGCAAGTCTTCATATCAGACCATTAACACCTTAGGTGGTTTCTCTAGTAGTTATTTGTAAGTGAAGAACATTGTAATTAACACAGCAAATTTTCCTTTTAATCCTTGCACTAGCTAGTTATACTTCTCGCCTTGGCAGGGGTTTTCTCATGCATTCATTAGTGTTATCAAAAATTTCCACATTTGTTTTAGGCAATGTTTAAGTAGGTCAACCTCCATATTTTTAGAATGGCTTTTGTTTTTGCTGTCTCTTTTTTGCTGTCTCTCACAGAATGGAAAGTTCACAGCTGTCCTACAGGTGAGAACTGTTCACTAACTTAGTTATGGTGTGCATAAAATAATATTGTTTCATCCTCTAAATCAGGGCTTTTCAACCAGTGTGCCATGGCACACTGATGTGCCGTGGACAGTCCTTGGGTGTGCCGTAGGAATTTGGGGGTTGATTTCATTAATAGGAAAATGAGGGGATTTGAACAGTCTGGTGTGCCTTGTTAATGGTAAAAAACAACTGATGTTAGTGTGCTGTGAGAGGAAAAAAGTTGAAAATCACTGCTGTAAATTTTTAAATTATTTCTGTGCTCCAAGGAAATGTATTTCATAAATGATGTCATTTATATCTTAACTAGCGAAAAGCGTACCCACGTTGCGGGAGTAACATTTCCCCATACGCCATCCCCCCACGGTGCATCAACACCCCATGTGCAACGTCCCCCATGCGCAACTTCCCCCATGCGCAACATCTACCCATGCGCAACATCCACCTATGCGCAACTTCCCCATATGAAACTTCCCCATGCGCATCAGTCCCCCATGCGCATCAGTCCCCCATGTGCATCAGTCCCCCATGCACATCAGTCCCCCATACGCAACTTCCTCATGTGCATCAACCCCCATGCGCAACATTCCACATGCACAACTTTCCCCATGTGCAACTTTCCCTATGCGCAACATCACCCCATGCGCAATTTCCCCCATGCGCAACATCCACACATGTGCAATATCCACCCATGCGCAACTTCCCCATGCGCATCAGTACCCCATGTGCAAATTTCCCCCTTGCGCATCATTCCCCATTCGCATCATCCCCCATGCGCAACTTTTCCCCATGCGCAATTTCCCCATGTGCATCAACCCACATGCGCATCATTCCCCCATGCGCATCACCCCCCATGCGCAACTTCCCCCATGCGCATCATCCCCCCATGCACATCGTCCCCCCGATGCACAAAGTCCCCCATGCACAACTTCCCCCATGCGCAACTTTCCCCCATGCGCAGCATCCTTGCCAGTGCAACCTCTTCCTTTGAACAACATCCCCCCAGTGCACCAGACACTGAGCACCAAATTGGCTGGATGTTGGTCAGTCTCCCATGTTAAGTATAGGACAAAAGGTGCAATCCTAACCCTGTCTACTCAGAAGTCCCATTAGATTCAATGGGGCTTACTCCCAGGAAAGTGTGTTTAGGGATTGCAGCCAAAAACACGTTGACCCCTTTCCAGCCTCTGAAGGGTTAAATTTCTCCAGATGGTTCTTGGTGGGTGTTCAGGTGACAGAAGGAACTCCCAGAATTCCATGCTTCAGGCCCAGCAGTTGGGGCGGAATGTTGATGAGTCAGCAATTCTCAATGCAAAGTATAGGGAGGAAAACGCGTTGCGCCCCTTTTCACCCCCTTCCGGTTGGAATTTCCGAAAACTGGTTCTTAGTGCACCCCTCCCTCACAGAAGGAACACCCTCCCCAAATTTCACGCTTCTAGGGCCGGCAGTTTTGGCAGGGCGGTGATGAGTGAGTGAGTGAGTGAGTGAGTCAGTCAGTGAGTGACTTTTCTCTTTTATATATATAGATTTATTTTCCTGATACATTGCTTCACTTGCTTTTAAGAGGAGGTTTTGCTCAACATTATCTGTTGAATTACAGCCCAGTCCTAGCTTTCCCATTCTTGAGGGGAAGAACGAGTTACCATTGGCCAGCGCTGCTGCAGCACTGGTTGTCCCTTCATATGGAATTGAGGCTCTTGCCCAACAGTGGGAGCCCCTCTTCTACATGTGCCTTATGGTACATTTGCAATACCCAGAGCAGGTGTTGCAGTAGTTTAGGTTTGGCCCCCTTAATTTCCAGTATTTTGGAAGGACTTTGTGTTAAACTTGTCTGAGCATTGTTAACTAATTTTTCACCTAAATATGACACATATGAGGGAATGTAGAACTGTTTTTAAACAAACACCAACTTATCACACATTTGCTATTTATTAGTCTACAGCAGGGTTTCTGAATCCCCCGTCAGGGGACCACTGTTGGTCCTTGGCAGCTGCCTAACCGATCTGTGAGAGGACTCCTCTAAGTGCATCTTCCCCTCCACACAGCAGAAAGGCTCTGTTGGAGGATTGCAGCCTCAGAGACCAATCCTATGCCTGTCTACTCAGAAATAAGTCCCATTGTAGTCAGTGGAGCTTAATCCCAGGAAAGCAGGACTGCAACCTAAGAGTCCAATCCAATGCCTGTCTACTCAGAAAAATGTCCCATTGTAGTCAATGAGGGTTGTTATAATAGGATTTACAGCGAGAGGCAGCTGTCCTGTGCTCTAGGTGGAGAAGCCCAGCCCTCCCTCCAGGTTGCCAGACGTGGGGCTCTCCCCCCACCCCTGGGCTGGTCCCTGGAAATTTTTGTCCCCAAGAAGATTTCTTGGTGGTTGATGCAACAGATCTGCTATCAACTCAATAGTGCAACAGCAGCAGCAGCACTTTCTGCTGTGGCTCTTATTGGAGATCAATGCACTCTACAACATGCAAAGCACTCCCTTACTGCCGCCTTATGGCTGGTACCTGGGGTGGACCATCCATTCTGCCTGCCCTTGCCATACCACCGCATACACCTCTCTTTTTAATTAGAGTTAATTAAAATGTGTTAAATAGGTGGGGAAATGAATATTCAAGCATCTTTAATGCAATTGGGATAGCAGAAAAAGTTCTAGTGTCAACAAACTTACCTCTCAGCTCCTCCGTACTGCAATCTCATGGAACCATATGAAATTACTTACCTCAAATCACCATTGTTTATTTCCTTGCATGCATGTCACATTGTTCATTAAATGCTCATGATGGGGAGCAAGAGAAATGTGCAAGGTACATTTCTCTCTATTTGAGAGTCAATGATGTTTAGAAGAAGAACAAGCTATTACAAGATATGAACATTATTGTTAAAATACAAGACAGAAGAACAAATTAAGGATTTTATGGTATGCAAGAAGTGTTGGCAAGAAATGTTAGCCATGTAATACCAATGGGAGAATTTGTGAATATGTTCTTATATATGACAACTGCTGCAAGAATATTATATATTAAATCCTGGAAAGCAATATCACTAGGGTTTGCGTCACCTGATTTGGGAGGTCAACATGTCATCCCCATGCAGTGTGTGAAGCACCTGAATGATGGGTGTGATTGCCCCGCCTCCGCTGGTTTTTTCTGCCACACTTATTAATAAAATAAAGATATTTCAAAGTGATTTGTTTCCACTGAATTCTGCAGCAAATTACACATCCACTGGTATATACTGTAACATGATAGGATTACTTCTACAAACCATTATTTCAACCATGATTTCACTGTATTTCACTGAAATCGTCAGGAACCTCCTTCTGGGGTGATTTGTGGGGCTGTGTTCATTGGATCAGGACAAATCTAGTGTCACTGGATTCCTCTCAGACATCCCTTCCCAATGGCACAATGCCAATCTGCAGGTTAAACTGCAATATGGGTCACTTTCACTTTCCATAGAGTTCAATGTATATTTTTAATTTTAGGTTTTTGACCATAACATTTGATAGGAAGGTACTATTTCAAAACATATTTTTGTGTTGGATTCTGCTCTTTGATACAAATCCAATTGTATTTGACATGATGGAGTTTTGTGCACCATTGAGAAGTTTCATTTTTGGGTGCCTCAGTGTTCGTCACCCCCCTAGGTGTGTCACCTAGTGTGGACCTCACTCCTGCACCTCCTAGCGAAAGTTCCAGAGATATCGTCTGTTGAAGAATAGTGGATGATGATATTGGACTTTGCTGAAAGGACATACTTATAACTGTCCTTAAAGAGAAAGTGAAAACATTTATGGAAAATTGGTAACCACTCATGGTCTTCCTGTGCATGAAGGGAGTCTAATTATGAATTTAATGAGTAGATAATTGATGTACAATTTTATCACTTTTTCTGTTTGTTAAAAATGTAATTTAGTGTAAAATCAGAATAAGATTTGATACCTAATATGTGACATGATTTTGTAGAAATCGAAGAAATGTAAAACGAAAAATTGCCATAGAACTTACAATATCTTTTTTCTTAATTATCTTTCCTTATTTTCTTTTTTTTAAAAAAATAAAATACTTTAAAAAGTAAAATTTACTTTTTACTTTAAAAATAAAATTAACAAAAATTAAAAAAAACTGTGATGTGCAAGGTAATGATAACATTATGACAATAGTTTCCAGACAGTGGGCCGCAACACCTAAGATGGTGCAGGATGTCCCTTATGTCCTCTTTTTACCAGGTATCCCAGGCACTGCATTTTGACCTTGTGTGATTCAAGATGCTGGTGCACAGGAGAGCTGGACAAAGGAGACACCATGTCAGGGCTCTGAGACTGGTAAGTCTGGGGGACTGCTCTAATAGGGAATAAGTAAAGAGTAAGAAAACTGATTAAGGGCAAAATCCAGAGTAACTACGGGGAGTCCTTGCTCCGGTGTAAGAACAATTTGCTGTGGATTGCAGTATGAATTTCCCATAGGTTTTCATTAGATGGTGCAGTAACTACGGGTACATGTTATGTCTCTTACATGCTCCTGTAGTTACTCTGGATTGTAGTCATTTTGGGTATATTCCATATTGCATGCAATATACAGTTCCATCCTAACTTGGCCTGCTCGCTACTGTTACTATAAATATGAATGACATTCACTTAATGCCAAACAGGTGTACCCATTTTCCTCAGTCAAATACTGTGGGAACTATCCAGAGTATGCCAGGAGCAATTACATTTGTGGATTGTTGATACCATTTATATACAATAAACCACCACATAATGGGATCTGGTTTAATTTTTAAACACATACATTTTAACATATTAACCTAATTTGTCATGAAAGCATTTTAAAATGGGAAAACAGAAATTAAGTACTTTATCTTGAATTTTGGAGCAAAAGAGCAGCACAAAGATGGTGTAAAACAAACTGAGCCAAAGGAAGAGAAAATGTTGCCCTTCCTCCTGGAGGACGCTGCTTTGTTTTGCCTTTACTCTGAATTGACTATGTGGTCACTTAGCCAAATCTGATTGGTGAGATGGTGCCTGCATGGTCTTGGCTAGAATAATTTTAAGAAGTTTCAAACATCAAGCTTCAAACCAAGAAAAGAAGTAGCTTTCATGAGGCAGTGAACAGCATATGGGAAGGAAAACTGGGCATGGGAGTGTTCATGAATTTGTTTGCCATCTGATGTTGTCCTTTCTGCCCTGAAAGAGAAAAAATGGTGAGAGAAAGTTTGGCACTGCTTGAATCTAAAGTTTATTGGAGTCCCAAACAACATTCTTTTAAGATTCCGGAATAACAATGTTATCCACCTACACAGATTACCGTTTAGAGGTTTGCTTGGATGGAGAGCATGAAATAATACACCTGTCAAGCCTCTTCACGGCAACTGATTACATGACATGCCAGTCATATACAACCCTTATTTACCTCTCATTGTCTCAAAACACGCTATTCACACAGAATTCTTTGCTGTAAATGGGTGATAAAAAAGCTGAGTCAGAAAAAAGAAATTATCTGTTGCCTATTCTAGTTCCCTTCTTCCTGCACTTGTTTACTGTTGTTATGAGCAAACTAAGCCAGTCCTCATGCTTTTAGTTTGAAGGACATTGCTTACCTATGGCTGGTTATCTCATGGGATCAATTTCACACAATCTATGAGCTTTGAATGCAGATCTCAATGGCTTGATTCTCTCCTCTGTCACAAGTTCATTAGGTTCACAACATCAGATTTCCCCTAGCTCAGTAGTGTAGCTAGAGGAGGGCAGATGGGGGCACTCCACCCCAGGTACGACCCATAAGGGGGTGACATTCTGGGGGGGGGTGACTCCAATTATAATGACATGAAGGAATGGAGCAACCCCATCATGCCATATACCATTGGAGTTGTCTTGATGAGCAGAATGCAATGCAAAAATCTGTTATAATAATAATAATAATAATAATAATAATAATAATAATAATAATAATAATAATAATAATAATAATAACTAGGCATTTATATACCGCTTTTCTGGAAATTTTGGATTGCTCCTCAGTCTTTAATCAAAGCAGTTTACATAGGCAGGCGAATTCTAAATCCCCAAAGGGATTTTTAAAAACACAGATTGTCTCTATCTTTCAAGAGACACTACATTCAAGATGTTACATTCACAGTCTGGTTAACAACACTGGCCCCGATGTCTGAAATGTTATCTCCTTCCTATCAAAAATTATTGCCAAAAACTAAAAATAAAAATATACATTGAGTTCTATGGGAAAATGAATGTGCCCCACATCAAACTTTACCTGTAAGGGGGTGAATGTGCCATAGTCCATTGGAAAGGGCAAGCTGAGAGGAATCCAAGGACACCAGAATGGTTCTGATTCAATGAACGCAGCCCCCCAAATCACCCCAGAAAATGTCTCTTTTAATTGAATTGACCCTATATAAATGGAAATGAAGCCATATCATGCTTTTACTTGTGAGTAGGCAACTTGCCTTAGATCAGGCTAAGAGGAAGCAGGTCCTGATCCAATGAATTCAGCCCTTCCATTCACTCCAGAAGGAAGACTGTGCTCCAGGCTCCACTGCTTTGCATTCTATGGGGGGGGGGGGGGGCAGTGACATTCACCCACTGCTTGTAAGGAAATATTTGCTGCATATATAACTGGCCATTATTATTATTAATTTCATGTATATCATTACTATCTCTCAGCCTCACCCACCCCACAGGCTTGTTGTAAGGACAAAAAGAGGAGGAAAAACATACACCATCTGAGTGGTGGCATAAAAGGTTGGTAGAAAAATATGAAAATATTAATATTTTAGTAAGTAATTGATACTAACAATAATTAATTAAATAATTTTGTCATATCAGGTTATAAAAAATGTATGGACCTTGGGTGCCAGATGACCTAGCTATGCCACAGCTGAAGATGAAATATAGAGCTGGATGGGTTAGAATAGTAGCTTAGCTAAGGGGCAAGGTGGTTACATGGTACCTGAGTACCATGCCTCAAGGGGATTTTAACCCACATCCCTGACACCTCTCCTGCCCCCTCTCTGCTTTTCCTCTGTCCCCTCCAAATCCCTGGACTAGCTTCCTGCTGTTCCCCCGGTGCCCATGTTGGCACAGGGAGGCTGGTTGTGCCAGTTATCTCTCAGAGTGGTGTGAAAATGCTTTATGGCACTTTCACTAGGGACTTGCATCAGCCCAAGGACACATTTGGATTGCGCCCTTTCAATACAACCCTAATCTCCAGTTAGATTTGAACAGGCCTGGGAATATCTCAAAAGTTCTGTAAAGGACTTAAGTGTCACTCCTGGGGGGTTAAGCGAGTGCACAGATGTGCACCAGCTTTTCCAAGCCACCATTGGAATGGGGAGATGGGTGAGTCTGGAATCCTATCCACATTTTCCTGAGTGTAAGTCCCATTGAACACAATAGGACTTACTTCTGAATAGACATGCATCTTCCAGAACCATCACTCTGGTCTCTCACAAAAATTCAGACGTAGTAGTCCAACATCTGAAGTAGTCAAAATGATGACTTCTCAAAAGCTGGAATGAAAGGAATCTTTGTAAGCTACTACCCTTTTCTTTCTTCTGAGTCACATTAATCCAGGAGACAATTGTCAAAATGATAAAATGATACCCATCATCCTGTATTTTCTCTGTGATGTTAGGAGTTCAAATACTTCTCACATAGAATCTTTGTTACCTTTGTGAAGACTGGATTTCATGGGATCCAGAAAACATTTTGTATAATTTTGCCACTTTCACGATAAATCATTCTTTCTGAACATTAGATCACACCTTACCATTAACAGCACACTATTTTACAGCATAAAAATGAGAATTATTCCCTTACGCTTCGTGTTAATATTGTGAATATATACTTTAAATGCTCCTGTAATTTGGAACCTCTACTGTCAGTTTTCCCCATCACTCTATTTTCATACCTTCTATACTCTGTGCTTTTAAAATGATATAGTTTTGAGTTGCTTTAGATTACATGGGATTATTACAATGAAGTTTTATGTATAGCTACGTAAAATTATTCAAATTATTATTTTTATCTCTCTCTCTATATATAAATAAAAAGTCACTGACTTAGGGTGAAATCCAGAGTAACTATGGGGAGTCCTTGCTCCGGAATAAGAACAGGTTTCTCTGGATTGCAATATGAATTTCCCATAGGTTTTCACTAGGTAGTGCAGTAACTACGGGTGCACATAATGTCTCTTATGTGCTCCTGTAGTTACTCTGGATTGTGCCCTTACTGACTGACTGACTGACTGAGGGCACAATCCAGAGGAAGGGCAGTGAGGAGAGCCCTAGCTGGGCTGCCCCAAATATTCTGTATCCAAAGCAGAGAGTTATGTTGGATCCAGAGAGTCAGAAAGCCTGGGCTGCCCCAACTGCTCCAGAGAAAGCTATGTAGACATCAAGTTTGTGACACCTGGAGAGGGCTTGCTCTTGCGGAGACCACCGTCAGTTCACAATGAACAAGGAACAGCTGTGGTGCTTTCCTTATAAGGAAGCCCAGAAGTTCCTGACAACCAGTAACAGCTGCAGCATGAGAATACAATACAGCAGTATCTCTAGTGAAAGGTGGATGCTTGGAGTGGCCTGCTGAATCCCCAAGTTAGTGTGTATTGGGGATGATGTGCATGTGGGGATTTTGCACATACGGGATGTTGTGCATGGGTGTTGATGTGCATGATGTTCATAAATTCATAGACTCCTAGACTTGAAAGGGACCTACTAGGTTATCTAGTTCAACCCCCTGCCTCTGGTAGGAAATTCTCCTAGAGCATCTCCAATAGGTGCTCATCTAGTCTCTACTTGAAGATCCCCAGTGGGGGAGAGTCCACCACCTCCCTTGGCGATCTGTTCCACTGCCGAACTGCCCTCACCATCAGGAATTTTTTCCTGATATCCAACCGGAATCTATTTTCTTGAAGTTTGTACCCTTTGGTTCTAGTTCTGCTTTCAGAGGCAGCTAAGAACAAATGAGCCTCTTCCTCTATATGACAGTCCTTCAGATATCTGAAGAGGACAATCATGTCTCTTCTCAGCCTTCTCTTCTCCAGGCTGAACATCCCAAGTTCTCACAACCTTTCCTTGTAGAGCTTCCCTTCCATCCCACTTATTATTCTTGTCGCTCTCCTCTGGACTTGCTCCAGTTTGACTGCACCTTTTTTAAAGTGAGGTGCCCAGAACTGAACACACAGGCAGGCCTCAGTCAGTCTTGAGAGACTATGGTGCTCAGCGCTGCATACGCTGCATACGCTGCATGCGAAGCACGAAAGCCTGGGTTATATTGTTATGGAGGATAGGCTGTTACCCAAGCAGCAAATCCCCCCTCTCCACGCCACTGCATTAGTCCAATGGAAAGGCAGAGCCAATACGATTGGATCCAACTGGTGTTGCAGAGCTGGGCTAAGGACAGGAGCTCACCCTGACTTGTGGGGTTGACCCGTGTCTTGAACCCTGGCCTGCTGTACTAGGTCTAACCAAAGCAGAATAAAGAGGAACTATAACTTCTTGTGACTTGGAAGATACAGTCCTCTTCATGGAATTTGCCTTCTTTGCAGACACATCACTCTGCTGACTCATGTTCAGCTTGTGATCCACGCGACTCCAAGATCCCGCTCACATGTTGTGCTGCCAAGCCAAGTATCCCCCATTTTATACCTGTGTTTTTGGTTTTTATTGCGCATGATGTTGCGCGTGGGGGATACATGAACATGGGGGTGATGTGCATAGCAGGATGTTGCGCATGGGAGGGTGTTACACAATGGGAGGATGTTGCGCTATGGGATTATGGCATACAGAGGGTATTGTACTCCCACAACATGGGTACATTTTGCTAGTTGAGAATATTTATATACCACTTTCAATAGTAGTTCAGAAAGCAGTTTATACAGTAAAATAAATCAATAAAATGGTTGCATGTGCCAAGCCTAATCTAAATTCAGTCCAATCAAGTAGCCTCACTCCTTTTATTGAAAACTGGGCACCTGATCTAGAAAGTTCCCTTTCCTATTCTACCAGGCTAAGTATAGACCTATATAAAATAAACTGCTACCCTCCAATGCAATAATGCTTATATCTTTTCTAAAAATTATTGCATTTTTTCTTTTTTCATAGGAAGATGGGTTTACTCTCAAGTCATTTTGATCTGGTTCTTATCACTTTACTCAGTTCAGCCCTGGGACCATATTTCCCCATTTTGAAGTGTTAGTAGTCCCGTAACATCACCAGGCCCAACTTCACACATCTCAGGATTTTGGATATATATTCCCCATGCACTTTGTGGATGCAGTTCAGGCTGCAATCCTATCCACACTTTCTTTGGAGTAAGCTCTGCTGACTATAATGGGACTTCTGAGTACAGAAGCATAGGATTGGGCTGTAAGTTATTGAGGCCTTTCAGTTGAGATTGTTTTAGCATTTCATGTCAGCATAAGGTGATAATGTGTCCTCCCGCCTCTCCTTTAGCTAGTTATTGTCAGAACTCACTAATTGTCACTGTATAATGCAGTGGTTTATGAAACCCTCACCTCACCCCCAGTCTGCACCAGAAATAAATTGAGAACTGAATTTTGTTGTCAAATGTTGCACAATAAGCTGAGCCTCAGATCAGGTCAGGATTAGCTTTGATAAATTTCAATAAACTTTTCTCACTGTCTTTTTCCCCCCAAAATTATCTTGGTGTAAGTAATGGGGAGGACTTCACAGTCTGCCCACTAAAGTGGACATCTATTTGTCTTTAAATGCTGCTTCAACCATACTGCAGCACATACGAAAGGGAGAAGTAGTTTTAATGGTCCCAAAAGTTTCTAAATGTTGTTGACGAGGGGTATAAATATTCTAGATTATATTTTGTACATACCTAAACAGCAACTTGAATAACTAGACAGTTGTGTTCTGTGTTTTAATGAAAAATAGAGTATGGCATCCATTACCTGAAAGTTATTTGGAAAAACAATGTAAAATTGATATAGCTATTATGCACTACCCTTGAGGTGCCTGGTGTCCTTTCTCTGAAATTATATAGTGTCAATTTAAAAAATTCCTTTCCTTCTCAGTTTATAAACATGTACAAAAATATCTGACATGATGACCTTTCCACTGTTATCAGTTCAGGAGACTTCAGTTAAGAAAAGGAAAGGGTATAATCAGGCATACAATGTTTTGCTTCTCTGACTTCAAATTGCTTTTATTTTATTATGTGCTATTTTTAAGCAGAAGTTGGAATGCTGGAATATTTAAACAGCCTGGAGATAAAGAAACAAAGTTGGCCGCAAGTATAGTTCCATTTGGCATACAACGGAATTAATGTTAAAAGAAAATGGAAAGAAACTCTATAATGCCTACGAATTACAGACAAGGGAATAAGGTGCAGGAAGACTTGAGAGAATGTTATCACTATTTTATATAACACATTATTAAAACTGAATGGTCCACTACATGGATCCTGATACATGCTCAATATCTTATTACCAATTATTTCCTAGGTGTGCACATCTCTGTACATAAAGTGTCTGAGTCAGAATGGTAATGTGGCAGGTTAGTGGAGTGATGGAGAAAAGATTTAGACACCATTCTCTTCCATGGTAAGTACCATGATACAACTGGTACTTGGAACTATATTTTCCTCATGTTGTCTTGGGTCAGTCAGCATATTTTGGTGATTAAATTGACCAAATCTGATTCTTAGGCCATTTTGTGTTTCTTTTATTTGAGAGGTAATATATTTATTCCAGGTTCTGTATGTGTTTTAATGCAAACATAGCAGCCCAATTCCTCCAAGGAATTCAAATATGGCTGCTGGCCTTCAATCACAAAGTAGAAAAAATTCTCTTTTCATTTCTATATAAGAACCTAGGCTTAGCGCATTGTATACCATATGTGGCCTTGTGTCTGTCGGTGGAGCACTATAGAATTTGAGCTTGGGTCAGATTCATTAAATTTTGGCTCAGTGTTTTAAGGCGGGGCAAACACCTCTTATCCAAGTTTTATTCTCTAATGGCTTTGATTGTTTCATTGCTAAGATATTAGGTCTCCCATTGGACATTCTGGGCAATGGCCAGAATAAGTATTGTTTGCAGGCTCTGGTTGGGACATTTAAAGCCAGGAAATCAATGTTCTGCCAATAAGACATGTTCGATGTCAGATTTTGTCATTACCCACAATCTCGCACAGATTATGTTTGTAATCTGGGGTTTCCTGAGTCTTTCATTCACATTTCATTGCTCCTTGTATAAGGACATCAGAACTTAGCTTAAATCATCTTTTGAATGACCAATCATTGGTAGGGGATAAGGAAATTTTATGAATGCTTCTAGTTTCCAGTATGTATGCTTCTAGCTTCTATGTGAGGCCTGTTAGCCAGATGGCAAATTACAAGCAATTACATATTTTAAGAAGATATAGTTTTAATTGGTCATTACATCTAATTATAATATTTTTAGGTTAGTGTATTGATTTTCCTTTATTATTCCAACAAAATATAAGCTTCAGTTTGTCTGGTTTGTTCTATTTGTTTGCTTGCCTTTTCAGTTCAGAAACCTTTATTAGGCATGACAAGAGACACCTTGTCTACACAATTGCTAAAGTCCAGGAGGCCAAATTGAAAGATTAGCCACTCCTGCTGCAAAGGATTGCAGCCTTGGCTATTAACATCCCACTCCTAGCCAGCACAGGAGCGGCAGCAGGATATGACGGTAGCAGGAGCGGCAGCTCCAAATAGCTACCACCATATACTATTCTGGATCCAAGCAGGGTGAAGGTCTTGTTGGGGAAAAATGAGGGGACATTCATCCCCTCATTTCTAGCCTTCTCACTGCAGTTTCTTGAGTTTACAACAGATAAATCTCAGATGCAGACTTGAGAAGCCTCTGCATTGTTTTCAAGCCCAACTCAGGGGATTGGTTTGGGTGGTGGAAACCTCCATTGGTCTCAACCCTCTTGGGCCTGTCCCACCTTCATTCTGCCCTTTCCCCTGCCCAGAAACATTTCTCACTGCTCTCCAATCACCACCACCCCGGACCCTCACAAATTTGAGCATTTATCCTCTCCACTGACGGCCAGATCTCCCACTGCAGCAACAAAGAATGCTTAGCCCACATTGGATGCTGAACCTGCATAGTATTGGACTGCCCAAAGTTTTATCTTATTGGTTAAATAGGCAGCAGGACCACAATATCTGGGAAACATTTTCAGAAAGTAAGCTTAAGGAAAGTACTTAAGAAAAAAAATACTTTCAATGTATGCTGTATGGAAAACCCTCTGATTTTGTCTAGAAAAGTAACAGTCATGCCATCTGGCTGGCAGCAGCCCAAATGTGATGAAGCAATTACATTTTAATTTAGGAAACCTGATTTGTCTTCATTCTGATTTCAGAGAATATTTTTGCAGTATGCATCCAGTGGTATCAGGAGTAGGGGAGAGCTAGAGTTTGCAATTTTTAATCAGATTAATCAATAGCGGCTACAATCCTATGCACACTCACTCTTGGGAGTCAGTCTCACTGAACTCAGAAGGACCTATTTCTGAGTAAACATCTAGTGACTCAAATTTCAAACTGTTAATCAACAGAGGCCAATTTTAATTGAAGAGGGCAAATTTCAATCAGTGACTGGAAATTAGGAGCAAACTTCATAAACATTTCAAAATGGTTCATGCTTACTTTCTTTTGGCACATTAGCTGTTCCTAAAACTTAATCTTACTTTTAATAATATGTTGCTATTTGGGAAAAGTTAATTCTCCATCCTGGCAATTTGTATTGATGAACTAATATAACCTCATCTAAGGAAATTTATAGGAAGCTTGATATTTAGACTTAAATAACGACTTCATCACATGTTGCCACTGGATTTCTTTGGCTGAGATAATGATGTTCAAAAATAATCATACTTAGCATTGTATTTTCTGTTTGGACAATCCATATATCATCATGATTTACATCTTAAAACAATCTGGTAAGAAAATTATTATTACAGCTTTTCTGGGGATGAAAGGGACTAGCTGATCACAGCAGTGTCAGAGATGTGGTGACATAATGCAGTGCTGTGATGTCACTTCTGGGTTCTCCTGGAAGTGGAGGAAGCTGCAGCTTTGCAATCTGTCCATTTCCAAAAGATGAGGAAGGGAGCAACAGCCAGATTGTGCTGCTTCCTCTTCGTGTTTTGATAACTTCCCATTTTGGGAGCTGCTGAAATACTAAGAGGCAGCAGTGGCTAAGAGGAAGCCACTACCATCTTGGCATCCCCTCATGTGACACTCCAGTCTAGTACACAGGGTGTATTGCCCTCCACCAACAACCTGATAACCCTAAAGTCACTGAGGAAGTTTATGGCTGAGGCAAGATTCTAATCACAGAAATACTGAGTCAGTCTCAAAGAGCACAATCCTATGCATGTCTGTTCAGTAGTAAGTTAAATTACATTCAATGGTATTTACTAAAAGAAAAAATGTTATGTATAGTATACATTCATTATGGGGCTGGTTAGGTTTGCCAATTAGCAACTACATTGTATCAGCTCTGGAAAGGGTGATACCAGGGAAGAAGTGTGTGAAATTTTAAAAAACTTACATATAAGAAATGTCAAAAAATAAGCAGGAATTATTAAAATAGTTTTCAGTAAAGCAGGCCTCTGTCAGTCTTGAAAGACTATGGTATCGTGCTCAGCGATGCATACGCTGCATGTGAAGAATGAAAGCCTGGGTTAGATTGTTATGGAAGATATGCTGTTACCCAAGCAGCAAATCCCCCCTCTCCACACCACTGATTTAGTCCAATGGAAAGGCAGAGCCGATATGATTGGATCCAGCTGGCGTCGCAGAACTGGGCTAAGAACAGGAGCTCACCCTATCTTGTGGGGCTGGCCCGGGTCTCGAACCCCGGCTCAAACAAACTTATTTTGCTCTTTTGCCATGTTGTGGAATTTAGGAAGTTTTAAATTAGACAATGACATTTTTCAGCTTTTTTGTGCAAACAATAAATTTTGCAGCACCTCACAAAAAATGGTATAATTGGAGGTTAATATTTCAAGGATTCCCAAGTGCAGGGCGTGTTGCTCTGGACTCTTAGAATCTGTTCCATCATTTCTACAAAACCACTTAATGTACACAAAAATGCACTTCTTTTCATTTTTCAACTGTTGGAGGACACAGAACTGGCATACAGCTGACTGAGCATATTAGATAAATAGACCACAATTATTATTTGCAGCCAGAGAATAGTCAGCAATGTCTGTGGGCGTTTTGCGCTTTCAAAGAAATGCAGGATAAAGATAACTTCTGGAAACCATCCAACAGTTTTGCTGAATTCAGGAATTTGTCATGTATTTATTATATTAAAGTAGTTTTCCCCTCCCCATTTTAATCTACGCTTGTACTTAGGATAGCCTATAAGCCTTCTACATACTTCTTCAGAGCTGGTGCAGCATATGGCTAACAGTGTAATTCTATGCTTATCTACTCAGAAGAAACAACCAGATTTCAATGGAATTATGAGTAAATTTCATTGAAATCTGGTTCTTCTGAGTAGACAGGCAAAGAATTGTCCCGTTAGCCCCATGCTATACCAGCTTTGGTCTACATGTTTACTTCAGAGTATAGGACTATGGCCTTCAAAACTAAGCTGTGAAGCAGACTTGCCTGCTTTGCATCTATCTTTTGTTATGAATTCACTACTTGGTATGTTGGTTAGATTCCTATGTACCCTTAACAAGTAAGAGAAAGCCCCACTGAATACAAGGAGGCCAAGAACCCAATTCAGAGGGCTAAGCACAGGGCAATGGTGGTGGCAGGGTGTCACAAACATGCCATAAGCACACCAGTGACCCTCATCTCTGGAGAACTGCTGGAGCAAGTCTAGTGCTGACAGTTTCTGCACTAGCATCAGGAAAGAACCCTTTCTACTTGGCAGTCCATGCATCATCAAGTGCTGAGGGAGCATGGGGGAGGTGGAAAGGTGTTCTAGAGAAAAGGGAGGCTGGGAGAAGTCAGGTGGGATGCATGTGTTTCCCACAGGGCGGGACTTTTCACCCTTAAATGGAGGTTTTTTTCTTCACCAGCTTAAGAGCTGGTACAGAAATGAGTAGTCTCAATCAGTGATGGAATTCAAAGAAATTAACAACTGGTTCTATGCCCAACTGGCAGCCACTTTTAAATGGCTATTTTTAAACTTTATATAGAATCATAAAATCATAGGATCATAGAGTTGGAAGGGACCTAGTAGGTCATCTAGTCCAACCCCCTACCTGCAGCAGGAAATCCCCCTAGAGCATCCTCGACAGGTGCTCGTCAAGCCTCTGCTTGAAGATCCCGTGAGGGAGAGTCCACCACCTCCCTTGGCAATCTGTTCCACAGCCGAATGGCCCTCACAGTCAGGAATTTTTTCCGGATATCCAACCGGAATCTCCTCTCTTGCAGTTTGTACCCATTGGTTCTAGTCCTGTTTTCAGTAGCAGCTATGAACAAATGAGCCTCTTCCTCCCTATGACAGCCCTTCAGGTATCTGAAGAGGGCAATCATGTCTCCTTTCAGCCTGCTCTTCTCCAGGCTGAACATCCCAAGTTCCCCCAATCTTTCCTCGTAGGGTTTCCCGTCCATCCCACTGATCATTCTTGTCACTCTTCTCTGGACTTACTCCAGTTTGGCTGCATCCTTCTTAAAGTGAGATGCCCAGAACTGAACACAGTACTCAAGGTGAGGTCTGACCAATGCTGAATAAAGAGGAACTAGAACTTCTCGTGACTTGGAAGGTACAATCCTCTTAATGCAGCCTAAAATGGCATTTGCTTTCTTTGCAGACACATCACACTGCTGACTCATGTTCAGCTTGTGATCCACAGCGACTCCAAGATCCCGCTCACATGTTGTGCTGCCAAGCCAAGTATCCCCCATTTTATACCTCTATTTTTGGTTTTTATTGCCCAAGTGCAGAACCTTGCACTTCTCCCTGTTGAAATTCATTCTATTGGTTACAGCCCAGTATTCTAGTTTATCCAGATTCTCCTGGAGGTTTCTCCTGTCTTCTGTTGTGTTTGCTACTCCTCCCAGCTTGGTGTCATCCACAAATTTGATCAGGCTCCCCCGTATCCTTTCCTCCAAGTCATTAATGAAAATATTAAAGAGAACCGGGCCCAAGACAGAGCCTTGGGGTACCCCACTTGAAACCGACCTCCAGGTTGACACAGAACCATTTACTAAAACCCTTAGTGTGTGGTCGTTGAGCCAGTTGCAGATCCACCTAACAATTGCCCTGTCTAGCCCATATTTTTCCAACTTCCCAATTAAAATGTCATGTGAGACCTTCTCAAATGCTTTGCTGAAGTCAAGATAAATGACATCCACAGCATTGCCACTGTCCAGTAAGCTCGTAACCCGATCAGAAAAGGAGATCAGATTTATCTGGC
The DNA here is from genome assembly GCA_030015325.1 of Cryptoblepharus egeriae. NCBI lineage: Eukaryota > Metazoa > Chordata > Lepidosauria > Squamata > Scincidae > Cryptoblepharus > Cryptoblepharus egeriae. Next base: position 30,885,391 of record JAREYC010000007.1, read on the forward strand.
AAGATTTATTCTTGGTAAATCCATGCTGGGTTCTTTTGATCACCGAGTACTTGTCTAGATGTGCACAAACTGAGTGTTTTATTATTTGTTCTAATATCTTGCCTGGGATTGAAGTCAAACTGACTGGTCTATAATTTCCTGGGTCTTCTTTTTTCCCCTTCTTAAAGATTGGGACTACATTTGCCCTCTTCCAGTCCAGTGGCACTTCTCCACTCCTCAAGGATTTCTCAAAGATGATTGACAGAGACTCTTCAAGAATATCTGCCAGTTCCTTAAGAACTCGAGGATGCAGCTCATCTGGTCCAAATGACTTGAATTCATTTAGGCCAGTTAAGTTGTTTCGAACCAGTTCTCTATCAACTTTTATCTGCTGTTCTGCACCATCCATGTTTTCATTACCTCTTTGGGGATGCAAGTACATCCCCGCATCAGCCAATGATCCCGCACCCCCATTTGCACAGCCTTCCTTCCAAGAATAGACGGATGCAAAGTAGGAGTTGAGCAGCTCTGCCTTCTCCTGGTTTCCAGACACCTGCTGTCCATCTTTGTCCAAGAGCCGCCCCTATAGATATGTCCTATCTCTCGTTAACAACCGGTTCTATAGAGTAGGTGCGAACCTGCTGGAGCCCACCACTGGTGCCAATGTGAGGCAGCTTTCATATGTGAGGGAAGTTGAACGCTTCCTCCAACAAGGTGCAGGTGGTAGCTTGCTCACCCTCGGGATATCATGGCAGTAATTCAGGATTGTTATTTATGAACAAACTTGCACAAAATTGTTCTGTTGCTTCCTCTAAGCTGTGATATGGGGTTAAAATGTTTATCTTGTAGAGTTGTCAGAATTACCTCAAAAAGAATATTAGACAGCTGGCCTCAGTATTCACAGGGAAAAGTTGGACTCTCCCAAAGATACTGATGTCTGTGGATAATCCTTGAGGATATCCTCAAAGTACCTCCTGTTCCTTTCCAAAAGTCTTCTAATCACATTCAGGATGTCATCCAGACCTCAATGACCTCCTGGATGTGATTAGACGTTTAATTAAACAAGTTTAACTATGTGCAAAATCCATAGCAGTTACGGGTCCACGCAGTTATGTCACCCTTTAGTGTTATCATATGGAAAGTCATCTTAACAGCTCCGGAGCAAAGGATTTAATTTCACTTTAGGATATTATGTTTAATTTCTCTGAAAATGGAGCTACTTATAACTTTTAGTAGCCTTGCCAGCCTCTCAGCAGCCCCTATAAATACAGATTTGCACAAATCTAAGAAAGTGCAAACTTCAGTCACTTCCTGATCCAAAAGCAGAACTCAGAGAGTTCCTGCCTTCCTTTCCTTCTATTGAAGTGTATTGAAAACAAGTTTCAGTAGAAAAGAATGGAGTGCTGGGTGCAAAACACAACCATCTGGTGGTCAGTCATGCAAATTACATCGTTTAAAGGGGAAGAAAAACATGATGAATCAGTGAGTCTCCCTGTTGAAATATATTTTAAGACCGACAAAATAGTGAAACAACCAAAAATGGGGTGGCAGAAATGGGAGGCGGGAACATCTGTATATTGTATATTTAAATGCTTCCCAGGAAGGTTTTGTTTTGTTTTTCTTCTAGGCTTTAACCAAAACCAGAGGGAAGTTCAACTGAAGGGACTAAAATCCTGGAAAATTTTATATGGAAGACTCGGGAGGTAGGGAAGATTATTTGCCAAGATTATGTCCCATTCAAAACTTAGAGATTACACCATTTATAAAATCCAAATATGGCCATTGTATTTTCTGCTCACAGTGTGTTCTACTGCACACCTGGAATTCTTTGGGAGAAGAGACATCCTCAAAGACACAACTTGTGCATAAGGGACCCACAGAACTTTGGACTATGCTAAAATCCACAGCAGAAAACATGGACAGGACTGAAACAGGATGACAGATGGGTTGGATCCAAAATTTCCCTGTCTTCCTCCAAAGGAAGGAGATTTTAAAATATGGCTAAAATATCAAATGACCCATACAATTGTCTTCTTTCTTTCCTTCCCTATATATTTTTAAACACTCTCTAGATCTAATTAGGAAGGATTTTAGTTGAAGACCAAAACATAAAATATTTCAGAGCTTACTGGAATTTTTTGATTTACATTAGTTTTGTATCCAGTTGTAAAAGTTTGATAGATGGTTGCATTAGTGGAAACTCCTATTGTTACTTAGGAATACAGAATAGCGTTTTGATTATTCAGAAACAAGTTGGAAAGATAAAAAGAGAATTTCATATGCCCCCCTATTAAAAACTGAACTACAACAATGACAGTGTGAATTATAGCTGGATCCTGATAGCCTAGTGCCTGGAATGTTTGCATGTTTAACAAAAAGTGCTTTTATTCTTCTACAGGGGTCATTCATTTTATATTACAGAAGTTGTAAATGGCAATTAGATGTGGATGAACAGCTGGGAGCTGATGGGATGCAGAATAACTAATAGAGATTTAGGCAAATAGCAAGAGCCAGGATGGTGTAGTGGTTAGGGAGTTGGACTGAGACTCTAATTCCTCCTTGGCCAGGAAGCTTCCTGAATGACCTTGGGCTACTCTCAGCCTCATCTACTTCATAGGGTTGTTGTGAGGACAGCAGAAGGACATGATCTAAAACTTTATAAGCCACCTTGAGCATTTGTGTTGGGATGTGAAAGGCAGAGTATATGACTGCAATCCTAAAAACACTTTCCTGAGAGTAAGACACATTGAGCACAACAGGTCTTACTTTTGAGTAAACATGGTTAGGATTGTTGCGCTAAATCTCTTAATTTTTTCAGTTTCAATAGTCAGTCTTTTTTTTCTTATGAGATATGAATCCCGATGAATCCTGGTTTTGGAAAGGTAGGGCATAATTGACAGAGAAAGCATTTTGCACAAGTTTCACTGAAGTCATGGGTAAGTTGTATACATACAACCTTGGTTGGTTGTATTCATATAAACATTCTAATTTTCTTTATAATATGGAATCTGTCAAGGGCAGTGGAGGCTTTTTACTTTCCTTCTTCTGTTGACTTGAAGCTGCCTCATGCTGCAATCTTGAAGATACTTTCTTGGGAGTAAATCCTACTAAGCATAAAGAAACCTTCTTCTGAGTAGACATGCCTAAGCTCATATAGTTACCCTCTGAAAAACAGCCATGTAAAAAGTAAAGGGCACAATCCAGAGTAACTACAGGGAGTCCTTGCTCCAGTGTAAAACAATTTACTCTGGATTGCAATATGAATTTCCCATAGGTTTTCACCAGGTGGTGCAGTAACTACGGGTGCATATAATGTCTCTTATGTGCTCCCATAGTTACTCTGGATTGTAGGAATAGTGACATAACTTACGATCATGTAATCTGAAGCTCAAAATGTTGCTTCAAAAGTGATATTACAACCAGAATTGTAACATCACGTCCAGGTTTTTTAGAAAGAAAATTGTAGGAAAACCTGCCTCCTTCCCCATTCCCAGAAGTTCACCACCCACCCTCCCCGCAGCTAATAGGGGATAGCTAAGCCATCTGTCTTGTTGTTTGGTGTCAAAGAAGATTTTGTAGACTCCCCACCCCCCCAAAAATAATCAAATTTACAGTGCAATCCTATTTTTGTCTACTCAGAAGTATGATCTACCAAGTTTAGTGGAGTTTACTCCCAGGAAAGTGCTCTTAGGATTGCATCTTCTTTTAAATAAATAAAAGTGCGGCCCTTATTGGTAAGAGACACTATGCTGGGACAAAGGTTTGTTATTGTTTCCCAGTTAAAAATAAGAGGAGCACCACTTACTAGTGTCTCTATACCCAGTTAGCATGGGTAAAGCATGGTCCATGGTTATGATACATGGAAATGGAAGCTGACTCTTATTAACACCTGATTAGTTCCATATTGTAAAACAATTACTTCTCATTGGCTCTCGGAGCGTGAGCTGAAAGCATGCTATGGTGAGATGGATCCTGGTACTTTGTGGTTTTTTGGTTTTTTGTGGGAGGGCAAGGTTTTTTTCTTTTTTTGGAATTAAACACATTTCATGGTGTGTGTACCATTGTCCCTGTTTATCCAAAGAAAATGTTGTCTTTTAATGTGTCACAGCAAAACAAGTGGCTACTACTGGCTATCATTTTAAAAAATTTTGTTGCCTCAGAATACACTTGGAAATGATCTACTGTGGGCTATCATTATCCATGGCAGATCAGTTCAATGACACCCCATAGCTATGGAAATGTATGGATGCCAAAAAGTTGTGATGCCTCAGCAACACTATTGCGCTGGCCTTCCAGCCTCTGGTAGCACCCAGGAGGCCATCTGAAGTGTGGGCTGATGAAGTCACCCACACAGATATGGCATTTTTTTTTGGGGGGGGGGGGGGAGTATTACATGAGTATGCAACATCCTCACTATGTTAAGAAATCTCCAGAAAACTGCGAAAAGGCCCCCATTTTTGTTATCACCTAATATGTATTTGTGTATCAATACTGTTGTTCTGGACTACCTGGACAAACCTTTGCCACCAATTAGAAATTCAAGTTCTAGACACTGTGGGAGTGAATAGCAGCTCTTCAAATTTCCTCCTCCCAAGAATCTATGGAGTCTTATCAACTCACTTTTTGGAAGCCTTATAAGACATTTCAGCTAATGTTTGGTGTCTGAATGTGAGTGTATTGTGATAGCAGAGCCACAGCTGGATCTACTCAGTCCCTATACTTCAACTGAATGGCTAGTGCAGTCATGAGAACTCTGCTGCCATACTACAGAGCTGAGATGATGGCAAGAAGGGAGTATTTCTTAAAACCATTTTTAATCACCATTCTTCTAAATCAGAGATTCTCCTGTGCAGCAGTGGGATGGGATTACCTCCTCATTATAGCTCAGTAATTTATACCCTGTTCAGCAGCAAAAACAATATATCATATGAACTCAATATACCTTACTCTTTGGTTATTTGTTTCTACACCTTACACAATTCATCCTCCTCTGTTGCATCTTAATCCACTGTAGGGTTGATGCGGGTGACATGTGAAAATAGCCTTGGTGATCTAAGAGGAGTGACAAAACGTGTTATAGATGAGGATGACTGTTGTCAGATAGCAAAACATATTGTCTTGAGCAGAAAAAAAGGAAAAAACTGTGATATTCAAGTGTATTTCCTGCTCTCTGAGGATACTTGAAATAGAATTCCTTGGCCTTGCTGTATTTAGTCTTCTAGACTTATGACAGAGAATTTTGCCAGAGGCCAAAGCATTTGAAAGCTTTAAAACTTGTAGATACAACCCAACTTTGCAATAACAGAGTTGCTTCCACTGTTCTTTTGAAAACTAGGGTCCTATACTATACTCAGGGTGACCATTTGTCATAACCAAAAAAGAGGACAAGGACCCCCACAAACGTTGGACACTTGAGAAATACAATTAAAGCTAAGAATACTCATATACAGTGGTACCTCTTATAACAAGCACCTCACATAACAAGCGTTTCACATAACAAGCAATTCCATAACAAGGAAACCTGCTTCACATAACAAGTTCTGCTTCACTTAACAAGCAAGCGGCTATGGGCACATGTGCTATGCAGTCCTGACGCTCTGCGCGGAGGCTGTTTAAAAGAGCTGCTGGCCAGCGCTGCTGCCTCTAACTGCCCCCAACTTGGGGGCAGTTGCCTTTGGTTGCCAGAGGCAGCTGTCCCTAACTGCCCCCAACGCCCTGACTGACCACCTTGAACCTCCAGCAGCACCCAAGGTAAGCCTCCCATTATTTCCTATGGGAAAATCTGTTTCACTTAAAGAGCGTTTCACTTAAAGAGCATGCCTCCGGAACAAATTAAGCTCTTTATGTGAGGAACTACTGTATTGCTTTAATGAGGTTAATTTAAACACTGTTACTTATTATTAAATTTAAAACTATTACATATAATTTATCAATTTCAATGCAGCCCGCTCACAAGAAAAAAGGAGAAAAGGAATAAAAATGGAAAAACACCTTTTTTATTGTGAGCAGGCTGCATTGAAATTGATAAATTATATGTTGCCGTATCCTGGACCCCCTTCCAGGCCATTAAGTCTGACTGAGGTCCAGGGGTGATGCAACCATGTGCGTCACCCGGTGCAGGGGGTGTCACCGCTGGGATGTGTGCCCCCCTCCCGGAACTGCACAGGAATCAGAGTTGGCGCTTGCACAGTCTCCTCTGAAGCCAACCAGCTTCAGAAGAGTACTGCACAAGTGCCAACTCTGATGCCTGTGCAATCTCCTCTGAAGCCTGCTCCTCCTTATAGTGGAGAAATGCCTTTGCCTGACCACGCCTCTGCACGGCCATTCCGGGCAGTGCTCAAATGGTTCAGAGCAGGCTCAAGCAGGCTCGAATGGCTGGCAGAGACTGAAACTATGCATGCACATTCTTGGAGTATGGGTGCGCTGAGGTGTGGATGCAATGGAGGAGTGTCAAACTCCTCCGGCACTTCACTCCCCAGTGGTGCGTCACCCAGTGCAGCCCGCACCAGCCAAACCACCCTGGTGACTTGATTGCACAGGCCTTCTTGGCTCTGCACCAGCAAAATAGCTGGTATTGTTCCAAGGAGAACCATTGGAGCTGTAGCACCTTTACTCATAGTAAGGGAACAAATATTCCCTTACCCTAAGGAGAGTCCATTGCCTGCCCCAATCCTACAGGATGCAGTGATGGCTTTTTTGGTGGTCCTGCTGCTGCTCTGTGGGATCCAGGGCTGCTGAGGATTGGGCTGCTAGTTAACAACAGTCCGGCACTTTATATATCTGTCTTTTTATTGGAAACAGCAGAGTAAAAAAGGCCTAGAGAGTATACAGTCTCGGTAGACCTAGGGCTATTTGATTGCAGAATGTTGGTGAGGTTTAATAACCTCTTACCTATTACTCCATATTAGTCCGATTCATATGTTATATTGAATCTGGATTTATATATCTGTGGGTGGGTGCAATCCTAATCAATTTAGGTGAGCACAACTTCCTCATCTCCCTATTTCCACAGTGGTGCGGGACGGGTGGAGTATGTCTGTATGCCTAACCACTACCCCTTGCAGGAGTGGTGCAGCACCTGTGTAATACCTGTGTAATACATTACAGCACCTGTGTAATACCTTCTGGCCTGCACAAGCTTGTGCCAGGACTTGTTCCAGCCTTACTAAGGGTTTTGATTGCACTGTTTGTCTGTGTTGGCATAATTGATTTAATTTTCACATACTTTCCATATATTGTGCTGCTGTCTATTTCTGAGAAATGAAATTCAAAACTCCTTTTTTTAAAAAAATTGTTGCCAATGTTGTTACAGAACTGTTACGGTTTAATCCACATGCAATGATTTCTACAGCACACAATGCCTTTCATAAGAGTGAGTCAATGAGCCTCATTTAGTTTTTATAAAACATGACATAAGGCAATATAATTAAGACTAAACTTATTTCCTGTGGTGAAATTAACTTAGAGAAATGAAGGTGTTTATTTATTAAATGGGATCTCTGGAGTTCTTGCTTTATTCTTTCTTCTCCCGGGAAGGTTTTTGATTATTTGTTTCCTTTTTCTCTCCTGCTTGCTGTGCAATTTAAAACAGAGACTTTCCTCTGGGAAACCAAATTTGATTGGAGACCAGCCTGCATCATCACCTAAACTCATTACTGTTGTTTTACTCACTTTTCTGCCCTAGTCTTTCTTTCTTAACCATGAGACGAATTATGTGTTAAGATTTCAAGCTCAGTAGAGCAGTGCAGATTTAATTTGAAGTAACAAGGCAAGAGCCATTTGATCATCAAATGGAACAGGGAAAAAGTGGAGGTTTTCATGTTTTTGTTACAACTTGGTTGCTGAGATGCTATTTTAAGAAAAAAGGAAAAATTTAACTCATGTCCTATGAATTCATTTTCATGCATGTATGATAGTCAATCTGAAAATATGTTCAGTTCAACTGTTTCAGCCATTGGTTAACGTAAAAGTTGGTTAGTGTAATTTACAGTGCAATCCTATGCATGTCTACTCAGAAGTAAATCCCATTGTATTCAACAGGAAAGTGTGGCTGGGACTTCAGCCTTTGTTTGGAAAGCAGGTATGTTTAAATTTTTAAGCCATATAAGTGAAATACAGAAGGCTGAGCAAAATGCTAAGAGCATTCAACTTATGAGTTCATGCTAAAAATGACATTTTTTTATAATATAAATCTAACTTTTATCTGACAAAAGAATAGAACTGTCCTTCGTATTATTAAAAAAGCCTTTTAGAAGGCATCAAATATTCTCTGCAATTATATGAGAGTTCTGATTTGAAAAATGTGATACATATATCTCTTGGATGTGGGAAGGCTTGAGTTAGAACTCAACAAATTCAGTTATGGAGTAAATTCAGTTGTGGAATAAAATGGAAATAAAAGGGAGTAAGAAAGAAAAAATTTTCTTTCAATAAAATCCACCACATTCCATAAGACAAAATCTGGATCTTGGTGCACTCCGAAGTCCAGATATCCATCTCCTGTCCAGTTGAAAACAACTGGTCAATAGTGTGGCCTGTTACACGACAGATTGACTTTGTGTAAGATCAGAGTTGTCAAACCCATTTCATACAGTGGGACAAATAGCATTCACAGCACCTGCTGAAAAAGTAAGTAGTTTTACTCATCTTTAAGTAATTGATGGCAAAAAATAAGCATTTTGTTCTCATAAGCTATGCATGAAAGAAGAGAAAATATACAAGTCTTGAACATATTTTCAAGCCACGAGAGTATCTGTGGAGCAGGGACACAATTATTTGCTGTCTACAAGATTGGCCTTGGTGGACTGCTGTTTTTTTCCTTCCTTACTCCCAACTGGTTTTGTTAGGGCTCATGGGTTTTGTTTTGCCAGGGTGATCATTACTGGCAAGTTTGGTGCAGGCTAGGAAGAGAACTAGGGGTTTTGATGTGCTCTTCACAGTAAATAGAGTCCGTGGGTGAGCCAGTACTGAACTGTAGAGGATTTCAGACATAGGGTGACTGGCTGGTAAGGCCTCAAGCCTGGATTGTAAAGTTAGCCTCCAAGATTTTCCAGCTTGTCAGAAGTGGTGCACCGCAGCTTCCCTGAATCTGGGTACCTAAAAGGTGAATTTTCTGTCTCCAATAAGCTAGATGCCAATACTAAAGGGGAGAGGAGTTGCAAGACTGGGGTTGTTGCAAAGTATGTGAATAAGACACAATTCTAACCAATTTAGGCTAACACAAGTCACCCATCTCCCCGTTCCCATGGTGGCATGGAGAGACTGGTGCATATCTGTGCACTGGGCTAATCCCACCCGCCCAAAAAGTGGTGCAGAAGTGCCTTATGGCACTTTTGCAACATCCCCAGGCCAGTATGGAACTTATGCCAGCCTAACCAGGAGTTAGGATAGGGTTGCCATATGTTCCAAAACACGGGGACAATCCTGATTTTGGGAGGTTGTGTTCACATACTGGCAAATGGGACAGAGGGTCCTGTCCTGATTTGGTGGAAGAGAATTATGGCAACCCTAGGTTAGCATTACACTGTGGTATTCAATAAAACTGGCCCCGTCTATATTTCAAGAATCTTGTCTTGTGTTTTTACATACTGAAAGGTGCATGGTAATGAAGTCTAACCCTGACCATGTCTATATAGAAAAGGTCCTCTGTGTTATTAGCACTTCCCAATAAGCTTGCTTTAATTTGCATCAGTGTGCTTCAAATATCTCTGCGTGTCTGTGGGAGGGAGGGAGAAAAAGAGACAGAATGAGAATGAAACAGATAGCAGATATTACACTCAAAATCCTACTGTCATTCCCAGGACAGTACCTGAACATTTCAGAAGGAACCATATGAGAAGTGTAACCAAGTGGGAAAGGAAGAAGTGCTAACACACGGTTTCTTGAGAAAGTAAAAATGAAGGGAAAGATGAATGTGTGCATAAGCATGACATCCTGCTCCCCAATAGAGTGTTTTTCTTTCTTTTTTTTAGTAAAGAATCTTGGATTTGCTGTGGCTGTGACTTGATCAAGAAGTACTTTGTCTTGACCTTTATGGAGTTCCAAGAGAAACCAAAAATGATAGTAAAAGTTGCCCCAGTGGAAGTTAAAAAGCTTCTTAACCTTTACAAGCGAACAAAACACTGTTCTATTTTCCATAGACCCAGCAGCATCTAATTTTCTTGTTTTTAACTTCGCTTTTATTCCACTCTAGGGTGGCAGGGGACATGGCGTTAAAATTATTCTTCAACAGAAGGAGTCCTCCTGGAGAAACCTACTTATAAGTGTCAAAATAATATATTTTCTAGTGTTTTCAGGAAATATATAACATCCGTTTATATAATTTTAATATCTTAGCTCCATCATTTTCTGGCTTCTTCCCAGTTTTGTGTTACTACATTTTTTTATTTGCTCATGAAATGCAATTCTTCTATAATGTATTTAAAAAGCAAAGAGATTGTGATTGTGGGATTGTGGTCATGAAATAATGGAAGATCCATAGATTGGTTGTTCATTTTGAAGGAACTGGTACATATAGCTTCAAATAATTGACTCCATTTTATACAACAAAAATTGAACTGTCAGACATGTCCTACAATTACAGGAGCACATAAGAGACATTATGTGTAACCATAGTTATGGCAACACCTAGTGAAAACCTATGGGAAATTCATATTGCAATCCAGAGTGAATTGTTCTTACACCGGAGCAAGGACTCCCCATAGTTACTCTGGCTTGCACCCATGGACCGTTCATTTGTTAATTCCTACTATTCACCTAGGTATGGTGCATTCAAGCACACAACTGATGTATTAAAAATGATGTGTGTTTGAGCACATGCATGTACATGTGTTTGTTCCTTTTGCCAACTTTTTCATTGTTTCTCAAATTGTGGGTTGGTGTCATGAGCCAATTTCAGGAGGTCTGCATACCATCCTCCTTTCAGGTCTGCATATGCATAGCTGAAAAGACAGAGCTGAAAATACAGAGCTGTTCGGCAGGATGGACTCCCACTAGGAGAGAAACATGATACTTTATCCTAAATCATTGGGAAGATGGGATGCTGGAAAAGGAGAAGGGCTGTATGGTTAAAGAAGGATCTGTGTTCTTCTTTGACTTCAGAGCTGGAACGTTAGAAATCTGAGTAATGCAAAATAACAGCATGTACATGCTGTGTAATAGATCCATTTACTGACCGTGCCTTAGATTTGAATCCTAAATTGATGATGTCACTTCCATCCATGACATCACCTCCAAGTTAACTACATCACTTCCTGTGGGTACAGACCACAGGAAAGTGGGTTCAGTGCTAAAAAATTGGAGAAGCACTGATCTATAGCAGAAATCTGAGTCAAATTTTTAATCTTATTTTTCATGGTTTCAAATGTCCATGAACTCTTCTACACTAGCTTCTGGGCTGAAGTTCTATATTTACTGTGTGCTTCTCAGCTGTCCCTCGTGTGCTTCCAAAAAAAAAATAAAAAATTCAGTTTTTTCTTATCTCCTTCACTTTCCTGATCAGCAAATGAAAGCAAAAGTGTTTTCAGGAAATGAGAGCAAAAGTTCTAGGAAGTTTGATTGATGGAAGTCCCGGGAAGAACTTTACTCGGTAAGCCACATTAGATGGCACAGTATGAAATTACTACAAACTTATTATAATAAGCATTTGCAGCATTTCTTTTCAGACAATTGCTTTATTATTGGCTTGAAGGCAATGGTCTTCAGGATGCCATTTTCCATGCACATGAGTGAAAGCCAGTTCAAAGGATGCTGCTCCATTGTGCTACGAAGCAGATTTTTTATAAGTTTCAGTCTTGAAAAAGAACAGTCTCTTGTATCGTTCGTCACCATCATGCACATGAACACCCTGAAAGCAATTTCAACATTCGGGAAAACAGATTTCAAATTGTCCGAAATTATTTTTCTGTATAGTGCAGGGAGAGTCTTACAATTTTCATCAAGAGCCACGTAGTGCTTGAGATAAATTCATTTAAGAAATCATCATAATTTAAGTCTTTGTGATATATATTAGACAGATGTTCACACTTTTTCTTTAGTGCATCAGAAGCAATGGTTTTCAATTCACTGAAGAAAGAAAACTTTATTCAATTCACACTTGAGGGGCCTATTGTCTGCTCTGCTGCTCCTACTGCTTTCCCTCTCTGGCAGGCGGGAGACTTGGTATGGCCCACATGGGCCTACATGCATGTGAGTTGGCACCCTGGCAGAGGAGACTGCAATACTAGTCCAGGGATACTAAATCAGAGATAAATCACAATGTCCATTTGTACACAAGAACATTGTAGCAAATATTATTTTATAGTTTAGTATGGTATAGACTACTGTGCAGTAGTATTTATTTATGGCAAGTCACTTGACATACACAGATTAGCATGAGCCCCCTGTGCTCGTGGGGCCCAGGAAAATGCCCAACAGGCTCATGCATTAAGATGGCCCTGCAACGAAGTCCTGAGTGTTTAGAACATACTCCCATTACTAACTGGAAGACCCAGTTGTGGTCATGACTCTTTGGCTGACTCTCACCCCTGCTGTCAGTGGTATGGGGATGTAGGGTTGATGCATTTGAAGGGTCCTTGATGGATAAAAGCCCTTGTCCAGTGCCTAACTTGGCCAGTTCCTAACACTGGTATTATCTAATACTATATACAGGGTGATTGAAAAATAACTCCCTATATTATAATTTATATGTATTTTAAAATAGGGAGTTACTTTTCAGTCACCCTGTAGTTGTGGCAAAACAAGTACAGGCAAAACAATGCAATGCTCTGAAATTAAGAAAAAGCAAATGATTGTTGATCATTTGATGATCAGCATTACAGCTTGTACATAACAGATCTGTCCAGTTACCTTAATCATTATATGTGTGTTCAGAAACATAAAACTTTAGGATCCACTGTCCCTACATGAATATCTGAAGAATATGTTTGAGAAAAAAAAATTGATTCTTTAAAACAACTGTTTCTCAGACTGGAACATTGTGATGGCACAGGAAGTGACAGGGGGTGGGAAAAGGAATGGCGCAATCATGGTATGATTGCAAACAAGAAGTGGGTTGCAATTGTTATCATCACTGGCTGCATTTCAAGGAGTACTGCAGAGTGTTGCACAGGGCTCCCTACACTTCCAGATGCCTGCTTTTGTGATATACATGTGAAAACAAGCCCCTGCACCCCTCAAAAGTGGTGCAATCACATTGCACCATTCTCTTTCCCCATAACAATTTACAGCCGCGCTTGCACTCCTGAAGAGTTTGAGAACCACTGTTTTAAAGATCTTGATTTAATCACTGATAAGCATAACATGTGGTTTTTCAATTAAAGGACACTTTGGGACTTTCCTGTCTTATGTTGCTTCACAGATATCAGGCAGTGTGGTGGCCACTGAGGGCAAGAATTACTCAGCATTGCCACCTACCACCTGAGGTTTTCGCAATTAAATTGTCTTAACCTTTTGATGCAGTGGTTTTTCATTTTCCTTAGATAGCTGGATGGCAGTATGCCAATATCTATTTTCAAATTACAGAAAGATAGAGGCTTAGCTACCTGTGGAGGCCATATAATCAAGTATTAATTTATTGCACATTGAATATTTAAAATGATCTTTTTCTGGGGGATATGGAATACTTATACTATAAGTCCTCCTTTGCTAAATTACTCTCTTGATCCAATGTTCCTTTCTGACAAGACGTGTATACCAGAAGATATGTACTCAGGAATGGGTCAGGTTTTGAAGGTACATGTTCATGATCTGTTATTAACATTCAGAAATTTGCTATTCATGCTGGAAGACCAGTAGAGTGAAATCTAAAGGATGTCTGAATGTAATGGAAATGGGGGGAATAGACTTGTCCTTAAAGAGAAACATACTACTGCAAATTTATACATGGCAATTCTTCTGCTTTTGCCATCATGGTGACCTGAGGTATCTGGAATGCTGAACTTGTTCAAGAGTAGACTTATTTCCAGGTGCCAGAAGCCTAGGCTTCTAGTCTAGGGGAAGCCTACAGATAAAGAACTCCAGCGCATGGAAGCAAATGCTCGACAGATATGTCCTCTCAGGAAGAAGGAAGACCTAATTTTCACAACGGAAAAGGGAACGGATTCCCTTTCCATAAATGTATATGTTATTTGGTAGTGTTTCCTCACCCTGCCATTGGGAAGGGACTAGAAAATCAGATACAGTCCATGCTTTGCATACAGAAGATTCCATTTTTGGCATCTCTCAGTAGAACTAAGAAAAACCTCTTGGAGAGCTTCAGACGGTCTGTTTTGATGAAACTGAGCAAGATAGTGCAATGGTCTGATTCAGCAGAAGAGAAGAACATGAGCCTCCACTGGATCAGGCCAAAGGCCCATCTAGACCAGCTTCCTGAATCACACATGGCCCACCAGTTGTCTCAGGGAGCACCTATGACACCTGCATCCAGGTGCCCTTCCCGCATCTGGCATTTTGAGCTTGTCCATGTCTACAAACACCCCTTTTGGCTTGTTATTTGAGTACCAAAGAGGTAGGGAAAGAGGTTATTATGAAACAAAGGTTTTGTTTGCTTTCTCACCTACGTAAAGAGAACAACACCCTGTTTACAGTTAAAGCTTTCCTTTAATCATGATCTCTGTGTATTGATTGATTTGGATAGGCATGGTTGTTACAGAGGCACACGAGCAGGCCTTGATTCTCAAAGGGCTAGTTAAACATGTTGCTCAAGGAGAAGCCTCACCTAGTGACATGAATCAAGAGGGCTTTAATGGTTTCCTGGGAGAAGTTATGCTTCGAGCAGAAGATGCCTCATAGTAACTAAGGCCAATAAGCCTGAAAGAACCATACAATCTCGCATCTTGTAGCCAATTCAAAAATGACTCTGAGAAACGCTCCTAGGGAGGAAACAGTCTGTTAGGTTGCCCTTTAAGGGCAACAAATCCTGCTCAACCAACATGCTTGACAGGATTGAGACCAATGAAAAGACATAGAATGCAATGGACAGAATTCTACACACCTGTACCCTGCTGGATTGGGAATTATAGGCACAAAAAAGCATCATATACATAGTGTCTTCTCAGAAGCCAACACTCAGGTCCTCTGCATAAGAGTTTGACAGACTTTTCTGTATGCAGTTCCAAATAGGTGGGAAAGGAACAGAAAATTAACTTCTTTTGTGGGACAATACTGCAGAATTCTAGCATTTGCACTGGCGGAGGCAGACTTTTCTGGGAAGAAAGAGAGACAATTTCATCATGCTTGATCATGTTTTTTAATGGCTGACTTGGCTTTGTTGTCACTTGAGGGGAGCAATGCAAGCTCCACTGAATGATGGGCTGCAATGAGAGTACTTCTGAGTAGAGCTGCCAAGGCTTGGGTCATCCCGATAAACCTCCCGGATGTTGTAGTGACCTTCCCTCCGACCACTCCCTTGCAGTCCCTAGGAGGGGTGACTTAAGTACTTATAAAGATCCTCCATTATGGCTCTTTTTGAGTCACAGGAGGAGCGATGACTCTACACTCAACTTGAGTTAAACTCTCCCCTCAACTTTTCCCAATTCAGATAGTGGCCCAATTTAAGTTCCACTGTTTCAGTGGTGTGTGTGCGAGAGTGGTGTGTGTGGACAACATGCATCTATGGATTTGCAACCAATATTTATCCATCTGAAATAAACACAATTCTGCTGTTTTGCAAGCATTGTGTAACAACACAAAGAAAATGTAGCTGATATTTAAAAATCTCTTCTGACATGCCTAGTAAATGTCCCTGCAGAACGCAGCAGCACAAGTAGTGAAAGAGTTAAAAGAATCTCTTTTAAGTTAAAATAATTCACATATAATGCAGAAGAGGTTGAGCTTGAACCATTTGACAATTGCCTTCAATATATTCAAAGCCCTTTTTAAAAAAATTAACTACAGGTCTCACAGTAATTTATTGCAAGTGTCTATAGGAACACTATGCATAGACATGGTTATGGTAATTGATGTTCATGTTATTTGTCAATAATCATTTTCAGTGGCTCAGCTCAGAGGTAATTTTGTTGCCAACCACACTGTCTTAATTAAATCATTTTGACTAAATAACATATTTTGAAGTAAGGCTTACCTTCCTTTTGGAAAAATTGAATTTAGGAGCAAGTTCCATATTCATGTTTTATTTACAATTGTAAATGCACATTTTTCATCAATATTTTCTGACAGGTTTGTATTGGATTCAAGCCCAGAAGGTTTTCTGCAGATGCACGGTTTCCAAAAGCTATTGTTTTAGTGATTTTTCACAGTGTATTATAAATGGCTTGTTTTCGTTACTGATTTCTCTTCATTTCACTCTATCTGAAGACATGCTCTGCAGATTAATGCATTCCTACTGGGTCTAGCTAGGGTTAGCTCAGGCCTTTACAAACTAGTCTTGTATTTGATGTGTTTGGGGACTATGGCTCTGCCTCTGCAAATCTCATGTCTGGAACTTAAGATTTATAATCCATGTGGTTTTGTTCACTAGTCAGGCATAAAAACATGCCATGCTTTCTCCTGACAATAAATAACCTTAAGGTGAGAACATTTCATACACAGACGTTTCACAACAACTTCCATTCTCCAAGAGTAATATTTGAGTATTCACATTAATGCGTGTTTGTGTTATTTCATGGGTGGGTGTAATGTATCCTCCTTTGCTATGACTGATCCCTTCTGTCCATGCATATTGTCGATTGGAGCTTTTTTTTGATTTTGCACATGTGCGTCCAAACCCTGGCCTGGGGAAGAGATGTACCCCTTGATGAGCCTCAATGTGGCCCACAGCAAGACTTCCCACCCAGCCCAGGGGCAAGCCTTGTAAACCTCTGAATCTATCTCTAATACACTCTTTATTTAAATTTATTCAAATTTGAAATGTAAATCATTTTTCTGGCCCCGAATACAGTGTCACAAAGATAATGTGGCCCTCCTGCCAAAATGTTTGGACACCCCGGTTTAGCATCCAGCCTGATTTGGAAGGAGTGCAACATTATCAAAACTTCTTGTATCATCCAGATTATCTTCTATATATGCTTACCAGTATTCTCTATTCACGATCTGAAGCCCTGTTGTGAGTGTCTTTGGGGACAGAACAATGGAGGTTCAACAGGACCTTTTCAGTGATGACACTAACCCAGTGGAAGGCCCACCCAAAAAAGGTTCACTTGGCCTATACACTGTATTCGTCCAAACACCAAGGAAATAAGCCATTTTTTCAAGAACACCAAGTCTGACTGATGGTTTTATGTCTGAAAAGGGTGTTTGCAGGTGGTTTGGATTTGGCACTTCTTTTGATTTTTTCCTTGGTTAACCTTTCTTACTGTGAGGGTCCTGCCCCACCAGCTTGGACATATCTGAGATTGTTTTTTTGACTGATGTTCTCCTGCCGTGGACTGTGTTTTGCAAAAATGGGAGGATATATGTTTTTATTTAAATACAAATTCTGATATTACTGTTCATTATTCCTTTTTACTCTCATAATTGCACACTTACAGCAAGGAAGGATTATGGGGGAAAATACTGGCTTTATATACCGGGTATATTTTCAGGAAAACCTTAGCATAAGAATGATGAGAGTGAAGCACCAACTATCTTCTTTTGACATCTACTGCTCCAGATCCAAAGTGAAGTGAGCTCTTCATCTTGAAGTTCACTCTGGTCCTTCCATCTGCATCACTGTCCTTCATTATCAGTTTTGTCAGTATCAGTTTTCATTTCAAATATGATTATATTTACATATAAGAGTGTATTAGAAACATATCTGGAGAATTACAAGTCTTGCCCAAGGGCCAGATGGAGAAATCTTGCTGTGGGCTTGCTGTTGGCCACATCCGCCCCCGACCTGCGTTTGGACACTTCTGATAAAATGCAAACATGCCTTTGGAGTTAAAATATATCTTTTCAACCTGAAACTGATGGCACTGGAAGATAAATCCTGATGCTATTCCAACAGGCTCTTGACTAAAAATGCTTATACAGTATGTATAATTTTTGTATAGTATATTTGCAAATTATGATACTCATACAAGGTTATAAAATGACTACTAGGCAAGTGTAAAAAGGGTAACAAACTCTTTTTTACACTGAAAAATGCCCTATATCTTCTTTGTTAGATCACCCAGTTTTGGTTTTCAGAAGTGTTTATGTCAACAGCTGAATTCAGTTGATTTCTTGACTACTTATAGTATTAAGTGTGAGAGCTTCCGTGACTTATTCTCTTGCAAAAATCTAGCAATAAAAATTAACATTTTTACCATGTTTCTCATGTGAACGGAAACACTTGCCATGTAGTGTGGCTATCTGGTGTTGTACCAATATTAAAAACTACTGACACATTCAGAATGGCCTTGTAGTTTAATGAAAAGGTGAGGTGTTAGGGAAGAAGAGGAAGCATCATTTCATGGTCCTTGGTCAGTACTTCCATAGCCCCCGATGCACAAATTCAGTTTAATGTGCCAGATAAAACGCCTTTGGGAATGAAATTATATCCATTAAATGTGCCAGCGGCATATTGCTAAATTCAAAATGAAATAAGTAACTTTGGAAGTGGACTGCTACTTCTGTAGCCTCTGCAGCTTGTTTAACTAAATTGTTTTTAGCAGCATGAGATCTAATTTATCTGTGTACAACTGGACTTTGCCACAGCATGAGAAAGACAATGTGCATGTATAGAGGAAGAACATCCTCAAGTGAATGGAGTCCCAAATCACACCAGTCTCTGCAGGCTCTGTCATTATACTCCAGTTATATTTCTGTCATTTAAGGACCTTACACGGACAAAATGAAACTTGCATGTACAGACTCCAAATACTTTAATGTTAGGATTCAGAACCAGGACACTTGTGAATAAGTATGGAATGGAGTTTCAAGAGGTTCCAGTTAGACTTCCACTTTTGTCACAGCTGGAACTTCCACTGTTTCCAAGCCCCAAGGACCTCTATAAGCACTCTGCACCATTCCCCAGATCCTGGCAGGACCTTGTTAGGGTTGAAAATAACTTCCCCGTTTCCCTGCAGTGGCACAGTCTTAGTGACTGCACTGCTGCTTTCCCCCTTCCCTTGCCTCTTAAAAGGACTGGGAAACCTTATAAATGGACTGGGGGGAGTAACACTGGCCTATGAGATTTTGTCATTGGAATATAGAGAAATTAAGCTAGGCTCATGTCTCTTTTCATATGGCAGATTTAGTGTGTATATCTGGGAGGGGTGAAGTATGGGAAAATACAGGGTGATCATACATCAGTGGTCTTCAAAGTGGGGGTTGTGACCCCCGGAGGGGTCACAGAATCCCAACGGGGAGGTCGCAAAGGCTGAGGGACCACCATTTTGTCCTGGAGACTCCCAAAAAATCAACATTGTGGTGGTGTGCACTACCACCACATGTCATATGTCGATGAATTTGTCTTGAAGAGCTGAATCCAACGCAACAATAGTTGCGAATGGGGGGGGGGGGGTTTGAGAGTTTAAGGCTGTTTTTATTTTTTTTAATCAGATGTCCTCTTTCTCCAGGACACATCCTCTTTTTATCCATGTAAAATTAGGAAAATTTTCAATTAAGAAAAAAATCCTAATTGATGCTAATCATTGACTGTGATAAATTTAGCCCAATTTAAATCCAAACCACCTTGTGTTGTATGCTACTGGGATATACAGGCAAAGAGTCCTGGCCAATCTGGAAATAGTCTGTGAGAAGATGGCACATAACTTTGAATTAAACGCTCCTGCGCTGTTTTTGACTGTGTACAGAAGACCTTGAAGTATGAAATGATTCAGAAGAGGTCTTATTCTGAAACCATGCGTTTAAAATAATTTAAAATCCTCTGGTATTCAACAAATCCAACAAAGCAAGAATAAAAGAGGGGAAGCCTCTAGAAATTGACTAAAATGTTTGTATGAAGCATCTGGGGTAATAATAAATAAAATCCATTAATCTTGAAAATTTAATTTTGCAGAGCCAGTAGCCAAGGATCAGTCTAATGTGATTAGTTTTTGAAATGCTTTGTATATGAGGACATTTAGAATACTGAAGTTGCAAGAAAATGTAAAAATATGCCCTAATATTAAGCTGAGCATTAATATGCAGGGGAAAAGTATATTGAATGAACAAAGCACATATCCGTCACAGTCAGTAAACACAATTAAAGTCAAACTACAGGGGAAACCAAATGGAGCATTTTTGTCAACAAATCCAGTTAAGAAATAAGGATTAATAAATGCAGTAGTAATTTTAAATGTAATAAATAAAGGAAAGTTATACTGGATATTCTCCACTCCCAATCCAGAACTTAAAATATATTTCATTTGCAAACAGAGAAGTAAAAGATATCAGATATATACACAGAACCATAATAGACTAATAGGCATAGCTTTCCTTCACATCATATTTAAATCTCCATATTAACATAAAATTGGATTAAGTCAGTTGCACATATTTCTAAAATAAATACTGGAAAGTGACAAGGAAAAACATTTCAGTTAAATGGGCAATGCTATAGTAATGCAGTAAATACAGCACTCTAGATCAGTTGTCCTAATCCAGAGTGCTGCATATGCTTCAATATGTATATACAGTGAAAAGCTTAGGAAGGCTTCTTAATAAAAGCTGCTATCCTGTACTCACTTTTCTGGGAGTAAGCCCCATTGAACTCAGTGGAACTTTTCTGAGTAGACACGAATAGGATTGCACTGTAAATCTGCTGGGATGAGAGGAGTCACTTCAACAGTAGTGTCTCAAGGGGTCACCAATTGGGTACCAGAATGTGAGGAAGCTACCGCATACCCCAACGTGGTTGTAGTGGTCCACATGGCTTCAGGAAGCTGCTGCATCTTCTGGGTCCAGCACAGTGCCACCTCTGTGTCGGCTGATGGGTTGAGGGTAGCTGCATTTGGGAGGGAGGAATAAAAGCAGGCCTCCGTCAGTCTTGAAAGACTATGGTATCGTGCTTGACGCTGCATACGCTGCATGTGAAGCATGAAAGCCTGGGTTGGATTTTTATGGAGGATAGGCTGTTACTCAAGCAGCAAATCCCCCCTCTCCACGCCACTGAATTAGTCCAATGGAAAAGGTTTGAAGCTGATTGGATCCAGCTGGTGTCGCAGAGCTGAGCTAAGGACAGGAGCTCATCCTGTCTTGTGAGGCCGACCCAGGAATTGAACCCTGGCCTGCTGGTTAACAGGCACAGTGTACCGCTTGAACCACCCACAGCCCATAAGCCTCTACATATTTTTTTGTCTCTGACTTTATTCTGTCTTCTTTTTGGAGGTAGATACTTCTGTTGTGATATTTAAAAGTCTCAACTTGGGCAATACTGGTTTTCAACAACACATCAAATGGACTTATGTAATCCCAAGGGGAAGGTTTCATGATACGAAGTTCCTTCACACCTATAAAATTAAACTGTTAATAGATTCACTTCCAAAGTGAGTCTTACCTGTGGCAATGTTGTGTCAGAAAAATAAAGAAACATGAGATCAAATTTATAAGTAAGTATGTAGGTCAAATTTATAAGTAAGGTCAGTATCCTACCTAAAGTATTATATGTCTGAAAGTAGAAAGACCAGTTTTTCTACTGGTCTCAACAATTAGATATGACTGAAATTATATCAGTCATACAACAATTATGTTCTCAACAATTAGATATGACTGAAATACACAGAAGTCTGACTGGGACTGTACATGTTCAGACTGTGAATGTAAACAAATCTTTACTGGAGTTGCCACAAAACTGGAATAATTTAGGGCTATATTGCTCTTTCAAGGTTTTCTGCAAAAAGTTCAGGTTTAATTTACATGTTGATTTCTGTTTCAATAATTACATTTTTGTTGTGTTGTATTTTAGTAATATAAGCTAACTTGTAATTCTCAAATAAGAAGAAAGGAATACAGATTGTTTAGGAGTACAATTCTATGCACATTTACCTGGGAGTAAGTCCCAAGGAACTCAACCAAATTTACTTCTGAGCAAATGTGCATAGACAACATTGCAGATGATTATTTTGTGTGTCTTGCATTTATGCCACTGTATGCCACATGTATCAGTATTTTATTGAATAATCTCATTAACATTATTAAAGACCTGAAAAACTGTTATTGAAGATATTTCCACAGATATGCTGTAATGAGAGGTCAGAGAAACAGAGGGGCCTATCCACTCAAGGTCTTTAAGAAAAACAATAACAAAAGTTTAAATAGGATACAGAAGATAATGGGAGTCAGTGGAGCGAACATTAGAGAGAACACAATCAAAATATCATGCTATATCAGGGTGACCATATGACCAGATTTTTCCAGATTTGTCCTCTTTTTTAGCCTTCAGTCCAGGTGTCCTCCAAAAGGCCTTCATTGTCCTCCATTTTGGCTTCATTTTGGAGCTTTGCAATGGTGTGCAGTACCCCATTGTATGTCATATGACATTGGATTTGTATTGAAGAGCAGAATATAGTGCAAAAATTGGTTTTGAAATATCTTATTCTGATCACAAGATATGGCCAATAAACTAAAAATAAAAAAATATACATTGAGCTCTATAGGAACATGAAAATGCCCAATATTGCAACTTTACTCGTGAGTAGCCAAATATGCCTTTTTCTTCCAGAAAGGCCAGGCTGAGAGGAATCCAAGATCTTGTCCTCCTTCTTTAAGTTCAGGAATCTGGTCACCCATATGGGTAACGTAGAAAGCATAATTCTGAACATAAAATAAAAGTAAGAAAGAATAAGACCAGGTGAACAATGCTGCAGTGGAACACCCCTTCCCCCGCAACCAAAATACAACTTCAACATAATACGTCTTCAAGTTAACTTGTACGGCTTTCAATTCAGAGTTGGAAACTATAATTTTAAAAATAAATTGCTAATTTTAAGGCTTTTTTATTTTCCTGTACCTAGTAATATTTTTTGCTCAGTTCATCTTTAATCTATAAATTATAACAGAGTGAACAAAAAAAGAGAAATTGTTCATCTGCTGCACACATTCTTTGCCAAATATTTTCACCTATTTTTCTTTCTTATGGTGAGCTTAGGCCAAATATGGAAGTGCAAGGACATCTCTGTAACCACCAAATGAAGAATGGTTACAGCCCATTGTGTTCTCAGTTGCAACATATGGATGTGAAACATGGTCATTGACAAAAGGAGACAGGGAAAAAATTGATGCCTTTGAATCCAATGGACAGCCAGAATCACCAATAAAGACATCCTGGATCGCATCAGCACAGTCTGTACTGGTCTAATTCCGTTCCCTTCCCTCCCTCTCTCCCTCCTACCCCAAAAAACATCTGCCAACTGCCAGTGGTGGAACTTACCACTGGAAGCCCTTGCCCATAGTCCTCCAGCTCTGCAATCCAGCACTGGGCCAGATGCCAGTGGTGCTCCAGTACTGCTACTGCAGAAATATCTTACAGCACTTTTTGCAACAGTCAGGCCAGCAACATTGGTGGAATGCCAGTGCAGCAGCCATTAGGACTGGTCTTTTAACTAGCCTTCAATTAAGCCCCCAAAACATTACACTTCTCTGACAATCCATAATGTTATAGTTCCAACAGGATACAGGAGAGGACTGGAGAAGAGATATGCATCATGTAAAAATGAACAACTTAGAACAAGTGATGACAATAGCTGCTGGACAATATTTTCAGTATATTCATCAATAAGGAAGAATGGCAAAGTATGTAATATTTTATCACTATATAGGTTCCAGAATCATTAAAGGTGAGGTTGAATGCTGAAGGAACTGGCTGCAATATGGTAGATGCTGTCCCAGGCCCAAGCAATTTTATTTTGATTTGCATGTGACCCTAGCTCTACCTAATGGGTAGGCACAGTACTTACCATGCTTATCATGCCATTTTCTGCAATTTGTCTGCAAAAATAATCATATTCATATTTGTCTACCCAGCTAACAAGAATAAGATCAGAAATGTATCAAAGTTCTGCTTTGGCTTTGTGTAATCAAAATGAGAACAATTACACTTGAATGTTCTGAAGTGTCACTTTCCCAGAACACTTCAAAATGCAAAGATGTGAAAAGCCACCCTTTCAGAAAGTAAGACAAAACAACAACATTAAAGGTTATGGAAGTGATTGCCTTACGTGAAATAAGATGGCAAGAATTTCCAGATATCAGCAGAGAAGAAAATATTTATCTTTTCTCTGACATCTTTTCTCCATGGCCTGGGTTTAAGAAAAATTAGAAAATAAAAAACTCAAGAGTTTTCCACTCTCCTACTTCCAAATTCATTGAAGCTCTTTTTTAAGTTTTTAAGTTGCAGATATTTTTGCAGGGTTACCAAACTGCATAGATGAACTTAGTACAATAGCTTGGGGGACAACAAAACAAAGGTGTCACAACATATTGTGTAAGTGGTCTCTCTGACTTACCATCAGAGCCATGACAGGCAGAGATGGTAATGTGCAGGCACTCGTTGAACCAAAAAGCAACTTCTGTGCATTGTAGTGCATCCCCTGCTCAGAATGGGTTCAATAGTGACTGAAAGGGGAAACTTCATGGCGCATTGCAGCAATACTTACCATTTAACCTCTGGCTATTGTATGAGCTTCTCTCACCTATATTTTTTCATATATTCTTCTTTTTGTGTGTACAATGGAATATACACTCAGGTGACAGTCCTAAAATGTCCAAGAAAGATCAACTGCTTGTTAATTACACATGACAAGCAAAACATACCCAAGTTGTGGGAGTAAAATACCCCCTGTGTGCCTTCCCCCCATTGTGCAACATTCCCCAATGCGCATCAACCCTGAATGCGCAACATCCCCCATGCACATCAATTCCACATGCATAACGTCCCTCATACGAACCCCCCTGTGCCTCCAGTCCCCCATGTGCAATATCCCCCCATATGCATCAATCCCACATGTGCATCAACCCTCCCTGCGCATCAACATCCCATGCTCAACATCCCCATGCACATTCACTCTCCATGCACATAAAAATCCTATCCGCTTCAACCCGCCTTGCACATCGTCCCCCCATGAACAATGTCCCCCCAATGTCCCCCCGTGTGCAATGTCCCCCCATGCAAACCCTCCCAGTGCATCAGGTACTGGGCACCAAATTTGCTGGGTGTTGATCAGTCAGTCTTCAATGTTAAGTATAGGACTGAAACAAATTGCACCCCCTTTTCATCCTCTTAAGGTTAAATTTCTCAACATTAGTTCTTGGTGTGTGCTCTCATGACATAAGGAACACTCTCTCCAAATTTCATGCTTCTGGGTCAGGGGGTTGGGGCAGAGCGTCCCTCAGTCACAGATTCTCAATGTAAAGTATAGGGAGGAAAACATGTACTCCTTTTCACCCCCTTCTGGTTGGAATTTCCAAAAAATGGTTCTGAGTGGGTGCCTCTGTCACTGAAGGAACACCCTCCCTAAATTTCACACTTCTAGGTCTAACGGTTTTGGCAAGGTGATGAGTCAGTGACTGAGTCAGTGAGTGAGTCAGTGAATCAGTCAGTGACTTTTCAATTTTATATACCGTATATATATAGATAAAGAGCAATGGTGATAACGTTTGATAGAAACAGTTAACTTCCCCAAGGGAAGCCAGGAAACCTCAGTGGGTCAACTTGAACCTGTGCCAGCACAATAATTGGTTCAAATAGATCTGTGAATTAGATTCTAATCCCAAAAAAGGGTTTCATGAGAGATTTCATGAGAGCCATTGCCTCCAAACCCACCCCAATCTGAATCCTTATCAGCCCTCCTCCCTGCTCCCATTATCACCCTATTCCCCCCACCCTTTCCCCTTTACATTTGATAAATTCTAAATATTTGTAAGTACAGTATTTCTTACAGTTACAGCATGAAGATTTCAATTTCTTATGGTCTCCAGTGAATCTTTCATGATTCACTAACTTTGGTGAGTCTATTTGGTGAACTTCAATAGTACATTAGCAGTTTATTGATTTTGCTTTAAGGAAGTATCAATATGTATTGAAAGAAATGTTGGCATAGGTGAAGACAAAGAAATTTTTTTTACCTGAATGATCTTTATACTTCTTGAAACTAACCAACAGCATTCACTACTCTGTAAGCTGGCATCACAAAAAAGTGTCACAAAGGAGAAGGTAAGGCAATAGAATTCCCCACCAGGGGAATATTGAAAGGAGGGGTATTTTCAGTGAGAAAAATATGCTCTCCATCATGTTGTAGATAAATTATGATAGAATGTTAAATATGAATGTTAAATATGAAAACCATGCTCTACTGTAATGGCTTCAGCCTTATTATGCAGAAGGATGAATGTAAATGTAATCATTCCTCGTGATGGATCACATAGCATAGTAGAATGGGGTTTGCTTCCTGCCCTTTTAAAATGGTGATTAATGTGAAGCCCAGCCATGCTGTTTCAATGTGTTTAAATTTGACCAGCAATGCTGTTTAGAGATATTATATAATGTTTGGGTAGAATGAGTCGTTTCCAGCAAACAGTTTTGAATTTTTATCAGTGAAGGAGAACATCATCTTAATTTGAAAATAAATTCTAATTAATGTGATGGCTGCTGGATTATTTATTTGTATGTTTGTTTATTTGTTTATTTATTGTTTCCCTCTCCCTCCTACAACTTCACACAATTCTCCCTTCTAAAACTGAATTGGAACATCCGAACCTATGTCAATATCTTAATTTATTATACCTGCTATGCATCCTAAAATCCTGATGTTTTCTTTCTCACTTGCAGCAAATTCTTGCTTTAAACCTCCTCTTAGTCATAGGCTGCAATCCAAATCTCCAGCTGGACTGGTTTAAGCTCCCATTCTGGACTGGGAATGTCTCTGCACTACTCCTGGGACAGGGTTAGGCCAGTGCTCAGACCTATGTTTGCCTGCCTTCATGTGTTTGCCTCGCACAGGAACAGGAAAACCAAGGAGTTGTGCTGGCCTAGGCTAGGATTGCACCAGTATTCTTCCATTTCCCCTTATTGGGTTATTTCAGATAGAGGAAAGCCTGACAGCTGGCATTTGCCCATGCCCATCATTTGCCCAAATGCATCAAAAAGCAATTGCCCCATGACCATCATTTCAGCTGGCAGCCTGACTCCCTCGCCTTCACTTTCCATCCTTCCATTTAATCTAAGCCTGTCCTGATAAAACTAGTTTGAATTATCCTCCACCCGCAACCATTAAAACATAAAGATGATAATGAGTAAAAAAATCATTTTGTTTTCTGTATCTTTGCAATGAAACTTACGTTCTTGTGGAAAATCTTATTACCTGGTGAGCCTAATTAGAGGCACTTTGCTCCACTGCCAGTCAATAGACACTTTCACTGCATCTTTGGGTCTTGCTTCCCACCTTTGGCATCAGTTGGACTCAGAATGGCCATTTTTGGATGAAAAATGTCATCTCCTGATGTTTGTCTTGCTCTAAAGACACATATCAATAGAGATGCTTCAATTCCATGATATTTTTTGGCCAAAAAATCAGAGGTTCCCTTTTTGCAGTTGAAAATGGTCTTTCTAAGGCATGGCTGAGAAGTCCTCCCAGAGGGAAGGGGAACCAACTCCTCTCACCTCCACAGGGACCAAACTGTTGAAAAAGGCATTTGCCCATGCCCATCAGTTTGGAATTTAAATTCATCCTTGAATTTGCATTATCTGCAAGGGGCATAATTACTTCTTAGATTTGTGCCTCTGTTATTGTTATCACTATGTGGAGACTTTATGGAGACTGCAAGGATTAGCAGAATGACACCTGTGACTTCCACTGGCCATTTTAAAGTGGGTCTCCACTGGCTATGGGTAGCATTTAGAAGGTTATTGCAGCCTCTGGAAATTCTGCTATCTTTTGACAGTTCCTGATGGATCTGTAGGCTTCCTGAAGTTCTGTACTGGATTCTTCTACAGGAAGGTCAAATACCACTCAACCCCTAATTGCATCTAACTCCATTAATCCCATCTAACTTCTTGGCTTCTGTAGGCTTCCTGAAGTTCTGTACTGGATTCTTCTACAGGAAGGTCAAATACCACTCAACCCCTAGTTGCATATAACTCCATTAATCCCAGAGGATCAATGGTTTTCAGGAACCTAACTCTAGTGAGAACTGAGTGTCCTGCTATATCAGTTTTGTAATAAAAAGAAATTGCTAGAAAAATTTCAGGCAAATGTTTTTTGATTACTTCTTCTCTTTCTTCTTTGCCATTAAAAATGTTCAATTGATCATACCAGGGACTTTTTCTAAGTGATTTCACCAGCTCAATTCCTGGACGCATTCATTCTTTTTATGAGGTTTACATGAGGGGTGGAGGTGACAGTTGCGGTATTGGTAGATTGCATTTAGAGCCAGACAAATATCAGTAGAGATGCTTCAGTTCCAGGATTTCTTTATTTTAAACACTTTACAAGAAGCAAGTGCTACAGTGGGAGTGATGATTTTAATTAGGTTCTCTAAGAGCGCATGTTTGAATGTTTCCTGGATTAATTCCAGGAAAGTTGATCTTTAACTTTTATTCTCCAAGGCCAATCTGATTTAATTTAAAGCACCTTTACTTTGCATAGGACATAATGAAAATGCATAGCACTTCTATATTGAGCCGATGTCTCTGGGGAGATATGGTACATTAACTTTCTTGCATCAGTGCTGCAATGTATATAGGAAATCACTTGAGTTTAAAAGGTGACAGTTCAGTCCAGTAGTTTTTGACATGTGACATTTCGCAACAGTTGAAGTTACTGAATGGAATGGGCCAGGGGAGGGCGAACAAGACTTCAGCCATAAGGGATTGGTAATTAGAAGCCAAACCTTTCACCTAAGGTCAGCGTTTAAAAGCCAACCCAAGTTCATAGCAGCCAGAACTCATTACCATCCGCAGGCTGTGTTATTGGCCACGTGAAGTGAACTGGCAGCACTAATACATTTGAAAAGGCCAGACAGACCATCTCATATTTAGCACAATTGAAAATGGAGATTGCTTGGCAACCCTGGAACAGGAGGGAAGCCTGGTTAAGTATACGAGGCAGTGTCATTAACTCCCCAAACAAATCTGACCTAATAATCTTCTGTGTCCTAAGTGATACTTCTAGGACAGTGGTCAGCGAACAGCGTTAAATTACCCCAAATGGGGTAAAATGAAATTCCTGGGGGTAATGGACAGACACAGCTGCAGCTTGAGCCTCATCAGCAGCCTCCCCAGCCAAGGTAAGCACCCATTCCCAGCTGTCTACTCAAGAGTAAGCTCATTAATTCAATGATTTTTTTTAAATGTAGGAGAAAATGTAGGACATCCTACATTTTCTCCTACATTTTTTAAAAGTCCAGATTTTTTGAATAGATTCAATAAAATTTTGAATTTAAATAATTAATAATATATTATTTCCTTCCTTTCAAATCACGGGGGTAACGTTGGCATATTTAAATATATTTTGGGGTAAAAGGCAAAAAAGTTCCCTGACCCCTGGTCTAGGAGATAAGCACGGAAAATGCTTTTTAAGGGGATTGTGGACACCTTTGAGTTTTCATAAGTTAATTCTTACAAACATTCTAACAATTTATTTAAATCTATACCCTACTACTCAACTCAGAATGAAATGTGAAGCTTTGAATGAAATGTGAAGCTTTATATGCAGAAGGTTCAGTTCTTCTGTAGGGTTCAGAAAGGCTCCTCGACGTAACCTGAGAACATCTCAGATGAAGTGTAGGAGCTCAGGCCTGGGTGGTGTGGAAACTCAGGTTGCCTTCAACTGCCTTCAAAGATCACACTACCCCTGGTAGTATTGTGTTGTTAGCCTGCTGGGTAAACTAGGATATGTTGGCTGTTTGTGGAGCCAGGCCATGCTACTCTTATGACAACAAAACAAAAACCCAGAGAAATGAAATTATTTGGAGCAAATTGGTATGCTGCATCACCAACAAAAGTCACTTGCGTAAGGACTGTATAAAAGAAACTGTTAAATATAGGGCCGTCTTAACTTTATGAGCTCCTGGGCAAACCAGTGTGCTACGACAACCACTCACAGGAATAAAATGTAAATGGTTGATAATATTATATCTATATATCTATATCTACGTATATATCTATATATCTATGTATATGGATATATCTATAAATACATATATATCTTATATCTATCTCGTATATCTATATTTATATCTATAGATAGATAATTCTACAATAATCAGTAATACTTAGTAAGCTACACAGATTAGATGGCACAGTATGAAGTTCTTATTATAAGAAGCACTTGCGGCATTTCTTTTCAGAGAATTGCTTTATTATTGACTTGAAGTTAGGTTAGCATGGGGCTATGCTTGTGGGGCCCCTGCCTATGCTTTAAGAAGGCCTGGTTAAATTCCCTTCTCATACTTTGAGTGCAATCCTACATATGTTTACTCAGAAATAAGTGCCATTACGTTCGAAGGAATTGCTGTATTATAGGATTTAGCCTTGGTCACCAGACCTACAGTTAACAATTTTTTTTCTGGTGACAATATTCTTATTTATTCAGGTGTATATATCTCAGTATATTGTTTTATTGTTTTTTACTGTTTGCTGTTTTTAGGATTATAGAGACTATTATTGCTTCCGTGTTTGTTTTAGTGTTTCTTTTACTTTGTTGCTTCTTTTTAAAAAGGCTGTTTAGCTTTGTTTTATGATAGAAGGTGCTTCTGACATTACTTTGATGAGGAGGTGGAATGCAAATATACTTAAGGGGAAAATAATGGTGGCAATAAATGCACTCTGCTTACTATAGGCAGTAAAATGTGATGACTGTTTGCCAAGTATACAGAACAGGTTCCAAATTTTAGCTCTGAGCTAGAACAGCAGACATACCTTTTGTATTACTAGAAACATGAACTCCCCTCTTTTACCATTTTTTACATGTATGAATAGGGACATTTGCTTGTTGTACTGAGGGGAGCAGAAAGAAGAATTTGAGTGCAATCCTAACCAATTTTGACCATTCCTAACCAATTCCACCCATTTCTACCCTTTCTGCGGTGGAATGATGGAACTGGCGCATGTCTGTGACTGGGTAACAACTCTGCTTCCCCAGGAGTGGCACATAGGTGACATGGCACATCTAGGCAAGCATGGGAATTATGCCAACCTAACCAGGCATTAGGATTGCAGTTAGAGAGTAATCCTAGCTGTCCCTTAGCTTAGTGCAAGTTGGCTCAAGTCCATCGCACTGACCTAAGGGTGTCGTAAAAGTGCCATAAGGATTTTTACGCCACCCTCCCTGAAGTTCAGTTGGTGCACAGTGATACATTGACCTAACTGCTCTACCCTATAACCCCATGGGAACAGGCAGCATAGAGGAAGACATGCGCTGGCCTCCTGTACTTGGCAGGAGAAGGCAGGAAGGAGCATCCCATGGCAGGGGGAGGGCAGACCTGGGAAGAAGTGCAGAGAATGGGAGGTGGAGCTCAGGTTCTGCACTTAAGATAGATCCAGATCTCATCACTTAGGCAGCCAAGGACATCCTCCTTCTGCTCCCATCTGTTCATCCTTAGGCCATCTCCAGCCACCATCTGCTCAGATTTCCCTTCCCCACCGTAGTGCAGTAGCAATCCCAATACTTGTGCTGGATACAACACAGGAGAGGACAGCCTCCCTGTTCCAGCACAAGTTAGGATTGCATTGCCTGTCAACCTCCCAGACCAGAGCTATTATGTGACCAACGTTCTAGACCAGAACATGGGAGAAAATTTTCTTAGTCAATCTTTCTTCCATGGAGCCTAGTAAGGCTTACATTATTCTCTCCCTATTTTATCTGCACAACTATAATATGGGGTGGGGTTGGTATGAGTTTAGCTCAAAGCTATTCTTTGAGCTTTATGACTGAGGAGTGACTTGAATCAGGTTTGCCAACCCCTGGTCGAAGGCCCAGGTGCTATACTGGACTTGGCTGCCAGGCAAAGGGATTTATATCAGCAGAAAAAGAGGTCCTGTTGTAAATAGCATCCTGGAAACATGCACAGCATGCTTATGGTGGCCATTTTTGAACAATTGCCTCAAACAGCAGTGGTTCAAAAGGCAAACTGATGGCTCTCCCTTCACCAAAGGGTAGAGGGTAGGCAGACAGGGTAGGCAATCGGTGGAACCTGGCAGGGACTGGAGGCTCCTAAGTATGTGTCAAACGTGGCCAGGTATCAGCAGCAATGCTATCTTGTGTTTCCCCCATGGCATCGTAACACCTTCTTAGTTCGCTCAGACCTGCACCAGCTGACTTCCCCCACAACTCTGCCACATTGCCACAACTCTGTGGAAAGCTGATGTAACAGAAGTGGTTAGTCCTATAAAATAACACTTTGTTGGGTAAATTTCAAGCCACAACTGCATTATTAATGACCATTATAATCTGGGCCTTATGTAACAGCGCTGCAGAAATTCTCAGGTGGGACTGCTTCTTGGGGTTTAGCTTATATGTGAACATTTCTGGTATTCATTATTTGTAGCAATTTAAGAATGTTATTCCAGGTGCTACTTTTGAGTATGCAAAGGATGATTAAAATACTCCCCCAAGCAAGCCATCCTCTTTTCCCACAAGACTATATTTTCTTGCACTAACATTATTGCAGAGGGAGAATTTAAAAGTAAACACAAGAAATCCTTTCTTAGCCCTCTTCTGAATTTCAGTCAAAGCTCTAATGAAACCCAATGCATAAAATGCCTCCCCCCAATCAGCAATGCTCAAAAGAACACTCAGTATATAAGCAATTCATTTGGTCCTCAAACCACAAATAAATAAGAGGAGCAGCTAACCTCAGATGGAAAAGGGTAAATTCTGTGCCATGGAAAGTTACATTGGAAGCTATCTTATATCCTGTGTGTATTTTATACTCCATCTGCCTACTGGGTGAACTCACTAGTTTTGCCTGGCAGCAGATTTTCCGGGTTAGCAGAAGATGGTGGGAATTAGTTAGTTTTGCCTGGCAGCAGGTTTTCCGGGTTAGCAGAAGATGGTGGGAAGAATGCCGCAACACTCTGCATTCTTCAAGTCCTTTTGGCAGAAACATAGACAGGGCAAGCTCTGGTACCAGCACATTGCTGTAGGTGCCAGTGGTTGATTGACCTCTTTTTTCCACTCCTTGTGGTCCAGAGTATTATCTTCTGCCAGGCTAATTCTTCAACACCTAAGGTCTACTTCAATCTGCTTGGCCCAGGTTTTCTTTGGGGCTATCTACTGGACCTTCCATGTTGCTGGTCTTAGCTGCCAAAGTAACTGGTGTGGCAGTCTTTGTTCATCCTTTCTGCATGGTTCCAAACCATGGTAGGCTCAATCCTAAAGACACTTTCCTGGGAGTAAGACTTATTGAACACAGTGGTGCCTTTTGAGTAGACATGGTTAGGATTGCGCTCTTAATCTGCGCTTCTGGATTAGTTTTTCCAAAGTTGGCTGCTGGCAACACCAAATCCAGATGGTTTCATGTTGCAGCTGGTCAAGCAGTGAGACCGTCATAAGCTGGACAACTGGCTCTGTTCTCCCCATCACAGGTACATCTTGAAAGGAAGATGGACAGTATCTTTCCATGGTGATGGGATTTTTAGTCCAGTGACATAAAGGGCTATGCTGACAGAAGTGTAGCTACTGGTAGTGGGAGACCATGCCAGATAGGCCTTTGTGAGAAGCCAGACTAAACCTGTCCAAATTCCACTAACATGGGCTGGCCTTTTGCAAAAAGGCTGTCAAGCCAGGCAAGAACCGGATGAGTAAAAAACAAATGAGACTCTACGCATGCTTTCCTGAACAGCTACATTTCCTTTCTTATCACCTCAGCTGAATTCTTTTTGTTTGATGAGACAGAACATCTCAAGAATTGCAAAGGCATAGGATTTGCTGCTTCTTTGATGTGGTTATCCTGAACAGTGGTTCTCAAACTTTGTACTGCTATGGCCCACTTTGACTCCACACTGGGTTGTGACCCAATGTTCTTTGTTATGCCGCAAAGCAGTACCGAGAGTAACTGGAGATTACTTCCAAGTTACACCAGGCCCATGACCTGCAAACCCTACCATGTCCCACTGCTCCAGCAGGAAACAGGAAAACCAATTGGAGACTAGTCAGAGGGAAGAAAGTAGTGCCCCTATGAGTTGGCAATCCTACATGTTCTGGGATATAGAACATGTACAATACATGTAGATATTAACCAAGTCAGCATGAATTCCAGATTTCTGGAAATACCAATAACTTACAGTATGTTGGGCAATCTACTCTTTCTAGACTGTTTGGAAGAAACAGGACCAGGACCAGAGAAGACCTCTTGCACTATTTCTAGTGTAGATTGTCCAGATTTCATTGTGTTTCCCACCCCCCGGTATTTATACCTGGTAAAATCTCCACCGAGACAATTGGTCTTTTCCTTGGCAAGCTGTAATGCCATGCCATCAGGTATCATGGATGGAAGATATAAAAGAATTCTGGATACGGATAGATTTTCTATGTGAGACCTAGGAATAGTCCAATCATTGCCCATGCAATCTTGTCTTGACCATTGTGCTTGGAAGTCTGTCTGAAATTTTTAGGCCTGCTGCTGTCCTTAAAGAAGAAAGAGAATGAGGAGAGAGAGATTCAGTTAATACTCCTGTCAGTTAATACTCCAGTCATTAGAAAATGTAGCTGCTTTCTTGGAGATGGTACTGAAGAACAGCAGATTAAATAAATCAGTGATTTTCAACCTTTTTCATATCATGGCACACTTATCAAGGCACAGAAATTGTCAAGGCACACCATCAATTGTTTTTACCATTGACAAGACACACCAGACTGTTCAAATCCCCCAATTTTCCTATTAATGAATGTCAATCTGTAAATTCCCACAGCACACTTGAAGACTATCCATGGCACACCAATGTGCCACAGAACACTGGTTGAAAATCACTGCTGAAAATAAAAATGATGATAATTAACTACTATCAGTATGATTTGTATTCACACTGGTATACTGTGTTTTATATATGGCAGTAAAGGTACTGACTTGATTGGAAAGCATAAGTCTATCCCATTTCACCTTCTTTCATATGGGGCTATCGGCATTAATCATTCTATAATATCCTTTGGACTGAAATCTGTTTCTCTTTGTTCTGTTTCATGGTGACCAGTCTACCATACTTAAAATGTATGTGTCACATGCTTTCCATTATTAAAGCTTACAAGGTACATTGTAATTAGAAAGCAATAATTAAACTGAAAATATTCCATGATATACAAAATGTTTGGAAAATTCTGTTTAATGAACAGTTTGAATAAGTAGAATGTATAATAAAAGCAACTTCAAATGAATGCATACCTCTAATGAGGTAGCCAAGTAAGCGGAATGACTTCCTGAAGGAAAAATTTTAAGGACTTTCTCTAAAGACTTGCTAAAATCTAATTGTGATGTATTCTTTTTAGCACAGTGGGACTTGGGATTATACCGTATGCCATTATCATAATTTTTTTTAAAGGGATGTACTAGCTTCTTGTAATTTTATGAGAGGCTGAAACCACTACACAGTGGAGCCTCCAGGGAGAAACTTAGCTTGAGTTTCACAGTCTTTCCAGAATAATTTGCTTTGAGTCTGAAATACCAGATTATGTTTTGAATGTATAAACTCCTTGGCTCTCTCGGAGTGGGGAGAGATGCCACATATAAATAGTGGCTGTGTCTCTTCCCTCTTCATTTAATATTGCAGTGGCTCCTTCCCATCATTCTCAGGAACAGGCAGAGTTTTGCTAGTGTTAGGGGACTGAGTAGAAATTTGGGGCATTTGGTCTAACTTGCCCCCACTCCCCATGCTTTGCTATTTGGGTTTGTTGAGGTTCAGTTAGTTTTTGGGTTCCAGCTATTTTCTTGTCCCAACAAGTGGGTCAGTGTAGAATGAGGGGGAACAGGGGAATTAGCGACACCAAAGTATCATTTCGTGAGAAATAACCTTTTTGTCCTCAGGGTCCCCCAATTTGTCCCTGCAGGGAACCCCAAGTCTCCAATGAACATCTGGCCTGCTCAAAACTGTTGATTGCAGCATCCATACAGGTGTCCCCTGCTTTCTTCTACCCCGTTTTCCATCATTTTGCTCTTTCATTACTTTTGCTCTTTCATTAAAATATACTTAGAAACCTGTTTTTCATCCCAAGTCTGTTTTTTTAAAAAAGTTGTAATGTGTGCAAATGACCATTAGATGGTGGTTTTTCACTCCCAGCACTCCATTCCTTCAGATGCACAGAACTTCAATTCAGGTCTTTTATTTCTTTTATTTAGCAGGGGGAGAGTAACTGGCCCTACACACCCCAGCAATGTCTGTTCTAGTGGCTTCTGCTGGTGTTATTTTGCATTTTAGATTGTGAGCCCTTTTGGGACAGGGACCTATTAGCTTTTAATTAGTTCTTATTATTTTTCCATTTTCTTTGTAAACCACTTTGCGAACTTTCCAGTTGAAAAGCAGTATATAAATACTGTAGATAGATAGATAGATAGATAGATAGATAGATAGATAGATAGATAGATAGATAGATAGATAGATAGATAGATAGATAGATAGATCTCTCCATTTACTTCAATGGAGAGACTCAGTCCTTTGGCTGCCATCCTAACCACGCTTTTCTGGGAGTAAGTACTATTGAACACAATGGGACTAACTTCTGAGTAGACATGCTTAGGATTGCACTGTAAGTCTGTTTTTAGAAATCTGAATACCTTTGCATGAAGTTTACCCTTTCCTTGGATTGTGCTAGTCTGTATTTATAGGACATCTGAGAGGCTGGCAAAGCTGCAAGAAGCACTAAGTACCTCCACTTTCAGGTTAAACTTGCTTAATTAAACTCCTAAATTAAACAGCCTAATTGCTGTTATGGACAAACTTTTAAATTTGTGGATTCAAGACCAGATTATATAGAATATCTGCAGGCTTATAATATAATTCAGTATAGGTGAAATGTAGACTTAAATCCTGACCTTATTAAATGAATTATGAAGTCTGAAATATATTTATTTATAGTAATTCAGTTACTTCCTTCTGTCTTCAGTAAATCGCATCATTCAGATTCAGCAGATTCATCGCAGAAATGCAGAAGGTCTAGAGGTTTAAGCCACCATTAATAGCCTGAAGATAAGATCTGAAGGTTGCCAGAATGAACAAAATGAAAAGTCACTGACTGACTGACTGACTCACTCAAAAATGCTCAGCCAAAACCGCTGGGTCTACAAGTGTGAAATTTGGGGTGGGTGTTTATTCCATGATGGAGACACCCACTAAGAAAAGGAGCACAACACATTACCCCAGACAGACGCAAATAAAGAGCCGGACAAAAGTGCTGGATTAAAGGGCCACTTTTATTAACTATTTAGCATTATTAAAGTAAACAGGGTCTGCTCAACTATAGCCGTGTGGTCTAAGGGGATGCAGCTCTCCACATAGTTCCCCATGCAGTTGTTAAAGGAGTTCCCAGCCTGGCTCGGGGCATTCCTTGAACAGTGTTCAAGGATGCCAGTCTTTGCCAACCTGAAGGTCAAGGTAGCTGGACACGCAGACGCTGGCTGTCCGACCATAGCTGCACCTAGGTTTCCCATCCAGGTAAGGGGGCTTGTCTGACCATCCCCTGGAGCTGGTAGAGCATCACAGGGAGGCTTTCACACCCCCAAACCCTGCTACCTAAGGCTGCACACCGTTGGCCTATGCTGCCTATTCCGCACGACTCCTGCCATAGTGACTGGGTTTTGAAAGCCAATTGGATTTAACCCCTTCCCCTTGCACAGCTCAGGGTAGGCAAAAAAGAGTGCCACCAATGGCCAATCAGGTGGCATCCAAAAAATTCCTACCCGGCCCCAAAGCGACCAGCTAATCTTAAGCTGTACTACAGGGAGGGAGGGTGGGAGATGCTTGCTGGAGCCCAACTGAGCTTCTCTGGGCAAAGCAAGCCCGGGAACAGTCAGGCTCCTGCCCCCAGGCCCTTCTGCAGCCAATGACTGCAATGCATTTTGCCCGGGCTCTGCTGCAGTCTGCTGAAGGGCAAAGTGAGCCGGTGCTGCAAGTTGCACCAGCTTCATTCTCCTCCCTATACTTTACATTGCAGAATCCCTGACTGAGGGATGTTCTGCCCCAATCCCTGGACCTAGAAGCGTAAAATTTGGGGAGGGTGTTCGTTCTTTGACATCACCCACCATGAACCAATGTTGAGAAATTTAACCCTTAAGGGGCTGAAAAGAGGGTGCTATGTGTTTTTAATCTTATACTTAAAATGGAAGATTGACCAACATCAAGCCAATTTGTTGTCCAGTGCTGAGTGCATTGGGAGGAATGTTGTTTGGAGGGAGGGGTTGCATAGGGGTTGTATTGGGCAGGTATTGCACATTGGGGAGGTGATGAGCATGGAGGGGTTGATGAGCATGGAGGGGTTGATGCGCAAGGGGCATGTTGCGCATGGGGTAGATGCACATGGGGGGTTGATTTGCATGGGGAGATGATCGCATGGGAGGATGATGCTCATGGGGTGCATGGGGAGGATGATGATGCGCATGGCGGGTTGATGTCGATGGGGCGTTGATGCCCAGTTGTGGGATGTTGTAAGTGGGAATTTTACTCCTGCAACATGGGTACGTTTTTGCTTGTCATGAATAAGGATAAAACCAAGAAGTCTAGAGGTGATTAATGACAGTAGTTCAATTAACAGCACAATCCAGAATAACTATGGGAGCTCTTACGTCAACGTAAGAAAAATTTACTCTGGATTGCTCTATGAATTTCCCATAGGTTTCCACTAGGTGGAGCCATAACTAAGTTGACATAAATGTCTCTTACGTCGATGTAAGAACTCCTGTAGTTACTCTGGATTGTGCTGTAAGTGAAAAGAAAAAAATAATGGTAAGTAAATTGCTTCTGATCCAGACTATAATTTGCTCTTGCACATAATTTTTCAAAAACAATGCAATAAAACCATAGTGCAATCCTAATCCTGTCTACTCAGATATAAGTCCTATTGTATTCAATGGGGCCTACTCCCAGGAAAGTGTGTTGCAGCTGAAATGAGGGAAGAAGGAAGATAAGAGTAAGAACATGTCTCTGACATTTGACATGGTAGGAAGCTTGAGTCACTGTGTAGTCTTCAATAATATATGTACTGTGGTCCCTGGGCAGTAAAGCTAATAGGAACTTTGAATGAGGGAAAAATTCTAGCTTGGCTCTCATGATAGATTGATAAATGAATTGCTTTTGACACAAGATTCAGCTGAGAGTAACAGACAATAACATTGCTGATTACAATGAAGAAAATGCAAATTCACCCACGTTTCTTTGCATCGAGCTGGCTTAGAGTTTCCTGGATTTTAATAAAACATACAATGAAGTGTTTCAGAGAGGATTCTCCTATCTTGTTGGGTATTAACAAATCAGTATGCAAAAAGCAAAAAAAAAAAACTTGGATAAGAAAAGGCCAAAGTATGCAGTAGTGGAATTCAGAATACAGTGATGCCTCACGTAACAAATTTAATTCATTCTGGAGGCATGTTTGTTATGTGAAACGTTCTTTATGTGAAACAGATTTTCCCATAGGAAATAATGGAAACTCAGACGATTGGTTCCACAACCCCAAAAATAATCATATAAAAATATTAACTGGATGTAAAAATGATGACAGAACACTGGGATTGAATTCAAAACATGCATTCAATGTGCATGATCTTATGAAGTCTACTTAGGCTGCAGTCCTAAAGACATTTCCTAGAAATAAGACCCATTTAACACAATGGGGCTTATTTCTGGGTAGACATGGTTAGGAGGCTGCAATCCAAGACACTTTCCAAATGTCTCCCCACTTTCTCCTTCTCGTCATCCTGAGCCTCTCTTTGCCCTGCTCCCTTCTGGCTACCCTGAGCTGCTTCCCTCTTCTCCACTGCTCTTCCCTCCCTCTGCCCAGCGGACACCCGGCCACAGGAGGAACAGCATGGAAGTGTTGCTTTCACTATGGGCAGGTGCGCTAGGCAGCCCTGACGCTTTTTAAACAGGCTGCTGGCCAGCGCATCTGCCCCAACTGCCAACGAATGTGTTCTTTATGTGAAGCACAGTTTGTTACGTGAAGCAGAATCCTAGAGAAATTTTTGTTTGTCACGTGAAAGATACTTTACTAGTATCTGTAGTATAATACTTTACTAGTATCTGCGCCACTGTAGTATAAAGGGTATGGGCATAATTATCACCTTTACTAAGTGATAAAGGGTATGGGCATAATTGTGATAATGGGTATGGGCATAATTTCACTTTACTAAGTGAAAAAGGGTATGAGCATATGTAGTATAAAGGGTATGGGCATAATTATCACCTTTACAACCCAATGGCATAGCTATGAAGGGAGGCAGCACAGTTATTACCACAGGTGCCACTAGGCATTTTGTAGGCAGCCTCTCCTGCTTACTAAATATTTTAGCAGCCCCTAAACATTTTTATTTATTTCAATAAATACGAATATTTATTTTGCTGTCAGAGCCATTCTGGTCTGCAATGTCAACATGCAGGAGTGTTTCACCATTGCTGCCCAGTTTGGCTCTGATGCTGAGTGGAAAGGGCCGTTTACAAAGCGCACTGTGGTCCTGCAGGAGTTTCCACGTTGCCCACATGTTTTTGTTAGGTTCCTCCATTGGCTCCTGGGCCCCCTTGTATCCCAGGGCCTTGGAACAAATAACCCCATTTGCCCCCCTCTCATGGGACCTGGTTCTGTAGGTGTGTTTGTGGGCTGCCCCTTCCTATTTGTATGCATCTTTCTACCATCAGTGCCTTTCCTTAGGAAAAGGGATCTTCTTTTCACTGCTATGACTGTCAGTTCTCCAGAGCATTTTATAAGTGGGTAACATAGGCTGATCAAGTTATTTTTTGTTCCTATTAAATACAGTGCTATAACTGATCTATCATAATGGTTAACACAGGGTTTGTGTTTTTTCTAAATCACTTTAAACACAGTACATTTCCAACTTTGTTATACATGGACTTTTAATACATGGATCTGTTTCAACATGAATGGCCACTGAAAATCACAGTTTTTTTAAAACTGCTTTTCTACTGTTGTAGAAAGGCAGACATGCAAGCAGTAATTCCATTTTTCAACTTAGCCAGGCAAAGGAGAAATTTGCATTTCTAATTGCTTTCTACAATTAGGAAGAAATTCTACAACAGGAAGAAATTCAGTTTTAAAATAAGTAGAAAAGGGTACACTTTTATTTTTTTAAAATTGCTTTTACTTAACATATTTTTGTTTGTTTGTCAGGAAGTCCCAGAATTAAGTTCCTGCAGATATTGAGGGGCAACGTTATTCCATTAGGAGCAACTGAGGAGCAAGAAACCTAGAAGTAGGTCTTTAAATCTATTTCTTTCATGTTTTTTATCCATGTATTTTTTTTAATCAACAGGAGGTTCTGCAGCATAACCCCAGTGGATAATGAGGGATATCAGTACTGTCTCCTTGAGTCATGTAAAAGTCACTCTGAGTCACAGTAAAGCATGTGTAAACTAAACTAAACCTGGTAGAATTGGTGCACTTTTGGGGACAGCACCTTTGATATTTTATTTATTAATTGCAATTCTCATTTTTAAAACATTCTGATGTGCCCAACTTGAATATAAATGTCAGCCATATTTCCATTGAAATATACAAATACTGTCTGAATGCCATTATACTGTGTATGTATGCATTTTATATGTTATACAAATCTTTTCTCATATGCCACAAAGATATATAAATAAATGTTACGTGCTATTTCAGAAATGTTTATGGGCATTTCTTTACTACAACTCCTATTTAGTGAAGGAGAATTTGGATTTCTAGATTTTAGTTTAAATCATCAACCTTATATTTTAATTTCTATTAATTACTGAGATCATTCACTATATTTGAGAGATTAATGTTGGGCTAATTTGGAAACTTGTGCAATTATAAAGAAATAAAGATAAACACTCTATAAAAAATAAAGATATTCAATTGACAATATCCTTGGTAAGATGCCTGTGAATTATGATGACGTGGAGATAATAAATTGGCTCCATATTCACATGTTAAATTAACACTTTTGGTTACAACTCCTTATGTTGACCTCCCCTCCTGTCTGAGTGACAGACACCCTGGGTAATTTGTCATCATTTTTACATCCCTGGGTTGAAGAAAGTCACTTAAGTTGACCGATTACAGCATTTAGGATTGCACTCTGAGAGTGCAATCCCTAACCTCCATTTAGGCTGGAATAAGTTCTTTGTTGAGCTGGGGATATCTACTGATATCTCCACACCATCAGGGGAAGATATTTCAGGTGTGTTAGACCAGCCTGAATTGGATTGTGCCTTAAGGCTGCAATCTTATTCATACATACTTCGGAGTAAGTCCCATTGACTATAATTTGATTTTTTTCCTGAGGAGATATGAATAGGACTGGGCTCTCAGTTTTCTTACGACATGGTAGGGCATATGCATGGGATCAATAAGAATATCATTAAAATATTAAACTAACAATTTGTTCTAAAGTGTGTGGCCATCTATCTACTCATCTATGTTGGAAGTATTAATGAAAGTAAATCTTCAGATTACATAAGAACATAAAGGAGGGATTTGGTGGAGCCAAGTTTCATCTGCCAGGACCCACAACTGGGAGAAAGGGTGACTCCGATCCAGAACAGCTGACCCCTGGCATCAGATGTGATAAACGCTGAAGAAAAAGAAGGAGGAGGAGCCACATCTGGCACTAAGTGCAGATCCAGAGGAGCTGTACTGAGCCAGAGGCACAGATAGAAATTCTGTGGATGAACATGCTCCACCTGTAACTGACCTATGGGGGGAAGGGGAATCTTCTTTCATGGCATAAGCAAATTGTTTGAGTTTAAGGTTGTTTGTTGCAAAAATTGTAGGATATTACGATTGCCTAGTACCTACTTTTTACAATACCTACATCTTCTCCACAGTACTGTTATGTAAAATTCACTTGAAACCTATACTGACTTTGAATTGCCGTTCTTATGGAGATATTTTTCTTCAAAGCAAGGAAATTAGTTTTCTTAATAACTCATGGAACACCATTTACTTGTCCATAGATGGCAGCATAACTCTTCCCATTAGATTTCTAAACCATTTTATAGGTATAAGTTGGTTAAAATTATTTTCGGAATCAGTACCACTAAAACTAGATTTTCCTGAGTTCTCAGTTTGTCTTTCTATTTTTGTAGCATATATAGAATACTAGCGAAAAGCGTGCCTGCGTTGCGGGACTAACGTTTCCCCATACGCCACCCCCCACAGCACATCAACACCCCATGTGCATCAACACCCCATGTGCATCAGTCCTCCATGTGCATCAGTCCCCCATGCGCAACTTCCCCATGCGCAACTTCCCCATGCGCAACTTCCCCATGCGCAACTTCCCCCATGCGCAACATCCCCCATGCGCAAAATCCCCATGCACAAAATCCCCCCATGCGTATCAACACCCCATGCGCATCAATCCCCCATGTGCAACTTCTCCATGTGCATCAGTCCCCCATGCGCATCAGACCCCCCTGCCAACTTCCCCCCTGCACAACTTTCCCCTGCGCAACTTCTCCCTGTGCAACTTTCCCCATGTGCAACATCCCCACCATGCGCATCAGTCCCCCTGTGCAACATCCCCCCTGTGAAACTTCCACCATGCGCAACTTCCTCCATACTCAAAATCCCCCCATGAGCAACATCACCCCATGAGCATCAGTCCCCCATGTGCAACTTCCCCCATGCGCATCAGTCCCCCATGTGCATCAGTCCCCATGCGCAACTTTCCCCATACACCTCAACATCCCATGTGCATCAACACCCCATGATGCGCAACTTCCCCCACACACAACTTCCCCATGTGCATCAGTCCCCCATGCACATCAGTCCCTCATGCGCAACTTCCCCCATGCGCAAAATCCCCCATGCGCAACTTCCCCATGCGCAAAATCCCCCCATGCGTATCAACACCCCATGCACATCAATCCCCCATGTGCAACTTCCCCATGTGCATCAGTCCCCCATGCGCATCAGACCCC
Source organism: Cryptoblepharus egeriae (assembly GCA_030015325.1). Taxonomy (NCBI): domain Eukaryota; kingdom Metazoa; phylum Chordata; class Lepidosauria; order Squamata; family Scincidae; genus Cryptoblepharus; species Cryptoblepharus egeriae. The sequence continues at coordinate 30,929,330 of JAREYC010000007.1, forward strand.
CCTGCCAACTTCCCTCTGCACAACTTTCCCCTGCACTACTTCCCCATGCGCAAAATCCCCCCATGCGTATCAACACCCCATGCGCATCAATCCCCCATGTGCAACTTCCCCATGTGCATCAGTCCCCCATGCGCATCAGTCCCCATGCGCAACTTTCCCCATGCGCCCCAACATCCCATGTGCATCAACACCCCATGATGCGCAACTTCCCCCACACGCAACTTCCCCATGTGCATCAGTCCCCCATGCACATCAGTCCCCCATGCGCAACTTCCCCCATGCGCAAAATCCCCCATGCGCAACTTCCCCATGCGCTAAATCCCCCCATGCGTATCAACACCCCATGCGCATCAATCTCCCATGTGCAACTTCCCCATGTGCATCAGTCCCCCATGCGCATCAGACACCCCTGCCAACTTCCCCCTGCACAATTTTCCCCTGCGCTACTTCTCCCTGTGCAACTTTCCCCATGCGCAACATCCCCCATGCGCATCAGTCCCCCTGTGCAACATCCCCCCTGTGAAACTTCCACCATGCGCAACTTCCTCCATGCTCAAAATCCCCCCATGAGCAACATCACCCCATGAGCAACATCACCCCATGAGCAACAGTCCCCCATGCGCATCAGTCCCCATGCGCAACTTTCCCCATGTGCCTCAACATCCCATGTGTATCAACACCCCATGATGCGCAACTTCCCCCACACGCAACTTCCCCATGTGCACTTCCCCCATGCACATCAGTCCCCCATGTGCAACTTCCCCCATGCGCAACTTCCCCCCACGCGCAACTTCCCCCCACATGCGTCAGTTCCCCATGTGCAACTTCCCCATGTGTATCAGTCCCCCTTGCGAATCAGTCCCCCATGCGCATCAGTTCCCCATGTGCAGCTTTCCCCCATGCGCAACTTCCCCCATGCGCATCAGTCCCCCATGTGCAGCTTTCCCCCATGCACAACAACCCCCCATGCGCAGCAGTCCTCAATGCACAACTTCCCCCACGCAAATCAGTCTCCCATGCACAACATCCCTCCATGCGCAACTTTCCCCCATGCGCAACTTTCCCCCATGCACAACTTTTACCCATCCGCAACCTTTCCCCATGCGCATCAGACCCCTATGCACATCAGACCCCCATGCGCAACTTCCCCATGTGCAACTTCCCCATGCGCAACTTTCCCCATGCGCAACATCCCCCATGCGCATCAGTACCTCCTGTGCAACATCCCCCCTGCGAAACTTCCACCATGCGCAACTTCCCCCATGCTCAAAATCCCCCATGCGCAACATCACCCCATGAGCCTCAGTCCCCCATGTGCACCTTTCCCTCAAGCTCATCAGTCCCCCATGCGCATCAGTCCCCCATGCGCAACTTCCCCCACACGTGTCAGTCCCCCATGCGCAACTTCCCCATGTGTATCAGTCCCCCATGCGCATCAGTCCCCCATGCGCATCAGTCCCCTCATGTGCATCAGTTCCCCCATGCACATCAGTCTCCCCATGTGCAACATCTCCCCATGCACTTCAACTCCCCATGCAACACATCTCCCATGTGCAGCATCCTCCCCAGTGCAACCCCTCCCTCCGAACAATATCACCAGGCACTGAGCACCAAATTGGCTGGATGTTGGTCAGTCTCCCATGTTAAGTATAGGACAAAAACACATTGCCCCCTTTTCAGCCCCGAAGGGTTAAATTTCTCCACATGGTTCTTGGTGGGTGTTCAGGTGACAGAAGGATCCCTCCCAGAATTCCATGCTTCAGGCCCAGCAGTTGGGGAGGAATGTTGATGAGTCAGCAATTCTCCAATGCAAAGTATAGGGAGGAAAATGTGTTGCGCCCCTTTTCACCCCCTTCCTGTTGGAATTTCTGAAAACCGGTTCTTAGTGCACCCCTCTGTCATGGAAGGAACACTCACCCCAAATTTCACGCTTCTAGGCCCAGCGGTTTTGGCAGGGCGGTGATGAGTCAGTGAGTGAGTGAGTGAGTGAGTGAGTGAGTCAGTCAGTCAGTCAGTCAGTGACTTTTCTCTTTTATATATATATAAGATAAGATGAGAGGGTAAACGGTCACTCAGAACAGATATTTAATTTCAAGAACAAAAGATGCTGGAATTCAGATCTTCATGAAAACAGCTCCTGACCGAGTAGCAGTGTATTTAATCTTTCACGTGCAGGGACAGGTTACCTAAGAAGTCTCAGGGATGCATCGGGAACCTGTTCATCTGCTTATATGTCATAAACTTCCCTGTTGAGTCCTAACACAAATTAAACTCTGAATAGAGTAATTACACAGAGATAATTCATAGAGGTTCTACCAATGGAGAATTAGAGAGTTGTTCAGAAAAGTGAATTAAAAATCATTTTGAATGAAAACACGATAAACTTACAGTATCCCCTTATGAAACAAATGGCTTCTCACATGACTCTCATGCAAGTTTTGAAAATAAAAATGCATTGAACATCGAGGATGATTCATTTGCTACAAATCAGTCATGCGTGTGTGAGTTTATATAGACTAGCCATGAATAGAAATTTCCAGCATTCCAGTGATAAGCTTCATGGATTTTAAAAAGGACAATTTGATCCTGTTTTGAGTTATTCACAAAAAAAGCAAGCTACAGGTTGACCCTCCCCATTCTTGACATTTGGTTCCCAGAAAAGGCTTGAGATTAACTCTCTTCACATCATCCAAAGGCAGTGTGAACATGGTAACAAGGCAGCAATGACTCCAATTCTATTTGAAGTGGCTGCTGACTGCTCTGCAAGGAGCTGAGCTCTTTGCAAATTGCAAGAAGTTGCAGCTAAGAGCAATTTTCACTTGGGGGAAAGGAGAGCAGAACAGAACCAAAACAAAAGTTCACAACTTTTTAAGATAAGAAACAGAAAAAACAGACACTTTATTGGCATAAAATTCAAATAAATATAAAAACAGCATAAAACCAAAAACTGTGAACTAAACACCATCAAGCTTTACTTTGTGGAGGTATAGTGGCACCTCACGTAACAAATTTAATTCATTCCGGAGGCATGTTCTCTACGTGAAACGTCCCATGAGTTTCCTGGTAATGGAAGCCTATTCCAAACTTTGCCCAGGGCCCCACTGTAGCTCAAGCTAGTCTCGTTGTCTCGCCTGTGAGTTCCCTTGCCATGGAAGCCTGTCCCAAACTTCCTCAGAAGTGCTCTTTATTCAAGACAGTGCTCTTTAAGCAAGTCAAAATTTCTGAGAAAATTTTGCTCTTTATACAAAATGCTCTTTATTCAAGACGCTTTTTATTCAAGGTTCCACTGTATAGATGAGTGCTTTCCACCACAATCTCCTTCCTACCTCCAATTTCTCATCCACAGGGTGACTCTATGTGCTCTTTTCCCTGTACATGTTCTGGACTTTAGCCTTGGGTCCTGGAAAAAAGAAATCTTATTTGTCCTCTTTTTCCTTATGTGCAGGCTGCATATAGCCTTCTTGTAATTCATAAGTTATATGCAGTAATTATGTGCAATAGTTTTAAATTTACAGTGGTACCTCTCATAACAAGCACCACACATGACAAACATTTCACATAACAAGTATAAATTTCCAAGAAATCTTGCTTCACATATCAAGTTCTGCTTCACTTAACAAGCAAGTGTGCTATGGAAATGCATGCTGTGCAGCCCTGACGCTCCGTGCGGAGGTTCTTTAAAAGGGCTGTCGGCCAGCGCTGCTGCCTCTAACTGCCCCCAAGTGCCACCACCAGTCACCTTGAACCTCCAGCAGGTAAGCCTCCCAGGAAAGTGTCTTTGATTGCAGCCTTCTATGTCTACTCAGAAGTAAACCCCATTGTGTTAATGGGGCTTACTCCCAGGAAAGTGTCTTTGATTGCAGCCTCCTAACCATGTCTTCCTAGAAGGTAAGCCCCATTGTGTTCAGTTGGGCTTACTCCCAGGAAAGTGTCTTTAGGATTGCAGTCTAAGTAGACTTCATAGGATCATGCACATTGAATGCATATTCTGAATTCAGTAACAGTGTTTTGTCATCATTTTTACATCCAGTTAATGTTTTTATATGAATATTTTTTGGGTTGTGGAACCAAATGTCTGAGTTTCCGTTATTTCCTATGGGAAAATCCTCTTCAGATAAAGAGCGTTTCACTTAAAGAGCATGCCTCCAGAACGAATTAAGCTCTTTATGTGAGGCACCACTGTATAGTGTTTAAATTTATATATGCACCATATTGCTCTAATGTATAGTGCAATATAGTGTATAAATTAATCACTTGAAAGCAATATATAAGTGTGTTTTTAACTTTTATTTTGTCATGTCCTACATTTTTCTTGGATGTCCTACATTTGTCATCATTTTTGTTTATGATGTATAGTCACCCTGCTCCCTCCAAAATGTAGGACAACTGTAGGATATTGCTTTATTGTGGTTAATTTAAACACTGCAATCCTATTCCTGTCTACACAGAAGTTCTATTGAGTTTAATGAGGCTTACTCCCAGGAAAGTGCTCTTAAGATTGCAGCCTTTGTTACTTATTATTCAATTTAAAACAATTACATATAGCCTCAATCCTATACACCAGGGGTGTCCAAACTTTCAACTTGAGGGTTCCTGGACTTTTAACAATTGTATAGACGAAGGAATTTCAGCAGGTGCTGCTTCTCATCTCACAGATCACAAGCTACAACTTTAGAAATCTCCTTTCCTCTCCATTTCCTCTGGACCTTTAATTGTTAACGATCCAAGAGCCCTAAAGTTGAAAGTTTGAACACCCCTGCTCTAGGACTTTGTCCAATTTCTTTTTAAAGGCATCGAGGCCAGATGCCATCATGGCAGGAAGATCCACAGACTAACCACTGGGGAAAGAAATATTTTCTTCTGTCTATCCTGACTCTCCCAATATTCAATTTGAGTGGATGTCCCCTCATTCTCGGGACAAGGAAAAGAAAGGGAAAAGAGCATCTCCCTAACCACTCTATCCACTCCCTGCATAATTTTGTATAATTAATCAAAATTAATAATTAGTCATAAATAACCATCCAAAATATTTCAGCCCAGTCATGAAACTGGCTGAAAAACAGGTCTTTGATTCCCCATACCCACCTTTTATTTTGTACACCAGCATAGACAGATGGCATAATTGCCCCCCCCCCAAAAAAAATGTTATGCCCCCCTACTTCTACAATCTAAAGTGTTATTTGAGACAGCAATACATACAGGAATGCTATATAATAGTTTTGGACTCATCTTTGCATTAAAGACCTTTAGGGCAGTGGGGATGTACTTATTCCCTCCAACATAAAAGAATCTGCTAATCGCTTGGGCAGACACATTAGCTGCATTAATAACCATTCGGCGATGTAAGGCCCAAGCGCCATTATATTGAAAGTGGACTCCCAAATATTTAAAAGATTTCACTTGTTCAATCTCATTTCCACCCAGAGACCTCTGGCAGGGGCTCCAACTCCTTGCAAGGCTAAGATTTTTTGTCTTTTTCAAGTTTAGCTGGAGTTTATTAATGTTCAAAAACTCAAAACACTTATTTAACAAACGTTTGAGACCCAGTTTTGTACAGGAGATTATTACTGCATCATCTGCATACAGCAGAAGAGGCACAGAGATAGAGCCCAATTTGGGGCTGTGCCCAGCAATCATTGTCAAGGTGGGAAGCTAAATAATTAAGAAACAGATTAAAACAAAGTGGGTGCCAGAATGCAACCCTGTTTCACTCTTTTATTTGTGTAGTAGAACTTTGGTGATAGTTCTCCCTCATATGAACATTTAATTTGGCAAGTTATATTCTGATGCAATCTCCTAATTAGAAACAAAAGTCTCTTATCCAATTGGAGTCGAATCTTGTGCCAAAGTTGAACTCTATCCATGGAGTCAGAAGCCTCTTTAGATCCCAAAATGCAACATATAGTTTGCACTAGGATCCCTTCGAGTATTTCTGTATAAGATGAGAAAGTACAATACTGTGGTCTAGCGTAGATCTGTCCTGTTGGAATCCTGCTTGTTCTGGACCCACAAATCTTAAGATAATTGCCTGCTAGGTTGCCTTGGTAAAACAGGCTGCCTTTAAACCATTAATTTGTCTTTTAAGGGAAGCTTATCTTTCAATTTTAAAAGCCAACCTCAGTCGCTTTGAGACAAAATTGCATGTAAATGATGTACATGTAAGTAGGTTACACCTATATATTTATTCAAAAGATAATGCAATAAGAAGTATAAATGTTACCAACTTTCTTGGTTGCTGAAATTCATGACAGAACACATGGAACCAGAGCCCTCCTACTCCCTATCAATCCTAACTTGTGCTGCAGGCATGCCAACCTGAGGCAAGGGGAACCTTTCTCCCTTACTCCTGGTCACACAGCAACAGTTCCAAGGGGTTTACTCAGATATGCCCCACCAATTTCAATGGTGAAAATCCAGGCAGCCAAGGACTTTGGGGGGCTGAAATCAAAAATTCAGTCTAACCTCATGGAACTCCTTCCTGTGCTTATAATATGTTCCCCTTCTCTGTTTCCAGAGCATAAAGGAGAGGAAAGGTCTACCCACAGAGTAAAATAGAAATAGATCTCACGAAATAGAAATAGAAATAGGTCCCACGAGGGACCCAATCCTTGTTTTCTCTCCAGTGTCCTCAGATCTTATATTGGAAAACTTGGTTTTAATATACCTGAAAACCTACAGACCAATGGTACACACAGTACGGATAAGTGAAAACTCTTATAGCAAACTTATTGATAAAGAGAGGAGAGTGTATAAATTTGCTGGCTAGGTTGCACTACGGGATAATTTGATGAGGATCTTTTGATAATGTTTTCCATTATCCTCAGTGCTCAGCACATTCAAAGATGCAATTAACTAACAAGTATAATTTGCAAAATTAGTCTGCCATTCTGAGCTGCTACAATTTTCTATTTAATACACACTGTAAAGTCCGCTAATTTCTCTTCCTTAAAATTTTTTCTTCCTGATGAGAGTTTGCGACTTTTATCAGGATAATGTTTTCTGACAATATTACAAAGGACAATGGATTAATTAGGACAAAGCTTCAGTTAATCAGAGTGACTAGATGCCATAACTGGAAAAGAAGACCAACCCCCTCAAAATATGGGGTACCCAAATAAATGTAGGACACAACAAAGTAAAAGCAAAAATCCTCACATATACAGGCTGAACCCCACCATCCACGTTGCATGGTTCCAAGAAGCTCTGTGAATACTTATTTTCTTATTATACAAAAGCAATTGTTATTCTCCCATAACACTCACAGCTGAAACCTGAAACCAGACTGAACTTTTTATGAACCTTTTCTGAGAGTGCAATCCTAATCACTTTAGGCTGACATAACTCACTTAACTCCCCGTTCCTGTGGTAGTGTGGAGAGGCCAGTACTTATTTGTGCACTGGCCTTCCCCCTCCCAGGAGTGGCACAGAAGTGCCTTAAAAGACTTGTGCCAGGACTCATGCTGGCCTAACTGGAGGAAAGGATTGCAGCCTGGGGCAAGCTAAGCATGCATACTGAGCATGCGCCAAGGTTGGCGCAGGTGCAATTGTGTCCTAAAGAGGATGCGATTGCGCTTGCGTCAAGATTGATGCAGGCGCAGTGATGGGCTCGCCCGGGCAAACTGGTCCACCCGGGTTTTTGGCCCCCCGCTAGCGACCGGATCGCTAGCGGCGGGCCAAAATTAGGTACAGATTTGGGCGATCCGGCCCGAACCGGCCTGGGCCCATCTGTGACTGTAGGGTGCTCATTCCAATTTCTAACCTGAAGAGCCAGCGCTGTCTGAGATGTCACTGGGGTCATTTTGCCGGCATGCCTAATCACCAAACAGCACTGAATTATGTTACCTTGCCACCGAGGTATCTATTTATTTACTTGCTTTTGCATGCTTTTGACTTATAAAAATCCGTTCTTAGTGGGTACCTGCATCACAGATGGAATACCCTCCCCAAATTGCATATTTCTAAGTCTGGCAGTTTGGGCTGGGTATTGATGAATCAGTGAGTGAGTCAATGACTGAGTCGGTCAGTGACTCTTCAATTATATATTTAGGGACAAGGAACTTAAAAAGGAAGACCCATTATTAGGGCTTGGCTGCATTTTTCTGGCATTTATTTTCCTTGTTGAAAGGTGACATTTTGGGGAAAATAAAGTTTTCACCAAAAGAGCAGTATTTCCTGTGAGGGTGAATTACTTTCACTGTAAAATTAGGATTTTTTTCCTGTTCCTTCTTGACAAAAGAGGGAACAAAAGTTCCCTTTTGTTGGGGCTGTAGGTGGTGCAAGTGGTTAAGACACTGTGCCTGTTAACCAGCAGGCCAGGGTCTGAGACCTGGGTTGGCTCCACAAGACAGGATGAGCTCCTGTCCTTAGCCCAGCTCTGCGACGCCAGCTGGATCCAATCGTATTGGCTCTGCCTTTCCATTGGGCTAATTCAGTGGCATGGAGAGGGGGGATTTGCTACTTGGGTAACAGCCTATCCTCCATATCAATCTAACCCAGGCTTTCATGCTTTGCGTGCAGCGTATGCAGCGCCGAGCACAATACCATAGTCTTTTAAGACTGACGGAGGCCTGCTTGACAAAAGCAGAAAAAGTTTCCCCTGCTGGTTTCTATGTACAACTGTAAATTGACTCCATAGAAGATCCCCAGGTAATGTGCAGGTTATTCTTAGTAACATGCAGTATTTTATTCATTCTCTTAAAGGAAATGGGGAAAGAACTGACTGGACATCAGGGTGACCATATAGAATGGAGGACAGAATGCCTGTACCTTTAATCATTGCATAGAAGAGGGAATTGAGGCATGTTTAGCTCATCATAGAAGGATTTAAAAAGCACCAACTGCCTGAATTCCCTCTTCTGTGCAATGGTTAAAGGTTCAGGCACTCTATCCTCCATTCAATATGATCCCCCTCTTGGACATCATATATTGCATGATATATTGCATGGAGCCTGCCTCTCTTAAAGTGATTTAAGGGACTGCAACATTTTCATCGCTACTGAGCAGCATAAGTCTGACTTGTGCTAAACAGGCAGACCAACTGGTCTATATTGTAAATAGTGCATGTTAGGTTGGAGCTGTGGCCCAACTCCAAGACTGGGGAATTATGAACCTCATATCCTTACTAAGATAGCCTTATGGGCCTACTCAGATTCAACCTGGGTGTGGGGTTACATGAACAGCTTGGATTTGTGCATGGCTAACTAGCATGGTTCCAGGTCTATATTCATACCTCCATGTTCATGTGTATTTTTGCAGACTTACATATACTGCTAGTGATATATAATTTCAGTAAAACCTTTGATTGAGAGTAATTTTGGATTGAGAATGTTTTGCAAGACAAGCAAACATTTGTAATAAATTTTAACTTTATATTCAAGCAGTCCTGATAAACAAGAAAAATAGTTAGTCCTGGCTGGGATAGGATGGCTTCAGCACTTAGCCAGCATCTCCTCAGCCTCTCCTGAACTATGCATGTTCTGCACTGAAGTAAGCCTATTAAAGTGAATGAGGCTTTATATAAGGGGGGCAGTGAAAAGGAGCATGAGAGACCTAGCCTTCCATGTCTGCTCTAAAGAAAGCTTGGTGCTCAATCCTGGGTAAGGAGCAGATTGCAGCCTGAAAGCCAAAGGGTGCAATTCTAAGCGTATCTACTTAGAAGTAAGTCCCATTATATTGTGTGAGACTTACTCTCAGGAAAGTGTGTACAGGATTGCAATCTAAGTGCAGGTTAATTTGTTTTATTTTTCTTTCTATTTTGTATTTTCTTTATTATATTGTATTACAGTACTAGCAAAAACGTACCCACGTTGCAGGAGTAAAATTACCTTATATGCCACCCACCCCCCTGCACATCACCTCCCCTGCACTAAACCCCCCATGCGCAGCATCCTCCCGAGTGCAACCCCTCCCTCCGAACAACATCCCCCAGTGTACCAGGCACCAAGCACAAATTGGCTGGATGTTGGTCAGTCTTCCATGTTAAGTATAGGACAGAAACATGCTGCACCCTTTTTCAGCCCCTTAAGGGTTAAATTTCTCAACCTTGGTTCTTGGTGGGTGTTCATGTGACATAAGGAAAACCCTCCCCAAATTTCATGCTTCTAGGCCCAGTGCTTTTGGCTAGGTGTCGATGAGTGAGTCAGTGAGTGACTTTTCAGTTTTATATACTGTATATAAAAGATTGTAATCATTTTTTATGATTTTTTTGGGATTGTGGAATGAATCATCTGCATTTCCGTTATTTCTTATGGGAAAACTCACTTTGATATACAAGTATTCTAGATTACAAGCATGCTTCCTGAACGAATTATGCTCGTATATCAAGGTACCACTGTATTCATATTGATTATATAAACTATCCTTAACCAGGAGCTTAGTTTATTTGCCAAGATCATAGCAGATATTTGATTATGTTTTTTCCCAGATTTGCTTCCTTGTTACATAGTGAAGGGTGCATCCTGTGCCCCGAAATTTCCTGAGGGTTTAGCCAAAGCATCTGTCTTTGGACGTGAAGATGTTGTGGGTGAAGAAAGCCCATGAACTTTGCAGTGTGTTTAAAGTGAATGTCTGTTTGCAATCTATCATCTTGGCAGCATCTATGGCAGTCTGATATTCCTTTTCTGTAGTGGCTGTTGATGTCTTCATCTCTTCATTTCTTGATATAAGAAGGAAAAAATAAAAATAATCAAAGGTGAAACCAAGCATGCATTTCAAACCATAAGGCTATTTTAAAGAAGAAAAAAAACAGCTGAAGAGGGAACATCTTCTCTGCCTTCAGCCTTAACAAGAAAGATGCCAGAACTGTGACATTCTAATTATCTGTTTTCAGGCTTTCCTTTGATTCTGGGTTTCATACATTCACTTAAAATAATAAAGCAGAATGAGTTTTGGGGGGAACAAAGGCAAAACAACACCTGTTCAAAGTAAGCTAGAGGCATCACCCTCACCTCTGGATCTGCAGCAAGTCATTTGTTTTACTGCCACTAATTTTCAAGCTTTTTCCCAAACATCTAAGAAAGAATTCTAACTTAAATCACCTCTGTTTGTCCATTTGTGCTCAATGGCATCGCTCCTTCTGATATTCAACCACTACTGACTTTCTACACAAACACATCATATAGTTAAGTGTAAACTGAGTATAACCAGGAATTGCAAGTAAAATTTATTCTTCCAGTTATATAATTGTACATTTATGTACATACCCCACACTTTTAAAGAAAAATATTCTTTTTTTCTTTTGATTCTCATTTAAAAATTTCTTCTAATTTTTAAGTGTATAGCACCTAGTTGTAGCTTGGCAAAATGGTGTTTTTGGACAGGGGGCTGCTGCCAATAAAAGCTGTTAGTCAATATGTTCCTTACCTTACCTTAGAGACCTTAGATGTACCTTAGAGACCACATCTTATGGTCTTGATCTGCCCATGGGAGTCTCAATGTAGAAAATGCATTAATGGCATGCATACTTTGGGAATTAGCTCTTGCCCTTCGGCCTCCTGAGCAGTTATGTGAAGCTTAAGGTGCTCATGTCACGATGTATCATAACATCATGTCATGTGATGTTGCTTCTTTGTTCTCACCAGAGGAGGAGTGCTCACTACAGCTGCTTTGTACATGCTGTCCTTCTCCTGTGAAGATCCCCTTTGAAGGGGAGCACCTCCTCTGTAACTAGAGTGGAGCCTAAGGGCAAACATGAGGCTGGATCGAGGTCCCCCCTGACTTGATATTTTGAGGTTGTCAACATCTACTGTACATCGACCGTACATCTATCTATGCATACACACACACAACCATCATAGTTTGTACCCTGTGATGGTCCTTTCCTCTAGGAATTTGTCCAATTCCTTATAAAGGCATTGGGGCTAGATGCCATCATGACATCCTGTGGCAGGGAGTACCACAGATCAACTGGATAAAGAAATATTTTCTTTTATATGTTCTTTTCTATTAATGTCCAAAGTCTCTATGCAAAGATGGGAGAATTTGAATGTTTGTTTTTCAGGGAAAATGACATAACAGAAATGGACATAACAGTAGTGGACATAACAGAAATCTGGTAAAATGTGGGAAATCAGTGGGATACCACAGACCCATGCTATAAAGACTATTGGAGGTGCAAGGAGGAGCAATTTGGAGGTGGGGTAGTCTCTAGGCCAAAGAAGGGTTAGAATCTAGCTGAGTTGAGATTGAAGTCAGGACTTCCTCTATCACAGAATCAAGGTGGGTTAAACTATCAGGCCCAAGGAGCAGTGTAATGGTGGAGGGTGTGCTCTGGACCAAAAACCTGAAGGGGACATTGAAATGAAGAAACAAGGCAGGGAGATGTCAAAGAAAGATAGGGTTGTACTAATGGGAATTATTGGATCCTCATATCATAAAATCGTAGCATTGGAAAGGATCTGATAGGTTCTCTAGTCCAACCCCTGCCTGTAGCAGGAAATCAGCTGGGTCAATTCGTGCTCTGGTCATGAAAAAAATATTGGATTTCTTGATCTCCTAAATGATTGTGCCTTAGAATCAGGGTGACCATATGTCCTCTTTTTTTCCAGAACATGGTCTCTATTTTAGCTTTGCAGCCTGGAAAAAAAATCTTCATTGTCCTCTGTTTCCTTGGGCACAGGTAGCATGTAACCTTCTTGTAATTAATAAGTTATCTGTAGTATATTACATGTCATAGTTCAAATTTAATAATAGGTAATATACTCTGCAATCCTAAGCACACTTTCCTGGTAGTAAGATCCATGGAACACAATGGGGCATACTTCTGAGTAGACATGGATAGGATTGCTCCCATAGTGTGAAAATTAACTACTGTACATGAAAGCAGTACACATGAGTGTTTTAAGCTTTAATTTTGTCATGTCCTACATTTTTCTTGGGTGTTCTGTATTTTGGGGGTACCTTGTCCTCTTTTTCATTTATGACATATGGTCATCTAGCTTAGAATAGCTATTCTTAGAATCTACCAGAGAACATGTGACTCTAGATTTAATATTGTGTGATACTCAGGATCTGGTTAGGGATGTGGGGCAAGGAAGTGGTTCCATGAAGTGGCTTTTGGGGGGGGGGGGGAAATAATGTCCACATTTTCAACCATGGAGTCCTAATATCACATCTAGTTTTGGTGGTTTTGAGACTATTCACCTGATCGTTCCTCTGTTAATATTTCTTTTCTGTATTCAGAATAGCATGCTGGTACTTCTAGTACATCACTTTAGCTGGTACTAATACACAATTTAATTGAATTTCCTTCATATTTCAGCCAGTAACCACAGGTTCAGGTTAGGCTGAATTAGTCCCACTGGGGAAAATATGCTGCTGCTTGTTTTTTCCCTTCCCTATGTCTGTGCAATCTCCATTTTACAAAGAACTATGTCCTGAAATGGAGGCATCTGCATTCTGCCTGCACTAATGGCTTCAGTGTCTCCTCCAAATGGTTTGCATCGCTCTAAATTGAATTCCAGTAATTGCATATGGGGCACACTCTCGTTGTTATTACATTGGTTGGGAACTGCTTTCCATGAGTCTAAGTGAGTAAAGTCAAAGAGCTTCCAACGTATTTCGGTTGAAAATGTAATGGCGAGAAGATCCTGATCCTTTCAAATTACTTCAATCATCTGTCTCCTGATTGACAGCGCCAGGCTTGCACAGTGAAAGTTGGACTTGAACTGAAACAGCTCAAGGGTTTTTCACTTTGAAAACAAAAGCTGTCCCATGATAATTCTATGTATTCTTTGGCCTACATTTTCCAAAACTGACTTAAGAATAGATGGAAGGAATAGAGATTAAAATTAGTGATGTCATCACACTTGGTCTGAGCACAGCTGGAGGTCAAATCCTGCATATTTTAATATTCACCTCTGATGCAAAATAATATTATAACTCATAAAGCCCTTCAACTTTGAATTGCAAACCGGACTATAAAGGAATATAAAATTTGCCCTCTATCCCTGTCTGCCTATCTCTACCCATAAATAACCCTTGCCTCCAAACTCCTTCCCATCTCTTTCCTTCCTTGTTGCTTTGCTGTGGTTGTATCTGCCTGTTCTTTCCCCGATGCCTGTTACACTGCAGTGGCTGCAAACCACATGCAAACGAAGTACTGAGAAGCATTCTTTGTTCAGCTCTACTGCTAAGGTTCAAACAATCAGATTTTTTTTAACCAACTCTCAGAGCAGCCTTTGCAGTGTATTAAGTCTCAGGAAGGAGCAAAAAAAGATGTGTTTCAATGTTCCTTCTAGCACTGCCAGAACAAAACAAATCCCTTAATGCACTGCCAGAACAAAACCAACCAATGGTCTCCTGCTTCAGTTGATACTGGTGAGTTGATACGAGGCCTGTTAGTCCACTAAAGTTTTCCACTTGGTAGGAGGAAACATGTCCCCTTTCCTTAAGGAGCCCACCAGCCTGCAAAACTACCCCATAAGATGCACTGACCTTATGGCACCTCTGCATGAGAACTTTTATAGGTTATTGGGTGGGGAAGGCCGTATGAATAAGTCCACAACAGGCAGTGTCCTATTATGCAAGCACATTCTGGTTTCCAGAATGATCATCTTAAATAATGCACTCTCAAAAAATATTTTTTCAAAAGTTGCAGGTCAAAGGCAGATTGCCATTTCATTCCATTTTTAAAGGAAAGAGCGTGTCTTCGAGCAAATGGTACAGACCTCATCTTCTGGCTTTAATTATACTTAGGCTTCAATAAGTGCTCAGGATTGAAAATGCTTTTTACAGAAGCACTAGAAAAGGAAGAGAGCTGGTTCTCTTCTTTTTCTAGCCGTGCACATTATTCAGCTGCTTAAAATTCTTCCTGCAACAATATAGACTTGATTACAGCAGAGTAGATTATGATTTTCTGTTTGAAAGAATATTTAAGTTCATTATGTAGAGATCTTTGTGTGCGTCTGATTGTCTCCAATGGTTAGGCATTTGAAACTCTAGGATTGCTGCTACTGTAATCCTGCCCTAATAAAAATGTAGTGTATGCGCAACTCCATTGGGTTTGAGGCAGTGGTGCTCAATTCATATTCTATCCTCAGGAGAAGCCTGACATTTCTACATTTTAAATAAAGCAGATTCCTCTCAATAACATCAGAAGAAAAAAGGAAGATATTTTACAAAACTAGGGCATGTTGCAGGGTGCAAAGACTCGAACTATTTCTTACAAGCTGTTAATTTTCCTTCTCCCATTTTCGATCAAAGCTATTTTCAAGGGTTAGATCTGATGTTGATTGGATGGCCTTTATGTAATGTGATGCTGGGATAGCCTACATGCAATCTAACGATCTTACAGAACAGCTGTTCTGGTAGGGATGTGCAGAACCACCACCACCACACCAAATATTTTCAGTTGTCCTTTGGAAATGCACTAGGCTTGCCTTGAACTGATCAAATAGTTTGCCTTGGTTGAACTCTGAGGTTAAAAACTCTTTCAAAAGTTCAGTGCCAGCACTATAGTACACAAATCCTCTGAAAATAAGATCAGATGCAAGGATTTGCAGTGATTTTTCCCATCCTTACATGGTAGCAGCAAGCAGAGGCAGCACAAGCAGGACAAACAGAGGCACAAACACCATCTCTGTCACCCTACACCTGTATGCTACAGCACTCATATATGGAACAGCTCCAATTCGCAGCACTTGCTGTTTCCAGTGATGATGTTGCACTCAACTGGAGTGTCACAGGAGAGTGCAGTTCTGCAGTTACCCCTGCATGTCAACGGCCCCTCCAATGCCACTCTGCTACCTGGCAGTTGGGGCCCACTTTGTTCACTACTAAACAGGGTTGCTCAATGGGAGTTTCAGGGAAATGGGTGGACAGTAAGTGACATTGCCTGCTATTTCATTGTCAGCACTTCATTTGGCTAATTGTGGGAGAGCTCACACAGGAAGTATGAAAATGCATACTCCACACCATGAAGTAACATATAAGATGGGCAATCTGTTACATATTTATAGGGTAGCAAATGCAACTGCATTTGGGACAGGAGGGCTGAAGAGACAGCAGATTTACACTGAAGGGTGCAGGTGTGGCGGTGATGGAAAGTAACGCATAGATATCTAAATGACTGTACTTGCTGAAAATTGAGACAATTGTTGTTGTTGTTGTTTGTTATATTTGCTTGAATCCTACATCTGACAGTCTAGTTCATCAACTTTCAACATTTTTCTCCTAATAGTACACTGGGCTCTTTGGTTTTCTCTATGGTATTCACCTCATGCGATGTTGCTTCCAAGAGCCTCTTTCCCAGAAGCTGGATGGGTCTTTTTCTAAGGCAGCTGGCAGAGCAGAAGAAGAGGTGAATCCTGAAGAGCGAGACTATTCATTACTACAGATAATTGCTCTAAAAACAGAGCTGCAGAACTGCTGTGCTCCAAACTCCCAAGACACATCTGTGGACCTTTTGCAGCACACCACTGTGCCATGGCGCACTAGTTGAACATATCCAGTCTAGTTCATACACTAATTTTCAAACCCAATATTAAAAAAACCAAAAAGACAAAAAGATGGAAGAATGCCAATAATCATATCTTCCCTGCATCTTTCCTTGCTTAGTTCCTTTACTAAGCTTTGATGGGCTGGGAATCACTGACTAAATTGTCTTAAGCTAAAATGTCTAAATTGTCTTGCATGACAGTAAATTGTCTAATTTAAACTAAATTGTCTTACTTGACAGTACGGCAAAAACTAAAGGCTCACATTTAATAACATAATACAGTCTACGGTTATAGGAAAATAAGTTTTGAAAATTCTGTGAAGACTTGAATTTGGGAGGTGTTGATAGACCATGCTTTTAAAAGAGGCATCTTTTAAGTGGCACATTTGTGGCACTGGAGTTCAGACCTGAGTCTGCCTACTCAGACGTAAGCCCCTTAAGTGCCAATGGCCTTACTCATAGGAAAGTGCATCATGTTTGCAGGATTGAAGTCCATTCCCCAGCCTACCTACTCAGAAGTAAACCCCTTAAGCGCCAATGGTACCTACTCCTAGGAAAATGCATCAAGTTTGCAGGATTGGAGTCCATTCCTCAGCCTCCCTACTCAGAAGTAAGCCCCTTAAGCACCAATGGCACTTACTCCTAGGAAAGTGCATTAGGTTTGCAGGATTGGAGTCCAGACCTGAGCCTGCCTACCCAGAAGGAAGCCCCTTTACCTTCAATGTAGTCTTGAAATTATGTACATGAGAGCAATATGAGCAATATTTTAGATTTCATTTTAACATGTCCTACATTTGTCCTCCATCCAGGTGTTGTCCTGCCCACTGCATGGGCAGTGGCCTCCCTTACTGGGTGACACAAACCCTAGTGAGGCACGGGCAGTGGCCTCCCTTACTGAGTGATGCAAACCCTAGTGAGGCTCCCTTACTGGATGATGCAAACCCTAGTGAGGCATGGGCAGTGGCCTCCCTTACTGGGTGACACAAACCCTAGTGAGGCATGGGCAGTGGCCTCCCTTACTGGGTGACACAAACCCTAGTGAGGCATGGGCAGTGGCCTCCCTTACTGGGTGACACAAACCCTAGTGAGGCATGGGCAGTGGCCTCCCTTACTGGGTGATGCAAACCCTAGTGAGGCTCCCTTACTGGATGATGCAAACCCTAGTGAGGCATGGGCAGTGGCCTCCCTTACTGGGTGACGCAAACCCTAGTGAGGCATGGGCAGTGGCCTCCCTTACTGGGTGACGCAAACCCTAGTGAGGCATGGGCAGCGGCCTCCCTTACTGGGTGACACAAACCCTAGTGAGGCATGGGCAGTGGCCTCCCTTACTGGGTGACACAAACCCTAGTGAGGCATGGGCAGTGGCCTCCCTTACTGGGTGACGCAAACCCTAGTGAGGCATGGGCAGTGGCCTCCCTTACTGGGTGATGCAAACCCTAGTGAGGCTCCCTTACTGGATGATGCAAACCCTAGTGAGGCATGGGCAGTGGCCTCCCTTACTGGGTGATGCAAACCCTAGTGAGGCATGGGCAGTGGCCTCCCTTACTGGGTGACGCAAACACTAGTGAGGCTCCTGCTCATGTATACCAGGGGTGCACAAAGTCTGGCCTCAGGGCCAGATACAGCTATGGTGAATCCTATATCTGGTCTGCAGACAAGCCCTGCCTAGAGGGGTTCCTAGGGTGTTCTGAGGACCTGGGAGATAGCCTGCACCTACTCTCTTAGAGCACAAGCCTTAACCATGTCTACTCAAAAGTAAGCCCCATTGTGTTCACTGGGACTTACTCCCAGGAAAGTGTCTTTAGAATTGCAGCCCCAGGGTTTGAAAGCACTCATGAACTGGTTTAAAGATGATTTCGTTTCTCTCTGTGAAAGTACTTATGAAGTGGTTTGAAGACTCCCCCAGCCCCTGGCTGTGTTAGAATGCATTTATGAACTGGTATTCATTCGTTCGTTCATATAAGTTCTGTCTGTCATATATGCATTTATGTAAATGTATGTAAATTCAAAATGTAAATTAATTCTTTTTCCTCAGCTTCTGACACAGTGTCAGAGAGTAGATGTGGCCCTCCTGCCAGACAGTTTGTATACTCCTGGCTGTGATTGTCCCTCAGGCATTTCTAAGAGTCTCTTTTTGGTTCTTTAATAATATGGC
The DNA here is from genome assembly GCA_030015325.1 of Cryptoblepharus egeriae. Taxonomy (NCBI): domain Eukaryota; kingdom Metazoa; phylum Chordata; class Lepidosauria; order Squamata; family Scincidae; genus Cryptoblepharus; species Cryptoblepharus egeriae. The sequence continues at coordinate 30,947,920 of JAREYC010000007.1, forward strand.
ATCGGGAGCAATTTGGATGGATTGTATTTTTAACATAGCATTAGCAAGCAAATTGATTAATATTAAGGGAAAAGAAGGCAGAGCTTGAACACACTTGTCCTATTTTATTGAAAATATGGTACTTTAAAGCTTGCTTCCTTTCTCATAGCCAGATAGCCAGGCCGATAACTTTTCTTGCAGTATGGTAGTGTTGATTAGGAACAGGGGAGTCTTGAAAATGGTGCAACTGGTCCGGAGTGCACCAGAGTGACATGTTCCTGGGGTGACATGGCAGAGTTGTTTGACAGTCCTCTAGTGGCTCCCCATGACGCCCCCTCCCACGCATCTCCTCCACCACTCAGTCGGAGGCAGCTCCAGAATCTCCCAGCACCGCAGCGCTGCTCTGCCTGCCTTCTCCTAGGCTGGGCTGGGCTCTGCCTGCAGGGATCCCTCTGCTCCCCTCTCCTGTCTGCCAGTCAGTCCCCAAAGCCTCCTCCACGCTCTTCTTCCTTGCCCCCTCTCCCCCCAGAGCATTCCTGCCCTCTCTCCCCCTTTCAATGGTTCCCCCCAGCACTGTGCCCTTCAGGGGCTTCAGTAATGAGGGGAAAGAGCTATGCACGCCTGGGCCACAGCTTGGGACTGAGGCATTCCTCTGCAGAAGAAGCAGTAGCAGCATCTGCTGCCATGTGCCCCAGAGGTAGGGTGTGCGTTATTGGGATGTAGGGTGACCATATGACTGGAAAAACCTGGATTTGTCCGGATTTTTAGCCTCCTCTCCGGGTGTCCTATATTTTAGTTTCATTGTCCTACATTTTGGTTTCGTTTGAAACTTTGCGGTAGTGCACAATACCCCATCATGCCATATGTCATTTGATTTGTATTGAAGAGATATATATTGAATGCAAAAATCAGTTTTGTGATATCTCCTTCCTATCAAAAGTTATGGTCAAAAAACCAAAAAACAAAAACTATAAAAACAAAAAATACTTTTTTTTGCAATTTTTTAAAGCAGGTAGGAATTTTGGCCTTGCAGTTCAGGAACTTTGGATTTGGCATCTGGTCACCCTTTTGGGGTGTGAGTGTGAGATCTGTGTGTGACTGACACCACTAGTGACCACCTCTTTTGAAGGGCATGTCCTCCTCTTTAAGGCTTCTGTCCTGCAAAAGAATCTCCAGTTCCCTACATTTCTTTATGAGTAGGCAGCTTATAGCCAGCGGGACCATATGTCCTCTTTTGCAGGACATGTCTTCCTTTTTAAGGCTTCTGTCCTAAAAAAATCTCCATTTCCTTGTGAGCAGGCAGCATGTAGTGTGCTTGTAATTCATAAATTATATGTAGTAAATTATATTTAAAATTTTTAAATATAATACTCAGTAATATAGTGTTTAAGCACATGGAAGCAATATATAGAAGTGTTTTGAGTTTTTACTGTAGAGATGTGTAGAGATTTTGTTATGCTCTACACTTTTTTTTGATGTCCTACATTGGCCGGGGAGAGGGGGGGTGTTTCTCCTCTATCCAATTATGACATATGGTCAAAATCTTACTGAATTTCTTTTTCGGGGGATTTCTTTTTTTAGTGCTTTTTGGGATTTTTTAAAACCACCTGATCAGCAAGAGTGTTTACTTTCTTTCTTATCTTGTTTGCAGTCATTTTTCTTAACTTCTATACACTTCCTATTTATCTACATTTCCCTCCTTCTTATTACTGTTCATAGAATCATAGAGTTGGAAGGTACCCCCTAGGTCATCTAGTCCAACCCCCTGCCTGCAGCAGGAAATCCTCCTAGAGCATCCCTGACAGGTGATCATGTTCTTTATCATGTATGAATCATATGGATACTGCAGCCAATTAGGCATCACACAGTGCCTTATACTGAGCCAGGTCACTGGTGCACATAGTTGTCTAGATATAGAGTTGTCTATATTGCTTGGTTAAAGGCTCCTTGGTGTTTTAGGTAGGACTTCTTATTATTATCCTGAGATATCAAGTGTCAGGGTGACCTTATAGAATGGAAAATTGAGTGCCTGTATCTTTAACCATTACATAGAAGAGGAAATTTAGGCAGATGTTGCTTTTTAAACCCTAAAACAATAAAGGTTAAAACAATAAAAGGGTTTAAAAGCAGTATCTGCCTCAGTTCCCTCTTCTATGCAATGGTTAAAGGTACAGGCACTCTGTCCTCCATTCTTTATGGCCACCCTGGTCACAACTTGGGATTTTGGCATGCACAGCATGTGATTACCACTGAACTAAGGTTGATCCCTGGTTATTCTTCCATTGTGCCAGCTGCATTGTTCTATCATGGTGATAAGCAGTCCCAGTGGAATTTCATTCAGGCAAATTACAGAAGTGATGTTGTATTCCACCATACATGATGAAATCTCTCTTTCTCTTAATGTGAAATCATTTATTAACACTTGTTAAGAACAATTGTTGAATCAGCTTGAATACACTTAGCAGTTATCAGGGGCTGCAGTGGCTCAGTAGTTAAATATGCTGTACTTGTCAATGTAAAGGTCAGCAGGTCGGCAGTTTGAGACGTGAGTGCTGGACAACATAGTGAGCTCCTGTTATTTACCCAGCTCCTGAAAAATTCCTGACAAAAATTTTAAGTATATAAAGAGGTACCACTTCTGTTGGTAGGTAAAAGCATTCTGTGCATCTTTGACATTTAGTCATGCTGGTCATCTGACCACAGAGATGCCTTCAGAAAATGCTGGCTCTTTAGTGAGTCACAACAAGCAGGGCAATCTGCAAGGACAATTACTGTACACCTTTTCCTTTCACCAGTAATACCATCTATCTCATATTGTGCCATTTTATCAGGAAAGACAGTATGAATCAGGACTGTAGGAATGAGGGACACACTCACTTTTTCAGGGATCCTCCCTGCAGTGTGCAAGGTACCTTCTCCTCTCTGAGCCATTCCAGGCTCAGGATGCTCTGAGTCACTGCAGGATGCTTCCCTCTCCTTGAAGGGAGAAGAGCCCTTGGACTCTGCAGTGGGGCTCCCTCTAAAACTTATAGCAGAATCCTAACCATGTCTACTCAACAGTAAGCTCCATTGTTTTCAATGGGTCTTACTCCCATTAGTTTCCATGAGTCTTTAAGACTGCAACCTTAGCGTTTTCCCCCTCCAGCTACAGCTCTGGTATGAATTTGTTGTGTGTGTGTGAAATGAAATTTGCTCCAGATTGCCCCAAGGTTTAGTTTAAGTTTATTTCAATCCTATTTTCACTCTATTAGATACTTCTGCATATTCCTTATTCATTTGTAACTCATGATGGCTCTAAACACTTAAACCCAAGAAAAACAAATAAAACTCTGGGATTTAAAAAAAAAATTGTACCACATTTTGACTGTAACACAATTTCTTAATTTTTTAAAAAAAATCATAACAGGTAATCACCAAGCAGTGTGGGAACAACTTGCAGAAAAGAAGAAAACTGAGCATTAATTGAAACTAACAACATTTTCGAAACATGTACTGATATTTGCATGGTAAAATCATGTTTTGCTGGAATATTCTTCTGGCTAGAAAAGTTTTCTTTTAGAAAAGCATCATTTACTGAGTGATTGACAGATTTCCCCATAGGCATGGGCAGACAAACAACAACAAAAAACCCCAAAATATTAACTAACCTCTTTTCTTTAACACCAGTCAATCCTGTTTGACTTCCAAAGCCTCCATTGTATATTTTCCTAGAAATATATGCTATTATATAATATGTTTCTAAAAGGATAGAAAGAATGAACCGGCTGCAATCCTGACCATGCTTTCCTGGGAGTACGTTCTATTGAACACAATGGGACTTACTTTTGAGTAGACATGATGAGGATTACACTATTAATGTCCACCATGATGGAATGCATGACCATTAGTTATCATTCATGCTAAAATAATTCTATTTTAAAATAATCCTCTCTCCTAATAAAATAAAATAAAAAACTAGGCATTAATCACAGTGGCTGTGATGAAAAGAATTTATTGCCCTTCTTTCCCTTCAAAGCAGTGATTTTCAACCTTTTTCATCTCCTGGCACACCAACAACATGCTAAAATTGTTAAGGCACACTTTCAAATTTTGGACCATTGACAAAGCACCCCGTGCTGCTGCTGCTACTGGGGGATTAAGGCTGCAGTCCTAAAGACACTTTCCTGTGAGTAAGGCCCTTTGAACATGGTGAGTCTTACTTTTGAGTGGACATGGTTAGGATTGTGCTCAGTAATCCTATTAATGGTTCGGATTGTGCTCAATAATCCTATTAATAAATGATGTTTACAGTATTTAATAAATAATAGATTTGCCAGTCTCCCAAGGCACACCTGTGGACTACTCATGGCACATTGATTAAAAATCACTGCTCCAAAGAAATATAGTGCATGGTACCTCGCTTAACAAGCATTTCACATAACAAGCAAAAATTTCCAAGAAATATTGCTTCACATAACAAGTTCCACTTCACTTAACAAGCAAGTGCGCTATGGGCACACGTGCTATGTAGCCCTGCCTCTCCGCATGGAGGGTCTTTAAAAGGGCTGCTGGCCAGTGCTGCTGCCTCTAACTGCCCCCCAACTTGGGGGCAGTTGCCTGGAGGTGCCAAAGGCAGCTGCCCCTAGCAGCCCCCAAGTGCCCTCACCGACCACCTTGAACCTCCAGCAGTAGCCCAGGTAACCCTCCCAGGAAAGTGTCTTTGATTGCAGTCGCCTAAATATGTCTACTTAGAAGTAAGCCCCATTGTGTTAAATGGGGCTTACTCCCAGGAAAGTGTTTTTGATTGCAGCCTCTTAACCATGTCTACCCAGCAGTAGGCCCCATTGTGTTAAATGGGGCTTACTCCCAGGAAAGTGTCTTTGATTGCCGCCTCTTAATCATGTCTACCCAGCAGTAAGCCCCATTATGTTAAATGGGGCTTACTCCCAGGAAAGTGTCTTTAGAATTGCAGCCTAAGTAGACTTCATAGGATCATGCACTTTGAATGCATGTTTTGAATTCAATTCCAGTGTTTTGTCATCATTTTTACATCCAGTTAATATTTTTTAATGAATATTTTTTGGGTTCTGGAACCAATCGTCTGAGTTTCCATTATTTCCTGTGGTAAAATCCGCTTCACTTAAAGAGCATTTCACTTAAAAAGCATGCCTCCGGAATGAATTAAGCTTTTTATGTGAGGCACCACTGTGCTCGGCTTCATGTGACTTTGGATGACTGTTTAACTATTTTTTATCTTTTCCATCTTCCATTACTTGCTATTTCCTTGCTGTCCTCCATTGCATGTTATCCCCTCTGGAGCCTTCCAACATATTTCCTTTGTCTCCTTAGACTTGGACAAGTTATAAAGCTGGTACAGGTCCAAGGAGCCCCATTGGCAGTTGGCTTAGGGAAGGGTAATTGCAGTGAGGGGAAAGATCAGGGTGGAGAATGAGACAGGGAGGGAAGATCAAGGCTAGGAAGAGAGTGATATCAGCCAAGATCTATCTGTGAATGCAAGCCTCTTTAAAAAGGGATAGAATCACGCAATGAGACCTTATATCTGTGGGTTTATTCTGGATGGGACCATGGGTTTTAAGGAATAAAGAAAACCCCCGCATCTTATTTCTCATATATTTAGTGCTTATTTTAGTATTAGTTTCACCTCAATAATATGCAAAGTCAAGATTTATATGACATGTATCACTGCACATTGAAGGCAATTAGCTAAAGATCAAGATGTATACTTCAATTTTGTCATTCAAGGAGAGTTGTGATTTCAAAATTAGGAGCTAATTAACAGCTTTGAACAAGGTCCATGAGAGAGAAATTTCTTCTTCCTTCTTGTATCAAGAAAGTGGTGTTAAAAATGATGTGGTCATGGGCAAACCGGTAAAAACCAAAGGACAGGCAGCTGGATGTGGATCTTCATATCCTCTCACTAATATATTTTTATTAGGTGTCATTATATTTCAGCCTTTGCTTCACATTGGACAAATGGGAACAACAGTGACCTATCCCTCAACTCAATAAAGATTTGTGTACACTGCAGATTGAAAAATGCTAAGTAGCTTATTAGCTATCACTTGCCTGATTGACCATCTGAGCATTTTTTCTCCAACCTCAAATGTTTGATTGGTTTCATCTGCAGCCAGAGCAGTTGTATATGGCAGGTACAAGTGGGCCTTGGAGCAAGTTTTTGTGTGCATCCTGAAATAAGAGGGTGAGTGTGGGGACCACTACCAGTCCTTTGATATTGAATGGCTCAGGTTTAGATTCTAGCACAAAATGGAGCGGAGTATGAGACAGGACCCACAGCTGATTTCTTTTAGTTCTTGTGGCAGCATACCTGGAGAGGGCAGGAATTTGGGGTTGGGCAATGCAATGATGTCCATGTGCCAACACTCTACTGTGCATGCTTGGCACTGTAAACTTCTCCATTTGGAGTTGTAGAGAACCAAGGATGGGTAGGAAGGCTCATTTCATGGTGCTTTTCTGAGCTGAAACATGAAAGCTGCCACCCCTCCAAGAACAGATTGTGGAATCCCCCTCCCCTGGCTCCCACTTAGCTATGTCTAGTGAACTCATTAATAAAAAAAAAAGCAGGCCTCTGTCAGTCTTAAAAGACTATGGTATCATGTTCGGCGCTGCATACATTGCATGCGAAGCACGAAAGCCTGGGTTGGATTATTATGGTGGATAGGCTGTTACCCAAGCAGCAGATCCCCCCTCTTCATGCCACTGAAATAGTCCAAAGGAAAGGCAGAGCCAATACGATTGGATCCAGTTGGCGTCGCAGAGCTAGGCTAAGGACAGGAGCTCACCCTGTCTTGTGGGGCCGACCCAAGTCTCAAACCCTGGCTTGCTGGTTAACAGACAGGCAGCCCAATCCAGAGCAACTAATCTGTCCACATAAGAGCCCTTAGGTTGCCCTATCTAACACTAGGTTGGAGCAACTGCAAGATGCTCCAGCCCAGTTACTCTGAAGGAGGCTTAGGGCAGAGCAAGGCAAGATAGGGTGCCCTAAGAGAGGTGGACCTGCTCTGCCCTAACTGGGGCAGCCTAAGCAGCTCAGGAGAGGCAAGCTGAGGGCATGTTTAGCATTGCCTAGGGCAGAGCAGTTACTCTGTATCCAGAGCCTGTTTCCAAGGCAGAAATGCCCTCTTCCAGCCCTCAGAGTTATACCACCTCAGGAGCAGGTATAGTAATGAGTAGACCCATAGGGGTCCATGATAAGGCCCGAGTAAGAATGGCAGTGCTGACCAAAAATCTGAGTTCTTGGCCATCCTAGTTGCAACCCCTTCCTCTCAACCTCAGGATATGGAACAAACTACGGCTGCCCACAAACCTCAGGATACAGCAGGCCACTCCAAGAAGCCCCTTGTATTCACTGTAGAATGTACTGGCATCTCATCAGGGACTCCTTATAAGGCAGGCACCCAGTGGCGTCACCAGACTGGTGCGGCTGGTGTGGGCTGCATTGGGGATGTGCTCCGTATGGGGTGATGTGCCGGAGGAGTTTGACTGTCCTTTGGCAGGCCCCGGGCGTCAGCACCCCCATTCAGGCCTGCTCCAAGGCGGAGAATCAGCCAGAAGCTGCCACTTGTCTGAGGAGCTGGCCTGAACGGCCATCTGAGATGCACTGCGCAGAAACACACTGAGCATGCCAAACAGCTTCAGAGGAGACTTCCTTAGAGCAGAGAAAGTCCGCGCCTCTGCACAGCCATTCGGCCTCACTCAGGAGGCGGAGCGGCAGCCGAATGGCTTCAGAAAGAGTACTGCACAGGCACCAACTCTGACGCCTGCACAGTCTCCCCCGAAGCCAAAAGGCTTCAGAAAAGTACTGCGCAGGTATCAGAGATGATGCCTGCGCAGTACTCTTTCTGAAGCCGGTTGGCTTCAGAAACAACTGCGCAGGCACCAACTTTGGTGACTGTGCAGTCCAGGTGGGGGGGGGGGGCGCATCCCAGGGATGACGCACAGACTTCCGCACCAGGTGATGTGCAGAGTCATGTCACCACTGTAGGCACCACAGCTGTTCCTTGTTCAGTGTGATCTGAGGGGTGTCTCCTCAGGAGCAAGTCTTCCCCTTGTGTCAATTACTTAGCATGCTCTGGAGCAGTTAGGGCAGCCCAGGCTTCCTGACTCTCTGGATTCAGCATAACTTTCTGCTCTGGATACAGAATAGTTAGGAGAGTGCAGTTAGGTCAGAGCAGGCTGAATTTGCTCTGGATTGCAGCCATAGTGTCTTAGCCACTTGCGCCACCCACAGCCCTTTTATTTTATTTTTAAACTCATTAATGGCTTATCAATAAATGTGGTCCAACTTTTTTTAAAAAACCACTTGTCTCACATGTAAAAAAATTAATGATTCTGTATAGTCTATTTTGAGACAGGGGAGACAATCCTTGTGTATTTCTGCATAGCACATTCATTGTGAAGGTGGTTGATGCTTGACATGAATTAAGAGAATGATGGTGCAATCCTAACCCCTAGTTCAGACCAGCACAAATCCTGGCACAAGTTCCATGCTGACCTGGGAGTGTTGCAAGATTCACAGACATGCACTAGCCTTCCCACTGCAGGTATGGGGAGATGGGTGAGTTGTGCTATCCTAAATTGGTTAGAATTGCCTGAGATTTTCACCTTCACAGTGGTTCTTTAACATTTTAGAGGCTGCCGTCTGATTTATAAAAGTCAAGGTGTAGGGCTATAATAGTGATCGGGTAGCATTGCTTCTCTCCTCCCACCCAGCAGATTCTATAACCGTTTATGCACATAGCCTATTCTGCTCAATTACACAAACAATTAAAAATTGAACGATGCCCCAGTGGTGGCTCTCTGACCCATATTTTGGGGATCACTATCTTTGGAGTTTTAGCATGCAGGTAATGAGTAGAAGTCCACAACTTGAAACATTTTAAAATCTGATGCATTTGATTGTCAACAAAACCATGAAAACCCTTTTTATGGTTACTTCATGTTGCTAAAAGACTTGAGTGCTGCCTTTATTACCAGCATACATTAATCATGCCCATTTAAGGAGCTGTATAAACCCCTTAAACTTTCTTCTTAACTTTAATAGTTTTCTTAAATCATTTCTTATTATGCTGTTGATAGCTATTTACAGACCGATCACTGATGTGTAGACAATTCAGAAAACAGCAGGCAAGAAGCCTGGCTTTTCTCGCACATAAGTAATGGGTCAGTTACCCATACAGAGTAGCTTTCTCTTGCATTTACTTTGAAGTCATTCTGGAATGGCAGCTGTTTTACTGTCGCCTTACATGTCTAACCATCCCCTACTTGATATTTTAATGGTTGAAACCACATTTGATGTCAATTCCTGTTGAAAATATTCCCGGGAGACATCACAAAATAAGATACCTGAACAAAAATGTGATTCAACAGCCTTTAAAAATCAGAATACAAAGAAGCAGGCAAGAGAAACAAAAGAAGAAACAGCTATATAAATGGCCTGCCCTACTCCCCATTTTCCAGTACAGACATGCAAACATTTATAGTACAGAAGATAGTACATTGGTGAAAAAGTCTGTGTCATCCTTACGCATGCAGTGCAGGCCATGACATGCATCAGAGCAGATAAGCTCTTCATGAAGCAGCAGAGGAGTGGGGGTGGCATCCAATCCCTTCCCAGGTCCTATCCAAACATCCTTCTCCATTATAGCCATCCCCCTGGCCTGTCTTAACTCTGCTGTCTTGATTTAAGAGTCCCACAGACCATCAGTCTTTACTCTTCCTTCCTTGTTCTCATAGCAACTCCAGATTTTCAGTTGGTTAATTCTTTATTTTTATGGTCTTATGTGTTGGGCGCTTGTGCTATTTTATACATACTTCAATTGTTTTGTTTACAAATATGGCCCCCCAATTTTATGTTTCTAGGTCCAGGGGTTGGGATTGGATGTTGATCAGTCAGTCTTTAATGTTAAGTATAGGGACAAAAACACCTTGCAGCCCTTTTTGCATTAAATTTCTAAAAATAGGTTCTTAGTGAGTGTCTACATCATGGAAGGAATACCCACCCAAAATTTCACACGTCTAGGTCTGGTGGTTTTGGCTGGGTGTTGTTGAGTCAGTGTGAAATCAGTTCTTGGTAGGAGCTCCCATCACAGAAGGAAAACGCTTCCTGAATTTCATGCTTCTAAGTCTAGGGGTTGGGGGTGTTCATCAGTCAGAGGTTCCTCAAAGTCTGGATCACACTCTCTCTTATAAGAAACACCTAGAGAACATGTCCAAAAAAATTAACACCAAGAACATAATCCAGACACTTAAGAGGATCAAGATGGGGAGACTCAGCCTCTGCTCGGAATATCAGTACTCGGGTTGATCTACTCTGCAGCATAAAACTGTGCCCCTGTATGGCTTAATAGCTGCCACACTAGTAAGATCGACGCCAAGCAAAATGAAACCATGAGGATCATAAGGACTCAAATTATTAAGTCCCATTGGTGTGTTTAGACACGTCCCACAAACCCAGTTCAGTAGAAAAGACTTGTGTTTGACACCCTTGGCAGCCATCAGTGCAGCCATTCTGACTTAGCCAGGTCAATGGTCAGCTTCAGCAGTAAGCCAAACTCGTACATTCTCAGTGCTTCCAAGGAGGCTTTGTTGAGGGGAAAAATCAACCTGACTTGAGCAGTCATGAAATATCAACTGTATTTTTAAAATCATAGTTTCATTCCGTTGCAGAACTGAAGATATTTTGCAAGGTAGGGTTGAGGGGAAAAAATTTTTTTAAGTCTGAAAGATGAAAAAGGTAATTTCAGTGAAATTCCCTGATGCTTATCTTTTGATGTCTGCATTTCAATGTGGGAAAGCTGTTCTTAATAAGGAAAGGGCCTATAAACTTATATCATAGAATCATAGGGCGCAATCCAGAGTAACTACGGGGTGTCCTTGCTCCGGTGTAAGAACAATTAGCTCTGGATTGCAATATGAATTTCCCATAGGTTTTCACTAGGTGGTGCAGTAACTATGGGTGCACGAAATGTCTCTTATGTGGTCACGTAGTTAATCTGGATTGTAGGGAAAGAAAAATAGAATACTAGAGTTGGAAGGGACCTAGTAGGTCATCTAGTCCAGCCCCCTGCCTGCAGCAGGAAATCCTCCTAGAGCATCCCCGACAGGTGCTCGTTGAGCCTCTGCTTGAAGATCCCCAATGAGGGAGAGTCCACCACCTCCCTTGGCAATCTGTTCCATTGCCGAACCGCCCTCACCGTCAGGAATTTTTTCCGGATATCCAACCGGAATCTCCTTTCTTGCAGTTTGTATCCATTGGTTCTGGTTCTGCTTTCAGAAGCAGCTAAGAACAAATGAGCTCCTTCCTCTATATATGACAGCCCTTCAGGTATCTGAAGAGGGTAATCATGTCTCCTCTCAGCCTTCTCTTCTCCATTGAACATCCCAAGTTCCCCCAACCTTTCCTCATAGGGCTTCCCTTCCAGCCCACTGATCATTCTTGTCGCTCTCCTCTGGACTTGCTCCAGTTTGGCTGCATCTTTCTTAAAGTGAGGTGCCCAGAACTGAACACAGCACTCAAGGTGAGGTCTGACCAATGCAGAGTAAAGAGGAACTAGAACTTCTCACAACTTGGAAGCTACAATCCTCTTAATGCAGCCTAAAATGGCATTTGCCTTCTTTGCAGACACATCACACTGCTGACTCATGTTCAGCTTGTGATCCACGGCTACTCCAAGATACCACTCATATGTTTTATATATAGTTTTTTTTAATTATAGTTTTTAGTTATATTTGACTTTTTAGTTATATAAACAATTTTAAAGTTCTAAATGGACTGAATTAATTGCTGTGTAGTGCGCTTGTTAGATCCCTATGTATTTGCATTATATTCGCAAAGTAACCATGTCACACATGAGGGAAGGGGGGTAAGGATATTAACATGCAAACAGATGGTCACAAGTATTGATCTGAAGACTAATAAAGAGTTATAGCTTCAGGTGAGCCTTTAGATGTTAAACTTTACTGAAGGAATAACTCCCTTTTGGTTTCTTGCTAGGTTGCCTGAGACACTAATTCTCGGCTCAAAAGATTATCTCACACTTCACTGGCTTTGGTACCTTAGTCTAATCATCTGCTGTGAACTTTTTCTACACTTCACAGATACACTGCAGGGAACAGAACAGTCATAAAAAGATAAAGAAAGCTATAAAAGGCCACAGCCAGTTTAATCATAATAGCTACTGTTTTCTTTAGATTTCTGACACAATTTTTTGCAAATTTTATTTTAAGCATTATTCAAGGTGAGGAGAGATAAGATGGTTAAGAAATAGGTAATTTTTTTTCATTTCTCCTGAGGCAATTTTGGAAGTCTTTGCAAGATCAGATGCAGTTTGAAAAAGACAACAAGTCCCTGTTTTAATGGTGGAGTGGCAGAGTTGAATCAGGGCAAGAGAAAAAAATGATCCCTAAAAAAGAACTAGGCATCCCTATGGAGCACTGGCATCAGGCATCCCTGCCGGGCACCAATGGACAACACTGGGCAGCAGGTACCTCCTGGCTTTGGGCACTCCCAAGCACCATCCTGGTTCTTAGTGGGTCCTTACATCACAGAAGGAATACACTCCCCAAATTTCATGCTTCTAGGTCCAGGGGTTGGGCTGGGTGTTGATCAGACAATCTTCAATGTTAAGTATTGGGACAAAAACATGTTGCAACCTTTCCCCCTCCCCCTGGGACTAAATTTCTAAAAATTGTTTCTTGTGAGAACTCACATCATGGAAGGAATACAGTCCCTAAATTTCATGCTTCTAGGTCCATGTTCCGTGGGATTGGGTTGGGTGTTAATGAGTCAGTACCACCTGGTGCTCACTTCTCACTATGCCTGGTGGTTCCTGCTCTCATCTGGTGCTTCTTTCCCACAAGTGGCACCTGCTGAAATTCCATCCTCTATCCAATTGTTAAAGATCCAGAAGCCCTAAAGTTGAAAGGTTGGCCAATAGTGAATTAAACAATGACTAGACTAGATAATCAGATTAGACTACATGCACCAAATTTAAACAATTTGCTACTATGGCTAAGAGCACAATCCTAATCATGTCTACTCAAAAGGAAGCTCCATTGTGTTCAACGGTTCTTACTCCCAGGAAAGTGTCTTTAGGACTGCAGCCTAAATAACCTTTATTGTCACTTATATTTGAGTGGTTGGAGAATTGTTTTTTTGTTTTGTTTTGGAAAGGTTTTGATGTGTGAATCATGCTCCAGGCCTTTTGCCTCCAATTTCTGCTTTGCTACATTTTGCCAAAGGATTCCCATACTAGTTCTATCTGAGATGTATCCTAATCTGCTTGCCTTGTACAAGTCAGATGAGGTCAAATTACCCTTGGGGCCTCAGAATTGTTATTTCTGATTTTCATAATGTCTGAATTCTTAATTTAATAGTTGCTCCAAAAGTTTAGATTTAGAAAGGAAGTCATAAAGTACAAAGCAAACCATTTCAAATCTCTTGCCACTAAAATCAATAAGCAGTTTGATTCTTAAGTGGAGCTGTTTTATTATGAACTAATGATATTTAGTTAGAGTTTGGCAACCACATTATAGCCCTGGGATTTACCAAGTGTTTGAGAAATGAATGGCATTTTTCACTTTCTTGAAACCTAATAATTCTGCAAGTGGTAGCTCAATACTGCTGCTTGAATGTACAATTTCAGTAATGTTCCCACCACATATTGTGACGAGAACACCGCATATTCTTTGGACAAATTGATGAGGGTGATATAGCACCTGGTCTTCATATCTTCAGAGCTTTCATAACCTCAAACTTATAAGGTCAAATCAGAGGTTAGCACAATTTTCAGTAGTAGAATTGACCACCCTGGAAGTAGAATTGCGCCAAGCTGGTAGCTTGACTATACAGTACATTCTGTATGATCCTTCTGCATGATCCTTCATTTCTAAACTCAATTTGTGCAATCACATCTTTGCAAAACGGTCTGCAAGGAGAGGTATTTTGTCAAAGGGAGACAACAATGTGAGACAAGCATGCCCATATTCCCGTCATCAGCCTGGTTGAGCCTATCTAGAACAGTTTCTGGCTATTAATTTTGCATTTTAATATTATTTCATTACACATTAGTACCACCGTGGAGTAAGAAACGTTAGGTAGATTTTTAAAAAAATACACATTGAACAAATTAATCAGTCTCAATAATCAGCCATGCCACATCTATTGAAGTGGCAAGAACTGCTTGCAGCTATACCCAAATTCCACTATATTGTGCTGCCTACTACTAATAGTCCAATCATTAAACAATTGTACAGGAGTCAGTCCTATTAAATTCAATGGGACTTACTTCAAGATAAAGTGTATAGCCAAAACATCAGTGACTGATCTGCAGATTAGAACTTCTCTGGTTTGAATGTTGCCCTGCTATGAATTTACTAAGTTGCCTTGAATGAACTGCTTCCTTTCAGCTGCAGTATGGGTATTATAATAATTTCCTTACAGATTACTGTAAGGATAATAACCTGATAATACAAGTAAAGCAGGGTGAGCATATTGAATGGAGGACAAAGTGTGTGTACGTTTAACCATTGCATAGAAGAGGGAATTTAGGCAGGTTTAGTTGAACACAGAAGGGTTTTAAAAAGCAGCACATACCTAAATTCCCTCTTCTATGCTATGGCATATGGTATCAGCATTATGTCATCTATTCTGTATGGTCACCCTGAAGTAAAGTGTTGTGCACACTCAGGAAGCACAAGCTAATATTAAATAGTATTTTTGGCATCTTTGTCCCAGAATAGTCTCATGCAATTTTTTGTTGAGTTAATTTTCTTTTCTCCCTTTTTCTTTTTTTTTTTTAAATTGTGGTCCTGGAAGTCATATATCATGATTTAATCTTGTCTTGAGAATATTGACAGAATGTTGGCATATAAATGCCATATAGTGTAATCATTCAGTCAGTGCAGTTTATGGCTGCGATGCTAAACAAACTTTTCAAGGAGTAAGACCCACTGAACACAACTGAGATCACAATCCTAACCATGTCTACTCAAAAGTAAGCCACATTTTATTAAATGGGTCTTGTTCCCAGGAAAGTGTCTTTAGGATTGCAGCCTGAGTTTACTTCTGAGCAGATATGGATTGTGTTCTTTGTTAGGCAGGGACTCTCATGTTGTTACCTTAATTATGTAGGTAGCTTTTCCAACTTAAAAGGATAAAATAGAATAGCTCCATGTATGTTGCCTTTGGACAAAGAGTAAGATACAAAAGTAATCATGGAAGAGGGAAAGGAATTGGGGATTCTTGAGTTCCTTGTGTATTCATTTCCTGTATCTACAACTTCCTACATCAAAGAGCAAGTGTAAGCAGTTCAGAAGACCAGTACAAGCCCTTCTAGCATCTCCAAAAAAAAGATATCCAAACTCTTAACTTCAGGGCTCCTGGACCTTTAACAAGTGTGTAGAAAAGGGAATTTCAGCTTGTGATCTGTGAGATGAGAAGGTTCACTTGCTGAAATTCCCTTCTTTGCACACTTGTTAAAGGTCCAGGAACCCTTAAGTTAAAAGTTTGGACACCCCTGAATTCTAAGACAATATTCCAAATGGTACCATCTTCTTTGGTAGCATACTTGCTGTGACCTCAGCTGCTGCTCCTACTGATTCTAAAAGGAAGAGGGGGATGACCAAGATGAGGAAGTGTGGTGGAGAGTAGAGTTGTGGTTCAAGGATCTCCATTGTTCTAGCCCACCAGTCTCTTCTTCTCCACACTTCCTTTAACACTCACCTCATCTTTTCTTCAAATCTGCAAAGTGGGCGAGGCATGGTGATGGTGGGAAGGTTGAATCAACTAGTGGAATAGCTAGCGGGGGCAAGACTCTAGTCTTGGAGGGAGCCTCTCCTCTTCGGATCCTTTCCAAGCAGGGGGAGCAAATAAAGTTATACAGCTCCATTTTGCACCTCATACCTGGAATGGCTCTGATACAAAAAGCCCCCTTGTACATAGCAGGGAGGCTTCCTCCAAGACTGAGAGCTCCCATTCCCCTCTAGCTATGCTACAGGAATTAACAGGCTGCTGTGGCTGCTTCCTTGGCTTCATGAAGGGGGCATCCCCGGACATACATTTATTATCATTGATGAAAAAAGAAGACACCAAAGAACTCTATACAGTCTGCCAGGAAGGACCTTTTAAGATTCAGTTCTTGGGTACATTTGCTGTATTTGTATGGAAAATTTGTCAAAAGCCAAGGAACACTTTTAAAGAAAGGCTCTATTTCACTAGAGCAATGCATCTTTCAAGGTTCAGTGAAGATCTATAAGGAAAAGTAATTTCACATGTAAATTTAAAAGTTATATCCCTAGGTTAATTTATGGGTGGTAAACAGGAATCACGCTGCACTGAGTAGAATGAAATATTCATGCCACTGAATCTTTTTATCAAATTAATATTTTCCTCTTCCCCTCCAAGCACTTATTCTAAATGAAAGCCACTCTTAATAAGAACTGGCAGTCCAACAGACTGAGGAGTCTTGCAATACGGGTGACCAGTGCCTCTTCTTGACCCTTGATGCAAATAGAGGTTCAGCCATATTTCAATCATCTTTTCCCTGGACAACAAGCAAACAGGTCGTCATCAATGTTCATCAAAGTGTCTAATCTCATGACAACTGCAGTTTAGTCAGGATTAGCACCAAAAAATAAGGGGAAATGAGGTGGTGGTCTCACTACTGGTTACTGGTTACTACTTGCCAGCCCACATACTTCTACCACTGCTGCCACCTGACTTATCCACCCACTTTGCCTCCAGTTCCTATCTCTATCTTGCTCAGATTTGAAATGGAGGAGAGGAAAAGGAAATGCAGGCAAGAAGAGTGGCAGCCTACCATACCTTCAATATTTCCCTTTCATACCATTTTCCTTTCTGTTTCAAATCCAAGGAACGTGACGGCAATAGGCAGATAGATAGCAGTAAGAGATGAAGCTTATGGACATAAAGTAGTTACTTGGCCATAGGACGTGGTGGCAGATTACTGGCACTAAGGGTGCAACTGGGATGATGAGAATCCTGTCAACTGGACTCAATACATGATAAGCATCCTGTCAGCTGCATTCTTACCTCTTCAATGCACCAGATGCATTGAAGGGATAAGAGTAAAACATTTATTGCTGTTAAGTGGGAAGTGGGGAACCACTTGGCTCCAAACATAAACAAAACCAAGTCATTCCAAAAGCAGGGTGTGTGCGTGTGTGTGTCACAGGTGTAAGACAAGTGAGGCTGCAATCCTAATCCCATTTTCCTGAGAGTAAGCCCCCTCAGATACAAAGGGACTTTAGACACGCATTGGACTGTGTCCACAATGGACTGTGTCCACAATAGATGGATGATGTTTCCATGTCACCTCCTTCCCATGTCCCTTTTCTAGCCCCTTATGTTAGAATGGCCATCTTGCAGTTCCACTGTTGGGTTGCAGCAACCCACCAGTTTGGGTACCACTGATATAAATTAGAAAAGCACATTATAAAGCACATTATAAGAACAATCTTATGCTTATGCATTTTCAGCCATGCATACCATATTTATAACTTAAGAGCGAAATGTACCTGTGTTGTGGGAGTGAAATACCTCTCTACGCCATCCCCCATTGTGCAATACCCTCAATTGTGCATCAGCGTCATGTGCAGCATCATCCTCCATGAACATCAACTCCCCCAGGCTCATCAACCCCTGAGGGGTATCATCCCCCATGTGCAATATTCCGCCATGTGTAACATCCTTCCATGCACAACATCCCCTTGAGCAAAATCACCCCATGCACACAAACCCCCATGTGCATCATTCCCTTGTGCACATCCACCCTGCAGGGACATCATTCCCCCATGCACATTGACCCCCCCATGTGCATCAATTCCCCGTGCGTCATCCTCCCATGCACAATACCCCCTCCCATGTGCAATACCCCCCTAACAACCCTGGGCACTGTCATGTTCAGACCCATTCTCCCTGTCCCCCTCCTGCTTTTGTTCCTTCCTCTTTTCAGCCATACCAGCATCACACCACAACAGCTCCAGAGAAGAGACACCAGGTGAGTATCAACAGATTCTTTGTATTTCAACAAGATAGTTTCATAAACAGCTATTTACATTCAGTGCTTCCTCAGTGTCCATTGTCTCTCATTCTTTCCCAGTTCCTTCACCAAGAAGCAGAGGATTTTCACATGAGGACATCTGTACTCTTTGCCAGATAAACATAAAGGTAAGTGTCCAACAAAAGCATACAACTAACCCTCTCCCATTTGTCTTTCAGGCAGGGCCATGAACCAGCAGATGTCCAGCACTATCTCTAGTGGTGTCTTCTTCAGCTTCTCCACACCCACTGCCTGTTTTCCCGCTCTTTTCCCCTTTTATCCCCCTTCTCTCTCCTCCCCTTTTCTTTCCTCTTCCAGGGGAGAGCCAGAGCCCTTCCTTGTGCTCTGAAATGGCTATATCCTCTTCTCTCTAGGACCTCCTCCCAGGCATCTCTTTTCTTAACCCTTTCACTGGTGAAATCTTCAAGGGGGTGAGGGGCCTCACCACAGGCACCCCTGTCTGGCAGGTTCAGGATTTGGGCCTGGGTCTTCAATATCAGTCTTCAATATTAAGGTCAAAAATATGTTTCACCCCTTTTAAGCCCCTTAAGGGTTAAATTTCTCAACATCAGTTCTTGGTGGGTGTTGATGTCACAGAAGGAACACCCTCCCTGAATGTCATGCTTCTAGGTCTGGGGGTTAGGGCGGAGTGTCCCTCAGTCAGAGATTCTTCACTGGAAAGTATAGGGAGGAAAACATGTCATGCCCTTTTTCACCCCCTTCTGGTTGGAATTTCCAAAAACCAGTTCTTAGTCGGAGCCTCTATTACGGAAGGAACATCCACCCCCCAATTTCATGCTTTTTGTTCCACTGGTTTTGTCTGGGCATTGATGAGTCAGTAAGTGAGTCAGACAGTGACTGTTCAGCTCGTATATAGATTGAGAAGCATCTTCCTTGTAGCTATCTGGATTAACTTTTAAGGTCACTTCTTTAAAATCAGGAAAACGAAACAACATCAACTGATCTACTCATTTTGTAGTTATAAGAAACACCAATTGGGTATTCTTCACTTGGCTTTCTCATGATGTCCTCTAAGAGAGAAATAGAATGAAAGAAATGTGGAACAATGTTTGGCAAGAAATCTCAAAGAGCTCCTCAAAAATAAAAAAAAAATTGGGATCATTTTTCCAGCAAGTGACCAAGCAGGAAATTAATGTTTGCTGGCTGCAGTGATCTCCCAACGTCAGCATATTTCTTTCAGAAAAAAGGAATATGAAAAAGGTTTTACTGAGTTTTCCTCTCTCCGAAATGTGGTAGAGTTGGGGATGCAATTCTTACTCTGAAGATATATGTATTTTGCATGACTATTTTCCATTTATTATGCGTTCCCCAATTTGAATTTCATGAAGAAAACTTTTAGTAAATGTTTTGCTCTCTTTTACCACCCACAGAGCACAGCAATGGATGTGAATCTGTGCAATTTTGAATTTGAGGCTTACATATACTCTCTCCCTCCTTCCCCCTCTCTCCCTCCTCCCCTCTTTCTCTCCCTCCCTCCCCACTTCACTCTTTCCCCCTTCCATTTCCCTCCTTTAACCTTCTGTAAGCTTTGGACCTGTGCCAGCTCTTTAGGTAGTTCAAATCTGAGACAGAAGGGGCATGTTGGCTGGATCTGGAGGTGATAGCTTACAAAGTTGCCCACTTCAGGTGCCACTGATCAGTTTTACCCTGATCTGTTCCAATTATCCCATCCCTTTCTACCCTCTGTAATAGAAGATCAAGAGATCAGACAATGTGGTGTTAACAGCAATTCACACAAATACTTTCCCCTGTGGCCCCCCCCCCCCAAAAAAAAAAAAAAAAATACATATGATTCACTACGTCATATCTGAATCAACATGGAGCAGGACAATTTTTCCCTTTAGACCAGCAGAGGCTGAAAGAGTAGAGAATGTGTTGAATGAATATCAGGTATAGTTCAAAAAGTTTTCATCGTTCTCAACACAATCAAGGAGATCTTGAACAACTGAAACCCAAGTTTCTTTTTTGGTCCGCTGAAAGCAGTTTTGACACAAACTTGGCAGACACATGTCTCATACCCAAATCTTCAGTGAGAATGGACTAAACTGAACCAGAACTAATCTGTGCATCCTCCAATAACTCACAGATGGTGATTCAATGATTTCCCATCACAACTGCATGCATATCTGCAATGTTTTTCTCTGTTCTGCTGGTTGTGGATCTCCCACAAGTTCCTTCTGAGCACTGCTGTAAAGAGAGGAAGTGAGCTAGGACACTAAAACTTAGTGTGCATGCACAGTTGGGGTCAAGGTCAATCTGTGCCAAGTGGCTTCACTCTGTGTATTTTAGCTCCTTTGTTTTGGTACCAGCCCTGATAATTATTGATCGTGCCTTTATGTTCTACTGTTCTTAATTATTAATGAATTCTTGCTGGACAACTTAGAAAAAATGCTGTATGAACAAAAGGTGTTAGCGAGTTTGCATCTTTCTTTCCTCGTCATGTTCCTATGAATAAAAATGTATAATCATACATTAATATCAGGATAGTGAAGCAAATGTGTAAAGTGAAAAAAATTATCTCATTAATAGCAAACCATTTTCACATTCAGAAATATTTAAAAGGAAGCATTAGTGAATACAAGAAGGAAAGGTGTTGTCATATTGTAACTGGAATATTCACATGGTATATTGATATGATACACTTTGATTTCATTGCAGAAGGATTCAGAGGCATTGCAGTGGCTTTTACAGAGATCCTTGTGGAAAGGGTTTTAGTGCCAGTGTTGTCTGCAATGCTGATACCCTTGTCACTAGTGCAGGGCTGTGCAGCCACTAGTGGAAAGAAACTGCTTCAGCTTGTGTAAGGCAGTGCAAAACATCCAAGGTCCTCCACTAGTACAAGAATGAATCTGGAATATAGCCATCTTTCTCCATGCAACATTACTGTATTCTTGTGCAAGAATATGTCTACTAGCAGAAGACACTTCTGGGTGGCACCCATAACTTTTTCAATATTGCCAAGAGGATCATTGCAGCAAATACTATTCTAGAATGAATGGAAATTGTTGCTGTCCCTTTGCTTAGTTTGAAAGGGAAAAAATTAAAGTTGAATTTAAAGGATATCCTGAGGTTAGTGGGCTGTCGTGCTGTATCCTGAAGTTGTGAGGCGGGGTTGTTGTGAGGCTGGCCAAGAACTCATATTTTTTTTGTTAATACTGTCATTCTTACTCTGGCTTATCCAAGACCCCATGGGTCTACTCAGATTTATTACTGCTCCTGGGGTGATCTAACTTTGAGGAGCTGGGAAGGGGCATTTCTGCCCTGAAAACAGGCTCTGGATACAGGCTAACTGCATGTTCTAAGCAATGCTCAATATACCCTTAACATGCCACCTGCTGAGCTTCCTAGGCTAGCCCTGTTAGGCTGGCCCAGGTCCATATGCTTTGTGCCAGCATAAGTTTACTTACACTGGTCTAAGTTGACTTATGCCAGCTCATGCCTTTTCTGGTGCATGGCCCAGTGCTGGCCCAGTGCTAGATAAGCTAGCCCAAGTACACTTCAGGAATGCACCCTGAGGCTGCAACTCTAATTTCCCCCTAATCTGCATTTGCCCCTATTTCTTCCCTCAAAGTCTGCCACTGATAATCATCCTTTTTGTAAACTTGATCCACACTAGTTCTAGGATGGAGCCAGGGAACAGAACTCCTACACTGACATCTTAACATGCAATAAGGTGCTGAAATGGAAATGATGATCAATATTTTCAGGATCATTAATTACATTTCATTATACATAAATAAGCAGAGTAGAAAAGAAATGCACCATAATTGCAAAATCACAGCTATCTTCCCTGCACCCTTCCCCATTTTATAGAGTACAACATCAAGGCATGGTCTCATTTATCTTGGAAGTCATTTGGATAATAGAAAAATGATTTTTCTGTCTGAAATGTGAAACATTTTCAATGTCTAGAAGGCATTGTTTCCCATTATTGCCACAATTTTTACATATATGTCAGAGTTAATTATAAACAAGGCCATACTACTATTAATTATGCTTACCCTCTCCATATTCAGAGTACAGTCATCATAGTTAGTTTGAGTCACTGACACAGCCCCAATTTCTGTGCCAAATATGAAGGTCCCATCACTTTCTATTAGTATTTTAATTATGAATCACATCCCAGATGGTTAGTGGATTGACATTTTCAATTATCTTAGTCACACCACAAGCTTTCTCTCTTTGTTAAATTCTTCATCACTTTCAATGCTTATGCTAAATATGTAGTTATATTCATTTGATGTTACTTTGGAGCTCAGAAGCCTGAGATCAAGTATAAAAGTGCGCAGAACATTTTTTGAAAACGGAGTGTTTTGAACCTACTAGTGCAGAATATTGCTACAGAACACCAAAAGAGATAACAGTAATGTTTGTGATCTTTACAATACCTAACTGTATATTTTATAGTAGTCCACTGCCTGATCCCTTGCTCACAAATGCCTAAGAATATAGTATTATAACATTGTCCCATCAAATATTGAGATTCTTGCCAAATTAAGTAATCTATATTCTACATGGAATGGTAAGACCATGCAACCATTGTCCTTATTTTAAAAAAATGTTATCTTATGGAAATGAGCATATATGGCTTCCATGGTCTTAGCTCTTGTTCTCTTGTTCTCTAATAATAGCCAAATCTGCCCAGAAATCTGCATAAATTCTCAGACTGCCAGAGCCAGCCAGAGCTTTATGATAACAAAATATAGCATTTAACATAGCATGAACTCAATTTATGGATTTTCAATGGGACTCAATGAGTTGAAAATTAACTCAATGGGATTTTCTGCTCCACTTTACCCATGCAGCCCCTTTGCTCCCCAAATCTATTTTTCAGTTTCAAAACACTGTAAGATGGAGATTGTGAGCTGCACTGGGAGCTAAGAAAAACAGAAGCTGGATTGGAACGCCTTATATGATAAGAAGTGCCTTTCTACCATGCAAGGTAACCCTGAATACAACAGTGAAAGCCAACAAATCTGACATGTGACCTAATTGAAGGACAAGAGAGGCAATATTAATTTAGAGGCAATGTGATCTTTCCAAGCTGAATGCCCTTTCAGTGTAGAGTGGCCACCCAGACATGCAGTAAAAGCTACACCAGCCATTTAAGATGCTCTACAGCATATTGGTGTGCTGTAAATGCTAACTTTGCAAGAGGCACTCTTTCAAGTGGGTGTTCTTCTTTTATTTAGCATGGGAAGAGTAACTGGCTCTCCTCACCTCCCAGCAGTGTCTTGTCTAGTGGCTTCTGCTGGTGTTCTTTCAAAGCTTTTTAGGTTGTGAGCCCTTTTGGGACAGAGACAGAGAAATCATTAATGATTTCATTTTCTTTGTAAATCACTTTGTGAACTTTTTGTTGACACTGCACAGTGGTGGGATTCAAATAAATTAACAACAGGTTCTATGTCCATAGAACGACAGGTTCTGTGTCCCATTAGTAACCAGTTCACAGAACCAGGCACTCATTAGCAAAGGGTTCTATAGAACCTATGAGAACCCCCTGAAGCCCACCACTGACACTGCACTTACTGCCACTGTTGGCGCACCTTGCAATTTTAGTACCTTGTCAGTGTGCCATAAGATGAAAAGATTGAAAATCACTGAGATAGACATATATTGTGTCCATTATAATCTGTTAGACATGTCTGGTGTTCATATGATAGATCACAGGTGAAACAGGCCTGTTTAGCTCAAGCCAATGATCAGGAGCCGTAGTGTAGCTAGAGGGTGTCCAAGGCACTTAGTTTTGCAGGGAGCCTCCTTGCAGCCTGCTAACATAGATGGTTGCCTGGTGAGGTTCCCTGCAATACATAGCACTTTGCACCCCTAGCTATGCAACTGATCAACTTTGAGCAAGTGCAAGTGTGTTCCTGATGTAGAATTGTGCCTCCAGTGGCAGGGTGACTTTATATAATGGACAGAAATTAATGCCTGTACCTTTAACCATTGCATAGAAGAGGGAATTTAGACAGGTTCAGCTCAACATGGAAGGGTTTAAAAAGTTTCACCTGCCAAAATTCTGTCTTCTATGCAGTGTTTAAAGGTATATGCACTCTATCCTCCATTGTATATGGCTACTGAGGCCTCCGCACAACTGATGCAATGGTCACATGAGAATAAGCAGTGGGAAAAACTAAGGGTGACCATTTGTCATAATCAAAAAAGAGAGCAAGGCCCCACAAAATGTGTGATGCCCAAGAAAAATGTAGGACATGACAAAATAAAAGCTAAAAATACTTACATGTATTGCTTTTATATAGTTAATTTAAACACTATATTTCTTAGCATTAAAGTTAAATCTATTGCATACAATTTATTACGTGAAATTTATTAATTATAAAAAGGGTCACCTGCTCACAA
Source organism: Cryptoblepharus egeriae (assembly GCA_030015325.1). Taxonomy (NCBI): domain Eukaryota; kingdom Metazoa; phylum Chordata; class Lepidosauria; order Squamata; family Scincidae; genus Cryptoblepharus; species Cryptoblepharus egeriae. Next base: position 30,972,360 of record JAREYC010000007.1, read on the forward strand.
GAAAAAGTTGGACAATGAAGATTTTTTTTCCCAGGATATGCAGCTAACAAAGAGGCCATATCCTAGAAAAAAGGACATATGATCTTCCTGAGAAAACTCCCACTGTCATTGATTTCATTTTTCTGGTTAGTATGTGATTCAGGCTCAGCGTGCAAATGGGATTGAAATGTTTGTATTAGTAGATAAGGCAAGGAACTACGTAATCTGTTGACCAATGAATTATCAAGTCTGCCCAGCTGTTATATTCCTTACAGTTATTTCCACAAACCATACGCAAAACCCTGGATTTTTTTTAAGCATACAAAAGCCACACAAGAGCCTGAAGAAGAGTCTGAGAATGTTCAAGTTCCTTATCACTTCCAACTAAAGACATTTGTTCCAGATGATCAGCATTAAGTTATAGAGAAACTACAAGCAATTATGGAGGCAGAGATGAAAAATGAAGCATTAATTATAGAGGGGGAAAAGGAACTATAAGAAATACTGCCAAAGCCATAACTCACTTTATTGGCTTAATTAGAAGTAGGAGCAAAATGTTTTGCATGGTTTTGCCTTCTGAAAATTAGCAAAAAATTCTCACTTCATTTTGCTGCTTGTGAAAGGGACAACAAAATTGGTAGGCCAATTTTGACTTCTGGTTTAATTGTGTTCACTCCTTTCACTAGTTTCAAGCGGCAGGGAAATGTGCAAATGCTCTGCAGGACTCCCACACTCCCATATTCTGGCAGGACCTCTCTTAGGTTTGAAAATAGTCCCCATTCTGCCATAGGGCATGATCCTGGGAATTGCATCACTGCCCACAAAAATGCACTTAGGGAGTAAAGCTCCCTTCAAGTTTGAGAACCTCTGGTCTACAACCATCATTAGAAGAAATATAATAAGCAACAATTAAATTTATTCTGATTTATTTTTGTGGCATTACAGTTGCTGGGATTTCCTCAGTGAGGTCCAGCAGCTGTTAAGTGTAGACTATTTATGCCCAGGGTACAGGCTATTCTACACTGTTCTATGGGCAGCTCATAAAACTCTTCCCTTTTCACAGGGAATCCTTCACATCTGGCTGGTATCATCACATCTGGTATCAGGGAATGCCTTCAAGCTTCCAGCAGGAGTTTTCAGATCAACCAAGCTGTAAAACAGGACATCTTCTGACTCTGTTGACTCATGACAGCTTTGCTAACTTGTAGTCTTCCCCATCCAGGAGCTGTCCTTATCCCTCCCTGCACTGCTTTCCCTTCACACAGTGTGTGACCATATGCTATAACCAAAAAAGAGGACATGTCCCCCCAAAATATAGGACACTCAAGAAAAATGTATGACAAAATAAAAACTAAAAACACTCATATGTATTTTATGTGGTTAATTTAAACACTGTATTACTTATTATTAAACTTAAAACAATTATATATTATTTATTACATATAATTTATTAATTACAAGAAGGCTACATGCTGCCCTCTTATAAGGAAAACGAGGACATTCCAGGTTTTATTTCCAAGACACAAGGCTAAATTTCAGGACATATCTTGAAATTGCTTAGTGGGTAACTTGATAAATATGGATAGTTCAGTGATGACTAGGATTGAGCTGCCCTTTATGTCAACACAGACCCAATGTCAGAAATGGTCAGCACCAACAGCCATTTTGAGTTGCTGCTTGAAACACTGACAGTACCAATGTTTGCTGCTGAATACCTCCTGTAGTCAAGATGACCATATGTTATAACTGCAAGAAGAGAACAAGGCCCACCAAAATATAGGAAACATAAGAAAAAAAATATAGGACATAACAAAATAAAAGCTAAAAACACTCGTGGAAATTGCTTTCATTAGGTTAATTCATATGCAAGGTACAGTGATACCTTGGTACAACCCACCATGCACATCATCCCCCATGTGCATCAACTCCCCATGTGCATCAACCCCCATGCACAACATCCCCCACTGCAACACCCACATGCAAATCAGCTCCATGCACATCAACCACCATATACAACATCCCCCATGTGTAATATTTCCCCAGTTGTGTGTATGAGTGTGTGCATGGTACAGATGGCAGATGCAAAGTCCCTGAACCCCAAGGCCAGTTTTCCTACCCCCCAAAGCCAAAATTCCTACGCACTTAAAAAAATTGTAGGACACCCCCCAAAATATAGGACACATGTAGGACATGCTAAAATAAAGCAAAAACACTCATATTGCTTTCCAGTACTTAATTTCAACATTTTAAAATTGAAAACCTTGTAAAATGAATGATTCAGACCCAGATATTAAAGAGACTGTTTGTAGTAGCATAACACAAGCCAGTGACTCCAACATATGTGGTTCAGACCCAGACAAACACAAGCACACACTCATACACACAATTGGGGAAATATTACACATGGGGGATGTTGTATATGGTGGTTGATGTGCATGGAGTTGATTTGCATGTGGGTGTTGCAGTGGGGGATGTTGTGCATGGGGGTTGATGCACATGGGGAGTAGATGCACATGGGGGATGATGTGCATGTGGGTTTGATGTGCATGGGGGAGTGTTGTGCAATGGGGGGATGGCACACAGGTTGGATGATGGTGCACAGGGTGGTACTTTACATTTCACCAGTATTAATAAAAACACTGTTATATACTGTACAGTAAAACAGAAAAGAAAAACTTTTATGGCTAAGGATGATATTTTTTTACTAAAATAGTCACTGGTGTCTTTTTGAGCAACTTTAACAAGGAACCTTCTAATGACACTTGCTTTCGTCTCCTTCTGAGGATTTCACAGAAATGTGACTGCACTGTCATGAAACAGATTCATCGCTTGCACTACTACAACCTTATTTGGGTGGTGCTTTTCTACAAAATTTTGCACAATTTTCCAATGTTTACAAAGGTCCTTAATCTCATTTGATGTGAGGGATTCCTTCTTATTCTCCTCTGCAAATGAGAGAGATCTCCTCCAGAACCGCTTGCTGTTGCTCATGATGCAAATCCATCAATTCGTTTGTTTTACAATGAATTTTCCTTGTAAAACTGTTTGTCTAAAAAGGCACTGTTTGTCTTACAAGCCAGAATTCCTTAGAAATTTTAGTTTGTTTTATAAAGCATTTGTCTTATAAGGTACCACTGTATATTATTTTATTGTTTAATTTAAAACTATTACATATAACATATTATGTACAATTTATTAATTACTAGTTGGCTACATGCTGCCTGCTTACAAGCTAAAGGAAGACAATGATGTATTTTTCCAGGACACATGGCTACAAAGAGTTTATTACTTGGAAAAAGAGGACATGTGGTCACCCTGCCACTAGTAAAAGTAAGCTGGACGTAGTAAAGGGATGAAGTAAAGGGATGGGGACGGAGAGATATAGGTAGATTCTGGGGAGGGAAGGGGCAGGCAGGAGGCAGAATGGGAGATGGAAGTACTGAATCTAGGCAACATCAGCATGTGCTGGATCTTAACCCTTTCCTCAACTTTCCTCAAATTAAGGCTAGCAAAATAGCTGCTGTATATTCAAGTACACCCATTGGGACAGGGAGGCTTGTCCTAGGATAAGGCTATAATCCTAACCACACTTTCCTAGGAGTAAGTACTATTGAACACAATGGGATTTACTTATGAGTACATATGCTTAGGAGTGCATTCCTTACCCAAAGAAGAGCACCATAACTATCCTCCCAGTTCAAGATACAGCATGTCTTTGGCATGTCTGCATTGGTGATGGGGGATCGATTGGGATCTTAAGTTTCAAAGGCACAAGTCACAGATCCAGCTAAAATATACCCAGAGCAGTGGATGCTTATCATAGCTTAAAATCAATTTCATTTTTTTATTCTGGCATTGAAGACAAAGGTATTTGATTGGATGACCTATAATGCCAAAACACATTTCACCACACATATGTGGTGCATGTTCTCCATTCTTTCATAAAGCCAGATAAATTCTGACCTGGTAAATCAAAGCATTTTTCATGCCCTAAAAAATTTAATGACAGCATAATTAAAAGTTAAAATCCGCTTTGTTTATTGTTCTTTCAGCAGTGATATGAAGAAGTACATCATTTAATACATGACTGTATTCATGTATTAAATGTATTCATGTACATCAACTCATACTTTTTATTACATACATTGAGTATTGGCCTCTATTTTACAATTTCTTACTAGCATCAGAACTTCAACACCTAAAGATTCCCTAACAAAAATGACTTCAATGTAAGGACTTGATTCACAAGTATAAAAAAAGTATTTGTGCTCATTGTTTTCCCATGATCTTCCAGCCTCCAGATAGAGCATCTCAATGTACAGAGCAACATATGTATCGCCAGATGATAGATGTGGTGTCTACTCAGCAACCTATATACTTCTATCAAACTTTAAAAAGGTTTTAATCAAAACTCTAAAAGTCTTTATCAAAACATCAGAGAAATTCAACGCTTGAGGTTCGGGCTCCAATGTATTTTTTGCTTCCAAATGGAAAACATTAAGCATAATTTTTCTAACTTATTCAGCCAATTTATTGAAATAGCTTACATTACAAATGCCATTAATACGATACTCCATGCTAATGAGACAAAATTTGAATAATTAACAACAAAATGTATGTGTAGATTGACAGCACTGAAGGGGAGTCATTTGTATGAAATTTTAATAAAAGTATGATGTGATGCTAGTATCTCCTTCATAGATGACAAAGAGCCCCATCATTTACATTTTTAACTGATTAAAATCAACACAGTGATCTAAATATTTATGATTGCTCCAGGAATGTTCCTGCCAGTACTCACCCACAAACCTATGCATTTTAAAATGCGGAATGCTTATTAAGCTATCTTAGAAATGCAAATAATACTGCTTCTTCGATGAAGACATAATAGTTTGGGGAATTCAAACAGCTAGATAAAGGAGACTGTTATTGCATGATAGACAGAAGACCACGCAATTTGCATTAGTGTTACTTATTATTCATTGCTGACCTTTGTCTGTTGTGGAGAGAGATGCAAAATAAACACAAGAACCACTGACATTTAAGAGAACCACTTACAACATGCCCATTCTCATGTTGGGTTTTTTTGCATTTGGGAATGCCTACCTAATTATATAATGCTCTATGAAGTGAAAAGAGCAAGAGAATGTAAATTAGGAACATGGCTCTTGAAAGAAAACTCAGAACTGGTATTTCCCAATTGATGTTTCTGGATGTTTCTAAACAGCCATGCTCAAAATTCTCCATACATGTTTCCTTTGCTTTGAATGAAATGGTTATATGGTTAACTTCTGAATATCCCATTACAAATGAAAAAAATGGAATGACTTAAAATGAGAAACCGCTGCTGTACAAAACCAGTACTCCATGTCGGATTGAAAAGCCCAGCATGGAGATCTTCCAGTCTGCGCTAGCAAAATCCCATTGTAGGGTCTGTACCCTTATCCATGGGTAGAGGATGAATGTCCCCTTCCCTTAAAGAGATTCTGTTGGCTGCTGGGTTCCCATAGGATGGAGCAATAGCCATTTTGGCAACTGCTGCTCCTCTGGATGCAAGGAGGTTTAGGACTAAATCAATTCAGCTGTTAACAAGCTATGGTTATATCCTCACGTATCTGGGAAGAAGCACCTTTGATTACTGTAGGGCTTTCTTCTGAGTAGACATGCCTAGAATTGGGCACTCAGTGAGGCTGGTGTAGTACTTGTCTTGAGTTGTTTGGGACTGACAAGGAATGCTGTTGATCACCTCGGTCAATCCCCAGCCTGCCCACACCCCTACCCACTGTTCCCGATAACATCTCAGTACCTTGATTTACCCGCTTCCACAATCCTCCTCATTTGTTGCACTGTTTTCTTCTCCTATTTTGTTCAGATAGCTCGAACAGAGAAATAGCAGAAAAATTGCTCAGAGATGATAGTGGAAGAGGCGTATTAGGCTGCAATCCTAAATTCTCTTTCCTAGAAGTAAGACCCATTGAACAAAATGGGGCTTACTTTTGAGTAGACATGGTTAGGATTGTACTCTTAGTAAAATAATGCAATGGGCCTGAGAACAATATGAAACCATCACAACCCTTTTCACCTTGGATGTACTGCTGCAGGCTTAAGCTAGTTCTGGCAAAGGATGACCAACATTTATCATGTGATCTAGAAGCACATGATAAATGTAGAATTTCCCTTGAAAATTCTCAGATGTTCTCAGATGAATTCCCAGAAAGAATTCTAAACTTCACTTCAAATGTTACCAGTTCAACACTTCAGTGCAAACCTTAGAAACCATAGCATCTCATTCAGTTGCTAATTGTGATTGTATGAACAAACTACAAACTGTTTCATCTTCCAAACAAGAATTGTGATATGAAAACTGCATGGATGAAAGAAAAAAATGTGGTGTTGTAATGCTATAGTTGTAGCCCTTTGCTCAAGCAATGCTCACACCATACAAATCACATAAGAAAAGATAATTGTTTGATATGATTTAGCCCACTTTAGTAATAACTGCATAGGTCAACATTCCAACACAGATGCAGTCATACCAATGGGGCATTCATTGCATCCTGCACGGGTGAGGAATAGTCACAGCGGCCTCTTAAGGCAGTGGTTCTTGAACATTTCAGCTTGGGACCCCCTTCTGAGAATGACAATCTGTTTAGGACTCCCCAGAAGTGATATCAATGCCAGAAATGACATCAAAAAGGAAGTGCCATCACAGTGATTCCATGGCTCCTACATGTCGACTTGGAAGTAAGTCCTATTGTGTTCAATGCAATTTATTCCCAGGAAAATATGGGTGGCACCCCGAGTGCCCAATTTCAAAATTGTGGCATACAGTGCCAGATGCCAAGTAGGAGGTGCTCAACTTTTTGTGATCCCCCAAAATCACTGTCTTAATGAGAAGGCAATCATTTGTCCTATAAAGTTTAGAGCCTGTGATTGCAATATATATATTACAATAAAGTGGGCATAACAGAAGCCTGGTGGAATGCGGAGAACCAATGTGAATACTGCAGGCTCTAAACTTTATAGGACAAATGATTGCCTTCTCCTTAAGACAGTGATTTTGGGGGATCACAAAAATCTGGGCACCTCCTTATATATATAAGGGCCCCTCCTTACATATATATGTTATATATATAACTCCCCCAGATACAGAAATGGAGAGTGTAGCACTCTCCTATCTACTCCTAGACATCAAACAAGGGAACCAAAATCTTCTCAAACTTGTAAGCCTGTACTTCAGGATGATGCAAAGCTATGCTAACCATATCTGACATGAGAGGTAATAAAAGTTCCTTGGCACCTGGGCAATTGTACCCAACCATTTTGCTCCCAAAAACACAACTGCATTTCAGCTACAGCAGTGCAAGCAAAGCTGAGACATTGGCTTAATCCACAGAATCAGATGTGAGGCACCAGTAGAAGCCTCTGGCTGTTCTAAAGCACCTGAGAGTTAGAAGAATAATGACTTGGATTAGAGAGGATTGATTTTTCAATATTAAAACTGTGCTCATTGCTTCGCTCCTGCATAGTAAGTGTGTAAATGCAGAAACAACCAAAGATATACTGGGTAGCTGCTTTTTTTCTTCTGTTTATCTGTTTCATCCAAACGTTGTCCACTGAACTGGAACATGGACGCATGCTGAGAGAGAGAGAGAGAGAGAGAGAGAGAGAGAGAGGGAGAGAATGGGGAAAAATAGACAAAACAAACCCATATAAAAACACTTTTTTAGGATCCATATCAACTAAAATAACTGAAAGTTCTATCTGAATGAGAATCTGTAGCAGAGCATTTGTAATCTAAAAAGAATTTTCTGAACACACATCAAATAAATTAAAAAAACCTAATTAGAAAACACGTAATGGCATGATTTAGCAACTGATGTAAATATTGATCACGGTTTGTTTGGGGACTGATTTGTTTAGGGACTGATCCAAAAGTCCATTCAAGGCAATCACCAACTTCTCATTTGGTGTTTCACATGTTTATATTAAAAGCAACATATATCATTGAAGTACAATGACATCAAGAATGAAAAGGTTAAAAATAATTAGAATGGAGTCCTTGGAAAATACATGTTTGCCAAGGAATCAAAACAGTTTTTAATAGCTTGTCAACAGATTTCGCAGCTCTTCTCATAGACATTTCACTTTCTCCATGAAAAAATTTGCATTTTTTCTGTTATATGCATGCTGTATATATCCAAGTGATGAAAACTCATATTAAAACTTGACTCGACTCAATTAGTTGCTGCTTCCACATGTTTGAACATAAACCTGGAAGTCATAAACCTAATTCATCAGACTCCTGAGAACCAACTTAAAGTCATTAAACTGATGTAGTAAATATTCATTGTTTGACATTTTTAGAAATGGCAATGCTTGTTTTATTTTAAGCAGTATATCCTATAAAGAACTTTAATTCAAGTGAAAAAAATTGCAAAACAAATATGAAACTCAGTCTTTTGACTAATAAATGGCCTGTGTTTAAAAGCCAAGCAAATCAAATTTACATGATTACTTGATTACAAGCACTTCTTTTGAATAGTAGTACTGGAGTAATATTTACTACTAGTAGTATGGCATGTAGTAGTAGTAGTGGTGGTGGTGGTAGTAGTAGTAGTATGTCATTGCAGTTCTTTATGCTTGCCAACAATGCCAAGTGTAACATTCATAACTCCACACTCACAGCAGCATATTGACTGCGAGGACAGCCTGCTCTCCAAGTACCAGCTAAGGACCAAAGAAGAAGACTTTATGCATTTTAAGTTTGGGAATATTAGTTTCTGAAAGGCTGCAGTCCTATACAATTTTATGTGAGAGTAAGGGTGCAATCCAGAAAGTGCCCACAGCTGGTGCTTTTTTTTTAATGCTGACCAAAGCATGATTGGTCAGCATAAAATTGGCACACAAAATGAGATTGGCATAAGGATGTGCATTGACCTCTGGATGATGGCCGAAGACCTATTGAGGCAGTGGAGGAGTTAAGGCTGCACCAACCCAGTATGGCAGAGGTCAGAGAGGCATGGGAAGAGCAGGGAGGTGTTATTTCATAGTGAGTAGAGGCTGGATGGTGGATAGATCCACAGGCAGGCAGTGGGTGAGCAGGGGTAGTGCCAAGCAAGGTCTGACACGTGCTGAATCCAAACCCTAGTCCCAGGCTGCATGGGACAGCTTCAGGCTGGTCTGATCTACACTACCTCTTTAGGCCATGTGGATCCAAGTAGTCCCATTTGGGCTACTGTGACATTATCCCAGTATACCAGTCAGCATCCCTGTGCCAGCATGGATTAGGACTGGGTTGCTTTCCTCAATGAATTCAATGTCTTTCTGCTGAGTGGATATTTATAGGATTGGTATGCCTCTCAATATAAATATATACCTATCTACATGATGTTCTCATTCATTTCTCTCTCAAAATGTGCCTGCAAAATTCGTCTTTCCACTTTCTTTTGTAGCACTATTTCAAACCACTGCTCCTTGCAGGCAGTGAAAATGGAACGCAGTTCATCACATGTGGCAGTGGGGAAATGTGACACCCACAAAACAAGTTTTGTACAAAGTGATGGGAAGCAGTTTTGTACCAACAGTGATGCTTGTTCCTTCTTTCATTTTATTTCCTAGAATCTATTAAGAAAGGATGCTTTTTCCATGCAGACTAGAAACCACAATGGTGTCTGACATATTCCAGAAGTGCTTCTGTGCTGTCACCACTACTACTGTGAAACAGCCATGTTTCAATAGAAAAAGAAAGAATAAAGGCTGTGTTATATCTGCTAAATCACTCCCCAACCTCAATAGTATTCAATACCTCTGTGAATACACATAGTGGGCCCAATCCGTAGTGATCATCAACACACTGATAACACTCTGGCTGGTTATCAGCCAGTGCTGAATATACTGAGGCTGATGCTGTTCTACCACAAGGAGCTTTTCCCCTTTCCCAAGGTAAGGCAAATGCAGCCTCAATAGTCTACTCAGATTTAGGCCATCTCTAAAAGTGGCTTAGATCTGAGCAGATAAGAACAGCCATAGGCAGCTCCCAGCTGACTGGGAACTGAGGCTTGAATCTGATTTGCCCCACCTCCCTTCTGCCAGCTCAGGACACGCTTCCCCTACCATGGAATGTCTTCCTCCCATCTTCTTCCCACCCTCTCCCATTCAGACATCCACGTTGGCCAAGCTTGGCTGGTGTGGAGGCCTCTCAGCAAGCCACTGCAGTGGCTGGATTCAGCCTCTGCAGGATGGTGCACCTCTGAATGCCAGCCCAGCTTTCTATAGGGGAGGTGCAAATGTGCTTTATGGCATATTTTCAATCCTCCTGGGCTGGCAACAAGGCACTTCCACTTGCCCAGAGCAATCTCTGGATTGTGCTCTGAATATAATATAAGTGATCTTGTGTGCAATTAACTCTCTTTTAGTGTACCATTAATGAGTTCTGTTGTTGATGAATGCCAGAGCACAGGTTTGCCCTCATTAGAAAGGCTAGCAATCACAGCAGTGTAAAAAGCAGAAACAACTGAAAAGTGGAATCCAGTCATTTTTTAGTTTAAAAATGTTGCTTACATTGCTTTTTTAGCTAGCAAACTGCAGGTGCTTTTTCAATCTTGCAAATTTCTGTTGTCCATAGAAAGTTAAAACTGACTCTGAAAATCCATGTCTTTGGGAATGGGAATAGCACCAGAATTAAACTAGGTATGCGCTCTCTCTCTCTCTCTCTCTCTCACACACACACACACACACACACACACACACACACAAAACTTGAATCACCATGTCAACTGCAAATTAACATGGGGGTAGGCAATTTCAGCCCTTAGACCAGCAGAAATCGCCTCAATGAATGATTTCTGGGTTTAACTGGTGTTGAAAGAGTGGAATGGTCACTCTTCCTCCTGCCCCATCTCACTCCTCATTCCACCACAGTCTGTCCTGAGTCCTCCATGATCAGTACTATTTCTGGCTCTTGCGGCTTATCACTTGCCGCTTATTGTAGCAACCTGGTTGCATTCTATGCTATCATCTTTTCCAACAATCAAAAATCTATCTATCTACAGTATTTATATACTGCTTTTCAACTGAAAAGTTCTCAGTAAAAAGCATGCTTTGTTACTGGAATGCAAGTTCCATGGGGGCAGGGTGACCATAAGCCATCACACAAAAAAGAGGACAAGTCCTCCCCAAAATGTAGGACATTTAAAAAATGTAGGACAAGACAAAACAAATGCTAAAAACACTATATATTGATTTCATGTACTAGATTTAAACACTATCTGCTTATTATTACATTTAAAACTTTTACATATAATTTATTACATGCAATTTATTAAACAAAAGAAGGCTGCATGCTGCCCACTTACATGGAAAACACTGGAGTTTTTTTTTTTTTTCCAGGATGGAAGGCTGGAATTCAGGACATTTCCTGGAAAAAGAGGATATATGATCACCCTGCATGGGGGTGCAGAGGACCTATAGGAGATGGCTATTAATAAGTTAACACAATCCATCTGTTAGATATCTCCATTTCACCTGCCAGAAAATTAAGATTCTAAATAACTCCCTCTCTTGCCCTGAAAGCAATTTTTTGAATAAAAGTTGGAACTCTGTTCTTTTGGCTCACAAAGCTTTCTGAAAAGATTAATGAAGTCAGGATCATGATGGGAAATCCACAGTTCTCTGAAGTTTGGTATATCTGATGAAGCCTATGAATGTAGAAACTCTCAATTGGTAAGACAAGTCCGATCATCAGTCTGCAAATATTATTGGTATGGATGGTGTAGAACTGTTTGAAGGGAAAGTATAAAATGACCATCATTTGTCTCTTCAGTGAGTATACAGCCCTCTGCTACACTCAGAGATAGTTTTAAATTAGTTTCCCTGCTGTCCTACTTATATTTTCACTTTCAGATTTTCCATTCACTTCAACCCTTGCAATTAAGGCTGCAATCAGGGTTACCAGATGTCAAACTGGGAATTCCTGCACGGCAACCCAAAAATTCCTGATTTAACGCCAAAATTTCTCTCAGTCCAAGCCAAAATTCCGGAGAAAATTCCTATAATTAAAAAAATTTGTCCAAAAATGTAGGACAAAATGTAGGACATGTTAAAATAAGCTTACAATACTTGTATTGCTTTCCTGTACTTAATTTCAACACTATATTACCTTTTTAATGTAATAGACACACACACCCTTGGGGAAGGGGCAGTGGGTGCATTCAGGGGTGGCTGGTGGAGGGTTTCTCTGGGGTGGGGAAAGTAGGTAAGTGGGAGGTTTCTGGGGGAGGGGTGAATGCAGGGCTGGTGGGGGTTTTCTTTGGGGTAATGGGCACAGGCAGGGCTAGGGGAGTTGGTGGGGGTGGCTGAGGATACTGGGTGCTACAGGCAACAGGGGAGGCTGGTGGGGGTTTCTGGGGGAAGGGGGCTTTAGGATTTCTCTGGGGGAAATGGGCTTTAGGATTGGCCTCTCAATCCTAGCCAGTTCACCTGGGAGTAAGTCCCATTGGTCATCATGGGACTTACTTCTGAGTATGCAGGCTGTGGATTGGGCTCTGGGGCTGCAGCCCTCTGCACTTATCTGGGAGTAAGCCCCATTGGTCATCATGGGACTTACTTCTGAGTAAGCAGGCTGTGGATTGGGCTCTGGGGCTGCTGCCCTCTGCACTTACCTGGGAGTAAGCCCCATTGGCTATCATGGGACTTACTTCTGAGTAGGAAAGCAGTAGAGTGGCTCTGGGGTGGTCGCAGAAGAGGAGCTCCAGCCTCAAGCCCCTAGTGGCTGGCAAGGCTAAGGGAAGTGCACACCAAGTTTAAAATTTAAAGGGTCTCAAACCCTGGCCTGCTGGTTAACAGGCACAGCGTCTTAACCGCTTGCGCCACCCACAGCTCCTAGTATGAATATGAAGGGATTATTGTGACATCAATTTCTTCAGTTAATGAAATGATATTCTTGTGTGTTGACCTCAGTCTGCTGGATGTCATTTAAATCCATCCTTGTGCCACTTATTTATCTAAGATTTTTCTTCATTTTTCCAGCTCCAATCATCCCTATGATACTCCTTAGTTCTGTGCCAGCTATTTTGCTGGAGCAGAACTGAGGCATGTGAAGATGAAGGAAGGAGAGGAATAAGATACATCCATATGCATGTGTGGCCAAACCACCTTCCATCTCTCTTGTTCCACATCCCAACTCAGAAAGTCCCCTATTCCTCCACTTTCCACCTTCTGTTCCACCTCACCTATGACTCATGGATGGTAGCCTGCCCTACTGCTCTGGCCATCTGCATCAGCGTACATATCACTGTCATGAGACCTCCAGGAGGATGCAGGAACTTCTGCCCAGATCCAGTGGGCTCTAAAGTGCTATTAGTTTACTAAATTTCACTGTAGCTAAGCTTACGCGGGATTGATTGAAAACTAGCATATATTCTGACCTGTTTACCTCTGCCTCAGTATATATTATATATATATACTCAGAATAGCATATATTCTGACCTGTTTACCTCTTCCCTTCACCTGCTATCTCCCAAGGTGGATTTACAGTGGATGTCTCTTGGGGCACAGTCCTGTTTTCTTGTTCTGTATAAAGTGCCAAGCGGAAGAAATTATATCAATCATAAAGAATATATCATATATGATATATATATCATCAAGAAATTATATAAATAACAAATAGCAGACTGCAGCTATTGCTTGCAGAGGTTTAATATACAATTCATCAGTTAAAAAAGTGCCCTTTCCATCATCACAACTGCCATTTTGCATTATCATTGGCTCTTCTCAATTGTCTCCCATAAAATCTTCATAGCCTGGCCTGCTATCTTTAGAGAACGGATATAGAGAAGGTTGGTGCAGCTGGTGTGGGCCGGTCTGGGTGATGTGCTGGAGGGGATGACATGCCACACGGGTATCCACCCTCCAGTGCATCACCCCTGAACCTCCCCACCCTAGTGCTGAGCAGACCTGCTCAGCACCGGGCTGGGGAAGCAAATGCACATGAGCGATCATCACAGGTGCACATTAGAGTTCCCCAGCCCAGCACTGAGCAAACCAGCTCAATGCTAGGCTGGGAAACTCTAATCCATGTGTGATAGTTGCACATGTGCATTAGGCTTCCCCAGCCCAGCTCTGAGAAACCCAGCTTGATGCTGGGCTAGGAAACCATGTGTGATGATTGCACATGCTCACTGCGCTTCTAGAGCCTCCAACCCTGAGTGACTCAGGCCGGGAGGCTTCAGAGACTCACTATGCATAGGCAGACCCCGGGAGGTGATGTGCTTGCCTCCACATCAGAGACAGTTACTCCGCATCAACCCTGCCCAGAGACTGTTAAAAGCTGAAACTCATGGGATTAGAATCCTCTCACTGCTTGGTTGAAATGGAACACGTGGACATCCGCACAGGTCAAGGCTTTTATGTAGATAGATTAGTAGTTAATGCTGCATCATTGTAGTTATTGTACATTGTACTGTACTGTATTGTACATTGTATTGTACATCATTGTAATGCTGCAATTAGTAGTTAATGCTGCATCATTGTGAAGAAAAGTAGGAGCTGCTCAATTCTATCCACACATTGACTCTAATGGGACTTAACTCCTTAAAAAAAGAGGGTTGCATCCAAAGATTCTGTCCCTCTTCTGGGAGGCATTTCCTTATAATCATTTGAGAGAGAGAGAGAGAGAGAGAGAGAGAGAGAGAGAGAGAGAGAGAGCTCATTAACTAACCAGAATATGAATTTGGTGATTGGAAAACAATGCTTTGAACAATGTTCAATGTGTTTCCATATGTATTAATTCCCCCCCTAATTTGTACAATATGTTTCATTTCAAAACAATTCTGTACATTTTCAGCCTTTATTTAATCCACAAAAGCACTGTTAGTTTAAAAAAAAGAGGATGACAAGAATTACGCTAATCTGCATATGATATTTAGTGGTAGGAAACAAAATGCATGTTGAAATCTTCACAGAGTACATTTGACAAAACATCAGGGAATGCATATCCACAATGTGCATCCGTCACTGCATTTTCCCTTAATTATTTTATAACAGAGTTTCTTTCAACATCAGACATAAAAGTGAAGAGCTTTTTCATTTTGCATTAATTGCTGTCTTTGTGATAAAGCTTTTTTTTGGCTCTCATGTCAGTGATAAAAATAATCAGTAACAAGGGGGATGTTTTCACTTTCGGCTCATAAAAGACAGCCAGATTGGTGTAGTGGTTAGGAGTTGGACTGAAACCTAGTGGTTCCAGGGTCAAATTCGTCTTTGGCTATTGAACCAGTCACTGACTCTCAGCCTCATATACAGGGTTGTGTGGACAGCAGGAAGCTTTGAAAGTCATTAAAAGCTTTGTAAGTCACCCTGGGCTTTTGCTCTTATCATAGCTAGGGATGTGTGCAGAGAGTGTAGTTGCACTGGGCTACAAACTTATAGGGGGCTACAACCTGAGCTTGATACTAGTGACTAAAATTGTAAAAAAAAAGGATATGTAGGAATGATAATACCATCATTTTATATCATTGGAAAGGTAATATTATACAGAATGCAATGAAACAAACCCCATTGGAGGTACTATTCTATCAAAGGTTATGAAAATGAAAAATAACTAAAGCCTATGGAACAGAAGTGGATTTTCTTAACTCAAACTTTTCCATATTCCTGATGGCTTTGATAGCCAATGAGATGTAATTCTGATCTTTTATGGAACCAATAGGGTGTTAATATGAATCAGCTCTCAGTATATATATCATATACAGTACATATATCATAAAACAGTTACCCCATGCTAACTGGGTATACAAACACTTCAAAGTGTTGCTCCACTTATATTTAGCAGGTAAAGAATAACCATTCCTCTTTGTCCCAGTACAGTTTCCCTAACCAGTAAGGGACACCTTGTGGGGATTCCCCCACTTTGAAGACCACTGTCTTAAAAGAAGGGCATGTGAAAGAGAAATAATATGCCCAAATCACATCTTACCAAAAATCTTCTCTTCCATCCATTCCTTGGCCAACCATTTAGCTGATCCAGAGCTTGTTTTTGCAATGTGTAAAATGTATTTTCAGTCTCTGGAGTCTTTAGCATGCATCATGCTATTTATTTTAACGTGAAGTTGTCAAAGACAATTAGCACCTTCATAAATTATATGTCAGCAAATACCCACAGAATGGTGTTTCTATACATTGCTCTATACACTGTACTAATCAGCTTGAATCAAGAGTTCACAAACACTTGGTTCTTCTCAAGGGCATCTTGGCATGCAATTATCTTCAAATAATTCATGGTGGTTTTGTGTCATCTGCTGTGCCTGATTTCTTTGCTTTAACCAGGGAAGGTGTTAGGAAGAACTTTTTAAGCAGCAAAGTAGGAAATTATCTGGGAAATATTAATAAGCATGTCTGATGCCAGAGTGTTGAAAGCGTGCTTTAAGTGCCTGATCCATAGTTGAACTTCAATCAACTTGAACCACTCAAGGAGATAACGAAGAATAAGACTGACACAGGGAGAAACAAGAAGGAGGACACGTTGAGGGATTGTTAATAGACATTAACAGTTTTGTTTACTAGGAATGAAATGTTTCACTCCACTTTGGAAGATAAATGAAGATTACTTATGTTCTGGGGTCATGACATTGTAAAGGGCAACATCAAGCTAGATAGAAACCATGGTGGGAGGACACTCCACGCTATTCAAGTGTCATAAGTGTGGCTGATGAGGGAAACCAATGAGGGAGAATGTCACTTGCATCATCAGAATCTAAAATTACAGGAACAATAGATGGTATTTGCTGAAGATTTAAGGTATGCAAAGAGATACATGACAATTGACTCTTTCCCACTTTCTTATTATTATTCTTCATGCTGGAAGATCTTGAAGACTGGATAATTTATGCATTAGCTGATTTTTAAAAATAGAGCTGACAGGTTTACAATGAGATCCTAGACTACTAGCTATGACTGATGTAGTATCATAGTTCTCAAACATCTTAGACTGAGAATCTGTCAGGACCAACTGGAAGTGGTGCCATGACTGGAAGTAACATTATCAAGTAGGAAATGTTTTAACAATTCTAGGCTGCAATCCTATCTACATTTATCCAGGAATTAGTCCTATTAACTATCATTGTTAAAAGCATAAACATAGTGGTACGTTAAGGGTACAGATTTATAATATTTCACCAAATGCAATCACATACCATGGGAGCATCAAGTCTAATCTATTAAAATCTTGAAATGAATGGGGATTTGCTAATAATCCTATTCAAAAGCTTTGCATATGCAGCACAGCAACATTGAACAGGTACATGAGAAATTCACAAATAGCATGCGACTTGTGCAAAGACTTGTTCTGGCTAGTTCCCAACCAGGGGTTAGGATTGCACTGTCTGTCTCATCTGATATGAGAATGCAATATAACAGTTCACAAAGTCAGATATGAGTGTTGCAAAATTAAACCACTGGTCATTATGAAAAAGTGTAATTTGCAAGTATCAAAAATATTTGGGAACATCAGGTTGAGAAGGTGTTGGAGAATGGACAAGCCAAGATCCTGTGGAACGTCAAAATTCAAAGAAACCAAGTCCTTTGACAGAATACACCTGACATAACAATAATAGAAAGTTTAAACATCTAGTTCTTTGATATTGCAATTGCTGGAGGTGCCAGAGAAAATGAAAAAGAACTAGAAAATGATAAAATATTGAGATCTGGCCACTGAAATGACACAACTCTGGTATGTTTTGTCCAGAGTTGTGTCGTTTCAGTGCAATCCTAACCCCTGGTTGGGAACAAGCCAGAACAAGTCTTTGCACAAGTCCCACGCTATTTGTGAATTTTTCATGTACCTGTTCAATGTTGCTGTGTTGCATATGCAAAGCTTTGAATAGGACTATTAGCAAATCATCTTTAAAATAGCCTCCATATTGACACAAATGATTTACACCCAAATTCAGGATTTGATGTCCAGAACTATTTCACATTATTATATACCTGGTATGTAATATTATATACCTGGTTGAAGTTGTGGTTCTTCATCATCACGAATCTTTTGGTATCTTCCTTGAAGTTTAATCTACTCTAAGTGCAATCCTAACCCCTAGTTAGGTCAGCACAAGACCCACCATGAGACCCATGCTGGGGTGGGGGTGTTACAAATGTGTGTGAGGGGGTAAGGCACTTCTGCACCATTCCTGGGGAGTTAGGCCTGTGCTCAGACATGTGCTAGCCTTCCACACCACTGCTGGAATGAGAAGATGGGCAAATTGGGCTTGCCTAAATTGATTAGGAATGTGCCCTCACTGATTTTCTTCTTTGACAGCTGCCCTAGAATGCTTAATCCTTATTATTTTTATATCGCTCCCTATCTTAATCCTGAGTACCCTAATCCTACCCCATGTCTATGCCTGTGAGTATTAAAGCAATAAGTTTATTTTTATCATTGTTCTTGCCTCAACAGTCAGAATCTAATTTTTGCAATCTCCTCAAGGAAGAACATTCCCCTTTCATAATCTCTAGTTCCTTAGGTTCTTGGGGAGAAAGTTTTAATTATGTGCAACTCTTGTGCAATTTATTTCCATTCTCAGAATTAGCTTTTATCTCCACTTAATTCCATTGCATTATCTCTTCAATCCTCATATCTACCTCTACCTGTTTCATACAGAACATCATCTACCCCTATCTTGATTACATTATGCAAACCTGTTTTAGTCACAAGTTTCCTTTCTTCTTTGTGCATTTACAATGATGTCATGCAAAAAAAAAAAAATCCTCCCTAAACTAGCATAATTAATATCTTGTTGTATTCATTTGGTTACTAAATCTTCATTTTAGAACATTTACGTTACTATTGCATAATGTAAATAGTCATTCATATCTGTTATTCTAATAAAAAAAGTCTGTGTTGTCTGAAACAGCTTATCCCCCTCTGACACAATTTCATTATTGCTTGATTTACAGTTGTTTTGCACATATTGGATCAATGTTTCAACTGTGCTCGCTGAAATAAATATTTCGTCCCTCCACCTCTTTCACATAATAATAACATATATAGATAGTTTTCTTTAAGGGACAGAGTTGCTACCTTTCTTATTATCTGCATCTCTGTTCTCATTATCTGTTATGTGACTTTCTGGGGATTGCATGTACCTTCAGAATAGCACCTGTGACCAGTGCAAACTCCTTAAGATGGCTAATAAACAATTCTGCAAGTCATTTTAACAGAGTGTGCCCTAGTTGCAGGTACCATTCTGAAAACCCCTACAGCCTCCAGAAGGTCTCTGCAGACCTTCTGTTTTGGCCTTTCCTCCTTCTGCTGGATTCCTGAGGCTCTCTGCTGGATTCTTCTGATGGATTCCAACCCATAGTTTGAGATTTACTACCTAAACAAGACTAATTGTCTGGAGGTGTAACACCTATGTGTGTGTGTGTGTGTGTTTGTTTGTCTCTCTCTCACACACACGCATGCATGCATGCATGCATGCACACTCTACTGTGCAGTCTTTCTTCCAGGCTACATAACACCATCACTCTGCAAGGAGAGAGAACCTCTTATCCTTAAAAGGGACGCTTAAAGGACACACTTACTCTTAAGATGTCCCCCTTTTCTGGCTCACTGATTTGATGGTCTCCCTTTAAGAGGCTACCTCTCTTGCAGAATGCTTGCACAGCAGAGTGTGTGTGTGAGGGGGTTGGGGTAGGGGGAAGAGAGGGAAAGAGAAAGGCAGTGGGTCAACAACCACCCACTTACAACAGAGGACTCTGGAGCTACGAGTTCACATGCCACATCACTGCCCATTTGCCATAGTGGCAGTGGTCCAGAAACATGCAACAACTGCCCAACTTTTCCACTGATGGAAAGTAACATTAGCTGCTAGAACATGGAACACAAACTTAGGATTGGGCCCTATGTCTGGTTGGCTTGCTGAACAGCAGAGATTTACTTCTCCATAGTTTGGAAACTTGTTAGAAAGAAAAAAAGATGAGCTGTAGAACCAGTTAGATATTTCTTCCTAGTGTTCAATTAAGCCGTTAATTAATCAGTGCCAGTGGCCCCTAAAGCTTGACATTTAGTAAAATAACATGGAAGAAACAAATAAGCTCAAAATACTAATGAAGAGCACAATCCTAACCATGTCTACTCTAAACTAAGCCACATTATGTTCAATAGGTCCTACTCCCAAGAAAGTTACTTTAGAATAGCAGCCAGAGTCAAGATTTATTTTCTTGTTTCCATCTGTCTGTCTTTAAATGAGTCAGGAAATTTTTTTTAAAAAGAACTAAGTGGATAAAGAGAGGGTTATTTTAACCATGCATCAAATGATGCCTAGTTTCTGGCACTTTCTGTGGACATTTCCTCACTTGGTGTGAAATATTATTGACGTTTGATCATAGTATTGTAATATTACAATATTAATAGTATTGTAATATTACAATACTGAAAATAGTATTGAAATATTGCCACATTGCTTGCTGTACAGTAGAAATGTTTCTAATGTCTCAGTGTACCTCCACCTATACAATTGACACTATATTTTTAAATTATCTTCTCATAAGCCCTTGTGTTCTCCTCAGACATATGCCACTTATTTTAATGACATATGTTTGAAGGGGAAAAGGAGCAGAGAAGTTTTTGAAAGAGGGGTTAAGATCAAGAGTACACAACTGCCACTGGATTAATTCCATCTCATCCCTGCTTCCTCCCACAGAATGTCTTTTTCTTGTCTCTCCCTGACCACGATTTCCTCCTTGTTCTATGAAGCAGGTTACTAGTTGTAGCAGGGAGCCACTAACACTGTTTCATGAACATTAGTTTGTGTTAGCACAGTATGCATCACAAAGTGGCCTGTTATGATAGTAGAACTTGGTTCCATTGTTGTAACTATCCCAAAAGGCTCTCTATCCATGAATGCTTTGAACCTCCATAAACTTGTTAGTCTTAAGATGTCACAAGACTTTTTGTGGTGCCTGAGATGTTTAGTGATGGATGGCCCAATCCTGTCCTTCTCTCTTGCTGATGTAACTCATATTGTTCTGGCAGAGGCTGCCGTATGGCTGTTGTAAGAGTGATGATAATCTGCTAATGCAGAGGTGTCCAACATGCAGTCCGGGGGCCGCATGCAGCCCAGCACAAGGGTGGATGCGGCCCTCCTGCAAAGCTGGCCACCACCATTGGAAATACTGGCTTTGTGACAGCAGCCATTTTCAAATTTCGCGTGCTTCTCTGTGCGCTGCCCTGGGCGGCTGCCACAAAGCTGGTCTGGGCTGCCTGGTTCCTCCCCCCACCTGCCTCCTGGCACTCAGAGTGCTTCAGGCCCCTGTAGACCTTGCAGCACTCGTCCATCTGCATCCCCCAAAAGCAGCCTCAATCTCTATCCCAGCTGCTGCCTCCTGCTCTTGAGACCTACTCAGAAGTAAGCCCAGTTAAAATCAATGAGGCTGACTTCCAAGTTGCACTCTGAGAACCCAATGATGGAGATAACCTTGGAGATATGCTGCAACCCTAACCATATCTACTCAGAAATAAGGCCCATTGTATCCAATGAGTCTTACTCCCAGGAAAGTGTGTTCAGGATTGCAGCATATCTCCAAGGTTAAGCTTGGAGAGGATCACAGCCCATTCTATGCATCATGCCTCCTCAGAAGTAAGCCCCATGACAGTCAATGAGGCTTACTCCCAACTTGCAATCTGAGAGCCCAATCCTATGCATGGCTACTCAGCAGAAAGCCCCATGATAATCAATGAGGCTTACTCCAAGGTTTAGCTTGGAGAGGATCGCTGCCCATCCTAGGAATCATGCCTACTCAAAAGTAAGCCCCATTAAAATCAAAGAGACTTATTCCAAGGTTTTAAAAATGTAGGACAAAATATAGGACAAAAATATAGGACATATAAACATATAAATATATGACATATAATATAAAATCCTACATTTTGTCTTATATTTTTTAAAAAAGTTGTTAGTGTTTACGTGCGGCCCAAACCAACCCGTCTTCCAATGCAGCTCAGGGAAGCTAAAAGGTTGGACACCCCTGTGCTAATGAGTGTAGCCGGCCTTCCATGCTCCTGCTGGCTGATGGACACTTTCTGAAGTAGGGAAGCTCTTGCAAGAGGTTGGAGGGAGGCAATGAGGGAGTTGAATGGGATGGAAAGGGGCAGAACAGGGCACTGTTCTGTGGGCAGAACAGGGCACTGATGGGGCACATCAGGACCAGGAAGTGGGCAGGATTGATTGTGGCCAGGATGAATATTTGTCCTATTGTTCCAGGACACATCCTGGATTTTAGCCCTGTGTCCTGGGAAAAATTTCAGTCCTCCTTTTCCTTGCCGCCAGGGAGCATGAAATTAATAAATTTCTTATGGAAATTAATAAATTATATGAAATTAATTATTAGTTTTAAATTTAATAATAGGTAATAGAATGTTTATATTAAGCACACAAAATGTGTGTTATTAGCTTTTATTTGGTCATGCCCTACATTATTATTTTTCTTGATTGTCCTACATCTGGGGGGGCAGTTCTTTTTTTCTTTTTTTGGTTATGACAGATGGTCACCCTGATTGTGGCACATATTGAATTCCAGGCTCCTTCCCAGGCTTGATATTGGAGCAATGTGGACTTGTGCTAGTAAATAAGCTGGGGTAGGTCTTCATTGCCCCATAGAAGTTGTTGATGCTTACTATGGAACAAGGGGACATATGTTACTATGGACATAAGGCAGTGATGAGATTCAAAGAAATTAACAACTGGTTTTATGCCCATCTGGCAGCCACTTTTAAAAGGCTATTTTTAAACTTTATATGTCCTTTCTCTCGTTAACAACAGGTTCTATAGATTAGGTGCGAACCTGCTGGAGCCCTCCACTGACATAAGGGAGCATAGGTCCCCTTACTCCAAGGAGACCTTCAGCAGATAAAATTCCCTGTGCTGTCTCAATATATGGGGGATTTAGGTAGGATTGGGCTGCTTGGCTAAGCTCTGAATGTTTACCCAAAAATAAATTAGTATTTCACAACGGTAGGTTTTGGAGTGATTTGGGGTTAGAATGTCTAATATCGTCAAGATATATATCTCCAAGAATTCCCATTTAAACTGACTGATGGGTAATGGAAAAAAACTGTCACATGCTTGACTGAAATGTAAATAATTATTTTGCTGTTGAATTGGTTAGAATGTAAAAATGTGCATTTTCCATAGCTTTATTTGATGCTTGGAAAGCAAGACAGAACATATTCTCACTTTCACACAGTTTTTGCTGACATATCCATTTTGGAAAGAATTGTACTTTAGTAAGTAAGAAAAGGAGATTGTACTTAATCAGAGAGCTGCAGTGGCTCAGTGGAGAGAACGCTGGAGTTTGAACACTGCATGACCGGAATTCCGCTCAGCAGGCCAGCAGTTCAAGACCCAAGTACTGCCATGGTGTCCTCCCATCCTTAACGGTGGGGTGGGGTGAGGCAAGCCTTTGGTACGCTTGCAGTGCCAGATATTCTTGGGGGCAACATGGAGTGATGGCACCTCACCTCTTCCCCTCATTTTTGTGGGCAGCCATGTGGAGGCCCCTGAAAATGGTGCATTGCATCCTGCTGGTACCGCTGCTGGTGCAGTTTTGCAGTGGTGTAGAGATTTAGGGCACATTCCTGAGTAACGATGGGAGCACATAGGAGGCATTATGTGCACCCATAGTTACTGCACCATCTAGTGAAAACCTATGGGAAATTCATATTGCAATCCAGAGTAACTTGTTCTTACTCCAGAGCAAGGACTTCCCGTAGTTACTCTGGATTTCACCCTTAGGGCCATTAATGTGGCCCATATTTGTAGGCATTACAGTATTTAGTCCTGGAACTTTGGGTAGTTGGCAAGGCTGAAACACTTTATAGAGTATAGTATTGCCTCTTTTTTAAAAGTATGCAATTTACCATTAGGCTTCTTATTTCTCTTGCTTTCACAAACCACTTCAGCTGCATATTTTTATTATTTTCAGCCAAATTCCTCTGAGCATCACATTTTGAAGATCACAGTAAATAAAGGAGGAAATCTGCAGCACGCATTTTAAAGAAACCTGCTGTCTTTATAGCTCCAGAATCCCCAAAAAGAACTGTGGGGGAAAATTGTTTGGCAAAAGACAAGATAGTTGACCTTTCAAGATTGTTAAGAGGCATGTTTTATGGCCAATGATATTTCTTAGCACTGAGTTTATGACTACAAGAAGTGTACTTCTCAAACCACAAAATGTCAGTTTTATGATCTATTCAGTTTAACAGCATCATTCCCAAACTAACCAGTTATAAAAGCTTAAAGGCATGCAATTTCAGTTAAAGATGTGCAGGTGTGATTCATGTGAACAAAAAAAATATGCATATGAAAATACACCACAAAACACCTTATATGTTTGCAGTAACCTGTTCATTTCAGCATTATAGGAGAATTTTGTATTGCCTGCAGCTGGTCCATATATGTTCGTGGACTTCTCAGAGGCAGCTGGTGGGCCACTGTGGAAAACAGAACACTAGTCTAGAATGGTCTTCAGGGTGATCCAACAAGATTTTTCTTATGTTCTTTTTTTCATAGGATCCTTTCATATTGAATCACACATTGCATTTGTTACATACAATGTTACTTTGTTACATACAATAGAATTATTATTCTGATTTCTTTCTTTCTTACCAAAAAATGCAAATAGTTACATGGGTACGTTGTTAACAATTACATTAATTAAAAAGAGTGGGAGAGAATTATACTAACAAAAATTATCCAGATCCCACATGTGGCTTATACTATCTAGAAATGGCCTCCAGACAGTCTCAAATATGTCCATACGCAGCAGACATCAATATGCCATTCATTCAAATACAGTGGTGCCTCACATAACCAATTTAATTTGTTCTGGAGGCATGTTTGTTATGTGAACATTCTTTATGTGAAGTGGATTTTCCCATAGGAAATAATGGAAACTCAGACAATTTGTTCTACAACTCAAAAAATAGTCATATAAAAATATTAACTGGATGTAAAAATGATGACAAAACACTGGAATTGAATTCAAAACATGCGTTCAATATGCATGATCCTATGAATTCTACTTAGGCTGTAGTCCTAAAGACTCTTTCCTGGGAGTAAGCCCCATTTAACACAATGGGGCTTATTTCTGGGTAGACATGGTTAGGAGGCAGCAATGAAAGACACTTTCCAAGTGTCTCCCCACTTTCTCCTTCTCTTCACTCTGAGCCTTTCTCTCATCTGCTCCCTTCTGGCTAATCCTGAGCTGCTTCCCTCTTCTCCACTGCTATTCTCTCCCTCTGCCCAGCAGACGCCCAGCCACAGGAAGAACAGCGTGGAAGTGTTGGTTTTGCTATGGGCAGGTGCCCTATGCAGGCCTGACGCTTTTTTAAAAGGCTGCCAGCCAGCGTGTCTCCCCCAACGGCCAACAAGTGTGTTTGTTACATGAAGCACAGTTTGTTATGTGAAGCAGAATCCTAGAGAAATTTTTGTTTGTTAAATGGAACATACTTTATGTGAGGTGTTTGTTAAGTGAAGGCGCCACTACACTGATAAATGCAAAACAGCTTCCATCTATTGAACGTATGGTGGTGGACCTCTTTCTAATTATCATAGATATCATAGAATCATAGAGTTGGAAGGGACCTAGTAGGTCATCTAGTCCAACCCCCTGCCTGCAGCAGGAATTCCCCCTAGAGCATCTCCAACAGGTGCTCATCGAGCCTCTGCTTGAAGATCCCCAGTGAGGGAGAGTCCACCACCTCCCTTGGCAATCTGTTCCACTGCCGAACCGCCCTCACAGTCAGGAATTTTTTCCGGATTTCCAGCCGGAATCTCCTCTCTTGCAGTTTAGGTTTTTTTTGCAACCACGAGGGCACAGAGACTCAATTTCCACTGATCAGGAATGAGTCTCCAAACAGCAGATAGATAATTAAGAAGGTTCCCAATGGAATCCATTGGACCATTTCAGAAGTTCGTGTTGTGTTTTTTGAATGGAATTTATTATTATTTGACAAGAACCTATGACTTTTTTTTTACTGCTAATTAGTTATAAATCAAAAAGCATGATGTTATGAATTTACATTTTTTTCCTGTAAATTCAAATTATAGCATGAAATACCGGCAGGGTCAATTGGACCCATGTTGCTCTTCACTGGTTATTCAATTTTTGCTAGCTAAAATTATAATCAAAGTTCATAATTTCACAATATTTCACAATTAAAATTAGTATAAAATAATTATACTAAAACTTGATGCCAAGGGAGGTGGTGGAGTCTCCCTCACTGGGGGTCTTCAAGCAGAGGCTCGACAACCACCTGTCGGGGATGATCTAGGAGGATTTCCTGCTGCAGGCAGGGAGTTGGACTAGATGACCTACTAGGTCCCTTTCAACTCTAGGATTCTATGATTTATTCATTATTATGCACCAAAATATAGTACAGGGTCCATTCGACCCTGGCGGTCATACATGATACAAAATTCATGCTTTTGGATTATAATTGTCTAATTAGCAGAAAAAAGTCATAAGTTCTTATCAAATAATAAATTTGATTTAAAAGCACAACACTAACATCTACAGGGTCCCATACTAAAACGTGATGAAACATTTATTCATTATATGTACCAAACTATAAGAAATGGTCCATTAGACGATGGCGGTCTTACATGATAAAAAAGGCAGTACCCTAAGGGTTAAAAAACAAAGATAGCTATAGCACAATATTTATAATATCATTTCTGCCCAAAAACAAAAACTCGGACACGACTGAAGCATATGTGTAAAAAACATATTCAAACACCACCGGTATCTGAAATCATTGCGAATTCCTTCTAAATATAACTTTTGCAGTGACCAATATAAACTATTTTTGTTGTATTAAATGTAATCTAAGATTTATAGCTGTTACAGATACACATTTATGTGCCGCTTTCCATTGAACACGAAGAACTGAAAAGTTTAATTCAGAGTTCCATTTATTTCTAAGAGTATGCGCATCAAATTTAGTACATATCACTAAATCTTTAGAAACAAATATGGCTTTTTTTTCTTATCAACTGATTGTATAAGTATCTCAAGAAGTTGAGGGGATTGTGATGCAAATAACACTGAGGGGTCAAATTTAGAAACTAATAAATGTCACAGTTGTAAATCCTGTCAATTAATTGACTTTGGAAGGTCATACTGACTACTAAGGCTGCAATCCTAATCTCCAGTTAGACCAGCCTAAACCCTGGCATAAGTCCCATGTGGGTCTGAAAGTGTCACAAAAGTGCAAGACACTTCTGTGCCATTCTAGTTCTAGAATGTTTTCTTTTGTCAAAGGCTGCAATCCTAATCCCCAGTTAAGCTGTTGTATGTATCAGCACAAGTCTCAGGCTGGCCTGGGAGTGTCACAAAAATCCCTTAAGACACTTCTGCCACTTTCCTGGGTGCACAGACTTGTGCTTGCCACCCTACTCCCAATGGTGCCTGCTGCTGCTGCCCAGTGGTTCCTGTTTCTGGTGGTGCCCAGTGGTGCCTGCTGCCTGGTAAGGATCCCTGGTGCCTGGTGGTACCTGTTGCCCACTGCTTGGTGATACCTGCTGGTGCCGAATGCCCACCGGTGCCCACCAGTGCCCAATTCCCATCACTGCTGCTGGTGCCCATCGGAGCAAAATGCCTGCCGGTGCCTGCTAATTGCCAGTGGTTGCCAGTACCAGGAGCTGGTAATACCTTAGATGCCTTGCAGCTTACCATTTGCTCTTTGCAATGGAGATTTAATATTTTTAACCCAATGGGATAACATTTTAATTCACAGACACACATAGAAGCTTTCCGTTTTAAAATTCTTATTTCAGATAATTTCAGACCTGAACATTGCCTCCTTACCTGCCGGGTTCATCACTTGCAGACAATGCTGCTGATCATGCAGCGATTTCCAAACTGTGAGTCTTGCCTCTGTAGGAAATCTCAGCTTTGCTAAGTGAGATGAAACTGCTTTCCATGGAGATGAAATATTGCCTGCCTAGTTTCTTTTTCAACAGGCTCCAAAGCAGGGGGATGCTCTGGAGGTAGTTCATGAAACAGTGTGCGAGTGTGGGTTTTCTTTTCTTATATGGGAAAGACCTCATGCATTCTGCTCTTCTTAAACAACTAGAGCTTGGCCCAGCATAAGCATGTAATATTGAGACCTATCCTCCACCCAGTTGTGATAGTCATACCAAAAATGGGTGCACAGTATCTAATAGGAGGGTCAAGGTGGATAAGGAGGCTTCAGAGACCAAGAGTGCAATACAGACTTGAGCTGGAGCAGACAGGCTGTCGTGCAGCACAAGTTTGGGAGACTGCTGCTGCTTTACCCTGGGGAGGGGAGGTGAGGCTGCAGCAGCTTCTATGGGTCTACTCACATTTAGGCCTTTTCTGGAGATAGCCTAAATGCGAACAGAACACAGCAACCATAAGCCACTTGTCTGCCCTGGGAATGGTACCAGGATACAATCTTAGTTTGTCTTCCACCCCCAGCCCCTGCTCCCCCACCTCTCTTGGCCCACCCTTCACCTGCACCCCCTCCGGTCCACCCCAGGCGCCGGAAAGCCCCCTCCTGCCTGCCTGCCTGAAAACAACGAAAAGGCATTTGGGGGCAGTTTTGCAATAGCACAATATTTGTTTTCAGTGCCCCTCTCTAGAACAAATCCCCACATACAATTAGGCTTAACTTGTACTGCCATATCAAAACTTAGTATATAATCCTGCACAGTCTTCTCTTCCTGTCTTGCCCTGCAGCTCCTAAGGCCAGCCCTAGTCAGATACCTACCTCACAAGTTTGCTGTGAAGACATAAGACTTGGTAGAAACAGTGGGGTGGTATGGGCAGAATAGGACAGGGGCAGAATTAGTGGTGAATTTCCCAGTCTTATACTTTATTTATTGGGGTCATTGCTAAAAAAAAAAGTATAGGAGTGTTGCCCTATCGGAAACCATTTAGCAGTCACCAGTGACAACACTGACCTACATGCATGGTCTGACACACTTGAAGACAGCTTCCTGTGCTTACTTGTTGGCTTGATAAGCCATTAATTCAGCTAACAAGCTAAGTTAACTTCCTTTAAAAAACAAATTTTATTCCAAACAAATATGGATTTTGTTTCATTAAGCTAATTGGAAGCAAACTCTTACCATTTACCTATTTTAGAATACGGATCCTCTGCACTTACCTATGGTTCACTATTTCAGAAGTGGCTCTGACAACAACAACATGTGGGCTAGTTAATGTAGGAGTCTGATCCTCACTCCTGCAGTTTCTTAACAGTATAAGCCTAGAAATGGAGACAGTTCCCTTGATCTGGCTTAGATTTCCTCAGGGATGGTACCCATGTGAACCTTCCTACCAATTTAATGGAACCGATAAAGGCTTGCGTGGGCTATTGCTTGATGCCTGTAAGAGCTGGAAATCCCTCAGATCTTTGCACATTGTTTGAACGTTCTTCAGTGGAAGCAGGGATATTTCAGAGCTAGCAGTACAGCGTGTAGATTTGTTGGGATATTTTTCAAGCAATCAGACAATATTACAACTTTCTCTGAAAAGAATATATTGTTGTAGCACTACCCCTTCCGTGGGGCAGTGTAACAATTGGTAGACAGATGTGGGTTTTGTCCAGTTCCATTGAGCCAAAAAAAGAGGCACTGGGGGCGGAAGGTGAGAAGTTTTCTTGATTTTCACAAAGC
Organism: Cryptoblepharus egeriae; assembly: GCA_030015325.1. Classification (NCBI taxonomy): domain Eukaryota; kingdom Metazoa; phylum Chordata; class Lepidosauria; order Squamata; family Scincidae; genus Cryptoblepharus; species Cryptoblepharus egeriae. The sequence continues at coordinate 31,002,038 of JAREYC010000007.1, forward strand.
ACACCTTCATGGCTTATTGGAGCAAAACTCAAATCAAGTAGCACCCCTCTGTAGTGCTACATTTTTATATATGCAGGCACAATCCTAACCAATTTAGGCCAGCACAACTCACCCATCTTCCCATTCCTGTGGTGGTGTGGGGAAGATGGCACATGTCTGTGCACTGGCCTAAACCACCCCATTCAAGGAGTGGCACAGAAGTGCCTTACTTTGCAACACCCACTGGCAATCATAAGACTTGTGATGGGACTTGTGCTGGCCTAACTGGTGCTTAGGACTGCAGCCTCAGTTAGAGTTTACAGAGAGTTAAGAATGAAAAGGCTTCTCAGTATTTTCCCACTCCATTCTTCTCACCCTCTTGACTCTTCCTTGCTTGGCTTGTTCATGTCTCAACCAGTCTGAGATTTAATACCTTCTTACCTAATTTTAGCACATTAGGAAGGCTAACTTTCTGTGGTTTAGTTTAGACGAGCAATTTGTCTTTAGTTGTCAGTGAAAACTAGTCAGACAGTCAGTCACAGGTTTTTCTCTTCTAATATGCACTCTCTGCCTTGCCCTCTCCTTGTGGCACTGGCAAGTTTGAATCTACCTGCTTACAGGTCCTGCTTATGGGAGGGTGGTGTCTTTGAGACAGGAGTATAAATACAAAGTACAAAGACATAAGCTTCCACAACACAGCCTAATTGGTTTTTGCCTTCTGTTAGGTCCCCCTAAATGACAATGTCAACGCAGGAAGCAGAGTTTTTTCTACACCTACAAGTCCAGTTGGGAAGGTTGGTCATGTGCCATTTGCACTCCAGCAATGTCAGCTTCAATATTAGTCACATCTCTGAAAGTGAATGAAACAGAGTCAAGCTGGTTGATGCCGTTGTTGCCGATGTAAGCTAAGTGGAGTTGAAGTTGTCAAAGCAATTTGCTCAAAATCAATCTCAAGCTGAATAGGGTGTGAATCTAAATTTCCCTATGAAATGGGGACATGAACCACAAATGGGATCAGGTCTTCAGAGACTGTCTGGCACAGGGACACAGACTGGTGGACACTTGGCTTGGATTGTGAAGTCAGACTTACAGGCTTCAAAGCCCAGGGCTGGCAGAAACGTTCAGCTTCCTTGACCCTCTTTTGGAGGTGTTGGCATTGATGAAGGTGGGAGAGCTGCAAGGATTTGGATTTGGAGGCAAGATGGCTATGCCCGAAGGATGTGTCAGGTCAGTGGTTTGTCATATACAGGACCAATTGCCTTTTGGCTAATCATTCCAAAAACATGCTTCCAAATTTACCAAAATTTGTTATGTGTATTTACTGGGGGGAGAGGGGACTGTGGTGACCTCACCTGGGAGGACTATGAGAGGTATAATGTGGAGCCCATGGGGGTCTACATGGGGGAGAGCTTGTATGTGAGGGCTTAGTAGAGCTGCGCAATAGAGGATGGGGAAACATCAGGCGCAAGGGGAATAACAGTGGGTCCATCCCCTCAGTGGTACGCGCGGGAAGGGGTGAGGATCCTCCCATGAAGCATGCCCGGCTATTGGTGGAGGGCGGACCACGTGGGAAATTTGAGCCACGAGGCTGCGTGGGAAAGTCATTTGGAGATGCTCCCTTGGAAGAGAGAGGAGGCAGAAGGTGGGGCTGCAGAGGAAGGCAAAGTCCTGGAGTTGGAGGGGCTGTTGCTGGCTGCGGAGACACCTGTAACAGAAAAGGAAGGCTGTTAGAGACCCGTTCTTCCCCTTCCGAGAAAGAAAGACATTTATGCTGGTTGTTGGACTTACCTGTTGGACTTGTCTGTTGAAATGTACCTGTTAAAGGAGTCTGCGAGCTCCAGTTGAGTTATGTTATACCTGTAACCAAAAGTGCCTCGTGAAACCATCAAGCTTGTGTGCCTCAACTTAGAGTAAAGTGATCTTGTGTTCCATACTTACCTGCGTGTGTCTCCTCCTTGGAATCCACAGAGATGCTAGAGGTTGATAGCGATGCAGATACAGAAATCTCCTTCCCTAATAGAAGTCTCCCCACTCAGAGAGGGTCAGGGCGGACTGGAGGGAACGGGGATCACCACAGGGACAATAATACCCAAGGAATAGTATTTGGCTATTTGTTGTCTGTCTTTGAGACTCCCCCTTTTTGGTTTCAATAACACTTTTGTTGTTCTGAAGATCTTGTCTAGTTCTTTAGCCTAGAGCAGGTATAGCCATAGTATACCTGCTTAAGACTTCTCCATTTAATGGAGTTCACCAGAGTGGTCAGAGAGAGAGAGAGAGAGAGAGAGAGAGAGAGAGAGAGAGAGCAATCCTAACCCCCTGTTAGGATAGGGTGCAATCATGTCTGTGCACTGGCCTAAACCCACCCCCCCCCCCAAGAGTGGTGCACTAGTGCCTAACAGCACTTTTGTGACACACCAGCCCAGCACAGGACTTTTGCTGGGACTGATGTGGCCTAAATGGGGTTAGTAAGGGCTGCAGTTGGCCTAGTGATTAAAGAAGCTGTGCCTGTCAATCTGAAGATCGTCAGGTCAGTGGTTCAAGATCTGAGTACTGCAAGACAGAGTGAACTCCTGTTTATAGCCCAGCTCCTGCCAACCTAGCAGTTCAAAATTATGCAAATTCAAGTAGACTCGAGTAAAAAAGTACCACCTTGGTAAAAAGGTAACAGCAATCTGTGCACATGTGGGCCACATGTTTACATGTCTTCGGACAATGCTGGCTCTATGGCTGTAGAAATGGGATGAGCACCACACCCTAGCAGGGTCACGACTAGCAGGGCAACCTGCAGGGGATACCTTTACTAACTGGGGTTAGGACTGAAGCCTCAGGCTTTTGCTATTGGATTTTGCTGTTGAAAATGGAAACAAAATTAAATTGTTTCCTCCTTTTTTCGTTCTCTGAAATAGATCTTTAAAAAGTATTGTAACATATCTTCAGATGTAACATTCTAGGCTAAAGCAACAAAAGATACTCTCAACAACATAACGGAAGCAATATAAAGAACAAGCATGCGTCTAGGTATCCACTTTATTGTTCTGATGGCATAGTGATTTTATCAAGGGTCTGAAGTGGAAGAAACCACAGTAAAAATTATGGAAGTTTCCAATTACCAGTTGACTGTGAACATAATTTTGTGTTGTTGTTTTTTTTCAGAAGTAACTGCAGCAATTGAAAAATAACTTTCTTACAATTTCAATAGTGCCAGATTGTTATTAAATATTTAGAAATATTAATTCCTAGAGATACAGCATTAATGATTTAGTTAAATTTGAATAGGCATTTCACATTTCTTTGGGCTGGGTAGGCAGACCCCTTCAAATCTTTCCCAAGTGTCTCCAAGTATTTTGGCTAGAGGGCTGCATCAAATATATGGCCCATTGTTGAGGGCTGAAAAAATTTAAATATAAAATTTAAGTAAATACATTTGAGATGGAACTAATTCTTAGACCCTTGAAGACCTTATGATCAGCGTTTCTCGAAGTGGGGGTCAGGGCCCCTTTGGGGGTCGTCTAGAGCTTTCCTGGGGGTCACCTAAACACCCCTGCTGTAGGGGGCCAGGACAGGCTTGCCAGACCTCCGGCTGTAGCTGCGTGCACAGTGGGGCTGACTGACAGCCTCAGGGCCCAATCCTATGCATGCCTACTCTGAAATAAATCCCATTATAGTCAGGGTGGCCTTTACTCCCATGTAAATGTGGATAGGATTGCAGCCTCAGGGCCCAATCCTATGCTTGCCTACTCTGAAATAAATCCCATTGTGTTCAATGTGTGCACAGAACACACATTTCATTTGTAACAATGAAAATACATCCTGCATATCGGATATTTACATTATGATTCATAACAGTAGCAAAATTACAGTTATAAAGTAGCAATAAAATAATTTTATGGTTGGGGGTCCCCACAATATCAGGAACTTATAAAGGGGTCACAGCATTAGGAAGATTGAGAACCACTGTTCTAGATGCAAACAGAGCACAGCTCTAGTTGTATAATGTTGACTGGGCCAGAAGCTCTCAGTTGATCATAAACTGGCTGAGGCCAAAGGCTTGTTGTGGGCTGCATCTGGCACCTGGGCTGGAATTTGGAGACTAAGGGCACAATCCAGAGCAAGTTCAGCCTCCATTCTATATCCAGAGCAGAAAGTTATGCTGCATCCAGAGAGTCAGGAAGCCTGGGCTGCCCTAACTGCTCCATAGCATGCTATGTAATTGACACATGGGAGGACTTGCTCCTGAGGAGACACTCCTCAGATCACACTGAACAAGGAACAGCTGTGGTGCCAACAGTGGTGACACGACTCTGCGCATCACCCGGTGCGGAAGTCTATGCGTCACCCCTGGGATGCGCGCACTCCCCACCTGGACTGCGCAGTTGCCAAAGTTGGCGCCTGCGCAGTTGTTTCTGAAGCCAACTGGCTTCAGAAAGAGTACTGTGCAGGTACCAGCTCTGACACCTGTGCAGTACTTTTCTGAAGTCTTTCGGCTTCAGAGGAGACTGCAAGTGTCAGAGTTGATGCCTGTGCAGTACTCTTTCTGAAGCCATTCGGCTGCTGCTCCGCCTCCTGAGTGAGGCCGAATGGCCGTGCAGAGGTGCAGACTTCCTCCACTCTAAGGAAGTCTCCTCTGAAGCTGTTCAGCATGCTCAGTATGTTATTGCACAGTGCACCTCAGCTGGCTGTTCGGGCCAGCTCCACGGACAAGTGGCAGCTTCTGGCTGCTGCTCCGCCTTGGACGTGCTGACACCTGGGGCCTGCCAAAGGACAGTCAAACTCCTCCGGCGCATCACCCCATATTGAGCGCATCACCCAATGCGGCCCACACCAGCTGTACCAGTCTGGTGACGCCACTGGGTGCCTGCCTTATAAGGAATCCCTGATGATACGCCAGTACATTCTACAGTGAATACAAGGGGCTTCTTGGATTGGCCTGCTGTATCCTGAGGTTTGTGGGCAGCCGTAGTTTATTCCATATACTGAGGTTAAGAGGCAGGGATTGCAGCTAGGCTGGCCAAGAACTCAGATTTTTGGTCAATACTGCCATTCTTACTCTGGCCTTATCATGGACCCCTATGGGTCTACTCATTACTATACCTGCTCCTGAGGTGATATATCTTTGAGGAACTGGAAGAGGGCATTTCTGTCTTGAAACAGCCTTGTTGGATACAGAGTAACTGCTCTATCCTAGGCAATGCTAAACATGCCCTCAACTTGCCTCTCCTGAGCTGCTTAGGCTGCCCCAGTTAGGGCAGAGCAGGTCCACCTCTCTTAGGGCACCCTATCTTTCCTTGCTCTGCCCTAAGCCTCTTCCAGAGTAACTGGGTTGGAGCATCTTGCAGTTGCTCCAGCCTAGTGATAGTTAGGGCAACCCAAGGGCTCTTATGTGGACAGATTAGTTGCTCTGGATTGTGCTGTAATTAAAGGCTCATTCCATGAATATAAACACCAGTGGTGTAGCTGGGGGAAGTGTAGGGGGTACACTTGCACCAGGCTACAAGCTTTAAGGGGGCAACAAACTGAGCTTGACACTAGTGGCTAAAATTGTGAAAAATGGGATAGGTGCAAATGATATATTTAGTTATATAGTTATATATAGTTGGAAAGGTAATTTAATGCAATGAAACAAACAGCACTGAAATATCTATATTCTATCAAAGGTTATGGCCAATTAACTGGAAAATGAAAACACAAAAGCTTATGGAATAAAAAGTGGATTTTTAATAACTCAAACTTTCCAATGATACTGATTGCTCTGACAGTCAATGAGATGTAATTCTGATACTGGATGACAGTAATAAGATGTTAATATGAATCAGCTCTTATTTCCATATATATATATATATATAGTTATCCATGTTAACCAAGTATACAGGCACTTCTAAGTGGTGTTTTTCTTATATTTAGCAGGGAAGAATAACAATTCCTCTTTGCCCCAGCAGTTTCCCTAATCAATAAGGGACATAGTTTTCATTTTTATATATAACTAGTGAAATGTACCAGCGTTGCAAGAGTAAATTCCGCCTCCCCATGTGCCATTCCCCTGTGTGCCATCCTCCATGTGCAACATCCCCCATGCACAGCACCCCCTATGCTCATCACCCCACACCCAACATCCATATGCAACACTTCCCCAGATGCAACACTTCCTCCTGCAACAGCCTCCCTGTAGAACACCCTATGCAAGAATCCCCAAAAAACCATGGACACCCCTACCAGCCAGATGCAGGCCAAAAAATGTGTTGCACCCCTTTTCAGCCCCATAAAGGTTAAATTTCTAGAAATTGGTTCTTGGCGGCTGCTCCCATCACACAAGGAATATGCTCCCCAAATTTCATGCTTCTGGATCTGGGGATCGGGGCAGAGTGTCTATCAGTCGGTGATTGTTCAATGTAAAGTATAGGGAGTAAAATGTGTTGTGCCCCTTTTACCTCCTTCTGGTTGGAATTTTCAAAAAAACCAGTTCTTAGTGGATCCCTTCATCACAGAAGGAACACCCTCCCCAAATTTCATTTAGATAATAGATCACAGAATCATAAAGTTGGAAGGGACCAACCCTCTGCCTGTAGCAAGAGATCCTTGTCTTGTGGGGACCCAGTCTTAACCCTGGCCTGCTGGTTAACAGGCACAGTGTCTTAACTACTTGCACCACCATATTTGTGCCCTAAATAGAAGACTTTTGTCTATATATATATAAAATTGAGAAGACACTGACTGAATGATTCACTGATGCACTCACTGAATCATCACCACCCAGCCAAAACCACTTGACCTAGAAGCGTAAAATTTGGGGAGGGTGTTCCTTGCATGATGGAGGCACCCCTAAGAACCAGTTTTCAGAAATTCCAACTAGAAGGGGGTGAAAAGGGGTGCAACACATTTTCCTCCCTATACTTTCCATTGAGAATCCCTGACTGAGGGACGCTCTGCCCCAACCCAAGGACCTGGGGAAGGTATTCCTTCTGTGACATCAACACCCACTAAGAACTAATGTTGAGAAATTTAACCCTTAAGGGGGTGAAAAAGGCACAATTCTCTGTCCTGTACTTAACATGGAAGACTGACCAACATCCAGCTAATTTGGTGCCCAGTGCCTGATACACTGGAAGGGTGCACTTGGGGGTTGGTGTGCAGGGGGGGTTGATGCATATGGGGGAGTGTTGCACATGGGGGAGGTTGATGCGCATGGGAGGTGTTGCACATGGGCGGCTGATGGACACGGGGGTTGAAGGGAATGGGGGGGTTGATGGGCACGGGGGGTTGGTGGGCACGGGGGGTTGATGGGCACAGGGGGTTGATGGGCACGGGGGGTTGATGGGCATGGGGGTTGATGTGCATGGAGGGTTGATGCGCATGGAGAGGCTGTTGTGCAATGGGGGGAGATATGCAATGGGGAGATAGTTTCGGGGGTATTTTACTCCCACAAAACAGGCACTGATGTTGAGAAATTTAATTCTTAAGGGGGTGAAAAGGGATCAGTGTGTTTTTGTCCTATACTTAACATGGAACATTAACTGATTGACAATCAGACAATTTGGTGCCCTGTGCCAGATGCGCATGGGGGATGTTGCGCATGTGGGGTGTTGTGCATTGGGGAGTGTTGTGCAGTGGGGGATAGCATAAGGGGATAATTTTATTCCCGCAACGCAAGTACATTTCGCTAGTACTTTATAATTTTTCTGTGATGATCTCATTGCAAACACTAGCGAGAATAAGGTGGTTCTATTTTAGGGTGAAAGGGATTCAGTATATTGTGACGTAAACCTCTCAGAGCATGAAACCCACTTTGTCTGTGAGAAAACAGTGCAGAATAGAAAATTGTCTCTGGAGTTTGCAATTGTGGTACACCTTTTCAATCTCAACAATTCTCAGTAGTTTCCAGAAAAATGAGGGAGAGTCCTCATTTGATGAGCTCTTATGCCTCCCTGTTCCATTTTTATAAATTTTGTCTAGAGGATTTGCCTGGATTCTTTTATTCAGTTTGTTTTCCAACCACGAACATATCACTCGTTAAAACACTACAATTCTCTTCCCCTTGGAATTTCTATGGCTAATTGGGCCAGAATTTTAATTGCGTTAGAGCACAATCCTAACCATGTCTACTCAAAAGTAAGCCCCATTGTGTTCAATGTGTCTTACTCCCAGGAAAGTGTCTTTAGGATTGCAGCCTTAGTTTATGTAGAATCAGTTCCATCTGGCTAATTAGGTTCAGTGCCTTTTTTGAAAGCCTTTCAGGACTTCCTCCCAAGTGCCTGTTCCTATAAACACTTATTTTGCCAAAACCAACTCCCCTGTACTTGGGTCCCCATACTACTGTGGATATGTTACATTTCCCAGCTACATAGCCTCCAGTCCTTGGTCAAGTGCCACAAGTTCTGTAACTGCAGATTTGTTCTGTCTTAGAGCCATTCTGTGATCTGTCTATTGCTGTGTGCCTTGAGGCATAACTAGTTAATGCTCCGTGTGTTCCGTTAACATCAAAGTTATTAAAAGTTATGTATTCCATACAGATAAGAACCAAATAATATATCTACTATAACCCTATTTCCAGTTTCATAACATCAGACTCATCCCTGTGCAGTCTTATAAACATGGAAAACTGCCCATTGATCATGTTTTCCACCTTGCATTTGCAATATTGTTGCAGTCATGAAATCTAGAACCAGGTCATCCTAGTGGCCACCTGAGGTGGTTCTTTCAGAGTGCAATCCAAATCAATTTAAGATGGAACAATTCACCTGCTCCCCATTCTGTGATGGTGTGGGGAGGCTGATGCATGTCTATACACTGGCCAAACGCCCCTAGGAGTTGCGCGCCCCAGAAGTGCAAAACAGAGAATCCCAAGTATGAGTATGACGTTGGATTAATCAGTAGTTGTAAGACCAGGGATGCACTACCCTGGAAGGGGAGACTCATCCTATTCTCCATGGAAAGGCTGCAGAAGGCTCTATGAGTCTACTCAGACTTGTGCCTTCTCTAGAGGCAGCACAAGCCTAGAGACCAGAGTGGCAATGTGCTGCTCCCTCATGTCTTGGAGGTAAAGTCAGAATCTGACAAAATTGGATTCTTTTCTGCATCCCACTCTCCTCCCTTCCATTTGTTCTTAACTGCCTCTGAAAGCAGAACTAGAACCAATGGGTACAAACTGCAAGAAAGGAGATTCTAGATGGTTATCAGGAGAAAATTCCTGACGGTAAGGGCAGTTCGACAGTGGAACAGATTGCCAAGGAAGGTGGTGGACTCTCCCTCACTGGGGATCTTCAAGCAGAGGCTCGATGAGCATCTGTCAGGGATGCTCTAGGAGGATATCCTCCTACAGGCAGGGGGTTGGATGAGATGACCTACTGGGTCCCTTCTAAGTGGTTATCTTCCTTATGTCATTGTGCAGCCTGCTTTTACATATTTGAGAAAACTGTAATAATATAACATGAATCCTTCACTCATGAATCTCAAACCAAAAACAAATTATCTTTCTGTAGACATGCTTTGTAACATCTGAGAATATAGATGTCATTGCTCACTTTTTAAGGTGACTGTTCTAACTATAGAAATCAGCTCAAGGAAAAGTGTTGCATAATTGCTAATTGAGTGTGTATTATATCAAAGGGGCCAAGTCACCTTAGGTGCATAGACAAGAAGTGCAAGTGTCAACACTTTTTTGTGGTATTAAAATGAGGACTGGGACAACTCATTCATATGATGATGCATGTCCATTTGATGTGGGGTGGAGGGCACAAAGTTCACAAACGTCCCTGTATGAGAGAAGCATAAGCACTTTTTATGGTAAAATTTGCATAAGAATAGGAACTGCAAGTCACTCATGCAGGACCCATTATAAGGAGAAGCTTGGGAGTAAATTGTATATGGGACTAGGATCAAAAAAAGGGAGACTGAAGCCAAAGGAGAGGAGACAAAAATTTCCTGGGTCTTGTATTTTTTGATCTGAGGTGGTTCAGGTGTAAGAATACATTGTACCTGGGCCTTTGATAAAGATAGTGGTTGGGAGCCAAAGGAGGGAAGCTAGAAATTTCCAGGATTCCCCAGAAACATTTGGATGTATTGTGGGAAAACTAACACTAACTTTCTGCGTAAATCTATGTATTTATATATCCTGTAATTCATAGAATTTATGATATAATGGAGAAGTGAAGGATTCCAAAAGAATATTTGTATCCCAAAAAATAAGCCTAAAAGAAACTTGCACCACATGATAAAATGCAGCTCATGTTTTGCCTTTTCCCCTCTAAAAGGGTGAATGCCCAATTTGTCTTTCATGGTAATTGAATATTAAACAGATAACCATTTGCTTCATGTTATTTAAGACAATAGAATGCAAAATGAGTAATGAACACATCTTTTCACATTTGCTACTTTGCATGTGCAGGAACAAAAAAAAAGCTGGCTTTTTACCTGGCATTTTGTTACACTTTAAAGGGCTATTCTTTGAGTTCTTTTTCAGAGAAGCAATAGAGCTGCATGATCAAAAGTGAACAGCATGCACATGCAAAGGACTCTGTTCTCTTATCTCACCCATGTACAATAATATCATACTCGATGATACTTTGCTTTTGAAGTCAATAGATTCATTCACATCATTCAGAACTATTAGTGTGATTGAGTGTATCTAGGGTTGGTCTGTGCCATGGAAATGGATGCACAGTGGTATGAAAGGGAACGGCAGCACTAATGGAAAGCAATACACTTTTATGTTGAAAAGTTATGTTAACATTCCACCATTTATAGATCCTTGTTCCTCTTTCAGAAGTACAATGCCATGTTTTGTTTAAAGGTCTCTGAAAACCTGGAGGAATATGCCAGTTCAGTTGTGAAATGCAATTGCACCACCTGCCAGGAAGAGCAAATGTGTATAAAGGCTGGTGACTGCTGCAAGATACCCCACTGTGAAATGGGTTTTGCTTGCAGTAGTATCACCCACTTAGATATGCACCCTTATGGCTATCATTGCTGATTCAGTGCTATTCAAACCTCTTTGTTAAGGAAATTAAACTAGAATTCTGGAATGGCAGGCATTGGATAATATTCTGAGTATTTTTCTATGTAGTGCATTTGACCAAACTCTAGCCCATTTTTTTTAGAGTTGATAAGTTGGCTAAGACCACCTAATGGGTTCAGAGCCAATGTAGGAATTGAAATGGGAAAATCCCAGCTCTTGCACTGCATGATCAGATACTTTGGAGTTCCATTAATTTACATGGCAAAGTTAAGCAACTCATTTACAGTAAATCTCTCCCATGGAAATAAACAAGATTGAAAATTGTTTTGCTTTGGATGGATCATTTCCCTCCCAAACATTTCCTCCAGACAAAATTCAAACTTCCTGACTCACAGCTCTTAGTCACAGTGATGCACCAAATGGCAAGGTAAGCACACTCCATAAGTGGTCTAATCAGAGAAAAGGTGGGTTTTTAACAGACGGTGCTAATTTAGGGTGACCATATAAGAATAGAGGACAGTACCTTTAACAATTGTATAGAAGAGGGAATTGAGGCAGGTGCTGCTTTTTAAACCCTTTTGTGATGAGCATCAATTCCCTGTTCTATGCAGGCACTCTGTCCTCCATTCTATATGGTCACCCAGTGCTAATTTCAAATTTCAAGAGCCATCTTAGACAAAGTTGTGTTTTCTTGGCTCAGAGAAACCATAGGGAACATCCTGGCTTGGATTCACACATAACAGATGCTGTAAGAGACAGTGAGCTCACTCGTGGAAAAGAATGCTTGCTCAGAGTACAATAAAAATTTGTTTGAGGCCTTTTGAACGAAGGATCTTGAACTGTCTTTGCTTTCCATACTTGAGCTAGGGCACTTATTGGACATTAAAGGACACAGATCTGTATGTTGGCTGGGAAGTCAAGAAGCATTGGGCCTCATCTTGGAAAGTCCTTAATTATTCTTTGTCTGAGATAATTCCCAGATTGTTCTCCCCTAAGCCCCCAAACATTGAGAGAGCTTGCAAGCCAGCTGGTTCCCTCCATGTTGAAGGTTTTGCATGTTCAATCACCATCTATTCTGAGAATATAAACAGAAACTGAATCAATAAAGTGATTGACAACTCAATATAGTTTTCACAGAATATGTTGTGTGTGCATGGGTATGCACCTGCATTTGTGAATGTGTTTTTATATGAACAGGTACATGCATTCATTTTGAAAGGAAATTTAAGGATTAGAGATGTTAAAGACCTGATCCTATGCTGATGGTGGCCATGATGCTCCAGCAACTGCCATCACAAAAGGGCTGTAAGGCATTCCTGCGCCACTGGTAAGCCTGCTGTACATGTTGGTGCAGGATTTCAGCACCAAGAAAACAACATTGCTGGGCTTCCAGTGCTAAATTTTCCCAGGAACAGGCAATGAAGCTTTTCAGAATAGGAGGAGGATGGAGGAGAAGTGGAGGGGGAAGGCTGGAGGGATGAATTGGGCAAGGAAGGGTTGGGGATAGTGGCAAAATTGTTACTATAACCTTTACTCCCTTCCAGGCCAGAAAGCCATAGGCCTATTTGGTACTGTGCAAACTGGTACAGCTCCATGGAAATGGATTGGGGCCTCCTCACTTTTACCAAATGTAAGGGATGTCTTTTAATCAAAGGAGACTCTGGTGGTTGCCCTGGTCCCGTACAATGAAGTGACAACCATTTTGGCACTGCTGCGCCTCTGTACACCATGTTGAGTTTAGGACTGTAAATAAGGCTCAGACAGCTTGTGACTGTGCATGAATTGTACCCAATATAAATGCACATGGGCACAAAGCATCTGCACATATACACAAATCAACTTTACAGAAGCCAGTGCTCATTCAGATGGGACATCACCAGTGTGTGATACACATAGTATTGGTGCATGATAAATCTTTTATATTTATGGACTCAAACCTATTGTAATCCTAAGGTTTTGTAATACCCAGAGAGGAGAGGAGCTGTCCCAAGAATTTGCACAAGCCTCCCTGTACCTCTGCAAGCCCCCGGAAGGGGTGAGTTGCACCTGCTGATCTTGGCTAGCACAGCAGTTTGGCAGAGCATTTGGAGGAAGCATAAGGAAGGTGTCTGGGCCAGGTGGCAGGTGGACTGCAGACATGGATCAGGAGATGTGGCAGAAAGATCACTTATGTCAAATCCACCTCCATTCCCAGGCAGGCTGAGATAGTCCTGGGCTTCTTGGATGTCAGTAGTGCAGATCCAAATAGACACATTATAGCTGCAGCATGGTTTTCTGAGTTAAGGGGAAATGCCTTCTCATGTATTGGTTTGCCGCAGCAGCAGCCTGTAGCTTGTGCTGGATAGTTAGGATTGCACTGCCTGTTAATTTTTAATTCAGTGTTCAATTTGTGTACATCATGTTGTTGCTGAAAGATTTAATAAAACGTATTCTGGATTTTAAATTTATTTTTGTTTGTATCATTATGTTGCCCAACATGTTGAGTGCCTTATTAAAGGTCAAAAATCTTTAATTAAATTGATAAAAATCAACACAACGATAATTTTGCATTTTTGGGGTCTTATTTAGAGCAATAAGAGACTCAATCCTGAAATAAGTCTATCACATTTCAGGGCATCTGTGTTGATTTTTTAAAAATTCAGAACAATCTGAAAATAACTAAAATTCCAGTCATTTGCCTGTGGCCCCATATCTACGAAAAAGCTGCAAGGAAATTTTAGATTATAGAATGGAAGTTACATGATTAGCAACAAAATGTGGTGCAGTTTTTTCCCCTCCATTTCCTACATAACATTTCATAAATCTCATTTGGGATGCATGGGTGTAAATGAATACAAAATGTATTTCTTAATTGGGATGTGTGTCTGGGACACATTCCCTTTAATATGTTTAATAAGCTTTAAAAACTAGTTTCATTGGTCCACCTTTGGGACCACATGAAGAATAACAGGGATGCCTAGAAGTGGATTTTTAATTTCTGCATGCAAGTGAGCTGGAATTAAAGTGCAAAAGCAATTTCAAAGGTCTTGGTATGATGGATGATCAGAAATCATTCCTTATGTTCCTTAAAGGAAAATTTTCTGAATTCCTTTGTTGCAGGCAGTGACAATCTGATTTATATTATGTTTTATGAAGGATATTTTTTATGTATTGGCTTGGATGTGTTCTCCCATCATACCATGAAAGCTTTAAGTTGAATAGGGCAACTTGAAATCAGAAATATGAAAAATGATGATCTTGAAAGAACACAATAAGTACTTCACCAATAAATTTAAAATTTCTCATTGCACTCAGACCACAAAGCAAAACACGATGCTTTACACTTAACAGTAAGTGATGGTCACTTGAACGTAAATCCTAATCCTAGCCTGGCCTAACACTGCTAGAGTAAGATTTCCAATGGCACAAGGTGCTTTCTGATTATCACAAAATGCAACATGCTAGTGCATCTGGCCTTTCTGCTATTGCAAGTGGTGAGCAGCTGGCACTGGTAGGCTGACTCCCAGGGTGGGTAGGAGCAGTGGCATCACTAGGATGTACATCATCTGGTGTGGGAGGCCAATGCACTACCCCTATTATGGATCTCCTTCCATGTTGTTGGCAATACCCAGGTGAAGTGGTGATGTCTCATTGGCCCACCCCTGCAGTGTTTTTGGCTATAACCTTTGATAGAATAAGATATATTTTGACAGTTTGTTTTATTGCATTCAGCATGAAATTACACATCAATTGATATATAAAATGATGATAGTATTCCAAACTCTAAATAAAACCCAAAAATTCAAAATACTAAAACTATTAGTATTCAAAATAATATTGCCAAGACTGTAAAAACTTGTTACCTCCTTTCGTATGCCTTATCTGCTGTGGCCTGCACCCATATTCCCTGATGACACGGAGGGAGATGGAACACAGGAGGCTCACACGGAGGCTCTGACTCACCCAAGAGAGCTAGGAAGCAGGGACTGAAAAGTCAGGAGCCACATCCTTCTCAATGTGTCCCATTAACAGGGCTTATGAAATAGAAAACCACGGAACTTCTCCTATATGGTCCTAGGGATTTCAATAAGACAAAGGAGTTATGCATGGTTCCAAGCATTAATAAAAGGTCAGTTAAAAAACAGTAGCATAATTTTTAATTACATCCAGAATATCATCTAGAACAGGGGTCTCCAAACCCTGGCCCAGAGGCCAGATGCAGTGAGTCTCAGTGTGGCCCCGTGGGAAGACAGCTTTATCTGGCCCTTGGGCAAGCCTTGTAATCCACCCCAATACATTCTTACACATAAATTTATGTAAATTAATTCAAATTTGAAATGTAAATTAGTTTTCTGGCCCATGACACAGTGTCAGAAAGATGATATGGCCCTCCTGCTAAAAGACTTGGAAACCCCTGATCTAGGACATGGACTGAGGGGCATCTTGTTGAAGGCAGCTAAGAAGCATCCTTGAATGTCTTGTCAGTGCTTGGCAATGCCATACATGTTGCTTTGAGTTCAGTAATGAAAGAAACAATTGCAATATACTGTATATACATAGGAATCCAGTTCAAGTAGACACTGGTGTATTCCTTGTTATCAACCCCCTGCTCCAATAAGCAGTGGACTTCTCTGTTCTGTCAGTAGATGTTTCTAAAGGGTCTTCAA
This sequence comes from Cryptoblepharus egeriae, assembly GCA_030015325.1. Taxonomy (NCBI): domain Eukaryota; kingdom Metazoa; phylum Chordata; class Lepidosauria; order Squamata; family Scincidae; genus Cryptoblepharus; species Cryptoblepharus egeriae. The sequence continues at coordinate 31,017,611 of JAREYC010000007.1, forward strand.
GGTTAGCTCAACACTAGACTTTCTAATATATCATTTGTACTATTAACTGGGGCTAGACCAAGACCTTAGTGACTTTATATAAGTATGCCAAATGCCATATCATCTGGTAATCATCTACCAATCTCTGCATCTCTCATTCCAGTGGACATGAGAAGGAAAAGGAAGCAGCAGTGTGAAACGGAAGATCGTGTTCGGCTGAAGCATCTTTTATTCCTTTCCTCCCTACCTTTTTCAATTTCAATTTGGGGAGTGTTAGAAGGAGGAGCAGAAGAGTAAAGTGGGTGCCCTCCTGCCAATCTGCTATCTCCAGCTCAATCAGCACCGTAGAAGGGGCAGTCATAATTATCCAATAAAATATGATAAAAGTTATATTTCATAATATATTATAGCAGGGAGTTCTTTAGCCTTAATGTCAGTTTTGAGTGGTCAGTGTTCTTTTTTTAATGCCTAGATTATGAGAGCAAAAACATCCTTAATCTGACCTGCAAGATGCAGAACTTTTTAGGAAGAGAATCATAGTGAGTGAATTAAGGTACAAAGATATATCTTCAGAAGATATTTCCATGCAAATTGCCTTATGATACACCATTATATTCGTCCCATGCAATGGAGGCTGGGGTTAAGATGGGCCACTTCCTTAGCGCTCATGACCCTTCTGGAAATTACTTGCAGAATGTTCCTGTCTTCCTCTAATGAAATATCTAAGGCAAAACTCATTTGAGGCCTTAACCTCTTAATGAGCCCCTTTTCCCCATTCTACAAATCCTTTCCTCTGCAGCAGAGAATTAGAAACTCTGCTTTCAGAGACTCTTCTGTTGCTAATGCTCTGTTCTTGCAATTAATCACTTGAAAAGCTTGTGCCGGGCCCAATCAGACTGCATTTGTCTACATCTTGGCTCTCTTCTTCATTACCACTATAACTGTTAATTAATTCATTGCTCAGATTAAACAGTAGCATATGTTTTCCTCTCTATGTAGATTAGAAAGTACAGACAATCACAGCTCCCCCTTATTGGGCTTGTGACATAACCTCCTAATCACCTTGTCTGAAAAATGGGTTATTTTAATATGAAATGGTAATTCATATCATAATGCAGTTTGACTGCACATGTTGCATACCCCTGGAAATTACTTTTTGATTAAGTAGTCTGATTTTTTTTATTCTTGTGTTATTGTGTGTGTGCATGTGTTGTGCTTTGATGAAGTGGTCTGGTTTTTCTTATGTGTAGGGAGTAGTTTGTGGGTGAGTGTAATGCTTTTAGGGTTCTTAGTAATTCTAGAACCCAGAGAGATGGGTCTCTTCTTAATCTTGAAAGGCATATACTATATTCAACGTTATTAGGTGCTGAGATCAGCTATTTCAGCTACTCGGTGACATAGCTAATGATGATGTAGTCTGGTGTCAAGCTCAAAATGATGTCCTGGATATGACCACATGCCTTTTTAAAAAGTGAAAATGGGAAAAAATATCACCTTGTCTCCCCAGCAGCTTGCTCTGCTGCCTCCCACCCAATCTTCTTCATATTAACATCTTATAGTTTTCCCCAGTCCCGACACTGGGTGAGTTTGTCCTTTGGGGCCTTTGGGGCCTGTGGAAGTGTGGGGAGACCACTGCATCTCCCTGCACTGGTCTCCCCCCTCTCCAGAGCAATTTGCTCAGGATTGAGCCCTGAGAAAAATAACTTCAAATTAAAGATTACTGCTTTATTCAGAGAAACCATAAAAATATTGCATGCAATTAAAAATATGTATCTTTTCCCTTAAATAATATGTTTCTGTTTTATGATGCGACATGTATTTTGTATGTCTGATGAAAGGAAGGATGAGGCATTCCAGGAGTCCCTGCTCTTTCAACCCTAAGCAACCAGAAGGGAGAAGGGAAGCAGGGGGATTAAATGCTTAAAATGTAGTACGGCTACCTGAATTGGTGTCTTGTCAAGATCAAGACATTTTTTGAATAGCCTGTGGAAACCCTGTGCTGACACAACAACATGTGTGTGTTGTACCACCAAGTAGAATAGAGTGACAACTTGTTAGTCATACTGCTTAAGACAGTGGTTCCCAAACTGGGCACTGCAGTGCCTGAAGGGGTACTGGTCCTATCAGAAAATAGACTTAAACCATAGCCCTAGATAATAATCTACATCACTGGCATTTGCCAATGTAATGCTTTTGTATATTGTGCAATACTAATATCCACAAAAGTGTGGCCCTACCAAATTGAAAGGGTCTTTTCTTTTTACTTCACTGATAAAGGCTATAATTTAGCTACATATTCCCACTATGTTCTGATGGTGTGTGTGTGTGTGTCTGTGTGTTTATAATTGGTATTTCTTTCTTATATTGTGCTAACTTACATCACAATCATAACTCATAATTATGTGGAGTACAATCCTTGTAATCCACTGGGGTTCTGTTCTGGAACCTCCTATGGACTAAAAAAAATCCGTTAATAAAAAGGTAGAAATATAGATTAAAAACCCACTTCCAGTTTTCTTGCACTTCCTTTGCTCCTAATGGAATAAGGTTGTGCCTTAATATCTACAGGGGTTTGATTCTGGGACTCCCTGCTGATCCAAAAAAAAAGTGCTAAATAAAAGCAGTTTTAGAAAAATAAGAAAAATGTCCCTTTGCAATTGTTTAAAAACAGCTCTTCTTACTGTTGTAGAAGAGTAAGAAGCAATCAGCACTCAGCAATCAGAAATGCAAAGGGCTCCCTGCCATTGCCTGGTTCAGCTGAAGAATCGAATGACTGCCTCACTGCAACAGTAGTAAAAGCAGTTTTTTAAACTGTGATTTGCAGTGGTCTTTCATGTTAAATCTATGTATAAAAAATCAGTATATAAAAAAATCTGTATAATAAGGTTGGATCTGTACATAATTCCTGGGGAGTTATATACTGAAATAACTCCTGTGGTGTTATGGATCTTATTCCCAGTTAAGTGTGCCTAGGATTGGAGCTGTAAAGTGCTCTTCCCCTTTCTAAATATACTTGACTCTTCTCCAAGTGCAAGAGAAAGTTTTGTTGGAATTGTTCTGTATCAGCTCTGGGAAGTGTGGCATCCAGCAAAGTGAGGAAACAAAGTGTGCTAACTCTGTTAAGGGAAAATATGGTTTAAGCTATTAGCAGTCAAGTCTGATTGGAGGACTGATCTGTTTCCAGTGACAATGTCTGGAGGGATAACAATAATTCCATCTGCACCATAGCCGGAGACTTTAAATCTTCACATTCAGAGTTCTAAAAAAATCTTACAGATGTCTTCACCTCATTACATGGTTACTGGGGGATTGTCTCATCTGGTGTACTTTGCAACCGGGTATACCTTTAACAAGCAATCTGGCATTAGCCTTCTGTTTCCATCACTGGAAACCAACGGACTGCTATATATCACTGGTACTGTTAATTACATTGCTGCAGAAGGCATCATTAAAGTTCTGAACACTGAAAAGCACATCAAGAGGATTCTTTTTTCTCATGTCCCCCCCTTTAGCGAAACTGCATTTGACAAATCAAGAAAAAGTGTAATAAATTAAATCCAGGTTTTTGTAACAATGAGGCAATGGAACACATCGTGTAAGGGAGAAGCATTTGATCAAAATGTTCTTTTTTCATAATCAACTTATCTCTAGAATGCTATTTCCTTAAAGCTGTTGAACAAACCCGTTTTGATTTACTTGAAGGCACCTTTAGAATCAATGCAGTAACAAGTGACATTACTGACATTTTTACTGCTTTTAAAACTTCCAAGACCAGCCAGAACCATATTTCAAACTGTGATATGTGATATTGTCCCAATGTTCCAACAGTATTTACACAGTGTATTATCTATTGGACCTTATTAATCAGACGCAATAGTACTTGTGAATTCCATGTGGAAGATGTTGAGGAACAGGAGAAGTATGGAGGGAGGTGATGGTTGAGAGGCAGAGGAAGTTGGCAAGAGTCAAGATGGGGAGATGTGAGGAAAGGAAATTAGAAATATTTTATGCTTACCTTTCCATAGATTGCAGGACATCAATTTGTCACTTTGGATCAATACCAACTCTTTTGATGATGTAAGTCCAAGGAGAGTCAATGGAGGGTCCAGATTGGAAAAAGAAGTAGGATTTGATGAGAACCATTAAGAACCACCTCTGCCCATTCCCAAACTGCCTCTGCTTTTTGTCCTGAACTGCCCTGATCCTCTCCCAAAACCATGCATGACCTATCCCTACAGTGCCTTATTTGCTCCAGTGAGGCCCAGGTAGACAGTTGAAGGTTTGGAGACTCCATCCATTTGCTCAGCATCTCCAGGGCACCTTGAGGGCAACATGCCTTTTATGATGCTGTAACTGGACATACATCAGCAGTTTCTGAGACAGGATGGATTCATAAATTGATAGATAGTACTTCTTCTTTGTTTACATGGCCAAGAGAATGTTTATCATATATGAACCCATAAATTGAAATATAACAAGCAAATGTTAGCTAGACAACATTACAAAAATGTTGCTATATTAATGTAAAGGGTCTGTAAACCTTTTGGCAGGAGGGCCACATCATCTTTCTGATACCGTATTGGGGGTTGGAAAGAAAAAAAATTTATTTACATTTCAAATTTGGATAAATTTACATAAATGAATATATAAGTGATAGAACTTGTAAATGAATTCAAAACAATTCATAAACATATTCCAAAACAGAGAGAGAGTGATCTTCAAACCAGTTCATAAGCACTTTCATACAGAGGAGGTGTGTGCAGCCTCGCCAGCACTCAAAATACCCCCTTTATGGAGTGGAGAGCAGAAAATCCCCTTGTCTTTGGTGGATTACAATGTGTGCCTGAGGGCTGGATGGAAGAGGCTTGCTGAGCAGGGTATGACCGTATTTTTCCAGATTTGTCCTCCTTTTTAGCCTTCTGTCCCCGTGTCCTCCAAAAGGGCTTCATTGTCCTCAATTTTGGCTTCATTTTGGAACTTTGCAATGGTGTGCAGTATCCCATCATGTCATATGTTGTTGGATTCGTAGTGAAGAGCAGAATCCAGTGCAAAAAATCAATTTTGGAATATCTCCTTCCTATCAAAAGATATGGCAAAAAAACTAAAAATAAAAAATATGCATTGAACTCTATGGGAAAGTGAAAGTGCCTAATATTGTGGCTATATCTGTGAGTAGGCAAACATGCCATTGTCCACCAGAAAGGCCAGGCTGAGAGGAATACAAGACCTTGTCCTCCTTTTTAGGTTCAGGCATTTGGTCACCCTGTTCCTGAGGGTTGGATGGAGGCTCCCCGAGGGCTGTATCTGGCCCCAGGAAGACCTTTGTTCTAGAACATAAGGAATACTTTTCTTCCTTTAAAATAGTTCTGATCCCCAATACTATTCAAGTCTTCATCCATTCCACAGCATAGAGCACCTCATCCACTTCATAACCTCTGGAGATACTGCTGTAAATATCAAGCCCTTATATGCCCTGATCCTTAACTCATTTTCTTGGAAGAACATGGCTTGCTTCCAGGAAAGTGTGTATAAGATTGCAGCCCTATGCCAATGTTTCTCAGATTTTTTTTAAAAAAGTTGTTTACTGAAATAAGTCTGCCACAAAATTTTTATTGGGTACAGTATAATGTTTTGTTTCTAGCATTTTTAAAACTATATTGGTTAAATGAAATATGTTCCATGTATGTAACAACTACTTAAGCAATTTGTTTGGATATAGCAAATTGGAATAACTTCTGATTCACTGTGGCACTGGAAACAGTACCATACACATGCAAATTGAATGGATTTCAATGGTATTTATGCACATGTGAGTACTGTGGATATGACAGAGGTGTTTGCAAATTAAATTGCTTACCGCACAATCGATTCAGAAGGAACTCCCATTATTAAATAGGGCTTGCTTCCAGAAAAGCGTGTATAGGGTTGCAGCCCTAGGAACATAACATAGAGCCAAAACATGCCAACATTTCTATATAACTTTTTTTAAAAAAATTGTTTACTTGTTTATTGTCCACCAATGGACAGTACCTTTTTGTGGTTGTGGTATTGTGTGCTCCAGTGATACAAAGGGCTATGCTGGCAGTAACATAGCTACTGGCAGGGACTGCCATGATAGACAGGCCTTTGCTGAGGAGCCAGACTAAACCTGTCCAAAATCCCACTTCTCTGTGGGTTGTCTGGAGAAGTTTGAGGTTTCCCACCTCAAACCTCCACTGCCTTGTGGATATACCCATCTATGGGAAAGGCTTCAGGAGTCAACCTCGAGGCAAAATCTGGAGCCAAAGTCCCAGATTGCACTGTGTACAATCACATTCTGGTAACTCCTGCGATGCAGCTGGAACCAATCATGTTGGCTCTGCTGTTCCATTGGACTATTTCAGTGACGTGGAGAGGGGGGATTTGCTGTTTGGGTAACAGTCTATCCTCCATATTAATCTACCCAGGCCATTGTGCTCTGGAGAGGACACTCAAAGCACAATACCATATTCTTTCAAGACTGAAGGATGCCAATGCAATGTTTACAGGAAAGAATCTGCCCCAAAATTTTCACTGGGTACAGTATAATCTTTTGTTTCTAGCATTTAAAAAATATATCGGTTAAATGAAATATGTTTCATGTATGTAACAAGTACTTAAATAATTTGTTCGGTTACATGTTTTAATTTCTTTAAAAAATGTATAACATTTTTAAAAATATGTTGGTGAAATGAAATTTGTTTTTCTGAAGATTTTTCTTTAGCCTTTAATTGTGGTTATGCTGGTATTTTATTCTTAGTAATAGTCTGTTTAGCATAATTAAATACAGACCTGAAGCACAGTGGATCAAAGTGAAACAATCTACCTTGTATAATATGACACTTTCTAATGTTTGTGCTGTGATTAGTGCCTCCCTGCAAATTGCACTCTGTATTCTGTAAAAATGGCAAGCACAGAGAAATTATTGTTTTCCTAATGCTCTCTACCAGTAACGGGTTGAAAGCAAACAAATCAATGCTTTGGGGAAAAATGTGCAAATTGGTCAGATAAAGATATTAAAGAACAAAGTGTGAGAAGACGATTCAAGTATTTCTACTTTGATTTTTTTCTAAAGCTGTCAATCCACTACAATAGTGCTGGAGAATTTCAGGACTCATTTTTTTCTATCTGGCTACTCGCAACTCCCTTTTCCTTTGATTAAGCACCTGTTCAGTTTTTGAGTATCAAGCAAATGAAGATGATCAAGGGAGTGAGATACAGATTGATAGACTATGTACAGTGTGTTTTGGGGTGTCTAGGGGTAGCTAGACCATTTTATTTCATTGGTGGTTCCTCAGGCTAAGGTGGTTCCTCAGGCTATTGGTGGTTCCTCAGGTGGTTCCTCAGGCTGTTCCTCAGGCAGATGGAACATCTCTTATCACTGTGTCTTGAAGAAACAGGTGGTGAGGAGTGTTGGTAGTGGGGATGTGGAACCACTTTAGGAACCACTAGTTTACAGTATATTTTAGTTCTCTTTTCTGCAAGCAACCAACTAAAAGGGAAAAAGATTTGCATCTTAATTACGGTCTTTAAACTACAAAAAGTTTCATATTACAAAAGTCTGTACCTACTTTATGAATTGCCACCTTAGTGCCTAAAAGAACATCATAATCCTTTTGTTCTGCTTATTGATTATTCCATTGTGCACAATCCTAAGTGCACAAGATTGTGCACTTGATTGTGCACAATCCTAAGTGCACAAGATTGGGAAGTTTGAAAATGTCCCATAAGTGTGTTTATACCTTCCCTTGAGTTATATATTATCCAATTAGCAGAATGTTCCTGTGGTTGTGGGAGTAAAATTTCAAGAATATTTGTGGACCCTGAGCACAACTGGGCAATGGTGAGCACTGCTGGGCACCAGGCGGCAGGCACAAGTGGCGGGCACTTATCTTTATTTGATCTGTCTCAAATTGCAACATTGCCTTGGGGATACCATTAGGTACCCCCAAGGTTTCCCAAAGGAACTCTAGTTGGACACATTCTAGGCCTGTAATGTTGGGCAGAGGCCCCAGTTGAGCACTGTGTAATAATTGGATCAGAACTTTGGCTTGAAAAAGCTTGAGGGCTGCAAGAAAATATTGTCCTCATGTAGTATACATGAATCATAGGATTGCAGAGGAGCTTCTCTGGCCATGAAGCTTCTCTTCTATGAATGGTGAAGAAGTCATCCAGTGGTGCTTCAAAGGAGGCAGGGACCAGGATGATACTGAGAGCCAGTCTACAAAGCTGAAATTCCACAGCAATAGCCTATATTGTTTGGTGATGCCTTGGGTAAGGCTGTACAGGGGGACTTTTCAGCTCTTGCTTGGGTTTGGGATTCTTGTGAAAGTTTGGTATGCCAGCTGGGAGTGGGGCAGTGGTGGGATTCAAATAAATTAATAATAGGTCCTATGTCCATAGAACAACAGGTTCTATGTCCCATTAGTAACGGTTCTCAGAACCAGGTGCTCATTAGCAAAGGGTTCTACAGAACCTGTGAGAACCCCCTGAAGCCCACCACTGGAGTGGGGACTTTTCCTCTCCTTATCAGTATTACCTGCAAAAGGGGGGGGGGGTTGGGAATATGGCTGTGTCATATAAGGGCTCCTATATGAGGTGCCAGATTGTGGGTCTCCACCTATTTTTTCTTTCAGAAAAACCCAAAATATCAAAGATATTCTTATTAGATCAGATATCAGAGTTAATAACACCAGAAAAGATTTTACAACAGGCCATTTCAAATGTGGTAATTGCTCAGCCTGTTCACAAGTTTTAGAAGGTAGACATATCAATATCCCTGAACTGGACATTTGCATTAATTTACATCATTTCAGTACTTGTAGGACTAGCAACATTGTTTATTTAATTATCTGTCCATGCCCATGTATATATGTTGGTAGCTCCAACAGACCTATAAGAACCAGAATTATAGAGCACAGATCACGTATTAAACAACAGGTCTTAGAAGCCCCTTTAGTAAATCATTTCACTGAGAAATCTCATTCATTTAAGGATTTTAAGTTTTCTACATTGTATGTTTCTAGATGTTCAGACCCAGATAGAACAGCTATTGATCTTCTGAGAAAAGAATCCCAATGGATTTTTAAACTGAAATCTTTGGAACCTCGAGGTCTAAATATACAGAATGATTTGTCCTGTTTCTTATAATATCTCAATATTAACATCTTTATATGTTATAGTATAACACTTTTATTTTCCTCTCTCTATTTATTGAAAATAATTTCTGTGGAATTTGTAACTATGATGTAAAGGATCTATAACTTTATTGTGGTTTATAACATCTTTGGTTTATACATGTTATATCATCCTGCAGCTTTTTGTACGTAATTTCTATGACTTTTATGATAATGGGAATTATTTAAGTGGTGTAATACCTGAAATTGTTATATAAAGTTGTATATTTAGATTTACTCAGCAATTTATATATTATTGTCCCTTTATAATTCTATATGTAACTATACAGACTGTAATGGTTTTGAATTATACACCTTTCAATGTGGAATTCTATTTTAGTCTATACCTTTAAATATATATTGATGATTCTCTTGATTTATTTATATTGGGAAAAGCTGTGTAAGCTGCTATCAGCTATTTTGTGAACTTTACCATGGAGGCAATATGAAGTACATACAAAATTCTTTGATGATTGTAAGTATCTTTTAACTGTATAATTTAACTGTATAACTATTTGTAATCTTGGGTTTGAATGGTGATGATTTCCTGAATTTTTCCAGCTAACGTTTCTGCTTTTGAAAAAGCTTATGTGAAACTTGGATTAAGCTGGCAACAAGTTAAGCAGAAGTCTTATTTTTCAATAAGAAGAATTTTTCTCATTCAGAAATATTGGAATTATACAAAATTTATATGGACATTTAAGATTCATAACTTGGAACCATTGTAACAAGAGATACTGTGTCTCCATGTCCTCTTGAATTTGCACATAAGAATAATATGTTGTGTCTATTGAAATTGATACTTTGCAATAAACGAGCACTTTATATTTATATATTTCATAGTATTTTGAAGATTTATGTTGTGCTTTCACGGTTATATTTCATCTATTTGTTATATAGGGGCTCCTATACATTTCAGCATAGATATAGATCTCAGGAGCTTAAATTGGGAAGTACATACAATTATATCATAGCCAAAATCTCTTATCTAGCTGAAGACGCAATCCTAACAAATTTAGGTTATCAACTCACCTGTCTTCCCATTCCCACAGTGGTATGGGGAGGCTGGCACATGTCTATGACTGGCCTGTGCACTGCAATGGTGAAGAAGTGCTTTATGACACTTTTGCAACACTCCCAGGCCAACACAGGACTTGTACCAGAACTTAAACTGGCCTAACTAGAAGTTAGGATTGAGCTGTAAGATCCTATTTTGTTGCACAACAATAAAAACAAGGTATCTTCAGCCCTAACCAAGGACAAGAGATGTATTCATATTAATAAAGCTCAGAACAGCTCTATATTTTTGTTGTGAGGTAGTTGAAAATGGGATGATTGTGTGATGGGCATAAATGACCTGGTGGAAGAAAGCTTAAAAGAGCCTCAACTTGAAGATGTTTTTCAGCATATATCTGACTAAAAAGAGGTCATTTCAGATGGAGAATCATTATGAGGCTCATTGTAATTTATTTGTGAGTTAATCTAGAGATGGTCAAAAGATAGTCACTTTTTTGAAGATTCAGAAGAAAAACCCATCCAGAGCAATGATTTTAGTTAGAAATGCTTTGATGGGCCTTTTTCTTCCTAAAGCCTGTTAATCTCTTGACACTAAATTATCGAAGCAAAATCTTCATGTGAGAAGAACCCGTTTGAGAAAGGACACTTTGTTCTCTAAGTGACAGCAGCTTTCAAAATGGGCTGAGCAAAAATGAATAATCAGCTTGGAATCATTCATTTATTGATTACCAACAGAATTAAACTAAGATTTGGGGTAAATGAGCATTGACCTGTTTAAATTTACATGAAAATTAAATGTGCACACAGATGTTTAATATCCTTCTATGGCATACATTATTTGATCATCATTTGCTTTTTTGAAGAGCTGGATCGGAAAATAATATGTAGGAAAAAAAATCTATCCACAGTAAAATGGTCCATTAACACACACACACACACACACACACACACACATATATATATATATATATATATATATATATATATATATATATATATATATATATATATATATATATATATATATATATATATATATATATATATAAACTGAAGCCACTCACTCACTCACTCACTCACTCACTCACTCACTCACTGTCCCTTAAACTTGGCATCAGTCTTGAAAGACTATGGTATCGTGCTCGATGCTGCATGCAAAGCATGAAGGCCTGGGTAGATTAATGTGGAAGATAGGCTGTTACCCAAGCAGCAAATCCCCCCTCTTCACGCCATTGAAATAGTCCAATGGAATGGCAGAGCGATACGATTGGTTCCAGCTGCATCGATCCAGAGTAACTAAGGGAGCATGTAAGAGACATTCCCTACAATCCAGAGTAACTACGGGAGCACGTAAGAGAGATTACGTGCACCCGTAGTTACTGCACCACCTAATGAAAACCTATCGGAAATTCATATTGCAATCCAGAGCAAATTGTTCTTACACCGGAGCAAGGACTCCCCATAGTTACTCTGGATTGCGCCCATTATGTGCACCTGTAGTTACTGCACTATCTAGTGAAAACCTATGGGAAATTCATATTGCAACCCAGAGTAAATTGTTCTTACTCCAGAACAAGGACTCCCCATAGTTACTCTGGATTGCGCCTTCAGTCACTCACTCATCAACGCCTAGCCAAAATCACTGGGCCTAGAAGCGTAAAATTTAGGGAGGGTATTCCTTCTGTGATGGAGACACCCACTAAGAACTGGTCTTCAGAAATTCCAGCCAGAAGGGAGTGAAAAGAGGCTCTATGAGTTTTCCTCCCTATACTTTATACTGAAGAATTCCTGACTGATCCAAGTCCTGGACCAGAAGCAAGAAATTTGGGGAGGGTGTTCCTTCTGTAACATCAACACCTACCAAGAACCGATGTTCCAAAATTTAACCCTTAAGGGGGTGAAAAGGGGTGCAACATGTTTTTGTCCTATACTTAACACTGAAGATTGACTGATCAACATCCAGCCAATTTGGTGTCTGGTGCCTGATGCACTGGGGGGAGGTTGTGCATGGGGACATGTTGTGTATCGGGAACATTGCACATGGGGGGCATTGTGCATGGAGGACAATGCACAGTGGGGGATGTTGCACGTGGGGGAACTCTCAGGCCAACACAGAATTTGTGCTACCTTTACTGGGGGTTAGGATTGCAAACTACCTTACCTTGTAGACCTTACCAGGAGGCCTCTGTAACTACCCTCCAACCTCAGAATGAAGCATATAGCCCACTGGCACAGCTATGCAAATACATTTAGGAGTGAGCCCTAAACGACACAACAGCAGTGACCTGGTTAATTGTTATAATACTTAAATTGAGAAAGGAAACACTTTGGTTTATTTACTTGTAACAAATCAGAAGAATGACAACTTTTCATATTGTGCGATGACTTTGCCCTTTTAATCACACTAAGGAGAGAACACAAAAAGAGGGGAACAAGAACAATGTTTTATGGTTAGATAAATCATTATGATCTCATGTGTGGCTTTTGATGCCCAGACGTCCTTGTTCAAAGGACCTTACATGTCACATCATTCTGCCACTCACTCGACCTTTCACATTCAGCTTGCAGCTTTTCCCATTTTAACACTTGTGTAGTTTCGCTTATATTTCTTTGGTCTTGCTGTGGCTTGCTTTAATGCAATGGTTCCCAACCTTTAGGACAGTGATTTTCAACCAGTGTGCCATGAATAGTACTCAGGTGTGTTGTGGGAATTTGGGGAGGGAAATTTATTAATAGGAAAATTTGGCAATTTGAACAGAATGGTGTGCCTTGACAATGGTGAAAACAACTGATGGTGTGCCATTTAATGAAAAAGATTGAAAATCACTGCTTTAGGAGGCTGTGGAGACTGAGGCAAAAGGTGGAATGGTCATGGACCACTTGCAACCCCCAACTTTTATACACAAACTAGCGAAAAGTGTACTCGCGTTGCGGGAGTAACATTTCTCCATACGCAATCTCCCCATGGTGCATAAACATCCTATGCGCAACTTCCCACCATGCGCAACATCCCACCATGCGCATCTTCCCTCCATGCAAATCATCCTCCATGGAAATCATCCCCCATGCGCACCATCCCCCCGTGTGCACCATCCCCCCGTGTGCACCATCCCCATGCGCAACTTCCCTACATGCGTATCATCCGCCCATGCGCAACTTCCCCCTTGTGCATCTTTCCCCCATGCGCAATGTCCCCCCATGCGCAACTTCCCCCCATGCGCAGCATCCTCGCCAGTGCAACCTCTTCCTCCGAACATCATCCCCCAGTGCACCAGGCACCAAGCACCAAATTGGCTGATGTTGGTCAGTCTCCCATGTTAAGTATAGGACAGAAGCACACTGTCCCCTTTTCAGCCCCCGAAGGGTTAAATTTCTCCACATGGTTCTTGGTGGGAGTTCAGGTGACAGAAGGATCCCTCCCAGAATTCCATGCTTCAGGCCCAGCAGTTGGGGTGGAGTGTTGATGAGTCATCAATTCTCCAATGCAAAGTATAGGGAGGAAAACGCGTTGCGCCCCTTTTCACCCCCTTCCCGTTGGAATTTCGGAAAACCGGTTCTTAGTGCACCCCTCCGTCACCGAAGGAACACCCACCCCAAATTTCACACTTCTAGGCCCACCGGTTTTGGCAGTGCGGTGATGAGTGAGTGAGTGAGTGAGTGAGTGAGTCAGTGACTTTTCTCTTTTATATATATAGATGTAATTATTTACATCTGTAATAATTAGAGAAGACTTATAAGAGATGTTATTCCCTTTTCCTAGGGCATGTCCTCTTTTACAGCTTTGTATCCTGGAAAAAAAATCTTCATTGAACTTTTCTTTATGAGCAGGCAATATGTAACCTTTTTGCAATTACAGGTGACACCCACTTCCTGATGGTTCATTTTCTGACAGTTCCATTCTTTCAACATCTTTCAGTTATACCCTGGACTCATTCATTCAATGCTACACTTTTCTTGGATGTCCTACATTTTGTGGGGCCTTATCCTCTTTTGCAATTATGACATATGTTCACTCTGGTGTAGCAGCATCAGCAGTAGCCATCAAATTTTAACGCTTTTTCCATATCCAGTTCTGCTGTGTGAGTCAACACAGACCCATGTGAACAAATTTGCTAGTGCAGGTTCAAATAGATTCCTGTGAGCTGCTTATACCCCAGTCCAGGTCAGGGTATTCATACTACCTTATCCAGATGAAACTTCCACAGTTGCCCTCCCATATGAAAGCTGTTTTTGCACTACTACATTGGTGGTAAGAAGGGGAAGCCTGATTTGAACTTGGACTCCCTGTATGATGCTGTGGTTTAAAATTTTAAGACAATAACTAAGCAAGCTTTGCATTAAACACTTAAATGTAGCAAGTTGATAAAAAAATTTATTGCTGATACTTCTTAAATCCCTTTTTATTATTATTTCTTCCTTTTCACAGGGGAGGGATAGGTGTTCCAATCGATTTAATGTGGTTGACATTTGATTTTATTTTCTGTACATTTTGTCTCCAATTTTATTTACAGTCTAAATTCGTTAAGTATTAGCATATTTAAGCCATGTACAGCTTTTCATTATCAAATATAATTTTATTCCAGACATTTGCATCAAGTTGCCTATTGACCTTTAACTGTTTTCGAATATATTCTTTGGAATGTGCGCATAAATGATGTCTCCATTAACAGCGCCTAAGTAAGCACATGCATTAAGAATAAAAAAGAGTTTTACTCCTGAAAGATGTGGCTTTGGCTTACCAATACCTGCATTAATATATGGCCATGGTAGATGCACTTGCAGACTTATAAACAGGAAGACTAAAGGTCACAATCATGAAAACAGCTGTAAATTATGCAGACATTAGGAAATGCAAAGAGGAACATAAAGGTAAAACTTATGTCATAGTTCAGCAATCAATAGATTAATGTACCTAAAGCAACTGCAGTCGACCCCAGAAAAGGGATACAGTTTTTGTCATCAGAGAAAGTTGCAAACACTTAAGAAAGTTTTAGGATACATCAGTGGAAAAGGTGCATAATGTTTTTGTACAAAGCTTTACAAATCTAAATCACTAACAGCAAGTTCACATTTTGTATCAGCCAGTGGCATAGCTAATGATCATGTAGCCCAGTGCAAAGCTAAAAATGTTCCGTGGAAGTAATGGCACAACCAGAAGTGATGTCATCCATGGGTATTTTTAAACAGAAATTTTTTAAATAAAAAATAAAAAGAAATTTTTTAAAAGGAAAGAGGTAATAAAAAACTTACCAGTATCTATTCCTCCTCAGCAGTTCATCGCCCATTTGCTTTACTAGTGGCACAGCTAAAGCACCTATTTGCTATCTGGAGTCGAAGAAGGTTTTGTTGCCCTCCCCACAACAACAAAATCAAATTTAATTAAGTAAAATAATGAAAATTGGCAATGACAATAACCTTGTTAGGGAAACTTGCCTGGGCAGAGAGGAATGATTATTCTTTCCCTGCAGAATATAAGAGGAGCACCACTTAGAAATGCTTGTATACCCAGAAAGCATTGTAACTGTTATATGGTATACTAGCAAAATGTACCTGCATTGTGGGAATAAAACACCCCCACATACACCATATCCCATTGTGCAACACCCTGATTGTGCAACACCTTCCTACCCCCAGGCACATCAACCCCCCATGCCCAGCATCCCCCATGCACATTGACCCCCATGCACATCATCCTCCCATGCACATCAACCCCCCATGTGCATTGCCTTCCCATGTGCAACAACCCCATATGCATCATCCTCCCATGAACACCAACTCCCCATGAGCATCATCCCCCATGCATGGAGTGTGGGGTTGCGTATGTGTGGGAATTGGGCTCAGAGGTGGGCCCAAGCTGGTTCGGGCCGGATCGCCCAAACCAGTGGTTGGTTCTGCCCCCCAGCAACCGAGGTGGTCAATTGACCGGCTTCAGGATGCGTCTGCACATGTGCCAATCTTAGCGCACACGCAGTGTGCCAGGTTTGGGGCCTGCCCCTCGCCCCACCCACCTGCACCTGCAGTGCGCTGGGGTGGGTGGTGTGCCCTCCCCGCCCCAGCCCCGCCCCCAGCCCTCCCCACCCCCTGACCCCAGCCCCACCACCTGACCCCTGCCTGGCCCGCCTACTTCCTGCAAACCAGATGTTGGGCCAGGCCGGGCCCATCACTGGTTGGGCTACATTGTGTGTGTGTGAAAGAGTGGGTTAACGTGGAGTGGAGTTGTGTGTGGAGTTGTGTTGTGTGAGTGTGGAGTGTGGGGTTGTGAGTGTGGAGTTCTGTTTGTGTGTGAAGTGTGGGGCTCGATTGTGTGTGAGGGTTGGTGTGTGAGGGTTGCTACATTGTATGATTGTGTGTGAGGGTTGCTACATTGTATGAGTGTGAAAGAGTTTAATGTATATGTGTGGAGTGTGAGGTTGTGTGTTTGGAGTGTGGAGTTGGATTGTGTGTGGGGGTTGGCCTAAAAAACCCATGCACTTCTCCCCCCATGCACATCACCCCCCCATGCATGTTAACCCCCGTGCGTGTCATCCTCCAATGAGCACCAACCCCCACATGTGTACTAGCCCCCACATGTGCATCAACCCCCAATGCACATCACCCCATGAACGTCACCCCATGCGTGTCATCCTCCAATGAGCACCAACCCCCACATGTGCACCAACCCCGCATTTGTACCAAACCCCATGCGCATCACCCCCCATGCACACCAACCCCCTCATGTGCACCAATCCGCATGCACATCACCCTCCCATGCGCATCACCCTCCCATGCGCACCAACACTCATGTGCAACACTTCCCCAATGTGCACCATCTCCCCCAGTGCAACATTCCCCATGTGCACCATCCCCCCATTGCACCCTTCCTCCCAGTGCATCAGGTGGATGTTAATCTGTCAGTCTTCAATGTTAAATATAGGACAGAAACATGTTGCACCCCTTTTCACCCACTTAAGGGTTAAATTTCTAAACATCGGTTCTTGCTGGGTGTTGATGTTATAGAAGGAACAACCTCCTCAAATTTCATGGTTCTCAGTCCAGGGGTTGGGGCTGAGCATCCCTCAGTCAGGAATTCTTTAATGGAAAGTATAGGGAGGAAACCGTGTGGCACCCCTTTTCACCCCCTTTCAGTTGGAATTTTCAAAAACTGTTTTTAGTGGGTGCCTCCATCATGAAAGGAACACTCTCCCCAAATTTCATGTTCTAGGTCTTGTGGTTTTGGCAGGGTGTTGATAAGTCAGTCAGTGAGTCAGTGAATCAGTCAGAGACTTTTCAATTTGATATACAGTTTATAGATGTATTGTATATGATATATGTACTGAGAGCTGATTCTTATTAACACCTTATTAGTTTCATGCAGTATCAGAATTACATCTCATTAGCTCTCAGAGCAATCAGTATCCTAGGAAAGCTGAGTTAAATAAATCCACCTTTTGTTCCATAGGCTTTTGGTTTTTTTATTTTTATTTAGCCGTAACTTTTGATATAATATAGATATTCCAATGCAGTTTGCTTAATTGCATTTTGCATTAAAATACCTTTCCAACAATATATAACATGGTGGTAGTATCATTCATACATACACCATTTTTCACAATTTTAACCACCAGTGTCAAGCTCAGCTTGTAGTCTCCCTAAAGCTCCCCCCAGCTATGCCACTGGTACCAGCAAATATAATTTCCACACAATATTAACTTCTCCAGTTTTCCTATAGCGAGTTGTAAGCTTATGCAAGAATGTTTAATAAGGAAATATGTCCACAGTATCATCATCCAGTGTATGCATCCTGCACATCATCATGAGTTTAAAGATCGTTGCTCTAACAAGTTTATATTATGATCGACAGTATAGAAACTATCAGCTCAGACCCATGTGAGATGCCAATTCATAAACTTGCTTGAAAAAGTCGCTAAATTGAGTCCATATCCATGGGTCTGGCTCAACCTGTGCAGTATCTCCACCTGTTTCTGGTTTTGCCTCAGATTTCACACTTCGGATTTTTCATGAAGGTTCATGGATGTTACATGAATGTCCACTCATGGAAGAGAAGTTATTTATGCCAATCTGCTTTCCTCCCAACGGATTCCCATAATACGTATACCATTCCTGAAGGTCCTTCAGTCCTGGAGTGATTATTTGGGGCTGAAAGGGGCTAGAAATCAAGGGGAGATCTATGTAACTGCTCTTCCCTAATCATTCTGTGTACAGAATTTTTATGGGGCTTTCTCTCAGGTAAGTGAGGACAGGATTGCCCCCCACACATAAAAATTGTATATGTGGGGTAATGAAGGCAATAAAGGCAAGGGAGTAGGTAGTAGGCACTAGGCATGAGAAGATCCAAGTCCATCAAAAAACATTGCTAATAATTGTATAATTGACTGTATACACAAAGTGAACACTTTTTTTAGAGTCATAGTAAATAGCAGGGATGGTGACAAGTTTCATCTCACACTGATCTGTGTTGCTTTCTGGTGTTTTGGAGGGATTTCATGCCAATTTTTAACATCACTTTAATTAACCTGGTGGTGCTAATCCTTTCAAAGCATAGTGCACATGTGTCTGCATTTTGTGTCTAAACCATTAAATTATTCCAGTCCTATATTATGCCATAACAGAACTGCTCCTTCATGGAGAGGAGTATGCATAAGTGGCTTCTTTGGCTACCTCTGCCCTTTGGATGAAATGGCTAGCCATGCTCTCTATTCTCTTTGCAGTGAATATTTATCTCTGCCGATAAATGTTGTACATTAAAAACGTGTAAGAAGAGCCCCATTGGATCAGGTCAAAGGCTCATCTAGTCCAGCTTCCTGGATCACACAGTGGCACACCAGATAATTCAGGAAGCACCTAAGGCAACAAGATACCTGTATCCTAATGTTTCCCCCATCTGACATTCTGAGGTAGCCTATGTCAGAAATAAAGAAGTTGCACTTATCCATCATGGCTTGTAATCTGTGATGGGCTTTTCCTGCAGAAATTTGTCTAATCTCTTACTCTACAATCCAGAGTAACTACGGGAGCATGTAACAGACATTACGTGTACCTGTAGTTACCGCACCACATAGTGAAAACCTATGGGAAATTCATATTGCAATCCAGAGCAAATTGTTCTTGTACCAGAGCAAGGACTCCCTGTAGTTACTCTGGCTTGCGCCCTAAGTGGCAAGGAATACTTTTAAGTAATTCCTTTTGTCTAATCTCCTCTAAAGGCATCTAAATGGCAAGGAATGCCATCCTGTGGCAAGCAATTCCACAGACTAATCAAATGCTACATAAAGAAATATTTTCTTTGGCTTGTATAAAACATATCTGTACAAAACTATTATTTTTTTGTTTCACACATAGGAGAATTTGGTGAGGTTTATTATCAATCAGTAGGACTATCTGCGGAAGATTTAAAAAGAAAAAGTCAATCAAGGGAAGCTGGACTCAGCCTGGATGGGGGGTAGGACACTATGTAAGAGGTAATGCAAGTGTCATGGCAAAGCTGCAGTGAGATGATGTTAAAAGCATCAGTGCTTCATTTCAGAACTCAACTCTGTGTTCCAAATTATTATGTGCTTGGCTTTCAGTCATATATCAAAGAAGATGGAATTCAATAGCTCCCCATTTGGATGCTTAGCACATGGCTGAAAAGTCTAATGTAGAGAAATAGGTGGTGTCAAGCAGCACTACCCTGGCTGAAGTGATAAGCCTCCATCTCTCAACATATTGTTATAGATCTCTAAGTTTGGTTACCAGGGAAAAAAATAATGATTTTGGATCTTTTATCAGAGCTCTTTCTTCACTACTAGCATCAGAGGAGGAGAAGAAGGACCAGCACAGAATTTTTCCCTGCCCAAACTTTACCTCTCTGAACACAGATCTCTATAACCACTGTATGAAGTTTAGAGATATCAGGGGTGGCATAGGGACAGCCACAAACAGCACTGGTGGAGGACCCATGATAATCAGAGGGCTTGGCAGGAGTGGTATAGGGTCACCCATACAGTACACTGATGGAAGATCCATGACCATCACAGTGCACCCAGCTTGGCTGACTATTGAATCGTCAATTGGTAGCATTAGGCTGCAATCCTAACCTCCGGTTAAACTGGCCTAAACAGCAGCACAGAGGCAGAGGTCTTGTTTTGAAAACATCAGGATGCAATCCTTGTTTCTATCTGAAACAAAGTGCCTGACTATCAGTGCATCCTTCCTTAAAACCCATGGGAAGCAATAAGGCTATTTCTGAGTAAACGTGGCTGCAATACATGTTGTTTCACTTACAGTTGTTCCTTGTTTCTTGTCTGTCTGCTGTGAAATGAATTGCACACTCCAGGTGTTATAAGTTGTATGTTATATATGGGCTCAACTTATATTCAAGTGTCTACAGCAGGGGTCTCCAAACCCTGAGCCGGGGCCCTCAGCCAGACGTGGCCCTCAGTGAGCCTCAATGTGGCCCCCGGCAAGACCCCTCTATTCAGCCCTTGGGCAAGCCTTGTAATCCATCCCAATACATTTTTATATGTAAATTTATGTAAATATATTCAAATTTAAAAAGTAAATTAGTTTTCCAGGGGCCCCCCAACACAGTGTCAGAGAGATGTGACCCTCCTGCCAAAAACTTTGGAGGCCCCTAATCTACAGTATATATCCAATGAACGTTAACTATCAAATGTGTTATAGGCCATTTGTATTTTCCAGAATGTTAAATATTCCTTCTTCACTTCCTTCTTCAATCTCTTACTTCATGGTGCAATCTTGCAAAGCTTCACTGCTAGTTCTGCTGACTAGATTCCATTATGATGCAAAAGAATTCCAATCAGTCCAAATCTGCAGAATTTATTCTGATTGCAAAATAGGCAGAGTATTGCATTTTTTCCAGTTTCAAAACCTAAACTAATGCTATACTTCCTTTTTGAAATGTCATAAACATGGTAACAATCTGATAATGGTAAGAAGAATTTAAAGTTGTTTGAATGTATCCATAATTTCTGCCCCCTTTTATATTTATGCATAGTTTATTGCTTATGTTTATGTATTATACATTTTGTAATATCACTTTACATAATGCATTCACTGTAATTTGCAATTTATTGCTTGCTTTGCCCTTTTGACACACAAACACACACACACTTTAGCTTATTTACTTAGGAAACATATTTTATATCAGTGGAAATTTGAACATTGAACTGCTTGGCAATACATACAATCAGGCATGGGCTGAGACCAGTTCAAGCGAACCGGTCATTATGATCAGCCTGCCGGTCGCAAACCGGTAGTTGGGGGGGGCTGGCCATAATGGGGCGAACCGGTTCGGAGCCCTTTGCAGGTTTCGGCCACGCGGCCGTGCGCACTATGAGGTGTGACTGAAGCCTTCCCTGGCCAGCCGAGGGGCTCAGAGGCGACCTCGCGTGCTCTAAGGCGCAACTGAAGCCTTCCCCCACAGGCCAGGGGGCTGTAATGGCGTCCATGTGGCTGCAGAGCCCAATCCTATGATGACTACTCAGAAGTAAGTCCCATGACACTCAATGGGACTTACTCCCAGGAAAGTGTTTTTAAGATTCCTGCCTCCTTTCCAGAAAGATCCTCTTTTCTTAGCCTGGTGACTACAATCCTAACCATGTCTACTCAAAAGTTAGCCCTACTCTGCTCAATGGGTCTTACTCCCAGGAAAGTGTGGACAGGGTGTATCCTCAGGGAGCAAGGCTAGGCAGGTCTACTCAGAGGTAGATCCCATTACAGTCAGTGGGTCTTACTCCCAGGAAAGTGTGGACAGGTCCTCAGGGAGCAAGGCTAGGCAGGTCTACTCAGAAGTAAATCCCATTACAGTCAGTCGGTCTTACTTCCTGGACAGTGTGGACAGGGTGCAGCCTGAGAACCCAATCCTATGCGTGACTACTCAGAGGTAAGTCCCATGACAGTCAGTGGGGCTTACTCCCAGGGCAGCGTGGAAAGGACTGCAGCCTCAGAGCACCATCCTATGCAGGTCTACTCAGAAGTAAGCCTCATGCCAGTCAATGGGGCTTACTTCCAGGGCAGTGTGGAAAGGACTGCAGCCTCAGAGCACCATCCTATGCAGGTCTACTCAGAAGTAAGCCACATGCTTAATTTTTAAAAAATTTTTAAATTTTTTAAAAAATTCCCCTTTAAATTCTCCCCACCCCCGCCCCCTGACCTCGGCCCCACCCCCTGACCCAGCCTGGCCCTGCCCACTTCTGGAGAACTGGTTGTTAATGGGCTGGGCCTATTAACATGGGCTGAAATGGGCTGGGCCCATCACTGCATACAATCATACTGCAGATAGGGCCATTGTCAGAGGATCAGAGATTGCAGTTTATTGCTTGCTTTGCCCTTTTGACACACAAACACACATACACTTTAGTTTAGGGAACACATTTTATATCAGTGGAAATTTGAACATTGAACTGCTTGGCAATATATACAATCATACCGTAGACAGGGGCATTGTAAGGGGATCAGAGACTGCTGTCTACACTGCATGATGCATAATTTGATACAGAATTTAATGCAGAATTCAATAAAACAAACTGTGTTGAAATAATATATATTCTCTCAAACATTATAGCCAAAAACCAGTGTATTGGAGGGATAGCCTATCACCATACTCACCACCTGGTATGTTGCCCCTCCCTCTATGTGGGAGGAGGTCCATCATAGGGATGATGCCCTGGTGATGCTAACCTAAGTGATGCTTCTATATGACCTTATGTCTACTGGGATTTACTGCCAGTCTTATTCTCCTTGAGGTCCTTGACTGCAATGCTAGGGAGGCTGCTGGAGGTTTCCTTTTGTTGGTTCCACTTCCCTCTCTGCTGTTTTCTCCCCTATATCACCTTCCCCTGCCCTCTCCCAACCCAGATAGTCTCAATCACTCTGAAAAGCACCCTGCTACATGGCTATGTTACTCACCCCCAGCAGGCATACCTCTGATGCAGGATCCAGGGCCTACTGGCACTGGCCTGACACTCTCTTCTCACATTGCCATAAATAACAGATTTATGACACTGAGGGTGCAGTCCTAACCAATTTAGAAAAGCATAACTTACCTGCTCCCCATTCCTGCGGTGGTGTGTGGATGCCAGCAAATACCTGTGCACTGCTATACCCCCCCCACCAAGTGATGCAGATGCAGGGTGACCAGATGCCTGAATCTAAAAAGGAGGACAAGGTCTTGGATTCCTCTCAGCTTGGCGTTTCTGGCGGACAATGGCATGTTTGCCTACTCATGAGTACAGCTGCGATATTGGGCACAAAATGGAGAAGCTCTTTTGGAGGACACGCAGGCAGAAGGCTAAAAAAGGCTAAAAAAGAGGAAAAATCTGGAAAAATCTGGTCATTTGATCACCCTGCACAGATGGCACTTTTGCAACTTCCCTAGGCCGGCATGGACTTGTCCTGGAATTTATGCCAGCCTAACTAGGGGTTAGGATTGCTGCCTCAGAGCCCAAGCCTATGCATGCCTACTTAAAAATAAATCCCATTATAGTCTATGAGGCTAACTCCCAGGAAATTGTGGCTAGGATTGCATGCTGAGTATCCATAGGAATGTGCTTTACTAAGATAACTGGTTAGAAGATTTCAGTCTTACACAAATATTACTAAAATTGAAACAAGATTTATATTTAGCCAACTTTTCAGTAATATTTAGAGTAAGAAAAAATAAGCCTATATGCTACTAGCAAACAAATAAGATGCTAAGCAGAAAATAAGGAATTGCTGAGTAAATGAGAAACAAGGTACAAAGAAGGGTGAGCAATAAATGATTCTGTGTCTCTACATATTGTGGACTACAGATACTGAATGAGGTAGTGAGACAGATGTTGGCACCCACAGGATCCCAGCTTTTAACATAGGGTGCACACAGTGACAAGCTGTTTTGAGAATCTGTCCAAGTGGTTTGATGATCTGGGTCCAACCTGCTTTGCTTTGGATGTGATTTAAACCTCCCTGAGGTTCTGCAGCACCACTTAGTGCAAGAGATACTTCAGGGTCACTCATCACTGTAAGTCAAGAAGGCAGTTTCAGTCAAGCGAACAAGAAGAAATATACCAGGTGAAGGACATTTGCATTATTGCAGAACTGAGGAGGGAAAATGCAGCATAGCTTGAGAGTTGGCCCAGCCCCTGACAGCCGTGCTGGTGGATGAAGCCGGTAAATTATGAATGGTTGATTTAATGTTTGCCTGCCCACCAGTCTTTCAAGCGGTATGATCTTGAAAGATAGCCTACTGCTCTCAGTTTGTTCCTGGCATGTCCTCTAAGGCCAGCACAATCACCAAACAATGCCGTGAAATTATATATTCAGGATATGAATATATACATCCATTAACTCTCACACATACATAGAGAAGTGACGCAGGTGAGTATTCTGAAACTATGCCAAGCTTCTTGGGCTGCCGTCGCTGTAGGACAACACAGATGTTGGCATGCCATTTAATGGCTTTCAGGTGAGATAATGTAGTAAGCAAATACTGGAACTGACATGTAGTGTAGTGGTGAGAAAATTTGGCAACATCATCTGATGAGTGAAATTCATAAGCCTGTTCATAAGAGAAAGAATTACTCTTCACAATAGTTTTTACCCAATTTTTTTCCTCTTTCAAGTAAGAACTGTGTTTTACTGGAGTTAATGCGGTGTTGTATGTTGCCTTTATTAAGATGTATCCCTTGTTGGTTGTGTTGTGCATTCTAAGAATTGATCCATGAGTTTCCAAAGAACAAAAAGCCTTGATGTGCCAGGTTTATAATGTCATTACCCAGCAGCACACAAAATTGTGTTATTGTTGATTGTATTCAAAAAGACAGCAGATTCATTTCACCATCCTTAGCACATGTGTAGATTGTCTTTTTACCAGGTGGGCATAATTAGGCTAGAATACAGTTTGGATGACACACTATTTCCTGCTGGCTGGATTATTCTTTTGCTGGATTTCTAAGAAAAGAGACAAGAAAAGTAGCTCTACCTGTGGTAGAGAAAAGAATATTTGAAATGTTGCAGACAGCTGTGTTTAAACAGGTAATTCACAAAATTACAAAAACTGATCTATTAACAGTATAATAATAATAACAAAAGAACACATCTTTGCTGGCCAACTGTGGTTCTGATATCCAGTCTCTGATATCCAGTCTCACATGATATCCATCATGTGCAGCTTTGATCAGTAAGAGAAAATGCTGTAGAAATAGGACGTTTTCCAGCATGTACTTATATTACTCTCATTGCAGTCACTATATGGACTCCAATTCACCTAAAATCAAGGGCTGTCCAAACACTAAACTGTATCAGAATACCTCTCTGTACCCAGGTACAAGCACTGGTTCCATTTAATGTAGATGCAATTTGTGTACAGCATACAAGGACTGTTGATCTGCAAAAAATAAAAATAATAAAGGCGTATTCATTTCCATTGAAATACATACTTGTGTACTACAGCTTGCCTTGGTAAAAACATTCTGTACCTGGATACAGTGTAATTTGTGATCAGCCCTGTGTCTTAAGCTATATTCAACTATTATCAATTGATTGATGTTATACTCAGCTATTACAAACATGACACAGACATTGAAGGCCTTTTTCTGCTGTGATGTATGAATATATTGAGGTTCACCCTTACTCACTGACAAATGTTGATCACAAGGAGGGTGGCCTTCAGTGCATCAGTGCAGGGTCATATCTGCAATACCCATCTCTGGATACTGTGTAGGGATACAGCATCCACAGGGATGTAGGGATGTCATCCATGACAATGAATTGAAGCTATAAACACAATAAATTTAAATTTAAGCTGTAATGCTGTGTTCATTCACTTGAGAAGAAGCTCCATGGATATCAGTGGGACTTCATCTAATAGGTTTAGGATCAAATTGTACATTTTTCGGCCATTTAATATAAAAAGCTATTTTCCTTCTTGAATGCTTCTTATATGCAGAACAGGAATATTAAAACACAAACATAAACAGTAAGACTATAGCAGTAATTTTATTTTCTGTGTAGAAATATGTGTTGAAAAATGGAAAGGCTGAACTCCTTTGCTTTCATCAGTGAGATTATGAGTTGTACCAGCAATAACTGTCAACTGTCAATAACAGCAATAACTGTTATTTTTACCACCAAAAGTTAAGTGTTGAAAGAAATACTTTGGGGAGAATCAGTGGATAAGTGGAGAATCACTATACCTAATAGGACAATTTTGTGGGCACAAATATTTGTAGGATTATAAGCCTTCCATGGGAGTCAATAATTAGCACAATCCTGATGTACCCTTGGCTCATGCAAGTCCTTTCCATTGGCCCAGAGGTGTGGTTGTAAGGCATGTCTGTACCACCGAGAGAAGACAGGAAACAGGTGCAGGGAGTTGCATTGGCCTCACTGTGTCACTATGAGTTGTGTGCCTGGGAGAAGGTGAGTTGTGCTAGCCAAGCTCAGTCACTGTAGGTTTCTGGAGGGGAATATGGGGATGGCAGGGAATAGGTGAGTGGGAGGTATTTGGCGGGGAGGGAAGGACAGTCAGCATGCAGGACTATGGGCAGGCTGCCAGGAGGTGGGTGTCATGGCTGGGACTCAGCAATTGTGACTGGATTTGTGCTGCCAAAATTGGTATTGATCCAAGTAGACCCAGTGGGACTGCTGCTGTGTTATCTGGGGTAAGGGGAAAATTTCTCTTTGCCCTGGCATAGTGCAGCAGCAGCCCCTAACTTTTCCTGGATACAGTTCAAGCATGCCAGCTTACCTTCTACAGCGCAAGTTAGGATTCTGTTGTATGTCATTTTGTCGCTTCAGCATTGCAGCATTCTAGCTTTTATTTCTGGGACCTTTTGTGCATTATTAGTTGTAACTGTTGAGTTAGTTTGTGCTCTATGGAATGTAACATTAATGCTATTTCTGTGCTTTCAGAAGGAGCTGTGCATGAAAGTTGTGGCAATCACATGTGGAAAGCTCATGTCCAACATCATACTGAAGAGGATAAAGAGGATACAGAAAGAGCAGTTGCCCCATTTATCTGACAGGTTAGGGACCAGAGTTGTGGAGAAAAGTGGAAATGGTTGAAAAGCAGAACCCAATCTCTTTTTTGAAGGTTACAAATGTTGCTTCTGATGCTGTTTTAGCAAGCAAATTGCAAATGTCCCTTTTATCTTGCAAATTCCTGCTGCCACACAAAGATTTCTGCAGATGGATTCTCATTAATTCCTTAGGAATTACCTTTCAACTTCAGGGATCTAGGACCTTTAATAACCTTTAATAACAATTTAATAACCTTTAATAACAAGGTTAATAACCTTTAATAACAATTTAATAACCTTTAATAACAAGGACCTTTAATAACAATTGTATAGAATATGAAATTTCACCAAGTGTAGCTTCTGGTCTGTGAGATCAGAAGCTGCATATGCTGAAATTCCCTCCTTTACACAATTGTTAAAGGTCCAAGAGCCCTGAAGTTGAAAGGTTGGACACCCCTGGTGTAAAAGGTCCCATAGTTACTCTGGATTGTAGCCTAACAGCACAATCCAGAGTAATTACGGAGAGTCCTTGCTCTGGTGTAAGGACAATTTACACTGGATTGAAATATGAATTTCCCATAGGTTTTCACTAGCTGGTGCACTAGGTTTAACTACAGGTGCATGTAACGTCTATTACGTGCTCCCGTAGTTACTCTGGACTGTAGGGTTAGTCTCTCTACTACTTATCTATCCATAGAGCCAGTGCTGGTTTCAATAGTGGAGGCTTGTGGTGGACCAGTGAAGCTGCTGTGGCCAACTATGTGGGGCACCCATGAGTCCTTGGTAGTTCTGAGTACTTATAGCCTGGTACAGCAGCCTCACACAATCCTATGTAAGTTCTGTATCTCCTTCTAGCCAATGGAAAAGTTATATCGTCAATCCTCTTGTCAAGATCCTGTCACATCCCTTCAGTGCTGGGAAGCAAACATACTGCATCTACAGGGGTGGCAAACTGGAAAGTTCACCATAGAATTAAATCACCTGGGAACTTTTGCATGCCAGTTATTGAATTTACCAATGTGCTATGGTCACATAACTAGTTTTTGGTGTCTCCTATAACTGACCCCATTATTGTCATTTTTTAAAAACTGAGCACTGTTGATTATTTATGCTGACCTAGTAGGCCACTTAATGTAACTTCATACAGCTAATTTAATCTTTAATTTTGTCCTCGTCCATCCCCATTTTGTGCTACTGTGCCTGTTTTATTAACAGAGAAAATTGAGACAGAAATCATTAAAGTAAATCACAGCACTAAAATGTTCAGCTCTCTTTAGGGCAGTTCCAGTCAAGCATTTATGCTGTGCCAACACATAGAAAAGACCTGGAGGGTTCAACAGAGAACAATTTCCTCTTCATAAACACATACAAATGGATGTGCAAAGAGCACATAGAAGCTGTTGCAGAGAATGGGAGGTTGGTGCATCCATTTCCATCAGGCTTGTCCTCTGTGATATTCCAAAGCCTGAATATCTGAGTTAAGATATATGAGGGAAGATGTTAGATATTTTAGATAAATAAAAATAAAATGTAGACATTCAATTTCCTGCAATAGATGTCCATATACTATCCTGGAATACATACAGGAAAAAAATGGTTGTGCTTAAACTTGGTGTGCCTTTTCCTCCATTAACTATTCCACTTTTTGGTTGACCAGTCCCTTATGTTTCAGATCTAAAATTGTTTTTCATGCTATGCCAAGATTAATAAATATTTTAAAAGAGACACCAATATCAGTCTGAGTAACCCTACCTCTTACATAGATAGTACAAACCTCCTCAGTCTTAGGTGAATTGTTTGTCTGAATAGTAAAACTATAATGTCATAATGTTACAATGTCATATGTAATAGTTCCTCTATATGCCTATTAATGTTAAAGCTTCAAATATGGAGCAGCAGTACAGAAGCACAGGTTGAATGTGTAATAATTTTTTTAATTTTATGTAAATTAAAAAAATTATAAATTTTTTTTAGAATTATGCAAAAGACTTAAGAAAGTCTTAAGAAAGAAATTTTTTACTAAGTAAAAATTAAGTAAAAGACTTAATATGTAAAAATCATTAATTTTTTTTTAAAAATTATGTAAAAGACTGAGACATTTGCAATAAACAAAGGCATATAATGGTCCAACATATTCTATTTTAGCCAGTTGTACTAAAGAAATTAGGGTATGAACGACTACCCGAAGCCACCAGCCTCAACCCAATTACACCTCCTCTTTGTCTCTATTCCTCCCTCCCACACCTCCCTGCTGCCCAGTGGTTACTTACCTTGGTCAGCAGATGCAGCTCCAGCATCTATGCCATCAGCAGTGGCGTCTGCACAGCCACAATGTGCTTTATGGCATGTTTGTGACAGCACACATGCTGATTCCACCAGTGCGAGCGGAATAGTATCAGGCCATGAGAGGACACTGATTTGGAATCAGGTTTGCCAGAAATGGCACTTGCTTGTTTTTAAGACTCTGAAACAGGAGTTGGGCGTGTGAGGATGCGTTACTGTTTCTGTCTTCAGGGAACATTTTATCCACAGAGAATGCAGCATGGGATATTGGACAGAAATTTATACCTTCATAAATTAGAAATGATTAACTTATACATAAATTATAATAAAAAGATTTTATATAGCCCACAGCCATATCTTGATGCCACATGAAAGCATTTTCAAGGGGAAATTACCTACTTAATTTGATAAATGATTTTGTTCTCTTTCTATTTTACCAAGGGGGGCAACAAAAAATGAGCACAGCAACTGTTATAATCTATCTACAGCAAGAAGGAAGGCAAAGAAATAAAAGTAGTTAGTATTATTTATTTATACTTCTATAGAATAAAACAATATGCAGTCCTTTTTTTGTTTCTTTTTAATCCAGTGAGCTGAAAAGTGTGGAAAGAACAATAACAGACAAACTGGAAAAAGAAACAGTATTTTTAAAAATAGAAAAATTAGTTACCATTCCAGTTGAACATCCTATTTTCATGTTTTGTATTCTCTTTTCCCCAATTTCCATTCAGAATCATGGGCAGGGAAGCAACAAAGAGGGAAAAAATGAGAGCTTATATTTCATCTGCCACTCTGGGCTGCAGATACAGAAGTTTCATCAGTAAACCTATGTCAGATAATAAATATCAGAGAATAACCTTCCCTCTGTCCCAATGGTACTCAAGCATTTCAGCACAGAACCCCCTTCTGAGAATGACCATGTCCGGGATCCACTGGAAGTGACATTAAAGGTACGCAGTGTCAGATTTCTAGATGGCTGTACCCAGCTTTTTGTGACCTCCCATGAAATGAAGGTGTGATCCCCAAGGTGATCCCAACCCCCACTCCGAAGACCACTGCTCTATCCTTTGCAATCCTTCCGACAAAACAGCAAGTGTGGGTTAGGCTGGAAGTTCTCACAGTGTCCTATGCTGTCTGCTTTATTTAAAGGGATAGTGGAAAAATTGTATTCTATCACTTTCATTAAAACATGTGGTGGCAGCCCCAGCACATATACCTGTATACACTGGCGTTTGCTCTGTGTATTCTGAAAATTTCATGCATTCCATGAGGAAACCTACAATTATGATGCAACTCCTTTCTTATGTGTATTACTGAGCTTCCTTAGTTCATCTGAAATTTTATTCGTGCAATAGCAGATACATGTCTCTCTGTATACAGATTGACTAACTTGTTGACTCACTAACTCACTTGTTGAATCATCATTGTCCAGCCAAAACCAGCATACCTAGAAGAGTGAAATTTTGGGAGGGTATTCCTTCCCTGATGTAGACACCCACTAATGACAGGTTGATTCTGCTAGTGTTCAATAAAATCAATGACATTGAGACAGGACTGCACTTCATGCCTTTTTGTCATTTCCCCCATAGTCCAGATCTTTTGAGATTTCCTGGAGCCTGACCATCATGGATGTGAGCTCATATCCATGACAGGTTGTGCAGAGATGGTTTGGACATTCCCACCCTATTATGAGGTGGGGTGAAATGGAATGACAGATTGTAAGGCAACAAGGGCCATTGCTGGTATTCAGCAGGTGCTGAGCATCACAAACATTCTGTAAGGCATGCCTGCAACACTCATCACTGGGCCATAAGAACGTAAGAAGAGCCAAAGGACTATCTAGTTTAGCTTCCTGTTTCATGCAGTTTCCAACCAAATGCTTCAGGGAGCACACAAGAGAACAAGAAATCATTATCCTGGTGACCTTCCCCACATCTGTCATTCTGAGGTAGATCATATACCTATCATCACTTTTAACTTACGATGGACTTTGCCTCCAGAAATGTGTCTAATCTCCTCTTTATGCTATCCGAACACATAATTTTAGTGGATGTCTCCTATTTCTGGTGTGTGTGAGATGGAAAAGAACATCTTTCTATCCACTTTATCTGTCCCTAGCAAAATTTTATATGTCTCAATCATGTCATCCCTCATGTGCTTCTTTTTTAGGCTGAAGAGCACCAAACACTGTAATCTTTGCTCATAAGGGAAAGGCCTGAGTCCAGTAATCATTATGATAAGGGTGACCGTGTTTCCTGTTGCCCCACTACAAGTCCTCTTTTTTTAGCCTTGTGTCCTGGAAAAATAACAGGAAAAAACAGGAAAAAAAATAACAGGAAAAAAAGTGTCCTCCTTTTCCTTGTGAGCAGGAAGCATGTAGAATTTTTGTAATTAATAAATTAGATGTAATAAATTATGAGCACAATCCTAACTGTGTCAACTCAAAAGTTAGCCCCATTGTGTTCAATTGGTCTAACTCCCAGGAAAGTGTCTTTAGAATTGCAGCCTATATGTAGTAGTTTTAAATTTAATACTAAATAATACTGCATTTAAATTAAGCACTAGAACACAATTTATATGACTGGTTTTAGCTTTTATTTTAGCATGTTTGAATTTTTCTTGGTTTCCTACATTTTGGAGGGCCACTGTCCTCTTTTTGTGGCTATGACATCTGGTCACCTTGGGTCTTGTCCATCAGCAGGATATGACCAAACCAACTCCATTGCCATAATTTCACCTCTTCCAGATTACCATTAATGCATGTGTATCTACTCATTCTTGTTAGTGATGCATAGTTCCCAAAGCGTTCAATCTAGCATGTCCTTTTTGCAATATCAGGGAAGCACCTAGCACTGCAAGAATGCTCATTACAGTGGTACTGAACACCCATACTACTGGGGCCTAAGGCTGCGAGGACACACTCCTGAAAATAAGCCCCTCTGAACATTGCACTGAGCGACACACTAGGAACCAGAATTTGAAATACAAAGCCCTTAATACAGTTCAATGCTAAAGTAACATGGTCAACATCAGCATTAAATCACCTTTAAAATTGACTCATTTGCTCAGAACCAAGGAAAATCCAGATAAGTAGCTAAGATTTTTTTTCGTGTGGTTGTTCAAAGGAAAGGCATAAAATGAAGTGGTAAAATGATTTATATTGCTTCCTAATTATTATGTTCTGTTAGAATATCTGAGGTGACTCATTTTTCTCTTTCAGTATATATATTTTTTAAATCCCATGGAATCCACTAACAATGAATTTCTATCTCATAACTACTATCAATTGTGAATTATTAATTCCTTGGGAGCAATAATTGATAAACAAGAAGAGTTGAGCATTACTTTATTCCAAATCAATGGTGCATATGTTCCTTTCCTTCCTATTCAGGAGGAAAGCCATCCATTCAGGGCTTAACTTTAATTGAAGGATCATGACTTGCCGGTAACTTGTGCAGAAACCTGGATTGGAACATAGCTGTGAAAGAAATAACCAAGTGTTTTAATGAAGGTAATGGTCAAACATATTGCCATGCTATTCATTC
This sequence comes from Cryptoblepharus egeriae, assembly GCA_030015325.1. Classification (NCBI taxonomy): domain Eukaryota; kingdom Metazoa; phylum Chordata; class Lepidosauria; order Squamata; family Scincidae; genus Cryptoblepharus; species Cryptoblepharus egeriae. The sequence continues at coordinate 31,050,629 of JAREYC010000007.1, forward strand.
AACACCGTGTGATCCTGGTTAGAGAGTTAAAAGAAAAGGCAAGGGGTCTGTTGAACCCAATGTGGAAGGGATGAAGTGCGTCCCTTAGAATTAATTGTTAAAATTTAATAGGATCTGCAATTGCCTTTCCAGTCCACATTGTTTGACAGAACTTACAAAAGGTCCTGCATAGAAGGAAACTTACCTGCCATACCAGGGGAAGTTTAGAGATTGTATATGACTTTTTTGGTACATGTGGCAGTAAACAAAATAGGTTGCCCAACATCACTCAGTTGCATTGGTATCCTTCAGTCTCAAAAGACTATGGTCTTTTGAGTGTCTGAGAGTCCGCTCCAGAACACGATGGTGGCCTGGGTAGATTAATATGGAGGACAGACTGTTAACCAAGCAGCAAATCCCCTCTCTCCACGCCACTGAAATAGTCCAATGGAAAGGCAGAGCCAATATGATTGGTTCCAGCTGCGTCTCAGGAGATACCAGAACATGATTGTAACACCGTCACAAACTGCTTCCGGGACTCTGGCTCTGGATTTTTCCTCGAGGTTGACTTCTGAAGGCTGTTCCATAGATGGGTATAGCCACTAGGCAGTGGAGGTTTGAGGTGGGAGTTTTCCTTCTCCAGACAACCCACGTTCAGTGGGATTTTGTTCAGGTTCAGTCTGGCTCCTCAACAAAGGCCTTCCTGGCATGGGAGTCCCTGCCAGTAGCTACGCTACCACCAGCATAGCCCTTTGTATCACTGGAGCACACAGTCCCATCACCACGAAAAGGTACTGTCCATCGTACATCACTCAATATAACACCTTTAATGATAATGGGCTTTAATGATAATGATAATTGGCTTTAATGGGGTGTAGGTGGCACAAATGGCTAAGACACTGTGCCTGTTAACCAGCAGGCCAGGGTTCGAGACCCAGGTCGGCCCCACAAGACAGGGTGAGCTCCTGTCCTTAGCCCAGCTCTGCGACGCCAGCTGGATCCAATCGTATTGACTCTGCCTTTCCAATTCAGTGGCGTGGAGAGGGGGGATTTGCTGCTTGAGTAACAGCATATCCTCCATAACAATCCAACCCAGGCTTTCATGCTTTGCATGCAGCATATGCAGCACCAAGCATGATACCATAGTCTTCCAAGACTGACAGAGGCCTGCTTTAATGATAACATCAGTTTTTGAGTATCTTCACTGTCCAATTTTTAGATAAAGTCCTCATTAGGTTAATGGAAGATCACTGGCTTCCACCTGCTTTTATTTCCTATAATGAGCCCCTTTTTATACAATAAGGTTTATGAAAGGCGAAAACGTTGGCTCATGGGGAAGAGATGGATGAACATAATAAGGCTTCTGTTGGAGGGATTTATGATGTATATTTAGCATTGCAGACAACATAGTAAATCACTGCCACAGCCAATGTAAAAGATACATTAGTTGCCATTTGTTTTTCACCAGCATATCTGGGTCCTTTTCAAATGTCATTGAAAAGATTTATTCAGCAGCCTCATTTTTATATTATTAAAAAGACTATTACACATTATAATGAAACCCTTAAAACATGGCAAATTATTTCATTTTTGTTTTGTGGTTTCTAGCATTAATATTACACACATGCTCACACAACCACACCAAGACATACACACACACACACACACACACACACACACACACTTCAGTACCAGGTACGATTACTGCTTGCAAAACTTTAGTGATAGACCAAGAGTGGATAAAACCAAGACAAATATGAAAAATTGAGTGACCCAAAGTTATCCCTCTGTTGTCTGGTTTGGACGTGGATACCAACAATCAAGTGGCTGATTAGTTTTGACCCTTCTGTTTTCTTATAAATGCAAAGTTGGGGAACACAAAAAAGAATTGGGCTAAAATTCAAAAAAATGAAAGTAGTGTACTAATACTGGAAATCTTAGTGTGGATTTCTGTGGATGAAAGCCCCACTGATCTCTACATGGTATGCAGAACAAGGAATTTTTTTGAATGTAATCCTCTTTAAAGATAAGGGGAACGCTTATTCTCCATTTTTTAAAATAGTCTTCTCCAACATCATAATTCAAAGTTATCTATTTTTCAGTGATCAGCCCTCCTTGTGGTCCTGCTATATAAGGAAGCCCAGGGAACCCTGGCATCCAGTATCAGCTATAGATTGATACTGCAGTACAGCAGTACCTGTAGTGTAGGGTGGATGCAAGGGGAATGGCTGCTGGAGTTGTGCTGTATCTTGAGGTGGGTTGGTGTTGTTGTGCAATGTCCTGAGTTTGAGAGGCAGGAGTGGTGCTTAGGCCAGCATAAGACATAGAACTTATCATGCGCCCCAATGGGTCTAAGATTTACCCCTGCTCCTGAGGTGGCCTAAGTCAGAGAGGCTGGGAGGGAGCATGTCTGCCTAGGAAACAGGCTCTGGATATGGCCTAACTTCTAGGCCATGCCCTCAACACACCCCTGCTGAGCTGCCTAGGCTAGCACTGCTAAGCCGGTGCAGGTCCATCTGTCTTGGGCCAGCGTAAGTGGACTTAGGCTAGCCCAGGCCATTTCTGGTGCAGCAAAGTTGGCCTATCTGGCATTATGCTGGCCAAAGTGCCAGATAGTTAAAAGTTTGGAGACCTTTCTTCTATAGGATTCTTGCCCACAGTAATAAATGAAATGGTCATCTGAATTAAATTCACCTATTCCTGAACATTTCAGTTCACTAACTTCTAAGTTGTCAGTGTTCAGACTTGCCATCTCCTGTTTGGCCACATCCAACGTACTTTGATTAATAGATCTGACATTCCAAATTCCTAACTTCCAGGTACATCCAAATCTGGGCATCCTTTCGGCTTTGGCCCAACTTCTTCAATCCTTCTGGAGCTACTTGTAATTGCCCTCTGCTGTTGCACAGTAGCATATTGGACACCTTCTGACCTCAGGGTCTCATCTTCCAGCATCATGACTTTTAGCCTTTTGAAATGGATGCTTTTTGGCAAGATGCTGGAGTGGAATGTCATTTTCTTCTGCAATGGATCACATTCCCCCATATGCCAATGCTATATCTTTATATAGGAAAAGGATGATTCTTTGTAATAGAAGAGAACTTTTGATAGTGCATTCCTTTCTGCACAATTGTGTTGACATCTTCATTGTGATGAATGTGAGGATGTCTTGGATTCAGGAATAACTGACATTTTCATCCATTGCAGCCCTAAGTTCTCGTTCTATATGTTTGTGTCAGGGCTTCAACTAGTTGAAATTCCCCAACAGTTCCAGCCACCACAAAAACTCAAACACTACACACTCCAAAAACAGTAATTACATAATGTGTTCTGAAAATGTAATAGAAAGCCTGAAGCCAGAGTCCTGTCAAAATCAATATGATGTCTCTCAAGCAGTGATATGCCTTTTAGATGAGGAATGTGAAACACAAAATGATTACAGCAGAGCACTTTCAAATGTTTCATGTTATAGCTACAAAACCAAAAAATGCAACTCAGATCAGGACATGCGTGGGTAACAGGTTACCTGCACCCTCCTCTGGAAGCCCCTTCTCTCATGGTTTATGATGTAATATAACACAGTTTGGTTCTTCACACAGTGAAAATAGTTTTCACTTGGTTTAAAAGAAGCAAATGTAAATACAGTTCAAATAATGCATTGGGACAATGTTTCTGAAAGTGGGGTTGGGACTCTCTAGGGTGGGTTGCAACTTAATTTCAGGGAGGTTACAAAAAGCTGGGTACCACCATCTTGGAATCTGGTAGTCCCACCATCTTGGAATGGGGCACTCATGTTGCTATCCATACTTTCCTGTGTGTAAGTCTCACTGAACACTCATTGAATAATGAGACACCAGGGTAGACATAAATGGACTCTGCAAGCACAGTTCTCTTCTGGCCATAAAATCCACTTCTGGGGGTCTTGAACAGATTGTCATTCTCAAAAGAGGGTCCTGGGCTGAAATGTTTGCGAACCACTGTACTAGGAAGTAGAAATCATTGTGGCATTCCATACTCAAATAGTAGCTGAAAAGGGGCATGAATAAACCAGGAAGCAGTGCTGGTAAAGAAATGTGAATTCTTCATAATTAGCAGTTCTGACTGGAAGTAAAATTCAAATAATAAATATATTTATGAAAGAAATCTTGTTTATATTAGCATAAAAAGCACAAGACCATTTTTATGATTCAATAAATCAATATTTAATGAATCAAATAAATACAAGGTTCTGCACTTAGACCAAAATAACAAAAGATACAGGTATAAAATAGGAGATAACTGGTTTGGCAGTACATTGGAGTTGCAATGGATCACAAGCTGAACATGAGTCAGCAGTATGATGCATCTGTAAAGAAGGCAAATGCCATTTTAGCATGTGTTAGTAGTACCGTAGCTTCCAAGTCATAAGAAGTTTGGTGGTTCTTTGCTCTGCTTTGTAACGGGTGCAATCCTAATCACGTCTACTCAAAAGTAAGCCCCATTGTGTTCAATGGGTCTTACTCCCAGGAAAGTGTCTTTAGGAATGCAGCTTAGGCTTCATCTGGAGTATTGTGTCCAGGTCTGGGAACTTCACTTGAAAGACGCATCCAAACAGGAACAGTGTCAGGATCAGAGGAGAGTGAAGATGACAACACAAAAACAAACCTTATGAAGAAATGTTGTGGGAACTTATTATGAAGAGGAGAATAGAAGGTTGGAGAAGAGAAGGCTGAGATGAAATATGATAGCATTTTTCCAATATTGGAAATATGGACGACGAATTTGTTCTTGACTGCCTCTGAAAATAGAACTAGATCTAATTTCTGTTGAAACTAGAAAAGATTCTGACTGGATATCCGAAAAAATTTTCTGATGGGCAGGACAGTTCGGCAGTGGAATGAATGCCAAGGAGGTTGTAGATTCTCCCAGTCTGGAGATCTTTAGAGACTTGACAAGCACCTGTTGATGATGCTCTAGGAAGATTTCCTGCTAGAGGCCAAGTGTTGGATTAGATGGCCCTCCCAACTCTATGGTTCTGTATGATATTCTACCTTTTGCATTTAAGAAAAGAGTACTTTCAAATATTTGCAAATCACGATCAATATTGTGTCTCTATATTGCCAGTAGTAAATTTCTGTCTGGGGTGGTTGAAATTGCTTACAAATCACCCTCAAAATATTTATTGCATTATTAAATACAAGTGATTTGTTTTTGGATGACTCTTTAGGAAAAGCTGTTGAAGATATTAGTATCTGAGTAACACCCTGGCTGGTGACATACAGCAGGAAAAATATTTTTAAAGATCATGTAAATTCATTCATAACAGAAAAAAGTTCTGAATTAGCTGCATTCGCTCCATAAAATATTATTAACTCTTACAGGAAAAGTGAAAGGAAGACATCTTGATTCAGAGAGATAAGTTGCACAATGAATAAAATATTGCTCAGTGTATTGTAAGGGTAGACTATAATATATGGGACACAATCGTCCCTCTTAATATTATGAGCTCCTTGTAAAAATTGATAGTGCAGTGAATCTTTCATCTGAGATGGTTAATCTTGTTATCTTGTTTAACAACAGTGGCTAGAATTGCACTGCCACAGACAACAGTAATACAAAGAAACACTACCACGGGTTGATCTATTATATTTAGAACTGAATAAAACAAGCAGAGGCACAGTTTCTTCTGGAAAAAGGAAATTATGAATATTGAGAAAAAATTGTGATATTTTGTTTTTTTTCATCTTTATCCAAAAGGAGGTCTCTGAGAAGAAAAGGTGCATTATTAGGTATAACTTAGTAAAGCTTCTTCAACTCTTTGGTTATAAAAAGGAGGACATTGCCATAGAACCTCAAATTGTCCTTGCTACATCCTAATGTATTGCAACGGAGGGAGGAGAGGGGGAGGTGGAGTCAGGATCCAACGTTCTGTCAGATCCTGACCCTGTTATGAGGGCCGGCAGGAGTGATGCATCAAGTCTCTGATTTGCTTGCATTTGTGCCACTTCCAGAGTCTGAGTAAACCCATAGAGGCCACTGTAGCTTTATCCAGTGCTGGATTTACGTATAAGCTAAACAAGCTATAGCTTAGGGCACCACGCTCTTGGGGGCCCCCAAAAAATTTAAAGGAAAAATATGGATGCACATTTCCAAAATATAAGATAAAAAACAAATAAATAATTTGTTGTGTAGGCTCCTATGATGTCCTGCTAGCCTGCTGGACATATAAAGGGCCCCATTACCTTCAATAGTGATTTTCAACCTTTTTCATTTCATGGCACACTAACAACGCACTGAAATTCTCAAGGCACACCATCAGTTATTTTTACTATTGACAAGGCACACCAGGCTATTCAACTCCCTCAGTTTTCCTATTAATTAATTTCAATCCCCAAATTTCCACGGCACACCTGAGGACACCTTAGGACTATTCATGGCACACTTGTTGAAAATCACTGGCTTAGGGCATCATCAAACCGGCTGTGGATTTACCTTGGGGAAGGGGACAAGCCTCTCCTTCCCACGATAGCATGGTAGCAACTTCCTGCCTGTTCCAGTGCAAGTTAAGATTTGCTGCCCGCATACTTTATGCTGGTGTTCAGCATCAGGTTCAGAGGTAGTTAATTATAAAAATAAAAGCAACAATAAAAATAAAACCAACAACCAAAACAGAAGCATATAAGATTCCAGTACATGCAGTCCCTGTTTTGACTTTTAGAATTGCCCTGATTGATGAAGAACTACAATATCCCATATTGCACTGGAAATATATTATTTGCTCTCTTCACTTTTGTCCAAGGATTTGGTTCCTTCTCCCCTCAAGAGAGCTCTGTGAACATCAGTGCTCCTATGAACTTGGCTAATCACTGCTTTGGGCTAATTGTGCTTTTTAACAAAAATTCCATCAAGAAATATATGTTTTTGGAGTGCATTTGACCACCAGGAGCTGTCAGCAGGTGGAAAATTTCCAGGACTACACAATATTTTCCAACACAAATCCTATAATCTGTGATATTGGCTTGAAAATCTATTTTATGCATCATATTGCCAAAAGCTTTCCTAATGAGAAAAAAAGAAATCAATGCTGAAAATTTGAAACGAAACAGAATTAAGATGCTTACATCAGCATTAGTGTTCCTACAGGCTCCTAAGCTGTAGAATATGTTATTGCATTATTGCAGGTTGGAGGCAGTAATTTTAAAAACATCTGCTTTGTATGCCCAGTTCTAGCTACAGTGTATATTTTTGGATGATTCTCTCATTCTGGGATCATTGTGTTATACAGACTTCTGATATGAGAGAGAGCATGCAGTAGGTAAACCACAGAGAATTATAATAACTCTGTTAAGAAGTATGGATTATGAGAAGGACATAGAGAAGAAACAAAGATTCTGATTTCTACGAGTCCTGTTATTTATGGCACATACAATGAATTTCAAGTGTATCCAAATACTAGATGTCAATTTGTGCACAAAACTGAGGGTTTCCAACATGGCAGTATATATTTTCCCTTCTATGTTTTATGGCAGAGATTTAAAAGAAGGTGTTCATTTGGTCTATACACAGAGACATCTCTGCCTCACACTGTACAGTAAGCAGCATGAGCAGCGGTGCTTACCTTCAGCAGTGTGTCAGATGTTTGGGAAAGACATAATAATGTACCCTGATCATCCAGTATTTTGCTTTGGTTTAAAAATGAAAAGCCCACCTCCTTTTTGTTAATTTTGGGACACATCAGGCACTGCCAAGCAATCTCACAAGTGAGTGAAAAGGGTGAAATCCATAGTAACTACGAGGAGTCCTTCCTCCGAAGTAGGAACAAGTTACTCTGGCATGCAATATGAATTTCCCATAGGTTTTCACTAGGTGGAATGGTTTTCACTAGATCTCTCACGTGTCCCTATAGTTACTCTGGATTATGCCCAAAAACACATTTAAAGATGAATGTGCACAACATCTGGGACCTGAACGGCATAAAAATCACCAAAGGATTGGGCAGTAACATCAAACTGCCCTGCTGAGTTTTGCACATAAGGTGATCCATCTCACTGTCTTCACCTTGTGATGCCACTTTCTGAGGTTGACTTTGTCTTGGTGTTGTCAAATGGCTTCACATATCTTGTATCAATTCGGCAGAATTAATTATATTAATTCAGCAGTATTCTGTTATCTATATATATAAAGAGAAAAGCCACTGACTGACTGACTGACTGACTCACTCACTCACTCACTCATCTCTGCCCTGCCTAAACTGGTGGGCCTAGAAGCGTGAAATTTGGGGTGGGTGTTCCTTCCATGACCGAGGGATGCACTAAGAACCAGTTTTTGGAAATTCCAAGTGGAAGGGGGTGAAAAGGGGCGCAACGCGTTTTCCTCCCTATACTTTGCATTGAGAATTGCTGATTCATCAACATTCTGCCCCAACTGCTGGGCCTGAAGCATGGAATTCTGGGAGTTCCTTCTGTCACCTGAACACCCACCAAGAACCATCTGGAGGAATTTAACCCTTCAGGGGCTGAAAAGGGGGCAACGTGTTTCTGTCCTATACTTAACATGGAAGACTGACCAACCTCCAGCAAATTTGGTGCTCGGTGCCTGGTGCAGTGGGGGGACATTGTTCGGGGGAGGAGGTTGCACTGTTGAGGATGCTGCGCATGGGGGGAAGTTGCGCATGGGGGATGATGCGCATGGGGAAAGTTACACATGGGGAAAGTTGCACATCGGGGATGATGTGCATGGGGAAGTTGCGCATGGGGGAAGTTGCACATGGGGGAAGTTGCACATGGGGTATTGATGTGCATGGGGTGTTGATGCGCCGTGGAGGGATGGCATATGGGGAAATGTTACTCCCGCAGCACGGGTACATTTTTCGCTAGTTAATTATAAAAGAATAAATTGTCAGATGCTAAGCTGTTGTCTCATGTTGAATAATGCACTACAATAACTATTGTATAATAAGATAATGTCTTCTTTAGTCCTTAGCTGGTGATTGGGGAGGGGATCCTCATTTCAACCAATACATTGCTGTAAGTGATGCTGGATGCATTATTCATCATCATCTGCTTCTATTCTTAGCAGTCGATGGCAATGTTTTTAGCCTCATGAGTGGTCAGTCGCTGGTTCTTTAGGTCTTGTTCAAACAGTTCAAACCACATCTTTTTTGGTGCTGCTCACTGAACTCTCCAGTGGATAGGTCACTCTCACCAGAGCAGTTTTTATGGCAGCCAATTGGTGCCACAATTCTACAGATGTGGCCCAACAATCTCAGTCTGCTTTTTTGGATTAGTTCTTCAACTTAGGGTTGATGGTTGCACTTTTTCCATATTGTCTCTTCTGGTGGTGGTCACAAAGGGAGACACTCAGGATTTGTCTCAGGCATCACATTTGGAAAGCATCAAGCTTCTTCATATCTGATTTGGGCAGAGTCTATGTTTCTGACCCATTCAGGAGAATTGGCAGGATTAGTGTTCAGAAGAGGTGGATTTTGGTGTTGGTTGAAGTGTTTTACTTCTTCCAAATCACTGAAAAGTTTGGAAAAATAAGACAATGTTCAGGCTGCAGGGACTAGGAATTTCTTGTTTCTTCCCTTTCCTTTTCCTGCTAAATTCCTGTTAAAACATTCTTGAAGTTTTGTCTTTCTTTCAATTATAAAAAGGTAAAGGTGTTCCCTGCAGGTTGTACTGCTAGTTGTGACTGACTGTAGGGTGCAGTACTCATGCCTGATTCTAAGCCTGTTGGACAAAGCCAGCTTTGTCCAAAGACGTTTCCATGGTCATGGGGCCGGCATGACTGCCAAAGGTGCATGGAACGCTGTTTACCTTCCCACTGAGCTGGCAGTTATTTATCTACTTGCATTACCATGATTTTGAACTGCTAGGTTGACAGGATCTTTCAAATATACATCAGAACTAAAATTGAGTTCAAAGTTCTACACCTTGGAGAAATTTGGAAGCTTGTTTGTGAAAGGACTATGGAAGTGTTTGATAGTTAAGAGTGACCCCTGATTAAGTCATTCTAGTCGGGTCACCTGATTATTCAGGTAATTAGTTCAGATAATTAAATCACCTGATTAGTGACCCCTGCCTAGCCTTGAAGCAATGCATAAACGCATTGTCCTTGGTCTCAATTATTCATATTTTAAAATCATATAAATCAGCAGCCCCCCTGTCTGATTGCATGGAAAGAAAATTTTCAGTGGACCACCACAGATGGTGGTGGACCAGTATTATAGTGGGAAGGGAGGCAAGGAGTACTATGTGTACCCCAAATGGGGGTAAAAGCTGCCCTGCCTCCCTGCATCCTACACATATCAGCTACATGGCTCTGGGGAGCTCCTAGAGCCTCTGAGGAGAAGTACAGCATCACCTCTTTGCCAGCCACCTGCTTCTGGGAGGCCACCAGGGTCCTGTGTGCCCACTTGAGGCTTGGCTGTAGTCCCTGAAGGATGAAGCGGTGGTGCAAGTGCAGCTTCTCCTCCATCCTCTAATCATGGTGCACACTTCAGTCTGCCTGGGTCCTACTGTGTGCCAGCCCCTGGCTCAATTCCTTCAAGACTGAAGTGGTGGCAGGCAAAGAAGCTGTGCTTCAGCTTCTTTAACCTTCAGGAAGCTGAGCTGTGAGCAGGTGCACAGGAGGACCAAGGCAGACTAGAGTGTGTATCCTGGATCCTGCAGGTGCCTGCCCACATCCTGGTGGTCCAGTTCCTCACAGCCATAGACTGGTACAGATAGCAGTACCAGTCCCTGGCCCAGGGGTTGGGAACCTTTGATATAAATGATATCAGCACCACAATCACTCTTATTGGTTTTCTAGCATTAAGACATCAACACATCCATGCCTGATCTGATTGGGATTACTAGAAAAGGCACCAGCACAACAAAAGAAAATGAGGAAATTCTTGGCTGCCAACAGTACCGCTTCCTGCTAATGATTGTTTGGTTGAACCTGTGGTGCGAGGAGACAGACTCCTGAAGAAGAGCTTGCTGAGGACATGATGTGGCTGGACTTCTCCCGGGAGGAAGGGGATCCAGAATGCCACTGCGGGGCCACCACCCGATACACCAGCCCTCGCACTCCTCCCATGGAAAGAGAAAGACGGGAGCGAGAAGTCGAAGCAGTCTTGGCGGAGACTTTGACCCCCCAGGAGATGCTGGCCCAGGAACAACGAGAAGAGGAGGAAAGGAAAAGGAGGGTGGCAGAGTACTGGAGGGACCGGAAGGTGAGGGCCTATCGGGAGCCCAGGGGAGGGAGTCCAGGGGGTTTCAGCCTCCGGAGACCCGGGCTTGACAGGGGTCCGGCCTGGTGGAGCAAGGTCCCACCCCCTCCACCCCAAGAGGGGTGGAGACTCCCCAGAGAGTGTGGACCTTGGCTCTCATAAAATGAAAAGAGCGAGAAGATGAGGGGGGCGGGCACTTGGAAGGAGAGTCGGAAGGACGGGGGCTGTCAAGTGCTCGGGAACAGTAGTGACTTACCTGTGCCTTGGAGGAGGACTAGTTCAAAGGGGGCTTACCTGCGGACGAGGGGGAGAACCCAGTTATGAGAAGCCTTACCTGTTCTGGTTGAAGATTCCTGTTTGAGTTGGTTTAATGTGTTACCTGCAACTGTAAGCTGTATACTTACCTGTAACCATAAGCTGTGTACCTACCTGTAACCATCATGCACCGAGCCTCTGTAATGGAAGAGAGTAAAAGTATTGTTTTGGAGATTCCCCGTGTCCCCGTGGGATTATTTTAGTGAAGACGCAGCGATGGGAGCGTGTGGGCCTGGAGGGAGATCAGTCACGTCAACCCATATCACTACCCCGGAACACCCGCATGACAGAACCCAGATAGCATTTTTAATTGATTGATAATTTTCTCTCTGCAGTCAAGGAAATCCATGAAACAAAACATGCTCTCAATATTATTTGGTTAGATTTTTTGGTGGGATACCTTAACGGAGTTACAGAGAGTGTGAATCTGGCCAATTACTGTGTGTCTGCCCAAGAATCTTTTTTCTGTATTTGTATGTGACTGAAAACTGCAGGTTGCCAAGTGAATTTTGTTTTTCTAACCCATCTGCTAGAGTCTATTAATTCACATTTATGTCTCAATGCTTGTGCTTTTTTTCCCAGATGGTGTACACAGAAATCAAGTCTTCATGGTGTGATATGAAATAGTAATGTCTGACACATTCTAAAATAAATTAAACCCAGCATAATAAATTTTAAAAAGAGGCAGAAATCAGTAGTTTAGCAAAGTTTCAAATTATTATTTTATCTGTTGTAATGTACTTCATTACTTCTGCCTTTGATTTATTGCTGGATATAACATTAAAAGGCTGTTTATCAGAAGTCCTCTTTCCTAATGGGGATTTTTCTAATTTGCCCTAAGGAATCTGGGTTAAATAAAAACTACTTAATCAAATAAATCAATGATTTGGATCTCTCAAGGAAAGACTTTCAGTCAAAATGTATAGATGCATTTACAGAGGTATGGTACAGAATAAATCTTTTTTTTTGTGACAAAACTGCAAAAGTAATCTAGCTTAGCAAAATCTGTACTAGTTCATCCTTACAGAGCATCAATGCCTTTCAGACCATTCAATAATAATTTATCACAAAGGTAGAAGGGTGTTAGCTCACTGGGCCATCTGGGCCTAGTCAACATATAGCTTGACATATAAGTGGCTTCCATTTTCACCATCCTCACTTTGCACACCTGCAGATTTTTGTATGTCATATATCTGATTATAGTATTTGACTGGGCAGGAATGCTGCAGCAGTTGTGTGAACTCAACAAAAATGTTGAGTTCAACAGTTGACCTTCAACATCCCTTCCAAATCTTATTTTTTTAATCCTCTAGCCAAACACACTAATGCAAATGAAACAAAACACACAAAAGTAAACAAAAGCACTAAAAAAATTTGTCTGTCTCCCATTCAAGCAACAGCCCCATACATTAAATGGACTCCAAAATTTTGAAGGTGGATGCTTTTGTTTATGTGTCTGGCCCATGTACTTTTAAATAAGTGGAGATATATCTGAAAAGTTGATCAACTGTTGTCAGTGAGGCAACTTGTCAAAGCTTCTTTAAAATCCAGAAATCTTTGATTGAGAATTCACAAAGAAATATAAATGTACAAATTGTTGATACCAAGTCTAATGTCATTGGTTCTGAGAGTTGCTGTGATCGCAAAGAGCTGCTTGAGGTGGAGTTAGCATATTTCTGCTATTTGTTGCAAAGTCAGCAGCCATTGATGTTATATGGACATACTTATACACCAACCAGTTTAATTGACAGTGCTGTTGTGGCAGTGGTCTTAGCAAATGATACATAAAAGATAAGGAAAAAATGCCTTTTATGGGACCAATTTCTGTTTGTGACAAAGATTCAGCTTTATTTCACTATAGAAATATAAATAGTTGCTCACAACATAGGTCTTCATCAGCAGAATCATAAATATGTCTTCACTGCACAAAATGTACTTTTCCCAATACTTCTGAACATTTCTATTGCCCAGTGCGCATTTAATATAAACAGTATCATCAAATGAGAAACCAGTTAAAATGTCTCAGATAGCAATCTCTTTTCTATTTCAGCACTTCTTCATGTGCTGCACTTGGTATTTCAGCGGAGAGATCATCGGTTAAGAGCTCATTTAAGCTGCTACACATAGTAGATGAAAGTAGTCTAGAGGATATATGGATGCATGCCTTCAAGAAGCAAGGGAATTATAGTATTGTATACCATACAATTGGAAGAGCTTTCTATTTGGGTAAGGAGTATCATTTGCACTTGTACTAAAATATACAAATCAATTTGGACAAAATCTTCTCTCACTAACCAGCCTTATGTAATTATGAACATGTTCATGCATGTCCTGACCCTTCCCAGATCTTCTGGGGAAGCCGTGTGCAAGTACAGTATAGTAGGCTTTCCATTATATCATCAGTATCTCAATACTGTTGAATCCAGTGGATGTTGGGGAATCTCCTCAGGGTTGGGAATTTTCTTCCTATTCCCCTGTGAAGAGCTGTAGCTCTGGCAATGGGGCTCCTTGCTATTTTGTGGTGCAGAAATGACAGCCTCTGTGTCAAACCTTCTGGCCCCACATAGCATTCAGGATCCAGTTGAGCAGGGTACCACCAGTTCCATCTCCCTCCTGCGCTGGTTCCTTTCCTACTCTCATTCCACCACAACCAACCTTCTAGAGGCTACACCACCACCTGGCGTCTCACCCCCAGGGGCAGTGCAAAGTGGAAAATATCCTTGATTTAGTGAAAGAAAGTCCCAGATTCAATTTAATATCTCCAAGAATAGACCTTGAACTCCAACCTTATTTTCATGATATGCTGCATACAGGGGAGAGCCCTATAATGTGACAAGCTCTCTGTTGGTCTGCAGAACACTACTGCCAATGCAAAGGCCAGAAAGCCATCTGCCAACAGCAATGCTTTAGAAACTGGCAATTGGCACAGTTCTGGTGTCAAATGTTGCAGATTGCTCCAGGCCACCTTGGATCAGGCAAGGACAGGGATTAATCAGTACCACTGAGTGCCACCAAATCCCATTCTCCCATCCTGTGCCTGGCATGCTCCCCTTGACATAACATATGTATGCCTCCAAAAGCAGTGGCATAGATTTCAGTGAGTCTAGAATGGCCAGAGAGGCAAGTAACATGTTTCTATAATTACCTATTCCTGATCCTCAGTAACCCTACAATCCAGAGTAACTACGGGAGCACGTAAGAGACATTACGTGCACCCGTAGTTACTGCACCACCTAATGAAAACCTATGGGAAATTCATATTGCAATCCAGAGCAAATTGTTCTTACACCGGAGCAAGGACTCCCCGTAGTTACTCTGGATTGCGCCCTAAGTCTGCGGGACATAACAAATGTTCTTTCAACAGCCCTGCAATATGCAGGCCAACCCAAGATAGGATTTGGCTATTAGAAAGTTATTTCCTTGAGTTTGGCCGATCCTCCACTAAATGAAACAACTCAGTTGAATTTTCAAAATGCAATCTTGTGTTTATATAAATAACTTACATTGTGTTCAGTTTGGGCTTACTTCCAGTAAGGATGCAGATAAATCAGAATTCAGGAGAAATTCAGGACCTACTGAGTCTCTGAAAGAAAAAAAGAACAGCCCAGGAGATATTTAGCTTTGCTTCACTTTCTGGGTTTGTTTTACATGCAAAATTAATGTCATGGGTTTTTCATAATGCTATTTCTATAAGTATTCTGCTTCTCTCTCATTTTTCTTTCCATTCTTCTATTTTCATTATTACCTTTTGGTACTTTACTGATCATTATGCCCTTAAATTCCTAAATTGAATATTTCCTGTATCAGGAAACATTTTATTTCTGCATTTAAAATTTTAAATAAATTTTATTTTAGTGTCAATCAAAAGGAAGCAAAGCATGTCACCCATGAGCATCTTGACAATTAAAGTGAGAAAAGGGACGAATACCTGGAAGTTACCCATATGACAATATTATCATCTCGTTCAAGAAAGAAGATAGTTGGGTGGGAGGGACAAACTTTGTCTCTCCTAGCTTTGAAATGACATTATATATTGAACATGTATTGGAAACTCAAATTCATTTCCTGTTTCTAGAAAAGGTCATGTAGAAAGGGAGAAACAGGCCTACACTGCTCAGTTAGAGTTTCTCATCTTTGCCCTAGATTTGCTTCCACACAATTGAAAAATGATGCTTTGAGCAAAGCCATGATGGTGGATATTACCATATGCCAGACCCATAGCAAAATATGAGAGAATGTCATAAGGCATTGCCCAGAAAAGAGATGGCTATGAGTGAAGGCTAGAGAGAGCGAAAAAATGGCAGTATGTTTCATATATGGAGCAAAGGTTATAAAGAGGATTATTTTACTTTTTATTGTCCTGATCTAGCAGAAAAAACAAAACTTAATGCAATATTATTTTTATGGCATTATTGTCTGTTTCACCATTAATAATAGAGTTTCCTTCTTTCTCTTCTTCCTCTTTCTCTTCTTCTTCCTTGGACACAATTACTAAAAGATTCTGCTTGATATATGAAGACTGCATCCCTGCAGATGTATTGCGTATTTAGGTATATATTTATTGTTTGACAGAAAAACTCAGAGAACTGTCAAGGCTACTGACAGTTTCAGTGAGGAATTAGGCAATGCTGAATTAGGTATCACATGCAGTTGGGCTACAAATCCCATGATAATGAAGGGCCTGATTCACTGGCAAGTACTTTTTCCACCCAAGCCCCTATAAAATGAATGGAAACTGTTTTCATGTGTCCCCAAAAGTGTTTTGTATTTTATTGTTGCGTGGTGTATTGTGCCCAATAAATTTATTTTGGCATTTGAAAGGAAACTAATTCAGGGTGCAATCCTGATCAATTTAGGCAAGCACAACTTCCCATCTCTCTGTTCCAGTAATGGGGTGAGGAGCCTGGTGCATGTCTGCACACAGATATAAGCCCCCCTTCCAGGAGTGGACAAGAAATGCCATATGGCACTTTTGTAACACCCAGCCCCCAGACCAGCACAGGACTTGTACTGGGACTTGTGCCAGCCTAACTGGGGATTAGGATTGCAGCCTCAGGATTGCAAGTCCCAAATTGGCCTTTGTGTGTCGCATAATTGCTGTAAGTCACTTCTGTGGCACTCTGGGGGGTTAGCTCAGTGTACAGACATGTACCAGCCTCCTCACACCATCACAGGAATGGGGAGCAGGTGAGTTATACCAGCCTAAATTGGTTAGGATTATGCCCTCAGTCTTTTGCTGGGGTGGGGTGAGGGGAAGGTTGAAGCTATAAATGTAGAAATGCAGCCATTTTGAATAAATTCATGGTGGATTAACTCTGATCCTTCAGGTAAACAGGGGGGGGGGGGGAGGGAAAACATACATAGCTTCTGGACAATAATCACGTGTTTTGAAATGCCAAACAGAAAGTTCTCCAACGACTAAAGTGAATTATACTGATAGGTAACTCTGATGGTAGTCTGATTACGTATGTGTAATAATTAGGTCCGTATTTATATTTATATATATACAGTACCAGTGAAATGTACCTGTGTTGCGGGAGTAAAATACCCCCACCTACACCATCCCCCATTGTGCAACACCCCCATTGCGCAACATTCTACATTGCGCAACACCTTCCCATGTGCATCAACCCCCATATGCATCAACCCCCATGTGCAACATCCCCTCATCAGCATCAACCTCCATGCGCACCAACCCCCCATGCACATCATCCTCCCATGCACACCAACCCCCACATCCACAGAATCCCCCCATGCACATCAACACCCCATGTGCATCAAGCTCCCATGCGTATCAAGCTCCCATGCGCATCAAGCCCCCATGCGCACCACCCTCCCATGCACGTCACCCTCTCATGCACATAACCCTCCCATGGGCTTCACCAGCCCATGCGCATCACCCCACCCTGTGTGTCACTCCATCATGTGAATGATGATGTGCATGTGCATGATGTGTATCACCCCATCATGCACACCGACCCACCATGTGCACTGATCCCCCATGTGCATCAATCTCCCATGCACACTAACCCCCCCCCCATGTGCATAACCCTCCCAGGTGCACCAAACCCCCCATGTACACCAACCTCTCATGCATCAGCCATGCTTATTAATCCCTCATGTGCATCACCAACACCAATCAGCCATACTTATTAATCCCTCATGTGCATCAACCCAATGGGCACCAACCCTCATGCGCATCACCCTCTTATGTGCATCACCCCCTCCATGTG
Organism: Cryptoblepharus egeriae; assembly: GCA_030015325.1. NCBI lineage: Eukaryota > Metazoa > Chordata > Lepidosauria > Squamata > Scincidae > Cryptoblepharus > Cryptoblepharus egeriae. The sequence goes on from JAREYC010000007.1 coordinate 31,068,350, forward strand.
CAACACCCCCAATGCACAGCATCTCCTCCAGTGCAACATCCCCCACGTGCACCATTCTCCCCCAACTGCACTCTCTCTCCCAGTGCATCTGCTGGATGTTGATCAGTCAGTCTTCAATGTTAAGTATAGGACAAAAACACACTGCACCCCTTTTAAGTCCCTTAAGGGTTAAATTTCTCAACACCAGTTGTTGGTGGGTGTTGATGTAACAGAAGGAACACTCTCCCCAAATTTCACGCTTCTCAGTCCAGGGGTTGGGGCTGAACATCCCTCAGTCAGGAATTCTTCAATGAAAAGTATAGGGAGGAAACCATGTGGTTTCCTTTTCACCCCCTTTCGGTGGGAATGTCTGAAATCTGGTTCTTCATGGGTGCCTCCATTACTGATGGAACACCCTCCCAAAATTTCACACTTCTAGGTTCAGCTATTTTTCCTGGGCGCTGATGAGTGAGTGAATGATTGAGTGATTGAGTGAGTGAGACAGTGACTTTTCAGTTTTTTATATACAGATGATAGCAAATAATTGTCAATTCTGGTTTTCAATATATATAACAACAAACTTCAGGGAGAACCCTCCAACTGCTCAACAATACTCCCTCTCCCATCACTGCTAGAACTAGTTCTGTTAGCTGGCTGTACTTTCCAGCTATCACAAATGACCTTCTAATATAAGTGGAGGCATGTAATTCCAGAACAGCAGTAGTGAGACCAAAGCAGCTCTTTAGATTACATCAGCTTCATGTAGGCCTGCTGTTGAAGCTAGGTCTGTGGGGAAGATGAGAAGTGGGGAGACAATTCATTGACAGTGCAGTCCTAGAGATGAGATAGGTTGGCATAAATCCCTTGCGCCAACCTGGGGTATTGTCAAAGTGCCAAAAGACACTTCTATAACACCCCTGTGGAGTTAGGTCAGCGCACATATGATCTAAGGGGAGTTAGAATTGCCCTCTAAATTACATCAACAATATTTTCTGTCAGTCAAGTGACAAACAAGTTAAAAGTTTCACTTTTTTTAAGCCAAACAAATAAAGTCTAATGTCTTGATGACTTCCAGGGCCAAGAAACTTATTTATGTCACCATCCTTCTGTTCCATCATTGTGGCTTTTGTTCCTTTGAGCTTCTGGATGGGACAGTGTGTGACTTGGGAGTGCTCTAAGCGCCTGCATTGTTCCAGCCCAATGCTTGTGAATGGATTGGTAGTCAAGTCAATTTGCAGGTAAAAGCAATGGGGAAGTTAAATACTCTCTTTTCATAAAGATTTAAAATGAGATGCAAGCAGATGCAAAAACCATATGTTTTGAAGCAAATGAATAAGGACAATTGTGATGCACAGAGGTGCACCCAAGATGCTCCAAAGTACTTAGAAAGTAGGCTATTGCACAAAAAGGACAAAAATATCTGAAGACATAAGATTCTCAAGCACTAGTGACAAAAAATCATATGAGTTCTGAACTATGAGTAGTAGGCTGGATAATCTCTGGATAATCTCTCCAAGGTCAATTTTAAAATAGGATGTCAAATCTGAATGATGGTCCTCTTAGTAGTGTTAGTTTCTTTGTAAGGCATGGCTTTATGCTAAAGTTGGTGTGTACCGTATTTCCTTAAAGGCGATTAATCTTAAGCCAGTCAAAGCTAATTGAGCTCAGAGAGTTACAGTCTATTCTGAAGTGAAAGCATTTGATTCACCCATAAAAATTTGTGAACCAGATAATTTAGAATGAAAAGAACATGCCAGGTTTACTTTCTCCATGTCCATCAACAGCAACCCTCTAGTAAAGTTGCCAAACACAGATGACAACCTAATGAATCTTTAGTGGGAAGAAAGCTTCTGTTGACTCAGGCAACAGAACAGTTGAATACAAGTGTGACCCCATTCAATATATATGGACAGAAGTGCTTAAGTGCTTAATTCATACTTAATACAGAGATATTGGCTATTAAGCCTTCACATTTCATTTGAAAAATAACAACTATCAATAGGGAATAGGATTATTCATTAGAAGATGTCATAAATTGCTGAAGCATAGCACATTAGAAGCATTGTTCTGTTTTTGCATTGACTTCTGGGGGGTTTCAGACATTTAGATTTATCTATATACCAGCGAAAAGCATTTCACTCCGCATTGCGGGAGTAAAATTCCCCCATGTGCCATCCCCCCACAGCGCAACACCCCCCATGTGCAACATCCCCCCATGTGCATCAGTTCCCCATGTGCATCAGTCCCCCTTGTGCATCAGTCCCCCATGCGCATCAGTCCCCCCTGCGCAACATCCCCCATGCACATCAGTCCCCCATGCGGAACTTCCCCCATGCGCAACTTCCTCCCTGCGCATCTTCCCCATGCACATCATCCCCATGTGCATCAACCCCCATGCGCATCAACCCCCATGCGCTAGTGCAACTTCCCCATGTGCAATTTCCTCCCATGTGCAACTTCCCCCATATGCAACTTCCCCCCATTCGCATCAACCCACCATGCATATCTTCCCTTGTGCAGCATTCTCCCCAGCGCAACCTCTTCCTCCAAACAACGTACCCCCAGTGCACCAGGCACCGAGCACCAAATTGGCTGGATGTTATTCAGTCTCCCATGTAAAGTATAGGACAAAAACACGTTGCACCCCTTTTTAGCCCCTTAAGAGTTAAATTTCTCCACATCAGTTCTTGATGGGTGTTCATGTCACAGAAGGAACACCCTCCCCAAATTTCATGCTTCTCGGTCCAGGGGTTGTGGCAGAGCTTCCCTCTGTCACAAATTCTTCAATGCAAAGTATAAGGAGGAAATCACATTGTGCCCCTTTTCACCCCCTTCCGGTTGGAATTTCAAAAAAACAGGCCTTAGTGCACCCCTCTGTCATGGAAGGAACGCCCACCCCAAATTTCACGCTTCTAGGCCCAGCAGTTTTGGCAGGGTTGTGATGAGTAAGTCAGTCAGTGAGTTAGTGAGTCAGTCAGTGAGTGACTTTTCTCTTTTATATATATAGATAGAAGATTTCCAACCCCCCTTATAAAAATATGACAGTATTGAAGCCCTACCTGGCTTTGAATTTTTAGTAAGACTTGATGTTTGATATTTTACCCTACTTGAATTGTTGAATACTTTTAAGATAAGATTGGTTTATCAACAACCCATTCACATGGTGATCAGCTCATCATGGACAATAATTTCAGTTTGATTGTCACTGTTCTGCACTTGATATAAAAAAAGAAAATCATGGGAAGAGCCAGCTTATAGACTTCAATCAGGTTGTCATGTGATAATACTAATCATCATACAAATAGCATCATTAGGCTGGTTTTCCTCCCATTTCAACAAGCTTTTTGTAGAATTTAGAGAGAAAGTACAGTGGTGCCTGATGTAAAGAACGCCTCACGTAAAGTATGTTTCACGTAACAAACAAAAATTTCCTATAGGATTCTGCTTCACGTAAAGAACACATTCGTTGGCAGTTGGGGCAACCTAAGATGCAAGTGAGGAGTTTATGGAACTTGGTCACAGAAATTTCTGAAAACCTTCAACAATGCTGAGTAAAGGAGAAAGTTTCCAAGTGTGGTAAAAAAAAAAAAGTCCAATGTGCAATAGTCCAAGTCTCTCACTTTTATTTGCCTCTCATGGCTGAACTAAATGTCATATATAAGTGGGGTCCTGATTTTAAAACAACAATAAAAACAGCCTTCCATGTTTAGAGTGTGAAAAGAAAGGGTAGGCCATAGTGCTGACTGGCACAAGATATACAGTGGTACCTTGGTTTATGAGCATAATTCATTCTGGAAGCATGCTTGTAAAAAATGCTTGTCCATCAAAGTGAATTTTCCCAGAAGAAATAATGTAAATTCAAGCAACTGTGCTGGTATATTGACCGTAATAAAGGTTTATTATTATAATTCAAGCAATTTGTTCCACAACACAGAAATATTCATTTAAATGATTACAGTACTGCAATATAATACAAATAATAAAGAAAATACAAAATATAAAGAAAAATAAAACAAATTAATTTGCACTAAGCTGCAATCCTAAACACACTTTCCTGGGAGTATGCCCCATTGAAGATAATGGGACTGAGTAGATAAGGTTAGGGTTGCACCCTTCGATTCTCAGGCCACAATCTGCTCCCCTTACACAGGACTGTGCCAAATTGGTTGTAATAGGGCTTACTTTAGAGCAGACATGCAAGGCTAAGGGCAAAATCCAGAGCAGTTACGGGTCCACGCAGTTATGTCAACCTCTAGTGTTATCTTGTGGAAAGTCACCTTAACTGCTCCGGTGCAAAGGGCTTAATTTTTAATATATTATTATACAGTGCAATCCTATGTGTGTCTACTCAGAAGTAAGTCCCATTTTGTTTAATAGTACTTGCTTCCAGGAATGTGTGATTAGGATTGCAGCCATAATTACCAGTACTTAATATTAATATTAATTAATTACACTGACAAACCAAAAAAAAAATCTTTCGGCAGATATCCTGGTATCCAACATGTTTTCTAAGACAACTGAGACATGTTGATTCAGAATATGCAAACCGTTTATCTCTATCACCCACCGTTCTTGAGATATCACCCAGTATCACTTTCAGTATCACCCAGTAAGTCTTCGAAGTGGCTGTCAGCAATGATCTTCCTTATTTGTGGACCTATCAACATACCTTCTTTCACTTTTGCGGACCGCACCACCCTGATGATGCCATTGGTTGGTTCAATCCTGTTCATGTCTACTCAGAAATAAGCTCAATATGTTTATGTAAGCCCCATTATGTCTCCCAGGAAAGTGTGCTTAGGATTGTAGTCATAAAAAGAAAGCAAGAAGATAAATATTGAATAGCAAAGCACCTACAGCAAATAAGACAAATCCTAATATGCTGAAAAAGAAGAGAAAAGGAACAATTAACATAAAACATATTTTCAACAGGAAAATGAGTGGTCTTTCCTGCCATCTGATTTTAATTACAACTATATTCAATTCTGATCCCTCTGGATTTCTGGCTTTTCTTCTGTTTGCTAACATGTACCTTTTCCACGAGTTTTGTACTTTTTAATCAGCTAGGAAACTCAGCACAGTGTGCTCTGGAATTCAACCTCTTCTCCTGCTCTTCAAAGAAGAACCTGCACAGTACAATTTTTTTTACCAAATGTATGCAGAGAGAAGTGGACCTAAAGTTCTCCCCTTTGTACTGTGAGAAGTATACCTTAAACTTTCAGATAACCTTTTCTCCATGTAGATTTCTTTTATTTTCATTATATAGATCAGGCACCCCTAGTAACAAAGGACTGATTCACACAGGCCATTCCAGATGATAGTTCATAGTGTGACAAATACATGATCGTCACTACTTTGTAACATGGAATTCACTGCCATACTTCCTCTAACACCCTAGATGGGACAAATGTTGTTGGGGTCCAGCTCAGCTTACCAGCAGCAAGGCATGAAAACAGCCTAGAACTGGAATGGGTGCGTAAGGCACCCATCACTCTAGCACACTTCCCACTCCAGGCCATCACCAGCCCAAGGTTCTAGTTTGGGATGAGGACAGTGGAATCTGAAGGCAAACCCTCAAGTACCCCCAACTGTGACACCACCTCCACACCTCAGCATGGGGTACACACATGGAGCCAGACACTCAGAGAATGCATGCTCAGCACCTTGGGGAGGTAAGAGGAGGTTGGGGTCAGCCAAAGAAACAGCTAACAGGTGCCTCTCCCTCTAAGGCTAAACTCTCCAGCATGTCTAGACATGTCTTTGGTTATGTATCAGTGAAGACAATGCATATATCCTGAATGGATTTTTAGTTCTGCTTGGCCAAGAGTGATGCTAGAAATAGAATAGACCAAAGCCATATTTAAAGGGACATCTTTATTGTATCCCCTGCTAGAGAAACTCCACCAATGGACTGTACCTTTTTGTGGTGGTGGGATTGTGTGCTCCAGTGATACAAAGGGCTATGCTGACAGTAGTGTACCTACTGGCAGGGATTCCCATGCCAGACAGGCCTTTGCTGAGGAGCCAGACTAAACCTGTCCAAAATCCCAATAATGTGGGTTGTCTGAAGAAAGAAAACTCCCACCTCAAACCTCCACTGCCTTGTGGCTATACCCTTCTATGGGAAAGGCTTCAGGAGTCAACCTTGAGGCAAAATCCAGAGCCAGAGTCCCAGAAGCAGTCTGTGACTGTACAATCACATTCTGGTAACTCCTGAGACACAGCTGGAACCAATTGTATCAGCCCTGCCATTCCATTGGACTATTTCAGTGATGTGGAGAGAGGGATTTGCTGCTTGGGTAACAGTCTACCCTCTATATTAATCTACCCAGGCCATCGTACTCTGGAGAGGACACTCAGAGCACAATACCATGGTCCTTTGAGATTGAAGGATGTCAATGCACTAGAGAAACTACATGGACCATCTATTAAAGGGTCTGCAGTCACATAATTACATTTAATTTATGTGTCTTGAAGAAAGAGTGAGATAGCACCCTCATCCAGTGCGATAACTTCAGTGCCCTGAATTCCTTCCCTTGGATGGGTGGTGGGGTTCCTCAGAGGCCACTAGGCCTTTTCCTCCATGGAGAAAATGGAAGTCACATGTGACATTACTGCTCTAGACATCAGGGCATCTAGTCATGCCATTTGGTAATCATAAACATGCCTTACAACATGTTTGCAACATTCTAAGCTAGCACAATGGCAACTGAGACAGCAGAAGACTTTTCTTAGGAAAGAGTCTAGCATAGAAGACAGTCAGTAGATGACAGTTTCCTATTTCTTAAAGTAAAAGCTGAAAGAAACCTTTGTTGGTTTGCAAGAAGTCTTCAGACTGCTCATGGGGTTCATTTGCCCCTGGGAACCTCTGGAAAACCATTCCTTCTGTATTTGGGCTTCCTCCATCAGCTGCTCCTGCCTCAACTGACCTTACATTAATTCACTAACAAAAGGCATACCAAAATGGAAGGAAAATAGCTTATCTGGTGTTCTTTTCTCTTTTTTGTTTCCTAAGAGAGGCATAAGAATTCCCCAGGTGCCACACAGGGCAGAACAGTCAGTGCTCCGAAATGACACTTACATATGCAGCTGCTGTGGGGAGGACAATAAGCAACAGCTAGGGCCTGCCAGACACAATGTGCTGGTGATTGTCTCTTATGACATTTTCTTGCCTTCACTCTTGCAATTAAGGAACGGGAGAGTTTTTGTCACAATCAAAGCTGTGACTAAAAGTGCAGAGAAGTGCCAAGAGCAAGAGAGATGTGGAACAGTCTAGATATTGTGGGTGTGTTCCTAGAGAATACATTAGAATACTGTCCAGATAAGTGGCAATATTAATCAAGGCACTGCCATCAACTGGTGTCCTGGAAATTATACTTTGTGTGCGTCAAACATGACAATATTGCCTTCAGCTCTTGCCTTTCACAGAGTATACAGATGCATGCTGCAAACTTTGCATAATGGGTTATTATGATGAAAAGCATGCTCTTGTTTTCAGAAACAGCATTTTAAAAATTGGGTTTTAAATGGCTTAAAATATTGCTTTTGCCTCATTTTATGAAATCATTTATGTAATTATCCATGCTCATCTTGCAGAGACAGTAAGGATTATGATCACTAGCTATGATCAAAAGGTAAATCTCATAAGACTCCAGATATCCTACAGAGAACAATGTTTGGTTACCCCCACATGATGTTCCTGACTTGAGCTTGTACAGCTATTTATTCCAAAGCCCATAAATTAATGATTTACATCCTAATATTGAGCTCGTGAAATGAACATTCTGCCAGCAGTGACTGCCTTATGGCAGTCTTAAACATATCTCTGGCAGGGAGGCCAAATTGGCCCCATGTGCAGCAGCAGGTAAATAGGCAGGGAAAGAAGGAAAGGACAAAGGAGTGCAGAAAAGGGTGGAGATGGCTGTGGGGAGGGCAAAATGGTTCTGAGAAGGGGATGGGATTGGAGGGAGCACTGATTTCTGAATTCAAACCCAGTGGTGGGCACCAGCAGGTTCGCACCTACTCTATAGAACCGGTTGTTAACGAGAGACAGGACATATAAAGTTTTAAAAAAGCCATTTAAAAGTGGCTGCCAGATGGGCAGAGAACCGGTTGTTAATTTCTTTGAAGCCCATCACTGTTCAAACCCCTTTGTCAAAGCAGGGACGCAATCCTAACAATGTTTCAGCACCAGTGTATCTGTGCTAGTGATGCTAGCAGTTTCAGCTGGGGGAGGCAGTCACTGAGGCCTCCTCAAAGTAAGGCAATGTCTGTTCCCTTACATCAGAGTTGCATTGCCCTTATGCCAGTGCTAGAACATTGGTTAGGATTGTGCCCCCAGTTTCATAGCCTTGGATTCACCCAGACCTGCACCAGCAATTTCAGTGGCACAGGTCTAAGTAGACCCCCAATGCACTATGACACTTATCCCCAGGAAACTTTTCTTACCCAGAAGGAATCTTCCTTTCCCAGAGGATGTAGAAAACAGGATCCCCTTGCCCCAGAATGCAAAACAAACCATTTTAGTTTAACTATACTGGAAGAAGAAAGTAGGGGATTTCAAGTTGGGCCATAAGATGGAGAGGCAACAAGCAAGGGCTCTATTTTATATCTTTTCCCTCTCAAATTCTATCTATCTAATCCATGTATAAATTTTGCAAAACAGGTTTGAAGAATTTAAAAGTGCCTAAAGAAATGTACTACATGAGAAGAATAAAAAATAAGTGGCTAATCTATTTAGTGTGCAAATGTTCATAGAGTTATTGTATGTTTTATCTCAGTGTCTCTAGACCACACTGATGAATTTTGTGTTCTTTAACATGTACATTAAATGTCTCAATTTGGATAAGTTTTTTAATATAATATTTGTTAATTTTATCAAAAGCAAAGCAAGGATAGAATATATAAAAACATTAAAAAGAACATATAAAACATAAGTATAAATCCGGAGATAAATTTGGACATTTAAAATAGCTTAATTTGGAGAAATATTTTCATCTCCTAGAGATGCCCTTTGTCATGGGCTGTGCATTGCCTGTTAACCAGTAGGCCAGGGTTCGAGACCTGGGTCCCCACAAGACAGGGCGAGCTCCTGTCCTTAGCCCAGCTCTGTGATGCAGCTGGAACCAATCGTATTGGCTCTGTCGTTCCATTGGACTATTTCAGTGGCATGGAAGGGGGGTTTTGCTGCTTGGGTAACAGCCTATCCTCCATATCAATCTACCAAGTCCTTCATGCTTCTCATGCAGTGTTGAGCACAATACCATAGTCTTTCAAGACTGATGGATGCCAAGAATTCACAATTTTTCATCTTCATTCATGACAGGGAAATGGAAGAGAAATGAGTCAGAGAAGGAAGGAGGCTGATGGAACTAGTGCTTAACGTGCCCGCTGTCCTTCCTCCTCTTTCTCATACTGAACTAGGAGCTGAACAACAACCAACTTTTGGTAGTTGTATCTGCTGCAGCTGGCCCTTTAATTTTTTTAAACTGTTGCGTGTACAGCTGCAGCACCAGGGGCTTCCTGGCTGGTGCGCGCGCCTCTCAGCTCTTCTCGCAGCGCCAGGGGATCCCTGGCTGGCATGCACACCTCTGCAGGAAGGTGTATGTGTGTGTGTGTGTGTGTGTGTGTGTGTGTGTGTGTGTGTGTGTGTGTTTGTGTGTGTGTGTATAACAATGCATGGTGTGTGTGTGTATGTGTGTAAGAATGGATGGGTGTGTTTTTATGTGTGTAACAATGCATGGTGCACATGTAAGAATGCATGGGGGTGTGTTTTGTGTGTAAGAATGCATGATGTGTGTGTATAAGAATGCATGGGGCTCAGATCCAGATTCCAACTCCACCTCCCACTCCCTGCCTTCCGGCCCACAAACGCACTTACTGATTGACCTCCCCCTCCCATTCCAATTCTCCTTTCCCCTATAATGCCTTCCTTCCTCCAAGGCCAATCAGATGAGTAATAAAAAAATTCTTACAAAAATTCCTGCAACTAATCTCAGACTGCCCTTTTGGTGAGTGTGGGCAAGGATATGACGTGATGAAGAACCATGGAAAAAGACCACAGTAACAACTTCTACTTCTGTCCCCTACTCAAAGGACCAAATTAGGTACAGAGCTCACCTCCCTTGCCATGGTAGGCCAGGGTAATAACATTCCAGCCAACAAATTGGGGATGGAATTGTCAATCAATGAAACAAGTCCTTAATTTTGATGGATCAAATAAAAATGACATCAAATGCTCATTTTTCCTGTTTTTTTTAATTACTATACTCTTCCCTCCTTCCATCAGAAGGGAGACATCTGCATTCAGTTTCAAGTTGTGTGCAAACCTACTAACATAAGAAATCATCTAAAGTTATTAAACACACAATTTGTGCACATCTAGACAAGTACTTGGTGATCAAAACAACCCAGCATGGATTTACCGAAAATAAATCTTGCCAGACAAATCTGATCTCCTGTTTTGATCGGGTTATGAGCTTACTGGACAGTGGCAATGCTGTGGATGTCATTTATCTTGACTTCAGCAAAGCATTTGACAAAGTCCCACATGACATTTTAATTGGGAAGTTGGAAAAATATGGGCTAGACGGGGCAATCTTTAGGTGGATCCGCAACTGGCTCGACGGCCACACTCAAAGGGTTTTAGTAAAAGGTTCTGTGTCAACCTGGAGGTCGGTTTCAAGTGGGGTACCTCAAGGCTCTGTCTTGGGCCCAGTTCTCTTTAACATTTTCATTAATGACTTAGAGGAAGGGATACAGGGAAGCCTGATCAAATTTGCAGATGACACCAAGCTGGGAGGAGTAGCAAACACAACAGAAGACAAGAGAAACCTTCAGGAGGATCTGGATAAACTAGAATCCTGGGCTGTAACAAATAGAATGAATTTCAACAGGGAGAAATGCAAGGTTCTGCACTTGGGCAATAAAAACCAAAAATACAGGTATAAAATGGGAGATACTTGGCTTGACAGCACAACATGTGAGCAGGATCTTGGAGTCGCCATGGATCACAAGCTGAACATGAGTCAGCAGTGTGATGTGTCTGCAAGGAAGGCAAATGCCATGTTAGGCTGCATTAAGAGGACTGTAGCTTCCAAGTCACGAGAAGTTCTAGTTCCTCATTATTCAGCATTGGTCAGACCTCATCTTGCATCCTGTGTTCAGTTCTGGGCACCTCACTTTAAGAAAGATGCAGCCAAGCTGGAGCAAGTCCAGAGGAGAGCGACAAGAATGATCAGTGGGATAGAAGGGAAGCCCTACGAGGAAAGGTTGGGGGAACTTGGGATGTTCAGCCTGGAGAAGAGGAGGCTGAGTGAAGACATGATTGCCCTCTTCATATACCTGAAGGGCTGTCATAGGGAGGAAGGGGCTCATTTGTTCATAGCTGCTTCTGAAAGCAGAACTAGAACCAATGGGTACAAACTGCAAGAGAGGAGATTCCGGTTGGATATCCAAAAAAAATTCCTGACGGTTCAGTCGATTCGGCAGTGGAAGAGATTGCCAAGGGAGGTGGTGGACTCTCCCTCACTGGGGATCTTCAAGCAGAGGCTCGACGAGCACCTTTTGGGGATGCTCTAGGGGGACTACCTGCTGCAGGCAGGGGGCTGGTCTAGATGACCTACTAGGTCCCTTCCAACTCTATGATTCTATGATTCTAAAGTAACAGTTAACCCTGAAGGTGATTAAAATACATATAGAGGTGTACAGGATTCCCGTGGTCTTGGTGCAAAATAGCTCAGCCAGAGGGTACAGAAGGGAATCAGATTGCACATGACAGTGCAGAATAGTAGATGCATGTGTAAAAAGAGGACTGTTTACTTACATGCCCCTTTGAGTACATATGCAACTGGCTAGTTTTGATCCTTAGTCATTTTGTTAACATTTTATTAACAGCTTTTCATTAACATTTTCCAAACATCATGACACTGCATACAGAACCGAATATGCCTCACCCCAATTACAGTGGATGGTGGCATCACAACTTACTTTGCATTTCACAAAGTCAGAGGATCATTTCTCCTGGTTAGATGCAAAACAGATCCCCACAAAACAAATTATCATAGAATTGTAGCTTAATTGGAGCAGCTGCCTAAACAATTAAGGCAGCTGCTAGTACATCTTTCCAACTTCTGCTCACAAAGTGTTTTGTAGTAGGATATGCAGCTGAGTAGTGGCTCCAAAGAGAAAAAGCAATAACTGAAAGAGTCAGCAGGTTGCTCTTTCTTTTTTTGAGCCCATAGATTAACTTGTCCTTGCATCTTCCAATGTCTAATACATCCCTTTCACTATCATTTTGTATTAGAGGCTCACCTTGTGTGTGTGATGTTCCCCCCTTTTTACTTTTAGCATCCTTCAATTCTCCCCATACCAACTGCTTTTTTCAGCAAGTTGAAATTTTCCCCATGTCCAGGAATAACTGTTGCACAAAAAACAGTAAAACATTGGACTGAGAATAACTTGGATTGTTTTGCAAGATATAGTCCTGGTGTGAAACAGCTAGATTTGGTGCTCTGCCAGCACCTTCTCAGCCTCTCCTGAGAGACCAGCCTCTGCATGTCTACTCTGAAGTAAGCCTGTTACAGACAATGGAGTTCACATAAGGAGTTCACAATGGAGTTCACATAAGGGGGGCAATGGAAAGGAGCCTGAGAGAATTAGCCTGGCATGTCTACTCTAAAGTAAGCCCTATTATAATCAGAGGGGTCTCACAACTGTGTTAGGTGGGGCAGATTGCAGCCTGAGAGACCTGAGAGACAGTGAGCACAATCCTAACCATGTCTATTCAAAAGTAAGCTTCATTATGTTCAATGGCTCTTACTCTCAGGAAAGTGTCTGTAGGATTGCAGCCTAAGTGCAGGTTAATTTGTTTTATTTTTCTTTCTGTTTTGTATTTTCTTTATTATTTTGTATATTACAGTATTGTAATCATTCTTATTATGAACTAACAAAAATGTACCAGCACTGTGGGGGTAGAATTCTGCTGTATGCTGTCCCCCCACTGAGCATCAGCCACCCAAGCACATTAACCTCCCATGTACAACATCTTCCACGTTCATCCACCCCATGCGCATCATCCCCCTATGCATATCATCCACACTATTTGCATCCACCCCATGCGCATCTTCCCCAATGCACATCATCCCCCATGTGCACCAACCCCCATGCACATCCCCCATGCACGTCAACCCTCCCATGCACATCAACCCCATGCTCATCAAAGCCCCTATTCTCATCAACCCCCATGTGCATCTATATCCATGTACATCACCTCCCCATGCACAACCCCTCCCCATGCGCAACATCCCCCATGTGCATCAACTCTCAACCCCATGCGCATCAACCCTCCCATGTGCATTAACCCCAATGCACATCAAACCCTCTATGCTCATCACCCCCCATGTGCATCAACCTCCATGCTCATCAAATCCCACATGCATCCATCCCCCATGCACATCACCTCCCCATGTGCAACCCCTCCCCATGCACAACACCCCCCATGCGCAACCGCCCAAGTGCAGCATCCTCCCCAGTGCAACCCATCCTTTCAAACAACATCCCCACCAGTGTTCCAGGCACTGAGCAGCAAATTGGCTGGATGTTGGTCAATCTTCCATGTTAAGTATAGGACAAAAACATGTTGCACCCCTTTTTAGTCAATGGGCTAAAAACTCGTTATGCAAATCATGCTCGTTATGTGAGGCAAAATCCCACACAAATTTTAACTCTTTATGTGGAACACTTGCTATGTGGGGCACTCGTTATGAGAGGTACCACTGTACTATAAATTTAAAATATTTAAATTTAAATAGTTAAATTTCTCCACATCGGTTCTTGGTGGGTGTTCATGTGACATAAATAACACCCTCCTCGAATTTCATGCTTCTAGGTCCAGGGGTTGGGGTAGAGCATCCCTCAGTCAGGGATTCTTCAATGGAAAGTATAGGGAGAAAAACACGTTGTTCCCCATTTCACCCCTTTCTGACTGGAATTTCTGAAAACCAGTTCAGAAAGGGGACTCCCTCCATCATGGAAAGAACACCCACCATAAATTTTGGCTGGGCATTGTTTCAATGAATTCCATTGTTACTTGGGAGTAGGACGATTCACTGAATGACAAGTGCAGATGGGACAACTTCTGAGTACAGCTGCAAAGGATTGAGCTGTTTTGGTTGTTTTGATAAACCCTCTGTGTGTCATGCTCCTCCTTATTGCTGCTACTGTGTCTGCTTTTATGCACACCATCCTACCCCTTTCCTCCACTTAAAGATAGGCTGTGGCAGCAGGAGAGTAGTAAATAAGAATTCACACACACACACACACACACACACACAAACACTAACCCCTAGTTAGGGCCCCAGCACAAGTCCCATGATGGCCTGGAAGTGTCACAAAAGTGCAGAAAAAGAGTGTGCCACACCTGTCACATCTATTAAAAAGTCTTGTGATTTGAATCTTTCAGGTTATCAAAATGCTGTAGGTGAATCTGAACGTGCACTCATTAAGACTTGTTTTTTAGTTGAGTTGTGGGTACAGAACACATGACTTGACTTGGATCAAGCTGTGCTGGATTTGACCATCCCTGGAAGAAAGAAACAAGAAACACGAAAGATTATTCTCTTATATGTTATGAGAGATCTTTGGTGATTTTTCTTCTTGCTTTTTCCATTACTACTTTCATTACTTATACTAAGGAGAAAAATTAAATGTGGAGAGTCATGGTCTGAATGTTTTCACCTTCACCAAAGGAGGCACAACCAGGTCTTTCAGTCCCCACTTAACTAATGATGGAAGAACCCAAATTGGTGGTCCCTGATGTCCTCCACCTTTCTCCTTCATCTGGCTTTCTTTGATGGCTCTTTGTAGTGAGCAGCCACTGTAAATGCTGGATATAAACAGTTCCCAGAACAAAACAAGAGCATTTTGCAGAACAAAGAAAAAACTAGGTCTGAGATGCTGAAAATGGAGATTTAAGAGCTTCTGCTTTGTTCAGAGCTGTAGTTTATGTAGGCTCACATAGTGAACAAATTAGAGATAATTGCTTTATCCATAGCCCCATTGTTTTCACTCAGAGGAGCTGTGCAGCCCCAGAATGCTTCTCTGCCCAACATTAGCAATCAACGGGTTGAATATTCATTTTTTCAGCTCTTTGATTACACCACAATAAAAAGAAAAGAGCCCTCGGAAGGTTAGAGTTTGGATCTCAGGACCTCCTCCTGCTTTCAGATATGAATGAATACTTAACAATTCCTAATGAAACAGTTACAACATCACGGTAGAGGCAATAAACCATCAAATATTGTGGTGATCTGTTAGAAAGGTAACTATGCAGATGCAAAACAAAATAGACGTCTAATTGTTTTCGGTCTATTTCACATGCCAGCCACCACTGCATTTATAAGATTTGCCTCTAAATATGTTACAGTTTATTCCAACTCCTGCCGAGTTGGTATTTTTGGTGTCAGCCAATTTAATTCAGCAACTGAGTACTTCTGGGTAATGTCATGATATTTGCAGTGAAGTATTCGGAAGTGTCACACTGTTCATATTTAGGCAAGGAAAATTTTGATTATTACAGCTTGGGTTTCTTTCTTTCTTTCTTTCTTTCTTTCTTTCTTTCTTTCTTTCTTTCTTTCTTTCTTTCTTTCTTTCTTTCTGTGATGTGTACATACACTCTTCCACAAAGATCATGATTGATATGATTAACTGTGTTTGGGGCGAGGGGTAATTGCTTACAGGCCAATCCTACCTAAATCTGTGTGGCAATATAGTGTTGCTGATATGCACATCACTGCATACTGTGGGAGATTTTGGGCTGCTTGTGATTTCCTCAGGGACATCTGTCACCTTGCCCACAGGGTAAATCCCAGCAGCCATAACTGTCAACTATATTGGTGGTAAAAGTTCTCATTCATCCCTTTGTTGCTTCTCAACCACTGGTACAGGTACCACCAGTGGTACTTGAGGTGGTTTCTGGTAGTATTTGTGTGACTCTGGACAGCTGGCATCAAGAAAAGGAATGCAACATAACAACCAGTGGTAAGAGGCTCCACTTCAAAAGCAGAGCTCTAAAGCAAAGTGTCCAAACCTTGTGGCAGGAGGGCCATAATATCTCTCTTACACTGTGTTGGGGTTTGGAAAAAAATAATTTATATAACTCTGCAAAAATGAATATATTAGAGATGGAATTATATATACTATGTGAATGAATGAATTCAAATAAGTTCAACCACACTTTCTAACACAGAGAGGGGATGATCTTCAGTTCATATGCACTTTTCATACACAAAAAGAGGAGATGAATGCAGTGCCCACAGCTCCTAGAATGTTATCCAGAGGTACAGGAAGCAGAATATCCCTTATTTCTGGAGGATTACATGCTTGCCTTGCAGGCCAGAAAGAGGAATCTTGCCATGGGATGCATGGAGGCTTGCTGAAGGCCACATTTGGCCCCAGGCCAGAGTTTGGTCACCTCTACTCTAAAGCATGCTTTTCCACACTCAAAAAGCCATCCCATCTACCCTAAGCCTCTTACTGGTGTCAGTTGCATGGGTCTGGTCTCCCAAACCAGAAGCAACTGGCTAAAAAGTCATCACCAGTTACTTCTGTGCTATTTTGAATAGATGGATATGTGAAGAGGTATGGTGAAGAACAAATGTTGAGAACTGCTGTAGTTGGTTTATGCTCAGGAAAGGGGTTAAAATATTTTGTGGGGAGGGGGCAGGAATGGGGCACTAGGAGGGGGTGGTTCTGGTAGCAATGGCACATGCTAGATCCTATCCCTTCCTTTCAAGGCTTATTCCTTTCATCCACTTGGACCTGTGCCAGTCCCTTCTAAAAATAGAACTATTGGACATGGACGAGTGAGGGGAAGTAATTCCTATTTCCCTTTCCAAGCCTGTCAAACCCCTTCTGCACCTTTTTGGGTGAGAAGGGGGAGAGGAGAACAGGATAGAATTTAGTTGTTTATTACCTTGTTTTTTTGGACAACTCTTTATGTCTTCTCAACTCTCTATGAGTTTTATTAGATGCTCAGAACACTTTAAAACTTTGTTCCAATTTCAGAGGGGTAGAGAAGTTAATTTGTTGCAGAAAAAAATCTACATAGGCTGCAACCTATTTAGGTTCCTAACCTCCACTTAGGCTGGCATAAGCCCTGACATAAATCCTGTGCTGACCTGGGGGCATCACAAAAGTGCTGTAAGGTACTTCTGCCCCACTCCTGGGAAGGGATAGGCCAGTGAACAGGCATACGCTAACATACTCACACCATATGGGAAAATATGCCAAGTGAATTAGGCCAGCCTAAATTAGATAGGATTGGCCCTCCAGTCAAATAGCATTTTACAAACAGGAATGTTGATTTCAGCCTAAAATTTTGTGGACTACAGTTTCCTTCATTAGATGCATAAAATGTTACATCCTCAGTTGTAATAATACCTTGTACAGTGGTACCTCGCATAACGAGTGCCTCAAATAATGAATGTTCCACATAACGAGTTAAAATTTGTGTGGGATTTGCCTCACATAACGAGCATGAGTCGCATAACGAGTGCCCATTGGCTGGACTCCCTCTCCTCCTCCTTGCATTGGCTGGGCTGACAGATTGAGGCAGGACTTTCTCTTCCTGCCTACAGTACATGAAGAGGCCATCAAAGGGAGCTCAGGAACCTCTTCAGTCCAGCAATAAAGATGGCTGCCTCCTGCAGCCAGCAAACATGTGGCCAGCCCAGCCTCTGCACAGCAGCCTCCATCAGGTAGGAGGGAAAACTCCTCCTGCACCCCCTCTAGAGCCCCCCTCAAACAGACCCCTTCCCCCCAAGGAAGTCCCCCCGCCGCCTGGACCCCAGTATAACCACCCCTCTTCCCCACCATCACCGCCTTCCCTGCCTGCAGTTTTCCTTTCCTGTGGATTTCCTGTAGACAGCATAGGATCTGGCCCCTCAGCTCTTGCCTTTCATGCAAACTTGGAGTCAGGCTGCATCCTACACACTTTCCTGTGAGTAATTCCCAGTGGATTTAATGGGCTTGATTCTGAGTAGACAGCATAGGAACTGGCTCCTTTGCTGTTGCAGACTGCCTATCTAGTCTGCATAGATAGATCTCATACACAGAGAGATTCCTTGTTAAAGATGCTCCAAAAGACACCAGTGACTCTTTTAGTGAAAATTAGTCATCCTTGGCCAAGGTTTTTCTGTTTTTCTGTACAGAATATTAGTTTTTTATTACAGTATTTGTGGCCTGTATTATATTATAGTGTTATGAATTCAATTCCTGTGTTTTGTCATCATTTTTACGTACAGTTAATATTTTTATATGAATATTTTTGAGGTTGTGGAACCAATCATCTGAGTTTCCATTGTTTCCTAAGGGGAAATCCACTTCACTTAAATAGCGTTAAACTTAAAGAACATGCCTCCAGAACAAATTAAGCTCTTTATGTAAGGCACCACTGTATATGTGTAGAGCAATTAATATAGAGAACTTTGTTAACTCATGATGGAGGAATAGCTGATATTGTTATATTAAATTCAAAGTATCCCTTAATTAAAAATTAACAGAACATCAATTTTGATATGACATTTATATCTGTATATGGCTTTAGAAACTGGTATATTGTACTCCAAGGATGAAGAGGGTGAGTACAAATAGTTTGGAGCATGAACCCATTATTAAAACAACAACAACAAACCAAAGAAAAATGAGAATTTGCAGCAAGGCTCTTGAAGACCCAAAGTTCACAGAACTCTTTCTATTCATCAGCTCACCTGATGACCTTGAGATGCCATCACACAAAGTCCCTCCAGCAATATTGTAGGTAAACAGGAAAAAGATGGAGGAAGCGGCAGAAAATGCATAAACAAGGAGGAAAAAGTAAGAAAAATGTTCCATTTTGGAGAGCTTGAGTTATAAGATTAGATTCCAGCAAGCAAAATCAAGGACACATAGGCTTGGCACATGATGATTATGATTTATGGGGACATTATAATGGAAGAAAATCAATATATATTCTAAAAGTTCTGTTTTTCTCAGATTAATCTGATCCACCTCCCCAGGTTCAAAATGACAAAGGAATGCTTTGTGGATAAAAACTTTTTTTCTGCTCCTGAAATACTTTTAATAACTTCAAGTATATAAGTTAGATTTTAGAAGATAACATGAGGAATTTCTGGGTTTTTTAAGGTGAACAGGTGAAGCCATAATGGATATTCTAGCTTCAGATTTACTGTTCATGAAATATTGGTATTTATTGTTCATGAAATATTGGTAATTGTATTAAATTTCTGTTGTGATTTAAATTTGCAACTGCCCATGTACAGAGCTAACATTTTTAACTACACCAAGGAAAACTATATTATATGCCACAGTAACAACCAGCCAGCATCTTTGTGTCCTTTCCTCTTCTCTGAAGTTATCAGAGGGCTACTTGACTTTATTTTACAGAAGAAAAAGGCTATGCTTGCATAGACTCATAACATGGACTAAAGCCCAATGGCTGCTAAGTAGTTTGCAATGCTCCCA
This sequence comes from Cryptoblepharus egeriae, assembly GCA_030015325.1. Lineage (NCBI taxonomy): Eukaryota > Metazoa > Chordata > Lepidosauria > Squamata > Scincidae > Cryptoblepharus > Cryptoblepharus egeriae. The sequence continues at coordinate 31,087,850 of JAREYC010000007.1, forward strand.
TTTCTGTCTCAATAGAATTTAACCACCTGGACTGGTCTTCTAATTAATTTTAGACCATAAACTTATGGCCCAATTCTATCGGCCATTTATTACTGCAGATCCTGTGATCCACTGCTGTAAATGACAAAGCAATAGTGCAAATGTTGTGCTGCCATTGTGTCTGATGGAGAAATAAAGTAGCAAATGGGACGCAGTTCATGGACAGCTCAAAAAAAGGAGAGTGGGCCAATTTGGGGGTGGGGAAATATGAGGAAAGGCTGGGAGGATCTAAGCAGCAGTTAGGCACACCATATATTTCCCCCTTGCAATTTCTCTCTTCAAACTTAGAGATCAAAACAGCTAGCATGGGACTAAGAACAACCACTAGTATATGGTAAGTTGTCTTACAAGAAAATAATAAAAAAAATGTTCACTTCTCATAGACAAATGCTTTTGATTTGCTGGGGACTTCTCATTGGTGGGTATAGGTATGCACAAAGGGAATGACAACTGCTAACCAAACTGGTATTTCTAAATACCAACATGTTATATATTCAATAATTGCAGAAGGCAATGAAACAAACTGTGTTGAAATATCAAAAGCAAAAAAACCAGCAGCAAAAAATATCAAAGAACTAGCAGCAGAGAGGGCAATGGTACATCACCATGCCTACCACTTGGGGCATTGCTTCGTTCTCTGAATGAGAGAAGGTCCATCATGGGCCATATGCTGGCCTCCCACATCAGGTCACGCAGACCAAATAAAACCTTGTTCCTCGTTATCTGGATTTTGTGCCAAAGTCTATGAGTCTGGTTGTTAAATGAGAGTTCAGTTGTCAAACTGCATATGTGAAACAAATCCTCTTATTTCTTATGTGAATTATTTCTTATGGGAAAATTTGCTTTGTTATACAAGTGTTTTGGATTACAAGCATGCTTCCGGAGCTAATTAGGCTTGTAAACCAAGGCCCTTGGAATGCCTTTATCTCAAGCTATTGACTGAACAAAGCACTTCAATGACAACAAAGGCATTCCTATTCCGTATTTACAGTATATACTCGCATATAAGCTGAGTTTTTTTAACCCCTTTTTGGAGCTTAAAAAGCTCCCAAGGCTTAAATGCAGGTCAAGCAGTCAAGAGTTCCCTGGCAAGCACAGGTTTCTCTACATTCTTCTCCCTCCTCCCTCTCCCCCTCCTGGGAGCCTCCTCCATCCCTCCCCCTCCTTTCCTACTAATCGCTTTGCTAAGCACAGTAAAGGCCATCATTCAGGCAGGCTCCTATTAGGAGCCTAAATTCCCCCTGCCTAAGTAAGTGGTTGTCTAAAACAGTTGCATTCTTTACAGTGAGAGTGAGAAACAATTTCTGCCTGGAAGGAGGCCCCTCTCTGCTAAACATTGGATTTTGCTTAAAAACCTTATTTCTAGCAAGTTTTGAAGAAGTATTTTCTTGTTTTTGCAAAGGCTGTTATGCAATTGAGCCCTCCTTTTTCCTCCCATCCTGTCCGCTCTACTAAAAATTCCTGAGGTGGGAGGGAGGGAGGACCTTTGAGTGGCTGCTCTTCTCTCTCCATTCACTGGTGGCCTGAAAGCCCAAAGCTCCATGCTTCTTCAAAAGCAATCCCATCCTAGTCAATGGAGCTTATTCCCTTGTAGGGATGGATAGGATGGCAGATCAGAGCCAAATCCTTTGCATGACTCCTCAGAAGCAAGTACCATCCTAGTCAATGGAGCTTACTCCCAGGTAGGGGTGGATAGGATAGCATCATCAGAGCCCAATCCTTTGGATGCTTACTCAGAAGCAAGTACCATATGTCCTTGTGTGTACCTAAGTGACCATATGTCCTCTGCAGCATTGAATCATCATGATCTGACTCCCAGGAAGTACTGTGACCATATGTCCTCTTTTCCCAGAACAGGTCCTCTATTTTAGCATTGTATGCTGATGGGGGAAAAATAGTACATTGCCCTTCTTTTCATTGTGAGCTTGCAGCATTGAACCATCATGATCAATGGACTGACTCCCAGGAAGTACTGTGACCATGTATCCTCTTTTCCCAGGACAGGTCCTCTTTTTTAGCCTTGTATCTTGGTGGGGAAAAATACATTGCCCTTCTTGTGATCTGGCAGCATTGAGCCATCATGGTCAAAGGACTAACTCCAAGGAAAGCAGTGACTGACCATATGTCCTCTTTTCCCAGGACAGGTCCTCTTTTAACTCTTGTGTCCTGGGAAAATATCTTTACATTTACCGGTAACCTACTGATGCCTCAGTAAATGTTATTTTATTGATATCTATTTTTATGGTATTTTGAAATGTACCAGTAGCTGCTGCATTTCCAACCCTCGGCTTATATGCGGCTCAATAAGTTTTCCCAGTTTTTGTGATAAAATTAGGTGCTTCGGCTTATATGTGGGTCGACTTATATGCGAGTATATACGGTATCTCCACAATTTGTGGAGCCTTTTTAGGATGCTGCATTTGAAGAAAAAAAGAAATCAGGAATATATTAAAAACAGACAGACAAATGATCCTTTCAGTGCAATAGTTTTGTACCTGTAGGGCTAACTTCTCAATGCTTTAAAGTTTACAAGAAGACATCTGTCTGAGTTTTATACAGTATTACTGCCTGTAAGGCAGTAGCCCACTGAAGAGTGCATCAAAAGGACAAACAAATGTTAGAAAAAATATCAGATCCATAAATCTACTACCAAAACTAATTTAAAAAGATTTACTAACACCACCATCTTTCTTGCTATCTCCATTACAGAAGTTCCCCTTTTTTACCTGTTGACCATCTCATATTTTTCCCCTAACATTTTCAAATAAAATAGTTATGGGTTGGAGGTAACAAAATACAGAATAAATATTACTAAAGCAGAGCATGACATCATGTTTTTAAGCAGATTGCTTCAGGTTTTGGATTTGAGCATCTCACAACACAATCTTAATTTGCTCTGGAACAGGCAGGCTGGAGCACCTGTGCTGTTTCCAGCACAGGTTTTTGGCACATTTCTGTCAATGCAGCTGAGAATCATGTTCATAAGTATGCATTTGTATGTATACATAGGATGCTTATCTCTTTCCCTGTGGAAGGACTATAGTAGACCGAATGGGTCTACTCAGAATTAGGCTACCTCTAGAGACTGCCTGGGAAGTGGCTTTAGATCTGACAAAACTGTATCCTTTGGTATCCCTCTCTCCTTCCCAGGCCCTCCCCAAACTCTTCCCTACCCCTGAATACCCCTTCCCACATATTCCCCACTTTCCCCGTGCCCTCCACAGACCCTGCATTGGCCTGCAAAGGGTTTAGGAGTGACATTCTAGATAAGTTGTTAATTAGACTGACATGGGCAGATCAGGCCCAAATTGGACAGCAAGAACAGCGATGGCAGTACCCCCAGTGCCACTTTCTTCATGTCTGATCTTCATGCATGGAACAATGTGGACTTGTATCAGTCAGTGAGCTAGCACATGTCTAAGTTGCCTCATGTTTGCTGCTGGGGCTTAACCTGAAGAAGAAAATGTCTTAAGGAGAATTCCAACTACCAAGAATCCGCATGGGATGCAGCAGAAGCAGCAATGGGCTGCTACAGTTCACCATGGTAATTTAAGTAAAACAGGGCTTTCTGTAAACTGCTGCACATTTTTCTGACATGGAGGTTCCTCTCCCCAAAAGCAATGAAGCAGAATAACACTTAGCAAGCTCCAGGCCTTAGCTGTGCTCTTTAACCTGGGCCAAGCCAACTTCTGGCCAGTTTAGTGGGTCACCAATCCTTAATGAACCCCTGCCATATTTGCACTACCCAAGCTTTTCGATATGGAATGTGCCACTGAAATCACAATACAGTATAAGTAGTTGGGGATCAGGCAAGGATACCAGGCACCCTTCTGTTCTACTCATATTTGCCATCTAAAAAGTTCTAGATAATTAGGTTTGATTCAGGGCTGACCTCATATGAGTCAGATCAGATTTATAGTTTATTAAGCCCTAGCTGGGGCATCAACAGGGTTGTGCAGCTGGTGCAGGAAGCACTGGGTGACTTGCCGAGGAATCTCCCCAGCGCATCACACCTGTCCGGCATGTCACACCCCTGCTGCTGTGGAGCAAACTGCCCCTCTCCTCAATGAAAGCACTCCCCACTGAAGGATGCATGAATGATGTTTGTGCATGCACCCTTCAGTGGGAAGCACTCCTGGTGAGGAGAGGCAGTCCTCTCCTCAGCAGGGACACTCCTTCAGTGAAGGATGCATGTGCAATGTTCACACATGCATTTTTCAGTAGGGGAATGCTCCCACTAGGAAGAGGGTTGCTTCTTCCCAGCAGTTTTCCCCCAATGAAGGACGCAAGCACATAGTTTGCTCATGTGCACTTCACCTCCAAAGTCTTCAAATATCACAAATACATGTGAATTGTCCCGGGGAGGTGATGTGTCAGTGTCCCGTACCAGGTGATGTGGACTGTGGGATGGCCCCTGACCTCAAGTCTAGCAAGAGAAATCCGTATATGATGCACACTGCTCCAGCTGCAAAAGATGTAGTTGCAGGCTGACCATATGTAGATATGGCTGACCACTTGCAGACTGACCACTAGAAATTTCCAGATATGTCCTCTATTTAAGTCTTTTATCTGGGTGTTCTCTAAAAGGGCATCAGTGTCCTTCATTTTGGCTGTTCCACTATGTTACCTTTAAGCTCAGTTCTCCTGCATCCAACCACCACCAACAAGATTCCTCAGATTGCCATGAGGCCAATCTAATGAGCCCCTGAATGCCATGAGATGCAATCAAACAAAGGCAAGGAGAAGCAAGAGGGAGCAATTTGCTCCTTCTCAATTTTTCTAGGGAGCTTCTTCAGAGAGTTCCAGCAGAGTTCAGTTCCACACTGAGGGCTCAATCCAGACTAACTAGGGGGAGTCCTTGCTCCAACATAAGATCAATTTACTCTGGATTGCAATATCAATTTCCCATAGGTTTTCACTAGGTGGTGCCATAACTACATCGACATAAATGTCTCTTACGTGCTCCTGTAGTTACTCTGATTTGTAGGGTTAAATAACAAGCAAATAAATTTCCTGCTTTTTGGGGTGTGGTGGTGGTGGCTACCTGAGAAGGGCTGGTGTGCATACACACACTGTTTCAAATTTAGTGTTTAAATTAAAAATATAGGACATTCAAGGAAAATAAATAAGTTTATTTTGTCATGTCCTACATTTTCCTTGAATGTCCTATATTTTGGGGTGTCTTGTCCTCTTTTCCAGTTTTAAGCATATGATCACACTATGGAGATATGTTTTGTCCTTTAAGCCCTCCATCATTGAAACTGGTCTACTGATCTAGAAGGATGCTTCTTTAGATACAGAATCACTATCGTGTTGTTGCACCATTCAAAAGCCAACAACTAGAGTAGAATCACAGTAATTTTCTTTAATTTTTCTAAGCAGAACATGTGCATCTTAGTTTTTCTACTTGAGCAGGTACCCCTCATTAAATGGGGCATTTCAATCTTACAAGGACCCAGTTGTACTCCCAGATATGAGCATCTTACAGTGTAACCTTATCACTTGCATGAAATGGGAAAGCGTTACAAGGTGGTACTTCAAAGTCGAGATTGCCCTTGAGGTCAAGACAGGTCAAAGACAATCAGCACAATGTGTGATTGAGCACCCACTGAATGGAGACAGAAAAATAGAGAGTGCAGAAGGCAAGAAGACATTCTGCTTTCTATAGAAAATCTGACAAGACTTGAGAAATCCAAAGTTCTTTCATTTTTCCCAAGTGGAAAGAATCCTTCACAGAAAACCAGTGAGTGTGTGTATATGTATCTTAGTGCAGTTAATATTTACTTAGTTTATGCTTTATTCCCTTCTGTCGATGTGCATGTTTATGTTAAGTTACCTGAAGGCAAATGAAAATGAAGAAAATGTTCTTTTTTCTGCCAGTATTTCAGGATTGTTCTTGTAGTTTCTTCCAAGAGAATTTGGCAGGACATGAGAATCCTTTAGCAAGAAAAAGAAATATAATTAGGCATTATTGCTAAGGGGGTTGTGTAGTTTAGCTGTAAATTTCTGAAAACTGTGCCAAGACACAAAAGTACATCTTTTTAATACACAAGAAATAGTTTTGAAGATTATGGAGAGGCATGAAGTGAATTAACGACTCTAGTCTTGCAAACTTCTGGGTTATGTCACAGGTTCCAGGTCACTATGGGGCACAAAGAATCACGGGCCTCCCACCCAGTGGAAATCGTGAGAGCAAATTTGCTGTTTGTTTTAACAACCATAGCAAACTTAAAGCCAGGTGGATGGCACTCATATGATTCAGGCTGCAATTCTAACTCCCAGTTAGGTCCAGCATAAGTCCTAGCACAAGTCCGATGCTGGCCTAGGGGTATCACAAAAGCATCATAAGGCACTTCTGTGCCATGCCCAGGGGATTAGGCCTGCACAAAGACAGGAGCTGGCCTCTCCATACCACCACAAGAACAGGGAGACTTATGGTATGCCTATGATTTCTGCTGGCCTAAATTGGTGTGCCCCCAGTTGCTTTGTGTTATGGGATGGCAGAAGCCACTGAATAATCAGCTATGATCTATGTACAATTTTCCTTGATGAGCAAGGCTACATGGAACATTTTAAAATAGACCATATTCAGACTAGAAACTTAAAAGGAACTGACAGCACAATCCTAGACATGTAGACTCAGAAGTGATTCCCTTCAAGCTTAATGAGAATTAGCTTAATATAAATAGCCAATGTAATATGCTCACCAAGAAAAAATAGTCAACTACCCACCTTTAGAATCCTGGTTATGAGCCTTCTGCTTTGGCTTTCCACTGATGCGTGTAATGTTCCTCTAGCCAGCGGCCTAACAGTGCTTTTTTCAATCAGTCAGTCAGTCAGTAAACCTTTATTAGGCATAGGTGAATATGGATACCATTAGTAAACAATTTGTTATAAATAAAAGGAAAAGGCAGAAAAAAAACCCAAAGGCAAAGGGTTTTAGAAGTTAATATCTGCTAGAGCAATACAACTTAGAATAATAATTCAAATAACGGCTGAAACAATGATAGATCAGAGCTATCAGTTAGAAATCCTTTTCCTCAGTAAAACGGCATTGAGGAAAAGTGCAACCTTATTGACACACTCCTCTTCCATAGAAGACAGCAGTAGATGTAAAATGGTGTTAGGATTATCATCAACAGGTCTTGAAATCAAGGGAGAGATATAATTTGACCTGAGGTCCGAATGGCGGGGCAATCGAATATTAGATGTGCCAGGGTTTCGGACTTGCCTAAAGAACAGTCTCGGCAGGTTGGTCTTGCACTTTGTTTAAATGAAACTGCTAGCTCTTGGGTAGGTATGATGTTACAACGTGCTAGTATGTAAGCCCGTCTGAGTTGGGGGTTCTCTAGGAAAATTAGATATTTAGGTATTATACCCATGGTGAAAGGTAGTTGAAAGAAGAGGGGGGAACGTGTTCTGTTAGCTGCAGCTGTAAGGTTTCATCTTTCTATGTCTTTCATTCTTTGTATTAATAACTTATGGGCGTAGGTTAAGTTGCTATTACCTAAACATTCTGGCAAGAGTCCAATGGACTGAATTTTTTTGTAGAAGCGGGATAAGCCGGAAGAAAGAAATGAGTCAGTTAACATGGCCTTAATATAAGGAGAGTGTTTGGCTTTGAAAAAGATGGCAAGCCAAAACTTACAAAATCGGATCCAGGCCTGAAACTGAAGGCTCAATTGGCCAGCCTCGAGACATAATAGGCCACACAATGGGCAACTCCAAAGAGTTTATACAGGAACATGGATTGAATGCGTTCCACCTCCAGATTGAAAGCCGGGATCCAAATTTGGATAGCATATAAGAGGTGAGACCTTAGCATTAAATACCTTAAGCATTAAATACCTTAAATACCTTAAGGTGAGACCTTAGCATTAAATACCTTAAGCGCCGCAGGGATATACGAATTGTCATGCACTAAGGAAAAGCGGAGTAGAGATTGGGCAAGGAGTTTTGCTGTTTTGATGACCGTTATTCGTTGTTGTGCCCATGCTAATGTATAGTGAAAAGTCAGACCAAGATATTTAAAGGTCTTAACTTGGTGGATAGCTTTTCCATTGAATATCCATGATCGAGATTTCCATCTTCTCTCAAAAACCAAGATTTTGGATTTTTCAAAATTTAGTTGTAATAGATTGGTATCAAGGTATTCTAATGTGGCCCTTATAAGCCATCGCAGGCCCACTCGAGTTCTGGAAATTAAGACCATGTCGTCTGCATAAAGTAGCAGATGTATTGGCATGCTGTTTAGTTTGGGGCAATGTGAATCAATGGTGGCTAAGTGCGATGCTAAGTCATTAATGAAAAGATTAAACAGGGTGGGTGCGAGCACACATCCCTGTTTGACTCCTCTGTTGGTCTTGATAGTGTCGGTAAGGTTACCTTGTGCATTGTACCTGACTTGACAGGACGTGTTCCCGTACAGACGCTGGATCAGGAAGAGAAGTCTATTGTCAATCCCTAGCTTTCTGAGTTTGGCCCAAAGAAGGTTCCTATCAACAAGATCAAAAGCTGCTCTGAGATCTAAAAAAGCAGTAAACAATCTAGAGTGTGGTCGGGCTAACTGTTTCTCAGCTAGGTGAGACAATATTAGACAATGATCCATGGTGGAGCTTCCATTTCTAAAACCCGCTTGCTCAGGGCCCAGAATGTTATTATCTTCAATCCATGCGGACAACTTGGAAAGTAGATGAGATGTGTATAGTTTCCCTGGAATGGAGAGGAGACTGATTGGCCTGAAGTTAGATGGATTCAACCTGTCACCTTTTTTATGAATTGGGACAATAAAAGATTGTGTCCAGTAGGTAGGTACTAGGCCGTGTCTGTCCACTGCTGTGAACAGAACGGCGAGAAAGGATGCCCACCACTGGGGTGCATGTTTGATCAGATCAGATGGAATATAATCAGGGCCCGCGGCCTTACCGGCCTTAAGATGGGTGATGAGGGACAAAATTTCTTCCTCGGTGACTGGAGGCCATAAAGGCAGGTTCACAAACTCTAGATAATTCGGGGGAAATTCCAGAACATTGTTATCGTTAAACAGGCTACTGAAATGAGTTTCCCAGGAAGATGGAGAAATTGGCAAAATAGAAGATGTACTCACATGTTTTGCCGAGGTGTTAATAATTTTCCAAAAAAGCTTCTGGTTATTAGCTCTAGAAGCCATGCTCAGAGCATCCCAACATTCCATAATGGGCTGCTGTTGGTTAGATTTAATGGCCCGGGAGAGTTGGGATTTGATGTTGAAATACTCCACGGGAAGACTGGAGCTACACTTGACTATATAGTCCTTGTAAATTTGGTGAAGGGCAAGTTTGAGATTACGACAGGTTTTGTTAAAAGGAGAACGTTGTGCCTTCAACACATTGTTGGCCATAACAGAGTAAACTTGACCGAGTTCTTTTAACAAGGCATTAATAAGCAGGTTGTATATGTCTAGATTAAAGTACTTTGTGGACGAATCGTTAAGCTTGACGAAAAGCCCTTTTACCACAGATTACTAGCTTTCAGGTTGAACCTCCTTTTCTTAGCGACCATCTGCCTCTTAGCTGCACTTTATATATTGAAGCCGATTACCCTCCCTCTATCTCTCCCACTGCAATTTATGAACCACCTTAGTGTCCAGTATACATCAAATGGGATAAAAAGACCAGGAGTGCATTTTCTGCCCTGGTTAAAAAGGGAAGCCTGACAGATTTCGTCAAGCTTAACAGTGCTTTTTTAGATTGCGAGCCCTTTTGGGACAGGGAGCCTTTAGTTATTTCATTTTTCTCTTTATGAACTTGTTGTTGAAAAGTGGTATATAGCTGCAACTATATAGTTATTGCTGGCAAAAGCTGCATTGTGACTATCTTATTAAAGCAGCATCTGTTTGATTGGACCAACAATAAGGAAAAATACAAAGATCAAAAGCAAGTTTTTTTGCAAAATTATGTGGCTTCTTAGTTGCATTCAAAATTGAAGCATCAAAAGCACAACATACAAGATTAGTAATATTCTCCACAAAGCAAATTTCTGCCTTATTTTCCCAGTGTAACCATCTACATGCCAAACTATCAAAGTTCAGCAACTTCTTAGAAATCCTAAGAATAATAGCCAACAGCTGGATACATCTAGTGTGTACAGGATACCGTGGCTGCAATCCTAAAGACACTTTCCTGGAAGTATGGCCCATAGAACATAATGGGCTTACTTTTAAGTAGAAATGGTTCGGATTGTGCTCCCTGTGAATGTAATCATGGTTATCAAACATTGAAAAAAAGAAAAAAAGGAGCTGCCAAACACTGTAAAAAAAAAAAAAAAAACACCAGACTTGCAGAACAGAACCTCAATCAGCAAAAGCACAGCTTGCTACAGAAATGGGTCACCAAATAAATTTCAAAGCAACACTAATTATTTCTAATAATAAATTTTATTTTCCTATACTTTACAGAGAGGCAATAGAAATAAACATCCCCCCAAAAAAATCCACAGAAAAAGGAGGCTCTACATATGGCGTTCAGTCTTTAAAAAGATTTTTATAAGGAAGAGGTGATATATGGAAGTGGTTGGATTCTGTGATTAGGTTGAGTTTGCTTTATATAAGCTGTCAATAAAATTGAATTCTACAGTTAAACACCTGGAGGGTGCTGTTTTTAACGCCATTGCTGGCAACATAGCATGCTTGGGCTTGTTTCACTGACAAAGTTCTGAAAAATTACAGAACATGTTGGACTTTTTAACAGCATGGATTTTATACTACCATGATCTTATCACCCAGATACTGTTTGTTAAATTGTTGGAATAAATGTTCTGATGACAAAGATGCTTTTATATGCATGCGATACTGCTCCTCTATTTATTGCAAATGATATTTCCTGCCTTTCCAATATTCTTTTTGCTGAACCAACATGTGTGATGAGCCTACAAATTATCTTCTTCTTTGAGAATGTTCCCCAGTGTAACCGCTTTGTTCAGTGATCTAATTTAGTTCTCTTTTAGCTCCATGCACTCTTCTAAATCTTTTTCTCAATGTGAATAATCAATGTCTTGAACAACAAGTGCTCATTTTAGAAATTATTGTTTTCATGCATTATGATTTTAAGATGAAATAATTGCCATGAAAATATTTCATAAGGGCCATTTCACTCATTATATAGATGCAAGCTGGACTTCACACAAACTATACACTCAATGGGGAGCTGTAATCAATCATGGGTGCATGAACAGAATACCTCTACATAGAGATTTTGCAATATACAGGTTGAGCATCTCTTATCTAGAGCACTTGGGACCAGAAGTGCTTCAGACTTTAGATTTTTATGGAATTTTGGAATTTCTCTTAGTAGACATGTATTTGCCATCCTATATCCCCATAGGAACAGGAAAATCGATTAGTTGTGCTGACCTAAATTAGGATTACACCCTCTATCACCTTTAGAGAACTAGGATAGATAAAGGATTACACCCTTTATCACCTTTAGAGAACCAGTGTAGGCCAGGCATATCAAATGTTTCACACAGAGGACCAAATGGCATTCATGGTGTCTGCTGAAGGTCGGAAGTGACACTGTTAAGAAAAAGTAACATTATGTACTTTTAAAGTACATTAAAGTACATTTTAAAGTAACATTAAAGTAACAGTTGATAGCCAGAAATAAATGCTTTGGTCTCACACAGAAACTCATTAGATCCAAACTACAGAAGATAAAATGTGGAGATCTTGTACATATTTTTAAGATATTGGAGAGCCCTATTAGGGACTGATATATTACTTCTGGGGACCGCGTTTGTTCCATGGGCCTTCTATTTGACACCTACGGTATAGGCAGTCTGGTCTTAGATCTCAGTCCCAGTATCAAAACCTTTGCTCAGCCCCCAGCTCTTAGTCCATTTACAGGGTGATTGTGAGGATGGAAGGAAGGAATCATGGTGTAGCTGGTCTGTGGAATCCCGTGCCACAGGAAGTAGCAATGGCATCAAGATTCAATGCCTTTAAGAAGGGGTTGAAGAAATTCCTAGAGGAAAGGACCATCACAGGTGAAATGCCATGAGAGGTGTTTGCATGTGTGCATAGATATATGTGTGGGCAACCTCCAGAAGCCAGATGCAGAGGAGGGCAACTGGATGCAGGTATTTTATGAGCTCCCTCAGGCATCAGGTGAACCGCTGTGTGATACAGGAAGCTGGACTAGATGGGTCTTTGGCCTGATCCACTGGAGGCTCTTCTTATTTTCTTACATTCAGAAGAAAGGAAGAAATTGTGTACATAACCTTCAGCTTCTTTGGGAAGGGAATAAAAATGTGAGAAAAAATATTTTCCCTATGTACATTCTGCTCCAGTTTGGGAAGTCTCTGAAGAGAAGCCATAAAAACAAAGTACGGCAATCAGAAAACGTACAGCAATAAGCATATTGTTGATTCTTTAGTATGCAATATATCTTGATTATTCTGAGGTAATGATATAATTTCTCTGTAACACGTTTGAAGCGTGTTAATTGCTGTTTTTTTTAGATTAGTACGCTCAGACAAGGAAGAGTACAAATGTAATCCTTTTGATGGAATATTATTACAGACAGTATTAAACACTGAACAGGAATAAGCTCGGAGCAAAACTCATCAAGCACTGAGCCAATCTGATTTATGGCTCACTCTTGTCCTCCACTTCAGGATCTAGCACTGTAAGCAGATGTGGGATTGGCTGCAGCTAAAATAGATTCCTGAGCCAAGATATCTAACATAGCCCTATGATTGCCTTCCACAGCTCATACCCACTCCTTTACTGCAGCATTTCTGGGGGGACAGATCTATTCAAACAGCTCTGAGTCTGATGATGTGTAGCCTATTAAAGAACTTCCCATGTGTTTCATTCTATATAGGATTGTATAGGCTGGAGGCCTCCTTGAGGGAAAGCAGAATTCACCCCCCCCCCCCCGCACTCAGAAACTGCTATACGAATGCTAATTGTTATTCATGAAGGTGTATCTGCACCATTGATAGCAGCTACTGTCATTGTTTGGAAAATGAGACCAATAGCATAAGCTGGATAGAAGTAAATCCCATTGTATTCAGTGGGGCTTACTCTCAGGAAAATTATAGGATTTTAGCCTATCCCTACAATCCAGAGTAACTACAGGAGCACAGAAGAGACATTACATGCACCTGTAGTTACTGCAACACCTAGTGGAAACCTATAGGAAATTCATATTGCAATCTAGAGTAAATTATTTTTACACTGGAGCAAGGACTCCCCGTAGTTACTCTGGATTGCGCCCATCGTCACAATTTTGCAAAGAGATAAGGTTTTGCCTTCTGTGGTGCTGGAAACAAGCGCTGTGTTCTAAGCTCACTCACCCAAAAGACAATACCATCAGTCTGAGAATGATCACTGATCCTCTTTTCCATTCACTCCATTTTGCAGGTGGGCAATGGCAGCACAATGATTTGGCCGCAAGTCATTGTACAAAACACCAGCACTTTGACATGTCCAAAGTGAAAACAGGGCATCTCAGAAGGAAAAAGTGTTGTTATTACCCTCTCTTGGAGGAAAACTCGGGATTTTTTTCTTTCTTATGTGCCTTAAATAATATAGCATAGATGTAGTATAAATATAGTATCCATGTTTACTTGGTGGTACATTGTGAAGTCATTTTTGTTTTAGCAATTTTTATCACATTTTAATTAAAATAAGCCATGTTTGAGGTTGAATATTTTAGGCATTAGTATAATGTAGCTAAATTTAGCCAAATCTCTCACATACTTGCTAAGAAAGAAAAACGATAAACAGGATAGTGACACAGGTGGGAATGTGCCACAGGGAATCTGCCAGGGGAAACACAGGACAATTCACACCAATAGGAGGCTTATTAATTTTTCAAATTTTTATACTGCCCTTTGTCTGAGACACTCAGGATTATGTACAAAGTCTCTCCCCTCTTTTTGTCCTCACAACAAATCTGTCATGGAGGTTAGGCTGTGTGTGTGTGTGTGTGTGTGTGTGTGTGTGAGAGAGAGAGAGAGAGAGAGAGAGAGAGATTGGCCCAAGGTCACCCAAGCCAATCCAACACCCATTATGCTAGGAAGCAAGCAAATGAATGAGCTGGAACAATGGGGTGTAGGTGCAACTGGGTTGGTGGTGAATGTGAAAAAGGACTGTGAATGCTAGGGTTGGAGTATTCTGGACTCAGAGCACTCAGATGCTGCTCCTATCTCACAATCTGCCAGTGTAAATCTGGGGCTGCTGTCTCTGCTGCAGCTTCACTGTGATGGCAAATGAGCTAGCTAGCCCTAAGCAAGCAGTAATGGGTCCTGGAAACAGTATCAAAACAAATAATGAGGAAGTTTAATCATAAACATGTACTTTATGTATTTTCATTACACGATAGGGCTCATTTCATTTCATTTCAGTAGGGCTCAGAATGTTTCCCAACCCCAGGGCAGATGTTTCCAACCTTCTGTTGGGTTATTACCCTCTCAAGGAGGATAGTGCATTAACATTGCTAGGGGATTAAGGGAGCCCTGGGCCCCAACTTCCCACCTTCAGGTTGACAATAGTGGTGACCTAAATTGCTAAAATTGTGATGGTTAAGAATACAGATATAACCTAATTATCAGAGTTTTATTTATCAGCTATTTTGTCTCAACACAACTAAGATTGGCTCTTTAAATTAAAAGATACAACATCCTTTAACTAGCAGTTAACGGCTTAAAAGTAGCTTACCATAGTAACATGGCAGGTGATTAAGCTTGCCTGAGAAAGCCTCCATTAAGGGTTAAATTTAGTTTCTGTTTCAGGTGGGAGGGAGCCTTCCCCCATATGATTGTCACATCAATACAAAGGGCGCAATCCAGAGTAACTACGGGGAGTCCTTGCGCCGGTGTAAGAACAATTTGCTCTGGATTGCAGTATGAATTGCCCATAGGTTTTCACTAGGTGATGCAGTAACTACGGGTGCACGTAAAGTCTCTTACGTGCACCTGTAGTTATTCTGGATTGTAGGGTTTGTGAAAATCACTTATGAATTTTTTTTTCCCTGCCTCTGAGTTGAAACTATGCAGTTACAATGGTAAGTAAATGCTTTTGTATACTGTGAAAATGTGTATCAATTGAAGTTCCTGGAACCAAACATCATGGATGGCGAGGTTAAACTTTAACCTCGGGTTACAAACAGGGTGCCCAAATCCTGGCTCTTGCCAAAAATCCACTGGGGATGACACAGTGACCAGAATAGCTAAAATAATGGTGGTTAAGAATAATTATCCCCATCATGCTACAGTGGCACCTCACATAACAAAGGCCTCATGTAAAGTATGTTTCACATAACAAACAAAAATTTCTTTAGGATTCTGCTTCAAGTAACAAACTGTGCTTCACATAACAAATAGACTCGTTGGCAGTTGGGGCAGACGCGCTAGCCGGCAGCCCTTTTAAAAAGCGTCAGGGCTGCCTAGAGCACCTGCGCATAGCAAAAGCAACACTTCCATGCTGTTCCTCCTATGGCTGGGCGTCCACTGGGCGGAGGGAGAGAAGAGCAGTGGAGAAGAGGGAAGCAGCTCAGGGCTAGCCAGAAGGGAGCAGGGGAAAGAGAGGCTCAGGAGGAAGAGAGAGAGAAAGTGGGGAGACACTTGGAAAGTGTCTTGCATTGCAGCCTCCTAATCACGTCTAACCAGAAGTAAGTCCCATTGTGTTAAATGGGGCTTACTTCCAGGAAAGTGTCTTCAGGACTTCAGCCTAAGTAGACTTCATAGGATCCTGCACATTGAATGCATGTTTTGAATTCAATTCCAGTGTTTTGTCATCATTTTTACATCCAGTTCATATTTTTATATTAATATTTTTGGGGTGTGGAACCAGCCATCTGAGTTTTCATTATTTCCAATGGGAAAATCCACTTCACATTATATATAAATCAATATTTCTGGCATTCACCCTCCCACCCACCCACCCAGGTTTACCTGGCCTTATACCACCAAAGTAGCCCAAGCAAGTCTGCGTAGGCCAATAAGGAGGCAAAGACAGGCAAAATGTTATCAACTGTTATTGGCCCAATAGCATGACACTGCTGTGTTACTCCATTAATGCTTGCAATGTGATAAGAAAGCAATGACCCATATTCCTCAAACATAGCATAAATTATACATTGTTGTTTCATGCATCTTATATCCAAGACAAACTCTCATGATAATATATCTTATTCTCTTCCCTCTCTTGCTGTATTTATATGAACACAATGTCTTGGTTCTGAGTCATTCCAAATCACTACTTACACTGGCA
This sequence comes from Cryptoblepharus egeriae, assembly GCA_030015325.1. Taxonomy (NCBI): domain Eukaryota; kingdom Metazoa; phylum Chordata; class Lepidosauria; order Squamata; family Scincidae; genus Cryptoblepharus; species Cryptoblepharus egeriae. Next base: position 31,104,144 of record JAREYC010000007.1, read on the forward strand.
CTGCTACATCTGTGCTGCTCCTCAAAGGATTTCAATTATTTATCCCCATTTGTTAGGGAAGCAAATGTCTATCATATACCTTCTGAAAATTGGAATAATTACACACTTCGTGACTTACACCTGTTGTAGGCTGGCGAATCAACCAGAATATAAGTGAATATTCATGAACCTTTGTTGTTGTTGGAAGAATAATATATAAAACATATAATAATCCATTTTGATCAGGCTGTTAGATACAAATATATGTTTTGGCTACTATAAGTTGACTTGGCTTTCTAATAAAAAATTAGACTACTGCCCATTACAGCCATTACAGCCATGCTCCTTGGCAGCAGCCTCCAGGACCTCTATAAATTTTGGCAGCCATTGCTGTGGACATGTTCCTGGGGGAATTAGTAAAGTATTTTTACTCATTCTACTCTATGCCTGCATGGCTTCCAATGGGTCTACCCAGATCTGTGCAAACTATTTTACTGGTGCACATCCAAGCAGCCCCAAGTGGCTTGTTGAGAGTATAATGGTGGTTAGGATATTAGTGGAGAAGGCTGTGCCAACACTCCACCAGCACTTGCCCATAACATGCCCAATAGCTATAGGTCATGATCTCCTCTCCTGAGCTACCTAACTCTGGCTCCTTACCACTTACACTCTGTCCAAACCTGGGAGTGTTCCAGAAGAATTAACAGAAGAGGAAAATGTCCAAGAATATGTCTGAGAGAGTAAGGAAAAAAAGAGTACAAGTGCTGCAGCTATTACCATGGCCTAAGACCACATATTAATTTGAAATGAATGTAGCCTCCAGCATAGAATTTGCATAGCATACTCTGGTTTTTAATATGGGATTCTCACAGCCTGCAGAATCAGATTACTTCAAAATACTGTCACAGGTCAAAGTAGGATGTTTCCATCATGAACATAATGACACTATTCTTAGCAAGATCAGAATTTATAGCATAGAAGGAACTCATAAAGGATGTTTACCTGCCGGTAACCTATTAACTTGTCCCCTTAACAGACAATATTTTCAGTGGTTTATGAAGTCTGCTAATGGCTATGCTTTGGAAGAAAGGGCATTTTTGCCTTTTCATTGATTTGTCGCTATTTCCAGCAAATGTGAACTGATATCAATTCTGCTAACTTTAGTCACCATGTAGACAGACAACTGCACATTTATTACAGTTGAGTAAAATGCTTCTGCCCACCTATAAACCAGAGTGTGAACTTGTAAAACACTGAACAAGTCACCCAAACTGATGCCTTTCTGTAATCTAGGTAGAAACCATTCCGACAGATGCAATTTCATTGACTTAAAGGAAGGGATGACTGCATTGCAAGTGAACCAAACATTTACAATGACGAATGCCCATTCAGTTGATAATAAGCAGAAGTAAGACTTATTGCTGCTACACGACCTGTTTCACTGTAGTCCCTAATGTTGTTCACTCATCCTTTTGACCTCACTTGGTTGCTTTTTCTTTTTTCCTTTTGGTTACAATAAGGGCCATTAAGTCAGTCAGCTGAAGTCAAATTTATCCAGAGTGCCCAGTATCCAATTACAGGTTTGTCAGAAAATAGTTTCTATTTGAAAGCAGAAAGGAGGGAAGCATAGGAAGCTCCCCATCATCTTTAATAAATCTCATGGTATTACCATGAAGCTTGAAAACCTTTGAGCCAGCTTGTAATGTGAGCTTCTTCATTAAAGCAGAAAATTGCATGAAAAAACGTTTCCGCTCCAGTGCTACAGTTTCCAATATGATGGATTGCTATAAGGATGTACTGGTGAAACCTAATGTGGCACATTCTGTGAATAAAAGTGTTCGCTTTACTTGGATTGAAAATCAAAGTTTGATGGCTTATGTACATAAGTTTTGACTGGGTGTCTTCTGCATCACTTCTTATATTTAGGATATTCTTCTTTCCCATCCAGACTCATTCTTTCTCATAATATCCACAATATTTGGGATATAATCTGAATAGATGAAAAGCGGACTGTCATTGTTATAACCATCAGCACTAATGTTCAGCACTAATATGTCTTGATATGTAATCATTTGTTATTGTAACAACTGTCATAGAAAGCAGACAATAGGACTGTGATGCTATATTGAATACCCTAGTCATTCAAAGATTTTAGCCCTGGAATAGGACCAGTCCAGGGAATGGAGAGTAGTAGAAGCAAACTGGGTATTTGGGGCTTCTGGGCCTAAATACCAGGCATCAGCAGGGTGTTGGGGGCAAAGACATGCAGGGGTGTTCACTGGGGTAACATGCTCCTCTCTGCAGTTCTCCAAGTGTTTAATCAGGTACATTCTGGGGCACACACACAGCACTCCTCATTAGAAGTAGCACATGCTATGATTTTGGCCCAGTTGCTCTCCTTTAGCTCTGAATAGCTGTTTAACCTTACAATCCAGAGCAACTACGGGAGCACGTAAGAGATGTAGTTTACATCGATGTAGTTATGGCACCACCTAGTGAAAACCTATGGGAAATTCATATTGCAATCCTGTAAATTGTTCTTATGTAAATTGTTCTTACGTTGGAGCAAGGACTCTCTGTAGTTACTCTGGATTGTGCTACATCTTACTCTTCTTCCTCTAACTCTTTATGATAAAAATAAGAGAAGTACTGAGAAAAGAATGGTCTATTCACAAGACCAGGTTATGAAGTGGCTAATATTCATCCCTTTTGAACATTAGAGATGCCCATAAGTCATTGAGGAGAAGGGATGAGGATGATGATATTTTCATACAGTCTGTGGCCCTGATGTGGTTTCCGTTCTGTGAATGGTAATTTCTGTAGCTCTGATGCTATTCAGCTGCTCTACAAGATGTTTTGGAATAGCACCAAGGGCACCAGTCACTGTTAGGGTTATTTTTGTCTTTTTCTGCCATAGCCTTTCAATTTCTATTTGCAGATCTTTAATTTATTTTTTTAGTTCTTTTCCTTTTACAATGCTATCCCTTGGTATTGCTTTATTGCTATTATTATTGTTATAATTGTTATGCTTTATTTTAATGGATGTGGAACCTGCAGGAGTGATTCTGATTCCAGTTCCATTTTCTGAGTTTCAGGAAGCAGGTATCCAAAATAAAATTATCTTTAGTGCCATTTATGTTACTTGTCCTTCAATGCAGTCAATTGCTCACTTTAATCACCATTTATTTCTTATTTTAGGATCACTTCTTCTTCTTCTATGGAAACACAAAAATAATATACTTCTGTACATTGGAAGATGGTGTCTTGACAGCTAAATGGAGAAGTATTGTGTTCTAGATGTGTATAATGTGTTTGATTGCTATTTAGAGGAGAAGAAATGCATTTTCTGCATTTGGAAAATTAGTCAATGATGGGTACAATCCTATGCCTGTCTGCTTAGGAATAAGTCCCATTGCATGCAATGTACTCTCAGGAAAGTGTGTTTAGGATTGCAGCCAATGTAAGAGTGGAATCAGAGTACCTAAAATTATGATATAAACTATTATTACAAAATGTTTACTGTTTTCTTTAATTAATGTAGCAGTTATAAGATGAAATAAGGCTATCATTTACAATATTTACACAAATATAATGTGCCATCGAATCTAATGTGCTGACCATACTTATAATGAAAATACTGTATTTGCTCAATTCTAATTAACATCAAATCTAATGCTCACCCTGATTTTGGAGACTGAATTTGGCTGGAAAAGGCGAGCGTTATATTTGAGTAAATACAGTGGATTGCTACAATCCTGAGGCTATTTGTGTCGACGCAGCCATGGCACCTTCCATATGTTAACACTAGAGGGTGCCGTAGCTGCGTCGACGCATCTGGTCTCTTTAAGCATAAGTTTCTAACCACCTATCATTGTAAAAAAGACTGACAGTCCAATATCATCCTACTTTCCTGGGAGTAAGCCCCATTAACTTAAATGAGACTTACTTCTGAGTAGACATGCATAGGATTGGGCTCTGAGGCTTTAAAGAAACGGTCATATGCTGAATACATTAAAGTTTGCTTTCATTACCCTGGGTTCCACCAGTAAAGCCACCACACTGTAGTTTGTAGGAATTAACAGGACCACTTTATTTAAGATCAGGATGCTGGACTATACAGGTCTTTGGCCCAAGCAGGGCTCATCTTATGTTCTTTTTCGTTCTCCCTCAAGATGCATTAAATAATAACTACTGTTGCTCCCACCTGCATAGGCACTCTGTCTTCTGAAAAAAGATGTCACCACTACCATCACCATTCATACTACTAAGCTACCGTAGTAGTATTTCTCACAAATGTTTTGGTTACCAAGATTCATCACATACTGGTGTGTGTGTGTGTGTGTGTGTGTGTGTGTGTGTGTGTAAGTAAGGACACAATCCAGATCAAATTCAGCCTGCTCTGACCTAACTGCATTCTCCTAACTATTCTGTATCCAGAGCAGAAAGTTATGCTGAATCCAGAGAGTCAGGAAGCCTGGGCTGCCCTAACTGCTCCAGAGCATGCTAAGTAATTGACACAAGGGGAAGACTTGCTCCTGAGGAGACACCCCTCAGATCACACTGAACAAGGAACAGTTGTGGTGCCTACAGTGGTGACAAGACTCTGCACATCACCTGGTGCGGAAGTCTGTGCGTCATCCCTGGGATGCGCGCCCCCCCCCCCCACCTGGACTGCACAGTCACCAAAGTTGGCGCCTGCGCAGTTGTTTCTGAAGCCAACTGGCTTCAGAAAGAGTACTGCGCAGGCACCATCTCTGACACCTGCGCAGTATTTTTCTGAAGGCTTTTGGCTTCGGGGGAGATTGTGCAGGCGTCAGAGTTGGTGCCTGTGCAGTACTCTTTCTGAAGCCATTCGGCTGCCGCTCCGCCTCCTGAGTGAGGCTGAATGGCTGCGCAGAGGCGCGGACTTTCTCTTCTCTAAGGAAGTCTCCTCTGAAGCTGTTCGGCATGCTCAGTGTGTTTCTGCGCAGTGCACCTCAGATGGCCGTTCAGGCAGCTCCTCAGACAAGTGGCAGCTTCTGGCTGATTCTCCGCCTTGGAGCAGGTCTGAATGGGTGTGCTGACGCCCGGGGCCTGCCAAAGGACAGTCAAACTCCTCCGGCACATCACCCCATATGGAGCACATCACCCAATGCAGCCCACACCAGCCGCACCAGTCTGGTGACGCCACTGGGTGCCTGCCTTATAAGGAGTCCCTGATGAGATGCCAGTACATTCTACAGTGAATACAAGGGGCTTCTTGGAGTGGCCTGCTGTATCCTGAGGTTTGTGGGCAGCTGTAGTTTGTTCCATATCCTGAGGTTGAGAGGCAGGGATTGCAGCTAGGATGGCCAAGAACTCAGATTTCTGGTCAGCACTGCCATTCTTACTCGGGCCTTATCATGGACCCCTATGGGTCTACTCATTACTATACCTGCTCCTGAGGTGGTATAACTCTGAGGGCTGGAAGAGGGCATTTCTGCCTTGGAAACAGGCTCTGGATACAGAGTAACTGCTCTGCCCTAGGCAATGCTAAACATGCCCTCAACTTGCCTCTCCTGAGCTGCTTAGGCTGCCCCAGTTAGGGCAGAGCAGGTCCACCTCTCTTAGGGCACCCTATCTTGCCTTGCTCTGCCCTAAGCCTCCTTCAGAGTAACTGGGCTGGAGCATCTTGCAGTTGCTCCAACCTAGTGTTAGATAGGCCAACCTAAGGGCTCTTATGTGGACAGATTAGTTGCTCTGGATTGAGCTGTAATACTGTATTAATAATACCCAACACTAATTTGTGTGGGTTAATAACCTACAGTAACCAACACAGCCAACACTAATTGTTTGTTATTGCCAAGCAAACCAACACTAATTCATTTATATTGTTGTCAATTGCAATATTTTAAAGCCTGATATACCTGACTGACTCAAGCTAAATATTTAAATTGTTGTTGACTGTTCCTGAATTTTCTGTCAACTCTGGGTGATAAATCTCATGTTCAGAGCTACCAGTTATCTGGCATGGTTAGTCTGTTGTTCAGTCTAGCCCGTTGTTCCCATTTGTTGCTATATTTATAACTATCAGGTGGCTGTTTTGCTTTCACCTCTGAACTTCCTAATAACCACATGCCTACATTTGTTGTATGTATGTGGATTGAGGACAATAATTAGCCCTATCAAGTTTTTATCTTGTGCCACTTGCCATGGAACATAAACCTATGGGATGTAAAATGCAGTTTATGTTTTATCATTTTTTCTAATTTCATTGTTATTCTTCCTTGACAAGAGGATTTTATGTATGGGATTCAGTATGTGGGCACTGCAAACATATAATGAGTCACACCAGTAACTCAGCACAATTGCCCCTTTCTGGCTTATCTATATATATAAAAGAGAAAAGTCACTCACTCACTCACTCACTCACTCATCACTGCCCTGCCAAAACTGGTGGGCCTAGAAGCGTGAAATTTGGGGTGGGTGTTCCTTCCGTGAGGGAGGGGTGCACTAAGAACTGGTTTTCGGAAATTCCAACGGGAAGTGGGTGAAAAGGGGCGCAATGCGTTTTCCTCCCTATACTTTGCATTGAGAATTGCTGACTCATCAACATTCCTCCCCAACTGCTGGGCCTGAAGCATGGAATTCTGGGAGTTCCTTCTGTCACCTGAACACCCACCAAGAACCATGTGCAGAAATTTAACCCTTCAGGGGCTGAAAAGGGGACAACGTGTTTCTGTCCTATGCTTAACATGAGAGACTGAATAACATTCAGCCAGTTTGGTGCTCAGACCCTGGTGCACTGGGGGATGTTGTTCAGAGGAAAAGGTTGCACTGGCGAGGATGCTGCGCATGAGGGGAAGTTGCGCATGTGGGAAGTTGCGCATGGGGGAAAGTTGCACAGGGGGGAAGTTGCGCATGGGGGAAAGTTGCGCATGGGAGGAAAGTTGCGCATGGGGGAAAGTTGCATATGGGAGGAAAGTTGCGCATGGGAGGAAGTTGCGCATGGGGGGAAGTTGCGCACGGGGGAAGTTGCGCACGGGGGAAAGTTGCGCATATGGGAAGTTGCGCATATGGGAAGTTGCACATGGAGGAAAGTTGCGCATGGAGGGAAGTTGCGGATGGGGGAAGTTGCGGATGGGGGAAGTTGCGCATCGGAGGGAGTTGCGCATCGGAGGAAGTTGTGCACGGGGGGAGTTGTGCACGGGGGGAAGTTGCGCACAGGGGCAAAGTTGCGCATGGGGCAAAGTTGCACATATGGGGGAAGTTGCACATGGGGGGATGATGCACATGGAGGAAAGTTGCGCATGGGGGAAGTTGCACATAGGGAAGTTGCGCATGGGGGGAAGTTGTGCATGGGGAAAATTGTGTATGGGGAAAATTGCACATGGGAGGAAAGTTGCGCATGGGGGAAGTTGCGCATGGGGAAGATGCGCATGGGGGATGATGCGCATGGGGGATGATGCGCATGGAGGAAAGTTGCGCATGGGGGAAGTTGCGCATGGGGAAAATTGCGTATGGGGAAAATTGCACATGGGAGGAAAGTTGCCCATGGGAGGAAGTTGCGCACGGGGGAAGTTGCGCACGGGGGAAGTTGCGCATGGGGGGATGATGCGCATGGAGGAAAGTTGCGCACGGGGGAAAGTTGCGCATGGAGGAAGTTGCGCATGGGGGAAGTTGCGCATGGGAGGAAAGTTGCCCATGGGAGGAAGTTGCGCATGGAGGAAAGTTGTGCATGGGGGATGTTGCGCATGGGAGGAAGTTGTGCATGGAGGAAAGCTGTGCATGGGGGAAGTTGCGCCTGGGGGGAAGTTGTGCATGGGGAAAATTGTGTATGGGGAAAGTTGCGCATGGGAGGAAAGTTGTGAATGGGAGGAAGTTGTGCATGCGGGGTTGATGTGCATGGGGGGAAGATGCGCATGGGGGGAAGTTGCGCATGGGGTAACTTGTGTATGCGGGGTTGATGTGCATGGGGGGAAGATGCGCATGGGTGAAGTTGCACATGTGGGGGTTGATGTGTATGGGGGAAGTTGCGCATGGGGGGTTGTTACGCCTGGGGGAAAGTTATCCATGGGGGGTTGATGCATATGGGGGGATGGCATACGGGGGAATTTTACTCCCGCAACGCGGGTACGCCTTTTGCTAGTGTAAGAATATATGGGTCCAGTCATAGCTATAGACAGCAGAATTATTTGCAAAAACATGGATATATTTTTTCTGTGCTACTTAGCTGCTTTCTTTTATTAAAAAGGTAGAGCTTTTAAATCTCCTCAGATTATTCCAGAGCTGTCCTGTGGTTCATGAAGAAATACCTAACCTTCATGTGGTTCACGAAGAAATGCTTCAAAATGGCCCTTCAGGTGACATGCAGGACAAAGTAAACTTTCAAAGGCTTGACGCATTGAGGGTAGCATCATTACCATAATTTCAGAAATGGGGAAAAGAGATGCACAGTTGGTCGACATAATATACTGAAGGTTATCCAGCAAGCCACAGACCCCCTTGGAACAAATGTGGAGTGGTGTGCAGCACATTCTGACAACTCTGCCTCAAGATCAAACTGATCAAAGCAAACAACTAGTTGCGATGTGCCACAGCTGATTTAATGCAAGATAAAGCACATTGATTTTTTTTACAATTTCCTCCTCCAAACCACAGCCATCAAATACAGAAAAAAATGATGCGCTGTATGCAATCAATGTTGAGCAAGCAAACTGATCTGTAAATACTTCCCATGGTGTGCACCCCAATGATGAACAGTGCATAATCAATGTTGTACAGGGGAGCCAATCTGCAAGAGACTGCTAGGCACTGACACCAGTGGATAAACAGCTCCCTTAACAAATGACAGAGTTCAGAAAAGAGTCAAAAAACAATGATAAAAGGAAAGGAAAACACTTTTGATGTGTACAGCCTTAAACCGTACAGAGCAATAGAGGGTGGCAATGATGCTTAGTGGAGCTATGTAACAAACTCCTGGTTGCTTCCTTGACCCTAAGGTGTTTTTCCACGGCTGTCACAGTTGTGGTTGAATGAGTTTGATTTTCAACCTTAATTAAACTTTAGTTCAGCCAAGGATTGATAGTTAGAAAGGCTCCCCGGTGACTGTTTCACGCTGCAGCTTTCAACCAAATAGTAATGAACATATAAAAGAGCTCCCAGCTGCTATTAGAACTTGGGTTAGGGCAGTGGTTCCCAAATTTTTTAACTGGTGGTTCCCTTGACTCACTGGGACATTCGCCACTGCTTCCAATTAGGATGACAGTCCTATACATTGTATAAGGCAGTGGGTTTTCACAAGGATTCTGTGGTTCCCCTGGTTGGTTTCCGTAGCTCCCCAGGTAGCCATGTTTCACAGTATGGGAATCAGTATGTTAGGGAATTGAACTTAACCTAGATCTAGTCCCAACTCCAAAAATGGTAGTTTTCTTCAGAACCAGCACACAAAATCTGTATTGCCAGGAGCCTCAAACAATACTGAAACCCCAATATGTGAAAACAATAATTAAAAGTGTTTCAATAATCTGACATTCAGGAGATTCTTCTGAATGTTGGTAAGGGCTTCACTCTGCTCAAGCAATCTTTGAAGAAAGTATAGCTTTTGTGAAAAGGAGAGGACACACAGATTATAATGAGCACAACCCTAACCTTAGTATTGGCATCCATCAGTCTCAAAAGACTATGGTATCATGCTTGATGGTGTATGTGAAGCAAGAAGGCCTGGGTAGATTAATATGGAGGATAGGCTGTTACCCAAGCAGCAGATCTACCCTCTCTAAGCCACGGAAATAATCCAATGGAATGGCAGAGCCAATATGATTCCAGAGCTGGGCTAAGGAAAGGAGCTCACTTTGTCTTGTGGGGACCCGGGTCTCAAACCCTGGCCTTCTGGTTAACAGGCAAAATGTCTTAACCACTTGTGCCACCCACAACCACACCCAATCCTAACCATGTCTACTCCAAAGTAAGCCCCATTCTGTTCAGTGTGTCCTACTCCCAGAAAAGTGTCTTTAGGATTGTAGCTTTAGTATGACTGGTCTCAGATGGGCTCAGTTTGAGGTTGCCCAGGCATGTTCTGCATCTAACAAGAAGATGACAATGCAAAAGATTCTTAGACTGAGGTTCTTGGAGTCATGTTGTGTTTTTTCCTTTTTAGCACCAGCAGTTTCTTCTTGCTACTATTCAATTACTCCCCTTAGTGTGTATATTTCTGGGTGCGTTTTTAAAAAAAATTATGTTGTGGTATATGAATTTTTTTTAACTTTGCAAATAAAAAATAAAAAACCAAATTATTTAGGCAGTCCAAATTACACAGCACCTGTGGATTTCATCATCTGAAGTTTCCAGTCCTGCAGGTGGGTCCTGCTTATATGCTTGAGGAAGGTTCACAAGGCTTTCCAAGCCCTCAAAAGACCTCTGAAAGACTGAAAATGAACAATTTTTGGCTTTTCTGAGACCTCAGAACAGGGTAGAGAGGTATCCCTGGCCTTTAAGACATGACCAGAGCTTGGGTTCAGAGGGTTTGGAGGTCCTAAATCCACATATTCAACCATCTGCAAATTTCAGTATCCACTGGCATTCTAGGAATAGAACACCTGTGGATACCAAGGGACACCCTGTATATATTATTTTTTCTCAAGTGAAATACTAAATTCGGTATTCTTTTGTATTTTTGTTTTAAATTTCAAGCAAAAAATGTGATGGTATTCTTCATGTACTGTATCCAAACCTGTTCAAAAATGGTTACAAATGCTTGTTCAGTTCTCTTGGTTAAAACATGGAAGACTGAATTTAGGTCTAATGTTTCTAGGACAAGGTGCTCACTGGATTTTTTTTTCTAACTGTGGTCTTAAAATTACAAGATCCTGATGATCTTGTACTGGGGGGGTGGGGGTGGGAGAAAGGCTTAGACCTTGAAGCCTGAATGCTGGCACTCAGTAATATACATTGATTCCAGTCTTTTTCATTCACAAAAACTAATCCCCCATCCCCCTAAAATTATTTCAGATGAAGTATTCAAAAAATGGTAATTTTCAATTAGACAACCAACCATATATAATAATCTTGTAAAGGAAGAAAGGACTTTTTTATCCTGATTACTTTCTTGGCTTTCTTTTTTACATCTTAACATTTCATTTTAGCATGAAGAAAGTCTGAATTAAATGCATTATCCAGGAACTGGAAGGGAAAAAAGAAAATGAAACATTCCATGGTTTCTACCATCAAAGGTCACTCATTCTTCTGAGATCCTGAAATTTACAATTTTATGGATTTTTATAAATTGCTCAGAGGTTTGGATGAGTACCTACATCACATGCCTGGGAGTTAATTTGAAATATTAACTTGCACAAAACCTTGGGAAATATTCTATCAATGCAATCCTCACCTGCATTGGAGCAGGAAGGCTGGTGTGCCGGCACTGCATCCAGGGCAAGTTTTAGAGGCTGCTACTGCTCTGCCCTGGGGAGGGGAGGCTTCTCCCCTAAGGCTGCAGCAGCCTCTATGAGTCTCCTAGGAGGCCTAAGTCCAGCTGAGCCAATGCAGCAATCCTCCTCAGCCAGCTAAGGCCTCCAAACCCTCTGAACCAGTGTCTTAGGTTGGCACACTCTGGAGCACCAGCCTATGTGGTCCCCCGGTGGTGGAAAGTGTCTTATGGCACTTTGGCAACAACACTTGTCGGGCTCAAGCGCCTTGTGCTGTCCTAGAGAGAACTTGTGGATTGTTCCCTAAGGAACAAATGGCAAACAAATATAAGGCACAAAATTAAAAATCATTACTGGGCAAAGTTGGAACTTGGGGTACTAAACAAGGAAAAATGTCAAAATCTTGCTTTTATTATGGACTTCAGTTCACGTCTCATTCTAAATACCAAGCAAGTAATGTACCTTCATTACTCGCTGGTCTTCAATAAATAACAGATAGAAATAAATAAGATATAAAAGTCAAATGTTCATACTCCTAAATAGTGCTGTGAAGTAAAATTGATGTGAACTATGAACACTAGAACAGACTACAGATTAAAGGAGAAAAAGTCTAGCCAATAAGGGGCATGTTGAAAAATATGCTGGTGAATTCTTATCTTTTTTTATTATTGTGCTGTATTGCTATACAGGTATGTCCACATAACAATTATGCTTCCATCATGCACATGATGAATGGGCTGTGGGTGGCGCAAGCAGTTAAGACGCTGTGCCTGTAAACCAGCAGGCCAGGGTTCGAGACCCGGGTTGGCCCCACAAAACAGGGTGAGCTCCTGGCCTTAGCCCAGCTCTGCAATGCCAGCTGGATCCAATCGTATTGGCTCTGCCTTTCCATTGGACTAATTCAGTGGTGTGGAGAGGGGGGATTTGCTGCTTGGGTAACAGCTTATCCTCCATAACAATCCAACCCAGGCTTTCATGCTTCACATGCAGCGTATGCAGCACCAAGCACGATACCTCAAGACTGACAGAGGCCTGCTATGCACATGACTGAATTTATCTATAAATGGGAAGATATCAAGAAAAAAGCAGGTAGAAAACAGCACAATGTGAAGCTTCCAGGCACTGTGCTGTACAGCAGTGCTGATATTGCTTCTATCCTGTGTGGCCATGGAAGATACAAGAGGTCTCCTCAAGGTATCTCAAACAGGTAGTGCAGCAGAGAATCCTTATGAGCCAACATGATCTGAGGAGTGTGATTTTTAATCACATCTGACTCTGGTTGGCCTCTGCGCAATACTGGATGGTAGCTTAGCTTACCCACCAGAGCTCTGGCAGCAGGGAAGTAATATTTGAATATTGTTATTTATGGAACCAAATAAGATTGGTTTACACCTTTTCCAGATTGGAAAGAAGGCAATATATTTTCCCCACATACTTTATGCTTCAGTCACACACCACCTTTAGCTACTCAGCTTATGGACCAGTCCTATACACAGTGTAACCTGGAGTGATGGCACAAATGTAGTTCCTCAGTTCTGTGGGTGGGAAGATGCACATGGGCACATTTGGTCTGCAGAACCTCTTTGTCCTCCTCTGTCACTCATAAGTCAATGGCAGGGACCACTCCATCAGTGGCATTGCACATCCAGGCTGTTGGGATTGGGCTTTAAATCTATCCACAAGAAGTAGTTAATCTGCATTGGATATGCTATTGAGTTAAAAGAAATTAATCCCAGCAAGCAAAAAGCAAAAAGCAAAAAGCAAAAAAAAAAAATACTGTTTTATCAAATTTATTCCTTCTTTGCTACCATAATGACTGCTGTGATCAAAATAATTCATTGGTTCATTTTTTTTTATTCTCACAGTATGTGACATGGATTCTTTCATTTCATTATTTTATGTTATTTTAAACTGTATTCCCTATTCTACGTAGCCTGTGGCTAAGCCAGAAATACAATTGAATTGATTCTGTACTCTTTGTAGTTGCCTGGCCCTAGGATGGTGCACCTTTCTCCCACTTTCAGTGGAACTCTGTAAACCAAGATGATGATAAAATATATTATGAATTTTCTGTTAATTATTCTGGAGCTGGAAAATCTTGCCTGATTCTGTCAAAGAAAGAAGAATTGTGATTTTTTGGTCTGAAATGCCTTGGCCATATTGAATTAATGTAAGCAAATCTTTAATGTTTTAGAGCTTGCTTACAATGTTATCCTATGTGTGTGTTTTCAGAAATAGGTCCTGTGGTGCTTATACCCAGGTAAACCCTATGGCCAGGGCTTTTTTTCTGGGGGTACTCACTGGTACTCAGTTCTGATGCCTTTTTCCTCCTATTCCCCCAGCAGCTAATTAATATTAGTCATAAAGAGATGACCTGTGGGGAGTACCAACACCTTTTTCCCCCCAGAAAAGAAGCACTGCCTATGGCTCAACGTGCACGACCCACAGGTAGATGCCAAAGATAGTGATTACTCAAGTATCTTGACTGTATGACAGGCCCCTTTCCTGAATCCATGACCACAAACATTGGAATCAAGGTGTTGAAGATGCTTCATCCTACATGTGTTCCATATTGTAATGCAAGAAATATTTCTGCACCTGCTAATATGCCAACGTGGCCTATTTCTATCAGTAAACATGAAAGCAGCTCAAGAAAGATGCCATTATGGGAACTCACAAAGCAGAGGATAATGACAAATAATTCAGGGTTGAGCCACATTGTATTGGGAAGCTGAGCAAAGGGAATAATACCCCTATCTCTATGCAGAAGCTACTCTAGGGTTTATGTCACCCTGGGCAAGCGTTCAAAGTGTCAGCCCTGTGATGGACCACCTTCCATACCAGACCTTACAGAAATCACAGGAGATGCTGTTTGGTTTGGCAAGTCCTTGTGCATTGCTATCACTGTCTAGAACGGTTCTGACAGCGAATACTCCCTCAAAAAATGATGCCTGGGAATATTCATCCACAGATCTGGTATATTGAGTGTTCCCCAGACCAGCATTGCTCCACCTCAGCACTATGAAAGGGATTGGAATGTCACTAGAGGGGTTGTTTTAAACAAAAGGGGCAGCACATATCCATGAGTTGTCTCTCAAGGCTTCAGAATGGCCCCTGGGAAACCAGAAGTTATATTTTGGAATTCTGAGAGAAAAGGAAGCACTCCAGGAAAACTAGAAGCTACTCTCTTTTTTGCCATATAAGACATTCTGAGGCCCAGGGAAACCCTGTAGGGAACTAATATGGCAAAAGAACCCCAAAACTTTTGGTTTCCCTTCTGGAAGTGGTGTTTTTCACCTCTCTGGGCCATTCTGAAGCAGATGTGCACTGTTTCTTTGGGTTTCAGAAAGCCCTTCAGAGGAAACCAGAACAAGCTCTAGTCCAGAAAGAGAAAGGGGCTGGAAATTGCAGATTTGTTTTTCTGTGAAACTGATATATCAACAGGGGGTTCAAGAATGTATCTCCCATGGATGCCAAGGCTCCAGCTGTAAATATTTCTAACAGTGAATAATTGGCTCCACCTGGCCTCTCAGAAACAAGGCATGAAGGCCCTTCTTGTATATCCATAAACTCACAAAAGGGTATTAAAGAAATGCAAAGAATATTTTAAAAAATTACAAAAGAGGACCTTGTTAGAAAACACAGTCATTGTGCCTGAAAGCCTTTTCTGCGCACTAAGTATTCCTCTGCTTGACAGCTTGCCCTAGGTATGGATGTACTTTCTGGGCTACTTGAGTAGCAGGTTTCTTTTATTAAAAAACCAGCACTTTCAAATCACCTCAAATTGCTCCAGAGCTGTCCTGTGATTCATGAAGAAATGTGTAACCTGATCACATTTTGTGATACTTCAAAATGGCCCTTTGGGTGAAATGCAGGACGAAGTAACCCTTCAAAGGCTTGAAGCACTCAGGTCTGCCTTAGCAGCATCATTATCATAATTTCAGAAATGGGAAAAGTGATGCACAGTCAGGAGAAATAATACGGGTTATCCAGAAAGTCAGTGATTTGAGGCATGAATTTTAATCCAGTTTTCTAGTCTGAAGCCTTATCCATTAAAAATGTATTTAAATTCAGATAACAAAACTAAATTCCATAGCTAATCATGGTCTTTGTGCTGTCTTTAAGGTTATGCTCACTCTATGGTTTCATCTGTCAGCTAGACAACATGCGCATGCTGTTCCAGATCTTTTGTATCTCCAGACTCTTTTGATCCTGTTGAACTTCACATATTGCATTAGCAGAAGGGTGATACTTAAGCATTATGCACCAGAGTTACACATCATTAATACACTGTCCATCTGATTAAAATGATAATGTCCAACAATATATGAATTATGGTGCAATAATTCAAGCATAGTCTACTGTCGGAGACAATTAGACATTATTTACAGTCTGAGGTTATAAGCCATTTTAAAGGGATTCATACAAATTTTTATAAGCAAATAATTTACTGTTAAATGCTTACAAGTATATGAATGTGCAGGGCTGTGGGTGGCGCAAGTGGCTAAGACACTGTGCTTGTTAACCAGCAAGCCAGGGTTCGAGACCCGGGTCGGCCCCACAAGACAGGGTAAGCTCCTGTCCTTAGCCCAGCTCTGCGACGCCAGCTGGATCCAATCATATTGGCTCTGCCTTTCCATTGGACTAATTCAGTGGCATGGAGAGGGGGGTTTTGCTGCTTGGGTCACAGCCTATCCTCCATAACAATCCAACCCAGGCTTTCGTGCTTCGCATGCAGCGTATGCAGTGCCGAGCATGATACCATAGTCTTTCAAGACTGACGGAGGCCTGCTTATATGAATGTGCATGGTGGTGGCCAAAGGGGGATTCCCAATAGATGCAGAACAGGTATTGCAGGTTATTTTTATTTGATGACAAACATAAGAAAATAAGGGTTGGACTTATTGTGACATGAGATAACCATGACTGGATCTTCTAACCATTTTCTCTTCACTTGCAACAGGGCCAAATGCCCCCATTTACTCAATTACATACCATCGTTTGCTCTTATTATCACTCAATATTGTCACTCAGGGCTCCCCTCCACAATTCTAACCCTCTCTTCCTTTTTCTAATTGAGGGTGGAAGAAAGGGGAAGAAAATCAGAGTGGAAGAAAATCAAGGGGAAGAAAATCAGAAAACCACATTTCATAATTGCTAAAAGAGGACAAGGCCCCCCAAAATGTATGACACCTATGAAAATAGTCACTCTGGGAAAGGTGGAGGCAAGTAGGCAGACAGAGATAGGCATCTTCTACTAATCTTTTCCTGAAGCAACTACTTAGTTCATTGGGCTTGGTTTAGCATGGAGATCCGGGTCTCTCACAAAATCTACTGTTGCAAAGAGATTGCAAGAGACCTCATATTTAAGGCCCGGTCACGTTCAATCCAGAATGATTGCTGGGCCAATGCAAGTCGCTTTTGTTGGCCTTAGAGTGTCACAAAAGTGCCATGAAGCACTTTTACACCATTGTTGGAATAGTTAGGCAACAACCTAACCTTAGCAGATAATAGGAACTGACTCTATCCATCCATCCATCCATCCATCCATTCTAGAAAAAAACATTAAAATCATTCTCTGTCAGCAGAACCTACAAGGAGGCTGCAAATACTTGTGATTTTATTCCTGATAGTTTTTGAAATGTTGACCACCAATTTTATGTATGCATGTATGCAATAATGGGTCCATGTTCACAATATGTACATGGGTGTGTGTATAAATATAATGAATAAACTATGCATTAATAAAATAAACGATGCATTAATAAAATAAAATAAAACATAGCTTCGCCCTCTTTCTTTTTCTAACTTCTGATTACTGTGGGTATTGCAATGCTTTCAAACAGTTAATAGTGTTTGTTTATCTGATCAACAGCTGGAGATATGGATGGGCTCATCCATTCCTTCAGCTCCTCATCTGTTGCTTTGCCCCGAGCTGTTTGAAGGAGGAAACACAAACCACAGGCAGTATGACCAATATTTCCTTCTGTTTCTGGCATCTGAATAAAGGGCAAAAACAGAGTAAATTATAAAACATTCCAAGTATCATGAGGCATTTTTGAGAACACTCCTGCTACAAAGGTTCCTTGGCACAGGCAGAGAACATCTTCAGAGTTTCACCATCCTGTGGAAACAGCAATATAAAAACATGCAAATTCCAAGAAGCCTTCTGCCTACATTTCCATTAAGAAGGCACATAAACTCAGTCATATCTGAAAACTATGCTCTGTAACTCAGTAACCTTCAATCACACACTTTTCCATGTGATGTGGTTGCAGAGTCATTCATGCATTCTATGCACAAATAGACTTTGTGCATGTGAACAGTCTATTTGCATAACCAGTAGTGTCAGGTAAGGGATATCTTTGGGATCATAGCTTCTCTTTGGCTTCTACTGATTTGCTACTGTGCAGATACTAGATTGGATGGAAAGATTTCTAGGAGCTTTGGATGAGTAATTTACAATAGATACAGTGGAAAAGGCAAAGTGAAAATTATGGTCAGAAAGCGGGAAAATGGAAATGCAACTTTCTTATGTACTAAATGTACTAAAAAGTACATTTCCTGAATTTAAAATGGACTAATGAGAGTGACTGTTTAAGGAGCCAATGAGATGTTATTTTGACACTGTATGGAATCAATAAGATGTTAGTAAGATAATAACCTCGTGGAGAGTGCCACTACCAGTTACGAAAATCACTATAATTGTGGATTGTAGGAGTACTATCATCATGTCATATACCATGTGATGCATAATTTATTGCAGAATGCAATGAAACAAACCACTTTGAAATATTTCTATTTTATTGAAAGGTATAGCCAAAAACCCAGCAGTGTTGGATAATAGTCCATCACCGCACCCATAGACCAGGTTGTTAATCATGAGTTTGACGTATTAGCCTTCCACACTCAGTGACACAAATGCTAGTGACATCACTGTTTACAGTAGCAGGTTGACCATTTGCCTACATATAGAATAGTTTGTTCATGACTTCAACCAAGAAAATCCCAAACCTCAGCCCAGGGGCCAGATATGGCCCAAGGTGAGTATCAACACAGCCCACAGCAAGTGGTGCAAAACTGTGCCTGTTAACCAGTAGGCCAGGGTTTGAGACCTGGGTCCCCACAAGACAGGGTGAGCTCCTGTCCTTAGCCCAGCTCTGCGATGCAGCTAGAACCAATCATATTGGCTCTGCCCACTGGACTATTTCAGTGGCGTGGAGAGAGGGGATTTGCTGCTTGGGTAACAGCCTATCCTCCATATTAATCTACCCAGGTCTTCGTGCTTCGCATACAGCATTGAGCACAATACCATAGTCTTTCGAGAATGATGGATGCCAATATAATAAAAGCAAGACGCTTGCATCTGGCCCACATGCAAGCCTTATAATCCCTGTATCTGTAATACACTCTTATATTTAAATATATGTAAATTCATTGAAATTTGAAATGGCCCCCAACATGGTGTCAGAAAGATTGTGTCACACCTGCCAAAATGTTTAGACACTACTGACATAAACAAGGCACTGTACATTTCATTTTTTTGTTGACATTTTGTGCAGCCATGTTAATTGGTATGTTTTGCGTTTAGCTCTATATTGATGGATTCACAAAATAATTGAAAAGTGGAAACTCTGTTCAACAGGGGCATTTCTTCATGAACATTACTTTCTATCATGCTTATGAAGATGATTAACTTGATGTTTCTTCCCGTTCCATATGAAGATTCTTTTGAAAAACTTACAGCCCAGAACTATTCCTTTCCACCAGCCTTACCTAAAAGGCACATGCTGTGTCCTGTGTTGAGGGGAGAACTGAAGGCAAAAGAAAGGGTAAGTTTAAAAAATTATTTCTGTATAAGATCTGAGGATACCTCAGACCTCCAACTACCGAAGGATGCTGAAGACCTCCAACTACTTATGGACCATTTTAACAAAGCCTGCCAAGACTTTGAACTAACAACCAGCTTGAAGAAAACACAAGTCATGGGTCAGGATGTGGATTCACCTACCTGTATTACAGTCTCTGAACACAAACTGGAAGTTGTCCATGACTTTGTGTACTTCAACTCAACTATCTCCAACACTCTCTCTTTAGATACCGAGCTGAATAAACGTATCGGTAAAGCAGCTACCACGTTTTCTAGACATACAAAGAGAGTATGGCTTAATAAGAAGCTGACGGAATATACAAAAATCCAGGTCTATAGAGCCTGTATCCTTGTACTGCAGTGAGTCTTGGCCCCTTCATGCGCGGCAGGAGAGAAAGCTGAACACACTTCATATGCGCTGTCTCTGACGTATTCTTGGCATCACTTGGCATGACAAAGTTTCAAATGGTGCAGTCTTGGAACGTGCTGGTATCCCTAGCACGTACATGCTTCTGAAACAGCGATGTCTACGCTGGGTTGGACATGTCGTGAGAATGGCTGATGGTCGGATTCCAAAAGATCTCCTATATGAAGAATTAACGCAGGGAAAGCACCCTAGAGGGAGACCACAGCTGTGATACAAGGACATCTGCAAGAGGGATCTAAATGCCATGGGAATGGACATCAACAACTGGGAAACCCTGACCTCTGATCGTTCAGCATGGAGGCAAAAGACACAGCATGGCCTTCTTCAATTCAAGGAGACACTAATTCGGCAGTCTTAGACAAAGAGGCAGTCCTGGAAACAGCAAACTCTGGGGGCTGGGCAGGGGAGTGACTGTATCTGCCCTCCGTGTGGAAGGGGTTGCCACTCTCGAATTGGCCTGTTTAGTCATAAAAGACGCTGTTTTAGGACCTCTACTTCTGAGCATGATACCATAGTCTTTCGAGACTGAAGGATGCCAATGTTATGTACAAGAATGGGAAAGAGGTTTGCAAAAGAGGGGATCTGATACCCCTATCTAAACAAACAAACAAACAAACAAACAAACAAACAAATCCTATCCACCAATTCTACCCCCAATTCATCCCTGCCCAGAAATTTCTCATTCCTCCTACCACCCAACCTCACTACAACCTGTTGAACCCACAGTGACCTCTTTCCCATTCATTGCATGGATGGCATTATTGTTCCTGCAGGCTTTGAATGTCAATCATGCTAGCATCTTCTCACTTCTGCTAGTGGATAGGATTAGAGTATATGAAATATTTTTAGTTTGGAGAAAAAAAATGTTATTTGCTTCATAATTTTTACTGAAGATGAAAAGAAGTCAGTGGCAACTTTGTGCCAATAAAAGGTATGTATTTGTGCCCATACCTTTGTGCCAATAAAAGGTATGTATTGAGATGCATGTCCCAAGTGTTCTTGCAAACTGAATGTGAATGTGTATCCTCACTTGCTCCTTGTACAACACAACAGCAGCATGCGATTTTCATTTCCTTTGGACCAATATGTGTCCACGTCTTCAGTATTTAAAATGCATACAGTTTTGCATTTTAAAAAGATTATAATTCTGTATTAAGTGGCTCTGAGCGCAATTCACAATACTCATGTAGGGTAATATCCCCTCCCTTTGAATTACTCTCCATTCATCTCCTAACCTATACAGTGCTGCCTCACATAAGTTTAATTCATTCCGGAAGCATGGCTGTTATGTGAAACACTATGTGAAGCGGATTTTCCCATAGGAAATAATGGAAACTCAGACGATAGGTTCCAGAACCAAAAAAAATATTCTTATAAATATAAAAATATTAACTTGGTGTAAAAATGATGACAAAACACTGGAATTGAACTCAAAACATGCATTCAGTGTGCATGATCCTATGAAATCTACTTAGGCTGTAGTCCTAAAGACACTTTCCTGGGAGTAAGCCCATTTAACACAATGGGGCTTACTTCTGGGTAGACATGGTTAGGAGGCTGCAATCAAAGACACCTTCAAAGTGTCTCCCCACTTTCTCCTTCTCTTCATCCTGAGCCTCTCTCTCCCCTGCTCCCTTCTGGCTAGCCCTGAGCTGCTTCCCTCTTCTCCACTGCTCTTCTCTCCTTCTGCCCAGCAGACACCCGGCCACAGGAGGAACAACGCGAAGTGTTGCTTTCGCTATGAGCAGGTGTGCTAAGCAGCCCTGACGCTTATTAAAAGGGCTGCCGGCCAGCGTGTCTGCTCCAACTGCCAACGAGTGTGCCTGCTAAGTGAAGCAACACTTGTTATGTGAGGCAGAATCCTAGAGAAATTTTTGCTTGTTATGTGGATCACTTGTAAAGCCAGGCACTTGTTAAGTGAGGAACCACTGTACTAATCATATGCCCTGCCTGCTCCAGCACTGATTAGGAATGGGCTGCCCGTTATACAAGTGTGACTTTTCATTATTAATGGTGATTAATTCATACTAAGTATTGTATGAATTAATACGATAATGAATTAATTAATTCATTATTAATTCATACTAAGTGTTGACAGAAACAAGGAAGGAAGTAAACTCTACCACTTTTTGCTAGTTCCCATTACCCATCTCTCAGCACCTCCAGATGGATGTATCAGTCAGCCACCTAAATGGTCATTCACTGAAGGGTACCTCAAGAAGAATTCAGTAGTGATGTAATTGACTATATGAATTTATATATATATATATATATATATATATATATATATATATATATATATATATATATATATATATATATATATATATATTTAGAGATGAAGCGTACTGCTTTGTCAGACCTGTTCAGAAACAGGAAGAGGCATGTCAAAGCTCATTGAAGTGGGAAGATTTGGGGCTATCTCAATGGCCTTTGGGGGTGGAATGCTAGAAAGATAATTGGCTTACTTTCTGATGTTCAAATGTCTAGGAACAGCAATTAGGAGCAAGAATGAGCTGTGAGGCATCCTAGTCTCTGCCAACCATGTCATTAGAGCTGTTGCAAGCACAAATGCAATAACAGACAGAGCATAAGTCAAACTGATACATATGTTAGTAATGAGATGGAATATAACATCATTTCCAACACACAAACCTATATGTTAGCAGTAGGTTCATAAAAGGGAACGGGAATGCAAAAGGGCAGGCATGACACAGAAAACACAGGTGATGTAAAAAGGCATTAAGAAAAGAAAAATGAAACATGAGATTGAGGAAAATTGGCCTCTAGCCATCCATTGAGCCTACACCAACATCCGACACAATAACCAAATATCTGATACCCCTCTTCAGAAAGGGTATTCTTTCTTCACCACAAGATAATCACAGGGCTGTGAATGGATAGCAGGTGGAGCTTTAGGGGAACAACACTAAACATAAGGCAGCTGGAGAAGCCATGAATTTAAATGCAGGACAGGAATTTAACATAAGACAAGCTCAACTGGGTAAGGCCAAAAGCCAGCATCCTACTAAACCAGTTTCCTACAAAAGAAACCTACGCTTCTATCTTCATTGCTCCCCGGGAACATCAGCTGCATACCTGAATACGTGAGCTAACCTGAACTAACCTGCTGTGATGAAACTGGTTCTTTCTCAATTCGCTTCTACAGCCAGCTGTCTCAATTTGTACATGACTACATGTACATGACTACAATTTTGTAGTCATGTACATGACTACAATTTTGAGATGTAGTCATGTACAAAACTGAGACCCAAATGCACAGCACAATTGAAGGACCAACTTCTAGTGCACCCTGTAATTTATAGGGACATCCTGTGAAATACTACCTTGGACAGTTCTGGCCCTTAAGGTGTGTCTGTTGTTGCCTAAAACCTAAAACCTACATATGATTGATAAAACCAAGTTAATAGAAAAGAAAAGAACTACACATTGTGAAATGTGAGAGGTCTGTTATGTAACTTGATTACAAAAGTCAGTGGAATATTACCAACTCCTTAAATCATTTAGGCTGCAATCCTGATCTCCAGTTAGGCTAGCATGAGCCCCAGCATAAGTCCTGTGCTGACCTGAGGGTGTTGCAAACTTGTCATAAGGCACTTCTACCTCATTCGGGGAGGGGGGGGGGGGGAGGAGGTTAGGCCAGTGCACAGGCTGACGTCCTCACACCACCACAGGGATATGGTGTGAGTTGTTCCAGCCTAAATTTTATAGTATTGTGTCCTTAGTGGAATAAAAAAAATGCAAAACATAGCTGGTGGGTCGCTGGAGAAGCTACTGCTCCCTATAGGAGGTATAAGGCTTCATTGCATCTGTAGACCAAAGACTGAAGTATATTACTGTCCCCTAATTTACAGCGGAACTGTTGAGATTAGCACTGAACCTTCACCAAGGAGTGCACAAAAACAGCTAGCCAGAAGAATATAACTATGCAGAATTGCAAAGATTTGACATTTGCTTAATTATGTATCACTGCTTATCAAGTTTCCCTTTCATTATTAAATCTTATATAATATTAATATCCCTAATGCAGCCCTTTCCAATCATTATTAAAAGTGTATAGGTTGTATGCAGGTACAGCACTAGAGGGTTTGTGTCTGATAGGCTGCAATCCTAACCACCCTTTCCTGGGAGTAAGTACTATCGAAGACAATGGGACTTACTTCTGAGTAGACTTGCTTAGGATTGCACTGTCTGGCTTCTATCTGGAACCAATACACTGCCACAGTCTCTGCTCTCCCAAAGTATGGCATTTATTTGCAGAAGCAAATGCTGGACCTAGGGAGATTTTCTACCTAGGGAGATTTTCTAGGGTAGGAGCAGGACCTTTTTGGTGGCTGCTCCCTAATTATGGGATTCCCTCTCCTTGGAGTTGAGAATGGCTCCCTCTCTTCAGAGCTTCTGGCAGGGCTTAAAAACCTTCTTATTTATGAAAGCTTTTAACTAATATTGGGCTGGCTGCTTTTACCTTTTTACCTGTTTTTAAATGATCTTTAGGTAGTCTGTCCACAGTAGTGTTTTTAAATGTTTTTTAATATGTTCATGTGTATTTTAAATGAATTTTATTTGTTTTTGTTTTATTGCTTAATGTATTTTTTTATTACTGTATATTTTAAGTGCTGTAAGCTGCCTTGAGTTCCCTTTGTGAAGAAAGGTGGGATATAAGTCAATTAATAATAATAATAATAAGAAGAAGAAGAAGAAGAAGAAAAAGAAGAAGAAGAAGAAGAAGAAGAAGAAGAAGAAGAAGAAGATTAAGAATAATAAGAATTGAGGAGAAACAACTGGAAAAGATCTACCGCTACCAAGATCTAAGAATTGAATTACAGTGAATCTGGAGTAAGCCAGCACAGGTGGTTCCAGTGATAATTGGCACACTGGGTGCAGTGCCAAAGGACCTTGGCAGGCACCTGAAAACTATTGGCATTGACAAAATATCACTCTGCCAACTGCAGAAAGCCGCTCTTCTGGGATCAGCATGAATTATACGCCACTACATCACACATTCCTAGACTCTTGGGAAGGGTCTGACTGGTGATGTGAATGACACCAGCATGAAATTGTTCGCTGTGTATTTATGGTTGATAATAATAATAATAATAATAATAATAATAATAATAATAATAATAATAATAATAATAGTATTCAGACAGACAAGGTCCAGATATCACCATCATAGAAAGCAGTAAGGTGTGGCTTGTTGACATCGCCATACCAGGTGACAGCAGAATTGAGGAGAAACAACTGGAAAAGATCTCCCGCTACCAAGACCTAAGAATCGAATTACAGCGTATCTGGTGTAAGCCAGTGCAGGTGGTTCCAGTGGTAGTTGGCACACTCGGTGTAGTGCCCAAAGACTTTGGCGGGCACCTGAAAACTATTATAATTATAATAATTATAATAACAATAATACCTAAGAGCTGGGCTATTAGAGTACATCAGCTTAAGGGCAGGATTTGCCAGTGCACTCCCATTCAAGCTATATTTGGTGCAGACAACACATTTTCATTAAAACGCAAATGGAACTAATATGCCACAGACCTATTAATTGTAGTTATCTTCTGCCATCCTAATCCTTACAAATCGTATGCTAGATCTCCATCTGATGACTATCATAAACAAAGGAAGTTATTTACAATCCATCCATCAATCAGTGGTGATAGTGATATTGACCAACTTAGTAAATACCCATTGAAAAAGTCCATGGATGTGCTATTGGATATGGGGTGGATTTGCGCTTTCAAATGGATCAAATTGTATCCTCCATTCTATGTAATTAAACTAATTTTGCGACATCAGGAGTCACCACCCCATCTTTGCATCCACAATAATTTTTAGAAACCTGTTCCAATTTGGGAACTTTAACTGCAATGACAATGTTTTTTCAGTTCTGGAAAAATATATTGAATATATCTTTAGTTGAATATATCTTCAACTAAAATTGAAGATAGTCATTGCATCCCAAATCGCCTTTCATTGAAACAAACTTCTGGAATAACTCCGAATAAGCATAAACAAATGGAGTTAAAAAACCAAATAACAAAAGACTGATACAACAGAAACAGGGTGGAAGGAATAGATCAGTGTGAGCAATTTTTAAAAAATAAGTTAAGATCAGCATTGATGACACTCACTAGAAAGCTTGAGCAATTGAAAGCTATTTTCACATGCAGATTTCACATACATTCACATGGCACTTTACTGATGACAACTAAAAGTCATAAGAAAAGGCTTAAGTGACCTCTGGTTGCTATTAAAAGGACTGCTGTGAGCGACGACAGGTGTCATAGATCAATGTGTATGGGGAGTGCTTTATACAAAGCTGCACTCAGTATATCAACTCCAAGGCGACTTGGGAAAGTCTTCAAAGAAGTCTCTGGTTGCAGTAGAGTTTCCTTACAGAATATTCTTATGAGCTCAGCTAACTGTTCTACCCTGGAGGGGGATAGATTGTTAGTCATTGTCACTGAAGAACTTCTTGATCAGAGGAATGATCATAATTTCACAAGCCTTGCCACTCTTTCCCCAATGGTGTAATGAATTCTTGACACTAACTTTCAGTCCCAGGGCAAAATAAAATAAGGGAAAAAATAAATTAAAAGTTTTATACATAGGGGGAAAAAAGAGAGAAAGACAGTCTGGTTATGAGTAATAAATGAGAATACTGCAACCCATCAAATCCATTCAAAACCACAAATCCGTGTTTTGCAGTCTAACAGTAGGGAGTCTCTATGAAAAGAAAAGCAAGCAAAGTCTATGAATAATACTGTATTCTTCACCATCTCCATCAGTAGAACATTAACACACACCCTACTACAAGGGTAGAACCAAGGATGGCATCTGCAAATTACTGAAAAAATACATTATGAGTGTATATACTTAATATATAGAGCTCCATCTACTGGCACATTCAAACATAACTTATTGTCAAAGGCCAGTATAGATTTTTTTGGGTGTGCATGGATTTCCTCATAGCTGGCATAGCAAATAATTTGGTGATGGAGGCAAAGGGACTCAATAGCCTTTGAAATAGTTTCAGATCTCATGAAATTTTTTTTCCCATTGAGTAAGGAGACAACACTCAACAGACAAGTAACACTCAAGGGCCAGTCACTGGAATGTCTACATGACCAAGCTGGCCCATGAAGTGGTAATACTGGTGGTGATGCACATCCAATATGCAAATATAGGGACTATTAGAGGTGCCATAGAAGGTCCAAGGCAGGACTTAGGTCTCTTAGCATGCTATTTGGAGTCATTTCCAAGCCAGTGCCTACCATTTAGATTAGTGAGGTCAAACTCATTTCATACAGGGGGCAAATGTGCCTGCTGAAGGCTGGAAAGGACATCATAAAGCAGGAAGCGAATTAAGCAGATGATGGCCACTTTGTTCTCACATAGAAAATAATTAGCTTCAAATGACAGAAAATGTACTAATCTTGTTCATATCTTCAAGATAAGAGGGAGCCCAATTATGAGGCTGGGAGTGTATCAGGGGCTATATACCAGTAAATTTATTCTTGGAGTCATATTCAGCCTTTGAGCCTTATAAATGACACTCCTGACTTAGGGCATAATACAGAGTTTAGAGCAGTGAGGAGTGCCCTAGTTGGGCTGCCCCAACTATTCTGAATCCAGAGCAGAAAGTTATGCTGCATCAAGAGTCAGGAAGCCTGGGCTGCCCTAACTGCCCCAGAGCATGCTAAGTACGCACCAGGTCAGTGACAAGGAGACCCCTCCCCCTCAGATCACACTGAATAAGAAACAGATGTGGTGCCTGCCTTACAAGGAGTCCCTCATGAGACTGCCAGTACAGTCTACAGTGAATACAAGGGGCTTCTTGGAGTGGCCTGCTGTATCCCCAGGTTAGTGGACTGCCATAGTTGTGCCATAACCTGATGTTCAGAGGCAGGAGTTGCAGCTAGGCTGGCTAAAAACACAGATTTTTTGTCAACACTGTCATTCTTACGCTGCCTTAATCATGGACCCCTATGGGTCTCCTCATTACTATACCTGCCCCTGAGGTGGTATAACTCTGAGGAGCTGCAAGAGGGAATTCCTGCCCTGGAAACAGGCTCTGGATACAGAGTAACTGCTCTGCCCTAGGTAATGCTAAGGACTGCCTAGACTGTCCCACCTAGGGCAGGCCATGTCCACCTGTCTTGGGGCAGCCTACGTTGCCTTAGGCTGCCCCAAGCCTTTTCCAGAATAACTAGGGTGGAGCATCTTGCAGTTGGGTCAGCCCAGTGATAGATAGGGTAACCCAAGAGCACTTCTGGATTGTGCCCAGAGATGATTAGAAAGTTCTGCCATAGAGGTCTCAGCCCCACCTTTACACATACCCAGATTGTACATAAGGTATACATTTTGCTGCTTGCATTTGCAGCAATAAGGTTTAGAGCTGAACACACCAAAATTCAAATACATATTTCCTGATAGCACTTCTCAATCCAGCTGTTCTGATTTTCTACACTTCTTGTCAACTGTCAAACTGGGGTGCTGGCCAGTGGCCTGAGCCGATCATGGAGCTTAGAGCCAATCCCAGTGCCCACATCATAGTAATGGAATGATTTCCACACAGAGAAATACACAGAGAGCTTTATTACTTACAGAGCCACCAAAATCTAGTGTTGGTCTAGAATGGCATATGCAATCAATTTGGTCTGTATTTAGGAGATAGAGTAGTCTCAAAATATTTTTTCTCTATATGGTGAAAGTAGTTCTGACAGGTCCTAGCCTCCCAGATCAGTACAGATGTCCCTTGCTATCCACTAGAGTTCTTTTCTGGAACGTCTTGTGGATTAAAAAAATCAGTGGCTAGATTTTGGTGTAGAAAGTCAAGCCTTTCAACTATTCATTAAACTTTGGTGAGTTTGCACAAACTATTTGCAGTTCCTTTTCCACCCCTTGGAGATATCAACCTTCTAAGGCCATAACCAAGTAAGTCCCATGCTGGTTAATGGGCCTAACTTAATGTTACACATACACACACAGAGGATCTGACCATTATAAGATCATACACATTGAATACATGTTTTGAATTCAATCCCAGTGTTCTGTCATCATTTTTACATCCAGTTAATATTTTTGTATGAGTATTTTGGGGGTTGTGGAACCAATCGTCTGAGTTTCCATTATTTCCTATGGGAAAATCTACTTCACGTAAAGAATGTTTCACGTAAAGAACGAATTAAATTTGTTACGTGAGGTGCCACTGTATATGACTTTTCAGCTTTTATTTAGTCGTATCTTATATTTTTATTGGGTATTCTATATTTGAGGGGGGGTGCTTGTCTTCTTTTTCGGTTATGACATCGGGTCACCCTGCTACAATGGGACTACTTGTGGGTAGATCTGTGGAAGAGTGATGCTCCAATCCTATTCACTTGTACCTGGGAGTAAGGCTATTGACTATAATGGGACTACTTGTGGGTAGAGGTGTGGAAGGCTGAGCAGTGTGATGCTGAAGTCATGCAGAGAGCAAATGCAAACTGGGGCTGGAAAGTCTGCTGTCCCTTTTCACGCCCTTTGGCGTGATAAAAGGAAAGAACTGTTGGAGATGCTGTGTTTAAGGTAATTAGTCTTACCTGGATCTGGGCTCCTTTAAAAGGGACAATGAGGCTGTCTCCTGGGATGCTGTTCATTGCAATCTGCAGGGAAGGGAAAGGGTGATAGCCCAGCAGTGTAGCCCCTCCCCTTTGAACTGCAGCCAAAGAGGATGCCTATGGGAGCCTGGCCTCTTTTGAAGTGCGCTGCAGGGGAGTGCCTTTGGATTTGGGGGCCTCTTCATGGGTGGAGCCCATGCAAAAAGCATCCCCTGCTATATTCTAGTTACGCCTCTGCCTGCAGCCTATTGTTTTCCAGATTGACCTTTATATGGTCATTTTCTACCATGTAGGAATATTTTGATCAGATTGTGCATGCAACAAGAAACTCTGAAAATAATGATTTATTTTTATGATTGCATGCATATACCTTGGTACCTTTGTTCATGAATTTAATTCATTCCAGAAGCATGCCTATAATCCAAAACGCTGGTATATCAAAGCAATTTTTCCCATAACAAATAATTGAAACTCAGATTATTCATTCCACAACCCAGAAATATTCACATAGAAATGATTATGATACTGTAATACAGTGATTTTCAACCTCTTTCATCTCATGGAACACCATCAATCTTCAGACACACAAAGGCACACCATGCTGATGGTGGGAGGTTCAATTCCTTAATATTCCTATCAATAAATGATACTTATAGAGAAATTAATTTGCCAAAATCCCAAAATGGCACACCAGGAGACCACTCATGGCACACTGGTTGAAAGTCACTGCTGTAATATAATACAAAATAATAAAGAAAATAAAAAATATAATGAAAAATAAAACAAATTACAATTTGCTTAGGGTGCAATCCTACCCTAGGCTGATACCACTCAATGGGTACAACCCATTCCCATAGGTATGTAGGGAAGTAAGTACATGTATGTGCACTGGCCTAACCCTCCCCCAAGGAGTGGGGCAGAATAGTCTTACAGCACTTTTGTGACATCTCCAGGCCAGCAAGGGACTTGTGCTGGGTGTGCTGGAGATTAGACTGTCCTATCTATCTATGGTATTTAAATGCTGTTTTTCAGCTAGATGTTCACAAAGCGGTTTACAAGAAAATGACAAAATAATAGTTAATGAATACCTAATGGTTCAGCCCTGTTTGCTAGGGCTGCCCAGGTTATTCGTAATAAAGTTGCAGATCCTCCAAATGTTGTTCTCACTCTTTGAGCTTTCTAAGAGGGGCTGGTTTTAAGCTGTGTTTTCTTGTTTTAAACTATAAATCCTGTGGTTTTAATTTTGGTTCTAATTTTTTTATCTTCTCTAAGATTGTGATGACTTTTAGTCAAACAAATAAACGATGACTTGACTTAACGTAATGGGTCCCTCTCCCAAAAGGGCTCACAATCTAAAGTGCAAAAATGCCTATTTGGGGTTAGGATTATAGCCCCAATCTCTCAGGTCTCTCATGCTGCAATCTGCCCCCCCTTACACAGGAGTGAGCCCCACTGATTATTGTAGGGCTTTCTTTAGACATGCACAGCTAGGTCTCCCAGGTTCCTGTCCATTGCCCCCCTTTCACAGGAACGAGCCCACTGATTATAATAGGGCCAAATTATTATCTGCTTTGTTACAATAAGCATATATTCCCCAGTCCTTTATAGCCAATAATTTATTTTGCTTCCTTATGTCCCAACTTATATAATTTGCAAATCAGTGAGACAATGGCATGGAGCAGAATGAAAAGACAACAATGAAGTGTTCAAAATAAAACAACAATGAAGATGACAATGACTTGTATCTTCTTTTGATGAATAATGGTAGTTAAAGAGGTTAGTTATTAAATCTCAAAAGACTTCTTTAATTGATTCCGTTGAATTGTCTGTATAATGATAATAACCAGAATTGTAAGCAGTACAGACTTGTTTTGGAAGGGAATTTTTAAAAAGTAACCAACGGGTCCCAAATCTTTTGTGCTGATGTTTTTAGAGTGAACATAAACTCCTATGCAAAACACACCATTTTGCAATGCAAGCCTATAAATATCTACTCACAAAAAACGTTTACTCCGTAGTATTACTCCAACTATGCTCAATGGAGCTTTCTCCTAGGAAAATATTCTGGGATTGTTCTCTTGGGCACACAACCGCAGTATCTGGAAAGGATGGGTCACTGCTGCTGGGTAAGTACCAGCTGGCACTGAGCTTCAGCACCACATAGAGTGTCAGCTAGTATTTGGGGATGAAGAGGAGAGGGTGCTGTGGAGTGAGGAGGAGCAGAGCAGGGGGCGGAACCAGACTGGGAGAAAGTAGTACTGTACGACAAAGTCTGAAAAGGGAGGCTGCAAAGCCAAACATTTAGCCCAACAAAGATAAACTCTATGTCACCAAAATACCAGGTGGAGGCTTGAGAAGCCTCATTGATGATTGAGGCACCTGGGCTTTCTACTGGGAGAATGTGATGAAAGTCCCCTAACTCCAACAACACCTCTGAAAGTCTTGTTGGATGAAGTGGTAGCTATTCTGGCACCAGTGCACACAGCAGAGCCACCAGGGATAAGATTGGGCTGTCAATCAAGCACAATGCAGGAGCACTCATTATTTTGATAAAACCCACTTTACATTTCAATACCTAACATCACTTATATGCTTAATGCAACTTCATTGCTCCTAACTGAGTCCCCAGCTACTTAATATTACTTGTAGATAAGCCAAATGGTTGAAAAGTAAAATCACAGAGAAAATGTGGCTTATGCAAGGCCACATTTAGAAAGATACAGTGCATTTGTGGCTACAATCCTAAAAAGACTCTTTACTGGGAGTAAGACCTATTGAACAATGGGGTTTACTTTTGAGTAGACATGGTTAGGATTGTGCTCTGTGTCTAGCAAATCTATAATGTGCAACTTACAGAGATTGCAATTCAGCAAGAGAAAAGTATTCTTTTCAAATTACATTTTCCCTTCCAATACAAGTGGAAAAAATGGCACTCCGCAAGTACTGATAAGTGATCTTGATGTGAAAACTGTCACTTTTGGGGCTGGCCTTACTGCTGTGTCACTCTGCACAGCGCTCTGCACAAAAAATGGAGGTAAAGATGAAGCTTTTTTCTTATTTCCATGTCCTCACCTGCTCCATTGCTACATTTCAGGGGTTGCCAGCCTGGTAAAGATGTAGGTACAAGCCACTTTTTAGAAAATGGCTATCAGATGATTCCCTGACACACTAGTTCAGATGCCTGTCTTTGCATTTCTCCTGATTGTTATAACCACTTCCAGTTTTGCCTTGACTATTTGATGCTGCAATCTTAACTTCCAGTTAGACCAATAAAAGTCCTGGCACAAGTCCTTTTCTGATGTGGGGAAGCCACACTTCTGGGAGGATTAGGCCAGTGCATGTGCATATGCTGACCATCACTATGGGAAGTTATGCCAGGTGAGCCGTGCTGGCCTAATTTGGTTGGGATTGAATCATCAGTGCAAGCAGTAGCAGTTTTTCAGGATCATTTGTATCCTGAGCCTACCTAGGCAGCAATGCTCATGGTTTAGGCCCAATCCTGGCCTAAACCATGAGCATTTTTGCATCTGGCCCTCTGTAGAATTTTTTTCAGCCTAGGAGGTTCTGCAGTCTCTCTGAAATAAAAATATATCAAAAGATACACTTCCAGGTCTCTCAGCATGGGTATACACTCCATTACGCCAGTTGAAATACTGAATGTGATGGATTCTAATGGAGTTATTCCATGGGCTGTTGGTGGGCTGTGGTGGCGCAAGTGGTTAAGACACTGTGCCTGTTAACCAGTAGGCCAGGGTTTGAGATCTGGATTCCCACAAGACAGGGTTAGCTCCTGTCCTCAGCCAAGTTCTGCGATGCAACTGGAACCGATTGTATTGGCTCTGCCATTCCATTGGACTGTTTCAGTGACATGGAGAGAGGGGATTTCTTGCTTGCATAACAGCCTATCCTCCATATTAATCTACCCAGGCCATCGTGCTATCGAGAGGATACTTGGAGCATGATATTATAGTCTTTCAAGACTGATGGATGTCAAGACAATTCCATTCCATTCTATTCAGCACCTGTAGTGACTTGAATGCAGTAGATACTCATGATTTCAAATTCCCCCTCTTCCTGTACAAGTCAGTTTCATCCTCTGCTCCACTTATCCCTTTGACCAACTTACTGTATTCAGTCAAATTCTCAGCATGTTGTTACTCTATGTATTTATTATTTATTTATTTTCTGACCATAAAAATGTCAGATATATGAAGCAGCCCTTGTGCCAAAAGGTTTAGAGACATGCCATGCTCCTCACAGAGTGTTGAGATACTGTTGGGGGGTGAGTGTTGAGAAAGGGTTCCCTGATTTCATCTCTGAACTGAAGGAAGGGCCATGAGGCAGGTTAAATATAAAAGGTAAGGCTTTATTTTTTTCTTCTTTTCCAGGAGCCACAGACTTGAATGGTTACAATATCAATGAGATAAGAACCAGAACAACTAACAAGAAGACAGACATCAACAAGTTTGGCAACTTGGGCTAGGCTGGCTCTCCCTCAGCCATGTGGTGCTTCTAGACACTTAGCTGGGTCTTCTATTCCTACCCGACTCCTAGACTCCTCTGGTGTCTCCCTTTTATACCTCGATATTTCTCTTCCCTTTGGGTCCTTCTAGGTATAGTGGAGGGCACCACCTCTGAAATGTGTCTGGATCTAACCCATAAGTCAGCCCCCAGGACAGCCTACGTCTTCTGTGGGTGGCTCCTGTGCCCCCTCCAAGCTAATCTGCACCCTCTTCCAAATTAGCTGTCAACTCCTGGGCCAGCCACTGCTTCGTATCCTCTTCCTTTACCTCAAACCATCTCCTCAATTCCCAACATTGTACCACCCATTCAGTGGTGGGATTCAAATAAATTAACAACAGGTTCTATGTCCTAATAACCTAAGTTAACAACGGGTTCTAAGTCCATAGAATAACAGGTTCTATGTTCCATTAGTAACTGGTTCTCAGAACCAGGCACTCATTAGCAAAGGGTTCTATAGATCCTGTGAGAACCCCCTGAAGCCCACCACTGCATCCACTCCTCTGTTCCATCTTCATCCCCAGCAGTTAAATATACTGTGATTAGTCTATTTCCAGTTTCTCAGAGGTCGTCTTCTCCATCATACTACCCCAACAAACTTACTCAAAGGACATACATAACTGAGGTTTTACCTAACCAAGTGTTGTAGGGAAGCTGCTTGCCCAGTATAACTCGGGCAAGCAGCTTCCTTTTTACCTTTATAAAAGGGGGAATTTTCTCTTTTGCCTGAGTGTTTGCAGCTTCTGTGTGGATGGAGAAGGGCCACTGTAGGCCCCACCTCACTGGTTTGTTTTTTCCTTCTTTTCATTTATAGGGGGGAGTTTTCTCTTTTGCCTAAGTGTTTGTAACAGCAAAACCTGGGGGCTGGGCAGGGGTTTTAACATCAGATTCATTTGACATTCGAAGTGGAGGGAAGCAGGTCTGCGTCCTCGTGCCAACCATATTCGAGATAGTTTTTGCTGTCATGCTGAAATATGCTTTTGGAAATGCAACAGAGGGAATTTACCTCTGAATCAGATCAGATGGAAAACTCTTCAATCCCTCCAGATTAAGAGCAAAGTCCAAAGTCCAGCTAAAATGCTTGTGGGATTTCCTCTTCGCTGACAATGCTGCTGTTACTGTTCAGTCTGCCGAAGACTTTCAACTTCTCAGCATGTTTTTCCCCTATGTATTATTTATTTATTTATTTATTTATTTATTTATTTATTTATTTATTTATTTATTTATTTATTTATTTATAATCTCTGAACACGTCCATGATTTTGTGTACCTTGGCTCAACTATCTCTGACACTCTCTCCTTAGATACCGAGCTGAATAAACGTATTGGTAAACTGGCTACCACGTTTTCCAGACTTACAAAGAGAGAATGGCTTAATAAGAAGCTAACAGAACATACAAAGATCCAGGTCTACAGAGCCTGTATCTTGAGCAAACTCTTGTACTGCAGTGAGTCTTGGACCCTTTATGCATGGCAGAAGAGAATACTGAACACCTTCTGTATTTGCTGTCTCTGACATATTTTTGGCATCACCTAGCGTGACAAAGTCTCAAATGATGCAGTCTTGGAATATGGTGGAATCTCTAGCATGTACACACTTCTGAAACAGTGTCGTCTATGCTGGCTTGGGCATGTCTGTTGGTCGGATTCCAAAAGGTCTCCTATATGGAGAATTAGTGCAGGGAAAGCACCCTAGAGGGAGACCATAGCTGCAATATAAGGACATCTGCAAGAGGGATATAAAGGCCTTGGGAATGGACATCAACAGCTGGGAAAGCTTGACCTCTGATCATTCAGCTTGGAGACAAAAGATGCAGCAATGCCTTCTCCAATACAAAGAGACACTTGTTCGGCAGGCTGAAGCAAAGAGACAGACCCGGAACCAGTGAAATCTGGGGCCTGGGCAGGGGACAGATTTTATCTGTCCTCAGTGTGGAAGGGATTGCCACTCTCGAATTGGCCTTTTTAGCCACACCAGATGCTGTCTTAGGACCTCCAATCAGAGCACGATACCATAGTCTTTTGAGACTGAAGGATGCCAACGTACCTAACTAAGCAATCAATTTAAAACTAAACTTGTGTTCCTTACATACAATGAAAGATTCAGCTTTTAGTGTATATCTTTAACCTGGGTATGATTCTGTTTTGACTCCTGTCTGAAGCCCATGACATTTGGATCATTTGGAACATATCTGATTTTGGTGGATAGAAATGTCTACTATCCTCTAATTAAAGCAGCAGACAACCAAAAGATAACTATGCACAGATTAACAGCAGTGCAGATGTCATAAGCAATCAGAAGCTTAGTTAATGGGCCGTTGCAAGACAGATCCATAGACACATTATTGGCATATAAACTGGGCACAACAAGGATTTTAATGAGATTTGATAGGCTTGTTAAAATGGTGCATTGACAGTGTTATCAAAATGCATTCAAGCTGAAAGTCTACTGGAAAGCAGTAGAAAGTTGTCACAATATTTATGGGAGTAAAGAACTGAGATTACCATTAGAAAGACGTAGAAATACTACAGTTTATTATGTTGAAATTCTTTTTTATAATAAGCTTGGAACAAAAGATCAAAATGGATTAGACTAGATCAGACAGGTGTCATCTAGTCCTACATTGGCCAGATGAACTTCCATTAATATTGAGGGGGAAAAAATATTTTTTACCCATTATGTAAATAGTGAAGCTCCTTGCCACAGGGAGAGTTAATGGCATCTGACCTGGATGTTTTAAAAAGGTGATTGGACAGATTTATGTAGAAAAAGTTGATCACAGGTTATAAACCAAGATGGATAACTATAACCTTCTGATGTTAGAAGTAGGCTACCTCAGAATGCCAGTCTCAGGGGAGTTGTACCTTGTTGCTATCTTGTTGTCTTGGGTGCTCCCTTAAGTCTTACAAGGAAAGGTTGAGGGAACTTAGGATGTTCAGCCTGGAGAAAAAGAGGCGGAGGGGACACATGATTGCCCTCTTCAAATACTTGAAGGGCTGTCATAGGGAAGGGCTCATTTGTTCATAGCTGCTTCTGAAAGCAGAACTAGAACCAATGGGTACAAACTGCAAGAAAAGAGATTCCAGTTGCATATCTGGAAAAAATTCCTTATGGTTCGGGCAGTTCAGCAGTGGAACAGATTGCCAAGGGAGGTGGTGGATGCTCCCCCCACTGGGGTTCTTCAAGCATAGGCTTGACAAGTACCTGTCAGGGATGATCTAGGAGGATTTCCTGCTGCAGGCAGGGGGTTGGACTAGATGACCTACTAGGTCCCTTTCAACTCTAGGATTCTATGATTCTAAGACCACTGTTAGATACAGGAAACTAGTATTTCAGAATGTATTTCAGAAATATTTAAACTGTAATCCAGGAGTTTGGGGACTAGGGTAAGCAGGGCTGGGGAGCAGGGTGACCAGATGCCAAATCCAAAATTCCTGAACCCCAAGGCCAAAATTCCTTATCCTAGGCCAAAATTCCTACCCGCTGAAAAAAAAATTGCCAACAATTTTTTTTGTTTTTGTTTTTTGGTTTTTTGATCATACCTTTTGATAGGAAGAAGATACATCAAAACTACTTTTTGCATTGGATTCTGCTCTTTAATACGAATCCAACGACATATGGCATGATGGGGTACCATGCACTATCACGAAGTTTCAAAATAAAGCCAAAATGTAGGACAATGATGCCAAAATGTAGGACATCTGGACAGGAGGCTAAAAATCCAGATAAATCCGGGTTTTCCAGTCATCTGGTCACCCTGTATAATGGGTAGTGATGTTTTGTTATGCAATTCCCAGGATGGAAGTGGGATTTGAACATACCCATCACTGCACCAGCATCCAGAGAGTCTGGGGAGTCCTGTGGAGCCCTTCACAAGTCTTGGAAAATGTAAAAATCATTATCACAATCCACCTCCACTTGCTTAAAGTGAGACTGAAAAAGCCAGAACAGAAGCTTTTCATGCTGGGGCATTGTGATCCCACAATTTGAGTACTTCAGCTATTACTTTCCTGAAATAAACACTTCTAACCATAATGTAGTTTGTTTCATTGGAGGGCAATTACACTGCATTGTACTTCAGTATTAATTGTGGGTTTGCAAACACAACCAGGGGTATTCCTTTGAGAGCATAGATAGTGCTGCCCATAACAGGTAACACACTTGGGGGGGGGGGGTGACATGCACCAAAAATGCAATTTCAAGACAGTGCGGAAAACCCCATCATGTCATAAACTGTTGAGTATGTACTTAAGAGCAGAATCCAATGTTGGGTATGTATTTAAGCAGAATACAGAATAAGCAGAATTTAAGAGCAGAATCCAAATAGCTCCTTCCTACCAAAGGAGAAAAAACAAACAAAAAACCTAAAATATGTATTGAACTCTATGGAAAGTGGAAGTGATGCATATCACGGCTTTTCTTATGATTGGTCAAACTCACTGGAAAGGTCCCTGAAAGGGCAGACTTAGCGAGATTCCAAGGATACCAGAATTGTCTTGATTTGGTGAATGTAGCCCTCACAAATCACCCCAGATGTTGATTGTATTGAAATGCATTGAAAAGGAAAGTGAACTGACAGCCATGTTCACTCATGACTAAATAAGCATGCCTGGGCTGGTGTGGGAGGTTTAGACCAGGGCATGTAAGGCTTCCAGGATGGTCCTGATCAACTCAAAAAATGCTCCACAAGGCAGCTCCTTCAGCAAAGGAAACATGAATTAAAAAAAATATATTATTTATACTTATAAAGCCAAGTGATAGTCTAAATCTTTCCTCTCCCTCAGCCTAATTTTCTCTTCTCATCTCTCTGGGGTTATAATGCTTTTGGGGGGATGTTAAGGCTATTTTGATTTTTTAAAAAATATCAGTCTAGCCCAATTAAAAACCATGATTTAATGCCAAATAACACTGATAGATCTACATAATTGGTTTAAATGTGAGAACTTAAATTGAACTGGGCATTGGGTATAATTAAAAATCTTTTTTTTTGCGGGGGGGGGGGGAGCGGGGGGGTTGAAGTTATTCACTTTGTTTACTTTAATGTATTGACAATTATTTATTTATTTTAACTGGATGTGACTTCCAGCCATTACATCACATTTGGTGGGTTCTGGGCGGATCACTCTAAAAAGTGGGTCCCAGGCTAAAAGGTTTGAGAACCATTGCAAAAAGATGTTAGAAAGGTGGCACCCTTGATGGGGTGTGTTTGATATCAATAGTGACCAAAATAGCTAAAATAATAGTTTGTAGGAATAATCCAGTCAAATATGTGCACTTTACAGCAGAATGCAATGAAACAAAACACTTTAAAATATCATTATTCCTTCAAAACATATGGCCACACTACCAGCCAAGGCTGGACAATGGCACACAATCACATCCAACAGCCAAGTTGTTCTTTGCCTACTGCATGGGGTTGACAGCCTGGCCTCCCACACCAGGTGAACTATATAGTGATGTCCCTGAACACAGTAACATGGATCCTGGGCAACCAAGTCAATTTAACATGTGGCATAAGATTCAAGTGCAGTGATTTTCAATCTTTTAAATCTCACAGCAACTGAAAAGGCACCAAAATGGTCAAAACACACCAATAGTTTTTTGACAATTGACAAGACTCACTGTATTGCCAGTGGGGTGCTCACTTTCCCCAGTGGCCATATTTATATATGACCCTCTCCCAAATTATCTTGTGAGATGCATGGACCATTCATGGCACACCAATTTGCCATGACATGCTGGTTGAAAATGGCTGCTTGAAGGTACTGAATATTCTCATCATACATTAGCCCTTTATTTTCTTCTCCCTACCAAAACCAGCAATTACTTCCACCATCAGATCTGACACTCAGAGATAAGAGCAGTTATTTGTGGATCTTTATTCCCAAGGTTAGCATGATTTCCCACATGCCTCATTTTTAAGAAGTGATATGCTTCTCCTTCATCCACTGACACATAATCATAACTTGCTTTCCTTTGAGATGCCTATAAATTATTCCTCTCTTAGACTGGACCTTGCAGAGGTTCAAATAAAATTAGCTCAAAACATACTGCATCACCATTAAGAATGAGGACCACCATCAGCTACCACCCCTGCTTATGAGAAGCATCTGCGTTTTACAGATCATTAGTTATACAAGAAAAATAATCTAATAATCTCATTCTAGGGCTGGATACCCCTGGAGAATCTCATTCTCTAGGGCTGGACATCACTAGGAAGCTATTTTCATGCACACACAGTAGCAAGGGGTAAATTATTCAGACTAAGATTATGGTGGAGCAGAGGGTCAAATCCTCTTTTCACCTCCCAGGGTGACCATGTGTCTTCTTTTTCCAGAATATGTCCTCTTTTTCACCTTGTGTCCTGGAAAAAAGTCACTGTCCTCCTTTTCCCTGTGAGCAGGCAGGATATGGCAGGCAGTTCAGCTGGCCCATTCTCTCTGGCCTAAAGTCAGGACTGCACCCACAGAATCTGATTTTTGAATAGCCTCGGGGCTTGAGACAAGCTGTCTGATATTTCCATCACCCTTTTGCAACCCACCAAAAATCAGGACACAATCCACTATTGGGCCCTGACCCACAGTTTGGGAACCACTGATATAGATATTTCTATCAAGCAAATAGCCTGGGGAAATATAATTAACTTATACCAGTTTATTTCACATAATGAAAACAAACGGAGAAGTATAAATGAAGGGAGTGAAGCCTAATTATTTTCAGTAAAAATGTGCTGGATATAAGAATGCAAGTTTTGGCCCATTGACTCTGATACAAGTCACTCATTTGTTCCTTGAAAAGCAGACTTTCACTGGTTTTAATGCAAATATTAATCCACAGCCAATTTCTTTAGTCTTCTGCTTGATTTCCCCCAAAGAAATGCAATTCATAAAGTGTGTAACCTTTCCTCAAATATCTGAGAATACAATGCAGTTTGTGGCAAACGCAAT
Source organism: Cryptoblepharus egeriae (assembly GCA_030015325.1). Classification (NCBI taxonomy): domain Eukaryota; kingdom Metazoa; phylum Chordata; class Lepidosauria; order Squamata; family Scincidae; genus Cryptoblepharus; species Cryptoblepharus egeriae. The sequence goes on from JAREYC010000007.1 coordinate 31,144,896, forward strand.
TTGGAAACTCACCCTCTGCTAAACACAAAGGCCATAATTAGCTTTTTTCCCCCTGATGTCTCGATGTGCACAGCTAATATCTTGTAGTAAACAAACCTTTCATTTTAAGGAAGGTTCACAAATAAATGTGCCAAGTTGTTACATTTATTTGGTGTAATTTCAGGTCACTGACAAAGATATAAGACATTGCATTAAAATCAATCACATTGTCACTGACAGCATTTGGCTGTCCTATCAACTATATGTTTTCCTAAGCATTTTCAAGTGCAAATGTAATCTGGGCTGGCAGAACTCATTGCATAAATTCCCATTTCTGTACTGATGTAGAGAGGCAAGCACATGTCTGTGCACTGGCCTAACCCTCCCTCAGGAGTGGCACAGCAGTGTCCTATGACACTTTTGTGACACTCCCAGGCCAGCACAGGACTTGTTCTGATGGGGCTTATGCCAGCCTAACTGTGGATTAGGATTGCAGCTTTATTCTCTTGCATTAACATCTTACTCTTTTTCTAACCCCTCCCAGCAAAAATACTCCTCCCAAAAGCTGCTAATAGCATCAGGAGCGACACAATCATTGGCATGTGAAACAGCATAGGACAGTATGAAGTCCTTGACTTATGAGCATTCAAGATGTGAACTTTCATACATAAGAACATCCCCTGCATTGTCATCAATGCATTGCCATCAATGGTGTTGGACTGACAAACATTTAAACTTATGAACAAGGTTCTATAATGGAAATTGTTAATAAGTCAAGGACTTACTGTATTTATAATGTATCCTATTCTAATGTACACTAATGTATTTCTGCAGCTGCCTCACATGCTCCAAAAGTTACAAGCTACCTTGGGAAGTAGTACCAATGAGATCTCCCACTTCTTTTGAAGTTTGCATAACAATGCAAACCCTTTTCCTTCGTTAGGAAACCAAACACAGGTGTCCTTGGTTCTACACCAGTTTAGTAGCATTCAGAGAGACCTGTTGGGGCTGCCTGGGTGATACATGGGAAAGGGAGTGCTTGTTCACTTATTTTGAGGACACCTGGTGCTGCTTCTCCACCCTATAGGATACAGGGTTTGCCATTTTGGCACTGCTGTAGACCTGGGCATTGGAGGCACGTCTGACTGAGCTTTTAAATGTTTCAAAATGTTTTTTAAAAGTTCATGTTTAAGGATTGTGATTTTAAAGGATGTTTTACAGGACAATGAGTTGCTCTCTTCAACTGTTGCAAGTCATTTGACTTCTTTTCCTGCCTCTTTCTCTGCCTACATGAAGCAATGGCTCCCGTCCTTTTGACACAGTAAAGTTATTCACAAAATCTATGTGTGGGTCTGTGTAATGCTCATGTCTTGAATATGTATGGAAACCTGGGAAAATCTACTAGGGGCATATGGAAAGGATTCACAGGTAGAAACAGTACAAGTTGACACCTTACATATGTCCTAACACCCCACTTCCTGGGTTGAGAAACATCCACTTCTTGGTTCTCCTTAGCGCATACTGCATTTTATTTTAATGGCATTACTGACAGCCTCAATTCAAGTATGAAGTGTGAGATATATTAGTGATTTGATGTTATTTTGCAGGTCAGGTTGCTCTGATTCGTATGGCAGATTTATGTGTGAAACCGATTTTGTGACTTACTATGTAGGGAGGTCCATAACACTTTGGAAAGACTAAGAGAACTCTTTCTGTTTTTGTCTGAGTATAATTTGAGATGATAATGTTGACCTATAAAACTGATCATACTTGCAGGATCACAGGATGATTTGGACCTTATTGACTATGGTGAATGGGAACCTTTCACCTAATTGGTAAAGCCTTTAACTGTGTTTTAATTGGAGTACACCCCACAGCATGCTGCTCACACCTATCCTCAGCTGTGTCTACAACCTGACCATGACCACAAGAAGGACCAGATGATGGGCTATGTTATTCTGCCTCTGGATTGACCACAGAGCAAAGTAGATCATTCCTATACAGTGGTGCCTCACTTAAAGAGCTTAATTCATTCCAGAGGCATGCTCTTTAAGTGAAATGCTCTTTTAAGTGAAGCGGATTTGGAAATGGAAACTCAGATGATTGGTTCCACAACCCCAAAATATTCATATACAAATATTAACTGCATGTAAAAACGATGACAAAACACTGGAATTGAATTCAAAACACTATAATATAATACAGACCACAATTATTGTAATAAAACACTGTAATATTCTGTACAATAAAAAAGAAAAGAAAAACCTTTATGGGCAAGGATGACTGATTTTCACTGAGTCACTGGTGTCTTTCTGAGCAACTTTCACAAGGAACCTCTCTGTGTGTTCTAGATAGATCTAGATAGATCTAGATAGGCAGTCTGCAACAGCAGACTGTTTACTCAGAATCTAGCCCCACTGAATACACTGGGGCTTACTCACAGGAAAGGAAAAGTGCAGGCAGGGAAGGTAGTGGGGGACAGAGGGGTGGTTGTAATGGGGTCCAGGCAGGGGGGCTTCCTTGGGGGCAAGGGGTATGTTTGAGGGGGGTGCAGGAGAGTACTCACTCCACCTCACTCCCTCAGCCCAGCCAATGCTGGGGAGAGACAGGGAGAAGGATAGGGAGCCCAGCCAATGGGCACTCTTTATGCAAAAAATGCTCTTTAAGCAAAGAGGAACTACACAGAAATTTTTGCTCTTTAAGTGGAACGCTCTTTATGCAAGGCACTTGTTAAGCAAGGTACCACTGTATTTCATAAAAGAGGAAGATCAGTCTGAGAGGCCACACACTATTGTTCCAGCAAATGAGGTGCCTTAAGTTAAGGTGAATCAGCATGGATCCTATAAGGATAACTCTTGCCATATGACCATAATTACATATTTGAAAATGTTAACAGGTATATGGGTGTGGGAGTAACTGTGGATATTACATATCTGGATTTTCAGAAGGCATAAAAAGGCATTTTAGAAGGCATTTGATATGGTCCGTCACTAAAGTCTGTTGAGAAAATATCGCAGGAAATAAGAGCATAGGTCTTCTAATGGATAAAGAATTGGTTGAGGTCCAGGCTGTCAATGGGCTGTTTTCACAAGGGAGAGAAGTGAAAAGCGGTGTGCTCCAAAATTCTGTCCTATGACTAGTGCTTTTCAACTTAGACTGCAATCCTAAAGACACTTTCCTGGGAGTAAGACCCATTGAAAACAATAGGGCTAACTTTTGTGTAGACATGGTAACGATTGTGCTATTATTCATAAATGATCTGGAGATGGGGGATAAGCAGTGAGATGGCCAAATTTATGGATGACACCAAAACTTTCTGGGTGGTGAAAACCAAATAGGATTGTGAAGAGCCCATATGGGATTGTGAAGAGCACCAGAAGGATTTCTCTGAGCTGGATGAATGGGCAGCAAAATAGCAGATATGATATACATGTCTTTTGTTGGGGGATGAGGGTGAATATAATGTCAGATGCAGGGGAGTAGCAGCACAATCCAAGTATCTTGTGGTCTTGTATCCTCAAGTATCCTCAGGCATCTGGTGGACTGCTGTGAGATATAGGAAATAGGGCTTGATGGGACCTGGACCTGATCCAGCAGGGATCTTTTGTGTTCTTATGTTCATGTGGATATTATATGAACCAGCTTACAGGGGCTCCTGTTTCATTGGATCTCATTTTCAAAAGTCATCAAAGTGCAGCACATTGCCCTTTGTGCACAGCCAGAAATTGCATGCAGGGAAATTGACTCAAGAGTGACCTCACAGCTCTAGAACAATCTGAACATCAAAAATGCCAGGCAAGATCTTTTCTTAATTGAAGTGGGCATTCATTGCCTGGATTAAAAACCACAATAGATGGGGGACTCGGCTGCTTTTAGTTTAACCTTATTGTCTGTGGGTGGCGCAAGTGGCTAAGACACTGTGCCTGTTAACCAGCAGACCAGGGTTCGAGACCTGGGTTGGCCCCACAAGACAGGGTGAGCTCCTGTCCTTAGCCCAGCTCTGTGACACCAGCTGGATCCAATCGTATCGGCTCTGCCTTTCCACTGGACTAATTCAGTGGCGTGGAGAGGGGGGATTTGCTGCTTGGATAACAGCCTATCCTCCATAACAATTCAACCCAGGCTTTCGTGCTTTGCATGCAGCGTATGCAGCGCCGAGCACGATACCATAGTCTTTCAAGAGGCCTGCTTATTGTCTGTGCATTTATATTTCAGATGACCCTTATCGTTTGTTGAACCTTTGGGAAGGTGCACATGATAAATGGAGTGAATGAGATTATAGCACTGTATTTTAAGTACAATTACATAGGAATAGGCAGAGATGGGAATGTATTCTTCAAATATGCTTAGTATCTTGAACAAGTCAATAGGGAAAGATTTTTGTCTGAGATAATATAACATTTAAGAAATAAGTAATATCTTCACATCATCATGCCAATGCAAGCATGGGTCAAATTTCAGCAAGAGGGGTTACTGAGAAGGTCAGAGAAATATTTTTCTGCATAAGATTTGCTGTGTTGATAACAAACTATCACCCCTTTACCCCCTATAAAAGGTCATGCTTAATACTTAATCAGTATTTATAACTATGGTTTCACTTGGGAAAGCATCCAAGAATTTGAGGATCATTTAAAAAGAGAGTTCAGCCACTGAAACTGGGTTGCCATAATCACTCTCTGCAAAGGGAAACTGCAGATAGTGAATTATATATGAACCACTTAACAAAATGAACTAAAGGTGAGCATGATCCATAACAGGATGTATTGACAACACTGCACTGCATGGACTACCGCCAGTAAAAAGGATTGTTTACAGGGTACCAGACTTATCTACAGTGATGTTCATTCCATGGAAGGACAATCAGAATATACACTTGGAAACCAACAGAGGTCAAAGTTGGTTGAGCTGTGGTTTTAATCATGTTTTTTGTAATGATAGTAAAGGTGCTTGGGGTTTCCTAATCTTCATGGCTGTGGGACTTCTAGTGAGACTTCTTCGTATTCTTAAGAGCTGTGTTATTCAACCTGTGGGTCATGTCCTCTTGGGGGGGGGGGAGTAAAAACAACCATTTAAAGCCTGTGCAAGAGAGGACTTAGATCCAGTCCAATGGAACTGCCTTATCAAAACTGAGTTCTTAATCTAATCCTGCATATGCTTTTCTTGCTGTTTTGGTGCACAGCTCCGAAGGCTAGCTTTGCTCAGGCTGCAACCTCATAGGACTGTTGTGAAGATACAAATGGTGGGAGCAGACAGGGTGGGAGGGGAGTAAATCGGGCTGCAGGAGAGGGTAGAAGTGGTGATGGGTTCCTAGTCCCTACTTACATTTCAATCCTAGGCATGTCTGCTCAAAAGTTAATCCCAGAATTTACTCCCAGGAAAATGTGTATAGGATTTCATTCATTCATTGATTGGGGATGAAACATGAAATGGTTGAAGACCATCTTCATGTAAGGTTAGAGTTTCATGTGAAAAAGGAAGAAGCAATGGAAAAGTTTTCACATTTCTTTTTGTATTTAATCCTTTCCTTCATTTTGCAGCTCCATAGAGAAAGAAATGTGCCTAGGTTTATTAAAATCTGTGTTCTGTTACACCTCACTGTCATATATGACAGAAAGGAGACTCCATTAGAATTTAAGAAAATGAAATCTTTAGTGTCAAGTAGACATAACACCTTGAAATACCCCACGCATGGAGTTTTGTCTGACAAGCAATCTAATTTAAAAACTGCTGGATGATGGAAGGGCAATGGAGAATTACAACACTTATTAAAATTTTCCTTTTTAATCTAATATCATATCATTAAAAAAATATGGAGTGCTGCTGACCCTTTTACTGAAGTGTAAATTAGTACTCTAATGATACTATTCAGATGGGTGAAAAGTATAAGTTCTCTTTGATGAAAAATAATGTAAGGAAGTGCTTCCCTACTGCGAACCATCTTAACTTGTGAAGTAGCACTGTGGTTCAAATGATCTCTGCCAAGCATGCTGCATGCTGTTACATGTGGCAACAAAACACAGAAGTTATTTTTGCATTTCTGTCCTGCATATTCTGCTCTCTTTGCAGTGATCAGCGCTCACAGCATGACATTCAGTGACATTAGCTTAACACCAACGTGGCTCAAGGACATTGGTTATCCTCTCTCTTGCTCTTGGTCTCTCTTTGCTGAATGGGTAAATAAAGTTATATACAAGGCACTGTGCATTACCATCTGATATATGAAGTTTCCAATCAGAGGGTGATCTAAGTATCATTATGAAAGAAAATCTGGGCAGATAATACCCTCACCCAAACATTCCAATATAACACAAGAAATATTTATTAATGGAAGTTAGTAATGGAATACTAGCTCAGCAAGTTGACAGCCTAGTACAAACTGTCAGGATGTTGACTGATTGATGTCCTGTGACTGTTTATGTGCCGCAAGAGTGAAGACATACACTGCAGAGTAGAATTACTAATAACTGTATTTACAATTCAGAGTAGTTTAAGACAATCTAGGTCAGTGGTTCTCAATCTTCCTAATGCTGTGACCCCTTTATAAGTTCCTCATGTTGCGGGGACCCCCAACCATAAAATTATTTTTGTTGCTACTTTATAACTGTAATTTTGCCACTGTTATGAATCGTAATGTAAATATCTGATATGCAGGATGTATTTTCATTGTTACAAATGAAATGTGTGTTCTATGCACACATTGAACATAATGGGATTTATTTCAGAGGATTGGGCATAGGATTGGGCCCTGAGGCTGCAATCCTATCCACATTTACATGGGAGTAAAGGCCCCCTGACTATAATGGGATTTATTTCAGAGTAGGCATGCATAGGATTGAACCCTGAGGCTGTCAGTCAGCCCCAGTGCGTGTGCAGCTACAGCTGGAGGTCTCGCAAGCCTGACCTAGCCCTCTGCACCAGGGGTCTTTAGGCAACCCCCAGGAAACCTCTAGGTGATCCTGAAAGGGGTCCTGACCCCAACTTTGAGAAACGCTGATCTAGGTCATACACGTTAAATCAGGTCCATCAGTCTAAATCACCTCAGAGCTTATCAGTAACTAACACAGAGCTTCTAAGCTCGTTTCTGCTCTGATCAACAGCTGAGCTCCAACTGACAAAATAGAACTCTAAATTGCCACCAACTAACAAAACCCAACTGTCAGTTTCAAATTCTGAGAATTCCAATCAGTTCACAATTCACCTAGAACCAACTGCTGGAGCCAGAATTCTAACACAAACAAAGAAACAAATACAGGTATTTATATACCACCTTATTGGTTACTGGATTTGTTCTCCAACTTTAATTCAAGGCAGTTTACATGGGTAGGCTTTATAACTCTCAGAGTTATAAATCTTTATAATTCACATAGGATCTGTCATTCAAGAATCCTACATTCTGAGCTGGATCCATTAACATCTGATCTCATTGTCTCTGGTTTCAGTTTTGCCTCTTGGAGATGACTCAGCTGCAGCTGGCTTTTCTTATCTTCACACACACATTCCATCAATCCCGCATCAAGGTCTCTCCTCACACAGCTTGTGGTATTTTCGAGCTGGCCATCTTCAGATATTCTCTTCAGGCAACTAACAGTGGCTCAACCCTCTAGAGCAGAACTTCTGCTCTATTAGATCCATTATTAGATCCGCTATTAAATCCAATTTGGTCTCCAAACCAAAAGAAAAGTATACAGTGGCGCCTCACATAAAGAATGCCTCATGTAAAGTATGTTTCACGTAACAAACAAAAATTTCTCTAGGATTCTGCTTCATGTAACAAACTGTGCTTCACGTAAAGAACACATTCGTTGACAGTTGGGGCAGACACGCTGGCCGGCAGCCTGTTTAAAAAGCATCAGGGCTGCCGAGCGCACCTGCCCATAGTGAAAGCAACACTTCCATGCTGTTCCTCCTGTGGCTGGGTGTCTGCTGGGCAGAGGCAGAGAAGAGCAGTGGAGAAGAGGGAAGCAGCTCAGGACTAGACAGAAGGGAGCAGGGGAGAGAGAGGCTCAGGATGGAGAGAAGGAGAAAGTGGGGAGACACTTGGAAAGTGTCTTGGATTGCAGCCTCCTAATCATATCTACCCAGAAATAAGCCCCATTATGTTAAATGGGTCTTACTACCAGGAAAGTGTCTTTAGGACTGCAGCCTAAGTAGATTTCATAAGATCATGCACATTGAATGCATGTTTTGAATTCAATCCCAGTGTTCTGTCATCATTTTTACATCCAGTTAATATTTTTATATGAATATTTTTGGGATTGTGGAGCCAATCATCTGCGTTTCCATTATTTCCTATGGGAAAATCTGCTTCACGAAAAGAACATTTCACATAACAAACAAGCCTCCAGAACAAATTAAATTTGTTACGTGAGGCGTCACTGTATTTCAAAAAAGAATTTTAAAAATATCCCTGTTGATACAAGAAGGCTAACATTACAAATGATGGAATCATTTATGCTTTGATATGGAAGTAACAGTGCAATTATTTCACTTACCATGTAATAGCATGCAGGTGTACAATGAAGCACATGCTGTGGTAGGGAAGAGGCCTTGGAGAGTGGAAAGAGGGAAAATATTTTCCCCTTACCTCTATTAGCCTTTATCTAATCTTTGAGTCTCCTCTGATGTACTCCAGCTACATGGCTGCCAAACAAAAGTTCAAAAAGAAAAAGAGGGACTGGACAAAGGGAAAGGGTTATGATTCTGGTGCACCCCACGGCTGCCAGAACACTGTACCAATAAACCCCTGCTCTCCTCCCACATGCTCTCCAGACCTTCCCCTCCATTTTAATTAAAGATTAAACAGCCCCTCCATTGAAGATGTGTGAAGAATAACAAAGGCTGCAATCCTAAAGACACTTTCCTGGGAGTAAGACCCATTGAACACAATGGGGCTTCCTTTTAGGCAGAAATGGTTAGGATTGTGCTTATAGTCTCACAGTCTATGATCAACCAAGAGTTGCACAGTTTAAGGTCTGCAGCAATGGGACTTTGATGCAGCCACCACTTTGAAGTGACATCTTGTACTGGCCTGGTAGCGATGTGGATTATGTATTTTGTGTCAGTGGGTCACTTGTTGTAGATGGCCCATACGATTTGTATGTTCCTTTGAACTAAATTGGTTGTACATATGAGCAGATGTGCATACAACTGCATTGAAAATTCATCTATTGTCCAATTTATATTTCTACCTACACCTATATCAGTGATGGGCTTCAAAGAAATTAACAACCGGTTCTCTGCCTATTTGGCAGCCACTTTTAAATGGCTATTTTTAAACATTATATGTCCTATCTCTTGTTAATAACTGGTTCTACAGAGTAGGTGCGAACCTGCTGGAGCCCACCACTGACCTATATAAATGCCTAGTGGTTCATCTGGCCCTTCTTGTCATATTCTTTCACATACAGTAACAGTGTCTTTTCTTTTAAGGTCACTGGTAGACAGGACTTTCCTGCACACCTATTTTCTGAACTAGAAATTACAGATCTTGGCCCTAGGTTTTCATGCTATCAAAAAAGCATACACTCCTTTACTACTGAATCTCAACAAATTCACATGAAATAAAATGCACAGAAGAAAAAGTTTGGACAATACTTTTCAAGTTAGAACCCACCATGCTATTATGGATTATTAGAACTTGATCTCATCTGATTCTTCTAGTCATATGGGTTTATAAGCACATGCATACATGGTTGAATGGGATACAAAGAAAATATTTAATGAAGAAACCTTAAAGAAAAAGGGAGGTAGTCAAACTGGAGATGGAAACAAAGGAAAAAAAATCAATGTAGAGAATTTGAGTGGCAACTGACAAGATTTCTGGGAAAAACCCAGGTTGCTAATCTAAGCAGCAGAATTTCAAACATAAGTAAAATGATCAGGGAGTAATAAAGAAAGTTGACAGAGGCAGCAGATTATTTATGCAACATGTTTTGCAGCAGTCTTAATATTTATTTTGTAATAAACACAAAGAAGTAGTGCCATATGCCAAGTTAATGTCAGTTCTACCCCCTACCAATTATAGTACTACAAAACAGCAACTTCACAGTGAAACTAAAATAGAGCTTAAAAAGCTGAGAAAAACTGCATTGTAGAGAGATTCCAACATTCCTATTCCAGATTGAAACCCAGTATTGAGTTGTATAGTAGGCACTGTGTGCTCATGCATAGACATTACCACCTCAAAAAGTGCTGCTGAATAAAAGCAGCCCCTGTAGAGGTCCCCATACGTAAAGGGCCGCTTGACCTCTGCAGATACCAAGGGACGATCTCCTGGAAGAATTATTATGCTGAGCTGCAGCAACCCTTGGATGATGAAAAAAAAAATCTGCCTGATAGGAATACAATATAACTAAAAGACAGTACCCACTGCAGGGCCGTAGCCAGGATTATAGAAGGGGAGCAACAATTGTTTTGGGGTGGGGAGCACTTATGCCAAATATCTGTACTGTTGCAGAAATTTCTGCTAAAGATGATATGGGTTGCTAAGTGGGTTACCTACACCTCCAACCTGGGGATCACTTTAGAAGTTCAGACTCTCAAGAAATAACAAAGTCCAGAATCAAGGGATTAAAGAGTAAAGCAAGAGCTTTATTTGCTAGCAAACCTGGAGCTAGGCCGACACTTAGGTGGAATCTCTCAAACTGGCCTAAGAACCCTTACCACAGGAAATGCAAGGCTTCATATACCACAAAATGACATCAGGGATATTTAATGATTCATACATTTTAATTTGCTTTTGACATTGTCTATTAACCAATTTCTCCAATTGTAAATTCATATTCATTTTCCAATCAAAACTGACATTACCTCACTTTTACACAGGTTAGCTCTGATTTGTTAATTCAGTTCACACCATTGAGGTGGTCACCACATACTGTTTGTTGCAACGTTAGTATCATACGTACCATCTACGCTCCTATTGTTTGTTCAAGGATTTTCCCTCTAACTGTTGCATTTACCATGGTACTGTAAGGCGCCCCCCAAAATCTGACCAGGCTGATTGCAGCACCCCTTGAGCATCACAAATTGATCAATATATCTTAGGCCTTAAACCTCTGGCTAAAAGCACAATGCAGCATAATTCTCCCTGTCAGCATAATGTTGCTAGCCTGAAACTTCTCAGCTAAGCAGAAACAGTTGGGCCTTTTTCATGGCCATGATCTGGTGCCAAACTTGAACAATGGCCGTTCTTTAAGTTAACTACAAAGAGCTTTGCTCCCAGGCCTAAGCACAGCTCATAGTCACTAAGTATAAGATACTACCCAGCCTGGTGCAGTGTGATCTGAAGAGGTAAGATCACTCTAAAGAAATGCTCAAACATTACTGAGCATGCTTGCCAGTAAACCAAGCATGGTTGCCTGTAAACCAAGTAGAATTGTTTGTTATGATCATGTTGTATAATGCAACCTATGGAATAGAATAATGCTTTCTTGCTTCTGTAACCTGCTTTGCCACTATAAAAGATTAAGGCCGGCAGCCATCTTGGCCGGCTCCTCACTTTGGGACATGAGTCCAAGGAGTTTGCCTGACACGTGTAGAATAAAGATCCTCTTTCTGATAACTCGAGTTGACTGAGGGTTTTCTAAACGTCTTACAGTACCAGATACTTATGTGCTTCTGCTCAATATGCTCACTTGCAAATTCTTTTCTTACATGCTCATTCTTTAAATACTTGGAACTGAAGGCCTTAGCTAGAGTGTTGCTCTAAAGTATTGCTCTCTTGTTAGTAGTATTGGGGATTAATACTAGATTATTAGAGATTAATAATCCTTATTCTGTTATAGTACTGGTGTTTCTATACAACAGGACAATAATTTGCATAGAATAAATGCATCTCTGTAAATAGTCTGTATTTGTTTACATAGAAATAACATGCAACTTATCTTTTTGTTTTGCTCACCAACACAATACATAGGCCCACATCTCTATAAATGTCCAGAAACCAAGAAAAGTCCTCAGATGATCCCATGTGGTCTCCTATATGTAAGGATTTTTCACTGCCCGCCCCCCCCAGCATAGATGTTGTGAATTCTAAAAACCAAGAAATGGCCTCAGATGGTCCCACGTGGCCCCCTATATATAATGATTTTTCACTCTCCCACAGCATAGATGTCCTGCATTCAATGAATTCTAAAACCCAATTCTAAAACCCACAGGGAACAATAACCAAAATTGAGGAGATCCACTGGAAGGATAAGAGGGTGAAAAAACCAGGAAAGGTCTGTGAAAAATGCTAGGAGGGGCAGGCTGCTGGCTCAGAGGGAGCCAACACCCATATTTAGGGTTGCCATAATTCTCTCTCAGGACAGACCCTCTGTTCCATACGCCACTATGTGAACACAATCCCCCAAAACTGGGATTGTCCTTGTTTTTTTGGGACATATGACTACCCTACCCATACTGCCCCCCCCCCCAGCTATGGCCCTGACCTACTGGATCCAGTATTAATTTTTTTCTTCCTTTTACCTGTGACACAACACTGAGGGCACAATCCTGCCCAGCCTTAAAGCACTTTTGTGCTGACATAACAATACACCAATGCTGGCCATGTAGAGCGTGAGCTTGGCAAGTGTGAGAATCTAGGGGCCAGGGGGACAGCAGTGTGGAAGTGGAAAGGAGGTGTTTTGGCACATGGGGGAGAGTGGGCAGTGGACATTCCCAGTGGTGGGCAGGTGAACATTTCTAATGGGCAGGTGGGGAGCAGGAAGCAGACCAGGACCTTGCATTATGCTGGATACTGACCCTGTTCCTGGGCAGCCTAGAGCAGTCCCAGGCTGCTCAGATTTGTCCCAACTCAACAGGTGGTGCAGATCTTAGTAGCCCCGTTGGGATTGCTGTGGGTCTCCCACAATAAGGGGGAAAGACTCCCCTTGCTCCCCTTGTCGCCAGCCTGCCTGTTCCAGCAGAAGAACTGGCTATGAGAACTCCGCATGGGTTTATGGCCCAGTCAGAAAGTGGCCCAGTCAGAAAGTGGCCAGCTCTGGTGGTATGCTTTCCAGCAATCACAAAATTCAACATGCTAAAGCACATTGACCTGCTCCCACCAGAAGTGGTGACTGATCAGCTCTATACAATAAAGATTCCAGACAACCACTGCCTCAAGCAGGATCCAGCCAGGGCCAACACAGACTTGAACCAATGGTATCACAGCCTAAGGGCACAATCCAGAGTAACTATGTGGAGTCTTTGCTCTGGTGTAAGAACAATTTGCTCTGGATTGCAATATGAATTTCCCATAGGTTTTCATTAGGTAGTGCAGTAACTACGGGTACACGTAATGTCTCTTATGTGCTCCCGTAGTTACTCTGGATTGTAGGGTAAGGCTCCAATCCTAATCTGTGGTTAGGCTGGTCTTGAATTATGCATTTTGAATTATGCTCATAAACCAAGGCATCACTGTAAATGCAAATGTATTTTCACTTTCCATTGGTCTCAGTATACAGTGGTACCTCATTTAACAAGTGTCTCACTTAAAGAGCATTTCACATAACAAGCAAAAATTTTCAAGAAATCTTGCTTCACACAACAAGTTCTGCTTCCCTTAACAAGCAAGCACGCTATGGGCACACGTGCTGTGCAGTCATGATGCTCTGCGCAGAGGCTCTTTTAACCCTCCGTCACTCGAAGCTCTGTTACTCCCAGTAGGCTCAAAGTGCGCTTTTTAGAACACTGTTAGAAAACTGTCATGAGCACCTAATTAACTCAATTGTAACACTCTTAAAGTGTTAAGTGACAGTCATTAGGATGTACAAAGAGACAATATTCAAAATCTGATTCAAAAAAATCCTCATTTATTAATCATATGGCAAGTAAAACCAAAATCACTGAAAATTAATACCCGCCTCCCCATTGCCTTATGTTTTCATGAAAAAGAAAGACATATGAGCATTAATTATGAGCTGATCTGGAAGTATAGGCACAGTAGAGTCACTCTGAGTCACTGTTGGGAAGTTCAGCAGTTCAGTTCTGTGACTGAGGGGCTTGTCCAACAAGAGGCTTGAGGGCCGCATTTGGCTTAGAAAACCCATAGATGCGGCCCTTGTTGGACAAGCCTGCGATGTGTTCATATGTACAATGTTGTGAACAAAATATCCACAATCTTTGTAATTTCCATTCATAAAAAGAGCTAAATGAATAGTTATGATGAATATAAATGAATATATATGAACAGTTATGATGAATATAAAAGGAAATAAGAAACTTCCCAGGAGGGTCGAAGTTGTAAGTTTTGTCCAGGGGCTCCCAGGGGCTCCCCACACAAGAAGCTGGAAAAATGACTAGGAGGGTCTCAAACAACACCTAGAAATAGGAAGGTATTAGGAGGGACAGGCCTCTTGGTCATCATGGGGCAGAGAGGGAGGAAAAACAAAATCTCATGTAATAATTATTGCAGCTTCGAGCGTCCTAGGGTTAAAGGGCTGCCGGACAGCACTGCGGCCTCTAACTGCCCCCAACTTGGGGGGATGCTAGAGGCAGCTGCCCATAACTGCCCCCAAGTACCCCCACCTTGAACCTCCAGCAGCAGCCCAGGTAAATCTCCCAGGAAAGTGTCTTTGATTGCAGTCTTCTATGTCTACTCAGAAGTAAGCCCCGTTGGGTTAAATGGGGTTTACAACCAGGAAAGTGTCTTTAGGACTACTGCCTAAGTAGACTTCATAGAATCTTGCACACTGAATGCATTTTTTGAATTCATTTCCAGTGTTTTGTCATCATTTTTACATCCAGTTAATATTTTTATATGAGTATTTTTGGGGGTTGTGGAACCAATAGTTTGTGTTTCCATTATTTCCTATGAAAAAATCTGCTTCACTTAAAGAGTGTTTCACTTAAAGAGCATACCTCCGGAACGAATCAAGCTTTTTATGTGAGGCACCACTTTATTTTCCTGGTCACTTTGAGGGAGGGGATTTCCTTCCCCAGAAGTTTTCTGGAGCCTGCATTCATCAGGTTGAGACCATTCCAGTGATGTTCCATTTCTTTTGGCCTTCCCTTCAAATTAGACTGACACATGTTTACCATCTCATGAGTAAATGCACACATGAGGTTTGTAGGAAACCTCAAAATGCCAAATGCAGAGGAGAGCACGTGGATGCAGGTATCTTATGTTCTCCCTAAGCCATTAATTTTTTTTTTCATTTTCTTAGTAAATAGATTCGTGAAATTTTTAGTTGAAAAGAAGTACAGTATATAAATACTATAGATAGATACATATTGTTTTTTCCCAAGAAGGAAAAGCACAGAAAGCACTTTCATGTGTTCCCAGTCTAGCTGGTATTTTTCTTGAAGTCAAAACAGGCACAGTACAAGTATACTGAAAGTCGTAGAGGTGTGGGAGATGTTGAAATTATACTAAGAAATCAACTCAAAAGTAAGCCCCATTGTGTTCATTGGGTCTTGCTCCCAGGAAAGTTTCTTTAGGATTGAAGCCTGAGTTCCTTTTAAAAAACCCAAGAACAAAACACATTTTAATGTAGTACTTTTGCAACATTTAATATCGTTTGTACAAATCCATGAGTAAATAACTGTGATCTATAATGTACATATTTGTACATTAAAAAGTAGGTGTACAAATATGTCCTTCGAGTGCTTAACTTTAAAAACCTTCCCACTGACGGGCCTCCGTCAATCTTGAAAGACTATGGTATCGTGCTCGGCGCTGCATACACTGCATGTGAAGCACAAAAGCTTGGGTTAGATTGTTATGGAGGATAGGCTATTACCCAAGCAATTCCCCCCTCTCCATGCCACTGAATTAGTCCAATGGAAAGGCACAGCCAATACAATTGGATCCAGCTGGCATTGCAGAGCTGGGCTAAGGACAGGAACTCACCCTGTCTTGTGGGGTCCATCTGGTTAACACAGTGTCTTAACCACTTGCGCCACCCACAGCCTAGTAATATGCATTAAAAATGCAGCTATATAGCAATGTGAAAGGTTTTTGATGCTTTTTTAAAAAATTCCACTCATATGGCTGAAACTGAAGCTCGATTTGCTACTAAAGCAATATTTGTATAGCAGATTACCCACCATTATTCTGTGAAGAGAAAAGCAGCATGAAAACGCACTAGCCCCCCCGGAGTTTTTAAAAAGTATAACCCTGAATTTGCTAAAAATACCACGGAGGAATAAAGGCACTATGAATGTGTTTATTTTACAACCTTCCTAGCGTTCAGGCATGCAAGGTTGACTGGACTGCAGGGTCTAGAAAATGTGAGAGAGCTTTAAAACCATGAGAAAAGAACGATTATGATAATAACTGTGGTGGTAATTTGCAGCTATAGGAGACAGTAACAGCACCATTAAAAGCCACTGCAATAAAGATTCTAAGAGACCATTTGCAATGTCTTTTTATAGTCAGGAGCGCACACTAATGTACAAAACAGACAGGCATCCAAATGAAGTGCAAATACTGAAAATGTGAAGACTTTGGTGGGTTCCTTCCTAACACAAGGAAAGCAACAGGACACTCATTTATTGAATGAAATATAAAACAAATTGTTTATTAATATGCCTCAAAGGGCCACAGTTTTCTGTTCATGGGTAGATAATGTGGACTTTACAGAACTGTTGTGAGGGTAACAGGCAAAAAAAAAAAAGAGTGCAGTTGCAAGTGTACCATAGAACATGTTAGGGAGAGTTGGCTAGGCTGGTGTGAGAACACAATTGGCTCATGGAGGCCACATCCAGGCTTCACACTGACCAGAGGCAGTAAGGTGAAGCCACAAACAACAAGAGCAAACTAGCACACAAAAGTGAATCTTGACATGAGTTTGAGTATGGGCATCCCCCTCTCATATCTGGTGACTTAGGGACTGGAGCTATGATGAAAAGCAGAAATTGGTGGAAAATGGAACCCAGTCTTTTTACAGTTTAAAAAAATGTTGCTTCCAATGCTATTTAAGCTAGCAATTGCAAATGCCTTTTTATCTTGTTATAGAAAGGTTTCTGCAAATGGATTCTCGATAATACTTTTGGGAATGGAGCTAAAGTTAGTGTGCATGCACTCTTTCTCACACACACATATACCAAAACAGTTTGAATCACCTTGTCACATGCAAATCAACATTGAGGAGGCAATTTTAGCCATTAGAGAGGTTGAAAGAGCAGAACATGCACTGAACGAATGACTTCTAGGTATAATTGAAAGGTGTTGAAAGAGCAGAACTATCAGAAAGCAAACCGTCAGAAAGTGGGGAACACATTTTCATTTTTAGGGATTTTAATCAAACCTATGAGTCTTGTCAGTGCCCAGTTTTTGACATGATTCAAGTCTGTACAGATCACAAAAATCTTGTGCATTTGTAACTTGTGTTCAGTTTATCCAAGTTGTGGTGCATCCTTGATAATGTCTACTCTAAACCAATCCAAAAAGTCTTTGAGGAGAGTTATTGCTCTAAGGAAAAAGAAGATTGCTTGTGAGCCCATGCAAAGCTAAGTTTTGTCCCCAGGTTTGTAGGATATGTTTACCCAAAGATATCTTTCTTTTGGCCCAAGATTGTTGGTTCCCAGGAAACATTACCAGAAAGCATTTCATGAAGCATTGTGAAATTACTCAGTGGCACAGCTTTTGTTATAGTATGGATTAATTTATACTTTTATTCTATATGTTTGTATGAATGAGAATTGGCAAGCCAATAAGAGTAAGCAGGGTAAAGAAAGAAAATGGTTTGGCGGTGTTTTTTAATCCTACTATAGATTTTAAAATAAAGTTGCTGCCTTCATAATTTTCTTCTTCTATAGCATCAGCATCTCATTGTCCACATCAACAATTTTTGACTCATCAAATGCTGAAGACAATACTGCTTCGAATTCTATATAATTTAGCATGCTGATGAGGCTACAACTAAAAATACAAGCAATTGACTGTTCTACTGCCCATTTAGTGGAGTTCTGCAAGATGCTGTGTGGTAGTAAGAAACAAAAGAATAAAATGGGAAGGGGAGCCGAACAATCCTTAGAAACAGGAGTTCAAACTCAATTTTAAAGAAATCAATTCAGAAATAGTTTCAGATTATTCACAGACACATCTGGCTCTCACTTGAAATATTAAAAATGTACTTATTCCTTCTCTCTTAAAGCAGCTTGTTATACAAAATTACCACTTCAGACTTCATTAGTAATTTTCTCTTTCCCTTTTAAAAATAAAATAAAATAATGTTTAATCCAACTTTCTCCAGATTGGGAAACCATTTCACTCTGAAAAGGATGCCTCTTAAGCATCACAGATGGCAGTTTTCATCATGCAAGGTGATGGATTGCTGGTCACACTGTGATAGGCTGCCAAATCACCTTTCCTGAGGTACAAGATGGCAGGGCAAAGTCCAGAAAGTTACCTCCTGTTCCAAAACCCTTTGCTGCTGCAGTTCATTGGGCATTATGCTAATCAGATCATCTGTTTAAATAGGGTCCATATGGTAATGTTTCCATAAATGTTTTCTTTATTTGAACACTATGCATTCATCTATTTACAGCTCTACATTGAAATTAACCTTGGAGATTGAACAATTACACTCAGAGCCAAGAGGCAGGGCAATTGTGCTTGTTACCCAGAGTAAAAATATTCATTAAGCAGGTTATATGAACCCTGGTTGCAAATGTCCAGATTTTTCATTAAATACATGCACAAACAGAAAGCTGATATGATTTTTTTGAGGGGGGATTCCTGACTTTCCCCCCACATTTGTTTTCAACCAAAACCAAAAATTTGTTTTCAGGCTGTATGATGGTGGAATTCTGGACATGTCCTCTTTTTTAGCTTTTTTGTATGGGCGTCCTCCAAAAGGGCTTCAATGCCCTCTGTTTTGGCTGCTTTTTTATGTGCCATGGAGATGAGCAGCAGCAAGTCTCCCAAGCCCATTTGAAAAGCCAGGCTGAACAGAGATAGAAGGCAGACATACAAGTTATAGGTCAGCTATTATTTTCAGCTACTAAATAAAAAGACAATTATCTCACTGACAAACTTTTCTAAAGCGAGCGTTGCTTGATTCCATTTTGTTTTGTTATTCCACCGTGCCATCAAGTCAAAACTCCAAAATATATTAAACTGATCATAGTTGATCAGGGCATAGTTGATCAGGGCATCAATTTAGGTTTGTGAGAGCCTACATGTGTCCAGGTGTTGAAAACTCATGCTCTTTCTCTTTTATCTTGCTTGCTGCCTGCTGATCATATTCCCTGACCTTAGCTACACTCTTCTCTCTTGCCTCTCTTAGTATGATCTGCCTCCTTTGGAAATGGACCCTCTGCCTGATTCTAACTATGCCACTGGCCCTCAATCCACCCAGGGGGCTGTGTTTTGGCTGTATCAGGAAAGATTGATAGGATTGGGCCTCTCTCTCTCTCTCTCTCTCTCTCTCTCTCTCTATAGTCACTGACTGACTGACTGGCTCACTCACTCACTCACTCACTCACCAATGCCCAGCCCAAGCCACTGGACCTAGAAGCATGAAATTTGGGGAGGGAGTTCCTTTCGTGATGGAAGCACCACTAAGAACCAGATTTCACAAATTCCAGTGGGAAGGGGATGAAAAGGAGTGCAATACATTTTCCTCCCTATACTTTCCATTGAAGAATCCCAGACTGAAGAACACTCTGCCCCAACCCCTGGATGTAGAAGCATGAAATTTGAAGAGCATATTCCTTCCTTGATGTGAGCAACCACCAAGAACCGATTTCTAGAACTTTTAGGGGGATGATGCACATGGGGGGATGATGTGCATGGGGGTATTGCACATGGGGAGATGACATGCAGGGGTGTTGGGCATGGGAGGGTGTTGCGCATGGGGAGTGTTGCACATGGGGATGATGCACATAGGGGGTGATGCCCATGTGAGGAGGTTGCGCATGTAGAGAGATTGTGCATGGGTGACATTGTGCATGGGGGACGTTGCGCATAGGGGATGATGCACTTTGGGAGGATGGGGGATGGGGTACATTTCACTAGTTTAATATATTTTGGAGTTTTGACTTGATGGCATGGTGGAATAACAAAACAAAATGGAATCAAGCAACGCTCGCTTTAGAAAAGTTTGGCTGATTCAACCAAATCTGGCCATGCACTTTGGAAGGGAACTATGGAATAATCCATGCCAAAGTGCAGTGATTTGAGAGCTGGGTCAACACCAGCCCATCTGTGCATCCATATGGCACAAAATTTGCCTCCTGGAAATGATGGTGAAGTCATTACCAAATCTCTAACTGTCTCCAGGTAATGTGGTTTGCATATGGCACCATCAACACTAAGTTCACCATGGCTGCAGTTGCCATGGCTGTGGGTTGTGTCATGGGGGGCTGTGGGGACAAGGGGCATTTAAATGCTCTGCACATCAGTTTGGTCAAAATGATCAACTCCACAATCATTTGAACTGAATCATTTGAAAACTCCACAAGCCCTAAACCACAGTCAAAACTTCACTGAAACGTGGTTGGATGGAACAATAAGAGGGCATATGATAAGTGTCTGGTGTCTGGCTATATGATACCATTATATATGTTCTATGTCACAGACGTAGACTAGACTTGTGGAAGAATTTCCTAACTGAAAACACCCACTCACCCTACAATCCAGAGTAACTACGGGAGCACGTAAGAGACATTATGTGTACCTTTAGTTACTGCACCACCCAGTGAAAACCTATGGGAAATTCATATTGCAATCCAGAACAAATTGTTCTTACACCAGAGCAAGGACTCCCCATAGTTACTCTGGATTGCACATTTAATCATGTTCAGGGGTCTTCCTCATTGGCAGTTTTCCATCAGAGGATGGGTTGTTATCTGTCAGGGTTTTTACCTATCAGGAATGTTGTAGCATTTGCCTGCACAAGGAAGATGGCTAGACTAGATGACTAGATGACAAGATCCTGTCCAACTCAAACAGTCTTTAATACAATAAAATGATAGAAGATTAAAATCCAGAATATATTGAAATGCAGTTTTCTTCTTCCCCTAGTACTAGAAATTCAAACCACAGTTTTCAATTTGTACTGATGCTATATATTTTTCCAATTAAAAAATGAGAATAGCATCTTATAAAACTGGATGGCTCATCTTTTCCCCACATTTTTCATTAGATGCCTTGACAAGGTGCAATGATAAAATCACAACAAAGAAGCCCCTGATTTTTACAGATAAATGTATGTCTTGTGTTTTTCTTCCATACTGTAGCAGCCCCCATTTTCCATTTGTCAGGTGGTAATTTTGGAAACCTTCTGAGTTGATGTACGTAGATAATGGAAGAACACATTGTATTCAATCATGGCAGACATTCTCCATATAAAACAAGTAAAAGCCTCAAGGTCCAGCAAATCTCAAAAATTCCATTATTCATGTCATCTGTTTGACTGCATTTTGGCAAGAAAGTTGGCAGGCCAGTACTTACTGTTTTGTTTTGCTTTGAGCACACAAATTGATAAATCAATTGACACCATGGATGTTACTCAAATGTGAATATTTCAGGAGGCAAAATTCTCCTGTTAAAGGCCACATTTTGTTATTCTGTGTTAAGCACTGATGTGGTTGACTGCTGCTAATTTTTCATACTACAGTAGTCAATGGATTGTGCAGAACCAGGCCAGGCAAAGGCCAGGCAAATTGCTTTAATGCATGGTGGTGGGAAGCTTTGCATGGAGAAGATCCCAGTCCATTTCCTTCAAGTTACAAGTAAGACTGGGAAAAGGCTTTGACTGAAAATCAGGAGGGTACTACCAATTAGTGGAGTTAATGTTGAACTGTTAATATTCATTAATTGGGGATTTACATTAAAGGTAATGTTGATAGGGAAGGGTGGTGAGAGCCAGTCTTGTAAACTCTATTTTCTTGAAAAAGCCTCTTACTTTTGGACCCTTCCCAAAGAAGAGGTAGCTCTTCCTGCAGGCTTCAATCTTCCTCTGCATGATCCAGGTAGGGCTGAAAAGCCTGGCACAGAATATTTCCAGTCTGCACCAATAAAAAAGCCAGTGCAGATTCAACAGCCCCATTGCAGTTTCCCCTTGCATTGCCCTTATTGGGAGAAGGAAATGAATGTCCACTTTCCCCCAGTGGGAGGGGGAGAAAGCTTCCCCTTTTTGGTATTATTGTATCCAGTGGCGCCTACTGGTAGTAACAATAATAGAAGTTTAAATGATATGTATACAATTGCTGCTTTTTGAGTACATACGAGGCCACATTTTTCATACATACTTACATTTTACATACATTTTTCAATTTTTAAGGAATGCAAAGCCATTTGAAATTGAATACTCATATTCATAGCAATTTATCTGTGAAGCTTAAATTATCCATGACAAGAAAACAAGTTTACAGTACAACTGCATGAATTGTGGTCATTCACTCATAGATGACCTGAGTAGGATAGTTGCATCCAGGATTCCAATGTATGTGGAATAAGCATCATATGAGAAAATCTCTCTGCGAAGCAGATCCTACACGTATGGAGATGCTGGGGATAAATTTGAGATGACCATTTCTTGAAAAGGATGATCCACATATAACTTCCTAAATACATGCCTTTCATCTTGATAGGCTAAACAAATCGGGACAACTGAGTCAAGTTTTACTCTGTGAATACTTTGTCTGTCTTGTAGAATTAATCCTATATATGATGTATATTTTTAAATAATTTTTCTAGAAATTTTAGAAAACATATGAATTAATCTATCTCTAGATTTTTTTCTAGTGGAGTGATACATATATGCCCATATGCCATGGGCATTTATCTTTCTGGTTTGTGCCAGTGCCTGGGTAATATATCATTGGAGCAGTGGTGCTCATTATGATGAATGACACTAACATATCATAAAAACACTGTCATGTTTTGTGATGTATTATTCAAAACATGGGATTATACAGGAAGATCAATATAGAATAAGTCCTTACCTTTTTTCTTTTGGTAGGTTTGGAAATTGCAGAGAAAATTAGCAAAGTTTTTTGTTTCTTATAGTATTTAACAGGCATAAATAAAGGCACTTACTTGTTCCTATAATCAGAGTTTATAGTTTCTATGCCTCTTTTATCCCTTTTCTTTGTTTAAATTCTTCTGGGAATGGCTTCTTTTCAGAGCAAGGTACTATATATCATCAAAACACATTTGGCACAAGTTACAAAGAGTTACCACTGCAACAATATAAAAATAAATGGGTGTTGTTCAACAATATGATTGTGAATTTGCCCATTTTCTATTAATTTCAATCGAGTTTATCCAAGAGAACTTCTCAGTGGATTGCGCTCACAGCAATAGAGCACATGCCTTGCTTAAAGTGTAGCAGATATAGGTACAATCCCTGTATCTCCTGGAAGGGGCGGAAAATACTAAAACCTGGGAAGGCCACTGATTATCAGGGAAGACAATATTGAGTAAATGGATCAATGATTCAATATAAGGCTGTCAGATATTTGTATTTAACTCACAGCCTCCATAATCCATAAAAGCCATGCCATGGTTTCTTCTTGAAGCAGGCCCATTTCTGACACTGGTTGTTGGGAGCCATGGGGCAAAACCCTGTACTGGCTCACAAATGGTGTGCCCCTATTGGTATCCTCTTCCACCTGAACTGTGAGGGAGATACAGTCTGCCCACATCACTATGAAGGTGCCGAACATGGTCTTATGGTGTAATGTCTCTAGCTGAACCTGTGTCCAGTCTCCTATTCCCGCAGTGTATCTAATGACAGGTATAGCCAGGTATTGTTGTCATTATCATAATTTAGGATTTCCATGCCACCTTCTCACCAATTCTAACAATGAGTGGTCTTACAAACTCAAGACAGTTCACACAGCCAGGCTTTTTTAATCAAAACCCCCATTTTTACAAACAAGAGTTTTTACAATTAATGTTTTGTGAGAAACTCCTAGAAGTCTTCAATTTCTTTTCTCTCCAATGAGGTCAACTTTCTTTTGCTGATATATGGCATATGAGCTTTTAATCTGTGCAGTAGCACTCTTTTCACTTACAAGGCAATGGACCCATATTCTTAAAATCAATTAGTGGAAGTTGGGTTAGTCAGGCTGCAATCTTAAGCTCCAGTTACGCCGGAATAAGACCTGTGCTCCATAAGCCCCCAAATAAGACCTGTACTGAAATGTAGGTATCACAAAAGTGTCATAAACTTTGTATTAAAAAAGTGTCAGAAACTTCCCCTTTCCTGGGGCGGGGGGAGGGGGAGGTGTTAGACCAACCTTCCCACACCACCATGGGAAGACATGCCAGGTAAGTTAGTCCAGCCTAAATTTATTAGGATTGCACTTAGTGTCAGTGTACCATGCACATGATAGTCTATGCACATCTAGATCAGGGACCTCAGCTACCTTCCTTGGTAGGCCAATATATTATTATGGCTGCAATTCTAAAGACACTGCTATCCTAAAGACACTTTCCTGGGAGTAAGACCCATTGAACACAATGGGGCTTACCTTTGAGTAGACATGCTTAGGATTGCACCTTAAGGCTGCAATCCTAAAGACACTTTCCTGGGAGTAAGAGCCATTCAACACAGTGTTACTTCTGAGTAGACATGCTTAGGATTGTACCCTTTCCTGGGAGTAAGACTCATGGAACATTATGGTTCTTACTTTTGAGTAGACATATGTAGGCTAGTACTCTTATTCTCATAGTAAAGATGGTTTTTTCCTGGTAATGGTTCTATTTTTAGCTTTAGGACATTACCTCTCTTGGCTAATACACAAAATCCCTTTCCTTCTATGATATTATTTCCTTGAAGGTATTTATACAATTTTAAATCCCCTTAATCTCTTTTTCTCTAAGCTGTATAAATTAAGTTCCTGGCTCTCTCATCCTGTGTCATATCAACTAATCCTTATATCACTTGGTTGTCCAATGTACCACAAATCCAAGCATATATATTCCATATGGTCATCTTCATCAGTACACTAAAAGAACATTTGAAGGAGCATTTTTTGCTTCTGCCTAGTAATATTCATCAGTTAAAAAGCATGTTAATGTCATGTTAAGCATGATAAGCATGCTTGAAGGCAATGCTTTGGCATTTCAGGGCTTTTAAGAAAACCAGTTAAAATCTGACATGAGAAGTTTACATCATTTCCTGTACACTTTACAAAGGGGCAAACTATATATAGTACTACCTCCCTTAATGAGTGCCCCACATAACATTTGTTCCAGCTAATGAGCATACAGTTATGCAGGGCCTCAGCCTCTGGTAAGGAGGCTTGATTTGTTTAACAAGCGCTGGCCAGAAGCTCTTTAAAGTTTAAAGGGCTGCTGGCCAGAGCTTGCAGTAGAGACGGGGAAGGCTTACCTTGGCTGGGGTTGGGTCAGGTAAGGGCAGGTCCGGCCTTCTAGGGGAATGGGAGGGTGCTTGGGGGAACTGAGGGGTACTTAGAGGCAGCCGTTGCTTGGTTTCACTGAGCTGCATCTGCCTTTTTAAAAATGATGCAGACTTCTATAGCCTAGGTAAGATTCTCAGACAGTATTTCCTAGAGTGCACGTGTGGGTGGAGCGTCCGGTCGTCCTGCGCGCCTTTCTAGCCTCTCTCTTTGCGCTGGACCTGGCCTTGGTCCTGATCTCCGGGAGAGAGTAAACAGCATCAGTTGTGTCTGATTGACCACAAAAGACAGTATTCTTATTGGCAACAATATGGTGGTGCCAATATCATCCAGGTGGTGCAACTGATATGTTCCTATAACATAATACTGCCATCTTGCCTTCCCTACATGGAGCTCAAGGCAATGCACAGAGCATACAGAGCATTCCAGACAGTAATTAACTGACACAATGGCTAGAACCTTCACTAAAATTGCAGCATCATGTGCCCTCAGGCAAGACCCTTGGTCTGTATCATGCTTTATGAGGTAATGCAATCCAATAACAAGATGCAGTACAAAAAGAAAGATAATCTTCAGCAAACAGCGGAAACACTAGTTATTAAAGATTGTGAGCTGGAGCTCAAAACATACGCAGTATTAATAATATCTGTGCTCTGTAGTGCCTTTCATTATTGTATTAGGCAGACGTGTAATAGGCCATAACAAATTCAGGGTGAAGAGGTCACATCCATTTTGACATACTACTACTCAGTCTTCATTCAGGGCTTTTCTACAAAACTGTTTATAACATTGCCAGATATTGTTTTTCAGTTTAAAAAAACACAAAAAAACAAGTGCCACTTGAGCTGCTCTTTCAACTGCAATAACACATACACAGGTTCTATTATTAAACTAGCAAAAATGTACCTGCATTGAGGGAGTAAAATTCCTCCCATATGCCATCCCCCCTACTATGCAACAATCCATACGCAACAACCCCATGTGCGTTATCCCCCCACTGTGCATCATCCCCCCACTTCACATCAACCCCTTGCACATCAACCACCCATGTGCATGAACCCTGAATGCACAACATCCCCCATGCACAATCCCAAATGCACAAATCACCAATGCACATTGACCCCCATGCGCATCATCCCCAAATGAATATCATCCCCAAATGTACATCATCCCACCATGTGCAACATCCCCCATGCGCATAAACTCCCCATGCACATAACTCACCCATGCGCATCCCTGAATCCATAACATCCCCATGTGCATCAACCCCAAATGCGCAACATCCCCAAGCACAAAATCACTCATGCGCATCAACCCCCCATGCACCTCAACCCAAATGTGAAACATCCCCCCATGTGCCTCAACCCGAATGTGCAACATCCCCCCATGCACATCAAATCCCCCATGTGCATCAACCCCCTATACGCATCACCCAGTGGTGGGCTCCAGCAGGTTCACACCTGCTCTATAGAACTTGTTGTTAACATATAGGACATATAAAGTTTAAAGATAGGACATATAAAGTTTGGACATATAAAGATAGGACATATAAAGATAGGACGTATAAAGTTTAAAAATAGCCATTTAAAAGAGACTGCCAGATGGGCATAGAACTGGTTGTAAATTTATTTGAATCACATCACTGGGATCACCCCCATGCACAACAACCCCCGATGTGCAACAACCCTCCATGTGCAACAACCCTCCGGGCAACTTCTCCACCTGCACAACTCCCCCAAGTGCATCATCCCCCCATGC
Source organism: Cryptoblepharus egeriae (assembly GCA_030015325.1). NCBI lineage: Eukaryota > Metazoa > Chordata > Lepidosauria > Squamata > Scincidae > Cryptoblepharus > Cryptoblepharus egeriae. The sequence continues at coordinate 31,171,935 of JAREYC010000007.1, forward strand.
GCAACAACCTCCCATGCGCAACATCCCCTCATGCTGTGCACATTCCTTCACAACTGTGGGCACTTCTGTGCAGGATTTGGGGCTGTGTATTGGTCTTAAGGGTTAAATTTCTCAACATCGGTTTTTGGTGAGAGTTGATGTCACATAAGGAATACCCTCCCCAAATTTCATGCTTCAAGGTCCAGGGGTTGGGCCAGAACATCCCTCAGTATGTAAAGGACTCTTCTATGTAAAGTTTAGGGAGGAAAACATGTTGCACCCCTTTTCACCTGTTCTAGTTGGAATTTCCAAAAACTGGTTCTTAGTGAGTGCGTCAGTGGTTCTTCGTCATGGAAGGTTCACCCTCCCCAAAATTTCACGCTTCTAGGCCCAGCGGTTTTGTCTGGGTTTTGATGAATGCAACATCCTTATGTAGGTGCAATATTCTTATGTAGGAGAATCTCCAGTGTAAGAGAAAGCGATCCCGAACTGCTGGAACTTAGAATATTATGGGAAATAAAATGAGTGCAAAGTAAAACCTAAACACTGGATTTCAGGAAGGCTGATTTCAGCAAGCTTAGAGGAATCATAGGGGGGATCCCATGGATTGATGAATTAATGGGAAAAGGGGCCCAAGATGGTTGGGAGATCCTTAAGAAACAGTTCTTACAAGCATAGTCAGAAACAATTCCTATAAAAAAGAAAGGGGGGAACCTAAAAAAAAAACCCCAGGATGGCTCCACAAGCAATTTGGGGATCAACTGAAGTTAAAAAAAAGAGACGTATAGGCAATGGAAGACTGGAAAGATTACCATGGAGAGTACAGCCAGATAGCCCAGTGCTGTAGGGCCTCATTTCCAGTTCTGCCTAGGCATTTATGGTCGTGATCAGCCTGTGTGAGTGGGAGCTTGGAGTTGTCGTGGATCACAAGCTGAACAGGAGTCAGCAGTGTGATGCATCTGCAAAGAAGGCAAATGCCATTTTAGGCTGCATTAAGAGGACTGTAGCATCCAAATCATGAGAAGTTCTAGTTCTTCTTCACTCTGCATTGGTTAGACCTCACCTTGAGTACTATGTTCAGTTCTGGGCACCTCAACTGAAGAAAGATGCAGCCAAACTAGTCCAGAGGAAAGCGACAAGAATGATGAGTGGGATGGAAGGGAAGCCCTACCAGGAAAGTTTGGGGGAACTTGGGATGTTCAGCTTGGAGAAGAGGAGGATGAGAGGAGACATGATTGCCCTCTTTAGATACCTGAAGGATTGTCATATGGAGGAAGGGGCTCATTTGTTCTTTGCTGCCTCTGAAAGCAGAACTAGAACCAATGGGTACAAACTGCAGGAAAGGACATTCCGGTTGGGGATCAGAAAAAAATTCCAGACAGTGAGGGCGGTTCTGCAGTGGAACAGATTGCCAAGGGAGGTGTTAGACACTCCCTCACTGGGGATCTTCAAACAGAAACTCAAAAAGCACCTGTCAGAGATGGTCTAGGAGAATTTCCTGCTACAGGCAGGGGGTTGGACTAGATGACCTACTAGGTCCCTTCCAACTCTAGGATTCTATGATTCTACGGTTCTATGAATACCAGCAGAAGTCACTATAATGGTGGTCTCCATTGAGAAAGTCCTGCCAAAATTCTCTCCACTTATAAAGGCATACTTAAACTAACAAGTACATATATTGTTTGGTTAAACAATTTTTTTTCTTTCACTTCAGTTCACTGTATGATCTCCATTGTATGAACTTTTAAAAATGAATCTGGTAACCCAGTTATAAGGATCATCTAACAATACTTTGAATCAAAATTTACGCAAAAGAGTGTTTGTTCCATTGTACTTTCCCTCACTGGAGAGAGATTGCTTCAGGGTGTTGTGAATGAAAAATGGCATTGCAACTTTTTTTGCAGGTACTATACACACACAAAGAAGTGTTTTGTTGTTTAAATGGTGACGTGACAGTTCTTTGAAGCATCTGAAGCCATTTTTCTCTCCGAGTTTTGCCCCACATAAAGCTATGTCATGTTGAAATAAACAGAAGTAAGCCTCAGCAATATCTCAGACTTGAGCATGCTTGCATTCTAAGTAACAGCTGTTATTGGTAGAGACAGAAATGGAGGAAAGAAAACACTTCAAAATCATAATAATAAAAAATTGTCACTTCTGCAAGAAATTTAGGAGAACAGATGTTAAGATCTTGTGTGGTCTGTTTATTTTACTTCAAAGTAATGTAAGAAATATTAATTAGGTATTCTTCTGCATTGTATTTGATCATGTAACTGGCAAGAATGTGTGGAAAAGCAGAACTATTGCTATCTCAGTATAACTAGTTCATACTTGTACAGTTTTTTCTATGTACCATGCATTGGCATGCAGCTCTTTTTTCTATTAAATTGCTATCCAAAATCTGTAAACACCTGGTTCAAGTTCTTTACGTGGGTCTGGAGTTGTACTATAAAGCAGGGGTCTTCAAATCGCAGTCCATGGCCCAGTTCCAGTCTGCAACACCTTGTCCACCATGCCATGCCAGCATTGGGTCCCAGACCGGAGATGGGAGCCCTGAAGGGCCTCAGATCCGGCCTGGCCCAAATCTGCAGGCACAGCCCAGCTGCGCCTGCACACTTTGCCCAGTTGAACGCCAGACCGAGTGCCATCCCCAGCTACGGGGAGAACTGTGCAGGCGCAGCTTAGCGGGTAGGCTGTGTTTGCCCAGCTCGCCTCGCAGCCAGGCTGAACTGCCCAAGCGCGGCCTGGCTGTGCCTGCGCTGTTCTCCCTGGCTGCATGGAGAACTGCATAGGTGCAGGCCAGCTGCACTGATCCAAATGGAACTGCGCATGTGCATCCCCTGGGCCGTGGGAAATTTTTTTCCCATGAATCATGGCCGTGGTCCTCACAATGTTGAGGACCACGGCTATTAAGTACAATCATGAAAACCCTTGAGTAGCACTGACAGTGTACAGTGCTCCCATGATATCATATGTTCTTGGATGTATATTGAAAAGAAGGATTCAATGCAAAAATCTGTTTTAAAATATCACCTTTCTATCAAAGGTTGTGGGCAAATAAGTGAAATTAAAAATACGCATTGAGATCTATGAAAAAGTGAAAGTGCCCCGTATTGTCACTTTTCTTGCGAGTAGATGAACATGCCATAGCCTGCCAGTAAGAGGAGGTTGAGAGTTATCCAAGGACACCAGAAGGGTTCTGATCCAATGAACGCTGCCCCCAAAATCACCCCAGAAAGAAGTCCCTGATAATGGCATTGATCTCTATGTAAAACAGAGCCTTTACTTGCAAGTAGGCAAACATGCCTTAGATAACTGGAAACTGGATCAGAGGAATCTGGTACTGATCCAATGAATGCAGCCCCAACCAGTCTCCCTACAAGAAAGCCCCTCCTCCAAACCCCACTGCATTAAACCCTTTTGAAAATGAAACTGCTCAGCTCTGTTTACTCGCAAGAAAGCATACCTTGGCTGGTGAGGTAGGTCAGTCTGGGGAGTGCAAGACTTGCAGAACGGTCCTGATCCTGTGCACCTGGAGCTCAGCAAATGCCCCACAATGCAGCCTTCCCCACCCCCCAGGCTTCAGCAGGAAAAAGGCAAAACATTTTTTGTACTTATAAATACAGATGTTAATCCAAACCCCCCTTTCTCCTCCCCCAGCCAGATTTTCTTTCCTCATCTGGGTTTTCAGTGCTTTCTTGGGAGGAAAGGGTTAAGGCTGTTTTGATTTTTTTTAACTCTAGGATTAAAAAAAACTTTTTTAACTCTAGTTAGAAGACTGCAATCAAAGACACTTTCCTGGGAGATTTACCTGGGCTGCTGCTGGAGGTTCAAGGTGGGGGTACTTGGGGGCAGTTATGGGCAGCTGCCTCTAGCATCCCCCCAAGTTGGGGGCAGTTAGAGGCCGCAGTGCTGGCCGGCAGCCCTTTAACCCTAGGACGCTCGAAGCTGCAATAATTATTACATGAGATTTTGTTTTTTCTCCCTCTCTGCCCCATGATGACCAAGAGGCCTGTCCCTCCTAATACCTTCCTATTTCTAGGTGCTGTTTGAGACCCTCCTAGTCATTTTTCCAGTTTCTTGTGTGGGGAGCCCCTGGACAAAAATTACAACTTTGACCCTCCTGGGAAGTTTCTTATTTCCTTTTATATTCATCATAACTGTTCATATATATTCATTTATATTCATCATAACTGTTCATTTAGCTCTTTTTATGAATGGAAATTACAAAGATTGTGGATATTTTGTTCATAATATTGTACATATGAACACATCGCAGGCTTGTCCAACAAGGGCCGCATCTATGGGTTTTCTAAGCCAAATGCGGCCCTCAAGCTTCTTGTTGGACAAGCCTTTCACTCACAGAACTGAACTGCTGAACTTCCCAACAGCGACTCAGAGTGACTCTACTGTGCCTATATTTCCAGTTCAGCTCATAATTAATGCTCATATGTCTTTCTTTTTCATGAAAACATAAGGCAATGTGGAGGCGGGTATTAATTTTCAGTGATTTTGGTTTTACTTGCCATATGATTAATAAATGAGGATTTTTTTGAATCAGATTTTGAATATTGTCTCTTTGTACATCCTAATGAATGTCACTTAACACTTTACGAGTATTACAATTGAGTTAATTAGGTGCTTATGACAGTTTTCTAACAGTGTTCTAAAAGGCGCACTTTGACTAAATGGGGAGTTTAGAGCTTCGACTGACAAAGGGTTTAATATGAGTCTAGCTTAAACAAAACATGCTGGATTTAAAACAGATTTAATACCAAATCACACTGACCTGGTTTAACTGTAAGAGCTTAAATTGAAGTGGGCACTGGGTATGACTAAAAATCTCACTTTTTTGCAGTGGGGGGTGATTTAGGTTATTCACTTGGTTTACTTTAATGTATTTTCATTTATTTATTTATTTTAATTTGCTTGCTGGTGTGACACTCAATCATGACATCACTCCTGGTTAGTCCTGGCCAGATTGTATCTCTAAAAAGTAGGTCCCAAGGTAAAATGTTTGAGAATAAGGTGTTAGAAAGGGGGCTTAAGTAAAAGGGTTTAAATAAGGTGATAGAAAGGGAGCTCCCTTGAAACCACACAAGGCATTTCCTACCTAGTAAGTTCCCACTACATTGATCCAGTCAATCAGTTCTTCACAATTTGTTAAGGTCAGATCAAGGATGGTCCCTCCTCTTGTAGCTTCCTCCACTTTCTGGACCATGAAGTTATCTCCCAGGCCCATCAGGAATTTTTTGAGCTTCTATACTTGGCTGACTTTGGCTGCAATCCTAAAGACACTTTCCTGGAAGTAAGACCCATTGAACATAACGGGGCTTACATTTGAGTAAACCTAGTTAGGATTGCACTCTTTGTCTCCCAACAAATATTTGGATAGTTAAAAGTTCCCCATTACAACTACCTCATATTTTCTTGCAACGTCTGCCATTTGCTTCAAGAAGACATCATCCACTTCTTCTTGTATAGGTCAATAGTAGATGCCCATCACGATTGTTTTTTGTTTCTCCCCTGAACCTTCACCCAAGCACACTCCACAGAGATATCCAAACCAGTTTGTTGGATTCCAGTTATATTCGTTCTTGACATATAATGCTACTCTGCCTCCTCTTTTACCACTTCTTTTTCTCCTGTTTCACCTTCCTTTTGTGCATTACCTTCATGGGTGTCATCCAGTGGTGGGCTCCAGCAGGTTTGCACCTACTCTACAGAACCGGTTGTTAACAAGAGATAGACCATATAAAGTTTAAAAATAGCCATTTAAAAGTGGCTGCCAGATGGGCATAGAACCGGTTGTTAATTTATTTGAATCCCATCATTGGTGTCATCCCACCAATTTTCAGTAATTCCTATCAAATCAAATGTTCCTTCACTTGCTAGAAGTTCAAGCTCATCTTGTTTATTTCCCAGGCTGTGTGCATTTGTGTAAATGCAATGTAAGCTTTGGAGGTTGCAACTCAATGTGTGTTCCCCCCTTTTTTAAGACCAGCCCCCTCGAAAAATTCTCCAGTTACAGCAGTGCCTTGATGATTCCCATCCAGAGGATTTTCTTGATTCCTAGGTTTCCTTTGGACGTTTCCCACCCCCTGCTCACCTCCTGATCAGATTCACCGTGTTCAGTCTGAAGGTACTCTTCCCCCAACTCATAGGATGTAATCCATCCTCTGCCAGGAATCCCTTCTCTAGGAAGCTCAGTCCATGATTCCAGAAGCCAAATCCAAATTGTTTTGTAACTTTTCAGATTGTGATCCCTTTTGGGAGAAGGAGCCATTAGCCATTTTTTTTTTTCATTTTCACTGTAAGCCACTTTGGGAAATTTCATTGAAAAGTGGTATATGAATATTGTTGATTTATTTCAATTGAGTGATTCCAACTTGGAATTCACATCCTTGGGAAGCCAAGCTTTCTGCTATGTTATCTGTTTCTCAGATCTTTTCTGTCCATGAAGAAAAAGATGCCATTCACATCAGGTGGCAGACTGGGAAGAGCAAAGGTGCTGTGCACTACCCCTATTCTTCTGGTGTGGATGAAGCCAGCATCCTTGCTATCCCTTCCTTTGAGTGGACTATCCTCAAAAAGCAAGACATGTTTTTGCTTTATGCACACCCCACAGAGCCTGCTTCATATAGAGAAGTGAGATCAATCATTCCTCAGAGGACAGCAATCTGGCTCTCTCACATTGTTCTTGCATTGTTCAGAAGGAAAGATGCAGTGTAGAGCATTATTTAGGATTTGAGTGGGGTTGCCCCATTCTCTTTAAAAAGCCCACTGTGGAAAAATCAGAGCTGCTGTATGTGTTTATCCCTTTAAACACCCTGTCTTTCCCCACCAGTGGCATACAGTCCCTATAGCATGAGATGGCTTATGCCACGGGCGTATATACACAATGGTGCTCTTCCCAGTCAGCCAGAGATCACCTCTCCAGCTGGCTGGGAAGAGTGCAGGTGCGGTGGAGCTGCTGCTGTTCATTTACCCTCCTCAGTCAGCTGGGAATTATTGATTGAGGAAGGCACATCCACAACAGCAGCTGTGCCCCATATACACCCTTCCCTGAGGAGGACGCTTGGTGACATCATGACATCAAATGTTGTCACAATGTCATGATGCAATGGACGTGGAGCACCCTTGGTGCATGCCTGTTCCCCACCCATCTGTAAATAGTGTGGGAGGGTTGGGAAGGACTGTCAGAGAGCAGGGAAGGATGCCATGTGAGGGAGGAGGGCAATAAACAGAAGTCTCCCTTGGATGCAGAAGGATACATTAACCTTTCCCTGCCTGAGACTAGAATTTCCGTCTGCTCACCTGGTCTGAATGATGGCCCCATGAGGTTTTTCATGTCACAAATCGGTAAGCAGGCACCCCCCCCCCCCCAGACACAAGCAGATTTGACTTGGTGACTTGAATATAAGAGTCAAGTCAGTGGGGACCTTACTTGAGTTTTCAAAGTCTTTCACCTCTATGGATTGCAAGTTGGTGAGTCAACAACAAATGTGAATTTATGCAACTTGAGTCCAAGTCATTCAGTAGTGTCAATACTGGATAGTATTGCAAATGGGTGACTTGAGGACTCATGAGGATTCATAAAATTTCTCTGCAGTAACTAATTTTGCACTCAAGTTGCAGGGGCAGTGACTTGAGACACCCCATGGGACTTTTCAAACACAATTATTTATTAAGCCCAGTAGAAAAATGGAGCCAAGTGCTCTTTCATCTCTGTGGGTGCTTTATCAAACCAGGAAACGAGGGATGTGCTGGGAGTAAACCTAGCATGCTTCACATTTTCTACTTTGAGTCAAACACATGCATGGGGGAGTCATCTGGGGGAGTTTAAATTTGGCATCCATCAGTCTTGAAAGACTATGATATCATGCTCGACACTGCATGCGAAGCACGAAGTTCTTGGTAGATTAATATGGAGGATAGACTGTTACCCAAGCAGCAAATCACCCCCCTCTCCACGCCACTGAAATAGTCTAATGGAACGTCAGAGCCAATACAATTGGTTCCAGCTGCGTTGCAGAGCTGGGCTAAGGACAGGATGTCACCCTGTCTTTGGGGACCCAGGTCCTGAATCCTGGCCTACTGGCTAACAGTGATCACTTGCACCACCCACAGTTCTTTGGGGGAGTTTATACATGGACAATGAAATGACTCCTGTTCCATTTGACTTTTGGTTTTGTTCCCTGTTTTCTTGTTATTCCTCCGTTGTTTGATTTGTTCTGTTTGCTGCTGTGCTTTTGCTGGATTATTGATTGTTGTTTTAGCACTTTTTTGAAAAAAGAAATGTAAGTCACCTGATAGTGTACTGCATCCCTGGTTGGGAAATTACAACTGCAACTTGCTAATACAATATCATTGTAATAAAACCAAACAGCAAGTATTTTGCTAACTAGCTCCCTGTTGTCATACTCAGGAGTAACAGGTTATTATTGAATCATGAACCATACCTGAAATATTTGAAAGGCAATCAGAGAGAACGATGCCTGCTTATGTGTGCATGCAAATGTATTTCGTACATTTTGTGTAAATGTGTTTATAAAAAGCATCTGTAAATGTCTGTGAAAGAAATTGTAATCCAGAAGTTTTATTTAAAAGGCATTCAAGAGTATTTAAATTACTGTTTTCTAGTGTTGCTTTGTTTATTTTAATCAGGAAATCTGATGGTATTCTCTTCTCGAAGCAGATTGAAATTAAACATCTGATTTCAAAGGGTAGTTGCTTCTTTTTGAAAGGTATTGATCAAGATAGAACATTTCTCTGTGCTTTAGAAATGACATTGAGCTAAAATCAAATGGCAAAAAGGGAAACAGTTTCTTGACAGTGGAACAGCAGTTCTGCTGTTGGACATCTGGTGCAATTGGTGGTGGTGCTGAAGGCCTGTTGCCTATGTTGAATCCTGGCAGGAGTGCAGGTATCAGTGCAATCCTAAGCATGTCTACTCAGAAGTAAGTCCCATTGTGTTCAATGATACTTAGTCCCAGGAAAGCTTGGTTAAGATTGCAGCCTAACTTGGTGTGGTGGGAGGAATTGAATGAGAAGGAAGAAGAACAGGGGAGCGTAATGCTAGGGATGGGGTGGGTGAAAAACAAAAGAGCAGAGGCAGGATCCCCGTAGCACTGATCTGAGTCAGGATCCTATTTCCTTTCTTCTTTTCTTTTTTCTCTTTTCATCTACCAGCTCATGCACCTACTCAGTCAGCAGAGGCTTGTGCTGAGGTAAGAGAACAAATGTTCCTTTATCTTGAAGAGACCACCATGAATAAGCAGCCTCTGGGTTAATTAGGATTGGGCTGTAACTCTGGTCTTTATGCGTGATACTCATGAACTATAGCATATGGTTTTATATCAATATGTTCAATTTCTTTTGATATTAAAGTAGAGACTGTATTAGAGACATATTAACACATGTTTCTCTAAAGGTTTTTGAAAGTATAGACTCAATGCCAGCATAAATATTCTGAGACAAAGATGTTCTGAGATAAAGCTATACCATCTCTTCTGCAGAATGTTAATAATAATTTCTAATGGCTAACTGGGCAGTATCTGGTAATGGCTTTCCCTGTACTCAGGAAGGAGGGCATTTTCAAGTAGTGGGTTGTTGCCTCTCCCCAATCTGGAGGCTGGACGAAGTCATTCTCTTCCCTGAGGGGCGGCACCACTAACCCCAGTTTCGTCCAGCCTCCCTAACTGGCAGGACAAAGTCTGGGAGCTCTCTCTCCCTTCCTTCTCCTCTCTCGTCCTTTCGGCAGTCGGGTTCCAGGTTTAAACCGAAAGAGTACTATCCACGTCCCAAACCCAAGTGGGACAAAAGTAAAGCCCAATTCAAAAAACATTCTGGCCCGGCCCCCGCGGCTGCGGGAAAGCCTGCCAAGGAAACTCAATCTGCCTGACAACCCCAGTTCCAAGGAGGCGCTTCCGGTGGGTGCCCGCCTCCTGGCCTTTGCAGAATCCTGGAAGTCCATCACTTCAGGCGCTTGGGTTCTGCAGACAGTCAGCAGGGGGTACTCCCTGGAATTTGTTCGCCTTCCTCCAGACAGGAACTGGCCAATTCCAGCATCCAGGGACCCAGTCAAACACCAGTTGAGACTGGAGGCCATTACACACCTCCTCCAGATAGGGGCAATAGAACCAGTGCCGTTGAGTCAGAGGGGCAAAGGGGTTTATTCTGTGTTTTTTCTGGTTCCAAAGAAGAATGGCGATTGGAGAGCCATTCTCGATTTGAAGTGGTTGAATCGCTTTCTCAAAAAGAGAAAGTTCAGGATGGAAACTTGGAGATCCATTGTGGCTTCCCTTCAACAGGGGGATTTTCTCACCTCAGTGAATCTTACCTAGGCTTACCTTCATGTTCCCATCCTGGAGAAACACAGAAAATACCTCAGGTTCTGTTATGGAAACCAACACTTCCAGTACAGGGCCCTGCCTTTTGGACTCACGGCAGCTCCCAGAGTCTTCACCAAGCTTCTGGTAGCACTGGTAGCGCACCTTTGCCTCAGAGGCATTGTGCTGCACCCCAACCTGGACAATATTTTGATTCGGTCTCCATCGAAATTGAAGGCCGAGGAGGACCTGAGGGTGATGCTGCAAGGCCTACAGGACCTGGGTTTTGTGGTCAACTTCCAGAAGATTTCCCTGGTTCCTACACAGTTACTTCAGCACCTGGGTCTACAATTAGACACCAGGGAATTCAAGGTTTCCCTGTCACTGGAGAGACAGGAGAGGATCAGAGACGCTCTTTTGAAAGTACAGGACTTGACCCAGGCAGACTTGCTGGATCTAGCATCGCTGCTGGGATTGATGGTGTCCTGTCAGGACATCATACCCTGGTCACGTTTCCACTTACGGCCCTTAAAAGCGCTTCTCCGTCCACATGTCCATCTGGTGGAACAGAGAACTTCAAGACCAATAGCCTTGTCCCGACAGTTTATTCAGAGCATTCCCTGGTGGCTGTCCCCAGGGAGACTCACGCAGGGGGCCTCCATGCACACGCCCACGAGAGAGGTTTTGACCACCGATGCCTCACTACTGGGTTGGGGGGCTCACTTTCGGAGACAGATGACGCAGGGCCTTTGGTCTCCAACAGAGGTGTCTCACAGCATAAATTGGCTGGAGCTGAGGGCAATCCGGCTTGCCCTACTACATTTTCAACCAATGTTGCACAAGGCTCATCTTCTGGTCCGTACAGACAACATGACAGCCTAGGCCTTCGTCAACAAGCAGGGGGGAACCTGCTCTCAAAGCCTCATGTCAGAGACCAATCGCCTGTTCGCCTGGGCAGAGATGCACCTGAGCTCTCTGAGGGCGGAGCACTTAGCGGGAGTTGACAATCTAACTGCCGACTGGTTGAGTCGGCAGAGGGTCAACGACTCCGAGTGGAGGCTACATCCACAACTCTTTCAGCTGATAGTCGCCAGGTGGGGGACCCCAATAGCGGATCTGTTTGCAACGGCTCAGAACAAGCAGGTGCCGCATTTTCTGTCCCACTTCCAGGAGGAGGGAGCTTGGGGCCTGGATGTGTTACATCACCGTTGGCCCAAGGGCCTTCTGTACGCCTTCCCTCCTCTAAGGGTTCTGCCTCTCTTCCTAAATAGCGTAAGAAATTTAAATGCAGAGGTCGTTCTGATGGCGCCTCATTGGCCATGATGTCCGTGGTTCCTGGACGTGCTGCAATTGGCAGTAGAACCAGGATGGACATTACCAATAAGGGACGACCTGTTGACACAGGAGCCCATATCACACCCACAGCCACAAATCTTCAAACTGACAGCTTGGAGATTGAGCGGCAGTCTTTAGCCAAGGGGGCTATTCTCAGAAGGTGCTAAATACCTTGTTAGCCTCTAAGAAGCTTTCCACCTCTAGAGTCTATAACGCCACCTGGAAGAGGTTTAGGTCTTGGTGTCTCTCTAAGGGGATCTCTCCCTTTAAGGTACAGATGGCTGAGGTCCTGGAGTTCCTACAGGAGGGCCTTGATAAGGGGCTTAGTGCGAATACCCTGCGTCGGCAGGTGGCAGCCTTATGAAGCACCCTGGGGGCATCTTCAGGCAGGGCGGTTCTGAAGCACCCACACATCGCTAGGTTTCTGAAGGGGGTAGCTCAGTTATGTCCTCCACAGGTCCATCATTTCCCGTCGTGGGACTTACCATTGGTTTTGTCTGCTTTGATAAAGGCTCCCTTTGAACCTTTACATAGTGTGGACTTAAAGTTTCTCACACTTAAAACCATTTTACTGGTTTCCGTTACTTCTGCCAGGAGGGTTTCCGAACTTGGGGCATTGTCGGTGAATCCCAACCTTTGTATCTTTCAGGATGACAAGGTTGTCCTGGGGATTGAACCGGCCTTTATCCCTAAAGTTAATTCCTGGTACCATCGGGCACAGGAATTGGCCATTCCTTCTTTCTGCCCTAATCCCAAGACTAGCAGGCAATTGGGGTGGCACAAGCTGGATGCCAGAAGAGCAGTCAGTTATTATATTGAACGCACCAAGGCGTTCTGTAAGACTGACTGTCTCTTTGTCTTCTTCAAGGGTCCTGCCATGGGCAAGCGCCCTTCAAGGAGCACGCTGGCTAACTGGTTAAAGGGGGCTATAGCGTTAGCCTATTCGTCCCTAGGGAGGGACCCTCCTGCTGGGATCACTGCCCATTCCATCTGGAGTGCTGCTGCGTCCGCTGCCTTTGAAGGGGTGACGTCCATCGAATCCATCTGCAAAGGATTCAGACACCATTGGGCATCACCAAACACCTTCATTAGACACTACAAAATAGATAAGGTGGCCTCTGCAGATGCAGCGTTTGGCAGGAGGGTACTACAAAGGGTGGTGACATCCTAGAGCCTTCAGGTCAGCCCTCCCTTCCTCCGGACGGATATGGCTCTGCTATATCTGACTATTTGAGAATGCCCTCCTTCCTGAGTACAGGGAACAGAAAGTTTTTCTTACCGTGGACTTCTTTTCCAGTACGAAGAAAGGAGGGCATTCTACCCACCTCTCTCTGACCCTCGGTCCCTGGCTGCATTGATATGGACCGGTTGGTCGTGTGGTTTTTTCCATGGGGGGAAAAGTTGGGGGACATGGTCTTCTAACCCTCTTCCCTTTGTTGTATGTTCTAATCTTTGTTCTGCTTTGCAAGGTCTTTCCAGGCCACGCCTGCTGTCAGACCTGTTTTCAGGGTTTTCGGTACTACAGCTCAGCTTCTGTGACTGGGGTTAGTGGTGCCGCCCCTCAGGGAGGAGAACTGACTTCGTCCAGCCTCCAGATTGGGGAGGGGCAACAACCCACCACTTGAGAATGCCCTCCTTCCTTCATCCCGGAAAAGAAGTCCACAGTAAGAAAAACTTTCTTTTTGGGACTGAACACTCTAAGAGTCCTTCCTAACCGGATGTGTCCTCTAATGGGCCCCTGCCTATGTGCAATATGATTGCCCCCATCTCACCACCTACATATAGAATATTTAGTATCTTTATTTTTGATCACTTGAACAGCCAGCCTTAGGAACACAGATGAAATTATGATAGTATCTCTATATAGTGTATTCTCGCACCAACTTTATTTGGGATCTTTTTTGCAGTCATGCTGAAGCATGCTTTTGGAAATGCAACAGAGGGAATCTATCTCTGGACCAGATCCGATGGAAAACTATACAATCCTTCAGACTAAGAGCAAAGTCCAAAGTCAAGCTGAAATGCTTGCGGGAGTTCCTCTTCACCGACGACGCTGCTGTTACTGCTCACTCTGCCGAAGACCTTCAACAACTTACGGACCGTTTTAGCAAAGCCTGCCAAGACTTTGGACTAACAATCAGCTTGAAGAAAACACAAGTCATGGGTCAGGGTGTGGATCCACCTCCCTGTATCACAATCTCTGAACATGAACTGGAGGTTGTCCATGATTTTATGTACCTTGGCTCAACTATCTCTGACACTCTCTCCTTAGACTCTGAGCTGAATAAACGCATTGGTAAAGCGGCTACTACATTCTCCAGGCTTACAAAGAGAGTATGGCTTAATAAGAAGCTGACGGAACATACAAAGATCCAGGTCTATAGAGCTTGCGTCCTGAGCACACTCTTGTACTGCAGTGAGTCTTGGACCCTTTATGCATGGCAGGAGAGGAAGCTGAACACCTTCCATATGCGCTGTCTCCTATGTATTCTTGGCATCACCTGGCATGACAAAGTCTCAAATGACGCAGTATTGGAACGTGCTGGAATCTCTAGCATGTTCACACTTCTGAAACAGCAGCGTCTACGCTGGCTTGGGCATATCGTGAGAATGGTTGATGGTCGGATTCCAAAAGATCTCTTATATGGAGAATTAGTGCAGGGAAAGCGCCCAAGAAGGAGACCACAGCTGCGATACAAGGTCATCTGCAAGAGGGATCTAAAGGCCTTGGGAATGGACATCAACAGCTGGGAAACCTTGACCTCTGACCGTTCAGCATGGAGGCAAAAGACCCAGCATGGCCTTCTCCAACTGGAAGAGAAACTTGTTCGGCAGGCTGAAGCAAAGAGACAGTCCCGAAAGCAGCGAAACCTGGAGCCTGGGCAGGGGACGGAATTTATTTGTCCTCAGTGTGGAAGGGATTGCCACTCTCAAATTGGCCTCTTTAGTCACACTAGATGTTGTTTCAGGACCTCCAATCACAGCACGATACCATAGTCTTTCGAGACTGAAGGATGCCAATACAATACTTACAGTGTATTCAGCTTTATCAACGAATGTCAAAAATAATAGATTCAGCACAGTATTTATTGCTGTCAAAGACAAACCAGATATTTTGCCTTCACTTTGTAGTGAAATTTGATTCTACATTTTGCAATCAGTTAGTGAGAGTGTTGGTAAGAACTTTTGTTCTCACAACTACATAAACTGAGTTCATAATTTGCTTTCAAAAATGGATTTTCCCGATTGCTTTTAGACATCGTTTTGAATTGAATAGTCCCCTTTGCAATGTTCAGAGACCAGGACATCAAATTAGAGAATAAATGTCCCAGATGGTGCTAATCTTGGAGAAGCTTTGACCAGCGGGCAAAACAAGAGGATTGAGTTACTTCCAATGCTTGCTGTGAGGCAATGTCTTGTGCTCTGGATTTAGCAGTAGAGAAAAAACTTTTCACCAGCAGCTCCATTTGGAAAGGTTTCACTATAAATGCTTTTGGCTAGTCCTTTCCAACTGGAAGCCCTTAAGCAATATTTCCCCTTCACTTTTCTTGCTAATTGTTCTTGATTACAAATTAATTTTTTTGCTTCCACATACTGAGTTGCCAGTGCTGGAAGGCTGATTTAGAAAAGATCATCAGAACAAAAAAAAATATCCTGTGTGTGGTATTGCTTGAGGACATCAGAAATTTTAAATGTTGCTGCAAAGAGCTTCAATTGCTTCCAATTCAACCATTCACCATTGTTCAGTAAGCCAAGACCCATTGCTAGGGGCAGCATCAAGGATCAGCTTATGCCTGTACCCAGCAGAGGGACCATCTGATTGGGTGAGCCCCTGAACAGTAGCAGTACCAAAGTCCAATGTGTCATCAGTAGGGTTGCTATAATTTTCTTCCACAAAATTGGGATAGGATCTCTGTCCCATTTGCTAGTATGTGAACACAATCCCTTAAAATCAGGATTGTCCCTGGTTTTCAGGACATATGGCAAACCTACCCTACAATCCAGAACAACTATGGGTGCACATAAGAGACATTATGTGTGCCTGTAGTTACTGTACCTCCTAATGAAAACCTATGGGAAATTCATATTGCAATCCAGAGCATATTGTTCTTACACCGGAGCAAGGACTCCCCGTAGTTGCTCTGGATTGTGCCCTTAGTCTTCAGTGTACTGGTAGTCTTACAGATTGCCTTGAGACAGGGGGTAGGGAAAACAATAGCAGGGCATTCAAAGCCTTTCAGAAAGACTGAACCCCATTAAATGTGACTTATGTATATTCCCTTGGAATGGACTCAAACTATTGAGCCCCTCTGGGTATAAAAGGAAAATTCTTCTGCATCCCTCACTAATTCTTTTTTGAACTGCACCATTATTCTGCTCGGTACTTATTGAGAGAGTTGCTTGTTTCATTTCAAAGGGCAAACAAAACTGAATGAAAATAGAACCATTTAGGGAACTATTTTGGTTCCCTAAAACCACTTTGGACAACAAGCAAAACAGAAAAGTAGCATCACTGAAAAAAATTTGCAAAAAACCAAATGCCATATTTATGATGTTGCAATCTTAACTAAGGGTGCAATCCAGAGTAACTATGGGGAGTCCTTGCTCCGGTGTAAGAACAATTTGCTCTGGATTGCAATATGAATTTCCCATAGGTTTTCACTAGGTGATGCAGTAACTACGGGTGCACGTAAAGTCTCTTACGTGCACCCGTAGTTATTCTGGATTGTAGGGTAAGTCTAGCATAATTCACCATTGCCCTGTTCCGTCCTGTGCAGGATGGTGGGTCTGTGCCTAACAGCATTTTGTGACACCTCAAGGCCAGCATGGGGCTTGAGCCAGAACTTGTGCCTGCCTAACCAGGGGCTTGGATTGTGCTGTAAGGCTAAGGGCGCAATCCAGAGTAACTACGGGGAGTCCTTGCTCCGGTGTAAGAACAATTTGCTCTGGATTGCAATATGAATTTCCCATAGGTTTTCACTTGGTGGTGCAGCAACTATGGGTACACATAATGTCTCTTATGTGCTCCCGTAGTTACTCTGGATTGTAGGGTACATGGGGAGTTAATGCCAGTGCACAGACATGTGCCAATCTCCCCACACCACCACAGGAACAGGGAATGGGTGAAATACGTCAGCCTAAATTGGTTAAGATTATGCCTTATAATGTGTTATTCTTTTTTCTGCTACAACCTTTCAGTTGGACAGGTGCTTCCCTGTCTGTCTGTCTGTCTGTCTGTCTGTCTGTCTACAGTATTTATATACAGCTTTTCAACTAAAAAGTTCACAAAGTGGTTTGCAAAGAAAATGAAAAAAAAAGAATGGCTAATAAGAATATCCTTGGGATAAGGATGGGAATATTGTTCAATGACAGAGACCTCAATTAACCAGAAAGATAAATAGAGATTAAGACTTTATTTTTTGTATCAGTGTCAAGATTAATGATATGGTTCGTCATTGTAAGAACAGCAAAAAGCTGCATGAGTCAGTACTATACAGATAATAGGGACAGAGGTGGCATTTACCTGCCTGTGACCCATTCAATTTTATAAATAATCATTTATCCTATTTTGTGATCTCATTAAAATTAAAATTAATATTCTTGAGGGATGTCCAAGATGTTCCACACTCCGTTTAATTGTTTTACTATGATTAATTATCAACTGAGTCTTGGATTTCTCTATTTTAATAATTGTGATAGATTGCGGGCCATCATACTAATTTAATATGCTTATAATGTCAAATCCCAAATGAAAAAGTATGAATTATATCATAATTAAGAAATACAGTATAACACTGAACTATAAACAATATATTCCAGATATGTGGAAATATAAATGCCCTGATCCAAAGTCAGGAATCAATGAATAATCAAATTTATTTATGGAGATCTGTTATGGCTCGGATGCAACCGATTGTTTTGGCACCCAGCAATTCGGCACTCAAAAGAGCTAATCATGGAAGAGGAGGGAAAAACAAACCAACATATTTGGAGAGGATAGTATTGTACTTCAAATGGAAAAGCCTGTGCTCAAAATTATACTGATAAAGCATATCAGTGGTGTATCAGTGGTCCAGTGTGGGTGACATGCCCCTGGTGAGGGGCAGTCACACCATAGATGATCCTGTCAAGTGCCATTTTATTTATTTATTTGTTTATTTGTTTGTTTAAACCCCGCCTTTCTTCCCTAGAAAAGGGAACTCAAGGCAGCTAACAGCAATTAAAACAACAATAAAACACCACTAAAATTAATAGTAAATACAGGTTAAAACACAATTAAAATACAATTAGATTATATAAAAAGCATTAAAAAAACTGGACCTAAAAATTTACAATAAAAACTAACTTAAACCAAAACTAAAAACACAGCATCACATATATGGCAGTGGATGAGGTCTACCCCTCCTCCTAGGCTTTGAACAGCTGCAAAGAGTGGCCCTCAGAAACATTTTGGCAGTGGTACAATGACACAAACTACTTCCCAAACTACTTCTGGGTGCCAAGTGTCACTTTAGGTGAGCAACGTGTGTCTCGTGGTGGAGGGGTGACACCTGTGTCATCTGGGCTGGCAACACCACTGAATCTTGTTCAGTGTCTTTGGGCCAGTCATCACCTCTCAGTGTAACTTATCTAATGCTGTCATGAAGCTAAGATGGAACAAATGGTGCTCTGCCCATTTGTTGTGCAGAGATCCAGTTTTGCTTCATCCACCAAATGAGCAGGCCACAGAAGCTCACTAGCCTCAGTTTGGTGATGGAGTTGTTCATGATCTCACCCATACATGCTGTAAATAATCTGTTATTACCTAGTTACATATATCTGGAGCTGAACAGGAACATTTTGCACTCTGCTTGATTTATCTTGGCAGGTTTACCTAATTCACCTAATCCAGATTGTTAATCCATATTAATCTATTCCAGATTGGGTAAGAGTGGTTTTGTTTTACCAAGTAGCTCTATGTGGCTTAAAATAGGGATCAGAATGTACTGAGATTAGCTGATTGGTTAAAGGGAATATAGGACCAACTTCATAGGATTCTTCATCTCAAGGCTGATGATCAAAGTATCAGATGGGGTCCAACTGAGAATCATCTTGGCATCCATCAATCCCCAAAGACTATGGTATCGTGCCCGACGCTGCATGCGAAGCACAAAGATTCAGCCCTCAAGAGGTATTCAGCATGAGGAGCACATTGCAAATGAAGCACAAGTAGGAGGTTTCTACATTCCATCATCTCTTCTGCCTAAACAGTGATTCATGATCAGAAGTTATGGATCTCTGGAGTAGATCTTTCCTGTTGTAACAGTTGCTGTAATATGTACTGGAAAAGTGTCATCGCTTATTGGGAGGGCACACCCTTTGGATGCAGAACGGTTCCAATTTAATTCCCAGCATTTCCAAATACAGCATAAAATATTTCACTGAGAGTCAGTATTCACCATCCTGAGTGAATAGATCAATGGAGTTTCTCAGTATAGGCAGCTTCCTATGATTCATATTTTTTCTTAAACACTTGAGAAAATATATTCAAACTTCAAATAAAACTAACTTAAAAGAAGCAATGGGGAGGGACTATAACTCAGTGGTAGAACACAAGCAATAGATCCAAGATTCAGTCCCTGATATCGCCATGTAGATGACATTTTTTAATGCTGCTGTTCCAAATTGCTTAAGGTTCTTTGTATGACAGATTTAAAAAGATTATATAGCACAATTAGTAAAAATAAAAACAGAACAATTAGTAAAAATAAAAACAAACAAAACCTAATTGAAAATGCAACATACAGTTGACTGGTGGTTCTTCTGATATGGTCCAAAGCCATTTTCTGAAACATTACAAAGGGAGCATTACAAAGCTCAGGCCGATGTCTGTATCTCCATAGAGTTGCTCCATACTGTGCTTTTCAAAAGGTTGTGTCATAAAGACATCAATTATACCCGGCTGTGTACAAAACCATGTGAAAAGGTTTTAGGTCTTGGGAATAGAATAACAATGTCATTTTTTCTGCCCCTAGACAACACAGCATGTGAAATGCAACTTAGATATCCATTCTTCATTCCCCCCCCCCCCCCAAAAAAAAGAAGCATTAGCTTATTAAGGTCATTCAAAAAAATGCAATTTTAATGCTGTCAGTGTTATTTTAATGTTTGGTAATCATAATGTTTAATTTGTGCTGCTCTTATAACTTTAATTACAAAGCTAAATTGTACTAATATCCATTAGGTACTTCTTAATTGAAGGCACATCATATGTCTGATGTGGCAGTACTAATTGGAGTAATTAAATTCTCATACGCATCAGCAGCCTATTTTGAAGAAAGAGTGAAAAAAGCAAGGAAAGAAAGATGGTGAAATTTCACAGGCCTGAAGTGATTGTTAAATTAAAACAAATCACAAACCTTGAGATTATGTGAAATTCAATTTTTGTCAGTTATTTAATGTGGAGATCACTTTGCTGAAATTCCCAGATCCTCAGGACTTGGTGACAGCACCAAGATGCCAACACATTACCAAGCTTAATGGAGATTGAATGAGAATCAGCTTGAAGGCACGTCACAGATGACAAGTGAGAAAGATAGAACTGGTGCCTGAAAGATCCAGATTCTTTGCTTTTTGTTAGCAAGTCAATGAAAGCCTCCTCCACACCTGTCATTGGAGAGGACTAGAAGTTGCATACTCCTTTACTTATTTATTTGTTAAAATATTTTTAGATCACCTTTCTGCCTTTGAAAAAGAAAATAATGCAGAAAATAATACTCAAACTATAATCAATTGAAATCCAAAACGAAAAAACCGTAAAACCAACACTCAGTTACAACCAAACATAGCAGAGATACAAAGCAATGACAAGGAGGAAGTCTAAAAACTCTATGCTTGCTATAAGAAGAGTGTCAACAAAATGGGGCTGTTTTTACACTCCTCTGGAAAGAACGAAGTCTGAAGATATTCACTATTCCACTGTTCTGATTCAACAGTCAACACTGTTAGTGTTGATGATTATTTATTTATACGTGCATAAGGGATCGGTAACTTGATTTATAAGACTCAAACTTAAGTTGCTATGCATTTATTTCCCAGACTCCTGTGCACTTGAGATACATTTGTAAGTCAGAAGTTTTTCTTTGGAACAAGTGTTTGCTAGAGTTTATAAGGAACCAATCAGCACTTTCAACACTGTTGCACCCACTTGAAGAACAGCTACGGTTGCTATAATTCTCTTCCACAAAATCAGGACAGGACCTTCCATCACACCAGCATGTGAACACAATCTCCCCAAATCATGACTGTCCCTGTTTTTTGGGACATATGCCAACCCTAAACACACAGAGGCTTAGAGCACAATCCTAATCAAGTAAGCTCTATTGTGTTCAATGGATCTTACTTTCAGGAAACTGTCTTTAAGATTGCAACATTAGTGGTTAAAGGCACTGTGCCTTTAACCTGAAGATGGGCAGGTCAGCAGTTCCAGACCTGCACACTGCAAGATGGAGTGAGTTCCCATCAATTGCCCAGCTCCTACCAAGCTAGCAGTTCAAAGCATGCAAATGCAAGTAGATAAATAGGTCCCACCTTGGTGGGAAGATAACAATGTTCCCTACGCCTCATCATATAGTCATGCTGTAATAGGAATGAAGTAGGTACCAGCAGGAAAAACCCAGGAGATGATGATGCAAGCAAGAGATTTCTTTATTCAGAGCTCTGGACTCAGCCGGACAGAGTTTTCTGTCTCACAAAAAGACTGAGTGCTTTGTACAAATTGACTAGACCTTTTATAGCATAACTGTTTCTCTACATAATAAGATGATTCTGTTCATAACAAGAGGATTTATACAATCAAAGATTTTATCTTCAGTGGCTTCCTGAGCCGAGATGGGAAAAATGTGTGGCAAGACATGACATTACACATCAGTACAATGAAGAACACTTGTGGCGATCAAGCACGTGTATTCTGACATTGGTTGATCCATCTGAGTTTCCTTTCCCACAGGAAGAAGAATTAAAATTTTATTTTAATTTTATAATTTTTGGGCTTCAAATAAGTTCTTCTGATTTGCCTGACAATTTAACATTGCTTTACTTTCCGTCTAGGCTGCAGGGTTTAGGCAAAACAAAGGAAAGGAAATTTCTTTCAGTTCCTGCTGAGATAAGCATATCTTTACAAGTCTTAAGTGGGCCATTTACTGTAGACAATAACAATGCTTGAGAACTTGGGACAATTCATTGTGATGTTATAATCTCCTCTCCGGGGAGCCTGTGAATGTTGATTGGAAGCTTCTGTCTGGGAATGTGTGTCTGCAGCCATTGTTTAATGTCTGTAAGGTGCTTGGCTGCGTGTCCTTTACTATAGGCAGCCCACAGAATGATTTCAAAGGTATCAAATAATTTCAATAATTCTAATAATAATTCTAATAAATTCTGACAGCTGGTTTTGTCTACCATAATGCCGTCCACATGACCATGGATGGAGGCATCATAGGACAACATTTGCCCTTTGACTTAGAAACGGAGATGAGCACTGCACCCTATAGTCAGACATGATTAGAAGGGCAACTTGCAGGGGACATCTTTACCTTTAAACACAGCAGAGCCTTTGTTTATAGGTGGTATGGCAATATTAGAGGAATGTTAAATTAGTATTCAGACACAGAGAGAAAAAGAGACTGCCAGCAGCTGTTTTTCCCCTTTGAAACCACAGTGATTCATTTATCCAAAAGACTCTGACTAAAGTCAGAGTCCCCAAAAGGTTCTGGCCACATCCTGTAGGCCATCCATTAAGACAAGTTAAATGGCCACCCATTAAGACTCGAGAAGTTCAGTACTTCTGAGAAGATTCCAGACTCACTGGAAGACCCCAGAAAACTCTCCCCCCGCCCCCCAGATTGTGAGTCTGGATGGCTCATGGGAACAGGGACCCAAATGGCTCATGGGAACAGGGACCCATGAGCCATTTATTTTTTTTAATTGATTTTCTTGTAAACCACTTTGTGTATTTTTAGTTGAAAAAGTAGACAGACAGACAGACAGACAGACAGACAGACAGACAGACAGACAGACAGACAGACAGATAGATAGATAGATAGATAGATAGATAGATAGATAGATAGATAGATAGATGGATGGATGGATGGATGGATGGATGGATGGATGGATGGATGGATGGATGGATGTGAAATCATCAACCTGGAAGAGACGTCAAAAGTGGCATCATGTCAAAAGTGACATGAAACAGAAAGTGACATCACTATGATGCCAGAAGTCCCCCCCATGTCTACTCAGATGTAAATCCCATTGTGTTCAATGAGTTTATTCCCAGGAAAAGTCTGGACTGCGGCACAAGTGCCCCATTCCAAGATGGCAGCTCTCAGTGCCAGATTCCAAGCTTTTTGCTCTCTCCTCAAATGAAGTCACAATCTTCCAACAGGGTCCCAACCCTCACTTTGAGAACCACTGCTTGGAGCTATCTGTAAACATCCTAGGTGATGGCTCTGAGGAGAGGGTGTCAGGATGTTGACTAATTGATGTCCTGTGACTGTTTATGTGCCGCAAGAGTGAAGACATACACAGCAGAGTAGTTTACAATTCAGAGTAGTTTAAGACAATCCGGGTCATACACATAAATTCAAGTCCATCATTCTGACATTACAACTCAGAGCTTAATCAATATTGCACTACTTCTCAGTTCACATCTGCTCTGATCAACAGCTGAGCACCAACTGCCCAACAGTTCTCCAACAGTCACCAGCTGATAAAACCCAACTGTCAGTTTCAAACCTGTAAGTTCTAATCAGCCCACAATTCTAGAACCAACTGTTAGATTCAGAATTCTAACAGAGGGATCACAAGATCCTTCTGATCAGACTGATGGACATAGACAGACAAGAGGTATACTCAGAAGCTCTTAAAACCTGCTCACCCTTCCACTTGCACCTTCCTCTAAAATATGGAATTACTGTAGACCCAAAAACCTGTACCATCTCAAAGACCCTCAGGCCCAGCAGGCCCATACATTACATCTCTGGTGAGATGTAATGTATTCCCATCTAACATTCTTAAGGCCAGATTTGAGGGCTTGGGTGAATGGGCCAACTTCTGTGCTTGTGGGGCTGAAGTACCCGAGACCCTGACACACATACTCTTACATTGCCCCTGGTACACTGATCTGAGACAGGTACTCATGAACATGGTTCTGGCATGTACATGGCAGACAATGATATTATTAGTATCCTGCTGGAAGCAGAAACCAAACCTTTTGTGCAATCTGTGGCAGGATGCTTATGGCTCATTGTTCAAAGGTACTTGGATCCTTGCAGTCAGCAGAGGCATCGCCATCCTGTATGGCAGGAAGGAAGCTGAGATCTATGGCAGTTTCCCCTTTGTTGGAGCCATGTCCACTGCCGTGTCCTTCCTCCATGGTCTTCTGTTCTTGTCACACTGCACACTTCCGTGTGGAGATTGTTATTGTTTGCGTATTTGTGATGTTGTCTGTTTATGCCAATAAAGGTTCCTTGACTTGACTTGACTTGACAGAGGAATTGACCATCAAGTAGAAGTTTATTTTAGCAAGAGTAAACAACTGATGCCATCTGTAACTATTACTCAGATACTGAATATGTGTGATACATATATGTAGATATTGCTCCACTGTCAACAAGCATATTTTTTTCTGACAATACAATACCACTTTATTGTTGGAACAAAATTACGATATATATATTGTACAGAAAATCAAAGGCTAAGCTGGTGGCGAATTTTCTCAGGTGAAATGTTCTCAGGTGAACTAAATTCAATTGTACATGCATTTTATGTATTAGTGTTCATTTTTAACATAGCATTTTAAAAGAGCCAGAACTCAAACAATTTTCCCCACACTGCACAAATCAACAGATAAAATAAATCCTTTCTATAATAGTGGTTCATTTTGAGGTTCAGCAGTCCATTTAGTTTTGATTACAAGTCTACTACAAGACTATTAGGTATATATTATTTGACTGAAAACGTTGATGGGTTCTGACAGCTTTCAAGGCTTTCAAATTGAATAAAGTAAGATCCCATTGAGTAGGGGTGAACTTTTTTTGCAGCATAAAGTCCTTGAATTCCTTCTCATGTATAGGATTTCGGACTGAAACAAGGAGTTGAAACATCAACCTAAAATATCAAATGCAAATATCATGATCCTAAAGAAATTTAAATTGAAAGAAGGTCCATGGAACTTTGCAAAGACCAAAGAAATTCTCAGATAAAAAGGCAGCCAACACAGCTGGAATTGTCCTGTTATGAAAATAGGTCTGTATGGACTGCCCCCCCCCCCCCGGCTTGGACACGGCAGGCATTTTCTGCCTGTGGGCTATTGTAATCAGTGGATCTCACTCCTGTGTAAGGAGGCAGATTGCATCCTGAGAGACCTGCATCCTGAGGGCTGCAATCTTAGGATTGCACTTACCTGGGAATAAGTCCCATTTTCCTGGGATAAGACACTTTCATGGGAGTAAGACCCACTGAACAAAATGGGGCTTACTTTTGGGTAGACATGGTTAGGATTGTGCTCTAAGTGCAGGTTAATTTGTTTTATTTTTCTTTATATTTTGTATTTTCTTTATTATTTTGTATTATATTACAGTATTGTAATAATTTTCATATGAATATTTTTGGGTTTTGGAATGAATTGGTCTGAAATGAAGGTAGAGGGTAATAATTTTCTTTGCTGTACCTTTAGATATTCTGAAATAGTACGTTACACTTACAGAGAACACCTTTGGAATACTGTGGGCCAAAAAGTCAAAGTGGGAAAAAAATGATAATTTGAAATGTCAAAAAATTAATATTTTCAGTGATTGCCTCAGTGTAAGAGTCGGCAATGCAAGGCTTTGTTTTGAAGCTTGCCATTTCAATTTCTCCATAATTTCTCCCCTTTCCGAGGGAATAGCAACAGGATTAAGAATATTGATACCCCCGTTGCAAAATAGCAACAGCATTCATTTGCGTATGATCTTGGTTCATTAGAGAAGCATTGTCAAGATATGCACATAAAATGGACATTGTCAAGACTTGTGGGTCTAAAATTAGACCCACCAGCTGCATTGTAGTCCCAGTTGTGCATACGCTTGACTTTCTGGCCACCTGTGATCACTGTGCTTTGTGGGCTGTCAGAAACAGAATTGCACATTCAGTATTTTGGTTTCTGTTCTGGGCTTCTTCAGAACACTTAAAATTGTTTCTGTATTTCTAGTCATGAAATATCGTAAATTTAAGGGAGCTCTGATTGCACCAGGAGCAGCTGTGATACAATAAACTAAACCAGAGAGCAAAGCAATGCTCTTGCATTCTAACTAGGACAGCTAAATGCTGATTGCAAAACAGACAGCAATGTCACTTGCAACCCAATCCTAACCTATGCCAGAAAAACCAAGCCATATGCCTGGCCCTATATCCTAAACAAGTTAGGAGCAGCTTTCAGTTCAGGATCTACCTGCTCTAATAGCTTCCTTGTCCCCGTCACATCCAAGTTTCACACCTCCCAGCCCTCCATGCCCTGTTTTGCCCCCTTTCTGGTGTAGACAACTTTGGCAAGGCATGCCATCATGCAGAACGGCACTCCTAAAATGGTCTCTTGTGGGGTGATGTGCATTCCCTCAGCAGCCATTTCGCAAGAGCAGAAGGGTTTTGCTGTCACAAATTTCTCCACTCTGGACAATTCTGTCCTGTTCTTGAAGGGATTTGTTTGTTCAGACTGTAATATTTGTTCAATAACTTAGCATGAATGCTATGTGCAATTGCATGGATCATAAAAGTTCAAACAGAAACTGCAACAACTGATTCTCACAACTTTCACTTTAATTAGTAAGTTTACAGAGCAAATCTGATGCTTTTTATAACTAAAATTTTAACAATTTTCCTTCAGCTGAAGAAATGAAGCACATAATCACTATCATTTGCTGCAGAACATGATTCTCTAGTGATTAAGTCAAGAAGTATACTGCCATTTAAAGCCTGTGGTTTTAAATATAACCATTTCCTCCCTTCACCAGCATGGCAGCTGTTAGTACCACCACTGTTCCTTATATGCCACCCGTAGAATCACACTGAACACACAGAAATCCACAAACTCATCCATTTGCTGAAGGAACTCTTGAATATTGGAACCTTGGATGTAGGACTTTTATAGGCTCTCTTATAGTTAGAAGCCTTGAATTAGAGATACTTTTCCAGTTTTTTGTTTTGTAACAACGAAGCTGTTTTGTAAGAATGTGATTTATGGTTCACTTACAGAGGGGTAGCCATGCCAATGGGATGTGCATCTAGTGGTGGGAACGGCACTTGGGAGGTCTGCCAAGGTAAGAAAGATATTTTCTATTTACCTATGAGTAGGCCTTCTTGTGGCCTGGCATAAATCTGAGAAATGTGGTGGGATGGGATTGAAGAGGGTATAAGATCCTGGCATACTCTGGTGCAGCCAGGATCCACCCCTGCTTCCACTACACTCCCCTCCCCAACCAACTGACTTGGAGCAATACTTCCAGGCTCCAATACTTTGGGACAACTGCTACTAGCTTGACTGTGGCTCCAACTTTGGGCCATCGCTGGGCCTTTTTCCAACAATAGAATAGATTTGATTCAACACAGATTGCAAGCCTGCTCTGAAGGACTTCAGAACATTTCCAAGAATGACTGGAAGTTCCTTGCAGTTACGTCCATGGTCCCCTAGGACAGTGATCCTCAACTTTTTGAGAACCATGGCCCTGGTCTGTGGGGATGTGCATGCATAGTTCCTTCCAAAACTTCCCATGCACATGAGTGCAGCAAGACCACCCATGTGAAGTTTGCCTCACAGATGGGATAAACTGCACATGCACAGCCCAGCGCAGGACTGTGCCTGTGTAGTATGCCCAGTTCACCCAGCCAGGGTGAACTGGGCATGTGCAGCCTAGCTGCTGGGCCACACGTGCTCAACTCGCTATGGCTGCAAGGCAAGCTGGGCATGCACAGCTCGGCAGCTGGGCTGCACATGGCCAGTTGGGGCCAAGCCAGGGCCCTCCAATCCAGGACCCAATCCCAGCGTGGCCCGGCAGCCAAGGCACCACAGCAGTGATGGGATTCAAATAAATTAACAACCGGTTCTATGTCCACCTGGCAGCCACTTTTAAATGGCTATTTTTAAATGTTATATGTCCTATCTCTCGTTAACAGCCAGTTCTATAGAGTAGGGGCAAACCTGCTTGAGCCCATCACTGCTGACTGCAGACTGGCACTGGGCCAAAGACTGGGGGATGAGAACCCGTGCCCTAGGGCCCCTAAAGATTTGAATATTCACTGAATTCAGTATTAGTTGGGGGTCCTGGAATGGATGTCTAACATTGCAACCCTAAGCATGTCTACTCAGAAGTAAGTCCCTTTGTGTTTAATAGGACTTATTCCCAGGGAAGTGTGGTTGGGATTGCAGACTAAAAGAGTCAAAAAATCATTTGTCTAACTCTGATGTTTAAAGGATTCTTAAAGAGTTAATATGTGGCCTGCCTGTCCCCTCAATGGTATTACTGAAGCATATATAAATTAATAGACTGACAAATAGGTTATCACTTCCACATGGTCAGTTCCCACATTACTCACACAGAAAAGGAAGGGACAAATGGATGTATGCATACAAACTGAGTATCTCAGGCAGCACAATCCAGAGCAACTGATCTGTCCACATAAGAGCCCTTGGGTTGCCCTATCTATCACTAGGGTGGAGCAACTGCAAGATGCTCCAGCCCAGTTACTCTGGAAGAGGCTTAGGGCAGAGGAAGGCAACATAGGGTGCCCTAAGAGAGGTGGTCCTGCTCTGCCCTAACTGGGGCAGCCTAAGCAGCTCAGGAGAGGCAAGTTGAGGGCAAGTTTAGCATTGCCTAGGGCAGAGCAGTTACTCTGTATCCAAAGCCTGTTTCAAGGCAGAAATGCCCTCTTCTAGTTCCTCAGAGATATACCACCTCAGGAGCAGGTATAGTAATGAGTAGACCCATAGGGGTCCATGATAAAGCCTGAGTAAGAATGGTAGTGTTGACCAAAAATCTGAGTTCTTGGCCAGCCTAGCTGCAATCCCTGCCTCTCAAACTCAGGATATGGCACAACTATGGCAGCCCACTAACCTCAGGATACAGCAGGCCACTCCAAGCATCCATCTTGCACTAGAAGAACTGCAGCTGTAACTGGTTGTCAGGAACTGTTGGGCTTCCTTATAATGTAGGCACCACAGCTGTTCCTTGTTCAGTGTGATCTGAGGGGTGTCTCCTCAGGAGCAAGTCTTCCCCTTGTGTCAATTACTTAGCATGCTCTGGAGCAGTTAGGGAAGCCCAGGCTTCCTGACTCTCTGGATGCAGCATAACTTTCTGCTCTGGATACAGAATAGTTAGGAGAGAGCAGTTAGGGCAGAGCAGGTTGAACTTGCTCTGGATTGTGCCCCGAGTTTCCATTTTATTTCATTATTACATAATAACTATCTGCAACACTTATTCTTCTCATTCATAAGAAATATATAATTTTTTTCTGCAGTTTATATATAGCAGTTTCTAGATAACTATTGTAAATTGTTTTTATATTAAATCCAGCTTCCCTATACATAGATTTGGGACCTGCAGTTTTTACTGTTCACTAGACATTGTTGTCTAGAAGCAACCAGAGATGTTCTTAGATTGTTTTTGGACGATTTCATGAGGCCCACAGAGGCATTTGCTAGCCAAAGAGCCTGTTATCCGGTCCAAATAGTGACTGGACAACAAATCCAGACCAGGATTTGTTTATCTGCAGGTTTCAGTATCCACAGGGTTGTGGGTGGTCTAAGAACATGTCCTTTTGATCCCTGTTATATCTTAAGCTTTCTTCTTGGACTTTTCTCATCCATGTGGGATAGGGCGTTCTCTAGAGCTGCTTCTTCATGCACCATGTCACTGTCCATTTGTGGCAGCACACTGGAAGTGCATTGTATCAGCCTAGCTTTTACACCCCAGAAGGTGCTAGCAAACTCAAGGACTGGATTGAAGCACATTTATCTTTGTCATGATTGTTCATGACATCTCAAATACTGTAACGTTGCATTTCTGTACTTTGACAATGATAGACTTTTAATATCTTTATACATGGAAACATGCCAGTGTTTATAACAGTGCAATGAGTACTGTAGTGGGATTAAATGTGATTTACCTTCCTTATATTCTATTAGGCTGATGCCATGGAATGTTAACCGTACCTATCCAGTGGGGTTAGACTTTTCAGTCTGGCCCTGTTTTATACAGCACATTTAATTAAGCTATTATTTTTTTCTCTAAGTAAGATTAATCAACGAAGATATATTGCTTCCATGAGGCAAAAGCAGTAGGTAAATAGGTTACTGCCCAGTAGAATTGATATAACATGAATGTTCACGGCCTCACTGAATTTGGGGACGAAGTTTTGTTTACTCTTAATTATGCCCCCTGCTATTTGCATCCAGTAGGCCATAACTGTAATTATGGCTAATTAATTAATGCAGTTAGAGGAATATTTCATTTTAATAGCAGTGTGTTTCATTATTTGAGGTTGAACTGGCTGTTCCACTGCCAAGGGAAATACATTATGGCACAGAAAACATTAATTAATAGCTATTTTATTAAGCTATTTTTATACAATGAACATGACAACCTTTAAAGGGCTATTGCTTACATGAGGAGCCAAACAAGTATTGTCCCTGAATTTCCTTGTAAGTGTGCACAAGAGATGTTTATTTTATTTTATTTTTTTAAGCAAGGTTGTTATAATTATCTGTTTCCCAAACAGTTCTTCCAAGTGACTGTACAATCGTCATTTGTGCTGGAACAGGCAGCTGGCATGCCTGCACTGTATCCAGTGCAAGTTACAAAGACTGCTGCATACCCTGTGGAGAGGCTTCTCCCCTACCCCAGTATAACACTACAGAAGCCTCTATGGGTCTACTCAGATTTAGACCAGATATATATGGAATATATAATATATATATATATTAGAGAAATAGAGAGAGGGTAGGAGGAGTATGGACAGGATCCGACCTATGTTGGATCCTGACCTTGTCCCAAGAGCAGGAAGGAGCGGTACATCATCACTCCTCTCTACTTGGACTAAGGCCACCTCTGGTCTAAATCCGAGTAGACCCATAGAGGCTTCTGTAGCGTTACACTACATATTAGCGTTACTACTACATACTAGCGTTACTACTACATACTAGCGTTACTACTATATATATAGTAGTATATATATTTCTATAGCAGCATTGAAATACATTAAAAGAAAGCAGGTCCCTACTAACCTAAGGAGTTCACAATCTGTAAGAAGCACTAGCTAGATCTTTAAGAAGCACTAGATCTTTAAGAAGATCTTTAAGAAGCAATCTGTAAGAAGCACTAGCTCAGATGATGGGCAAAAGAGTTCTGCCAGAGAAGATAAATAAGAATAAGGGCCCAATCCTTTCCCCTATGCAGGGCAATCATACCATAAGGCCAGGTGAGGAAGGTGGGGGAGTGCTGCTCCTCTGAATCCAAAGCCTAGTGGAGGATGTTTTGCCCTTTTGCCCTTCTTTCCTGGCACTTGCTTAAGAGCCAATGCAGGAAGGAGTAGTCCCATTGTGGAGCTGTACTTTTATGCAGGGGAAGGGGATGAGGGTTTCCTTTTCCGAAATAAATAGCAGGCAGGTGCCATGGATGCCTGATGTGCACTGGGTTCTCATGGTAGTCATTCTGTTTTCGTGGTAGCCCTGCTAATACAGGCAGCTCAGGATTGGGTTATCAGTCATTATTTCACGTACAGTGGTACCTCGCTTAACAAGTGCCTTGCTTAACAAGTGATCCACATAACAAGCAAAAATTTCTCTAGCATTCGGCCTCACATAACAACTGTTACTTCACTTAACAAACACACTCGTTGGCAGTTGGGGCAGGTGCTCTGGCTAATAGCTCTTTTAAAAAGGTCAGGGCAGCCTGCCCATAGCGAAAGCAACATTTGCTCCCGTGGCCAGGCATCCACTGGGCAGAGGGAGAGAACAGCAGTGGAGAAGAGGGAAGCAGCTCAGGGCTAGCCAGAAGGGAGCAGGAGAGAGAGAGGCTCAGAATGAAGAGAAGGAGAAAGCGGGGAGCTTTGAAAGTTTCTGTTTGCAGCCTCCTAACCATGTCTTCTCAGAAGTAAGCCCCATTGTGTTAAATGGGACTTACTCCCAGGAAAGTGTCTTTAGAATTGCAGCCTAACCCCCAAATCCAGAGTAACTACAGGAGCATGTAAGAGACTTACAGGGATACCAAACAACAGGGATACCAATCCTATGCAATGCTGGCACAGGTGGTCTAAATGGCCCACTCAATATTCAGTGCTGAAACTGAGAAGTCTGGAGGTCTCCTTAAGGTATGGAATTTTTTTTTCAATTACCCCATCTTGACCCCATCTTGCTCAATTGATCTACTTGAATCTGCTGAGGCCCTACATAAGGCGTTTAGGCTAAGCAAGGGCATAAGATGTGGTAGAGGTCTTCTCAGCTGCTCCCACCTTCCTTTTGTGATTGAACCACCAAACCCCACACTCCACCACAAAACAGAGCATCCCACCTATTCTCCCTGCTGCTGAACTTCTCAGTGCTGTACTTAGCAGGAATTGCAGATGTTGGGAAGAATTCAGTACCGGCAGGATGGCATCGGCATTTCCCTCCAGGGATCACTGCTTGTAAGTTATCTGCATTGGCATCCATCAATCTCAAAAGACTATGGTATCATGCTGTATGTGAAGCACAAAGGCCTGGGTAGAATAATATGGAGGATAGGCTTTATGGAGATTAATTCTCCATTAAAATGGAGGATAGGCTTGATTTCTCCCTCTCCACACCGCTGAAATTGTCCAATGTAGTAGTAGAGCTGATACGAATGGTTCCAGCTGTTCACAGAGATGGGCTAAGGACAGGAACTCACCCTGTATTGTGGGGACCTGGATTTCAAACCCTGGCTTACTAGTTAATAGGCACAGTGTCTTAACCAATTATGCCACCCACAGCCCCACGCACTGTGAGTTATCACATGCATGCTTTATACCATATTGACACAGCTAGCTGTGGTGCACATTTGCACCAGCTAATGCTACAAAAGAGTCTGCCTGTGATTAGCCTTTGTGGAAGGAGCTGGGGGAGGTAAGCACGCCTGGCTGGTTGAGCACCGACTAGAACTTGTGTAAGCTGGTTGTTCACCAACTTGTGTACGAATAGGGCTGGGCTATTAGTTGCAGTTAGGTAGACAGACAAGTGTTTCATAGGGAAAAATATATTTTGAAGTGGAATTTGGAGAAAGGGAACATCTCTCAGGTGACCAGGGATGGAGTCCCAGGAATCAAGGACAATAAGGAAGATGGATAGAGCCATCAGAATGAAGAAGAGCTCCATCAGACAGGATGGTGGATAATGGTGGAGTGAAGATCATGAGCAGGCAAGTTGCAGATACAAGAGCATAAGGTTAATGAGGGGAAAGGATATGAAGATAAGGACATGGAGATTCTGCTGGATCCAGGAGCAGATAAGAAATCAGTACAGGGACTTAAAGAAGGGTGTGACATGCTCAGAAGCGACAGATGAAGTGATGTGTGGGCTGAGACAAGGAATCAAATGTTCAGAGGGGAGAAGGCTGCAGTAATCACGTTGTGGGTATGTAATGGCGCAGAAAATTACAGTCAGCACTTCCAACATTTACTGGCACTGATTATTGAGCTACAGGTCAATTTCAAGAGGCAAGACTTAACTAGATTGTATAAGAGCCCGCTGTCCTCTGCTTCTTTGATCTTTGCCCTTCGTTACAGAGGAAATGAAACAGTTGACTTCTTCCTTTATCAAAATGGCACGTACTGTTGATAAGAAGATTTATCAAAGGGCACATCTTAAAGAAGCTTTTTTGTAGAAGAAGCAGATATTCATTTGTGACTTTTTGTTTCTTCATTGGAAAACTTTGCACAAGAAAAATCTGGGGGTGTGTGATACTATTCTTTGCATTTCCCACCTATTGTGTACAGCATAGCCTTTCTTACAGATCACATGGATTATAATGAGGAGCTATGAAACAGCAACTATCCCCTGACACCTCTCTACTTTCTCTAGGTGAAAGTAATAAATTGGAGAGATTTCATTGACAATTTCCATCAAAGCATCATAATTGGACACTTGCTGTCTCTTTGTCTACTTCGCATGTGCCATTCTGTAAACCAGCTGAAGCTTTTCTTCTGCTATTTTTGAGCATATGATGCTTGAGAAGGCAGAAGCATAGTGAAGCAGCAGAGTTCAGGAACAGAATGTATTCTAAATGTATTCTAAAAAGTGTCCTTCAATAAGAGACTTTGCCTGGGCTCAGTGTCCAGAAACCAGGAAAAGCTTTAAGCGAATTGGTCCAATTGCTCCCAACTGGACTCTACACTGAAGGAACTCCCATGCTAGGGTAATCTGCTCTAGTCTTGTCAAATGCTTACAACATCATATTTCAACAGACACCTGGCACCAAAATATAAAAAAAGTTAATTTGTTACAAAAAATTGTGTTTGTATACATTTTGAATTGTTTTCTAAACAACAAAAATAGTTTTTAATGAATCATTTTTCAGTCATTAAAACCAATGGTTTTGTAACTTGGTTTTGTAGTTTTCAAAAGAAATCTAAATATTTTGATTGTTTACATAGAGTCTCACATTTATGTAATTTTTTATTAAAATTTGCTTTGATCCATTTTGGTCCATTAAATCACATATATTAAGTGCACATTTTGATTGCTTTCTGTTCTACCAAAACAGCATTTTATTTATTTCTCTAAGTTTTTAAAGACTTTGGTTTTAAAGTTTGGGCTGAAGCTTGGCTTGGATCTGAAGATTCTAGGTCCACTAGTTGGTCCAGTCAGTCTTCAGTGTTAAGTATAAGGACAAAAATATGTTGCACCTATTCCATTTTTCAACAGTTTTCACTTTTGGGCAGTCCTCCAGTCTCTAACCTGTCTAATAAGTGGGGGATGCCTGTACTCAGTTATCAGAATGGGCATGTTGTCAGTGCACTGGTGCTTTTTTTGCTGATAATAAACTGAACCATAGCTGCAAGTCTTCTTTTGTAATGGTTTTTTGTCACGTTAAAAAGAACTAGATGAGAAGAAAAATTCATCTTGAACAGAAACACTGGCTTCCCATTGGCACTAGACATGGGCTAGCACTAAAGACTCACAAAGCTCCCTTGTGGCAGGAGTCCTCAACCCCCAGTCCAAGGCCCAGTACTGGTCCATGGTGCCTTGGTGGCAGGTTGCTCCAGGACCAGAGGCCAGAGCCCTGCTGCTTCCTGCCAGGTGAGAGCTGACTTGGGAACAAAATAGGCAACACAGCCCAGCGACCAGCCTGCACATGCCCAGTTCATTCATATCCTGGAGCAAACTGGAAAGCACAGCCCAGCTGGTCCGTGGAAAAAAGATTTTTTCACAGAACTGGGCTGTGGTCCAAGAAATATTGAACACCACTGCCTTATAGCAATTTGCAACCATGTACATTTGTGCTAAACTGGTGCATTAATTTCAGGATTGGGCTCTTAGAATTTAACATGATCATCTTAATACCTGACATAAAAAATATCTTGTGATTCTCTCTGCTGTACTATGCTCACTTCATGATTCAAATCACAAGGGAAATATGTGTGGTGCACACATTTTATTCCAATGAAATGCTAGTTTGTTTAACACATGTCAAACCAGGAGGATGGAAATAGGTATTGCACAGAAATAGCTTTTTCTTATTTTTAGCATTCATAATCTAAATAGGCTGGCAACTATTTGCACAATATGTTACCCGTGCCATTTCAGAAATGTGCAAAAACAAGCTGCAGGAGAAGAGCAAGTAAACAGAACAAAAGCAGTGAGATCTAAGAAAGTATAAAGACAGGTTTCCTAGTGGGCTATCTATAAATATTTTTATATTGTGGTGACTCTTCTATTCATTTGTATTCTGACAAACTATTGCTGTTGTTATTAGAATTACCCAACACCACCAACTGACACACAGACACAGGCTTAGAGTGAAACTGGGCAATTTTGTTAAATATTTAACTATAATAGACAGCAGTAACCAGACTAACCACTTGTTATGTGGGGAACTGGATGGGGAAACGGTCTCCCCCAAGATGTAAATGGGCATACAGCCATTGTTCAGTCCTTGACTTAAGTGTGCCTATCATCACCAACCTTTGAGGTTTGAGGCAGCTGGATGTCTCTACCCACAGGTAACCATGTATGGTCCTTCTCTATTCCATACCAGGAATTCACCAGCTAGCCTCCCTCTAGCCATTATGGGAATTTGGGGGGTCCTGCAAGTACCACCAGACTTCATCTTAAATACAAGATTAAGAGTACCTTAGTATCACTGCTATAGGACATTCAGAATGTTGGCTGCCATTCACCAGCAATACCAATGAACTTGTTGACCTCTGATTAGGATAAACCTTCTTCATCCTTGTGTGAGCTGTGGGTGGCACAAGCGGTTAAGACACTGTGCCTGTTAACCAGCAGGTCAGGGTTCGAGACCCAGGTCGGCCCCACAAGACAGGGTGAGCTCCTGTCCTTAGCCCAGCTCTGCGATGCCAGCTGGATCCAATCGTATTGGCTCTGCCTTTCTATTAGACTAATTCAGTGGCATGGAGAGGGGGGATTTGCTGCTTGGGTAACAGCCTATCCTCCATAACAATCCAACCCAGGCTTTTGTGCTTCACATGCAGCATGATACCATAGTCTCTCAAGACTGACAGAGGCCTGCTTCATCCTTGGAAATATATTTTTTTTTCTTAAAATCAACCTCATTCATACCCATTGGCCCTTTTTTATTCTGGGTGCATGGCATGAAGATGAATTGAACTACACAGGCCCCACTTTTTGAATGTTCCATTTGTTTTGAAATATAGTCCCCTCGTGGCAGGTGAACATTTCACACACATCAAAACAACCTCCAATTTACTACCATGGATTCTTCTTCTGGATTCAGTTTCTGATTACAAGGCATGTAACCAGATGCTATGCATGTTTTCCAAGTTTTGAGTTTTCATACCCCTGGATTTGCTCCTGCAGTTAGCCACACAGAGGACACCCTGTTCTCATTTTCACCCAGAAGAACATTGCAAACCTATCCTCTTATGAAGATGGACTCTTGTTAATGAGTAAGGGAACAACATGGTTAATTTATCTATGCTTATGATTGGCACAGGAAATGGCTCCACTCATAGTTTCTCAGTTATATCTTTCTTTGTGGGGGCGGGGGGAAGAATACCCATCTCTGCATAACAAATTATTTTCCCTAAGCATTTTCCATTACTGCTACATAATGGGCAAAATAGACTATTATGCAGCACTCCAGAGTGAATGTATTTTATCAACTGGCATTGAGAAATACTCACCTTGAATACAACACATATTTCACAGCCTAACAATGGAGCACCATCCAGAATTAGTCCACACCTGTGGACCTGGAAATAAAAAGACACACATATAAATACACATTTTTGTAAGGCTGCCATCCTAAGCGCACTCTTCTGGAAGTAAGACCCATGGAACACAAAGGGATGTATTGCTGAATAGACATGGATAGGATTGTGCCCTTAATTTGTTTTCAGAAGTGATGTGCCATTCCCCCCCCCCCAAAAAAAATGCGATTTAAAAATTTCTTCAGAATAATAAAGCATGCATATATTTCATGTTTCTGTTTCTATGTTGTAAACAATGTTTATGATTAATGACATGAATTGCTTATAAAGGAAAATTTTTCTCCCTATTATCCTAAAACATGTAAGGGACCTCCAGTACAACAATGTATAGGTCTGGCACTGATAAGATTGGTTGTTAAGCGCTATCTAAACACTGCCTGAAATCAATGGCTAGCTGATGTTTCCCATCAATGGCTGCAGCTTCTCAACAAAAAACCCCTTTATAGGGGGCTTGAGGAAGTGAATTTCTGGACCTGGATGGGAAGAGAGAAAGAACTCTCTGTCCCTCTGTCCCTTGGCATGCTAAGCAATGGTCCCCTGAGTCTGAAGCTGCTGCTTCTGAAAGCCAGCTCAGTGAAGAAGACCTGACTTGTCCAGGATCAAATCCTGGATGAGGATGCTGACCTGGTATGCATCACAAAGTTCTGGTTGGATTATGGTGGACAAAACCAGCTGTCAGAATTTATTAGAATTATTATTAGAATTATTGAAATTAATTGATACCTTTGAAATCATTCTGTGGGCTGCCTATAGTAAAGGACACGCTTGGCAAAGGCTGCAGACACACATTCCCTGACAGATGCTTCCAATCAACATTCACAGGCTCCCCGGAGAGGAGATGATAACATCACAATGCCCCTTCTCCTTTCCCAGGGGTTTGATGGTTATCAGTGATTAGCCACTTAAGGCTTGTAAAGCCAGCCAAAGCTAAGACAGGAAACTCTTTGTCTTCACCTGATCCTGTGGCAATAATAAAGAAGCCCAAAAATTATAAAATTAAAATAAAATTTTAATTCTTCTTCCTGTGGGAAAGGAAACTCAGATAGATCAACCAATGTCAGAATACACGTGCTTGATTGCTTCATTGTACTGATGTGTAATGTCATGTCTTGCCACACATTTTTCCATCTCAGCTCAGGAAGCCACTGAAGATAAAATCTTTAATTGTATAAATCCTCTTGTTATGAACAGAATCATCTTATTATGTAGAGAAACAGTTGTGCTATAAAAGGTCTAGTCAATTTGGACAAAGCACTCAGTCTTTTCGTAAGATAGAAAACTCTGTCTGGCTGAGTCCAGAGCTCTGAATAAAGAAATCTCTTGCTTGCATCATCGTCTCCTGGGTCTTTCCTGCTGATACCTACTTCATTCCTATTACAAATGGGGGCTCGTGCCGGGATTATTGGATCTGGACCTTTTCCAGGGAATTGAAGTGGTACCCAGGGGAGAGGGCTCTTGAGGCCCCCCAAGCCGGTGAACAGTGTGCTATCGGTGGAAACCGGTCCTCAGGTTTCTCCAAGGCGCCTCCAACCAAGTTTGGTTGGGGAGAAAAAAGAACACCGGTTCCCATCTGATAAGAACCTGTCAATCGCCTTCGGTCTCAGGAGTACAAGCAACAGATCTACAGGAACCAGGCAAGTATAGTAACGCCCGACCCGAGATACTGCCTGAAGAGTGCACTGGTTGAATCCACTGGCTTGGAAAGGCCAGCCAGTGGAGCCCACTCAGTGACGCTGAGGGGTGGACCCGTTGGGTGACCAACGGAAGGGGACCGAGTCCTAGGTAAACTCCCGGAGCCCGGCCGTTCGCTCAGAAGGGAGGACTCGTCACCCTCTCTGACTGGGGAACATTGGCCCGTTACTCCTTGAAGGGCACCAGACCTATCCTGAAGCATAGGCTTGGATAGGTGAGACCTTTCTGTCTTGAAGCGTAGGCTTGGATAGTTGGGTAAGATATGCTAGCCTCTATCCTAAAGAATTTGGGAACGGGGGGAAGAACCTGACCAGACTTGGTAGGGAGGTAGCCCCTAAACCAACACCCAAGATTGGATAGAAGAGTCTTATCAGACTTTAATTAGCAACCAGAAAGTTTTATATTGCCTGTTAAACTATAACAGAAAGTTTCCTTTTATGTGATTTAGTTTAACTGTTCCTAGCAAAAGGTACTATTGTAACAAGAAGTATTTGCCTGTTAGACTATACTGTGGTTTAGTTTAACTGTTTTTGCTAAAAAGTATAATTGCAAGCAAAAGTTTCTTTACCTGTTAAACTGCAAGAAGGTTCTCTTTCTATTGTTTAGTTTCACTGTTACTTGGTTACTTAAAGTATAACATTGTAATGTGATTCTGTTTATGATGGGAGGGAGAAGGTAGAAACTGTGTGAGTGAAAAGTGGTTGCATGATTGACACAAGTGAAGGCGTCAGACCCCAGACGCGTGTTGTGTGTGATTGTGTGAACGTACCAAGTGTGATTGACACCGCCGTTCTTGTTATGAGCCACTGACGAGCCTGGCCACGCAAGCTGGAGGAAGAAGTGAAAGTTTACCCTCTGTGTTCCTTACCCCATAAATAAAAAAGACCCTGATCCTCCCCTTTCCCTATTCTGTCTTGTGAGTGCCTTTTGTCTGTGGCCTGAGGACAGACCTCAGAAAACAAATACAAGTGGCTCTGTGAGTCAGAAAAAGTAAGGAAGGCCCTTGGAGTTTGGCTCCAGGAAGGGGGGGGGGTGGAGGCGACTAAGCCTGCCCCATTACAGGGAATTTTAAAAGTTGTAGA
The DNA here is from genome assembly GCA_030015325.1 of Cryptoblepharus egeriae. Classification (NCBI taxonomy): domain Eukaryota; kingdom Metazoa; phylum Chordata; class Lepidosauria; order Squamata; family Scincidae; genus Cryptoblepharus; species Cryptoblepharus egeriae. Next base: position 31,211,848 of record JAREYC010000007.1, read on the forward strand.
TTAATTTTGTGTCTATAGTGCCTGTCAGTGCTTGCTTTGCATTGTTAGATCTATTTATTGTTTTCTAAAAGAACGCAAAAGAAAAGGTATTACATTGGGGGAAGAACCCCCCCATCTCTCTCTCTCTCCCCTGGGCTGGCTGTGATGGGATAGCTAGCAGAGCTGCCAGAGGGGAGCAGGGATTTGGTGAACAACAGCAAAGTGGACTTTAAAAATTTAGTGTTTAGTGGATTTTAAAATTTGTGGAGGGACTAGCATGGCTCAGGTGTGCAGTGACACTGCACATAGAAGACCACAGCAGGGTCAGTTGTGTGTAACTGTAAAAAGAAGTCTGATACCTGAAGAAATTGCTCTCAGTTGTGTAAATTTCTGTATGTTGTAGTATAAGTGGCACCAGGAGGTGAGCTCAAAAAGCTTCACAAAGAGCAAAGAATCCTGGGAATTGTAGTTTGCTAAACAACTATGGTGGTGTCCCTTGCTTGATTGTGTGGTGGTGAGAGAGAGGCTCAGGGCCTCTGCATGGAAAACAAGAGTAGTTAGAGTTTGGTTGGGGGCAATGAGTTCTCAGAAAGAGCTTGGGACAGAGAGGAGTAAAAAAACAGGGGGTTATGAATACAGTAGTTGTGTGGCAACTAGAAGGCAGTGAACTAAAGTTCCTTATTAGGTATAAAAAGGTGCATGTTCTGAAGACTGTATAAATCAGTGTGTGGTTTGTGCAATCTTGTTGCCTTGTTAAGTTGTGTAGCAGGTCACACAAAGTAAAAAAGTTTCACAAGCAAAGTTAGATTTTAAGCAGCAATCTTGGTTCTGGGAAGCACATGGAAGAAAAGAAAGTCTTGTCAGTAGTAGAGTGTGACCAGTGAGTCAAAGAGTACACTTGCCCCTTAAGATGTGTGAAAGCAATAGTCTGTGGGCAGTGGTCTGTGCCATAAGTGGTCTAGAGGTTTCTTTTTGAGAACTAGTTAAAAGAAAAAGTCCATGTTAAGGTTACCATTCTGTCTGGAGGTTTTTTTCTTGCATTGGTTCTTTGTTCTAAAAACACCATCTGGGTTTACAATGCTTTGGGTATTGGCAAAGCTGAATAAAGCCTCCAGCAACAGGTATGAGTTACCAAAATTTAAAGAAATTGAATTCAAAAATACTTTTGCAATAAACAGCTATTTATATTGAGTTATGGTCAAGGCCAAAGAGAAAGGAGAGGACTCTTAGTGTAGTCTGCATAGTGTCACAGATCAGTCAAAATGTGTTGCCCTCTTCTTCAAACATAAAAATAGTGGACCTTAACATGTTGTGTTTTGCTGCTTGTGAGGTTCTAAAAAGTCAAGCAAGTTGGTCTGATTAATTGTCTTGTGGTTCAAGTTGCACCCTCTTTGGCCAAACAATAAGTTCTATAAAATAGCTCTGGAGGCCAACAGTAAAAATAGTTCAGAAATAATTAATTGAAAGTTCTGGAGTTGTATGTGTTCAAAATATCAGTGTAAGTGTTGAAACTGCCTCTGAGCATGGACAGAGTCTCTTTTCCAGGAAAAGACCTTGCCTTCAGGGACTTTCTAATCCTGATTCACGCATAACCATGGTTTCTCCCACAGAAAAGGAGGGGGGGGGAAGCTATCAAGGCTATTTTGCTTGGTATCTGTTGCTCTGCCCCAGATTCTCAACTAAATAGCCTTTATGTTCAAAGTATATGTTCTCTGTTTGTGGTGTAGTCTTTTTGCTTGAGTGCAAATTGTTGTATTGGAATGTTCAACTTCATAATATTTCAAAGACAACCTTTTAGGCAAGTCCAAGCCAAAAGAGAATTGCATTTAACTAGTATCACTGCATGTCCTCTTCCTGCAACTCATTAATCTGTATGGCTATCTATGTTTCAAATGTAAATGTTATTGTCTCTCTCTCTCTCTCTACTCCCCGCAGGGAAAGAGTGCAAAAGCCATTAAATTTCCATTATTCCAGCAGGTCAAATAAGAGCCTGATCCAAGGTACAAAGTGTTAAAAAATGCCTGCCTTATAAAACAGAACAGTCTAGATCTGATTGCGCAAGACACCTTGATGTATCGAGGAGATTAGAAAAGGAATGTGTCCTCAGTGCAGATGGTAGCAAGCAAATTTGCTTAACAATGTCCATAGCAATCTCCTAATCCTTTTGTTTCAGCAGCAAAAAGGAACAACAACAACAAAAAGGAAAGAGTTAAACCTTATTTCTTTGCAGACTAAGCATGGATTTTTAATAAAACATTGCTTTTCAGAATATAAAGTTAACTGATTTATCTTGCTTAAATTACATTCATATCCACATATGTGTATCCTAGTATTATGTTGTATGTGTGTTGTGTGTCTTGCATTCTTATTTACAGAGCCAATATGATCCAAAGTACAGAGGTTACAATAAGAGTACCATAAAAATCTTATTTCCAGGACTGTGCTAAAAGATGTTAACTATCAAAACCAAGCAACTGTGTGCCAATAAAACAACAGGAAAAAGAAGACGTGGCTGCCTGCATCATATCAGATGGATCAAAAGTGCCATGAATTACATGTTGTTTTTATGTTGTCAGTCCTGTGTTTTCTTGCAGATATTAGATGTCAAAAAGTCAAAACAAGCCTTGCAAAGGAAGTCAAACAGTATACAACAGTCTTGCAAACAGTCCACATATGAGATTGCCTGTGTCTACGAAGAAAATGAGCCAAAAAGCAACAACTAGAAGGCATGACGTAAAGTGGGTCTTCCACATCCCTACTTTGCAGGGGTGTCGTACAGCCTTCTCCTAGCAAACTTAGGCTCCAAAGCTGCAAAATGTCAATTGAGCCTCCGATATTGACTGCCAACCATCTAATGTTGAAAGGCACGACAAAATAGTGAGTTTTTCACTGCCAACAAGGTGTCGCAAAGCCTTTCCAGCTTCAAGGCCATCCAGGTGAAACACTGAGCCAGGCTGGCAAGCATGTAGCCGGTGCATGCTTCCATGCAACAAGAAGCAGCAGTGAGCCGTGTGTGAAATATGCAATGTGGCCTGTGCGCTTGTGTTCCTGTACTTCTGTACACCTGGCTTTAACTCTGGCCCACATCAGGCACCTTTTGCAACCAGCATTCCTGATCCTGATCCGTGTTATAAACAATGGAACTTCAATCAAAGTATGAGTCTTGGTGTTAGACTCTAAGCTCAACAGCACAAGAACTCTGTTGTGGCTGTCCAGTGTTGTGAATTCCTAAAGACTCTTGTTTTCCACAGGTGTGTGGCAAAGCATTCAAAAGGTTAATTTGCAAGGACTAGTAAAGTATAACTTCTATTTGCAGTTGCAGATAAAACAATATTACATCAACCATGGAGTGGACTCTGCTGTTGAATACTCTTCCTGTGTGCATAGTCTTTTAACAGTGCAAAGACTTAAAATAAGGATTGTGTTTTGTTTGTATTGTATCTCTGTAAATTCGTGTCCCTTAGTTTTTGTATGTTAAATGTTTATGTTGTCTTGTGTGTGTGTTGGATAAGGTAAAAAGGACCCCCAGCCTCAGAAATGCCCTACTGACTGTAAAAAAGCAAATTTAAAAAAGGTCCCAAAACTAGACAGTTGTGCATTATTGGACACTACCCATTTACCTTCATATATAAATGGGGTGTCCAAAAGGGGGGAATATGGTGGACAAAACCAGCTGTCAGAATTTATTAGAATTATTATTAGAATTATTGAAATTAATTGATACCTTTGAAATCATTCTGTGGGCTGCCTATAGTAAAGGACACGCTTGGCAAAGGCTGCAGACACACATTCCCTGACAGATGCTTCCAATCAACATTCACAGGCTCCCCGGAGAGGAGATGATAACATCACAATGCCCCTTCTCCTTTCCCAGGGGTTTGATGGTTATCAGTGATTAGCCACTTAAGGCTTGTAAAGCCAGCCAAAGCTAAGACAGGAAACTCTTTGTCTTCACCTGATCCTGTGGCAATAATAAAGAAGCCCAAAAATTATAAAATTAAAATAAAATTTTAATTCTTCTTCCTGTGGGAAAGGAAACTCAGATAGATCAACCAATGTCAGAATACACGTGCTTGATTGCTTCATTGTACTGATGTGTAATGTCATGTCTTGCCACACATTTTTCCATCTCAGCTCAGGAAGCCACTGAAGATAAAATCTTTAATTGTATAAATCCTCTTGTTATGAACAGAATCATCTTATTATGTAGAGAAACAGTTGTGCTATAAAAGGTCTAGTCAATTTGGACAAAGCACTCAGTCTTTTCGTAAGATAGAAAACTCTGTCTGGCTGAGTCCAGAGCTCTGAATAAAGAAATCTCTTGCTTGCATCATCGTCTCCTGGGTCTTTCCTGCTGATACCTACTTCATTCCTATTACAGGATGAGGCATGGTTTGCGGGTGCTGCAACAGCCACGACTACAAGGATTTTGCAACTGTAATACTATCTCTCTTACCAGGTATCCTGTTCAGCAGTTCAAAGGGTTTGAGTGCCTTCATGTTGTGTTGGATGGGCAAGACAGAATAGGGATTCTGTTGGTGTACTGCCTACCGTCCTGCCCAAACATCTCCCTGCCTTAGACAACTGGAGTGAATTCGAGAATGGTGTAGGATTGCCCTTGCCTTTTAGCACTGGGGGGCTTCAATCTCCATGCCAAGGCTCCCCAGACATCTGCAGCTCAGGACTTCATGGCTACCATTGCAAACATAGGTATGTCTCAAAGAATATCGGCCCCAACTCACAATGTGCGACACACACTAAAACTTGTGTTTACTGCTGGGCAAGTTGATGATGATCTGGATGTGAGGGAGTTTAATAACACTCCATTGTACTGGACAGATCACTACCTGGTGGGATTTTTGCAGCTTTTCCCTCAGCATTCCATGGCCTCCCCCTGAAGACTGATGGATCCAGATGATATCCTGAGGGCTCTGGGGGATTTTCTTGTTGCCAAAGCTGACAACTCACCCGTGTTCCTGGTAGCTCTCTGAATGGGATAAGTAGATAATCAGGCCCCTGCATGAGATCACTCCTGAGTGCCCTCAGCCCAGTCATATTTTGAATGCAGCTCCTTCATTTTCTGGGGAGCTGCAGTGAATTAAACAGCAAGTATGATGTCTAGAGCAATGATGGAGAAAGTGTTGTCCTGGTTCTGATTGTGCACAGGATAGGCCCCATTGGAGAGCCTATTCTGTGGTGGTGGTGGCAACTAAAAGGGCATACTTCTCTGCAGTTGCATCACCAGGAGGGTGTGGCCCACACGAGGTGATGTGCCAGGGGGGGGGGCGACGCGCACTGGGAGGCTGTGGGACCCTCAAAAAGCAACTTTGCAATAGTGTGCACTATCCCCTTGAGTCATATGTTGCTGAATTTGTCTTGGAGAGCAGAGTCCAACACAACAATCTTTTTTGAGCTAGCACCTTCCTAGCCAAAGTTATGACTAAAAAATGAAAAAGCCCCCAAGCCCCAAAATTTGCATATCACGCAAGTAGGCTTATGTGTGAGTAAGCGAATAAGCCTTAGTCTGCTAGAAAGGGGAGGCTGAGAGGAAGCCAAGGACACCAGATGGGGCTAATCTAAGAACTACAAATCACCCCCCAGGAGGAAGTTCCCACCTAAAAATTTCCCCTTTGTATTGTTAGCTTGTAAGCAACCAGAAGTGCTTTAGCTGGTCTGAGAGGTGCAAGGGATGCTTTGCAGTCCAGGGGGTGCAAGGCTTCAGAATGGTCCTGATCCCAGGCAACAGGAGCCTGAAAGGGCTCCAGAAGTCAGACTCCTCAACACTAAAAAAATTATTTCTAAAGCCTTTGTAAAGTCAGAACTTCTCTTCTCCCTCTACTCAGACCTCATCTGGATCTCCAGCCCTTTTCCCTTTGTGATTTAATGTCCTTTGGGGGGGAGGTGTTAACACAGTTTTGACTTTTAAAATATTTTTTTACCAGATGTCCTCTTTTTCCAGGATATGTCCTTTTTTAAAGCCTTGTGTCCTGGAAAAACCTTCCTTGTCCTCCATTTCCTTGTGAGCAGGCAGCATGTGGTGTGCTTGTAATTCATCAATTACATGTAATAAATTATATTTAATAATTTTAAATGTAATAATATTCAATAATAATCAATAAACGGTGCAATCCTATCTATGTAATGAATGTTATTGGGCCTGCTATATGAAAAGGGTTTTCATCCCTGGTCTAGAAAATCAGTGTTGAGGATGAACAAAAAGAATTTGGCCAAATGTAGAACAGAATATACAAAGCTGAGAGAGAGAGAGAGAGAGAGAGAGAGAGAGAGAGAGAGAGAGAGAGAGAGAGAGAGAGAGCAGTTGATTTTGATTGTGAACGCTGCATCCATCTACACAAGAGGATACATACCAAAATCTTGGCCATGCTGACTATTCTCTCACATATACACATTGGATCTGTTTCTGAAATAAGTGGCCAGCTAGCTATACTTTGACATTGTCTTATGGAAAGCTGACTGTCCACTCACAGAAATATCCATAAGGTCAAGTGTGTGCAATCATAAAAGTATGGGTGAATAGTAGGAAAAACAAAACTAAGGACTAACCATGCCTGACAAAAGGAGAGAAAAAGTGCATAAGCCACACATCAAAGTTGCCCTAAAGTAATCCACTGTCACAACATGTTTCCTGCACCATCAACACTCATTGCACTTGTCATTGTCCTCAAATTCTGCAATCCTAAAGATTCTTTTCTGGGAGTATGACACATTGAACACAATGGGGGTTATTTTTGGGCAGACATGGTCAGGATTGTGCTCTAAAGTGTTGGCCAAGTACATCTAACAGACAGAATCAGCTAGAATGATTAAAAAAGGGAATGTTCTAGAACAGGGGGTCGGGACCCCTTGGGGGTTCGCCTAGAGCTTTCCTGGGGGTCGCCTAAAGACCCCTGGTATAGGGACCCTGGTCAGGCTTGCCAGACCTCTGGCTGTAGCTGCACGCACACTGGGGCTGACTGACAGCCTCAGGGCCCAATCCTATGCATGCCTACTCTGAAATAAATCCCATTATAGTCAGGGGGCCTTTATTCCCATGTAAATGTGGATAGGATTGCAGCCTCAGGGCCCAATCCTTTGCATGCCTACTCTGAAATAAATCCCATTGTGTTCAATGTGTGCATAGAACACCCATTTCAATTGTAACAATGAAAATACATCCTGCATATTGGATATTTACATTACAATTCACAACAGTAGCAAAATTAGTTATAAAGTAGCAACAAAGGTAATTTTATGGTTGGGAGTTCCCACAACATGAAGAACTTATAAAGGGGTCAAGGCACTAGGAAAATTGAGAACCATTGTTCTAGAAGAAAAAAAAAAACAGAGAATTTCTGGTAAAAGGCAATAGGAGGTGAGACAGGTCCAGATTGCACTTACAGTGGGGCTACCCATTTCCGCACCAACTCTTGCCCTTCACAGAGGCTCTGTATCCAGCACAAGTAATGCTGCAATTATTCATGCCTTCCATTTTTTAAAGGCAAGTAAGCTGTCTTCCAGTCAAGAAATATCAGATTGCCTACAGTAGCAAATTTTGGGGAGACAGTGAAAAGAGTTGCTTCTTGTCAAAAGTTGCTTATTGTCTATGTTTTTTAAAACATAAGAAGGCAGGGAACTTGTGGAAATGAGTGCTCTGTATAGTGCTAAGAGCAGTGGTGGGAGGCAGCCAGTTCTCAACGGATCACACAATCCGGTTGTTAATTTGGGGCCTTCTCTACCGAACCAGTTGTTAAAGCACGGGGGGCCACCATCTTTGTTTTCCCAGAGGCAGACTCTGCAGCCTGGAGCCTCCAGAGTGGAAGAGCTCCTCGCTAGGCCGCAGTTTGAATTAGGAAGCCGTGCTTCCTGAAAGTAAGGAGTGGGTGGAGAATCCACTCCTGTGGCCCAGCAAGTGAAAGTAGAGGCATGCACATCCAGGCTGGGCTGCAGGAATGGATGCTCTGCCCACTCCCCACTTTCAGGAAGCGTGGCTTCCTAATTCAAACTGTGTCCTGGCATGAGGGTGGAGCATCCATCCTGCAAACTGGCCTGTCTGCATGTTTTAAAAAACACTTTTACTTGTTGGAGGCATGCACAGACAGGCCAGGTCTAGGAGCGGATGCGCCTGATGGCCTCCATGGCCCTGCTGCCTCCAGAGCAGAAGAGCCCCGCACACCATTCCGTGCTTCAGGGGGCTCTTCTGGAGGCATGAGTGGCAGGAGAAGCACTAGCAACAGCAAGCATTTCCCCCAGTGTGCCTCCCACTCCTCCTCCCAGGCCAGCCACCAATCCCCCCACCTGCTGACCCACCCACCTACCTACCTATCCTCTCACCCACTTGCATGGCCAGGGGAGAAGTGCCAGAAGCAGCAGGCAGGATCTTCCCCCTCAGCCGCCCCACTGCCATCTGCTTCCTCCTTGACCCCCCTCGGCTGCTGCAGCCTCCCTCTACCCATTTAACCCCCCATCTGTCTGTCTTTCCCCCCAGTTTCCCCCATCCACCCAGGTCCCCACCTATCACCCAACCAGCCACTGATCTTCCCCACTCCCCCTCAGCTATTCCACCCAGCTACTGATCTGTTGCTGCAAACTGCCTTGGGAGCAACTTGTGTGTCCGGGTTGAAATCATGTATAAGTCACCTGCATGCTTCTATGCAATCCTATGCATTACTCAGAAGTAAGCCCATTGAGTTCAGTGTGATTTATTCCTGCTTGCGTCGGAATAAATTACACTGAACTCAGGGGCTTATTTCTAATTGATGCATAGGATTGCACAAAAGCAGTGAAAATAAAATTCCCCCATACGCCATTCCCCACTGCACACCAACCACCTGTGTGCATCAACCCCCCTTTACATCATCCCACATGTGCATCATTCTGCCATGTACATCAATCCCCATGCACATCATCTCCTCATGTGCAACATCTCCCTATGTGCATAGACCCTCCATGCACAGACCCCACATGCGTATCATCCCCCATGTGCATCAATCCCTCCATGGTTATCATCCCCCCATGTGCATCAATCCCCCATGTGCATCATCCCCCATATGCATCAACCTCCCATGCACAACACCCCCCCCCCCCATTCGCAATGCCCTCCCCAGTGCAACCTCTCCTTCTGAACATCCCCCAGTGCACCAGGCACCGAGCACCAAATTGGCTGGATGTTAACTATAGGACAAACACATGTTGCACCCCTTTTCAGCCCCTTAAGGGTTAAATTTTTCCACATCAATTCTTTGTGGATATTCATGTGACAGAAGGAACACCCTCCCCGAATTTCGTGCCTCTAGGTCCAGGGATTGGGGCAGAGCATCCATCAGTCACCAATTCTTCAATGCAAAGTATAGGGAGGAAAATGCGTTGTGCCCCATTTCAGTCCCTTCCTATTAGAATTTCTGATAACCAGTTCTTAGTGTCTCCCTCTGTCACAGAAGGAACACCCACCCCAAATTTTACACTTCTAGGCCTATCAGTTTGGCTAGGCATTGATGAGTCAGTGAGTGAGTAAGTGACTTTTCTCTTTGATATACATAGATAAGAATGCTACATGCTGCCTGCTCATAAGAAAAAGGACAATGAAGATTTTTTTCCAGGACACAGGCACAAGACAAAAGAGGATATGTCCTGGAAAAAAAGGACATATGGTAATATTGTCACCTAAAATCTCCCTAAATGTTTGAAAAACATTGTAAAAGTAGTGCAGACTTATCATTAGTACAGTGGTACCTCGCTTAACAAGCACCTCACTCAATAAGCGCTTCACATAACAAGCAAAAATTTCCAAGAAATCTTGCTTCACATAACAAGTTCTGCTTCACTTAACAAGTAAGCACGCTATGGACACACGTGCTATGCAGTCCTGATGCTCCACATGGAGGCTCTTTAAAAGGGCTGCCAGCCAGCGCTGCTGCCTCTAACTGCCCCCAGTGTGGGGGCAGTTGCCTGGGGGTGCCAGAGGCAGCTGCCCCTAACTGCCTCTAAGTGCCCCCACCGACCACCTTGAACCTCCAGCAGCAGCCCAGGTAAGCCTCCCAGGAAAGTGTCTTTGATTGCAGCCTCTTAACCATGTCTACTCAGAAGAAAGCCCCATTGTGTTAAATGGGGCTTACTCCCAGGAAAGTGTCTTTAGGATTGCAGCCTAAGTAGACTTCATAGGATCATGCACATTGAATGCATGTTTTGAATTCAATTCCAGTGTTTTGTCATCATTTTTACATCCAGTTAATATTTTTATATGAATATTTTGGGGGTTGTGGAACCAATTGTCTGAGTTTCCATTATTTCCTATGGGAAAATCTGCTTCACTTAAAGAGCGTTTCACTTAAAGAGCATGCCTCCGGAATGAATTAAGCTCTTTATGTGATGCGCCACTGTACTTGGATAAGCTTTAACATTCCAGTGAGTGTGTATATTAATGATTTTCTACCAGGGTTTATGATGCTGCAAGTGCTAAAGAAAGGGGAACCTCCTGGATTTTCTCACCTGAATTGAGGCAAATCATTAGTGTTGCATCACAAGTTTTGTTTCTGACTTCTTTCTTCAGAAGCTTCATACAATGAATGCAAGAAGAAACACTCATGCTGTACATAATAATGTACAAGTACATACAATACAAGTACAGTACATAAGTAGGTAGGTTAAGTACATAAGTACAGTAGGTTAAGTCCTTCCCAAGGGAACTGGGATGCATAGTTTTTAATCTATTTTGTTTTTATTCTATCATTTTTATTCTATTCTATATTATATATTTGTAAGATGTAAGCTGTTCTATTTTATCTTGATGTTATATCATCACAAGATGTAAGCTGTTCCCAGTAATGCTGCTTATTGTAGTTGGTTGATGGTAATTTCAGTGGCCCTAATGCTATTCTGGTGCTCTGAAAGGTGTTTGGAATAGCACCAAGGGCTCCTCCTCTTTAATTTACTATTTCTTTAATTTGCTTGTAAATTCAAAAGTGGTATTCTTTAAATAAACAGAAGCACAGAGTATAATTTTCTGCTAACACAGTCTATAAAGTAGATCTGAATCAGACCCCAAAGCTATTCTGATGATGAATTAATTATGAGCTTTGAGAAAAAAGAAAGGGGGAAAAGCATGTTGACATGTTACAAGTTTTGGCATGTAACCTTATATACTGTATTAGTGGCTACTTAATAAATTTGTTGTGATGTTTATGGTTTTGAAGCGAGTAATATATTCTCTTGCCATGAATCATGTGTATTACAAATAAAACCAGATAAAAAAGTAATTACTTGTTTATTCTGCCATTTAAATTATTAGAATTTATCTCTGTTATGAAAACACAAGTAATTTTATTGCAAAATGAAATAAAAGATTTTAACAAAGAGAATGCAACTTGCTCACTTATCTAGACATCAAAATATTATGACCTCTCTGTTCCTTCTTTATTATAAATTAGAAGCTTGAATATTTCATAGCATATGAAATATTTCCTTCTTTTTTGTAAAAATATCAAAATTCCCCCCTTCTTTCTTTGGTGCTGGTGATTATAGCAATTCCCAGAATTCAGCTGCATTTGCTTCTGCCTCAAACCTGTTGTGTGCCCCCTTCCACATATTTGTCCCTGTTTCCAGGTTCCCTGGGTCAGGCCTGAACCACTTGGATTTACATTTATAGACGAAGCAGATCCAAGTAGCCCAATAGCCCCAAATAGCCCCATCAGAATTACCCAGAATAAGGAGAAAAACTTCCTCTGCTCAGGTTGCCACAAGAGCAGCTCAAAAACATGGGCTGTATGCAGTATTCATGGTCTGTATGCATGCCAGCCTACTTGTTCCAGAGCACATTAGGATTGCACTATAAGTACCCTATGTAGTTGATATTCCTGGTCATGATTCCTGGTCATGAGATTCCTGGTCGTGATCTACGCAAGTATAGCTGTTCTTAGAAGAAGCACATCTCCCATGGAGCACCCCCAAGAGCACAGGAGTGTAACTGTTGTGCCTGTGTGAAGTGGGGAAGGAGGGATGTTGGGCCCAAGACTGTCTACTTAGAAGTTAGTCCTATTATAGTTAATGAAGCTTATTCCAAGGAAAGCATGGATAGGGGACTGCAGGCTGGTGAGTAACTTTGAGAGGAGGTCATTGTTGGGATAGAAAAAGACAAGGAGAGGATCTCCTGCTTCTCAAGTCCACGAGGTACAGCTGTGTGGATGACACAGAAACCTTTTAGCATTGTGTCCCCTGACCCACACCCTGTGAGGGACCCACATCATGTCCCTTGGGGAAAAACAAACAAGATCCGGGGGGGGGGGAGATTGTGGGTTTCTGCTACATGTGGGGGTCTCTGAAGCAACTGGTCACCAGCAACCCAATGGAATTTGTGGAGCACAACTGACATTTCCACACACCTTCCCCCCCCCCCGCCTTGAAACAGGACACAGTGGCTCCTTTGGTGGGCACCTCCTCCAGAAGCTAAATGTGACTCCTGCTTTGCTGGACAGGTGACAGAAGGCACCACCTCCCCATGTGTGTTTGGGGGGAATCCAAAGCAGCAGATTTGGATGGATATGGATGGATGGCTGGCTGGGGAGGGTGAGGAAAAAAGTGCTCCAGGACAGTGCAGAGCACCTCCTCCCCATCCAATTCAAGGGAGACCTAGGGCAGGAGGCTTCTCCCCTCTCTCAGCATTACCTCTCAACATGTGCAGAGTGCCTTTTCCCATCCACCTAGAGACAAGGCTACCTCTGAGCAAGTGCAGTGTGCCCTTTCTGTGCTTTCTGCAAGTGAGTCATAGGGCAGGCTGCAGGTGTCTCTCCTCATCCCTTGCTGTAATCCATAGTGTGTGAGTGAGTTAGAGAGAGAGAGAGAGAGAGAGACTGACCAGCCCCATGGGAGTGCAGTGCAAGGAGCAAAGAGGAATCAGTGCGGCCTGTCCAGAGGCTTCCCAAGCAGCAAGAGATGAAGCTGGAGGCTCTGCAGAGCCACTTGGGTGGGCAAGCAAGTGGGTGGGGAGGCTCCCCACTGCTAGGACTTAGCACTTTAATGTGATGGAAGCTCTGCCAAGATGAGGAGGGGAGAGCCCAGCAACAGCACACATGCTTGCCTACCTGCATTTTCTGGGATGAGCATGAAGGAGAGAGAGCAGGTGGAAGTCTTAATGAGAATGATTTTGCCAACTGTCCTCAGTGTGTAGGCAGGGCTGCAGCAGCCCAATGTGAGCCATATGCAGATTACACATTGTCATCTGCATTTTGTTACCCTCTCAAGCCTGCTGCCCAGTGCAATTGCACCCCTTGTATCCCTTTAGCTATGCTATTGCAGGGATGTAATATCATGGGATGTGGTGAAGGGCTCTCGTCTCAATGCCTTTAAGAAGGGATTGGACAAAGTCCTAGGAAAGGGCCATCACAGGTTTCAAGCCATGAGGAGTGTGTGTAGAGGTGGAAAACCTCAAAGCAGTGGGGGCACCTGGATGCAGGTGTCTTGTATGCTCCCTGAAGCATTTTTGGGCCTCTGTGTGATACTGCAAGCTGGACTAGATGGGTCTTTGGTCTGATCCAGCAGAGGCTCTTCTTATGTTCTTAAACATTCATCAAGGATGAAGAATAATAATGTTTTTAAGGGTGAGCCAGAAAATTGGGGATCACATATTGCTACAGAACACAGAGAATCAGTGTGCAATCCTAATTTCTGTCTACTCAGAAGTAAGCCCCATTGTGTTCAATGGATCTTACTCCCAGGAAAGTGTGTTTAGGATTGCATCCTCAGTTTGTTCATGAAGTTTTTTGTTTCACTTGGCATCAACTTCACAGGATAGGATCTCATACATATTCCCCCTAAAATCACAAACATTTAATTAATCAAGTTGAAGGGCTATAGAATAATTGCATAATTATTAGTTATAAAATGTAAAAAAATTAATCTACTAAGAGAAATGATTCAACATTGACTTACATTTAAAACTGACATTTAAAAAAAACTGCATGTTTTATTCATAAGACGCCTTTTTGCTTTTCTGTTTAAATAAAAAGACATGATGATTTGTAATGATTGCTGAAAGTAATTAATCATTTTTCCTTATGAAATTCCAGGGCTAAATAAAGGGTCTTGTAATTAAAGGGTTTTCTCTTGTGTAAATGGAACTTGATGAGAAAATGGGTTGAAAAATAATGTATTACCCAGCTCTCTAGAGCCCTTTCTTCTCTTTGTTATAGCCCTTCTTCCTGCTGAGAGCAAAAATCTGTCTTTCCACTAGATGCAATCTGGAGACTGAAACGTTATTGCAAGTGACACATAGTTGCTGAAGTACACTGAAATAAAATATGTATAAATTAGGTTCTTCACAGTTTGACTTTTAATATTATGCAACTTACTTGAATCTTGCCATGTTTTAAACACCTGTTTAAACATTAGCCTTCCATGAGGCCCCCCCGGCATGTCACATTGGCCCTGTACCTCTGTTATATTGTACCCTGGTACAAAATGTCTCCACTTGACCTGTACGCAGGTCCACATTTCTGTGTAATTAACTGTGGGAACAATTGTATCCGCCAGTTGTGCCAGGTGGTGCTGGGCTTCTGCACCAAATGTACAACCAGTAGCACCATAGAGTGATGAATTTCCATGTCTCTTAGTGGGCAGGCTTCAATGGTAAGGGGGTGGTCAGGGGGAAGAAAAGGAAGGGCAAAACAGGGCACAGGGAGTGTGGACCAGGGCAGATTAGTCCAGGAGGGGTTGGAGACAGTGGCACAGGATGCTGCCATATCTTAGCCCACTTTCCAAGCCACAGAGACTTGGCTTGGAAACCACAGAGACACCAATGTTCTCTTACGCTGAGGCAGGCATGTACTGAGGGCACTCTGCGCCCATGGCATGCATGACGTCATGATGCTGTTTGGAGTCATGACAGTGACACCATCATGCACCCTCCTCGGAAGGGAGCATGCTCAGCGTAGCTGCAGCTGTACATGCCCCCTGCCCCCTCCAAAAACAGCTGGGGACCACCTGACTGAGGAGGGCACATGAGCAGCAGAAGCTGCGCTGTGTGTTTGCTATTCCCAGCCAGCCCAGATGGCTATCTCCAGCTGACTTGGAAGAGCACTGTTTGGGAAAGGGGCAGTTGGGCAGGTCGGTGCACTCGTGCCAACCACTGTGTATGCACCCATGGCATGAGATGCCACTGTATAAATAGTACATCACTGCCCTGAGGAGACTTCTGGCGGCTGCTCTGGACCTGCCAGATACAGTAATGGCCATTTTGTTGTCTATGTATTGCACAGCACCAGGGCAGTAGAAGTGGGCTGCCCACCTAGATTCAGTGATGTGCTAGTAGTGTGTATTCTGCATCTGTGACAAGCGTTTTAGGCATCAGAGTTATTATTTCTGGATGGGAAATTGTTTCCTTGAGGTAATCCATCTCATCCCTACTTGCCATATTTTCCTGTGACTACAGTCCTATCCACATTTTCCTGGGTGTAAATCCCATTGACTTCATTGGATGTACTTCTGAGTATACTCAATAAGATGTACTTCTGAGTACACTTTATAGAATGTACTTCTGAATAGACTCTGAGCAGACTCCATAGGACTGGGCTCTGCACTAAGAGGCAGCTGCTAAGCCATTGTGATAAACATAATACAGATGGGCCTTTTGCCTGATCTAGAGAAGCTTCTTATTGTTCTTAACCCAAGAAGCGAGTATTGTGGAATAAACTTGTTAATAGATGTTTTATTGTTTTTAATGACTGATAGTAATATTCTAATGACGCCCAGGCATCTTTCACAGCTTCCTACATTCAGAGTCCATGCTTATTTTAAGCACAAAAACCACTTCAACAGTGCTGACATCCTGGTCACAGTATGTATGCTCTCCAAAGTATAATTGTTATAAAGACAATAATTACACAATTTATATTCTTTTTGGATCCAAATTATTGGGCGCTCTGAGATAAACCATGATGAATTTTCAACAGCCAGACTGGAGTCTCAAGCATAGCAGACAAGAAGTGCCCAAGGTTATCTTCAAATGAAGTTATATAAGAATTGTGTCCAATATTCTCTATTACAAGGTGAAGATGCTCACAGCAACTGCAAAATAATGATTTCTTTTCCAGACACTGTGGTGTTTTGCTTTGCTTTCTCCTTCTTTCTGTTCTGTCTTGCTGTTTTGTATCCAATATGTAATGAAATTTATACTTACTTCCTCGTCTACAACAGTTATTTGTGAAAAAATAAAGCTTAAATCTTTTATTTCCTAAGCTTTGATCCATGTAATTTGGAAAATGAAAAAAGAAAATGTCTGGGTGACAATTTGATTTGTAATCCTTAATGGACATTCTTAACGCATATTAAGAACTTTTTAAAAAAAATTCAAGTCTGAAATATAAAGCTGGGAACAGAAATCAAATCAATAAAGAAAACAACACTGTCAATACCTCCCAAGATGAATGCCACAGCAAGAGAAAGGTCTGGCTCCTACTGTTGGCCAGAGAATGGACAGCAGCAAGAATCCTGTCCCATCATCACTGCCAGAAAAGAAAATCTGTTCCATACCTGTTGTTGGGGGGATTGTAGAAGAGGTGGATGTTTCAGTCAGAGAATATAAGTCTCCTGTGTTGTTTTGTATAAGTATTTTTAAACTCCCTCCCCCAGTATCAATTTGATCTGAAACATTAGTTCTGGGCACCTCACTTTAAGAAAGATGCAGCCAAACTGGAACAAGTCCAGAGGAGAGCAATGATCAGTGGGATGGAAGGGAAGCCCTACGAGGAAAGGTTGGGGGTGTTCAGCCTGGAGAAGAGAAGGCTGAGAGAAGACATGATTGCCCTCTTTAGATACCTGAAGGGCTGTCATATGGAGGAAGGGACTCTGTTGTTAGCTGCCTCAGAAAGCAGAACTAGAACCAATGGGTTCAAACTGCAAGAATGGAAATTACAGGAAAAAAATTCTTGATTACTGATGGTGAGGTCGGTTCTGCAGTGGAACAGATTGCCAAGGGAGGTGGTGGACTCTCCCTCACTGGGGATCTTCAATCAGGTACCCTTCAGTGCCTAGTGCCTGCTGCCTAGTGCCTAGATGCCTAATGCCATCTAGTTCCAGTGCCTGGCGCCCACCAGTGCCCAGCCATGTCCAGGGCCCACAAATTTTATTAAAGTTTTACTCCTACAACGATGGGTTTATTCTGCGAGTTATATAAATATTCTGCTAGTTAAAATAAATATTTTGTGAATTGCCTTGAATATCTCCTTCATGGGAGATAAAAGGCTGACTACAAATTTTTAAAAAATGCAGTGCCACCCTAACATGTGGTGGAGCAGGCAGGCTGGCCTCCAGTGCAAGTTTGAGGCCACTATTGAGCTATACTGGATCAAGGGAAAACCTTACCAGTTATCCCAAGTGGATCTGCACCACCTCAGGCTGTTGTGCGGATCAGAGCAGAACAGAACAGCCTGGAGCTACCTGTAATGGCCATGAATGGGGCTTGGATCTGGCAGAAGTGGCAGATCCTCGGCTCTCTCAAATTCCTGCCCATCCACTTTCCCTTCTGCTGCCTGCCCTCCCTTTGTCCCAGAATGCTTCCTCCCCACCACCTTCCTCATGCCTATCAGCCTTCCATACCAGCCAAGCTTGTCTGATGGAATTGTACCTCTCTGGGGTACTGCAGAAGCTGGATCTAGTTTCTGTGAGTTGACACACCTCTAAGACGAAGCACATCTTTCCTCCAAGGAGGCGCAAACATACTTTATGGCTTGTAACCTTCCTGAGCTAGCCCTCAAGGGACTTGTGGTAGCCCAGCAGGCACCTAAGACTTTTTAACTGATTTGTTGTATATGTAAACAAAAGAAAAATACACACTGAGTTGGCATCCCTCCTACATGCTCTATTTTTACATTTGGATTGGCATGGCCATTCAGAGGAAAACATGTAACTAAACCTTCAAACAGTTTATATTTATCCAAGCAAAGGAAGAACATTCTCAGGGGCACATGTGAGCTCTAAATGACTTTTGAAAAAGAACATTAGACAGGAAGAGCAAGGGAGAAGAAACAACACAAGGAAACACCTTGTCAGTCTCACCAATATGAGGATCTAAAAATGAACTCTTCACCAGCATGACTGCCCACCTGTGAGTAATACACTTGAACTGTGTGTTCCTGTTTGAGTTGATGTGACCCACCAAAACATGCTCACCTGTGAGTTTCGCATGAAAAGGCAGATTAGTGCATTTGAAGGAACTTCTGCTTCTTTTTCTCTCCTTGCAGGATCAGGAACACTACCCGAAGTATTGACTTAAAAGACTCATGCCAAGACCTCCTTGAATACCACTAGGATTGAACAGGGAGACATCACCAGCACCATGTGCCTTGAATACTTGATTTGGGAGATTGAGGTTAGCTCACTGCCTGAGAGAAAAGAGCTGGTTGCAATGTGGCATGCCTGGGGCAGGGTCAGAGCAATGCTTGCATCTTCTTAGCATTCTTTGCTGGTTAGGTATACTGCACCTAACTATGGTATACTATGTCATAGTCAGCACAATCCTAACTTGTGCTGGACCAGGCTAGTTATCTTAGCCCTGCTCTATTCCCCTTCTCCGGGGTAAGCCAGAGCATCCCCGAGGATGCTTTATTGACATTGGCCCAAGGGCACTCCAGGATTTTACTGAGTTACTGTACAAATATCCTATCTGGAACTGCCTGTATACAGGGATGGGAAAACATCTGGGAGCTACTTTTTCTTCTTTCATTTTAGTTTGCCAGAACTTTCGGAGTTACCAGTATAACCAGGGTGTTCATATGTCATAACCCAAAAAAGAGGAAAAAGCACTCCCAAAATGGAGAGCACCCAAGAAAAATGTAGGACATGATAAAATAAAAGCTAAAAACACTCATATATATTGCTTTCATGTGGTTTGTTTAAACACTAAATTGCTTATTATTAAAAGATCTTTGCACAAATGCAGTTGCTCAAGTTTGCAGATGCCGCCAGAGTTTTCAATGCACCCCGTTTTATTGCAAATTTTTAGTACAAATGCAGATGCTCAAGTTATATAAATGCTTCCTGAGCTTCTCAGCCAGGCCCCTTCTTCCTAAAAGCAGGAAATTTACTTGCTTGTTATTGAAGTGTGGTTATGAGCCTGACTTCTATGAAGAAGGCTTCACAGGTGAGTAGAAAAATGAAGGATAAGCACGTTGTTCATTCTTGCTTCTCCCTACTCCTGCCTGCTTGTGTTCACATGGCATGCAGGGGCTCATGAGATCGGCCACTCAGGTTGGTTCTCAAGGAACAGCAGTCTGAGGAGATTGTGTATAGAAGAACTGAGCTTAAAGGGAACAAAACAGAGCATCCAGAATTGAGGACACTTGAAGACCTTTTAGAGGACACCTGGACAAAAGTCTGATAAAAAAGACATGTCCAGGAAATTCTGGTCATATGGTCACTCTGAGAATAACATTGCAGCATACAAGGGTGTACCTACATGCAAAATGGCCACATGTAAAATAAATAATATTTTGGTTGTTTTTAATAAGCATACCCAGCTTAGTATGGGGCCTTTATTCAATGCTCAAAGCAAGAATGAGCTGAAATTTGAACATAGCTTCTCAAAATCTAGAAGAAAACACAATAAAATTCAAGCCACCAATGTGGTGGTGGTCAAAATTTCAGGAGTTTGAGTTTGTTTTAGGAGAAGAAAAATCTGATTATACCAATAATTAATCACAAGAAATAAACTCTGACATACATTTCAAGGGAACTGACGGTAATATTGTTTGAGTGCAGGTTTTTACCCTTTCTGGCTTACTTTGGCCTTGTATTTCAATAATAAAAACAAGTTTACCAGGAGAAAAAAGCAGCATTGTTTCATACAGATACTACCTTGGAGAGTTAAAACCTCACTCAGCAACTAGCAAAGAGATTTATTTTATTAACTTTTTTTGCCGTGTGTGTTTTGCACAATGTTTAATTAAGGAGGTAATAAAAGGGCAAGCTTTTGTAAAGGCAAAGCAAATCCACCAGTAAAAATCCTGCAGAAATTAAAAAGAGCTTCTGTTAATTTTTAAGATAAGAGAAAATTTTGCTCTTTGTTAGCTCATTTACCACTGTGTTTGCTCACAGCAGAGATTCACCCTAACACTCTACTATACATGAAAGGTAATGCTAGAGGGCATCGTTATTGCTGTCTATTTTTCCTATGAACCACAGAGTTGAAAGAGCCATATCCTTGAGTTCTTTACCTCATGTGGAGAGCAGGTGCATCACACAATAGGTAAAGCCAGCAAGACCTAATCGCTCCATACAACTTGTGCAATTACATCAGGAAACATGCCAAATGAAGAAAGCAAGCCAAAGGGAATGAATGTCCCCTTCCCCGAGGAGATTTTGGCGGCTCCTGCAGCAGCATAGGATGCAGCAGTAGCCATTTTGGTGGTCAGTGCTGCTCTGGGTGCCAAGAAGCTAATAACTGGACTGTAACAGCAGTTGTATGAAATGTAATCATTGGGTTTTCTACCCTGGCAGATCATCATCACCATCATCATCCCTATACCACTTTTTTTAACAACCCAAAAATGTTTTCAAATATGCTGACATAGCATAATGAATGAGAAGGTAGTTCATTGTCCCAAAGGAACTCATTGTCTGGAAAGAAACATGAGATGGCAGTATAGAATCACTATACTGTAGTTTATATTTTCTCTCCCCTTGCTCAATGTAAAGGAATAGATTGCCAAGGGAGAAGGTGGATTTTCCTTCACAGGGGATCTTCAAGCAGAGCCTTGACTAGCACCTGTCAGAGATGCTCTAGGAGGAGCTCCTACGGTAGGTAGGGGTTAGACTAGATGACCTATTGGGCATCTTCCAACTCTGTGATTCTATATTTTGTCAAGAAATAGATTTGGTAAATTGCTATCACATTCACTCTCCTTAAAATAATGTGTGGTAAAATAAAGTCTGGTTTCCATTCGGGAAACCAGAATGTAACTGAAAGGTGACAGGATTTGAAATGGTTTATTTTTATATTCCCTTGCAGAGTACAACACTTTAACAGTAAATGTGTTAAAAATGAAATTATTTTCACTTACACACACACTATTTTATTCTTGCTCTAAATCAACATGGAATACTTCCTAGAATTGACTGAGTCAAAAAAGAGAGAAAAGGGAGAAAAACAAAATAAGGTCATCTCAAAATAGCCTACTTTACCCAAGACTTGCTTCCAACGTCCACTGAGATTCCTTTGGCTTCCAATTTGAAGAGTCTTGCTATCAGCTTCACACAAGAAGACATTGGAGACAATAAGATCACCTAGACATTTCAACCACTAATTTCTGGCCCTGACTAGTGAGGAGAAGGAAAATAACAGTTCTGTTGTAAGTCCTAATGTCTCTCAACAGTAAAAAATTATCTTTCTTCCTCACGGGCAGCGCGATCCTAACTTCATCTACATTACTTGTGCACTGATCAATGAACAAGTGGGACAACGATATATGGAGAAAAAAGTGGCACTTTATTTGCAGACAGAATACAATGGTGTCTCAGGATCCCAGCTTCAGCCAGACTGTGGGCCCACCTCATACTTTATGACCCTTGAGGCAGACTCCGAAAGTCCCAGCAAGGGTCAAACCCATACCAGCCCTTGAGTTGTTGAGCCCACGGAGAGCAGCTTTGGGTTCAGCCCTCCTTTTACTGCCCTAAGTGCACACCATAAGAACAAGATCAAGCCTTCTATCCTGCATCACCTGAGACAGAAGTGGGGGTTAGCGTTGAACTTGACCCTAGCTCCCTGTGCTCCAAAAGGGGGAGAAGGGCTTGGATGCCATGCTGCAGGTTATCCAAAGAAGAGTCTGCTCCTTCATTAGATAAGCGGAGTCATCTCCTCTATAGAAATAATGCTGTGAAAAGTGAATAGAGCAGGGATCTCTAAACTTTTTGCCAGGAGGTTGAGGGCCACCTCATCTTTCTGATACTGTGTTGGGGACCTGAAGAAAAAAAAGAATTGATTTACATTTCAAATTTGTATACATTTACATAAATGGATATATTAGTGATGGAACTTGTGAATTAAACAATGAATTCAAATCAATTCATAAACACTTTCCAGCACACAGAGGAGGCCCAGTTATACCCTTGAGCCTATCAAACATCCCACTCACTAGCCCCGACTAAAGTATAATGATTCTTTGACCTTTATTTGACCTATATCTTTGACCTTTAAGACTGTGTGATGAATCCATGTATTCACCAATGCAGTGGCCCACCTACCAAGGTACAGAAGTGAAACAAGTTACAAATTTATTTATTTATTTGATTTATATCTTGCCTTTCTTCCTTAAAAAAGGAAATCCAAAAACGTAAAAATCCACTTCCAAAATACACTTTGGTGCAATCAAAAATCTGCAAGATGCATAAAGCATTATTGCCCTACCCTTGATAAACTTGCATGACAACTCTGTGGAATTGTATTGCACAGTTCTTGCCCTTTCAAATTGCCAAATCTCATAGCATGAGTGAAGGTGGGACCATATGAAAGAACTGTTGTGTTGACCCATCAGAGATAAATGATTTGTTGATTTGGAATGGATGGCGTGAATCCAAGCTGTGGACAATGACACCAGCCCCAGGGGGCAGCTCTTGCAACTGCCTCATGACTAAAACTGCAGCCCATGCCCTATAGCCCAGCCATGTTATGGGTGAGGAAAGGGGAGAATTCTACATTTTCTCCCTAGATCTGAGGCTGACAAAAGTTTGTGCCTCCCAAAAAGAAACCTCAGTTCACCATGGGCAGAGTAGCCTGCCAAATGCAGCCTGCACGAGGAAAGACGAGTTTCAAATGCTTAACAAGACAAAAGCCTGGGAAATAAAATCCCTGACAGCTTTGATAAGGGATCCTGCCTACAGCAGCTGGCCCTGTATTATAGTGCAGTGGTAACTTGCTTAACAAGTGCCTTGCTTAACAAGCATTTCACATAACAAGCAAAAATTTTCAAGAAATCTTGCTTCACATAACAAGTTCTGCTTCACTTAACAAGCAAGCGTGCTATAGGCATGCTTGCAATGCAGCCCTGATGCTCTGCATGGAGGCTCTTTAAAAGGGCTGCCAGCCAACGCTGCTGCCTCTAACTGCCCCCAACTTCGGGGCAGTTGCCTGGAGGTGGCAGAGGCAGCTGCCGCTAACTTCCCCCAAGTGCCCCCCTGACCACCTTTAATCTCCAGCAGCAGCCCAGGTAAGCCTCCCAGGAAAGTGTCTTTGATTGAGGTCTCCTAACTAAATGGGGCTAACTATGTGATAAATGGGGCTTACTCCCAGGAAAGTGTCTTTGATTATGTTAAATGGGGATTATTCCCAGGAAAATGTCTTTAGGAATGCAGCCTAAGTAGACTTCATAGGATCATGCACACTGAATGCATGTTTTGAACTCAATTCCAGTGTTTTGTCATCATTTTTACATCCAGTTAATATTTTTATATGAATATTTTGGGGGTTGTGGAACCAAGGAGTTCAAGGAGCCCCAAGCCAACCTCCCTGCTTAGCCAGGGCTTCCTGAGGAGCACCTTCTCCTGCCTGTGTGCTCCTGCAGACTAATGAAGGTCAATGAAGGTCTTGCCTGGATGCTTCCCCTGGGAGGCGCTATTCCAAGACAAGACCGGACGTTTCCAGCTTTATGGCAATATTGCTGGCACACCAAGACAGGCTGAAGCAAGGTACTGTTCCTGCATACAATGTAGAAAAGTGGGAGGAGGAGAAAAGTAGCAGCACAGGTGCCCATTTCCAAACCCCCTCATCAGTGGTTCTGGGTCACCACCACCTGTATGCTGCCAGGGGATGCTTAATCTGGGGCAATGTGCCCAGATGTCACAACCCACAGGAGGTGAAGTCTCCATCAAAGTGAAGCAGACACCAGAAAATAACAATCACCATTTTTTCACACTATCTTACTCCATACTGGCTTAAAAAATTCCCACTTTCCTGGGATTAAGCCCCATTGAACACATTAGGAATTACATGTGAGTAGTCAAGATAGATGCCCTTATTCTATCAAGTGAAAGCTGCTCATGAGGGACGGTAATAGAGAGAAGGGAGAGTATGAGGGAAGGGAGGCCTTTATTATTGTCATTGTGGTCAAGCAATGGACACATACAGTCAACCTGCTCAGTGATGGGATTCAAAGAAATTAACAACCGGTTCTATGCCCATCTGGCAGCCACATTTTAATGGCTATTTTTAAACTTTATATGTGTTATCTCTCGTTAACAACCTGTTCTATAGAGTAGGTGTGAACCTGCTGGAGCCCACCACTGAACCTGGCCCAAGGGAGCCATAGGTCAGCCTATGTGCTGAAGGTTAATAGTAATGACCTCAAAATAGTTGTGGAGAGCTTAATTTGGCAACTACAGATAACTCAAGGCAGCATCACTTGTGGAGGGTTTGCCCTGCAGTTCTAAGTGGTCCAGAACAGCAGTAGAAAGAAATCTGCAGCTGATAGATAGCTTGTTGACAGAGGCACATTATAAGGTTCCCTCCGTTTCTGGTCCTTTAGGTTTCTGAAGCAGCAGCAAATGGATGGCCTTCAGGCCTTCATGATAGACATGAAGCAGTAAGAAGCAGAGAAAAAATATGGCCGACAACTTGCATCAGGCAGTTGCATTGGGTCAGAGCAGGCTCCAGGAAGTCTCCAGTGAGCCAGAGATTTGTTGGAGATGGGGAGATGCCCACAGGCCAAATTAGGGGTCTGCGAAGGCCACAAAATTCCATCGGGCTGCATTTTGGACTCTATGCCAGATCTCCTGCTGAAGTCCAAAAGGCCTTCTGAGGAGCAGGGAGACTGCATACATCTTCCCTTTGCCTCAGACACCACCTGAACACAACCTGATGGTGTTAGATTTGATTGTGTGGTTAAATTTGATTATTTTTATGGGGAGGATTAAAAAATTATTGTGCCCCCAGTGCTAGATGCCTTAGCTAGACCACTGCATCTTAGAGTTTGGGGGAGAAAGAATTGTATGCAGGTGGGGTACAGCAGTAAAGGACATATGTATGCCAGCTTGCACTTCAACAGGTACCCATTTGTGGTAGTTGCTCCATAGCAGCCATGAGCAGTATACTTTTGTAAAAATCAGTTAGCTAAAGGCCACTATTTTTACTACAACTCGTCTTCCCTGTTAAATGTGGCCATCCTTCTGATTCAAGCTGTAATTTTTTTCCCTATAGTCCAATATAAAGTGATATCAAAACCAAAATGTGCTCAACTCTCCAAAATAAGGCTGCAGAGCATACGGCTTGAATTTCCATTAACAATTTCCTGTATGTTCCATTTTTATTTTTCCTCCTTCCCTTTTGTACTATATACCTTGATAAGAGTGTTAACAGGGAGTTTGTTAAGTTTGTGCCTTGATCAGAGTTAACAGGAAATCTGGCAAATTTATTTTTCAGGTCAAGAAAAAGAACTTGTTATGATAGAACTTGTTTTGTTTCAATATAGACTGAAGATGCATTTAATTGCTACAGAACATATACAGTTGATGGCCACAAGCGCAAGATTGTGTGTGTTTTCCGGAAGGCTGTGACATGCAAGATGTCTGTTGTTATTAACGTCTTGCTGTAACCCTTCCATCTGTTAATCTTCTTCAGTTTGACATAGCAGGTTATTTGTAACTGAAGGCTAGAAAAGTCAAAGGATTTTTCTTTCTTTATAATAACCTTCTGCAAACACTATTCTTATCACTTCCTTTTGGAAAGAAAGAGTGAGCTTTTGTGCAGCGTACCTTTATTTGACCTTTCATTTGGGGGGAGAAAAGCTGTCATGTATTCTCTATGGCATTTTGCACTAAATATTTCCAGGAGAATGTTCAAAAATGAGCCAATGACTTTTTTCAGATGTAACTTTTTTTTAAAAAATGGTTCTGAGCAGAATCCCATGCAATCTGTAGGGATAAGGCTGATGGCAGATATGGCACAATAGGCATCATGGAATAAACTTCTTTTTGGTGTTGTAGACACATTGGGAAATATGAAATAGAAGGGTCTGGTCAAAGGCACTAAAAGACTTTGTACTACCACTGCAATTAATTATTTTATAAAACAGATCCTCTGGGAGGTGGGCAGAGGCTCCTCTGCTACATCCTCTACCAGTCCTAGGTTCGTCTACAACAGTGGTGCAACCCCAGCACTGGTGGTAGATGTTACATAAGGCATGTTTGCACCATCCTGAGGGAAAAACAGCACATCTGGGGAGGCCTGTGTCACTCTTTTGATACCACAGGGCTCCTCTGAACTCCAGCAGCAAAGCATTAAGTGCCAAGGGGTGTTGGGATGCATTTCTGGATGGAAGAGGGCAGAACAGGGGGAGTTGATTTGTCAACAGTTCATGAACAAGATCTGATATCTGACCAGTTATTGTAAATAATCAGAGACAAAGGTTGCAATCCAGAGGTGCGCTGGCACCAGCCTATCTGGTATTGCATCAGCTGCACCAGAAAAGGGCCTGGGCAAGCACAAGTCTACCAAGGGAAAGTTGCGCTGGCATAGTGACGGATGGATGTGTGCCGGCCTAGCAGTGCTAGCCAAGGCAATGCAGCAGGGGCGTGCCAGAGCATTCTGGGGCATGGCCTAGGACAGCGTAGTTAGGCCGTATCCAGACACCATTCCCAGGGCAGACATGTCCCCTCACAGTTCCTGCAACTTGTGCCATCTCATGAGCAGGTGCAAGTTAGAACAGACCCATAGTAGCCCATGGAAAGCAAAGATAAAAATGGAAGTGATGGCAAAAATTATAAGTCCTAAGCTGGCCTAAGTGCAACCTCTGCCTGTCAAACTCAGGATACAGCATAATTCCAACAGACCACTCCAGCAGCCAATTCCCTTGCTTTCACCCTACACTACCCATACTGTAGTGTTTCCATGAACCACATGACAAAGGATGGTCTCCATTTATCTTGGGTACCCTGCATTGGGGTGTGTGTTGCTCTCTTCCTTTTGCGGCTTTGGGATCAGGTCCCAAGACTGCTGCTGTGACTGGTTGCCAGGGTCTCCTGGGCTTCAGGGTGCAGCCACCACAGATGTTCCTTGTTCAGTGTGATCTGAGACAGGTCTCCCCGGGAGCAAGTCTGCCACTTACTTGGTCCCCAGTAAGCATCCCTGGGATAGCAGACTTGTGCTGCTGCCTCCTCAGCAGCAGTTAGCCTAGAGGTCTCTTCCCCCAGTGATTTGGTCTAAGTATCAGCTCAGTTTATGTCCTACTTTAGGCTGCCACAGCTTGGCCATTCTCTCTGGCATAAGTTAGAATTGTTCTTTTAATTTTCCAGTAGCTACCATAAAGCACCAACCAATTGTGGACAAAGCAGAATGTTTGACCTCTTGGGAAACTGCTTTAAATTAAGATAACTACATTATGGATTAGCTATTGATCTGGAAAGATACATATGCTCACCTCTTTGCTTTCTTCTAGCAAAATGAGTGCTGCTTTACTTAGCATAAATCTGTGCATATTGTCTGCTCAGTAATATACAGTACTATTAATTACTTAAATCACTTAGCACATTTCATAAGCCCAAATATTGCTGTCTTTATCTTGTTATCACAACTCTACACCAATTAAGAGCTGAGTTCAACTGGTAGAGAGAAACAAAAACAATGCCAGTCATCTTGGCCCAGTTTATAAGTGAGGACAGAAAGGCATCCCACGCCAGACTGGAAGTTGAAGAGTCTTCTGGGTTTCTAGGTAAGACAAGCAAAAGTGCCATGAGTAGCCAGGAAAGCTACTGTACTCACTCACTCACTCACTCACTCATTCAATCAATCAATCAGTCAATCAAATAAGCTTAATCTCTAATGTACTGATTAATGTAAATTTAATCAAATTTGAAATTTGAAATGTGAATTATTTCTTTTTTCTAGTGCCTGACAGTGCCAAAGAGAGGATGTGACCCTTCTTTTAAAATGTTTGTGTACCCCTGTCCTAAACAAATCTGATATGCCTTTCATATCCCACAGAATCATCATTAGTATGGGGAAGGGGGCCTCAGGAGATGCAAAAGATATTTGTGAAAGTTACTTTTAAGTAAGCATGCAATTTATTTGCAAATTAAAAAAAAATTCTTACCTTTAATACATTTATTTTAAACATACAGTGGTGTCACTGGGGTTTGCATCACCCAGAGGAGGAGGCCAGGGTGTCACCCTGATGATGGACCTCCTCCTATGCAGTGGGCAGGGCAATTCCCCCAAGTGATTTAAGTGGAGATGTTTCATTGCCCTGCCCTGCTTGTTGTTTAGCTATACTTCCAATAGAAAAGAGATATTCAAGGCAGTTTGTTTCATTGCATACAGCATGAAATTACATCAGTTGATTTGTTACATGATATTATTTGAAAATATCAAGATTTACCCTACAATCCAGAGTAACTATGGGAGCACAAAAGAGGCATTATGTGTACCCATAGTTACTGCACTACCTAGTGAAAACCTATGGGAAATTGATATTGCAATCCAGAGTAAATTGTTCCTACACTGGAGTAAGGACTCCCCATAGTTACTCTGGATTGCTTCCTTAGAAAATTCTTTTGTGTTGATGTGTCTCACATGTATGACCTGGTATCGTCTGCACCCTCTGCAATGCCACTGAACTATTGGAAACCCCTATAGAAGTTTGGAATTGAATGAGCTGCATCTTTAAATTAGCTATAAAAAGGTTCAACTCTGGCAGCAAAAGATAACACTTGGATGAAAGCATACAAAGATGGTTTTTGTTGTTGTTGTTCTTAGCAGGGCACTGCTATGGGAGAGTGAACTGAACTTCAACACTGACCACTATGCCAGTGTAAAAATATCATAACTTGTATAAGTGGAATTGAGGCTTTATTTCAATCTATGACCAGCCTCCGTTGACATAAATTGAGTCCAATTTCTGCCAAGAGTGTCAAATAGCTCTCAATGAGATTCATAAGAAACACTACAGATAAGACTGCTACAGCAGAATCCACACAGATAACATGACAAACTTTGCCATTCATCATATCTCCCATTCATTATTATGGTCATATAAACCTTTTATGCAGCTATTGTTCTCTACAATGTTTATACAGAATGTATTGGGAAGAATGTTATTGAAATCAGAATCAGACATAATAACAAACCCGCTACGGAAGAACAGAAGGTTATTATAGGTTATTATGGCAGGCTTTATGAAAAATTCAGCAATGGTCCAAGCCTATATCATTTCCTCCAACTGCTTGTGTGTGCCTGGTAATATTAAAAGTTATAAGTTCTGGGCAGTCACTGTTGTAGAGGATTTCACAACAGAAGAAATGAAATTAAAAGGAATTTGTTTAGATTAAATCTCTCATTTTATAGTACAATAAGCTTAGTTCAGCAGTATATATTATGGGAGCCTGCTCCTTATTTTTGAAAAGTC
This sequence comes from Cryptoblepharus egeriae, assembly GCA_030015325.1. Classification (NCBI taxonomy): domain Eukaryota; kingdom Metazoa; phylum Chordata; class Lepidosauria; order Squamata; family Scincidae; genus Cryptoblepharus; species Cryptoblepharus egeriae. The sequence continues at coordinate 31,241,199 of JAREYC010000007.1, forward strand.
ACTGGAAACTTTTCATTCTTTAATACCTGGCATTTTTTTAAATTATCTGTTAATGCAATAAACACATATTGCTTGCCTTCACATAATTTTACAACTTGACATTCTCAGTGTCAGTGCCCTGGTATCTCCTTCCATCTGTACCTCTGCCTACACCCAATAGTATACTGGATACTACTGGTATCACTATTATTGATCATCAGGAGTTATCATTACTGGGTTGCATTATAGTGCTTGACCTGGTATTTGATCTGGAAAACCCTTTTTGCCACTCTTGCCAGGGATCAGTGGGTCCTTTCTTCCATTATAAGACGAAATTATTTACCTACTAGCAAAATGTAACCATGTTGCAGGAGTAAAATACCCCCTTATGCTATCCCTCATTGTGCATCACCCCCCATTGCACACCACCCCCATTGCGCATCACCCCCATTGTGCATTACCCCCTTGTGCAACACACATCTCATGCCATGTGCAACACACACCCCATGCGCATCAACCCCCATGTGCATCAACGTCACATGCACAACATCCACTGCATGCACATCAACACCCCATGTGCAACATCCCCCATGAGCAACATCCCTACCTGTGCAACAAACCCTCCATGTGCACCACCCCCTCATGTGCATCAACACCCCCCATGTGTACCATCCCTCCCAGTGCATCAGGCACTGGACATCAAATTGGCTGGATGTTGTCAGTCTTAATTGTTAAGTATAGGACAGAAACATGTTGCACCCCTATTGACCCCCTTAAGGGTTAAATTTCTCAACACTGGTTCTTAGCGAGTATTGATATCACAGAAGAAACATCCTTCCCAAATTTCATGCTTCTTGGTCTGGGGGTTGGGGAAGAGCAGTGATCAGTCAGGGATTCTCAATGGGAAGTATAGGGAAGAAAACACGTTGTGCCCCTTTCACCACCTTCTGGTGTGAATTTCCAAAAATTGGTTCTTAGTGGATGTCTCCATCATGGAAGGAATACCCTCCCCAAATTTTATGCTTCTTGGCCCAGTGGTTTAGGCTGGGCATTGATGAGTAAGTCAATCAGTCAGTCAGTCAGTATCTACAGATAGATAGATAGATAGATAGATAGATAGATAGATAGATAGATAGATAGATAGATAGATAGATAGATAGATACTAGGACTAAAGAGGATAGGTAACTGTGGGGGTACAATTCTAGCCAATTTAAGCCACCCCAAATTGCTCCCCATTCCCATGTCTGTGCACTGGCGTAACCCACCAAGGAGTGGCTCAGAAGGGCCTTATGACACTTTTGTGATACCCCCAGGCCAGTACGGGATTGTGCTAGCATGACCTGGGGATGGGATTGTTCTATGGGAAGTGTTAACAATAGTTAAAAACAAAAGTGTTTTAGGATAGTAATTGGTACACACTCCATGAAGAAAGGCCTCTTTCTGCTTCCACCTGTGAACCCCCACCCCCTCTTTTCTCTAGTAGGTTCTCTAGTTGGGACTCTTTTCTCTAGTTCTCAGGGACTTTACAATTGCTTCTCCCTTCCTTGACTTCTCCTGCTTCTCTTCTTGCTTTTGTTTTCTCTACACCAGTGTCTTGTCTGGTACAATGGCGTAGCTAGGAGAGTGCAAGTGTTGCAGTTGCACCAGGCTACAAGCTTTGGGGGTGGGGGGGCTACAAGCTGAGTTTGACTCTAGTGACTAAAATTGTGAAAAACGGGGTCTGTATGAATGATAATACCATCAAGTTATATATTGTTGGAAAGGTAATTTTATGCAGAATGCAACGAAACAAACTGGAATATCTATTCCAATTCCAAATTAGAATATCTATATTCTGTCAAAAGTTATGGCGAAGTAATCAGGAAATGAAACTACAAAAGCCTATGGAACAAAAGTGTATTTTCTTAAGTTCCCATTTTACTGATGTTTCTGAGATGAAATTCTGATACTGTATGGAACTAATAAGGTGTTAATATGAATCAGCTTTCTGTACATATATATGCATATACAGTATGGCATAAAAATTACCCCTGGCTAATGGGGATACAGGCACTTCTAAGTGGTGCACCTCTTCTATTTAGCTGAGAAAGAACAACCATTCCTGGGTAGACTCCACACCGCTAAAATAGTCCAATGGAATGGCAGAGCCAATACAGTTGTTTCCAGCTGCATTGCAGAGCTGGGCTAAGGACAGGACCTCATCCTGTCTTGTGGAGACCTGGGTGTCAAACCCTGGCCTTCTGGTTAACCGGCACAGTGACATACCCCCAAATCCAGAGTAACTATGGGAGCACGTAAGAGACTGTACATGCACCTGTGATTACTGCACCACCTAGTGAAAACATATGGGAAATTCATATTGGAATCCAGAGTAAGTTGTTCTTACACCAGAGCAAGGACTCCCCATAGTTACTCTGGATTTTGCCCTTAACCACTTGCGCCACCCACAGCCATCTTGTGAGGCCATTATTCAGACAAATGATCATATCCAGATGTTAATTCAAACCAGGTGAACAGCAGGGAAGTTCCAACCATGAGCATGGAAAGGGTTAATGTTTTGCTCTAATGTTTTCAGTTATGGGCAGGGGGACACACTCAAAATGGGCAGATGTCAAGCTGGTCTTGACTTGCCCATCCCTGGTTCATGCCAACAATAATTATAATGCCTACTTTCCAGAGTCTGTGGACATTGGATTAGTAAATTGTTTGCACTCCAAGGGAATAGCACAGTTTAAATCTAGGTGGAGAATTCAGCAAAGGAAATCCATAGTACTTACAGTCTGATTTATTGTTTAACTGACATCAGTGCATTTCTGTGCTCCAAAACACATCAGCATGCTTCCCTAATCTGAGACTTTCCACTTGATGAAATAAAGTTTTGTGACTCCTAGTGCATAGGATGTATCATTGTAAACCATTAATCAAATAGATATGAAAATGAGAAATAATGACATGAGATGTTCAAATAATAATGGCACACATGCAGCAGGAACTTGATCTCTCAGGAAATTAAAATAGTTTAACAAATAGGCCATATTTAACTGACTGCATGATAGAATTAACAATGAAAAGCTAACCTATTAATCACACAAGAGATTGCAATTAAATTATCATTGCTAATTCCTCAGTGAAGAAGTTTGAAACAAAAGTTTTACTATCTGCTTGGATCTTGTTCCATTTAAAAACAGTACATAAATTTCATTGGTATGAGCAAACATGGTTTTCTTTTCAGTCCACTACAATGGCAGGGCAATCCTAAGTTGTCCTTAGTTTGGTGCAACTCCCTGAGCCAGTTTAAAGGTGTTGCAAACATGCCATAAGGAGGTGAATTTTTCCCCAATTTTCTTTTTTAAAAACCTGGGCATGACCTCACTTCTGGTTGTGACATCACATCGTGGGCATCATTTAGAGCTTTTCACTGGACAATCATTAGGTAAACCACTGCTTATGGCACTTTTGTGACACTGGGGTTAGGATTGCGCTGTTACAGCCCTAATCTATGCCCTCAAAATGGTGGCATACTGCTAGACATGGCAGCACATAGGTAGATCTCCCCATAGCAGAAGTCTTTCCATTGGCAGATGGGTGCGAACCAGTGTAGTGTAAGGAGTGTAGTGGGATGGGATGGAGCAAGGCAGAGCTAGCAACTTCCCAATCCTAAACCCCAGTCCCAAACCCCCAGCTGGCAAAGCTCAGAGAGTCCCATTGGGACAAGGCAACAAGAATGATCCTGTGAGTCCTTACCCCTCTCAACTAACCAGAAGACAGAAAACAGCAGACATTGTACAAGTGGCCTTGTATTCAAGTACCATCCCCACATATGATAAAGCTGTTAACCCCTGTATTAATGGAACCACTTTTTAATGAAGGAAGAGGCAAATATCTTAAAAAGTATTGTCTTCCGAAAGTATGCATTTACATAATGCTGGTGTTTCCCCTGGTTAGTATTAGGCCATAAGAGTACAATTTGGTATGAGAAGAATTTTTCTTTTCAAAAACCCTCTTCTAGATTTTGGTACACCTCTTCTTCATTCTTTTAACCATACATTCACACCAACACTGAGAAATCTGTTTCTTTGAAATTTTATTCACTCAATATGCAAATAAACCATGAGATAATAAGAGGATTTTAACATTAGGGTTTGAGCCATTGGAATAATCTCATTACCTCCAGGATCCCAATTAGCTTACATGCAGATGCTTCAGCTTACCTGATTTATAACACAGCCTTTTTGTTCACTGTGAAAGAATTTAAATACTGACATTCAAAACTCACCTTCTTAAGGGCCCAACCCATCAGTGACAAGAAAAAACTCGGGAAAATCTCCTATCTCCTTTATGTTGGATTTCTAATATTTTGTACATCACGTTCACTGTTTTGCAATGCTACACATTTTTTCCAGGAATCAAAAAGCAGGGAAATAATATTAATTCTCATTATAATTCTTGCATGCCTCAGAAGAAGTTGCCACTGATTTTTCACTCTTTGGTTCTGTCTTGGAATGGGAAATGAAATTACTTCCTATTAGGTTGATTAAACATTCACCGATAATATAATACATTATTTATTGAAAGAATATTGTATTCACACCTTTCAAGTTTTAATGTCTTTCTAGAGCTGTGAAGGGGGAAGGAAAGCCTATTGAAATCAACAGGACATGGGAAACGGAAGTTTATTAAAAGTCTTTCTATAAAAATTGGCACTGAAGCATATTGTGAAATGAATTCTGTTAGGATTACAAATAAATTCTTCAGAGCTAGTTAAGATGCATTTTAAAATATGGTTTTTATTTCCATTTGTTGGTTTGCTATGTATAATGAAAGCATCTGGTTTTGTATACTGGAATCCCCTATATTTGTGTGTTCCATATTCATTTTCACAGCAGTTCTCAAAACTCACATCTATTCATTTGCAAATGCTTTACAAAAGGAGTTTTTCTTCCTTTTGCTTTGGAACAGGAACCTAGACCAGGGTTTCTCAACATTTGTCCATCCATCTCTTTGAAGTACTACCAGAAGTAACTGGCAATGACATCATAAACCTCAAGAAGCACTTTTGTACACCAACTCCCCCAACAATTCTGGGGTACAAGAATGATGAAGAGTACAATAATGACATGAATACCAAACACGGAGGGGCTTGTCTCCGTGTCTATCTTTGTTAACTAAAATTAACCCATTTTGACTGAAGTGAGATGTCATGCTTTATATCAATAGTCTTCAAAAGTGGGGTCCGGACTCGATTGGGAGTTGCAACCTCAGTTCAGGTAGGTCACGAGAGTGTGGGATCCACCATTTTGGAATCTGGCACTGGCCTTTCCTGGGAGTAAATATCATTGAACACAATGGGACATACTTCTGAGTAGACATGGAGAAACATCTCAGTAAGTTTGACAGGGAGTCCTGGACAGATTTTTTATTTTTTTCCCCAGCACTGCTGGAGGAAGAAGGGGGGAAATTGCCACAGCTCCAAATCACTTCTATGCTCTCACTGGATGCTTACAAAAAGGTGACTTGGATTTTGCCCACTGCCTTCTCTGTTCTTTCATCTGCTCATCAGCAGTGCAGCATGCAGCTTGCCTCCTCCATATTGCTCCTATTTCCAAAAAGAAAAGGGAACGCAACATGTATCATTTTCTGTCACTGGAAACTGAAGTTGTATGGAATGAAGAGGATGTGTGCTTTGCTTCTGGTAAGTAAATTGAGGGGAATAGCAGAGAGGTGATGGGCTCTAAATTGCGTGTCCTTGACTATTTGGTGCTTTGTTAACGCCAGGTAGGTGGAGAGAAATGACTGGGGTTATGGCAGATCCCCCCATCCCCATTCCAGCAGTAGTGTTTGTGAGAAGGGGGCTGCTGCAGCTGCAATCCTCTTCTGACTTGCTTTCAACAAGTTGTAAGACTATTTGAGCTCCCAGTGAGAGCTGCAAGCTGGAGAGGGCAGTGGATTGTCCTTGGAGAGGGCAGTGTCCTTCTGTCCTTCTGCCACCCCTCTGAGGGTAATGCTCCACACAGCTGCTTTAGGTTTGTTCATAGAAAAACAGGCTCTGCATATACTTTTAAATACCCACGAAACATCTGGAGTATATTGTCCATTTATAACAGATCCAGAAGCATATTTCTGTATCTCCAAAACCATGGGTTCATGGCCCACCACATGGTCCCAACCCAGGCATCCCATAAAGCCGGAATTGGCTGTACATGTCTGGCTTTTGCTTATTAGACTGGACCATCCTGTCCAATAAGCAAATGACCAGCCATCTGGGGGGAGTGGAAAGGTGCTTGGGGGCACTTAGGGGCAGTCGCAGTGCAGCCAAGTTTCGGCCGGGTAGGCAGCCATCTGCTTCTGGGGCCCCACGCCTGTCACGTACCTCTACTTTCTTTTTCCAGTGCAACCATCCCGGACCAAGACTTGGGCTGTCCGATAGAGACTGGAAGCTGTTGCTGCCACTGCCTGCCTGTCCTGGGTGCCCTTCTCTGCCCATCTGCTGGTTGTGCCTGAGATCCTGGTCTGGACAGATGCTAGCTGCACCACCAAGAGAATATAGAAGTGCACGCCAGGGGTGGGGTCTGCCCACAGCTGGAGCCTGCCTTCGGAAGCATTGCTTCCAAAATAGCAGCTTTGCATGCATGCACAGCCTACAGTTTAGGCTGCATGTGCATTATTTTTTCAAAAGGCTGCCTGGCTGGCTGAACCTTGGCTGCACCATGGAAGCCCGAAAGTGCCCAAGCACCCTCCCACCAACCTACCAGCAGCCTGCCCAGGGAAGCCCAGTCCTCTGTCTACTCAGAAGTAAGCCCATTAAGTCAATTTAAGTTAATTTCACCATTTCCTGGTGAAAATCTGGACTTTTGGAGGCCCTGTCCTACTTTTTGGGTTCCAGCATCTGGTAACCCTGTCCCAATCCTAAATTTTGTGGGTCACAAAACTGACAATTAGACTAGACTATGTGCATCTAAATTAAAAAAAAAATTGTTACTTAGGGGGAGCAGTAGAGCCAAATAATCATTATAGCCACTGAAGATTGATTTGTTGGTAAAGCTTTCCTTCTAATGGTTCCTGATGCTAAAAATTTTGGGAACTACTGCTCTAGGGAGCAAATGACTATCAATATAAAAGCACCATTATCTTGAAGAATAAGATGCTTAAAGCATGCTGTCCATGCTTTCTTTAAACAAGACCATTACCAGATCCAGTTAACATGATTTAATATCAGACCACAGGTAAATGAAGCACAATAAAGATTGAAAAAAAGATCTTAAATTTTAGGACAGCTACTTTGTCACAGGATGCCAATTCCACCCAACTTGTCTGATAGTGAAGCTTACAATATATTTAAGTAATTAACACAAAATAGAAACAATGGAATTGAAAGAGACGTTTGCTATTCCTACAAGATAAAGTAGGCAAAAACCTCTCCAACAATTAATTAGTTCAGCGCCTGAGGCTAAAAGAAGAGAGAATTTAAAACCTTGCTGGCAGAATTTAGGTTTGAAACTCAATCTAATGGCTGTAGCCAATGACTTGTATTTGAATTTGAATTTGATTTGTATCTGGATATGCTCTCTGAGACAAAGGGTGAAATCCAAAGTAACTACGGGAAGTCCTTGCTCTGGAGTAAGAACAAGTTACTCTGGATTGCAATATGAATTTCCCATAGGTTTTCACTAGGTGTTGCAGTAATTATGGGTGCACATAATATCTCTTACGTGCTCACGTAGTTACTCTGGATTATGCCCATAGACAATCCAATTAAGGGCGCAATCCAGAGTAACTACGTGGAGTCCTTGCTCTGGTGTAAGAACAATTTGCTCTGGATTGCAATATGAATTTCCCATAGGTTTTCACTAAGTAGTGCAGCAACTATGGGTACACATAAAGTCTCTTACGGGCTCCCGTAGTTACTCTGGATTGTAGGGTAAATGTAAACTGAAATTAAGAGAGGAAGGCATGGTAGGAAAATTATAAGTATCAGTGATCCCTAAATTTACCTGGGCCCCACATAGCCTTTCTTTTCCTTGCTGGGCTGGGTACCACTGTCTTGAATCTTTCAAATTCTCACGAAATCCAACCTGGTGGCACCCAAGTCAAATGAGATTTGAATGCCACCATCGTGGATATTGGAAAGTTTAATGTAAAAAACCTTGGAATGTGTTCTATGGGGAACATGTAGGAGGTGTGACTGGTAACATCCTGTAGAACCCCTGTTTGCATGCTGCAGTATCTAAATGTGTAGCCCCACATACTTTGGGAAACCCTGACCAAGCACCTTCATAATAGCCAACATAACTTCTTTTCATATGCAACCAGATTTTTTTTTTGTACTTATCCTCAGCAATCCATTGCTCTTTCTAAATAGCTGTTACAAAAATATAGATCTTCAGAGTTTATCCCATATGGTAATGGGGTCTACTATTCTGGATCAGTGTTGCCATTTCTTGGCCTAGGCGTAGGCAGGTGACTTTGGGTGCAATCCAGAGTATCTACGGGGAGTCCTTGCTCTGGTGTAAGAACAATTTGCTCTGGATTGCAATATGAATTTCCCATAGGTTTACATTAAGTGGTGCAGTAACTACAGGTGCACATAACCTATCTTATGTGCTCCCGTAGTTACTCTGAATTGTAGGGTTTGTTCAATACATGTATCACATGATGTTGAGGAAACTGGCTAGTTTTGAGGCAGAAGCTTGACACCAGGAAATTGTTCTGCAGGGCAACTCTAGAATCCACATTCAGATGAAACCTTCCATGATATGATTGTCACATCTGGCATCTGAGCATGTCTTCTGAGTTTCCAGTGTGAGCAGTTGCAGGTTGGCCAAGCTGTAAGCAATGACACTTTCTGGCTCTGTTGTCTCAAGACAGCTTTATCAGCTTTCAGACTCTTATCCAAAATTTATCTGTCTGTTCCTACTTAGTATTTTTCCAGCAGCTGTCTGCTCAGCCACTGTACCATGCCTGCTGCTGGTCTAAAAATGAAGATTTATAATAATAATCAGTAATCAAAGAAGAAACTGATTTCATTCACCAATTCCTCTTTGGGCTTTGATTCAACTCTGTTTTATTCATCTTTTTCCTAGATTACAATTTCACCATTCTGCTTATTAAAAAGAGGTCCTTCCTTGTTTGTAAAAACAAGATCAATACACATTTCTGGAAAAAAAAACAGTTTATTTGTTTCCCATACCTTAGGTAAGATTAAACAGGAGGAATGGTTAGTACAACTACTAGACATTGTGTGGAACAAATAGGTTCTGCTTGCCCTGAGCAAATGGAATGAGTGTAGGCAAAGATGTTAATCAAGAATTTGTGGTAGAAAGCTTACAGAATGTAATCATTGACTTCAAGTTAATAAGACTTAGAAATAATGATGGTTTGTTGCTGAGGAACTTTATTCTTTGCATAGTCGTAAGGAAATGAGGAATCCAAAATAGAGCAGGCAAAATCAGGTAGAGATCTTGTTTCATTCCTGACACTGTCCAACATCAGAACATCAGAGATTGTCAGAACAATTCAATAGGGCTAGCTGCAACATCATATTATGCAGCAAATGCTATCACCAGGAGTGGACAACTGGGGGCCATTTTAGATCAGAAATGGCAGCAGAAACAGCAGCCTGCTCTTAGACAGCTCTGCAGAGGAGCACAGATAAGGTGGTGGGTAATATTACTCCCCTACTTGGCAAATCTGCCCACCTGTCTTGTCTCTTAATCATTACAGTGCACAAGCTCTCTTCTCAGGCTAACCTGTTAACTAGCATCTGAGATCACAGAACCCTAGAGTTGGAAGGGACCTAGTAGGTCATCTAGTCCAACCCCCTGCCTGTAACAAGAAATCCTCCTAGAGCATCCCCGACAGATGCTTGTCGAGCCTCTGCTTGAAGATCTCCAGTGAGGGAGCGTCCACCACCTCCCTCGGCAATCTGTTCCACTGCCGAACTGTCCTCACTGTCAGGAATTTTTTCCTGATATCCAACCGGAATCTCCTTTCTTGCAGTTTGTACCCATTGTTTTAGTTCTGCTTTCAGAGGCAGCTAAGAACAGCTAAGATCTTGTGCAACATGTATAAAATCCAAGTATAACTGGAGATCCAAAATGCAGACTCCCATAAACATCAAGGTGGTACAATGAGAATAACTCAGAATGAACAGAATTCCTGTTCAAGCTCAGCTGATTTCCTACACAGCTGATTTCCTACACAGAAGCTGCTTTTTTATTTTATTTGCTATTCTGAGGCAAAATCCCGTTACAGCCTTTACAAGGGTAAAATTCAAGCTACAGTCCTACGCAACTTGCACAAACACATTTTTCATCAGGTATCTACATCGATATTTTGTTTATAGAGATATGTTATAAAAAATGAGTCTTGATGCAAGTTTTGTAGGGCTGAAACTACCATAACTTGAATTTGATATGGTGCACAATAATGTTAGGTTTCATTTTATTACTGGGCAGCATAATAACAGCTTTTTGCAAGGAATTGTATGTCTTTTGATGACTACTTATTATAGAGACAGCTGCCTCCACTCCTGTTCCATCCCTTAGTATCACTATCTGGAGAAATCTGTCATGACTACTCTTGCTAAAGTAATGGAATTTTCACTTTTACCAGTAGGATGAACTTTAGAAAGTGTTTAATCAGAGATTTTATGCTCTAGAGGACCTTCAGAACTCAACTAATTTGGAAAGCTGATATTCTGAAGCCAAAATAGCAACTTACTTATTAAAGGCAATTATCTGTACAGGAGGAAAAAAAGCTTTCAAATCTTTTCCTTTCAAATCTCAAGTGGTTAATGCATGACTCTGCATGAATCAGAGGGATTCATTTGATTCCCAAGCAGACCTCCACCCGAAAATTTAATTTCTAATTCTCCAACTGCTATTTCTCCATAATACAAAAGAGCACTGACCCGAACCCTTTTACACCCCATTTAAAATTAGCCACTCTTTTGTTACATTAATCTTTTAAAATAAATTAAATGTCTGAACATAGTCCAGAAAGAAGTCTCATTTATTTTGTTTATTTATACATTTATTAAATGACCAGTGTCTGAGTTTAAGGATGTACTGTATTTTGTCACAATTTTTTTCTTTATAGCATTAAAATTCTGAGTTTTCCTTTGAATCACACAAGTCAAGTACTTCATTTAAAACTAAAACTGAAGCCAGAAACTAAGCTAAAGCAAAATGAGTAAACTGGAATTAGATATGAGATGTAGATCAGGTTTTACCCTCAATAAATTAATTTTTAAGAAAAAATCCCTTTAAAACTCAGATCGCTTCTTCCACTCTCCCTATTCTCATCACCTACCTATAAGAAACAGTCTGCTCCAAAGTTACTCTGAGGTATTTGGGGTGATGAAAGCCATGTAATGTTGAAAGCCAGTTTGTATGTATGTTGAAAGCCAGTTATGTAATGTTGAAAGCCAGTTTCTTCCTTGGGCAAAAATGTATCGATTATGGGGCTAGTTTATGATTTATGATTTATTTATGATTAGAGTTTCCAGAAGTTTGTGACAAGAATTCAAAAGGGCAATTGGGTGTTTGACAGGTTTCAGAAGCAATATTACTTTGAGCACAATCCTAATCATGTCTACTCAAAAGGAAGCCCCATTTTGTTCAATGGGTCATAGTTCCAGGAAAGTGTCTTTAAGATTGCAGATTTTTGAATTCAGGTGGAAGATGCCCGCTGGAACATATGTTTGAAAAGAATTTGCCAAGCCAGTTCGTTGTGAGTCTTCCAGAATGATTTAGAAATTCAGGGAGGATGCCATCAAAACTTGGTGCTCTGCTGAACTTGAAACTGTTGATGGCTGTGTCAATTTCATCTACAAAGGGCAGGAGAACTCAGTGCCCATTGGAGCCAACTGTTGAAAGTCTGAGAGCACTTTCTTGATGTGCTCTATCACCCTTGGGAATGTAGAGAGGGATAGAATTCAGGAGGCAACTTGGAGTTACACTCTGTGTTTGTCATGCAGATTGTCTGGTAGCTCCCAGTTTCCTTAACAGACTCCAGGCTTTCCTGCTGGATTTGCTTGCTAAAATTTAATGAGGTTGTGAGTTGTTCCCATGTTTTGTGACAAGCTGCATCCAGGCTGTATAAGGGTGAAATCAAGAGTAACTATGGGGAGTCCTTGCTCCAGAGTAAGAACAAGTTACTCTGGATTGCAATATGAATTTCCCATAGGTTTTCACTATAGTGCAGTAACTACAGGTGCACGTAATGTCTCTTATGTGCTCTCGTAGTTACTCTGAATTGTGCCCTAAGAGATCACCAGCAATCAGCAATCTCTCTGTTGCCACTATGTAGAAAAGCTTAGTAAAGTTCTGCAGTCTCTTTGTTCCATCCTGGAATATATTCTTTTCTGAATCCTTGAGGTATGTGTCTTTTAGCTGAAGCAAGTACAGCTCTCATGAATCTATGGTAATGTTGACTTATTGGTGGAATCCACTATATGATACTGTCAAGGCTTTTGGCAAAATTTGGCTGATCGGCTTTATTCCATCTGGGTCTAGGTGTAGTGCAAATTAGGGGAATGTATTCCAATTTCAAGCAAAATGGGACAATGTTGACTGTGAGGAAATTTGTCCAGTATTTCTCTAGTTATGGGAACTGGCTGAAAGTTTGGGCCTTCTGAGACAAAACACAAATCTGGATTAGTTATACGTTCCCAGGCTGCAGATTGAAAAGTGCCCTTGTCTTTGGCATCAAAAAACAAGTGGACTTTATTTGCAACAGCCCAGTCATATAACTGTTCACCTTTTTAATCAGAAGATCGATAGTTCCAATTTACATGGTGACTGTTAAAATTACCTGCATAAATTGCATGGTGTGGTTTGGCATCCAAAGCATGCTGTGGCCAGGACATCTGAGGTGGCATGTATATGTTCACTATTGTGAGATCACCTAGTTTTTAAACAACTGCATATATATTTTTGTTGGTGGATGTTGACAGTAGAGAAGTAGAAAATGTTATATTTCTTCTGACATTTCTTGTATGTAGCTGTGCTGTAACTGTGGTGGTACGTGGCCACCAATAGAACATTTAGTCAAACCTTTATATCACAGGTGTCAAACATAAGATGTAGGGGCCAATCTGGCCCATCTCAACATTTAATCCAGCCCACGAGAGCTTCTCAAGCTATACTTTCCTGGGAATAAGCTACATTTATTCTGAGTAGACATGCATAATATTGGACTCCAGCCCTTGGGAAACACCATTAATGCTAACTTCAGCTCTCTGAAGTTTGACACCCCTGATTTAGATTGTCAGTAAATTGTTAGATAAATTATAATTTAGGAATAGGAATCTGGTATACACCTTTAGATACTTAAGGATCCAATCCTTCCTAACTTTCCAGTGCTGATGTCGCTGTGCAAATAGGGTGTGTGTGTGTGGCATCCTGTGGTGGTGGAGCTGTCATGGAGGCCTCTTCAAGTTAAGGGCATCATTTATCATGGTGCATGCATGCAAGTCTCAGAGGAAACCAAACAACTTTTTCAATTCCTGAAGAAGATGGAATACCTTAATAATGCAATACCACAGACATGTGGGCTGTGGAGCCAAGGTGAGGAAGCTTCACCTGAGCCCTTGGACCACCTGGATCTGAGCTCTCTGATGCAACCCGAGATGTTCTCCAGTCATGTCAAGGAGCATTTCCAAGGCCTACAGAGGCTATATATGTCCTGTTAACTTCAAAAAGCTCCCCAGAGATATTTTAAAAACATTTCCAGTTTTCATCAAAAACCAAAACCTCTTGGAGGTTTTCTGAAGCTTGCAGAGGCCACATGCAGTCGCCGCAGTGCTCAAAGAGGCTCTGGATGCAAGTCTGCAAATCTAGATGCAGATTTTTTATAACAATCAAATGCATGTAACTTTTTAACATTTTTAATTACTAAAAATTCTTTATAAGCACCAGTGTTTCATATTAGAAGCACCAAGAAAAATTCTTTACATAAAAATAATACCTCTATATTTCAATATAATTTTTTGTTACTATCATATAAGTGATCTTATCACCCTTTCTGAAATACTGTATCTCATTTAGCCAACTGAGATTTACAAAGTAGAAGCAGGCAGCTTTGGAATTACATGACATTCTTTTTCAGAAAGTGGTTTCCAGATTGATAACATTTTTGTGTGTGTGCTCTGCAGCATTGTGTGATTTAATGGTGATACAAATTGAATTCTTTCTGATCCATCCCTTTGCGACCATGGCTGCAATCCTAAACATGCTTTCCTGGGAGCAAGCCCCACTGACTATAATGGGACTTGCATCTGAGTAGACAGGCATAGAATTGCATCTATTGTCACTTTGCCTTTTTGTCTTGTCTTATCACCGTGTACATGTTAAATCTGTGCAGGCTCCTGCGTTAATCCAGAGATAAAGAAAGTAGCATCAGTAATGAGATGCACACTTGTAAGCCTAGCTCTTGAAACAGACCATTCATTATCCTATGACTGAAAATGTTGGCTAAAATAAAAAGTTATAATTAAGCTGTTTACATGTGTGAAGTGCTCCTATATAATTAAAATATGCCAGATTTTAAAAATCTCCCATACACTTTAAGGAAGATGGGGGGGGGGGGGGGGAGGAACAAACACCAGGCATTATGGGCTTCATTACAAAGAGCCTTGAGTAAAAAAGCATTAAAATAAGCACTGGAGAAGAAGCTTTTGATGAATCTCTAGGGTCACAAAGCATTGCCAAATAAAATATATGATTTGGGCTGCAACTGTGGATTAGGGTCTTTGATTATGCTTTTAGGAGCAGGCAAGTTTACATGGGAAAAAGTGTGTTCTGTGTGTGGTCAAGTAGCATTCATGATGCCTGATAAGGACTAGATTGATGTCATTAAGTAGGAAGTTGTATCATTAAGCAAAAGTGTTTATCACTTAGATTACCAAATTTTTTTTGTATCACCCAGTACGTTCTGGGTAAAATCCACCTGGTACTATAGTTTGAATAAATGCTGCATCAAGTTTCAGTATAATTATTTTTATTATTTACTATAGATGACTACACATAAGTATAAATGATAACTATAACTGATAACAACAAATGACATGCAGGTACAGGGCATAGGCAGTTAGGAGAGTTATTTTTGTATCATCCAGTATATTCTGGGTAAATTCCACCTGGTACTCTACAACCTTGCTGGTACTGGATGCTATAATTTGAATTTACAGAAAAACTTTTTCATGAATTCAAAAAATTCATGGTTTTGGATTTATAACTGTCTAATTAGCAGTAAAAAAGTCATAAATACTTGTCAAGTGATAACAATAAATTCCATTAAAAAAACACAACACAAACGTCCTACCAAGTGGAATTCACCTGGTTGGTAATATAAGGGTTATTTCTTGTCATCACTTGCTTAGGAACAGAAGCCCATTAGCTGCAACTGACAAAAGAACACACAAGTCTTGATCATAATCTTGGTAGTGTGTCAGTGGTGGATGAAAAATATGCATAATTTGCATTTCAAATTTGAATAAATTAATACACTAAAGATGGAGTTTATATAAATGCATCCATGTTACTAGGCTTAATAATAACTGAGAACTGTAATACATGCATGCAAAGAAAACAGAAGAGAACCAGTCTACTAATATGAGTAGTAGAGTTTCTGTGTTGAACCAACACATTAATAAAGTCCAGAAAGGGGAGGGAAAATGTCTCAAAGCCACTCAATTAATAAGAGCCAGGAAGTGGAGGAATAAAATATCAGTGCCATTTCCCCCCAACATGTATAAACTCATGCCAGCACATTCACAGAACCCAAATCTCACCCCAGTCTCACACCTGTCTTTCCTGAAAACCTCCTGCTTTCTGGATGGGCAGGTGTTTCCTTTCTGGATGGGCAGGTATTTGGCAGAACCTTCACCACAAGCTCTATAGGGCCAGATGTTGTGAAGATCAGTCATGTTGGACCAGCAAAGGATCCAAGTGCCCATTGGAGACAGGGGTTTCCTCCACAAATTGCCCATAGGCCAGGGTTTGAGCTCCACTGATCTATTGGAAAGTTTATTAAGTTTTATAGGTGATAATTATAAAAATTGAGAGTGGCAATAACAGCAATAAGAAAGAAATTAAGATAAAAGGAAGCAGATGTTAGATGAACAGCACAATCCTAACCATGTCTACTCAAAGGTAACCCCAATTGTGTTCAATGGGTCTTACTCCCAGGAAAATATCTTTAGGATTGCAGCCAAAGTGAAAGAATTTACCAGATTTGTCAAGTTGTTACAGATATAATGAGAAAAAGAAGTGTTGTATGGTTATTTCAGTGGCATTTGGGGTAAGGGAGTGCAATGCTTTGCAAAGCATCTTAATGTGCCCTGGTAGCTGTTTTTCCCCTTTAATTCTAGAGACATTTCAAGCAGCAACAGCAACACAGAGGATAGGAGGTTATTTTAACTGAAATTATGTTTTCATATGCAATCACAGTTTCCAGAATAGTACTAAATATTAAGTCGTGCTTTATTCAACTATTATTGTAGAATGAAACAGATTCTTAGTTTAAACTCATGAGTCAAATTCCTGAACAAAAACAAAATTGGCTCCATTTAAGGCAGGCCCATGGGACTTCCCTTCAGATTTTCTGTGTCTCTGTCCTTTGAATAACCAATTGCTCATGCTTTCTTTCAAGGAGAACTAATGTCACTGAATACAGAAGAAAAAGAATTGAATTCCAAATGTATTTTGGTGCAGTGAGGATACCCACAAAATGGCACTGATTTGAGAGCCATTCCTTTTATCCAGTTAAGATCTAAATGGTTGTTCTTTGTGGTTTGCAATCAAAAGTTGCCCAAAGAATTGTGGTGCCAAACTTTATGGTGCCCCAGAAGGCTAATGTATTATGTCATATAGTATTTGTGCTCCAGAATACTACTTATCCATGTATTTCATTGCTATATAGAGCTGGGTAGTATATAATCTTCTATTGTAGGTCAGTGCCCAACTTAAGCTGACTTCTTTGAACAATAAAACAAAACTGAAACATATGGATTATTATAGTCCAAAAACAAATATACCACACAGCGCTTTTTGTGATAGAAGTAAATTATACATTGAAGGAATCAGTTATTTTTCACAGTGCTCATGTTACAAACCCAACAGGAAATCTGGGATCCCAGCCTCTAATAGTTGTTATATGGCTTTCTTACCTCCTCCCATCCATTCGGAAAAAACTATCTGTGGGGTTCGGGACTCAGCTCCGCCCACTCAGACCTGCTGGAGACCTAACAGGAGGTCCATCCCAGAAGAAGCAGCACCTGAAGGTATAAGATGCCTCAGTAGGTACGGGAACACTGGGGGGTTTGCAACACCCGAACCCCAGTTCCCAGAGCCAGTCTCTCTCTTGCCCAGAGGGCACTCAGCTCTCATGTTTAGGCTCCACCCTCCTCATCCTCGGCATCTCTTCCCCTCTTTATTGCTGTGCCTGATCTGGGATGGACCCTCCCACCTGGTTCCATCTCCCTTAACCCTTGCGGATCCCTCTGTCTCCCCCGTGCCTTGCCTTCCCATACCAAATCAACCTCTGCCTGCTGCATCCCTTCCCCTGTCTCCTCAAGCCATCCGAGGGACTCCTCGGGGCTTTGCTGTTCCCTTCCTCCACTTGCCTCTCTGGTTCTCCTGCCTGCCTCTCTCTCCTTACTCGCAACATGCTCTCTGCCGGCGCTGGGACCCAGCAGCTTCCCTCCTGCCTGCAGCTCCTCCCGCCCGGCCAGGGGCACGTTCCTGTACTTTGCCCCGGCTGGGGGCGGCAGCTGATCGCTGCACGCCCCCCTGAGTTGGCATCCCTGGGGATGCAGAATGTCCTGTGTCCCCTCAGCTGTCCTTTCTGGCCGGACCGCCCTCCTACTATCTCTCCAGAGGGGCCCCTGGGGTTTTACCTCTTCATCCTCGCTCTGCTCCCCTCTCCCCTCTGTGGCTGATCAGGGTAAGGAGGGGGCCTGCCCCCAACACTACCCAACCAAATTATATACATTTTTGCATAGCTGAAATAATAGTTACACTAGACCTGGATGGTAAAATAACATAGGAAATGCTGTTTTTTTCTAAATTTTCTTTTGCCAATGCATCATCTCTTCTGTCAATACATGTTATTCTTTCAAACACCCATTGGCCTATATCCTAAAGTGAAATTAAGCCCTTGCTCTGGAGCAGTTAAGATGACTTTCCATAAAATAACACTAGAGCAGGGGTCCTCAAACTACAGCCCGAGGGCTGGATATGGCCACCCAGGGTCCTCAATCCTGCCTGCGAGCTCGTGCCTCTCCTGGCTGGCAAGGGGGCTCAGGGGAGCCCATGCAGCACCACCGCGCAGCAGCAGCCTCTCCCCTTGGGGGCAGTATGCCTCTCCCCTGCCAGCCTGGGGGAGTTTAAAGCCACCCGCACTGGTCCTCCTTGCCTCTGCAGCCTCCCCCCAGCTGGCTATGGGGTTTAGAGACACCAGAGGCTCCAACAGACCCCAAAGGTAAGCCCCCAACCCCAAAGGTGAGACCTCAGGGAGTGTTTTTAAAATGTAGGGCAACATGTAGGATGTCCTCAAAAGGTCATCAAGGTCCTCAAAAGTCCAGATTATAGTCCGGCCCCTGACAGTATCTGAGGGACAGTGAACCGCCCCCTGTTTAAAATGTCTGAGGACCTCTGCACTTGAGGGTGACATAACTGTGTGGACCTGTAACTGCTATGGATTTTGCCCAATGGGACTCCCATCTGGTTTGCTTGGGCTCTCTTTTGAAGCTGAATGACATGGTTGGGCCCATTCCTGTCCTTCCCATGCACTCCAGGTTTAGCTCATCATATATATCCAGGAAAGGGGAAGTCTTTGAAAGGGAAAGAAAGTTCGCTTATCCCTCCATAAGCGTCCTGCTCTGCACCTGATCTCCTCAGATTTTGCTGGTGCATGTCCAAGAAGTTGTCATGTTTATTATAAATTAGCTCAGCAAAATTAATTCATTTGTTTATGTCTCTAATGTATTAATTTACATAAATGTATTCAAATTTGAAATTTAAATTAATTCATTTTCCCCCCGGTCCCTATCACCGTGTCAGAGAGATTATGTGGCCCTCCTGCTGAAATGTTTGCCCATTCCTGCTAGAAACCACTGACACCATACAATAATAATAAACATATTTTCCTAAAATCTCTGAGGCTCCGAAAACAAGAAAGCAGGAGAGAGAGAAGGACTTTTTAAAAAGCAATGCAATATTAAGGTGAAAGGAAAACAATGCCTTAAAATCCAAAAGCCAAATACTGACATATATGCTTGTTCAAGCGTACACAATATCACCTTAACATAACTTTCTTTCTCAAAAAGAAATGTTGGTAATTATTTGTACAGGTGTGAGGCAGTTGTAGACTGGGATTCAAATAAGACTTCTCAACATCTTAAAACATCTAAATAACCTGAATAAGAATAGCTTGAAATGAGTGCAAATCAAACTCAGTCCCAGTAGGATTTGAAGCTCCAGCCTGCGGATAAACAAAATTTGAAGCAAGACAACTGCTCATCTCAATAGCAATCAGGTCTGCAAAAAGTTTGGGATTGATTAGCATCTCTCTCCGTCTCTCTGTGAGTGAGTGAGTGAGTGGTTAGTTTTGCTTGCACCTATTTTCTCGACAAACTGTGATACAGTCTTAGGAAATGTTTCTTAGGGCAAATGTTTTCATTTAAAGATCTAAATTTGCTGGATCACACCAAAGGTTTCTCTAGTCCAGCATCCTGTTTCCCTCAGTGCCCAGACAGACACTTCATGGAATCCAGGAGTGAGATATTTAGGAAATCAGCCCAATTTGTTGTTGCTTCCTAGCAGCTGGTCTTCAAAGTCATGCTGCCTCTGAACATAGAGGTAGCTTGGGCATAATGACCAGTAGTTACTGATAGCCTTTCTTGAATTTCTTGCTGTCTATGTGAGTGTGTTTGTACATAACAAAATTCATGAAATGATTTACATAACAAAATGAACAACAGAAACAAATTGTTGCCTGATCCAAAAGGGATCACAGTCTAGAAGAAGAAGTGCCAGCAGATGGCCACTTCAATGGTTGTGATGTTGGACTGAACAACTTGTTCTCCCTCTGATTAGTATATGATGAGCACTACTTGAAATGTGTATATTTGCCTAGCTCATAAAATCTTTTAAACCTAGGCTTTAACCTTCCCATTTTGCCAATAAAAATAAAACGAAATGTTCTAAGTAGAAACCGTGTGGGGGGCCTGGTTGGCAGTGAGGAAACATCCAACAGTAGATGTTGGGAAATGGTAGCGCTTAGGGGGTAGCTGTGATGTTAATAGGGAGTAGCCTATCCAACAAACAGAATCTGAAGCAGCCAATTGAACTGGAACTGTTGAGACAGAGATATTTGCCAACATGACACAGAAGTTATTGCTGCAAGGAGAATAATTCATTGCATCCAGGTACAGACTTGGGTGTCTTTCCCAACAACTGTTCTCGGTGGAGAATGAGAGCATTACTCTAACTTGGAACCATGAACTTCCACATCTCTCCTACAAATAACCTCTTATAAACTTGTTATTCTTGATATCTCTAGTAGGAGTTCACAAGGCTCTTTGGGCCTTTGGTAAGGTTGACTTGTCAAAGATTCAGAGGAGTAATTCAAGCTGCCAGAGGAGTAAGCCTTCTAATAGGGCTCAGCCATGGACGAATTTCTCCCCATAGGAATCTATGGGTTCTTTGCCTTCAAGCAGGCCTGGGGCATGTAGCACTCTGGATCTGTGTTGGTCTAGGCCTCTAGGTCCCTGGAGCCAGATTCATGGCAAAAATCTGATCGACTTGAAGCAGCCTATAGTTCAAAGCTTCTTAACATTTTAAAGGTTACTTGTTAACTCAAAGGTTACTTTGTTAACACGAAACCTTTGAAGTACTAGACAGCTTTGAAGAGCTATTCAAGCTGAAAAGTTGGTGTCTATTTGTGATGCTTTTTTCTCTCCACGCCTCACTAGAACTCATTTGCACTGGCACTAGCAGAAGAGATCACAGATTATTATCACTACATTGGGGTACATATATTTACAAAATGCAGCAATACAACACAACAGATAAACATTACATTACTGGCACAGCCAAACAGATTCTGCTTAACTATTGAAATTGGTGGAAGAGGTGCCTTGTTTGAAGTACATTTTAATAGATGAAACTAAAATGCAAACAGATAATAAGGGGTTTATCTTTCATAAAAAAATGAACTATCCCTGATGTCTATTTTTTCCACACTCAGATTAACATTCTCACCAAGCTTTTCTTGATTAAGGGTAGATCTGAATTGCTTCAAGGGCAGTGATATTTTAGTGAAAACACTGAGAAACTCTGAATGGTCCAGTCTCCCCACTTCCTCCCATCCAGCTGCATGTTGTATCCTATTTGGAATCTCTTACCATTATTTTTGCATATAAAATGCATATAACCCTTCCAGTATACAAGTAAATCAGGCCCTTGTGTCCACTGTATTCAGGGAAAGGGGATGGGAGGATTGCTTATGAGGTGTAAAGTAAAACCTAAATGCATGGGTGCTCTTATAACTGAGATATAACTTATATCTTATAATTGAGATTTGCCACCACTGATTCTAGATACCCACTGTTTTCCAGATGGGTTTTTTTAAATGAATGAAATGAATTATTTATCATTGCTGATCTATCAATGTTATGACTAGTGTTAGTGTTAAGTTAAATTAGTGGTCCCTGGAGCAATGGTGCCTCCAAATTGCCAATTGATTCCTGACCCATCTAGTTTACTGGGTGCTGAATACATACCAACTAAATATGACCCAGACCAGTCTGGTGGTATTTTGCTCAGCTAGTTGCAAGGAAGATCCCAACAGTCTTTTCAGAACAAACTTAACTGATTTTTCAGAACAAATACTGCCCTGCCTCCCTTCTAGGATAGATAAATCCTTGTCTTTTTGGGAATCCTTGTTTTTTTGCTAAGATCCATGCCTGGACACTACTACTGCCCCAACCATCTCCCAAGTGTGTTTTTAAAATTATTTCCTCCTTGTATAATCCAACATGTCTCTCTTTAAAAAATAAACTTTTGTGTTTTTAATCCTTTACCTTCTGGTAGTTGGTTGAACACAGCAAGATTCATGCTATGGTCCTTCTGGACCCTGGCTGAATGCTATTAAATTAGGTCAATGGGAAATTCAAGAGAGGCTTTCTCTGCCTTGGGCTTGTGTTGGCAGTGGGTTTCATTGATTTTGGCCCAATAGGATAGACAGGGGGAAAAAAACACATCAGTTTCTAATCTCCCCCCCACCACCACTTTTGCTATTTGTCTCTTCTGGAACATTCACTCTGTTCTTAAGAAATTCCATCCCCACTTTTTCTTACTGGGTGGCTAATATAAAAATTTCATAGTCCATTAAGACAGGGCCCCTCTGCTGTGGAAATCCCACATTTTTTTTGGTTTGGCATGCTAAATGCATATGAGTGACTTGCCCTGTTTAGAATGTGTATTCCAAGGTTTCTGAAAGGCAGAACCATATGTCTGTTCTCAGGACTTTTACTTGAAAAAAGCTTTAAATGTAATGTGTAATTTTCCAAGGCTATATTTTAAGCACAGGTTGGTACTTTCCAAGTCCATGAATTGCTCAGGACTTCTGCTTGCAGTGACTTAATTGAAGCCACCATAAAAACCTAATAGAAACTATAAATCACCCTCCATTCTATTCAATTATTTCAAATTACTGATGTATTTCTCAGTTTACGAGAACTTGGCAATATAAATTCAAGTGCCTTTAAACAACGTTCACTAGTTTATCACAGCATGTGCATGGTGGTTTTTTCACAGAACAAACCCTTCAGAAGGAGCCTAGAGTTGTAGCAGAAATTCTGTATTTGGCAGCTGCTATGCCCTTCATGTACCAGCCTAGTATAGTACTTTTAACCAGATAAACATATATCACATGAAGGGAAAGGTTGTCACTCAACCCAATTTTACCTTTGCACATGTCCCTTGGCAAGGACATAAGATAGTAGAGTAGTTTGGTTCAAAGACACACCTAGGTTAAAGACAACACCCAATGGGAATCAAGAGAAGGACAGTAGCCTTTACTTCAAACTGTGGTTCCAGGTCATGATCTACACTTTGGTAGTGTGCAAAACTGACAGGACAGATTGTACCATGTTCATCAAGAGTTAAACAAGCTACTACATGGGAAGTACTGCTACCCAATCACCATTATAGCACATCCCTTGACATTTATAAATCAGGCGACAGCCTCTAGAACAGCATTTCTCAAAGTGGGGGTCGGGACCCCTTTTGGGGTCGCCTAGAGCTTTCCTGGGGGTCACCTTAAGACCCCTGGTGCAGGGGGCCAGGTCAGGCTTGCCAGACCTCCAGCTGTAGCTGCATGCACACAGGCTGACTGACAGCCTCAGGCCCCAATTCTCTGCGTGCCTACTCTGAAATAAACCCCATTATAGTCAGGGGGGGCCTTTACTCCCATGCAAATGTGGATAGGATTGCAGCTTCAGGGCCCAATCCTATGCATGCCTACTCTGAAATAAATCCCATTGTGTTCAATGTGTGCATAGAACACACATTTCATTTGTAACAATGAAAATACATCCTGCATATCAGATATTTACATCATGATTCATAACAGTAGCAAAATTAAAGTTATAAAGTAGCAACGAAAATAATTTTATGGTTTGGGGGTCCCCACAACATGAGGAACTTATAAAGGGGTCACGGTGTTAAGAAGATTGAGAACCACTGCACTAGAGCTTCTAAAAAATCTTGAGAACTACAGCCATACTGTAAACAGCCTGATTGAATCTCTACCTGAAATTTCACCTATTTTATGCTATTCTTTGATTGTTTTGCTTGACATTTAAATGGGTCCCTTTTGCCCCTAACCTGGGCTAGAAATTGGACTGTATTAATCTAATTAAAATGTCCCCTGCAGAGCTACCGCTTTTTCATTTTTGTGACCCAAACCCTAAAGTCACACAGCTATTTTGTTAGACTTGGGAAACCTACCTCTGTCCCTATCAAACTATTTTGCCAGGAAAAAAATTGCCATTCAGCTTTGATTGTTCTGCCCTGGGCCTTGACTCTTTGATCAGCACAGAAAAAGTGAATTTTCTCTTGATGCTAAACCTTCAAATTTATTATGCACTCCTAAAATCACCCCTTTGTCTTTCCACCTTTCAACTCCTTATTAAATATACCATTTTAAGCCTCCAGTGACCTGATTTTTTAAAAATCTCTTGCTGTTTATACCAAACTATCCCCCCAAAGTGTCTCTCTCTTGGATATATGGTTGCCATAATTCTCTTCCCCAAAATCAGGACATGACCATCTGTCCCGTTAGCCAATATGTTTACACTATCCGCAAAAATCGGGATTGTCCCTGTTCTTCAGGAAATCGGGAAAATCTGCAAAAATTGGGATTGTCCCTGTTCTTCAACCCTGTTTGAATCACTAGTGAGCTGCCACTGGACTTTTTACTTCCTTATTCTATTTATTTTTATTCAGACAGCCTAAAGTTGAAAGTAACTTCTACATCTGAAATTCTCCAAAGCTGCCCCAGCTGCAGCTAATACAGAGCCTCCTGAACTGGCACTTAGGATGCAATCCAGAGTAACTACGGGGAATCCTTGCTCTGGTGTAAGAACAATTTACTCTGGATTGCAATATGAATTTCCCATAGGTTTTTACTAGGTGGTGCAGTAACTACAGCTGCACGTAATGTCTCTTACATGTAGGGTTACTTACCCAACTCCTCCACCTGTTGGCACTCAGAAAAGTATGCCCTCATCTGCCTTGCTTTCATTACCTTGGAGACACTTATCTACGCAGCTTTCCCAATGCTTGCCTCTTCTAAGTTCAGTTCAAGCCATCCCTGCATCTGAAGCGACATGCTCAATTCTGCCTGCTCTTACCTGGATTGTGCCAGCCTCTGTCCCTCCAAGTCTCGAGATAGGAAAGGAAGAAGGGGATGAAGCAAAAGTGTAAAAAGGGTTGTAGCTTTTAGTGTAGAAAAGTGTAGAAAAGAAGCTTGTAGCATCATGGGTCGTAGTGGTGTATTGATTGGAATATAAAAGTAAGGCCTGGGAGACCTTCATTTTGCTTCTTGCTGAGCCAAGAAATTTCCTGAGTGAAACTGGGCCAGTCACTATCCTTCAACCAACCTACTTCACAGGGCTTTTGTGAGTATAAAATGGTGAGAAGAGCAGTATGCTCCAGCTCCTGCTCCTTTGAGGAAGATAGGCTATCCATGTAAATTAAAAAATTAACACTCTCATGTGGATGACCTGTAGGCATTTTGGAGTTTTTAAAATTCTAATAGAAATGTTGATGCAGTATCAAAGG
The DNA here is from genome assembly GCA_030015325.1 of Cryptoblepharus egeriae. Classification (NCBI taxonomy): domain Eukaryota; kingdom Metazoa; phylum Chordata; class Lepidosauria; order Squamata; family Scincidae; genus Cryptoblepharus; species Cryptoblepharus egeriae. The sequence continues at coordinate 31,266,531 of JAREYC010000007.1, forward strand.
AAAAAGCAGATTGTATTCCAGGCATGAAAATAATTATACAAAGTGACCTGAAAGAGTTTTGACATTTGTTAATTCAGAATACTGGTTTTGACCTTCAGGGCCTAGGATCAGGATACATAAAGAAGGGATTTTTTCCATCTGTTCAATGTCAGAGGTTCTGCTCTATATTAATCCATGATCAGAAATTTAGTGGGTGAGTACAATAGGCAGGGCCCTTTTCATTTTAGTTTTGAAATGATGACTCTTGGATTCTTCATTGTTTAGTTTTTGTCCTTATGGGAAACATGAATTTTAAGACTGTCCTTGAGGAGAATGCAATATATTTGCAGCTGGACAATATTTCTACTGCTCTTTCTATGGGTCCCTTTTTGGTGAGGTCTGGTCAACTGGGTGGTTACATGTTGTTCAGAACAGTTCATACAGCTTGGGCCTGGATATTCACTGATTTGGCTTATCACTGTTACCAAGGTCCACCTTTAAATGCCTTGTAACAAGGTAAAAAAGCACCAAAATCTGATTCCCTAATAACTATAATTTCTTATATACTCAAATAACTATAATTTCTTTCCATTTCATTATTCACCATATCTAGTGGCTAAATTTGGTATAGAATCTATACCAATGCATTATGGGGACACAGAGAAGCAAGAAACCTGGAATGGGCCTTTAAAGCAATTTTTCTGGCTGAAATCTGCTATTTTTTAATCCACTGGGTGTTCTAGAATGGAGATCTTGATATAGAATTTATTTCAACAGGTTAGACTGGGCTGTAACACAGAGAAGCCATACATTTGCAGGGTTTCATATATAATTCATATTTGTCATCTTTTCCTAATGATAGGATGGCAGGTAATGATAGGTTGGTTCAATTAAGTCATAAAGCAAAGCATAAAATATAATTTTGCTATCTACAGTACTTGTCTACATACATTCTGGCAATATATATATATGTTAAATTACATCAAAACACCAGACTGCTAATGGACTAGAAATATGAACTGTACTAAAAATTACATTTGTGGCAGTCCCACTAATCTTTAACAATTTCTTGCTGCTAGTCAGAAAGCTACCACTGCAGTTTTAGAAAGCTAATTTAACTTCAATGGCTAAATAAATGAAAGCTTGGATATTGCTTGTGATTAGCAATGAGTGAGCTAGCAATGGGTGAGCTAGTTCGTGTTCACCTCTAAATGATTTGGAAATAATCTGATCTCCCCACCCCCCTCAAAAAGTCAGGAAAAGAAACACTTCCTTGGACTATGTAGTTGGGAAAAGAAAAGCAAAACATTTTGAAAGAGAAGGGAAAGGTTTTCACACCTCCAATGAATACTCCCCGTTGCTTAATTTAGGAAATACCAATGATTGGCCATCCAACCAGCTACTATCCACTTAACTACTGGGTGGCAGGACAAAGGTAGAGCCCAAAGGCAGAGCCCTGGATATTCACTGATTTGGCTTATCACTGTTACCAAGGTCCACCTTGAAATACCTTTTAACAAGGTAAAAAAGAAGATTGCCTCCTAATTCAGAGCCCAATCTTGATGGCTCATTGTGGGGCTTGAGTGGGGGCTGGATGTCACAAAAAGCTGTAAGGCACATCTATGAGCCCCAACACTGGGCCACTGGTGAAACCAGCCAAGTGCCAAAAGGCACTTCACTAGTAACAGGCAAGCACCAGTTCTCCATTGCTCAGTGATCTACGTGGACCATGGAGTGGTGGAGGGTTGAGAATAAGCAAGGGGGAGGCGTTCAGGGGCAGTGCAGAGAAAGGATGGGCAAGAAGCATGCCAGGGGATAGAGGGAAGGAGGTGGGACCAGCAGAACTTGGCTCCTCCAGATCTAGAGCCCTCATGCAGGGCTTTCCACTCTTACATGGAGGTTTTTTCTGCACCAGCTCAAAGGACCTCTTCTGAGGAAGCACAGGACAGCTGCCACAGCAGTCTGCTGGCTCACAGGATACTACAGCATCTATTTTGCTGCTGTGGTAGTCCTGGAGTCATGGGAAGCTCAGTACTGGGGAAACCATCTAAGCAGGCCTCTGTCAGTCTTGAAAGACTATGGTATCGTGCTTGGCGCTGCATACGCTGCATGCGAAGCACGAAAGCCTGGGTTGGATTGTTATGGAAGATAAGCTGTTACCCAAGCAGCAAATCCCCCCTCTCCACGCCACTGAATTAGTACAATGGAAAGGCAAAGCCAATACGATTGGATCCAGCTAGCGTCGCAGAGCTGGCCTAAGGACAGGAGCTCACCCTGTCTTGTGGGGCCGACCCGGGAATTGAACCCTGGCCTGCTGGTTAACAGGTACAGTGTCTTTACCGCTTGCTACTGCAATTAGTCATGCACATTGGATCCTGCATTCAAGAAACTGTCATCAAGCACCCCACAAAAGTAACACTCCTCCTGCAGTTAGGTTAAGTATTTTTGGGTGCAATCTACTCGGAAGTAAGCCCCATTGTGTTCAATGGTGTTCAATGGGTCTTACTCTCAGGAAAGTGTGTTTAGGATTGCAGCATCATCTGCAATTGTATTGGTTTGCAGCATCAACTCAGCATCACCTGTACTTACCCTTTCTGCCCTAGTCCTAGCCACATATATCCTGCTCCTTTTCTCTATTAATTTCTTCCACCCACTGTTCTATTCTGAACCCCCAAATCTTCCTGTTTCCTTTGAGAAGCCCAGCTAATTTACCCACATCCCTTCTCCTTCCTATGTTTCCCATTTTCTCTGCCTCTCCTCCTTCTAAGGAGTTCCTCTCTTCATAATTTCTCTCTCCTCTTAATGCCTTGCCTTGGCACTCCAGAGTAGTACATATTAGTGTTAGAAATCCTACCGAATTACAACCAGTGTGAAGGATAGTGTGAATGAGCATTATAGAACAGTGAGTCCCATTTTAATTCTTGAACATTTTTTCTAGTAAACTTTGGTACAAGCTGACCTTTCTGTCAGAAATCTTTCACCACCAAATTACTAAGATATGCAACTAGGTGTAACACACAATGTTACAAGTGATTTGTATGTGCATATCCCCTTGCAGTTGCATATTACATGCGTTTTTTTAAGCACTGCCAGGTCACATGCTTCTGGATTAACACGTAGCACAATGGTGTAGATCTGAAGCAACATGAGAACCTAAAACAGAATGTAATTCAACTGCATTCTTTCCTTTTCTTTTTCCATGATTCTGGATAAATTGAGCTGCACAGTAATTTCAAAAACAAATATTTATAGAAAGTTGGAATTGCTTAGTATGCTTAAGCAATGAACATGATAAAAATGTTTTATGAGGTTATTTTAAAGGAACAAAGTGTACAACCGTAAGCATATTAGCCCATTTACTTTCAGAATGGGTAAATATTTACATCTATTGCTTTTATTAAAAATTCTTAGCTGAGGTGGTGCTCTCCTTGCTACACAGTTCAGGGGTTGATCAGGCAAAGTGGGTCTTTGGAAGTTTTCATGCCAGAGTCCCAGTCCAAGCTTCACCTGGAGAACTTATGTCTACTTTAAGCTAGTTAGCTTCCCATTTTTCCCCAACCATGGCCCTGATTCCACTCTGCAGCACTGCTAGACTCAACCACCAGGTTAGCTCACCTGTTCAACCTACAGAGGTCCTCCTTACTCCCCTCTCCTACCAGCAGCTTCTCCAGTCACAGCAGCTCACCTTAGTTCTCGACACGTCTGGACATAAACAATCTCTGTTTCCAGCAGTCTAGCATACCCACTTCCAGTAGTGATCAGAAGTCTGTTCACCCATTCCTCCATCAACCAGTGAGTCAGCAAGTCCAGTAATCCATTAGTCCATTATTCAGTCCCACTACCCATCATTCAGTCCTCTCTCCTCCAAGGTCCTTTGTTCTGTGTTCTCAGTCTGTCCATGCTTCTTCTGCACCTACACCCATTTACCTTCCTATAGGTGTTGTCTGACCTCTGGGGGCCTTGTTGCCTCCAAAGGGCTGTGTCTGAGCAGAACATTGACTTCAATTTAAGGCCATGGTGTTACCTTAATCCAGTGATGGGATTCAGATAAATTAACAACAGGTTCTATGTCCCATTAGTAACCAGTTCTCAGAACCAGGTGCCCATTAGCCATAGAACCTGTGAGAACCCCCCCAAAGCCCACCACTGCATTATCCCCATGCTTACCTTACTTGAGCAAGAGGCCCTTTTTGACACTGCACATTATTTCCTTAGAGATTCTGTGCATTTTCATTACAGAGGGACATGGGTTCATGACTACTTCCTGACCCAGCTAAATGCTAAGATCAATTGCCAGTCGAATCCTTGAGGAAATGCTAGAGTTGTGGTCTGCAAGCATATAACAAATCTTTGATTAATTTAAGCGGCTCTAGGCAATGTTTGGATGAGAGGCCACCCATTATCCCTATGCATTTCTATGTCACCTTCCTCCAAGGTCCTATAGCAACAACACTACACTGTAAGCTACACTACACTGTAACACAACACCTGTAAGCTAGGGTTAGGCTGACCCAGGGTGACCATATGGAATGGAGGACAGTGGGAATTGAGGCAGGTTTAGCTCATTATAGAAGGGTTTAAAAAGCAGCACTTGCCATCCTGGGCTGACTCAAAGTCATTCAAAGTCTATTCCAACTTGTGCTTGAATGGAAATCAAATAAAAGGTTGAGGACAAAAGTGGTTCAGCCACCTCAGGGTACCAAGTGCTGGATCCTGACTTCACTTTTTGTTCTCCTGCTGCCCAACCATGGGCCTGCCCCCACCCATTCTCCCCCCCAACTCAAGACATCTCTTCCTCTTTCTCCCAAAGACTTCTATATTGGCCTGACTTGGATGGCACCAAGTTACTCCATCCCTTCTCCTAGCAAAGCTGACATTGGCAGCGATGGGATTCAAAGACATTAAGAACCGATTCTATGCCCATCTGAAAGCTACTTTTAAATGGCTATTTATAAACTTTATATGTCCTATCTCTCGTTAACAACCAGTTCTATAGAGTAGGTGCGAACCTGCTGGAGCCCACCACTGGACATCAGTGAAGATGCAAATGTGCTTCATGGCATGTTTGCAACACATCTGAGCCCGCATAATGGACTTGGGTCGGCCCAGTGCTCTCTCAGGATTGCATTCTTAGGTAGGGTTGCCATAATTTTCTTCCACAAAATCAGGACTTTAGCTATTATATGAACACAATCCCCAAAACTGGGATTGTCTTTGTTTTTCAGGACATAGGGCAACCCTACTCATAGGGAACAATCCTAAACAGTTTAGGTCAGTATAACTCACCTGGCATATCTTCCCATGGGAATGTCAGTGTACTGGCCTAAGCCCTCCCCCAAGAAATGGGACAGAAGTAAACAGTGATGCCTCGGTAAGAAACTTAATTCATTCCAGAGGCATGTTCTTTACATGAAACGTTCTTTACGTGAAGCGGATTTTCCCATAGGAAACTCAGACAATTGGTTCCACACTCCAAAAATATTCATAGAAAAATATTAACTGTTTATAAAAATGATTACAAAACACTGGAATTGAATTGCATGATTCAATGTGCATGATTCAATGTGCATTCAATGTGCATGATCCTATGAAGTCTACTTAGGCTGCAGTCCTAAAGACACTTTCCTGGGAGCAAGCCCCATTGAACACAATGGAGCTTACATCTGGGTTGATGTGGTTAGGAGGTTGCAATCAAATACACTTTCCTGGGAGTAAGACCCATTGAACACAATGGTTAGGAGGTTGCAATCCAAGATACTTTCCAAGTGCCTCCCCACTTTCTCCCTCTCTCCATCCTGAGCCTCTCTCTCCCCTGCTCCCTCCTGGCTAGTCCTGAGCTGCTTCCCTCTTCTCCACTGCTGTTCTCTCCCTCTGCCCAGCGGACGCCTGGCCACAGGAGGAACAGCGGGAAGTGTTGCTTTCGCTATGGACAGGCACGCTAGGCAGCCCTGACGCTTTTTAAAAGGGCTGCTGGCCAGCACGTCTGCGCAAACTGCCAATGAATGTGTTCTTTACGTGAAGCACAGTTTGTTACATGAAGCAGAATCCTGGAGAAATTTTTGTTTGTAACGTGAAACATACTTTACATGAGGCATTTGTTACATGAGGCGTCACTGTATTATGGTACTTTGGTGACACCCCCAGGTCAGAATAGGACTTATGCCAGGGCTTATGCCAGTATAAGTGGAGGTTAGGATTTCAGCACCAGTGAATTTCATGACTAGAGGTGTTTGTTTCTGGTGAATAAGTTAGGATTACGACCGCGTTCTTAATGAACACTGTGGACAAACACCTGACTAAGGAAAAGAATATCATTTTCAAATGCCATTGTTATGCGAAAACTGAATCTAATTATCCAGACCTTAATGTGGCTCTATAATCACTACACCATAGTGCCCAACCTCAAGGAATAAAGAATTTAGTATATATATTAAATGCTTCTATCTGAAAAACCGCCATGACAAAATGTCCTTTGTTTTCATGTGCAGTTGTGTTTCACTCACTTTTGCTTCATTCTTCCCCTCATGTGACTCAAACCCCTTTCAAATACTACTCCAAATATAAATTAGAGGCGAGTCAGGGGCATGTGGAGGATCATGACATGCTCCCAAGATGGAAAGAATAAACAGAATTAAGAAGAAACCTGTTTTGCAGACTCCAGGATTTTGCTTTTATGAAGCTACAAAGTTTTTTTCTATAAAAATGATTAAAAGGGGTTTTTGAAGCAAACAACAGAAGAAAGAGACCTAAAATGCTGTGATTCTCTGTGTAGAGAGACCTGTGTCGTTTATGATGTTCACAGACCCTTTGGCATCAGTAGGCCTCAGGAAACTAAATGGATTGTTCTCATTAGCTTATGAAAAGACTTGTTCATTCACTGTGGAAAGTACCTTTGAATTTTAAAGGCAGTTTTGAGAGTATAGGCTAGTACAGAGAGGCATTCTTTATCTCTACAAGCATATTTATTTATTTATTTATTTATTTATTTATTTATTTATTTATTTATTTATTTATTAGATTTGCATCCCGCCTTTCTTCCTTAACAAAAGGAAACCCAGGGCAGTTAGCAACATTTAAAACAATAAAATACCCATAAAACTAGATAATAAATACCATTAAAATATACAAAAACAAAACAAAACAATAAAACCAGTTTTAAAAAAACAGGCATGCAACAATACAATAATCTATCTATCTACAATATTTATATACCGCTTTTCAACTGAAAAGTTCACAAAGCGGTTTACAAGAAAATGAAAAAAATTAATAGCTAATTAATAGCTAATGGGTCCCTGTCCCCAAAGGGCTCACAATCTAAAATGCAAAAGAACACCAGCAGAAGCCACTAGAACAGACATTGCTGGGGTCTGTAGGGCCCAGTTACTCTCCCCCTGCTAAATAAAAGAGGAACACCCACTTGAAAGAGTGGCTCTTGCCCAGTAAGCAATTTTAACAAATTTGCTTTTCTAGTTCAGACCTTACAATCCAGAGTAACTACGGGAAGATGTAAGAGGCACTTACTCTGGATTGCTCTATGCATTTCTCATAGGTTTCCCATAGGTGGCACTGTAACTGCATTGGTGTAAAATGTCCCATAGTCTGATTATAGCCAGAGTTTAGTTATGAGTTGCTATAAAGTGTTTAAATTGTAATGTATTTCTGTGTATATTTTTTCTGCTATCTTATTTGAGAGCCGGCTTGGAACTCAAGACTGTGGTTCATTGCTGTGATTCCACTGCCAATGGCTTAGTGGTGTAAATATGCAAATGGGGGGTTCAAAGCAGCCAAGACTGGTCAAACTGGCTGATCAACACTCAGGCAGTGGACACTCCTCAAGATAGAGGTCCAGGGATGGGTGACATCATTACAGCTGAGGATAAGACTCCCAAATGGAACTAAGTCAACTCTTTTTGTCTACCAGCAGCCCAAAAATGTTACTCAGTGAGCTCTTGGGAGAGGAGATCCTCATGGGATGCAAATATACAGGAAACATCCTGACACAAGGTTTTACCTGGTAACCTGTTGTCCAAACAAGGGAAAGGTAAGGGAATGGGCAAGGAGTGAGCATATAAGGTCTTAGATTCCTTTCAGATTGGTCTTTCTGGCAGACACTGGCATGTCTGCCTACTCATGAGTAAAGCCACAATACTGGGCAATTTCACTTTTCCTTAGAGCTCAATGCATATTTTTAGTTTTAGTTTTTTGGCCGTAACTTTTGATATTTCAAACCTTTTTTTCCATTGGATTCTGCTCTTCAGTCCAACAACATATGACATGATTGGGTACTGCACACCACTGCAAAGTTCCAAAATGAAGCCAAAATGGAGGACAATGAAGCCCTTTTGGAGGACATGCGGACAGGAGGACAAATATGAAAATTTCCGGTCATAAGATCATCCTGACCTGAAGTCAATTTAAACTGCACATGTATTGGGGAAAGAGGATGTTTGTAATATTAAGACTGGGCTCCCAATGCTACAATAGCAATGGCACTATGCTACACCAGCTCTCAACTTTCTCTAACTTGATAAAGTTCGAAAAAGCTTTTCTCTAATTATGTTTTATTACATAGACACTTTTCTCTGAACAGAAAGTACATTTTTGTTCCTTAACAATGTAGCCAGGTATATTTAGTTTTGCAGTAATATTTCAAAGCAAATTAACAAGACTTCTGCTTATTTATCTTTCTCTGATAATATTGAGGAATATCACCATTTCTTCTTATACTAATTTCTGTGAAAATTAGGAAATGATTCCACAACTGCCTCTTAAATAAGAATTATCCTACATTTTCCAAATGCCCTTTGCCTTCTAACCAGCAGGTAATTTTCCAACTGTGTTTATCTCTATTTTGATATCATACGAGTACGTTCCACCATGCTCAATTTGTTTTCATTATAAAACTCAGTATCACAAATTCTCAATTCTGTAACTTTTATTCCTTTTGTAGGCCCAGAAATTTGGATTATTAGTTGAAAACAATTCAGCAAAACTATCACTGCTAGTTCTGTTGCCTTGTTAGTGTTGGGGAGTAGTAATATTTGGGAATAGTAGTCCATAACTCATTGGTTCAGTTTCCCATTATTGAAGATAATCTACTATTCTTTTCAAACTACTCCTTGCCTATCCATCCATGGGATTTGTTGAACACATTTCAGTCACTATGATGCTGGACTTTCTTCTCTGCATTTGTCCTGGTCTTGGCAAGGACTTCAATCCCTTATATCTGTACCTTGACTATTCTGCTACAAAATGGAGAATACCTTTTCTTCAGCTAAATTTCTGTAGCTGAATTTCTTAACTGCTTCTTTATTGTATATTTTGTAAATTGTATATTTTGTATGTTTGTTGTATATTTTCTTGTATGTTTTGTAAGTTGTTCTATTTAAAGTGCTTATATTTATTATGATTTCTTATTGGTATGTTTTAATTTGAAAGTTACCTTGATGGTCCCTAGAACAGATTTTTTTTTAAAAAAAGCATAACATTTAATTAGTTAATGGCACAATCCTAACATGCCATTGACCTAGCAAAAGTTTTCCTGTGCTGGCTCTGAATGTTACAAATATACCAAAAAGAACTCACACAAAGTGATACACCAGCTTGTTAGGGTCATATCCATTCCCCATACCAGCCAACACAAGTAAGTTTGCACCAGACAGCTCAGGGGTAGGAGAGGATCACAGAAGGGACTTTTAGAGGTGGGAAAGACTTTTGGGGGGGGCATGTGGAGGGTTGAATGGGAGTTGGGACAGGCCCAGTAGGGGGGCAAACAGAAGTGCACACCACATCCTAACTCCCACCCCTGTCCTGGGCACCTCTACATGAGCTTCCCAGATTTGTGCCAACTATAGAGCTGGTGTTGATCTGACAAATCTCATGGGGTGGTGGTGCTTTATCTAGGGTAAGAGTAAAAAAAATCTTGCCCTCAGATTACCTCCAGTTGATCCTAATCTGACAGGATCAGGCTGTAAAGCTGCAGTCCTAAACCTGGGAGAAATCTCCATTGAGTAGCATAGAACTTACCACTAAGTAGGCATGTATAGGATATCGCTATGAAACCAAGGGCAAAATCCAGAGTAACTACGGGGAGTCCTTGCTCCGGTGTAAGAACAACTTACTCTGGATTCCAATATGAATTTCCCATAGGTTTTCACTAGGTGGTGTAGTAACTACAGGTGCACGCAAAGTCTCTTACGGGCTCCCATAGTTACTCTGGATTTGGGGGCAAGTTTGATATGCTGTTCTTGTATTCTCAGAAGGAATCAGCTCTCTCATCTTTACAGGTTTTTCTGTTTTTCTGCTATAAATTGTTTTCTTTACAAAGTGTTGCAAACTAGAGAGCTCAAGTGTCATTGGTCTCAGTAGTGGTCTACACGAGTGAAGCTGTTTTACAGTTATTATGCCCTTTTCATGAAATAATAATCCAGCATTCAAGGGTTCTGGTGATTTCAAAGGGGATAATCTGTTTCCAGAAATTATTAAAGGAAAAACTACTGAGAATACATAATGCACAATAAAAACAAGGATTGAGAACACAAACTTAACCTAGCCAACATTCTCTGAGGGAATAAATCACAGCCACAACTGCATAATAAAATCCATCCCTAGGAAAAAATACAGGGCTTAGCTTATCCTGTAAAAATCATACCTTAAAAAGTAGCAAGATCTATCAATTCCTCCTGCCAGGATCAGCTCAGGTTAATCATTTTAGAGAGATTTGTTATTTTTCAGGCCTGGTTAAAGTACTGTACTTGTGCCATAAAACATGGTCCTTTAAGAAATGACATTATAACTGAGTTGGATAAATGTCCCAAATATCTGGAAGAAAAGTTTCTCTGTAAGCTTAGCACAAGAGGCAGTCCTGAAGCCTGTCACATGAGACGAGCTTTTGCTGGTCGAGTAACTCCTAGAGGAGACCTGTAAGTTTGACATAAAGACGAATCAATGAGTAGTTGCAACATGTCAAAAGTATAAGGCAGGGGTGTGTCAACCAGCCTGGGAAGAAGCCCATAGCAGTCAAAAGTCCCAATTGGCCAAGCCAACAACTGAACCCTTAATACTGGTGATAGTGGTAGAGGGGATCGCACACAGGACTTTTCCCTGGCATTGGTATAAGGTATACTGGGTTTGAATTGGGCTTATTAATTTTCACACTTGCTATGAATTATGTTTGCAATCACAACAGTATTTCCTTTAGGAGGCTGAGTGCATGAAGTTAATTCAGCTCAAGGACCCCCAATGGACATACTACACATCTGTTGAGATCTTTAGGGGATACTCTTCTCCATGTTCCTTTGTTGATGAAGTTCAATTGGTATGAATGTGGTACACACCGTCTTTTTATGAGATTCCTTCTTTTAGGTGCTGAGATTCTCTAGCTGTGAAATTCCCTGCGATGCTTTGATTTTATTGCTTCGAATTGTAGTTTTGTTTTGTATTTTTTCAATTCCATGTTGTCAATTGTCTTGGGACCAAAAGTGACAAATGTAAAAAAAAAAAATAGAGAAATAAAAGATGAATAGAATAAATGCAGCAAGACCGACTTCTTGCTGAGCTCACCTTATACTTTTATTTGGTCAAATGAGCAACAACAGATGTTGGAAGCTATGACCTCCTGGGAAAACAATTTCCTGTAAAGGTTTGATTTTCTATCTCCTGTGATGCATGCTGCTTTCGATATCACAGTAACATAAGGGAATTGGCCAGTACAGCAAGGTTGTAAAGTTTGTACCATGGCAAGACTCGAGTCGAGTCCCAAATCACTGCTGCTCACAACTCAACTCATACATGAGTCTTAATGGCATCCTTTATGGATGGTAGTGCATTCAATTTCTTTGTGTAATGTACAAGTACATGAAAAAATGACAATAAAGGATTAATCTTAATCTTTGCTGTCACACTTCCACAATTCCCAAATCATTTTGACATGACTCAATGTCTTTATGGTCAGGCCTGCAAGGACATGGACCAAAAGGGACTGGGAGGTGTCCAAGCTTAGCAAGGCAGGAGGGTAGGAATGGTCAATAGGATGGGACAGAAGAGGCCAGCAGGAGAAGAATTACATGGCAGCATCTAGAAAGCTTACTTCAACAGTACAACTCAATCCAAAGGGGCCAGTACTCACCACAGGTCATCCCTATTTGACTAATTTTTAATTAACTGCTAAGGGGGGTGGTGGAGAAAGATACCAGTACTGAGTACCAGTGAGTACCATCAGAGAAAGCCCTACACAAACCTCACATAGCAAGCACACCCAGAAACAGACAGATTTGAATCTGCCATGTGAGGACTTATTTACAAGTCAATGGTCTCAGACTCAAGTCAGCGCTGGACTCAATGACATGCCTGACTCTTGAGTCTGCAAAAAAATCAACAACACATTTTTTTTGTTACTGGGTCTCTAGTCATCAGACTCAAGTTTCCATCCCTATAAGATGGTGTTGAAAAATTCCTAAATTCCCACAGAAAGGTTATGACTCAGCAGTGGAATAAAATACACTATGGAGGCCTTGGTCCAATCTGGTTAAAATGCTATGAGATGCAGAATTGAAAAAGACAATTCCCTGACACATTGAGAACCAAAGGAGATGTCCATCACTGGACATTGAAGAGGGGTTTTGCCCAAAAGGCTCAGACCCATTGAATAGGTTAGAGTGGAAGGTGTAGTTTCACATGACTCTCCATGGAGATAATAATTTTGAATAAGGCTAAAGGAATGGGATTGATAATAGCCCAATTCTTTCCTCTGCCACACAACGGGATCCAACAGTGTTGAAAAGGCTTCTGGTGCATCCTGTGCAGAAGAAGCAGCTGTCAGGCACCTTTGGATAAAGGAACATTTTCCTTGCCCTGGGATAAGCCACAGCTCTTAAAATGGGGCTAATCAGGCTTGCACTAGCAAAATACTTAGTGCAAATCTGAACAGTCCCATGTCAAGAAAATAAGCCTGGGAAGAGGAAGAAGTTATCATAGTTTCTTTCTTTCTTTCTTTCTTTCTTTCTTTCTTTCTTTCTTTCTTTCTTTCTTTCTTTCTTTCTTTCTTTCTTTCTTTCTATCTATCTAATCTAATCTAATCTAATCTAGCTGTAGATATTATCTACAGTATAGATACTCCTCCCAGGACTGATCCATCTCTCACTGCCATCCACCACTCTGATTCACCCATCCCCACCTTCACTCCACCCCATCTCCTCTGCCAGTCTATGAAGATCTTACCTTCTCTGGAGGGTACAGATCTTTGACATCAGCAGGTAAGTGCAGGTCTTTGCACCTGTGCTAGAAGCCCTGTGCTGCTACAATAAACCTTACGGAAGTGCAATTCTCAAGAATTTCAGTCCAGGACCCCATTCTGAGTATAAACTTTTCAGGACCCCACCCTCCCCCCAAAGTGATGTTATGGCTAGAAGTGACATCAAAGCTTCGCCATGTCTACTCAGAAGTAAACCCCCTTGTGTTCAATGAGCCTTATGCTGCAATCCTAACATTTTCCTGAGAGTAAATATTATTGAACACAATGGGACTTATTTCTGAGTAGACATGTTTAGGATTGCACTGTTAATCCCAGGAAAGCAGCCTGAGTGCCCTATTCCAAAATGACAGTACCCAGTGCCAGACTCCAAGATGGCAGTGCCCAGCTTTTCACAATCCCCCTGAAATAAACTTGCAACTCCTCAAAGTAGTTCTAATCCCCACTTTGACAACCACTGCCTTACAGCATGTTTGTCACAGTGCATATATATGTCCCACTGTGGAGGATTGTACAGAACTGGACCGTAAGTTCTTCATTTAGAAAGAAAATTTTAGTGAAACTGTCTTCAGTACATTATGAGAACTGTCATACTGCATTTCATGAAACTTGGCTTTAATATATTTACAAGTGGATCACAATTTTCACGTGTCCTTTCACATGTTCTCTGTATTATCTGGTTAATTATTGCAATCCATAGTTATTTTAAAAAGTTATTGCCATTAATCTTTTAGTAGTAATGTCACTGTGAATAAAAAGGATGCACATAACCCATACAGGAAAATTATACAGAACCTTTTGTTGGATTCTCTCACATAGACAACCTTTCACTGGCTTTGTCAAACTGTAAAAATCCAAATATGTAATATATAACATACTGCTATTTTATACTCAGCACAGCAGTAATGTCAGCAGTTGAGAATGTTTCAAGCTGTTGAAATACAAGCAGGCCCTTAAAAGAAGGCATAAATTAGTTTCTGAAAAAATCCAGTCCTCATGCTTTGGAGTGGCTGTTAAACTTTTTATTTCATTATTAATTAAAAGTTCCCTGTCACTTGTGCACCCATTTTGAGATTAGAGTGTTCTGTAATTAGAACCTGTCTGTGAACATATAATTTTTGAAGAAATAATATAATCTCTTTTAGTGGTCGACTTTTCCTTGCCTATTAATCTGTCACTGAAAAATCATTTCCAGTAAGATTTCCCTACATATAATGTGCCTGGTTTAATTTGAAAACAACACACAAGTTTTGTACTGCAATTGCAAAGATGTGATTTCTTTTCGGGATATAATATTTGGGGAGATGTTTTACACATGCACACACACATACACATAGACAAGAGAGAGAGAGAGAGAGAGAGAGAGAGAGAGAGAGAGAGAGAGAGAGACTTATAGCATCCTTTGTTTTTACACATGCATACACACATACACATACACAAGAGATTGAGAGAGAGACTTAGGACACAATCCAGAGCAAATTCAGCCTGCTCTGACCTAACTGCACTCTCCTAACTATTCTGTATCCAGAGCAGAAAGTTATGCTGAATCTAGAGAGTCAGGAAGCCTGGGCTGCCCTAACTGCTCCAGAGCATGCTAAGTAATTGACACTAGGGGAAGACTTGCTCCTGAGGAGATACCCCTCAGATCACACTGAACAAGGAACAGCTGTGGTGCCTACAGTGGTGACATGGCTCTGCACATCACCTGGTGCGGAAGTCTGTGCGTCATCCCTGGGATGTGCGCCCCCCCTACTTGGACTGCGCAGTCACCAAAGTTGGTGCCTGCGCAGTTGTTTCTGAAGCCAACTGGCTTCAGAAAGAGTACTGCGCAGGCACCATCTCTGACACCTGCGCAGTACTTTTCTGAAGCCTTTTGGCTTCGGGGGAGACTGCAGGTGTCAGAGTTGGTGCCTGTGCAGTACTCTTTCTGAAGCCATTCGGCTGCCGCTCCACCTCCTGAGTGAGGCCGAATGGCTGTGCAGAGGCGCGGACTTTCTCTGCTCTAAGGAAGTCTCCTCTGAAGCTGTTCGGCATGCTCAGTGTGTTTCTGCGCAGTGCACCTCAGATGGCCGTTCAGGCCAGCTCCTCAGACAAGTGGCAGCTTCTGGCTGCTGCTCCGCCTTGGAGCAGGCCTGAATGGGGGTGCTGATGCCCGGGGCCTGCCAAAGGACAGTCAAACTCCTCCAGCACATCACCCCATACAGAGCGCATCACCCAATGCAGCCCACACCAGCCGCACCAGTCTGGTGACGCCACTGGGTGCCTGCCTTATAAGGAGTCCCTGATGAGATGCCAGTACATTCTACAGTGAATACAAGGGACTTCTTGGAGTGGCCTGCTTTATCCTGAGGTTTGTGGGCAGCCGTAGTTTGTTCCATATCCTGAGGTTGAGAGGCAGGGGTTGCACCTAGGATGGCCAAGAACTCAGATTTTTGGTCAACACTGCCATTCTTACTCGGGCCTTATCATGGACCCCTGTGGGTCTACTCATGACTATACCTGCTCCTGAGGTGGTATAACTCTGAGGGCTGGAAGAGGGCATTTCTGCCTTGGAAACAGGCTCTGGATACAGAGTAACTGCTCTGCCCTAGGCAATGCTAAACATGCCCTCAACTTGCCTCTCCTGAGCTGCTTAGGCTGCCCCAGTTAGGACAGAGCAGGTCCACCTCTCTTAGGGCACCCTATCTTGCCTTGCTCTGCCCTAAGCCTCCTTCAGAGTAACTGGGCTGGAGCATCTTGCAGTTGCTCCAACCTAGTGTTAGATAGGGCAACCTAAGGGCTCTTATTTGGACAGATTAGTTGCTCTGGATTGTCCTGTTACTGTATATCACCCTTTTGTTTTTACACACGCATACACACATACACATACACATGAGAGAGAGAGAGAGAGAGAGAGAGAGAGAGAGAGAGAGAGAGAGAGACTTACCATATAGCACCCTTTTGATTTCACACACACACACACACACACACACACAAGAGATTGAGAGAGAGAGAGACTTATATCATCCTTTTGTAGCTTTAGCCCCAAAGCCTTCCTCTACAGAGGATAGCTAGGCCCATTTGCCATTTGTTCTTCTACATTTGGCCATGTGGACATGTCCCATGAGAGAGTTGCAAAGTGAAGCAAGTACTCAGGACCAGCGTTAATAAAGGGATGTAGGAACCAAAGGAAAGGGCCCAAAATCTTATATTTCCAAGTCTTACCTGAACTTGCTACCCAGGCAGGGTGCTGAGTTCATTACCATGGGTGCACATTAGTTACAGCCATATGCTGTATGCTGTGGACTGAAAAATGCCTAACCGTCTGGGAGGATACTGACCTCCTACCTTCACATCAGGATATCTGGTAGATTTAGGGCCCAAAAACTTGTTTGACTGTTGTCAGCTTCACTGTATCCTGTTTTGCCTTTCCCACTGCCATCCTGACCGGCACCATCACTACCCATCCCTGCTGTGTTTCTCCCCAACCCTATCCCTCTGGGACATGGACCACAAGAAACATTGTACTCTCTGATAAATTTGGGCACTCTGCATGTGACTTTCCATAGCTGGGCCATAGAAGGGGCAGAGGAATGTTGATAAGGCTTAGTGGAGAAAATATATTTTCTTTAATCTTCCTCAAACTGCTGACTTCTAAGTAGCTTTCTGCAAGTCACTCCATTTTCCTGAAGGATGCAATATCTCCAGATTGAAGTTTGCATTGCATAGCCTTTGCAAGATATATAAATTTATAACTAATTTCCCAGAGTTCATGAATGAACCCACCACTTTAGTCCTGGGTTGCTCTAAATTCAGGCACAGAACCAGAAGCAATGAAATCAAATTTTATGTTTATCAAATGTATTTGTCCTTGAAGATAATCATAGAATCATAGAGTTGGAAGGGACCCAGTAGGTTATCTAGTCCAACCCCTGCCTGTAGCAGGAAATTCTCCTAGAGCATCTCCAACAGGTGCTGGTCAAGCCTCTGCTTGAAGATCCCCAGTGAGGGAGAATCCACCACCTCCCTTGGCAATCTGTTCCACTGCCAAACCGCCCTCACCATCAGGAATTTTTTCCGGATATCCAACTGGAATCTCCTTTCTTGCAGTTTGTACCCATTGGTTCGAGTTCTGCTTTCAAAAGCAGCTAAGAACAAATGAGCCCCTTCCTCCATATGATAGCCCTTCAGGTATCTTAGTCCCTTGTAGGGACTGTGTGCACAGAGAACTAATGCAAAATTGTATCAACATTCTCATTGGAGTGTAATTCTGTTTGCATGATACACTCCACTGAAAACAGATGAATGTGACATTTAGGGAAAACCAAACCTGAAGAAATTAGAAGAGAAATTGGGATAATTTTAAATTTTTTTTCACAAGGGTAGAGGAGTGGGAAGTAGTGGGATGGAGTGTGTGGTGTCCAGCTGTGGGGGGCACTGTAGGTGGGATATTTGGAGATGCTGCACGGGGCCTGTGGCACTTAACTTGGCTTAAGAAGAAGGAACGTGCTTTGCACAAGTAATTTTTCTGGTCAAGTGTTTAACATTCATCTGTCATGTAACAGATTGATAACACACTGATGAGTAGTTTGATACCTTCCTTATTCGTTCACGGTAGTTAGTAAGAGCCCCTCATCTTTTGTACACCCAGAGGGGTGGTACAAATGGCTGGTGTAATGTGTTTGGCAGGTGGAGGGTATAGCACCACCCTGATGCAGAACATGGTGATTTTCCATGGCCATGGGTGATAGGTGACTGGTTGACTTGCACTTAGGCTTCCTGGGGCCTTGTCCTGGGGCCTCCTGGAGTCTCCATCAGGATGGATGTTTACCTCTCCTCAAGGCTTCCCTTCTCTGGAGCTCTCCTCCTGCAAGCTGTTGAGGTAAACCTGCACCAGCTATATAACTGGCACATTCTGAGAAGAAGGAGGGAAATGCATTGAGTTGCAACCTTCAGGGCTTACGTTGCATTTACACAAATGCACAGAGCCTGGGAAATAAACAAGATGAGCTGGAACTTTTAGCAAGTGAAGGGAAATTTGATTTGATAGGAATAACTGAAACTTGGTGGGATGATTCCCATGACTGGAATGCAGAACTGGAAGGCTATCAGCTGTTCCGGAAGAACAGAAGTGGCAAAAGGGGAGGCGGAGTAGCATTATATGTCAAGAACGTATATACCTGCTCTGTAATCCAGGAAACCGGTCCGGATACCCTGTGGAGTGTGTTTGGGTAAAGGTTAGGGGGAAAAACAAGAAACAAAGCATTGTGGTGGGCGTCTACTATAGACCGTCAGGCCAAGGAGAAGGAGTAGACGATGTCTTCTTGGAGCAACTGGCAGGCATTGCAAGGAAATATGAGGTAGTAGTAATGGGGGACTTTAACTATCCAGACATCTGCTGGGAGACACACTCAGCCAAACATGGAAACTCCAATAAATTCCTGATGGGCCTGGAAGATAACTTCATGGTCCAGAAGGTGGAGGAAACAACAAGGGGAGGGGCCATCCTTGACCTGATCTTAACTAATTGTGATGAACTGATTGACCGGGTCAACGTGGCGGGAACTTTAGGGGAAAGCGATCATGAGCTGCTGGAATTTAGAATAATGTGGGAAATAAAAAGAGTGCCGAGTGAAATGTGTACATTGGATTTCAGGAAAGCTGATTTTAACAGGCTTAGAGGAGTCTTAGGTGGAATCCCATGGGTTGATGATCTAATGGGGAAAGGGGCCCAAGATGGGTGGGAGCTCCTTAAGAGGCAGCTTCTACAAGCACAGTCAGAAACAATTCCCATGAAAAAGAAAGGGGGAAAAACCTGAAAAAACCAGGTTGGCTCCACAAGCAACTTGGGGATCAGCTGAAGTTAAAGAAAGAGAAGTATAGGGAATGGAAGACTGAAAAGATCACCAGGGAGGAGTACAGGCAGATAGCCCAGTCTTGTAGGGAGGGGGTCAGGAATGCTAAACCTCAGTATGAGCTGAGGCTGGCCAGGGGAGTCAAGGATAACAAAAAGAGCTTCTTTAGATATGCCCAAAGGAACAGGAGGAGAGACAAGGGGGTGGGGCTGCTCCTGGACAAAGATGGACAGCAGGTGTCTGGAAACCAGGGAAAGGCAGAGCTGCTCAACTCCTACTTTGCGTCTGTCTATTCTCGGAAGGAGGGCTGTGCAAATGGGGGTGCGGGATCATTGGCTGATGCGGGGATGTGCTTGCATCCCCAAAGAGGTAATGAAAACATGGATGGTGCAGAACAGCAGATTAAGATTGACAGAGAACTGGTTCGTAACCACTTAACTGGCCTAAATGAATTCAAGTCATTTGGACCAGATGAGCTGCATCCTCGAGTTCTTAAGGAACTCGCAGATGTCCTTGCAGAGCCTCTGTCGATCATCTTTGAGAAATCCTTGAGGAGTGGAGAAGTGCCACTGGACTGGAAGAGGGCAAATGTAGTCCCCATTTTTAAGAAGGGGAAAAAAGAAGACCCGGGAAATTATAGACCAGTCAGTTTGACTTCAATCCCGGGCAAGATATTAGAGCAAATCATAAAACACACAATTTGTGCACATCTAGACAAGTACTCGGTGATCAAAACAACACAGCATGGATTTACCAGGAATAAATCTTGCCCGACAGATCTGATCTCCTTTTTTGATCGGGTTACAAGCTTACTGGACAGTGGCAATGCTGTGGATGTCATTTATCTTGACTTCAGCAAAGCATTTGACAAGGTCCCACATGACATTTTAATTGGGAAGTTGGAAAAATATGGGCTAGATGAGGCAATCGTTAGGTGGATCTGCAACTGGCTCCATGGCCGCACTCAAAGGGTTTTAGTAAATGGTTCTGTGTCAACCTGGAGGTCGGTTTCAAGTGGGGTACCCCAAGGCTCTGTCTTGGGACCGGTTCTCTTTAACATTTTCATTAATGACTTAGAGGAAGGGATACAGGGGAGCCTGATCAAATTTGTGGATGACACCAAGCTGGGAGGAGTAACAAACACAACAGAAGACAGGAGAAACCTCCAGGAGGATCTGGATAAACTAGAATGCTGGGCTGTAACCAATAGAATGAATTTCAACAGGGAGAAGTGCAAAGTTCTGCACTTCGGCAAAAAAAAAACAAAAAATACAGGTATAAAATGGGGGATACTTGGCTTGGCAGCACAACATGTGAGCGGGATCTTGGAGTCGCCATGGATCACAAGCTGAACATGAGTCAGCAGTGTGATGTGTCTGCAAAGAAGGCAAATGCCATTTTAGGCTGCATTAAGAGGACTGTAGCTTCCAAGTTGCGAGAAGTTCTAGTTCCTCTTTATTCAGCATTGGTCAGACCTCACCTTGAGTACTGTGTTCAGTTCTGGGCACCTCACTTTAAGAAAGATGCAGCCAAACTGGAGCAAGTCCAGAGGAGAGCGACAAGGATGATCAGTGGGATGGAAGGGAAACCCTACGAGGAAAGGTTGGGGGAACTTGGGATGTTCAGCCTGGAGAAGAGGAGCCTGAGAGGAGACATGATTGCTCTCTTCAGATACTTGAAGGGCTGTCATAGGGAGGAAGGGGCTCATTTGTTGATAGCTGCTTCTGAAAGCAGAACTAGAATTGGTACAAACTGCAAGAGAGGAGATTCTGGGGATCTTCAAGCAGAGGCTCGACGAGCACCTGTCGGGGATGCTCTAGGGGGATTTCCTGCTGCAGGCAGGAGGTTGGACTAGATGACCTACTAGATCCCTTTCAACTCTATGATTCTATGATTCTATGATTCTATGACCCATAGGCATTCAAGGGATTTACAGTGGGGTGAAGGAAAATATTTTTCCTTGCCTCTCCCCAGCCTCATAATTGTTCCTTCCCCACAGCATGCTGTGCTGCCTATTTTTGCACTCCATGTTTTAGTGGAAGGAGCATAGATTTGGGACTAATAACCCTAGCCTGTGGTCAATATGCATGGAGCGGTAATCATTATTACGCCAATATAACACCAGAATCAAACTGAGGTAAATTCTGCTGATCTCAGTTAAAAAAAAATTTTTTCAAGGAGGGATGCAATTCTGTGCACATTTCTTAGGCAACAAGTCCCACTGAATCTGCAGGAGCAGGCTGATCTGATCCGAATGAATCTTTACAATCACAAGTTTCACATTTAAGATATGCTAAATATACTATCTCTATTCTAAAAGTGGTGCATATGGATCCTGACCTTGAGAAATATTCATGGAGTTAAAAAGGTATTTTAATAACTAGATTCAGATATGTATCAGCAGCAGAGAAATCAGAAATACAGATCACCTCCATTTCTGCCCTCATGTAACATATGAATTAGGTTATTAGACAAATCACAGCTAGACTGAAAGTCAAGAATAAAATGAAAATTGTTAGTTTTGATTGCTTCTGAAAATAGCACAATCAAACTATTTATTGAGGTTTTAAATATGGTCTTTCACCAGAAACAATCCCAATGTATATGCTGGCTGAATTGGTACATGATGCCTCAAAGGCTTTTTTAAAATAATCACACTTCTAAAACAGCAGCGTCTATGCTGGTTTGGGCAGTCGTGAGAATGGCTGATGGTCGGATCCCAAAAGATCTCCTATATGGAGAATTAGTTCAGGGAAAGCACCCTAGAGGGAGACCACAGCTGCGATACAAGGACATCTGCAGGAGGGATATAAAGGCCTTGGGAATGGACATCAACAGCTGGGAAACCTTGACCTCTGATCGTTCAGCGTGGTGGCAAAAGACCCAGCATGGCCTTCTCCAACTGGAAGAGACACTTGTTTGGCAGGCTGAAGCAAAGAGACAAACCCGAAAGCAGCAAAACCTGGGGTCTGGGCAGGGAACGGAATTTATCCTCGGTGTGGAAGGGATTGCCACTCTCGAATTGGCCTTTTTAGCCATACTAGATGTTGTTTCAGGACCTCCAATCAGAGCACGATACCATAGTCTTTCGAGACTGAAGGATGCCAATGCTAAAGTCTTTAGACCCACTGGAAGGTTAATAGTGAGGAAGCTGATTTCAATTCAAAGGGGAGGGAGAGCCATAGTCCAGGTGCCCCCACCAAGAAGGCACTGTTTCTGACTGTTTCTGACATATCCCTGACCACTTTTCAAGGTCTCATAAGCAACAGGACCCTCTGATGACCTCAAAGAGTGGACCAGATTGTGTGGAAAGAGGGGGGTCTCTCAGATATGCTGGTTCCAAGCTGTTTAGGGCTTTGAAGGTCATAACTAATATTGAAATTGGCTCAGAACCAAACTAGGAGCCAGTGCAGTTGCCTGAGCAGCAGCATGACAAGAGTCAAACCACCGAGTTCCAGCAATGACACAAAACTCGGTCATCTGAATTAGTTGTAACTTCCAAATCATTTTCAAGGGGAAGCCCCACATAGATCACATTACAGTAATCTTATCTTGATATCACAAAGGTATGCACCACCATGGCCAGGTCACAACTGAGACAAGTACGGCCACAGCTGGCACATCAACTGAAGATGGGCAAAGGGGCTCCTGGCCACAACTGACATCTTGGCATCCAGGAGGAGCAGTGAATCCAGGATAACCCTCAAGCTGTGAACCTGCTCTTTCAGGGGAGTGCCACCTCATTTAGAGCAAGGCAACAGTACAGATCCTGCATTGTGGACTTCTGAACCAGGAGGACCTCTGTCTTGTTAGGCTTGTTTGCCCTCATCTAGATCCCAACTGACTCAAGGCAGAACTCCAGGACAAAGACAGTCCCCTTAGTAGTGCCTTAGTGGAAAGGAGAAAGAGCTGAGCATCAACTGCATACTGATGACATCCAACTCTAAGCATGTTTACTCAGAAGTAAGCCCCATTCTGTTCTATTAGATTTAGAAAAAGCTAACATTTGCCCTCATCTTAAGAAAGTGTGTTTATTATTGTAGACTAAATCTCTAAATGTAGCCAGCAGCATGATGTGCCATGTCAAAAGTCAAAAAATAGTGTGCCTTGTCTAATTTAGTGCCTTGTCAGTGTGCCATGAGTGTGCCAAGTTGTGCATGGGGGGTTGATGCATATGGGGGGATGGCATATGGGGGAACTTTACTCCTGCAGTGCGGGTACGCTTTTCGCTAGTGTTCAAATAAAGGCCTATGGGCTGGTTGCATCCCACCAAAGCTCTTTATCTGACCCTTGGGCATTCCCAGTTGCTGCTGAGTTATGCTGCAGTGTCATTGCTAAAAGGGCAGCTTGCATGATAATTAAGCTCTTCCATTATCTTGAAATTATGGTACAAATTTACATATTTTCCTTTCTTCCATTTGCAACTAATTGGTTCCTAAGTAAGAAAAAAGTGCTTATTTCTGGTCAACTTGATGACATCACTTCCTGCTTAATGACATTTCCAGCCGTCGGCAGATATCATGAATGCTACTGCTGTATGAAATGAGTTGGACACCCCTGAGTTAGAAGAAAATCAATCATGAACAAGCGAAGCTGATCATGTTCAGCTAGCAGAGGACTGGTACACCATTCAGAGAAGCTGGATGGGTGACAGGTCAAAGGGAGGTTGCAGACTGATATGGGATGTGGAGCAGCTCTCAAGGGTTTGCACCCCTTTCAAATCTGCCCCTTGAATCTTCTGTCTGTCAGCCTCAAGACTGGGCCATCTCTCTGATCACCTTAATAAATAATGTACAGGATTTGTTCTGAGCACAACAGCATTGGTGGAAGTTTAACGGGAAACATCCACAACTCCCTTCTTCTTCCCTGTCCTATCACTTTAGTCAATATGCCATCTTCAAGGCTTCTCTTTTAACAAGTATTCCCTCAATTCCTTGCCTTTTTCCAAAGCTACAGCCTATCTCTGTAAATAATGCAGGAGGCACTTTCAGAATTCAAATTCCATCACATCACAGTTTTGCTTGTGGAATTACTTTGGCTGAGATATACTTTTTTATTTGGACCTGCCTGTGGACGTGTGTCTTAGATTTATCTGCGCTACCAACTGACAAGGTGACATTTTCCTTATTCGTTCTGCCTGACTTTCCATCTCTACGAGAAGTTTTGCTTCTCTCTCACTCTCTTTAAAGGGTATGCAAATAATGGTTAACAATAATGTCGGTGCCAACGATTGGCTCATTGCTCACATCACCTTCAGAATCCTGTCTCACTGTTCTGAGAAGAACAATGCACAGAACTCAGGGCTCAGTGGTGCTCTCCAAATCGATGTGCGCTGTAAACAGTCACTATACAAACAAGTCATTAGTGACAGGTTTTCAATAAGAACTTCAGATGTTTTAAGCCTTTAATCCATTCATCAGCATGTTTTAAGAGCCATAAACGTGGGTTGAAGTGGCATGCTAAAATAGCTCTTATTTACTCTCCATGAACCACTAATACCACCCAAAATCAGTGCCATATGCAAAACTTCTGTTTACTTTCAACATCTGTGAACAATAAATAATAAATGGAACTGTCGAAAGGAACACATAATGCGGATCAGTCAACTGAGTATAGGGATTAAATGAGAAACAGATGCTTTTTGATTTTCAAATGTTGCCAGGATGACACCGATATAGTTTAAGAAGACAGTAGGGACAGCTGTTCTATGCGCCAGGTGCCAGCTGCAAATATAATGTACCTTTCAGAAAGCACTTCATGTGTGCTATAAATCCTTTGTTAGTACGTTTCTCGTAGACATCAAAAGACCTTGAGCAATTATTAGAATTTTTTTAAAGCTCTGCACTTTCTGACAGTGTCTGATGGCTGGGAGATTTACAGCAAATGGCTGCTTTCAGAATATTTCAGTTATGTGCTCAATAGAAAAACATCTAATCACTACTTCTAGTAAAGGCAAAGCTACAATGCCTTTTTCAGCAAGGAACCAGGAGTCATACAT
Organism: Cryptoblepharus egeriae; assembly: GCA_030015325.1. Lineage (NCBI taxonomy): Eukaryota > Metazoa > Chordata > Lepidosauria > Squamata > Scincidae > Cryptoblepharus > Cryptoblepharus egeriae. The sequence continues at coordinate 31,291,591 of JAREYC010000007.1, forward strand.
AAGGAGAGATGAACTTCTGAGGTACTTGACTGACATATATTGGCTTTGAGCTCATTATCTTACTTGATCACTGTATTAAGGGTCATAGAGGAATTTGTGCCAGGTCTGTGGTCCAGCTGGTTCCTTTGTCTTCTGCTGTAACATATGGAATTGCTCACATATTTGAGGAGTTAAATAAGCTTATCCTTCTGTTTGGTATAACTTGGAGAATTTTGATTTGTTTCTACTGTCTGCCTACACATATGCTACTTTCAAAATGTTGTTTATGAAGTTTGGAAGAAAGTAAGATGCTATTGTACAGCATGCTTTAATGCAGATTGTTCTGTTCGAAGACCTCCATGTTCTTTCTTGCCACATGATTCTTGCACAATACTGTCAGCAGTTTGGCCACAGCTTTCTGAATGTCCAAAATCAGGATTTACCATTTCTCTGACAGCCTTAGAACCTGCTTTCTTGTTCTCAGGGTTGAATCCGTCAGGATGGTAACCAGCCAGAAAGGCAGCAACTATATGCAGGGTACCTCAGCCCTGGGAGAGAAATAGATTAATGGGCAGTACAATCCTAACTTGAGCTGGAATAGGCAGGTTAGTTGGCCAGCACTGTATCCAATGCAAGTTTGGGTCTGCTGCAGACCAACTATGGAGCATGGGGAAACATTTCTTCTTCCCCTTGGTAATGTGTCAGCAGACTCAGTGGCTATCTGGCTATCTGGATTTGCACCAGGTCTGGAGAGGACAGAGCTAAGCAGAGCTGAGCAGCCTGAGGTTGCTCCATGCCACCTGGTGAATGGGTCTTGGATCCAGCATAACTGCTGGGTCCCAGTCCCACTCTCCACCCAACTGTCCTGGGAATGCCCTCCGCTTGCCTTCCCCCATCCTGGAATGCCTTCCTACCACTTCCTTCCAATTTCTCCCTAGGTTGTGCAGTTTGGAGCAGTGCAGTGATGCCAGCACACTTACCTATCCTGGCCTACCCTTTTTACCTGATTGTTGCACGCATGCTTTACATCACGTATATGGCAGACACACTGGGTTAGTGCAAGTGGCTTGTGCCAGCAAAAGTGGAGCACTATGATCTAGCAGTGAAACAATTTTCCAGTTCTGGGATAAAGGAAAAAACATTGCCTTACTTTGAGGAGACCTCCATGATTGCTCCCTCCCTCAACTGCAGGATGCAGCACATGCCCCACTGGCACAACTATACCAATTCTGGAAAGTTGGTTAGGATTGCTCCTTCAGTCACCTTCCTTGTTGAAGGCAGACATAGTGACAGCAGGGATAGAATCTAAACGAACTCCAGTTTAGGGCCTCACAACCTGCAGGGGCCTCAGAAAATGTTAGAATTTGGGAAGGAGGATTAAAAACTCTATGCTGAAAAATATAAATGTAATTCTAATTTAATTGGCTTGTGCTATCTATCTATCTACCTATCTTCAGTATTTGTACTGTGCAACAAATCTTAGTGTAATTTTTTTAAACAAGGGCCTTCCAAACTTTAAATAGCTTAGGGCTTCACCAAATCTAAATTTGGCACTGATTGCCAGACATACCTGTGAGATAGATTCCTATTTCTTATATTAGATTTTGATGAAGGTATTTGTCTGTCTTTTTTCTTAGAGTTCTTCATTATGATATAAAAGACGATAAAATCCACCCTACCTCAGATGTGAAGCAAATTACAAGCAACAACCATTTTGTCAAGATGGAAGAAAATGGTGTGTGGTGGGCGCATGTGTACTTCAAAATTCTCTTAGAAGATGAACTTTGAAGTTATTTCTTCTATAAGCAAAGTCTTGGCTAAACTATAAAGAAGTGAGTTTACAAGAGCACGGAAAGAACAGAAAGCATACAGATCAATAGTTGACATTTGTGGTTTCCCCAATGGGGCCTGCTTCATTTGCTTTATTGTGATTATGGATGATTTACTGTTCCTGAGAGGATAAAAGGGAAGAAGCTGCATAAAAAGTGACTCTAACCTAAAAAACCTAAGATTTTTTTAAAAAATCCTTGTACAATAAAGCTTTGGAGTTTAGGACTACTACCCTATTTTACCCCACACGCCTCATGGTTTGAAACAGATTTGCTGTTCTGCTGGGAGTCTTAAATAGAGATGTCACGAGCATTTCACCTGGACAGCTTGAAATATCGAACTCTTCTGCTCAAAAGTTTGCAAGTGGAATCATGCAAGCAGCAAATGCCCCCAAACCCTTGAGTCTTTTGTGAGCAAACTGCTTGTTCTCAGAGGCACAAAGGAAAGGGAGCTGCTGCTGCGGCCTCCGTATTCGGTGGTAGAGCATTTGAGTCCTGGAAGATTGTATCCTGGTCAGGTGCATCTTTATCATTGGTGACAGACAATAACTGGGAAACAAACTCAGTGTTATATATCCTAGTCTCTTATCCTATCCATGATCCTACATTTGTAATTTAAAAATAAAAAGCCCATCCTGAAAGAAGGGTTGCAAATGTCCAGTACTGAGACACATACTGATGACAACTGTGTCTTCAGGAAACAGTTGTCCAGGATACAATCATCCTGGATATGAAGTTGTCCAGGATATATCACAGGATAAATCATTCACTTTCTCATTCCCTTGGTCCCAAAGTGAAGTACTTAATTTAGGCTCTTGAGAGAGAAAAGACAGCAGAAATTGCCTCTTCATCTGCTGGTGGGCAACTGGGGCTGGAGTAATCATTCCCAGCAACACAAGAGAACACTGACATTATTTGTGTCTTTTCTGTGAGAGAGAAAGCCTACGACCATTTGCCTTCCTCTGCATTGTGGATAAGGACTTGATTTGGGTATGCAAAGAAGACAGAGATGGTTTCAGGCACTGTTTGTTCTTTGTTTTTGGGTTCACTTGGAAAGCTTCATTCGTAAGTCATGAGGCTTTTTAAGTGTTTGCTTAGAACAGGGGTCTCCAAATCCCAGCATGGGAGCCATATGTGAACTTCAGTGTGGCCCCTGGCAAGACCTCTCTATACAGCCCTTGGGCTAGCCTTGTAATCCATTCCAATACATTCTTATATGTAAACTTACTCAAATTTATTCAAATTTGAAATGGAAATTGGTTTTCTGGCCCCCAACACAGTGTCAGAGAGATGATGTGGCCCTCCTTCCAAAAGGTTTAGAGACCCCTGGTGTGGAACATGCACAAAAGCTTGACATTTTTGAATCCCTGTATTGGGCCAAAGACAGACTCATTGCCAAGCTTATATTTCAGGGTGATCATATGTCCCCTTTTTCAGGACATGTGTTTTTTAAGTCTTTGTCCTGGAAGGAATCTCCATGGTCCTCCTTTTCCTTGTGAGCAGACAGCAAGTAGCCTTCTTATAATTAATAAATTATGGGAGCAAACCACAAACTCCCCTTCCCACTATCTCCATGGTAATTTTTTTCATGACTGGAAGCACATTGAAGCCCACATCTGTGGGGAAAGTCTGGCAAATTGTTTTCATCCTCTAGGCCAGTGGTTCTCAGTTTTCCTAATGCCGTGACCCCTTAATAAGTTCCTCATGTTGTGGGGACCCCCAACCATAAAATTATTTTTGTTACTACTTTATAACTGTAATTTTGCTACTGTTATGTATTGTAATGTAAATATCCGATATGCAGGATGTATTTTCATTGTTACAAATGAAATGTGTGTTCTATGCACACATTGAACACAATGGGATTAATTTCAGAGTAGGCATGCATAGGATTGGGCCCTGAGGCTGTCAGTCAGCCCCAGTGCACGCACAGCTACAGCCAGAGGTCTGGCAAGCCTGACCTGGCTCCCTGCACCAGGGGTCTTTAGGTGACCCCCAGGAAAGTTCTTGGTGACCCCCAAAGGGGGCCCGACCCCCACTTTGAGAAACACTGCTCTAGGCTATATGATATTTTGAAGCCCAGGTATGCTCATGTTTTTCTGAAGCTCAGCAACCTGAATTGGTTGTGAAGGGGAGAAAGTGCTACAGAGCTTTTTCCAGGTTGTGCTCAAAATTAAAAGGCAAAAACATAATAAAATGCAATATTAAAATGTACTCCATATTTGCAGTATGTACTTAGTATCTTTTCCTCTGTTCTGTGACAAGAGAAATAAAAAGTACTATATATTTAATCCCAAGGAGGAAAAATGCTCATTAGCTACACACATTTAATGTTCTCACATATACAGTATGCCAGAAGTCTTCAACTGCTGTGCCATGGCACAGTAGTGTGCTGCAGATGCTGCAGCTTATTTGCCTGACATGTGTCCCCTGCAAGAGAAATGACGGTTCTGGCCATACAAGCCATACAATCCAGGCTGCAGAGCTAGATTGCCACAGTGGAGGTGACAATTTTTAAGTGTTGGACAGAATGGGAATGAGCCAAAGAATTGAGTCTCCTGTGCCTTCTGGTCCTCTGCACGTCCCATCCATTTCAGCTAGCCCCATTACACTGTGTCCCTCTCATGCCCCAGTTAAATTTTGTGCCATTTTGGCACTGTAAAAAGCATTATGGAAACAAAGAAACCTCTGAAAGGGGCACACTTATGATCACCAGGGCCTGCTCCATCAAGAGACCCTGGGCATGTTGCTGTCCCTTAGTCCTGTGGATGTGTAGACACTGTGTAGATATTACTCCTTCCACAGGCCAACTAACTGAGATGTCTTTACTTGGGTTCTTGTGCCATGATGTGCTCTTGTATCTCTTCTCTCCATGGGTCCTGCTCTATCTCATGGTGCAGCCCCTTTTTGGCCAGTGAGATTGCCAAAGTGGTGCTGCCCAGGGAATACTGCTCATGTATGTCGCAGGGATAGGCACTGAGCCCATGGACTATCCACATTGCAATCATTTTTTCCTTCCTCACAGCAGCAGAGCTGGTTGGCAGAGACACCCAGCCTCAGATTCTCAAGATCAGTTGCTGTGCAGGTGCATCTCACATATCAGGTATGTGTGGGCTGGGTCTCCTGGCAGGTTCTATACAGGAGCACCCTGTTTGCCACACCTGGGCTCAGTCACTTGGCAGGCACTATGCAGGCACTTCCTTGCCAATGGCTGCAATCCTGAAGGCACTTTCCCAAGAGTAAGACCGATTGAACACAATGGAGCTTACTTTTGAGTAGACGTGGTTAGGATTGTGCTCTGTGTTTGTGCCAGCCAACTGCCCCATCCCCTTTGGATGAAGCACAACTGTCAGGTTTGAATATGAACTACACTGTGCCAGCACAGAGAGGCCACAGACTTTGGAGTAAGTTAGAACTGGCCTGTAAATAATATGGGATAGTGATAAATGGATTTCCCTTCCAAAGTTCACAGACTGTCATACAATGACTTTGCTTTCACATAGCATTCCAGTGTTTGAGCTAAAAGAAAGTCAAACTCTGTGCATGTTCCACATGAATAACCCCCCAAAGCTCAAATCTTTGTGAACCATCGATCTGATCACTGAGAAAGGCTCAAATATGCCCACAAAAGGTCATCCCTTTGTCAGCATTGATGGTTTGCAAAGGCTAGAATGAAAAAAGAAGGCATGCAAGTCATCAAGCCCCTCTCAGTAGTTCACTGAATTTTTACAGATGTGTTCATGTTTGTCTAGATTCTGCTTGCAAACATTTAAATAAGGGAATTCAGTATTTTGAGGTCCCTGGCAGGACGCCTTCAGGGTCTCTGCTTTCGTGCAGGAACCTGACTATTCAGAAAGACTTGTGAAGTGAGCAAGGAACCAGGAAATGCTTGGAGGTCTCCTTTGCCAAGTGAGAGAGAAAAATTCCACCAGTTCATGCAGCTGAAAGACGATGAAAACAAGGCAGGCAGAGAGATACATCATTAGCAAAAGACTGACAGGGATAAACTCCAAAGTGCATAAGATCATGGCAGACAGCACACTTGCTGCAAAGTGATAGCTGTAATATTTGCCATATCTGCACTTGCAGAAAGACGTTTGTTTGGTGCCAGAGCATGAAACAGGAGATTAGACAGCCATAACAATTCAATAATTTCCATCTTGTTTTAATAAGGTATTCTAATTAATGCTGGAATTCCGTCTGTTTGGCAAGCTTGCATTTTTGTAGAGGTCTCAAGGGCCCAATTTGTACTTACTGGTATTAGTGTGAAAGAATTGCTTCCTAATGGTTTTCCTTCCTTGCAAAGGTATTGGAAGAAGCTAATGGATGGGTGATACTCATGTGTGTTTACATCATGACTTTCCCAATATCATGTGATCAGTTAATGTCTTATTAATGCAGACATTAATAATGTCTCTCTTGAAAGGTTCATTAACTTTTGAATGGAAGTATCTAAGACCACAATCTCATTCAAGTGCCACGCTGACAATGCACTAACATTTATGCAAGGAGGGTGCAATCCTAACCAATTTCAACCAGCACCACTCACCTATTTCCCCATTTCCAAAGTGGCATGGGAAGACGGACGCATATCTGTGCACTGGCCTAATCTCTTAGGAGTGGCACAGAACTGCATTAACCCCCAAATCCAGAGTAACTACGGGAGCAAAAAAGAGACTTTACATGCACCCGTAGTTACTGCACCACCTAGTGAAAGCCTATGGGAAATTCATGTTGTTGTTCTTATGTTGTTCTTGTTCTTAATTCATATGTTGTTCTTACACTGGAGCAAGGACTCCCCGTAGTTACTCTGGATTTTGCCTTATGGCACTTTTGCAACACTCTCAGGCCAGCATGGGACTTATGCAGTAATGAATAACATTAAACATGTTCAAAAATTGTGAGTGGTTTCTGGCAACTGATATGTGTGGTTCCCAGTGCTTCCTGGCCCAACTGGTTGAACAAAGAAGCAATGGAACCTGTTGTCAAGTATTCAGTGGCATATTTGATTCTTTTTAAATGAACCTAAAAGGCTGTTGTGTCCAGTTGTTTGGCTGAAGCTGATGGATTTATTATTTTTCCTTCTGAATTTTGATACTTACATTTCTAGGATTCCAGGAGATGCTGGAATCAAGATCAAACTAGTTCAAATTGCAACTGTGCCCTCTTTTTCACTCTATTTTTTCAGTCTTTCTGATCATACAAAAGCATTCCAGCAACTACAGCTACCTTTCTTGATATATTTGCCTTGTTCCACTTTCCTTCTTCGGAAAGTCTTTAACACTGCCATTTTAATTTAGCTCATATCTGTTGGCCTAGGTGATAGGAGATGTAAAGAATCTTGTGCCTGTTTATAAACATTTGATGGTTGGAGATCCCAGTCATGAATTTCATCTAATTAGCTTCTGAGTACTCCAAGAACTGATGTTTGAGGGGGTTCGTGCAACATTTCAGTGCCAAATGACAATGTAAAGCCAGCCAATTCCACTCTTGGGATATTAAAGATGAACATCTTTCTTAACCACCTGCTACATTTCAGTTACAATTAGGACCTAATCCAACAATGCACTTAAGCACATACATAGCTAGAGACACTGCACAAGTTCTCTTGATGTGATGTGAGAAATAATGTCACCTGTTTGAAGTTAGATGCAGCTTTTAGTAAATTTTTACAAACCCAGCACTGAGTGAAATTGGTGGCCATGCATATTGTTAACTGAACTGTGGTATAAACTCTTGGATGTGATCTTCAGCCCAATGCAGCATGGATTTTCTTGTATTTTTATACTTGAGCTCTTGCCTCCCTTTGGTGGTGCTTGAGGTTCAGATATTTTGCCTGGAATCTTGCTTCTGGACTCAGTAAGGACCATACACATCACTGGTTCAACATTAATCACTTTATTCACTGGTTTAATCACTGGTTCAACATTCAACTTTGTCTAAAACAGGATAATTTTGGACGTTGGTATCTCTCATGCTTAATACTACTATTTCATGATGCTCTCCCTCTCTCTCTCTCTCTCTCTCTCTCTCTCTCTCTCTCTCTCTCTCTCTCTCTCTCTCTCTGTGTGTGTGTGTGTGTGTGTGTGTGTGTGTGTGTGTACATGTCCAAACCTGTTATTAGATAGAATTGTCTATTACTTGGAATATTTTGGCTGAATAGATAGAATTTTTGCATAAGTGTACAGAGCCTGTCTGCTTATACAATGAAAAGGGATGTTGCCTGTCACTCCCACTTCTGTGGATCAACCTGATGGTATAGTGTTGGCATCCATCAGTCTCGAAAGACTATGGTATCATGCTTGACTATGGTATCGTACTTGACTCAAGCAGCAAATCCCTCCTCTCCATACCACTGAAATAGTCCAATGGAACAGCAGCTTATACGATTGGTTCCAGCTGTGTTGCAGAGCTAAGGACAGGAGCTCACCCTGACTTGTGGGGACCTGGGTATCGAACCCTGGCCTTCTGGTTAACAGGCACAAAGTAAGAAGTGGCAGATTTGGAATGCCCTTCACCTTAATTTTGCTGTCTCCAATGGCATCTTTGGGCGGCTGTGTTTGCAAATCAGATTGGGTGATGTGCATGAGGTGTGACATCACTACTGGCAATTTTTTAAAAAAAACTTGGTAATTTCTAATACAGTAATACCATACTGTTATACAGTATATCATTCAATGTGCAACTTCATGCAGAATGCAATGTAAGAATCATTTATGGTAAATATTATTTTTTCTATCACATAATATTGTCATGAACCTAGCAGAGGCGTAGGGATGGTGCAACGCCAAACCCACAATCTGGAACATTGCCCTGCCCACTGCATTGGAGGAAGTCCATTATGGGGTGACTTGGCCTCCTTTCTGGATGATTAAAACTCTTGGTACACCACTGGCTGTTCCCTCCTTCTACAACACCGTGGATTTAGTTTTATTCATCCACTTCCTGCAAACCTGTGTGGGAATTTGTTCACCCACCTCCCCACCACTTGTGTGGTTTTTGCAAAGTGGAACTTCAGGCTTTGTTTTCAGGAACTGTGCAAGTTTATTTTTTAAATTTATTTTCCACATTTGTAAAAACCATACCTGGAGCACAATACAGGGTTCTGTTCCTCTGCACACTAGTGGGGGTAGCAAGAATGACTATGTCATGCTACCTCCTGTTGCCTATTTAGACTGGAAATACATTTGAAATGGATGGTGTCTTTATGATGGAACAAGAAACCTTGGCAATGGTATCTCTTGTCCTCCAAAAACATTGTATTACAAGTTCAGAATATCTCTTGTCATGGTGGCTGAGTAGATAAGAGCCTTTCAAAGTCTCCAGTTTGATCATCAAAGCAATCCACTTGGTATTCAGCCATCACAAACCTCTCCTGTGAATCACCATTAGCATGGTAAAGAGAAAAACGGTTGACCCTATATTGTAACACACAGGGTGCTTGAACAAACTGCAAGAAGGAGGAGGAAAGAGAAATAATCTCAATGGGGAGATACTTTTAAAGTACAGAGTTTCCAAAACCTCCTTTTTTCTCCAGAAGCTAAACAAAAATTTTGTTTTTTCTGTTCTTCCATGATTGAAACCATCGGTGCATTTCCAGTCCTCTGCAAGCAAAAGATTAGATACCAAACCTCGTTTTTGGAGGATTACTTTGAAAAGTGAATTACCTTTGCTAGTATCAACTGCCCAGGAAAAAATCCCATTATTGTCAAGTCATCCTTTACATTATTGTCCTTAGAAGTATTAAAACACATACACACACATAGGAACCAGTATATAAGAAAGGGTAGATATGCCACTCTTCATAATTGGAGAGCAATACTTCTAAGGCTGCAATCCAGAAGTGAAGTTGTGCTACTCTATCTATCACTAGAGTGGCCCAATTCCAAGATGGGCCACCCCAGTTTTACCAGACAAGCTTGGGGCAGTGTAAGTCAACATAGGCTGCCCCAAAACTGATGGACCTGGGCTGCCCAGCTGTGCCAGCCTATGCAGTTCAGGTGAGGCATTTTGAAGGCATGTTCAGCATTGCCTAGAACAGAAAAGTTATGCCATATCCAGAACCTGTTTCAAGGGCAGAAAACTCCTCTGTCAGCTACTCAGAGTTATATCACTGCAGCAGCTGGTATAAATCTAAGTAGACACATAGGGGTCCATGACAAGGCAGAGTAAGAATGGCAGTGTTGACAAAAAAGATCTGAGTTCTTGGCCAGCCCAGCTGCAACCCCTGCCTCTCAACCTCAGGATATGGAACAACTATGGCAGCCAGTAACCTGGGGATGCAGCAGGCCACTCCAAGAAGCCCCTTGTATTCACTGTAAACTGTATTGCAGTCTCATGCTGCAGCTGTTACTGGTTGTCAGGGACCTGCAGCTGTTACTGGTTGTCAATCAGTCAATCAAACAAGGCACTACAGCTGTTCCTTGTTCAGTGTGATCTGACAGGGGTCTCCTCGAGAGCCAGCCCTCCCCCCAGGTGCCACTTACTTGGTGCCTACTGAGCATGCTCTGGAGCAGCTATGGCAGCCCAGACTGCCTGACTCTCTGGATTCAGCACAACTTTCTGCTGTGGTTACAGCCTGCATGGGGCAGTCCAGCTAGGGCTCTCCTCACTGCCCTACCTCTGGATTGCTCTGCCCATCATTTGTTTTTAAACCACATTTTTTCATGCCCAGCTAAATTCCACTCAAATAATCATAAAAATATCACTTTAAAAACACACAGTTAAACAGTAAGAGATGAGACCTACTACAGAATTTGTTTCCAGTCCTGTTGGTAGTCCCAGACAGTGATACTCAAAGTGGTGGATTGTGACCCTCCAGCTTGTGTAAGGATGGCCTGTTCCCTTTGAGAGACATAGGCAGGGGGAAAGCAACAACATGATACACAAGATTACACTCCTGCTGAGGAAGGGGCTATTTTTTTAGGTGATGCCATGGTCCAAGGGGTATGGGGAGCCCTGTGGAGCACATGCAGGGCTTCCCATGGCTTTTAAATAGTGAAAGTGAAATTTTGGCTTTAATTCTTATTGCATCTTTCACTGATTGGAATATCTGCATGCACTCTGTGGGGCTTCCCACATCCCCCAGACCATATCAGCATCAATGTTTAGACTAAAAATAGCCCCCCTTTCCCCACAGCAGTGTGATCCTGGGGATTGTGTTGCTTTCCTAGCCTCTCCCCTTGGACATACTTAGGGAGGAAATCTTCCTAAAAGTTTAAGTCCCACTTGTTCAGAACATGTGTCATGTAGTAAAATGCTGTTCCCCTTACCTAACAACATACCAGCCTATGCTATTCTCATTTTCCAATGTTCTGGCTCAGCACTCTTCTCCACATTTCCTTTTCCTCTCTGTCCTTTTCCAATCAATCAATCAATCAATCAATCAATCAATCAATCAATCAATCAATCAATCAATCAATCAATCAATCAATGAGGAAGAGAAGGAGTAATAGAAGCAAGTAAGTGAACAGAATAGGTGGCCCTAGCAATCTTCTATCAGAGGTGACCACCTAAGTTTTACTCATGAATGAGCTGGTCCTGATACCCTTTGCATTTACTTCTGGTTTTGGCTTCAAGTTTGGATTACAAGATGAACATGAGTCCGCAGTGTGATGTGTCTGCAAAGAAGGCAAATGCCATTTTAGGCTGCATAAAGAGGGCTGTAGCTTCCAAGTCGCGAGAAGTTATAGTTCTTCTTTAGTCTGCATTGGGTAGACCTCACCTTGAGTACTGTGTTCAGTTCTGGGCACTTTAAGAAAAGATGCAGCCAAACTGGAGCAAGTCCAGAGGAGAGCAACAAGAATGATCAGTGGGATGGAAGGGAAGCCCTACAAGGAAAGGTTGGGGGAACTTGGGATGTTCAGCCTGGAGAAGAGAAGGCTGAGAGGAGACATGATTGCCCTCTTCAGATACCTGAAGGGCTGTCATATGGAGGAAGGGGCTCATTTGTTCTTAGCTACCTCTGAAAGCAGGACTAGAACCAATGGGGACAAACTGCAGGAAAAGAGATTCTGGTTGGAGATCAGGAAAAAAATTCCTGACGGTGAGGGCAGTTCAGCAGTGGAACAGATTGCCAAGGGAGGTGGTGGACTCTCCCTCACTGGGGATCTTCAAGCAGAGGCTCGACAAGCACCTGTCCGGGATGCTCTAGGAGAATTTCCTGCTACAGGCAGGAGTTTGGACTAGATGACCTACTAGGTCCCATCCAACTCTATGATTCTATGATTCTAAGTAGCCAACAAATACCCGAGATCATCTGCCACGGTTAACAGCTTGCCTTTTGTTGTGAGCTGCAACTATTGCCTCATCCTTGTGCTAGCCCTTATTCATTCAGCAAAATTCCCAACTCCCAACATTCAGCATGTCAGCTCATTGCAATCAGAAAGCTTTCTGTTCTGTCTGAACTCAAGTTTTCCTTAATGTCATTCACTTATTAAAATCCACAGTTGTCCTCATGTCAACACGGGCCATTCTTAGAAGTGAATGATGCATACCAACCACACAAATATTGATCTTTGTGAAGAAAGAGCCATTATCCAAAACTCATTTTCAGAAGAATCATAATAATCTGCCATGCAATTACTGTTTATCATTAATACAGTATAATGTGCTCAGTATACGAGGTGAATACTGTACAAGGATATCAGTCTACATGGCTCATTACAAGATTAAAATAAAACTCACTACTTACAGTCTGAAATGACCCTGACCTACTTTGATCAGTTTAATACCCTACTTTTCCCAAGCTAGTAAAAATGTCTTTTATATTCATTTAACCCAGATGTAAAGCTAGTCTAAAATGCCCTTCTAGTTTCTCTACCAGATTCTCAGATATCTAATATGGAGGCAGGGGAATAATTTCAGCAATTTTTCTGGACACCTTGAGAAATACTGCCCATTTAGCAGCCATACAGTATATGTCCTGTTTAAAAATAAGATGGTTGATTGTGTGATCTGCTATCATATCATTAAATGGCTTCTTCACCCAGTTTGCAGGAGTAGTGCTCAGATAGTCTGGCTCTCATTAAAGCTACTTTTGCCTTCTTGATTCTGAGTCTGTGGCTAAGAATGTGCATCATAGGTTGATATCCAAGAGGTTGACGCTTGATGAGCACAATCCAGAGCAACTACGGGTGCACGTAACAGACATTACGTGCACCCGTAGTTACTGCACCACCTAGTGAAAACCTATGGGAAATTCATATTGCAATCCAGAGTAACTTGTTCTTACTCCGGAGCAAGGACTCCCTGTGGTTACTCTGGATTTCACCCTATGACAGCAGAAAGGAAACGGTTCACTATTCCAATGAACAGGAGGGCTGCTTTTGTTATATTTTCTTTCCAACAATGTATTTTCGAATATTGAATACCCAAACAGGCTAAATGATATGTTTTGGCCACACATCCATGTAAAATGGTTGCAGTTATCTGAGTACATCATGCTTTCTTCATTTGTTTAGGATTGTTGCATTTATTGCACATGGCATATGTCAAACATTCTTTGTCATTTGTCACAATAGCATATAATTCTGTCATTCCTGAACATGCCTCCAGCTGTACAGAGGAATTTCAAATATACTGTATACCTGTATGACACGCACCTCCATTTGCTACACTAGGCCTGTTTCACCAATGTCAACTAAGTTATATGAAGAAATGCGATCTAAACAGCCTTGGACAGAATTCCAAGGGAAGAAACGTAATTGAGATAAAAATGCAATTAATTGTAGATGTTTAATAAAAGAGATTATAAACAACAGCTAGGTTATTACTGGAAAACAGTAATAAATGAATCATTCTTATTAAACACAGAAAGGCCTGTTCAAGCATTTAATTGACTTTTTAAGGCGACATCTTTAAGCAAATTCATTAGGTGACAGTTAATTACGATGCACACTAATTAGCACTTAACTGTAATGACTGCATTTATTTATCAAGGGTATTTTGGACAGTTTATAGCAAGCATATGTTCAGATGCCTTGAGAAAAGTGTAAACAAGTATCATTAAGCCCTGTGAAGTCTATAGTTATTGGTGTGATCTAAAGAACATATATGTAAAGGTATTCATGAATGTAGATGTAATTGTTCCAGAGACATGCCCAGCAGTGATTTGAGGCAGATGATGGACCAGTTCTGTTCTTCAAGGAGTACAAAGGGGGATGTTGAGCAAGGTTGAGAAATGCTGCTTGGAAGCCATGATGAATGAAAGCAGCATGCACTTATGCACTTACTTGTTATAGATCATGTTGTTTATCGTCATCATCATCATTATATTCAAAACTAACAGTAATACACAGTGAACAACTTCATGCTGGTTGCTGTCACATCACTAGTCGGACCCCTCCCAAGTGTCTAGGACTTCCTGACGGTTCGGGCGGTTTGGCAGTGGAACAGATTGCCAAGGGAGGTGGTGGACTCTCCCTCACTGGGGATCTTCAAGCAGATGCTTGATGAGCACCTGTCGGGGATGATCTGGGAGGATTTTCTGCTGCAGGCAGGGGGTGGACCAGATGACCTATTAGGTCCCTTTCAACTCTAGGATTCTGTGTTTCTATGATTCTATGACTGTGTGATGTAGTGGCATATAATACGTGCGGAGCCTAGAAGAGTGGCTTTTTGTAGTTGACAGAGTGATATTTTGTCAATGCCAATAATTTTCAAGTGCCTGCCAAGCTCTTTCGGCAGTGCACCCAGCGTGCCAATTGTCACTGGAACCACCTGCACTGGCTTATTCCATATTTGCTGCAATTCAATTTTTAGATTTATTATTATTATTAATGTTCCATATTATTATAATGTTCCATGTCCCATTATTCTGATTGTAGAAGTGAAGGACAAGTGACATTTTCAAATTGTCTGTTACAACAACAGAGATGGGATCAATAGCATAGCTATAGGAGGCAATACACTATTGCACACAGATTCACCTTTGGAATCTTTGGTGGACTTATGGCAATGTGCTGCAGTTGCAGCTGAAGTTCTTAGCACGCACACTCAAAACTACACTACTGATGGAAGTATTGTAATGTACAAAGCTTCATGTTTTCAATACATGACTATCATTCTGGAATTTGAGTAATGATTATATTGGAGGAGCACCATCAAAGCAGCAGAATCCTGGGGTTACTAGTTCGTCAGAAAAAAGTAACTGGACTTTTCTTAAGGGATGAAGAGACATTTCACAGAACCATATAAATCACTTCTATTGCTACAGAACATCCAGTGGGTTTCTACTCTACAATTCTTCTTAGATTGGGAGCACCTTTGGGACTGCAAACCATCTAACACCAATCCTTGTTTTGAGGAGGCTTCCATGACTGCTGCCCATCTTGCATGCACCCTGTTTGCATAGTTGCAGTATGGCTAGAACATTGGATAGGCCTGTGCCCTTGAGGTTAATATTCCTATATGGAATATTCTTCTATTCTTCCTATATGGAAGAGAGATTAGTGCTCAGAGCAACAGGAAATATAGGGTCTGTTTTTATAAATAAGTAATGGAGTGGGGGGGAGCAGAGAGCCACAAATATGTGAATCTGCGATTATGGGATATAGAGATATGGGATGGGTGGCATCAGTTTTGAGTAACTGTATACCAAGGAGGTAATCAAGGAGGTGACCATAATTAGAATGGAATTGTTGAAGTGAACCTAATGGAGCTTTCTTAGTAGTCTTCAATCTGTGTTGTTCCTGGAGAGAGGGAAAACTCAACATTTTTGTCAGGAGCAGCAACACCTGTGTAAAGCACTCCACCCTCTGCCTTTACAGATAGTCTTGGCTTTGAAAGCAAAGGCTTTTACAGTCATGACTGGCTCTGAAGGTGTTACATAGGCAACACTGCTCATGAAAAACTTAGTATTTAGCCTTTCTCCAGGAATACCATTGTGATCAATCGCATGAGGAGAGGACTGAAATTAAATGTTATAAGCACATGTTCATAGCTATGTGATGCAGGCAGACTTTGAACATGAGAGTTCACAATGATTAGCATGGGATGAAAAGGGAAAAAAGATGTTTTAAAGAACAGATGGCTGATGAAACAGCTGCAGGTATAAAAGGGAGAGACACAAAACAAAAACAAAGATGTGTTCCAAAAAGTGAATGCGTGACTTCATTTAGAAACATTATTCATATCTGTTGCATGTACTGTTGCCTTCTGGGATCAGATAAAAGGGTGTGACATCACAAACACAGATTGTAAAGGTCTAAAATATGCATATGTAAACTGGAAACAATGAAAAGAACAAATTTGCCATGCTTTAAAGTCTTCTCCGTTTCTGAAGAGCAATTAAGAAAATCACACCGCTTTGGGGGCTCAAGGGCTAGCATTTTATGAAATCTGTGGGTTGTAATTCACACAATGCACACAACCAAACAGGGTATACTGATAGAGGTGGGAGGTGGCTCATTGTGGTGGGATCTGCCAGAAGAGTCCATGTTTCATTTGTTTCTGCACAACACCAATGGAGTTTGGAGATGAAATCTGTCACCACTCTGTTCAAACTAGTTTAAAAATCAGTATTTAAATGGTATGTGCATAAGAAGAGAAAAGCAAAAAAATGTGCACTCACATTGTGCTTAACAACAGGGGCAGCAAGGGCAGCCATACAAGTTTAATCTGAACAGCCCAATATGATCACCTACTAAGAAGTGATATTTAGAAATTCCAACCCAAAGGGGGTAGAAAGGGGTGCAATGTGTTTTTAGTCCCTATACTTAACACTGAAAACGGACATTCTGTTTTGCCCCATAGCACAATATGAGGAGAGGACTAATGCCCAGCCCCAGCACTTGGACCTAAAAGCATGAAATTTGAAGTCCCTTCTGTGATGCAAGGACCCTCTGTTTGATGACTGCTAGTGCCTGCTGCCCACTGGTGCCTGCTGCCTGCTATTGCCCCTCAGTGCCCTCTGGTGCCCAGTGCTTGCTGCAGTGCACCTGGTGTGATGGCCCTGGTGCCTCATGCCTGGTGCCCGGCAGGGATGCTGGCTGTTGGTGGTGCATACAGCTGTTGCTGGTGCCTGCTGCCTGCTGCTCACTGCTTGGTAGTGCCTGGTAATGCCCACTGCCAACTGACTGCCAGTGATTCCTGGTGGGGTAGTGCCCACTGCCTGCAAATGGTCGCTGTTTGGTGTCAATGGTGCCAGGTGCCCACTGGTGTTTGCTGTTTCCCAGCAGTGCCCAGCCATGCCTGACAGGGCCCACAAATGTTCTTTAAATTTTACTGGATAAATTCAGCCAGTAAAATATAACATGCAAAGGACTATACAAGATAATGTGTGGATTTCTATAATCTAGTTATAGGTGTAACCTACTTATATGTGAATTATTTATATGCAATATTGAGCACAATCCTAACGATGTCTATTCAAAAGTAAGCCCCATTGTGTTTTTTAATGGGCCTTACTCCCAGGAAAGTGTCTTTAGGATTGCAGCCTTTGTCTCAAAGTGAAAGAGTTTGGCTCTTTAAATAATGTCTCTTTAGCAGTTAATGATAAGAAATAGCTTTTTTGCCTTGGTAAAGGGGCAGGCAATAAATCTTCCACTCCGTGTCTGCAGTAAGGACCTCTCCTTTTCCCTCCCTAGTCTGAAAGGACTCCTCCTTTCCCAGAGATTGATAATCCCCTCCCATTTTGCATCTGAATTGCATCTGAGACAACAGCCTGAAATTCTTGTTTAAAACCAGGGAAAAGGAAACTGAATCATTGCCTCCGGAATCCTAACTGATCCATTAGTTACCAAATAGTTCTACAAATTAATTATACATTAGTTATACAAATAATTGCTTTTGTATAATGTGAAAATAGTTATTCTGGGAACCACATGTCGCAATTGGGGAGTCTCTACCTGTATGCTTTTTCAGTATTGTATTCAGACAGTATTGCCAGAATTCCAAATCTGTCCAACTTGCTGAGGAAGGATTAGCATCAGTGGTGGGCTCCAGCAGGTTCACACCCACTCTATAGAACCGATTGTTAACGAGAGATAGGACATATAAAGTTTAAAAATAGCCATTTAAAAGTGGCTGCCAGATGGGCAGAGAACCGGTTGTTAATTCTTTGAATCCCGTCACTGATTAGCATCATAGTAAAATCTTGGAGGGGGACTTTCCATGCCTTCAGCATTTGTGTGCTAGCAGTTGTTCAGCATTAGGCTGAAGGATGGCATTGTCAGAATTCTTGACCTGTCCAGCTGGTTGACAAAGTGGGATTAAACTCATTGTGAAAAAAATATGGAAGTTATTTGTTCATGGTATAGACTTGCCCCTGCTCTGGCAAAGTAATTCACCTTTCAATTGATATCTAGAGGATGTCAAACTGTGACTGAAAGGTGAGGAAGTTGAGAGAGTATTGGGTATGAATATGTGACATCTCAGTTTTAATCATTAGGCCCATTCAGGCAGATATATCATATAGGATTGTTGTGGGGACTTGATAAGATTGGCAAAACCCCTGTGGATGCTGAGAAGTGCTGTCACAATGAATAATATGGAAATGCAGGATGATAGACTTATTTTAAAACAGATTTCAGGGCAGTGGGTCCACATAGTTTCCAGACATTTATTTGCACATCAGAGCAGCAAGTTCAAACTTTATGTCAAACAAGAAAAAAGGAAAAGTCATAATAAATCCTCCAGCTTTCAAAACCACAGACCCTGTTAGCATGATACTGAAATGTCACTGACAGCAGGATATATGGGAACAAGAAAAGTTCTCAGTGGGATTTACCAGTTCTTATCAAGAGAAGAAAGAAGAATGGAAACTATCCATGTTGTGTCAAAACAGACCACAGAATGTCTGGAATGCCTTATTCACTCCAGGAACAATTTTGACTGTCCAGAGTTTGACACTCTCCTGAATGTCAATGTCTTTTCAGGGAAATAACATTCTCTCTACCTTATTGCATATCAAGCTTTCAGGGATAGCAAGGCACATGAAAAGATCGTTTACATGTCAGAAGGTGACTCCTGTATTACCGCACTGCAATTATTATTTACATATGCATGTAATTGCATTAAAATATATGAAATGGCACAGTATACATTCTGGTTGGTTTTTTCACTGGGAAACTGTTGCTGATATTGAAACTACTATTTATTCTCTGTGGTTCAGCATGGTGTAATTTATCTTCTTCCTTTCTGACACTTAGCAATGTCACAAAGTATTTAATTCCACTTCCTCGGCGTGTCTTCGCTCAGAGTGCTATTGTCAGCGGAAACACATCCTTATTTACATGCATTACTTCCTATATAAGCATATATGTACAAGTCTACAAGAAATAATTTTCCCAATATGCTTCAATCACCAAAGTGACATGTACAATTTGACATGACATAAGGGAAATGAAAACTGCTATCTTATTGACATGTACAGAGAATAGAACTGGAAAGCCAGCATGATGCAGTTTTATACAATGCTAAATCAAACTAAGTTCAAGCCTCCTAGCTGTCCAGCTGAACTGAAATCTTGCAATTGTCAACGCAAACATAATGCAATGTATTTTATCAATTATTTTCTGTTTGTATCCTTTCTAGTGAGGAGAGCCATCAAGAGACCAATACTTTTCTGACCTTGAAAATAAAGTGCACACTGAGTGACACAGTTCAAAAAATGCAAAACATCATTGCTTGTATTTGAAAATTGGAAATTCATTGTTTTGGGTGGCCAGAAAAGACCCATTAAGACCCATTTTATTTTGAACTGTGGTGTTTCATATGATATAGCATGATGGTATAGGCTTCTTGTTTTTACTTTGTGCAGTCTATGTAGTCTCTGAGTAATACTGTAGGAGGAGATACCTCTGCTTGAGGTATGTGACCTTCCCTTCCCTAAAGGAATACAAACTCAACAACCTGGGAGTAGGAGGAGAGAAGTATTAGAATTGTGCTTTCATAGAAATCACATGTCTTTTGAGAATAGAAACTATAAGATACAAGAGATTTGAATATGGTTTAATTTTGAATATGGAACAGATATTTATGAATAGGTGGCTTACTGGTTAAAGGCACTGTGCCTGCCAATCTGAATACCAGCTGGATAGCAGTACAAGACCCAAGTACTGCAAGATGGGGTGAGGTCCTGTCCTTAGCATTGCTCCTGCCAACCTAGCAGTTCAAAAACATGTAAAATGCAAGTAGATAAAATAGGTACCACCTCTGTGGGAAAGTAACAGTGATCCATGAACATCCCTCAGCACATAGTCATGCTGGCCACATGACCCTAGAACAGTGGTGGGATTCAAATAAATTAAGAACAGATTCTATGTCCTAATAACCTAAATTAACAACAGTTTCCATGTCCCATTAGTAACCGGTTCTCAGTACCAGGTGCTCATTAGCGAAGGGTTCTATAGAACTTGTCAAAACCCCCTGAGGCCTGTTACTGTCCTAGAAGCATTTTTGGACAGCTCTGGCTTCTCTACTTAGAAATGGGGATAAACACTGCACCCTAGATTCAGTCACAACAAGCAAGGCAACCTGCAGGAGACACCTTTACTACCTTTATACGGGTTAACAGGCTACAGTGGTTCAGTAATTAAGATGATGTGCCTGTCAACCTGCAGGTCAGGGTTTGAGACCCATTTGAAGATGGAGTGAGTTCCAATCTCTTGCCAAGTTTCTGCCAGTCTAGCAGTTCAAAAGTATGTAAACACAAGTAGATAAATATGTACTATCTCAGTGGAAAGGTAAGAACTTTCCATGTACCTTGGCCTATTAACAAGTTGGCCGCATGACCACAGAAGCATCATTGGACAACGCTGGCTTTTCAGCTTAGAAACAGGGATGAGCACCCTACAGTCGGTCAGACTAACAGTACAACCTGTGGGGGACATCTTTACATTTTTATACAGATTTTGCACTAGCAATTTTACTTCAACACTAGCTGAATTTACCTGTCATTGTGGGAATAAAATTTAAATAGTATCTTTGGGCACTAGGTATACCTGGGCACTGGAGGGAACAAGGCACTGGTGGCAGGTACCAAAGAGTAGTGGGTATCAGTGGGCATAAGGTACAGGCATCCACAAGCAGGCAGTGAACACCAGCAGGCATTGCGCCCCACTGGGCACCAAAACGCACCATGCCCTAGTAGGCAGCAGCCACCATCAGGCACCAGAGGGCAGCAGGCACCTCCGGGCATCACCAGGCACTGGCAGGGCATCCCCAGACAGTGGGCAATGGGCTGAAGATCAGTTCTTAGTGGGTGCTCACATCACGGAAGGAATACATGGAATACTACTCAAATTTCATATGGGTTTGGGCTGGGCATTAGTGATTCTTCAGTATTAAGCACAGAGATGAAAACACATTGAAACCCTTTTCACCTGGTTCTAATTTCTAAAAACAGGTTCTTAGTAGGTGTCTCCATGGCAGAACAAATACCCTCCTCAAATTTCATGCTTCTAGGTCTGGTGGTTTTGGCTGGGAATTGATGAGTTAGTCAGTCAATGAGTGAGAGAGGGTGCAATTTAACCAATTTAGGATGTCATAACTCATCTGGCATGTCTTCCCGTGGGGTTGTGGGGAGGCCAACACATGCCTGTGCACTGGTCTAACACTTCAGGAGTGGGACAAAAGTGCCTTATGGGACTTTTTTGTGACCATCAGTTCAGCACAAGACTTATGCCTACCTAACTGGAGGTTAGGGTTGCAGCCTCAACCAGTCAGTGACTCTTCAATTTTATAACATAGATGAAGAATGAGCTTGGCCCATTAGGTTTAAAAGAAGCCTGCTCACCATTAGACAGGCAATCAATCAAACTACCTGCCTTTCCAGGGTTAAAAGAGGTTCAGTAGTGCTGGGAGGCAGGTCCCTCACGTCCTCTGCCTTGAGCACATGGCAGAATACAAAAATATAGTAAAACCTTGGATTCAGTAGCGTGCACTAACCGGTTCGGGCTGGATCGGGCTGAACCAGTTGTTTGTTCTGCCCCCCGCTACCGATCCAGTAGCTATGGGGGGGCAGAAAACCGGCCGTACCGGTTCAGCAGCCAGCCCACCACTGCACTGTACATGCGCCAACCAAGAAGGTTGACGCATGCACAGTGCATCTCCTCAAGCTGGTCGACCAGTGCTAATGTTGGTGCATGCGCAGTGCATCTCCTCAAGCTGCTTGAGGAGACACACTGCATGCACACTAAGGTCGGTGCATGCGCAATGTGTCTCCTCAAGCAGCTTGAGGAGACGCACTGTGCGTGCGCCAACCTTAGCGCATGTGCAGTGCACCAGAGTTGGGGCCCGCCAGTGATGGGCTAGAAAAAACTTAACAACCGGTTCTCTGCCCTTCTGGCAGCCACTTTTAAATGGCTATTTTTAAACTTTATATGTCCTATCTCTCGTTAACAACCGGTTCTATAGAGTAGGTGCGAACCTGCTGGAGCCCACCACTGGGCCCGCCCCTCGCCCTGCCCACCTGCACCCACAGCGTGCTGGGTTGGGTGGTGTGTCCTCCCCAGCCCCACCCCTGCCCCCCTTGTCCTGCCCCCAGCCCCACCCCTGGCCTTCCCTGGCCCCGTCCCTGACCCTCCCTGCCCCCTGGCAACAGCCTCACCCCTGACCCCAGCCTGGCCCGCCCACTTCCAGTGATCCGGTTGTTGGGCCAGGCCAGACCCACCACTGCTTGGAGTGAGAGCATTTTGGATTGAGAGCGTTTTGTAAGATAGGCAAACATTTCTAATAAATTTTGTCCTGCAATACAAGTGATGTCTTGCAATACAAGAAAAATTTAATAAAATTATCTTGGCTGGGTTCCAGAGTGGTGTGCAGCAGAAGAGGCCTCAGAGACATCCTGGGGGAGAGTGTTGCATCACCCTGCTTCTCCCCCATCTTATTGCTCCCCTTGTTGGCTCACAGGTCCCTGGCTTCTCTCCAACACAGGGACCTAGCCTCTTCAAGCTTCTGTCCAGCCTCTCATCCCTGATTTCTCTGCTTTTATGCTGCCCCACCAGATCCTCCCAACCTACTCCCCTATGGGCAGGGGCAGGACCCTGAAGGGCTGACTTTCCCCATCCCTCTTGTCCCGTTCTGGCCCGGGAATGTTGCAAAAGTACTATAAGGCACTCTGAACCACTCAAGGAGGGATTAGTATATAGACTTATACTGGCCTCCCAACACCACCACAGGAAAGATGAGTTGGGCTGTCCTTAATTGGTTAGGATTGGTTCCTTTATCTATTATTCTAGATCTGATAAAGCTTCACCAGAGCCCCATTTTCCCGGTATTTTTCAGGGTAATCCAAGATGACCTTCTTGGCTGCTATAGGGGTCCCATGGCACAAAACCACACCTTACTTCACCATACCATATTTCACCCAATCCTAGCAATCCCTTGTCTTATCTTGACATGGACACGGAGTTAGACTTTGAGTGGCTTGGACTTTGAAAGGACTTTCTGAAGAGAAAGAACAGTGTGCAAAAGCTGCCAGCATCTCCTCCATAAGTAGAGCAGAATTTGAGCAGATAGCAGAACTATCTCCCTCGACATAGTGCGTGGGGTATGTCCCTCAGGCTCCATCCTAGTTACACCTCTGTATTCCTAGTTACAGAATACATCAGGCAACAACTCTTTCTCATTTTTCGTTCATTTTTTAATCCTGAAAGTTTTCATTTAATGAATTCCAAATCAGGATACATCCACCCTTTAGGAAATCCTATTTCAAAAACAAGGAGATGTGAGGAAAATGGTCAGCACGTGTACTTGCCCTGAGTTTGCACATCATTAACACATGAAGCCAGCCAGATGAAAAGAGTGCCTGGATGGAGAGCCATCTCAGTGTGAGAGAAACACAAGTATCTAAACATGTTTCATTTATAATGCTAAAAGAAGCATGATGGGTGTTTTAAGAAAGAATCAGCAGTGAGTAGGGATGCTTAACTCTTTCCTCACCTGCTATTGCTATTATGCAAATGGTCTTGCATAATATTTGCACAGGAAGGGTATATAACCAGATATAGAAGCAGATAACCAGATATAGGAGCAGTTTTGAGCATTCCTCTTTCCTACTCAGTGTTTCCCCCACCACACCAAACACCGTTACTGAGATCACATATATTTTATCCTCAGTTGATCTACAAATCAAGTTTTGTGTGAGCGAGCCAGCGAGCAAGTGTGTGTGTGTGTGTGTGTGGGTGTGTGTGTGTGTAGGGGAGGTGTGTGCCTCTGAAATCAGACAGTGCACAGCCTATCATTTAGAAAACATATCTATTAGAACAATGTCAAAGCTTCACAACAATGCACAAACTTTCATGATTCTTCATGAATCTTCAGAGAGATGAGCTGCCTGGATAAATGACAAAAAGGAAACTTCTCTGGGTGTCAGTTTGGGATGAAGAAAGAAGCAAGTCCCAGCATATGAGGCAGATGTCACAAACATTTAAACAGCTGTCAGAACCAGTTCAGTCTGTCATTAGCTTTGACCTTAAATCCAGTTTAGCTTTTAAATGTTAGACGGGGAAAACAAGAAATGAGAAAAGCAACACAGAGAAGTTACACAGCTGTCTAAAATATTAAATGAAAGGAATAAACATCTGTTATCTCGCTCTTCAAATTTTAATGTTTTAGAGAGAGATTCTGTTGTCTTAGATCTTGAAGAGCATCTGAGACCCACACAGCTTCAGCACCTGTGAAGATTGTCTCTCAAAACATGGATGCACTTCAAAGCTTTTTGCTCTGTTCTTTGCCAGCCATATGTCATGGAGGAACACAACAAATTATTGATCATATTTAAGAAGGTCTGAGATGTTGGTTTGGTAAATGTGCTAAGGGATAACCAAAGCATCCTTCAAGCCTTGGCACATTTGTTGTGTGATCTTTTCTCTCTTCAAAGCAAGATCAATTAAATACTATTGGCAAAAAAGGATATTAAATTCCTTTTGATCTGGTGTTTGGAGAAATTCTTTGGAATATTCAGTATTTTCCAGTGTTTGAGATCAAATATAATTGAATGAAAATAGGAATCAGTCCTATTTTATTATATTTCCATTTTGTTTTCCATGGGTTAATTTTAAAGTCATTTATTACAGACTGAAAGGTTACATTTCTCCCCATAGCTCCAAGATGAATCTTGTGAGAGAAGTAAGAAGAAAGTTCCTATGATTTTTTTTATGAAATCATGAGTAAATAAGTTCATGAGTAAACAGTTCTGTAGTAAATTCTTTACACAGTATGGTTGCTGTTTCTTGAGAAGGGAGGTGATAATTAGCTGAAAAGTGGACATTGGAAAGGAGTAGTAGTAGTTAGGACACAAATTCTACAGGAATAAATATTATGAGTTTGGCTCATTAATTCTCTGGTTATTTTATACAGGTTAGGAAGCCAATGCCAATGTTAGTTTGTGATTCATAGCTATGAATGTAGTGATCCTCCATTCCCTCCCACGGTTTGGACAACAAAGGGGAAATAATTATAAGACAGAAAGGTAGATAAATGCACCATTGTGGCAGAAATTTTAATTACATAAGATTTTGTATCCAAAATGTTAAGAGGCATGTATTGGGGTGGAGAAAAAAAACCAAAAAAACAACTGCATCATTGAATCAAAAACCAGGGACTTGTTAATGCTTTATGAAGTCAAATATGGCCTATATTTTGGATGTATTTTGTCCCTGCATGTTGTGTCATATGTTTTCTACCCTCCTGGATGCACAAAAAAATGGAGGTTACAGGTTGCATGGTCTGATTACAAACATTAGCGCTACAGTGTGCATTTTTTCTGAGCTGTGCCATTGGAAAGGGCATTCCACTTTTCACAGCTCTGATGGAAGTCCTGTATGATTGTCATTCCACCACTGACATCCTCAAGTCATATTTCTCCCCCTGTCAAAAACTATTTATTTTTATCACCAGCTTGTCATTCAACTGTATTTTAAAAATGGAGAAATGGACAGTATGGGGACCTCAGTGTCGCCTGTGAACATAATGGTCATCAGCTGAGTGCTGACATTTGGCTATAATACATTCATAAAAAATAAATATCAATTCCAAACACTTCAGGAAGCAAAATGTTAGGGTGGGGATGGGAGGCATATGATTTGGTTTGGTGAAATCATAATCTACCTCTCATTTTCAGAACCCTTAGCACATTTTAAAGCAGATGCCATAGCACTGTTAAAATCAAGATTCCATTATTCTTTTTTTATAAAATGCCAAGTGACCAAACTTGAGAAGGTAAATACAAAGACACATGCAAGTACAAAGTTACATCCAAGCATTGGAAAGGTTTGCCCAATTATTGAATTGTAAAGAGCAATCATTTGGAAAAAAGAACTAAGTAACCATTAAATTTAATGTTTCAATTTCTTCAAGTTAAATTCGAGATCTTGTATTTTAATGAAGAATCTCCAGATCTGTTTCCTATTTGACCTGCCAAGACTACCTACAAGAATCCATGCAGATGCATGCTGCACTGCAGCTCTGGTATGAAACTTCCAGGTGTGAATAAATTTGTTCCAGATGCATTTATCCAGATATTAATAGTCTATACAATTGGTTGTCCTGGGATAGTTTGACATTAAGAACATAATAAGAGCCCTGCTGGATTAGTCCAAAGGCTGCATTTCACAGTGGTCCACCATATATATTCAGTTCCTGCATAGAAGAAACCATGGACGAGAAGGAAAAAAATGTAAATACAGCAGTACAAAGACACATACAAGTATGTGGAAAAGTTGGCTTTCCCAGGACTATATCATATTAGCCTAACCCTAACAATGATGTATTACAACATATTACAGAATACAGGTTCAACATTATACTACACTGATTTTTAACACACAGATTTGACTCAATACGAGTGGCAGGTCTGTCTTCCCCGCAGGCAACCCTCACACTGCTCTAAGGTGCCACTGCACCATCTACACCCTGGGCACAAGGGGATTTACTTGAAATTTGAGACATGCAGACAATGGGGGTACAGGCTGCTGCAATCCATTCTGTCCTGGGAATAAGTCTCACTGAACACAATGGGACTTACTTCTGAATAGACATGGAGTGATGTCTTGTGTGATGTCACTTCATTATGACATCACTGCCACATCCCAGTAAGTTTGACAGTGGGTCCCAGACAGATTTTTAAGTTTGAAAGGAGGTCCCAAGTAATGCTTAAGTACCACTGGTGTAAGCAATGACAACTGGGCATGTTTCCCTTCATTGGATCAAATGAAAAAAATGAGGTAGTACAAAAGGAGGATTTGATGACTATGCATATCTACTCAGAAGTAAGTACTATTATGGTCAAAGGGCATATTCCCAGGTAAGTGTCAAAGGGTTTCAGCCTTATCCAAGGATTTTCACCTCATTCTCTCCTTTCATCTCCCTGCAAAAGAAAATCAGCCATTCCTTTTCATCCCCCCTAACGAAGGTGTGCTGATTAACAAATGACTATGAGGGGATGGCAATAGTAAAATTAGGAGACCAAACACAGGATGAAACCAGCATATTATGGTAGGGAAAGAGAGGCTGCCTGGTGGAAGAAAAAATATCAAGGCTTGGATATCGTTATAATCTGAAGCTCTTGAACTTACACAATTTTTTTCTTCTTCCTTCCCTCTATTGTGTTTCTGAGAATGATGTTCACCTTCACAGGCTTCCAGTGTTCTTTTTAAAGTCTCTGCTCAACCTGATCTACCTTACCCAGGTAAAAGAGTCAATTGACAGGATTGTCCAATATACCTTGGCTCCTTTGTTCTGCTTCACTGTAACGTGTATGGCCTCAAGGATTTATCTGTGAAATAAAGAGTAACAGCAACAATATGGCTGTGTGATGTATGCCTTGGGGGTGTAACTGGTTCAGGGTAACTGTGATTTGGTAATAGCAGGCTCCTATATCAGCTGCATGGGAAGAGCAAGAACTCCTCTGAATTCTACTGTAGAAATTTCTGTTTGCCTCCTCTCTGATCACCGATGTTTCTCTTTTGCCCAGCAACAGCAGTGGCTTGCAGGATTGCTCTATGGCATTGCTGTATGGATCTCAGCGTCAGCACAGGGAGGCTTATAAAAATGTAGTAAAAAAATGGCCACCTCATTCAACAGCAACAGTGAGGTTATTTTTAGCTAAGATCCTGCCTCCTGTACATCAGCAATATGGCCATGAATATAAATGATGATGCTGATATGTATGTATAGAAAAATTTTCCAAGGAAGCATGAGACGCATACAAGAAATATGTTTGTATGCAAACACCCTTCTCCCTCTCTCTCTTTCTCTCTCTCACACATACACACACTCGCACACACATATGAGCAGAGATGTCTTTGCAGCACTGTTAACTAGAGCTTGTGTCTCAGGGGATCTTTCAACATTCATCACAAGACTGACTAAGTGCTTCATTAAATACAAATCCTGCAGGTGTATCTGTGCTTGATCACTGGCCTGGGGAACTCCCCTAGGCTATATTCTATAGGATCCTTTCATCTGACATTCAGCTTTGTCTTGGAGTGATTATCATTTTTATCCCTGACAATATATAAACGCATCCCTGTGTGCATTCTCTGTTCATTATACCTTGTTCTCTGAAGAAGATGCACCGAGGGCTTTTCTTTTTTTCTTTTTTAAAAATGGCTCTTCTAAAAGTATTGTAATTATGTATTTTCAGTTCTTGCCTTCCAGCGCCCTTCTGCTCTACCGATATTGTGGAATGTGGAAGTTACATTAAAATGCAGATTGCCATTAAGGTGACTTTTTGGACTTTTGTATATGAATGATTATTCAAGGAGCAGAGAACTGATTTTCTTCTCTCTCTCTCTCTCTCTCTCTCTCTCTCTCTCTCTCTCATAGTGCTTTTTGGAACCAATAACTTTGGTGCATTTTTTCTGCATATTTTCAGGGTTTTGTGCAAGAGAAGAGTCTTCAGCTTGGCACTGATACATTGCGCTCCTATTATATTACATGTAGTTTGTCAGGGTCCATCTCCAACCTGGACCCCTTACTCACCTGCAATGTAGAAGGAGGAAGAAAATATAAATCCATGGTTTAACAGTTGCTGCTTAGCAGAGGTCTCCCCCCTACTTGGCTGGTGCAAGGCACAGGCCTCCAACCCACTCCCCCACAGTATGGGTGGCAAAATGCCTGCTGGGATCCAGTTGCAGCGCCTTCCAGAAATGCCGCAGGATCTCTGAAAATATCCCAGCGGGATCCTGGGATATCCTGGAAAATATCCTGGGATCCCAGGATCCCAGCGGCAGTTGCAGGATAACAGCCAACTCATGGTTGGGCACCTGCCCTGCCCGCCTGCTTTGCCCTCCCAGTCTCAGGGACACTGTGGACAGGTCCATGGTGGATGGGACAATGGAGATGACACCCCCCCCCCCCCCCGAGAAGGCAAACCTGGGACAAGGCAGGGCAGCCTAAGAGAACTAGGTCAGGAACAGATGGGTACTGGAGCTTGGCTCGGTTTGTTCTATGACAACTTATGCTCTTTTTCACTGTCAAATTTTTGAAGCTTCTCTCTCATTTACAGAGAAGACTGTGTAACCCTCCAAATTAATTTCTGAACTCTAACCTTGAGGACTTTGGCAACAGGTCTATGTAAGACAGGCTTATACTTATTTGTATAGTTTATGTAGGCTCCTGATTTAGGACTACAGTGGTACCTCGCTTAACAAGCATTTCACATAACAAGCAAAAATTTCCAAGAAATCTTGCTTCACATAACAAGTTCTGCTTCACTCAACAAGCAAGCATGATATGGGCACACATGCTATGCAGCCCTGATGCTCATGGACGCTCTTTAAAAAGAACTGCCGGCCAGCACTGCTGCCTCTGGGATGTGCCAGAGGCAGCTGCCCCTAACTGCCCCCAAGTGCCTCCACTGACCACCTTGAACCTCCAGCAGCAGCCCAGGTAACCCTCCCAGGAAAATGTCTTTGATTGCAGCCTCTTAACCATGTCTACCTAGAAGTAAGCCCCATTGTGTTAAATGGGGCTTACTCCCAGGAAAGTGTTTTTAGGATTGCAGCCTCAGTAGTCTTCATAGGATCATGCACATTGAATGCATGTTTTGAATTCAATTCCAGTGTTTTGTCATCATTTTAAAATCCAGTTAATATTTTTATATGAATATTTTTTGGGTTGTGGAACCAACTGTCTGAGTTTCCATTATTTCCTATGGAAAAATCTGCTTCACTTAAAAAGCATTTCACTTAAAGAGCATGGCTCTGGAACAAATTTAGCTCTTTATGTGAGGCACCACTGTATATGATTAAGCCACCATTTTGGAAGCTATATTTAATGAGGTGGGAGGAGGGTGCTGGGGGGGCAGTGTGGGTGATTGATTCCTGGGAAGGAGCAGTCATGATGTATCCTACCTATCTAGTTCTGAAATACTAACACAACTCAGCTCAGACTGATGCAATCCTAAACACACTTTCCTGGGAATAACATCCATTGAATACCAATTTCAACAACATTTAATGGCATAAAATCCATTGAATACAATGGAGCTTATTTTTGAGTAGACATGGTTAGGATTGTGTCCTGAAACAGCTGTGTAGCAAATACATGTTCCAATAGACTCATTGTATGGACCGAGACTTTCTCTGGGACAAAGAAACAAATTTTCTCAAGGAGTGATCCAGCATGCTCACTTCTAGTATAGGCTGCAGAACAACTGCACTTGCCCACTACATTGGTACTGGTTAGGATTTGTCTGGCCATTTCATAACCATTTCATAACCCCAGGCTGCTCCTAGACCAATCTGCAATAATGTATATTGACCTCTCCAGGTACATCTTTGCAGGATCTTTTATGAAGTTACTATTACTAGAAATACACTGTATTCCAAAACCAGGTAGGGAACAATTCAATAAAGTCTCAAGTACAGGGTGCCCTGCTTCCATGTGGCTTGAAATTATAACTGGCCAATCTGGCGAGATTACCTACAGAAATGTAACAACTGGCCTAGGAAATGTGAAAATGTCATTCTGTGATTAAGTACTGAATGTGTTGAGTTATTTATCTGCATGCTAACTATAAGGAACAAATTAAGATCAGAATGAAAGTGACTGACCTCCCTGGCTACAGAAAGCGTACGTATTTTGAAGAATTCACAGAGGTGCCATTTTATAAAACTAAACTGTGATCAAGAACTGCAGGGGCACAATTTGACCTTCTATTCCTAAAAAGCCTTCAATGTCTTTTCCCCCATTTTTTCTTCTGTTTCCATTTTTTTCCATTTTTTCTTTTTTGCCAATGGACTACTTGGAAGGAGAATAAACAAAAAGTTCACATTTATCTCTTTGTATGCAGTCAAACTTTCATTCTTGAATATTATATATTAGCATTACATTCTTCGAATATCTGTTTTATGCTTCAGTGGTGGAGTGAGAATCTCTCAGATATCTTTGCTCATGTAAATTCCACAAATTTAGGGGATGAAATCATGTTATTTAGATAAAAGAATATATGTTCCATCACTGCAACCTCTGCCCACCATACCATTCAGGTGAATGGTATCCTGCTGATCACCACCCGTTCTTACTCATCCACATAGGAACAATAGATACTGCTCAGGAAACTTTCCAAAAGATAGTTGGGGATTATGAAGCTTTGGGGAGGAAGATTAAGGACCTGGGGGATACCCAAGTGGTATTCTCATCCATCCTCCCAGTAATCGGCAAAGGTCCTCAGAGAGATGGCAAGATTTTCCAGGTCAATTGGCTTCGAAAATGGTGTAATCGAGAAGGATTTGGATTCTGGGATCACAGGATGAACTTCCTCGAGGAAGGACTCCTAGCAAAGGATGGACTACATCTTACTGGTTGGGGGAAGAGTGTCTTCAGACAGGAGATGGCCAACCTTATCAGGAGGGCTTTAAACTAAATAAGAAGGGGGTGGGTTACGTCCCAAGGGAACCTAGGAATAAGGAAAATGCTCTGGATGGAAATTGCCAGGGCATGGCTTTAAGTCAAAAATCTTTAGAGGGGCCTGGCCTTACAAAAAAGGAGGGAAATGCATTGAGTTGCAACTTTCAGGGCTTACGCTGCATTTACACAAATGCACAGAGCCTGGGAAATAAACAAGATGAGCTGGAACTTTTAGCAAGTGAAGAGAAATTTGATTTGATAGGAATAACTGAAACTTGTTGGGATGATTCCCATGACTGGAATGCACAATTGGAAGGCTATCAGCTGTTCCGGAGGAACAGAAGTGGCAAAAGGGGAGGCGGAGTAGCATTATATGTCAAGAACATATATACCTGCTCTGTAATCCAGGAAACCGGTCCGGATATCCCTGTGGCATGTGTTTGGGTAAAGGCTAGGGGGAAAAACAAGAAACAAAGCATTGTGGTGGGCGTCTACTATAGACCGTCAGGCCAAGGAGAAGGAGTAGACGATGTCTTCTTGGAGCAACTGGCAGGCATTGCAAGGAAATATGAGGTAGTAGTAATGGGGGACTTTAACTATCCAGACATTTGCTGGGAGACACACTCAGCCAAACATGAAAACTCCAATAAATTCCTGATGGGCCTGGAAGATAACTTCATGGTCCAGAAGGTAGAGGAAACAACAAGGGGAGGGGCCATCCTTGACCTGATCATAACTAATTGTGATGAACTGATTGACCGGGTCAACGTGGCGGGAACTTTAGGGGAAAGCGATCATGAGCTGCTGGAATTTAGAATAATGTGGGAAATAAAAAGAGTGCCGAGTGAAACGTGTACATTGGATTTCAGGAAAGCTGATTTTAATAGGCTTAGAGGAGTCATAGGTGGAATCCCATGGGTTGATGATCTAATGGGGAAAGGGGCCCAAGATGGGTGGGAGCTCCTTAAGAGGCAGCTTCTACAAGCACAGTCAGAAACAATTCCCATGAAAAAGAAAGGGGGGAAAAACCTGAAAAAACCAGGTTGGCTCCACAAGCAACTTGGGGATCAGCTGAAGTTAAAGAAAGAGAAGTATAGGGAGTGGAAGACTGGAAAGATCACCAGGGAGGAGTACAGGCAGATAGCCCAGTCTTGAAGGGAGGGGGTCAGGAATGCTAAACCTCAGTATGAGCTGAGGCTGGCCAGGGGAGTCAAGGATAACAAAAAGAGCTTCTTTAGATATGCCCAAAGGAACAGGAGGAGAGACAAGGGGGTTGACAAAGATGGACAACAGGTGCTCCTGGACAAAGATGGACCACAGGTGTCTGGAAACCAGGAGAAGGCAGAGCTACTCAACTCCTACTTTGCGTCCGTCTATTCTCGGAAGGAGGGCTTTGCAAATGGGGGTGCGGGATCATTGGCTGATGCGGGGATGTGCTTGCATCCCCAAGGAGGTAATGAAAACATGGATGGTGCAGAACAGCAGATTAAGATTGACAGAGAACTGGTTTGAAACCACTTAACTGGCCTAAATGAATTCAAGTCATTTCGACCAGTTGAGATGCATCCTCGAGTTCTTAAAGAACTCGCAGATGTCCTTGCAGAGCCTCTGACAATCATCTTTGAGAAATCCCTGAGGAGTGGAGAAGTGCCACTGGACTGGAAGAGGGCAAATGTAGTCCCAATCTTTAAGAAGGGGAAAAAAGAAGACCCGGGAAATTATAGACCAGTCAGTTTGACTTCAGTCCCGGGCAAGGTATTAGAGCAAATCATAAAACACACAATTTGTGCACATCTAGACAAGTACTCGTTGATCAAAACAACCCAGCATGGATTTAACAAGAATAAATCTTGCCAGACAAATCTGATCTCCTTTTTTGATCAGGTTACAAGCTTATTGGACAGTGGCAATGCTGTGGATGTCATTTATCTTGACTTAAGCGAAGCATTTGACAAGGTCCCACATGACATTTTAATTGGGAAGTTGGAAAAATATGGGCTAGATGGGGCAATTGTTAGGTGGATCTGCAACTGGCTCAATGGCCGCACTCAAAGGGTTTTAGTAAATGGTTCTGTGTCAACCTGGAGGTCGGTTTCAAGTGGGGTACCCCAAGGCTCTGTCTTGGGACCGGTTCTCTTTAACATTTTCATTAATGACTTAGAGGAAGGGATACAGGGGAGCCTGATCAAATTTGCAGATGACACCAAGCTGGGAGGAGTAGCAAACACAACAAAAGACAGGAGAAACCTCCAGGAGGATCTGGATAAACTAGAATACTGGTCTGTAATAAACGGAATGAATTTCAACAGGGAGAAGTGCAAAGTTCTGCACTTGGGCAATAAAAACCAAAAATACAGGTATAAAATGGGGGATACTTAGCTTGGTAGCACAACATGTAAGCGGGATCTTGGCGTCACCGTGGATCACAAGCTAAACATGAGTCAGCAGTGTGATGTGTCTGCAAAGAAGGCAAATGCCATTTCAGGCTGCATTAAGAGATCTGTAGCTTCCAAGTTGTGAGAAGTTCTAGTTCCTCTTTGTTCAGCATTGGTCAGACCTCACCTTGAGTACTGTGTTCGGTTCTGGGCACCTCACTTTAAGAAAGATGCAGCCAAGCTGGAGCAAGTCCAAAGGAGAGCGACAAGAATGATCAGTGGGATGGAAGGGAAACCCTACGAGCAAAGGTTGGGGGAACTTGGGATGTTCAGCCTGGAGAAGAGGAGGCTGAGAGGAGACATGATTGCCCTCTTCAGATACCTGAAGGGCTGTCATAGGGAGGAAGGGGCTCATTTGTTCATAGCTGCTTCTGAAAGCAGAACTAGAACCAATGGGTACAAACTGCAAGAGAGGAGATTCCGGTTGGATATCCGGAAAATATTCCTGACGGTGAGGGCGGTTTGGCAGTGGAACAGATTGCCAAGGGAGGTGGTGGTCTCTCCCTCACTGGGGATCTTCAAGCAGAGGCTCGACGGGCACCTGTCGGAGATGCTCTAGGGGGATTTCCTGCTGCAGGCAGGGGGTTGGACTAGATGACCTACTAGGTCCCTTCCAACTCTATGATTCTACGATTCTATGAAGTGCCATGTGATGCTCAACAGCATGGAAAAAGCCATCTAAGGATACTCATGTGATCTTAAGCAATGCTTCTGGTTTCACCAGGAAACCGTAAATATTATTTAAAAGCATTTGAATCATGCTGAGCATTGCACAAATCTCTGTGAGCGTCAGCGAGTATCCCAGGGAGTGGGGCAGAATGATGAGGGCCAGTAGTTTGTGGACGTGCAAGTCAGGGCAGAATGGGGCAAGTCCATTACTGAGTTGAGCTATGCTTTGTTTCAGCATTACAAACTGATTTAATAAATATATTTTATGATCTCTCAAAATATTCACAATGCAATATTTTATTTGCCCTATGTAATATCTTATTTGCTGAACTTCTTTATACTGAAATGACCTTTAGTAATGCTCAATAAATGAAACCAAATGATGCTGGGACTTCTGAGCTGAATTGTTCATAGGCACTGTTCATTATATTCCTTGTGAGTATTAAGATCAGTCAACATAATTAACCAATGCACTCATGGATCATTTTATCGGCAAATCTGCAGAGAAACATAAGCAGTGTTATAGAAAAAATGCCATCACTGTAAAAGTAAGCTTTGATTACGAGATCCTATCATTTTAATAGAGCAAACCACACTCACCCAGAAAATATAATTATTGTAGAAGACAGAACAAATTAAATGAAACAGCTAAGGACACCTAATATAAAGGCTGGTTATAGCATTCAGAAAGATAGTGATGAACCAAGTGTATATAAGAATCAGCTCTTCTGTTTGAAATACACTTACTGGTGCACTAGTGGAGTACATGATCTGTCAGTGTACTTGGCCTTTGTGCTGCCACCAAAGTAGCCCTTTGTGACAGTGTGTAGCAGGTGTTCTGGCAACTGCAGATATGTTTGTCAAACTAGGTATATCTAAGAACAGGGGAGGGGTAGAGAGAGGAAGAGGGGATGGAGTACTTTGATAGGGTGTGGTGGTCAGATTGGGTTTGGGAGGGGGTGGGATCAGTGCAGCAAGCAGATACCATATCCTCTCCCAGCCAGGTCTGATCCTCTGACATTGATCAACATGGACTTTCACTGGTGATATGGCTAGCGCAGATGTGAGATCACCCATTGGAAGTGGCTTACCCTGGGAAAAGGGGACAAATTACTATTACCTTGAAAAGACTTTCAACAGGCAGTGCTCCTGTATCACCTTGAGGAATCGATGCTGAATTGGGATGCCCATTAAAAAAAGTGAGAGAAAAAAATTGAACAACTGCTTTCATATATTTTGAAGGTAAAAGCAGTAATATATCAATTTAAAAAAAAATTCAGTACTCCATTTGTGTTATTAAGAACTTCATCTTCTTCTTTAGCGTTTTGTCCCTTATGGTGACAGGATCTTTATTCTGGATCAAATTCAAAAATATATATTTTTAAAATATCTCCTTCCTATCAAAAGTTATGGCCCCAAAACCAGTAAACACAAAATGCTTGGAACCCTATGGAAATTGAAAGTGACCCATATCACAGCTTCACTTGCAAGTAGGTGGACATGCCATATTTTGAGAGGCCGTACTGAGAAGAATCCAAGGACACCAGAATTGCCCTGATCTAATGAATGCAGCCCTCACAAATCTGCTATAAGGAAGTTCCCTCCTCAAAGCTTCTCAAAGCTCTATAGAAAGCAAAAGTGAACTGCACAGCTGCATGTATTTGCGAGTAAGCAAGCATGCCTTGGTTGGTGTGGAAGGTCAGGCCAGGGGAGTGCAAGGCTTTCAGAATAGTCCTGATCCTGTGTTTCCAGGGCAAATGCTCCACCAGCCCCCACCCCACTGTAATGGATAAAAGAGAGGCTTCAGGAGGAGGAAGTAGAATTTAAAAAATTTTCTTGTAAAGCAGATGATAGTCCAAACTCCTCTTTCCCTCCCCCAGCCTAATTTCCTGTCCTCATCCCTCTAAAGGATTAAGGCTGTTTTGATTTTTAAAAAGTCCAAAAAACTAAATCTAGCACACATAAAAACATGCTGAATTTAAAACTGATTTAGACTACAATCCTAACCATGTCTACTCCATAGTAAGCCCTATTGTGCTCAATGGGTCTTACTCCCAGGAAAGTGTCTTTAGGATTGCAGCCTCTATCACTAATCACATTCAACTGGTTTAAATGTTAAAATATTCACTTGTTAAAATATTCAACTGGGCATTGGGTAGGACTAAAAAACCTTTCTAATTTTTTTTTGTTTTGTTTGTGAGGGTGGTCGGTGGTTACTCACTTGGGCTACTTTAATGTATTTATAATTATTTATTTATTTTAATTTACTTGATGGTGTCACTTCCAGCCAAGACATCAGTTTTGTGGTTCCTGGACAAACTAAAAAGTGGGTCCCAAGGCTAAAAGGTTTGAGAACCACCGCAATATGGTGTAAGAAAGGTGGCATCTTTTGGCAAGGGTGACACCTCTAGTGACCAAAATGGTTAAAATAATGGGTTTTTTTTAGGAATAATACCATCATATTGTATACCAGCGGTGTCCAACCTTTTAGATTCCCTGGGCCACATTGGAAGAAGACGAGCTGGTTTGGGACGCACATACAATATGCGATGGGCCGCACATAACAATAGTTGATCATCAAAAAAACCATAGAAAACATAGGCATGCATAGGATTGGCCTCTCAGACTATAACCATAGCCACCTTTACTTGGAAGTAAACCCCATTGACTTTAACAGGGCTTACCTCTGAGTAGGTATGCTCCATAGGATGGGCTGCAGTCCTCTCCAAGCTTAACCTTGGAGTAAGTCTCACTGATTATAATGGGGTTTTCTTCTGAATAGCCATGCATAGGATTGGGCTCTCAGACTACTTTCCTTTCCCTACAATCCAGAGTAACTACGGGAGCACGTAAGAGACATTACGTGTACCCGTAGTTACTGCACCATCTAATGAAAACCTATGGGAAATTCATACTGCAATCCACAGCAAATTGTTCTTACACTGGAGCAAGGATTCCCCGCAGTTACTCTGGATTGTGCCCTTAGTTTTACTTCTCCTGCTTCTCTTTACCTGGAGGTCAGTGGAGGAGAAGTTCAAGGAGGCTGTGGGTGGGCGGCTTGAGGGATCTGCAGCAGGCAGCTAGGCAGCTGGTGCTGTGAGGTCCATGGGCAGCAGCACAGGCGGCCCATGAGGCTGTTGCTTCTAGGCTGCCTGGGAGTGCTCTGAGTGGCTGCGAAACAGGGATGGGAAGGAGCTTCCTTCTCTCCTGCCTCACTCTTGTCCCGCCCAGGCCAAGACCCAGGAAAAAAGCAGCACACACAGCAGTTCGCAAAATTTGAATCTGGAAGCTGCCACAAAGCTGGTTTTTCCAGTGGCAGCCAGCATTTGCAGGCCACATTAATTTGCATCCTGGGCCACATGCAGCCCCTGGGCCACATGTTGGACAAGCCAGAACTAGATGGATACTGTTCATAATTCAATGCAATCAATTCCCACTTTTTGTTAAATGCTCTGGATTACATTCTGGCTATCTCACAAAAGAACCTATCAAGCAATGGCAAAAAGGGACTTCAGTGAATTAATGGTCTCCTTTCTAAAGACCTTTAAACCATGAATGACACAGGAAAGGTTATGAATGCTAGTAACATTTAGTAATATGAGAAAA
Organism: Cryptoblepharus egeriae; assembly: GCA_030015325.1. Taxonomy (NCBI): domain Eukaryota; kingdom Metazoa; phylum Chordata; class Lepidosauria; order Squamata; family Scincidae; genus Cryptoblepharus; species Cryptoblepharus egeriae. Next base: position 31,329,908 of record JAREYC010000007.1, read on the forward strand.
TAGGGAAAGCTCTCTGTCCATCTTAAATTAACTGTTAGGGGAACTCAGGTAATAAATTCAAAGGTCTTTGATAACTACAGAGAAACTCATTGCAACAACATCTTCAGTTCTCCAAATGACAAACTCACTTACTATGGACCTCCAAGCACACTTTTACTGCTAGTTTCCCCATTTTAGAACTCAGCATTAGGGAGAAAGGAGACTTGAGTAGGAAAAGGTGATATTCCGGGTTGGGGGGAGAGGAATAAGGGTCTAACAGTGTTGAATGCTAGGTCCATAGGCCGAAAGGAACTCTGAAAAAACTTTCTGCAGTCCCTGATATAACTGGATTTTCTTTTCTTGATAACTGGCTTCATATTTTGAAAAAATGAATGAAATTTGCACATTTTTTTCTTCTGCATTCCTGGCCATCATTTGCTTAAATTTTTTTCACTTTCTGCTTAATAATGCCATTTCTGGCCTCCAGCAAGCACAATGAATGCTCACTTCTACCCTCTGTATAAAATGAATTTTACATCCCTGTTTTATAACAAGAATGTCAAACTGTTTCATATAGTGGTTCCAGTAGCATTCATAGAACATGTTGAGGGACAGAAGTGATGTCTTTAAACAAGAAGTGACCTCCTGTAAATTATTTTATAATTTACTAAGCTAACTAGAAATAATATGTGTATGGTTTAATGATAAAAGTTAGAATTACGAATCTAACATTGGTTCAGGTAAGCTAAGTTGAATAGAATGTTCGGATTTGAACATCTGCCAGTTGGTTGGTGACAGTTGGAGAACTGTTTGGCAGTTGAAGCTCAGCTGTTCATCAGAGCAGAAGCATGCTAGTTACCTCTGAGGAGAATTAGGCTGAAGGACATGCCCTACAATCCAGAGTAACTACGGGAGCACGTAAGAGACATTACGTGTACCCGTAGTTACTGCACTACCTAGTGAAAACCTATGGGAAATTCATATTGCAATCCAGAGCAAATTGTTCTTACACCGGAGCAAAGACTCCACATAGTTACTCTGGATTGCGCCCTTAATTCATGTGTATGACCTGGATTGTGTTAGACTACTTTCAAGTGTAAAAACAGAAAATAAATCTACACTGTGTCTGTCTTCACTCTTGCGGCACCTAGTCACAGGACACAACTATCAATCAACATACCAACAAGAAATAAAGAGATAAAACTTACCTATATACTCAGCAACAGAATAGCACCCAAAATAAAATTGAATCATATTTTTTTTCAGAAAATGAAAAGTACTGGTGGAGTGCTGAAACCAATGTATCCTAGCTGGGACTTTTTGTTTGTTTGTTTTACAAGATCACTTGTAAATTCAAAAATTATTAGAAATTGCTTGTCTAAATTTATTAGAAATTGCTTGTCTTGCAAAATGCTCACAATCCAAGTTACTCTCAAACCAAGGTTTTACTATACATCTTAAAGTGACACCAGTTATATATGAAAATATATCCTGGATATCAGAATATATCCTGAATCAAATAGGTGACCAGTTTAGAACATACAGGTTTTGAATCATATGCTCATAGTTGGACTGCAGCATTTTGTAACAACTGAAGTTTGTACCAGGTCATGAACATGTCTAAATAAATTGATCTATCTAGAAAATGTTGCAGTTCCAAATTCATTTTTTCCTTATGGATGTTGCTTGTTAGAGTTTTTAGTGTTGAAAGTTCCCATCATGGGATCAATACTTGGACAGAGCCAATTCAAAGAAATATCATTATTGGTGTGGTGGGAGGGGAAGAAACACAGCAAATCAGACATTTGAAAAGAGTATCATTAATATGTAAATTCCAGGTAGCACTTGTAAAATTGCCTGCATTTTGTTCTCCAGTACTGAGAATGATTTTCTCTGATACGTTTATTATTAAAAACTCAATTTTCACTTGTCAATGCATATATTCCTCTTACTATGCTCTGTTATCCGATCTACCCTTAATTGGTTATGGGAAATTGTCACCTTGTTGTCAGAATGGCTTGTTGAAACAGGAGAGAAAGTGTGGTGGTGAGCTACATAACAGGTTTTAAAATAGGAGATGCCCTGAAGATGTTCCCCAAAATGAAATTGAAACAATGCCATCATAATAGCCTTTTGGCTATTATGCCCATACAGCTCCCTGAATTTCTATGGAATAGATTCATGCTAATTGTGCAAATAGTGATAGCAACTATCACATTAATTGTCAACTGAAGCTTCCATTGCATGATGGGTTTTTACCTCTTTGTAATAAGATTTTTGAATACATACATATTCTTGTTTTTATTGGGGAAGATTTTGCCCATCAGAACCTTTTTTTACCATTGGCATAGTACATCAGAACCTATCCTTTCCTGGTCCAGCCCAGAGAATGCAGTGATGCTGGTGTAGATTCTGCTGCATGCTAGGTGCTGGCCAGGGATTAGGCAGCAACAGAATGGTAAGTAACAGTACCACTTCTTGGTTCACAACGGGCCAACTTGGATCTGCACCAACTCTTTTATTTGCACCGTTTTGTGATCTTTGTGTTGCTTTCGCTATGGACAGGCATTCTAGGCAGCCCTGACGCTTTTTAAAAGGGCTGCCGGCCAGCGCATCTGCCCAACTGCAAATGAGTTTGTTTGTTACGTGAAGCACAGTTTGTTAAGTGAAGCAGAATCCTAGAGAAATTTTTGTTTGTTATGTGAAACGTACTTTATGTGAGGCATTTGTTACGTAAGGCGCCAATGCATAACCTTCTATGTGAATCTGGGCCTATATATCTTAACTCTTTGAGTAGTATCCATTTACACAGACCAAGCAGACTCATCTCATATAGGCCAAAGAGAATTTGAAAATTCTGTGCATGGTACATGATGGTGGAAGGGTTGGGAGTTTCTTTTTGTTAACTATATGTATGGTTTACATGTTTGGGCTGTGTATCTGCCAGTTTTTTTGTGCCATGAAGCGGGAGATGGAATCTGAACTACCCCATCAGATTCTAGCTGGATGGAGACTAATAACCATTTTTTTATTGCAAGCTTCACTAAAATTAATAGAATTTATGTCAACACAGCAGTCGGAGAATCTCTGATCAGAGACCACACTTGATCATATCTGAAAGGCCAAGAAGCAATGATTCTGAAATAGTCAGTGAAGGGAGACATGCACTGTATTTTCTGACATACTCATCATCAGTTAATGAATTGTTATTGCATACAACATATATTACACTCTTTTTATGAGGAACCCTCATCAATTCTCCCAGCTGCCTCTCTTTAAAATATATACATTGCTTTCCTTACCACTCCTTTGGACCTTCTAGCTGAACATTTCCAAAGAACTTTTAATACCTCAGGAAGTGCAGCTATAGCAAGACGTAGTATGCCATGACAGCCAGAAAAGAGGCAACTGGTTGAGACATGGTACAGTCCATAAAAGTAGTCCAATATTATGAGCTGATGATAACTTTTCCAATCTGAGACTGATTCTCTTTCATTACATTTCTGGTTGAGTGCAGGTGTGTAGAATAATTGCCTATGGCAGTGAAAAGGAAGATGAAACTCAATAAAGCTAGGGATAAAACAAAAATTCATTTATACGTTGAGTGGGTTTGTTTCTGCCATGCTTTTATCCTGGCAAAATAAAAGTTGCCTTTTTATGTTTATTTTAACTCTCTGTTTTAGCAACAAAGAGAAGGCCTTACTAACTTTTATAAAGGAAGGAGTCACGGTGAGGTTGTACTTATATATCTACTTGCATTTACATGCTTTTGAACTGCTAGGTTGGCAGGAGCTGCCAAGGGATAGGAGCTCACTTAATCTTGCAGTACTTGAGTCTTGAACTGCTTACCTGCTGATCTTGTTAGGCACAGTACCTTTATCACTGAGCCACTGCAGTCCATTAATATGCAGCCAATTAATAAGTAGATACTGTATTACTTATGGCTATTTCTGACCTTTTTTGACAATAAAATACAACCAACAAAAAACAAAATGGAGAAGAATTTTCCCCTTGGCCTTAAAGGGATACCTGATGAAACACTGTCAATATCTGATTTCAGTAAACATGTCCATCATGGAAGTTAAAACTACTGAGATTGGCTGATCTTACATCTGCTATCTAAGTAATTCATCAACCATAATCCAATAAGATTATGTTGGCTTATTTCAATAAAATTAATATTCAACTTTTGTTATAAAGCCAGAATCTAATACAGCATATCCACATTTGTTAATACAGACTTTCTTCCAGCAATAGATTTGATTTGATCTGAGGTTAAGGGAGACCAGATTGAAACAACCCTATATCTGACTCATTTGAATATTGAAAGTGTGAAGTTGGATCCTCTACTCACCCAAGTACTTATGGTTGGGTTTTATCTTTCTATATACAGACTTCATGATTTAAAGATTTCAGACACTGGGAAGAATTCCAGGTTCAGTTCAAATTTTCATTGTTCCAGCGAAACAGACTTATCTGTTTTCTTTCAACCTTAAATCTAATGCAAATGCATTCTTTGGTTCCCATACATCAGTTCCCTTAATAGAAAACTAGTTGTTGGATTAAGAAATTCATTTCATCCACCTCCCCAAACTGGAACTGAGACTACTATTGGGAGCTTCATAAGATTAGGAATTTTAATAAAGTTGCTTTCCCTATCATTTTTGAAGATACGTTAGAACAGTGATTTTCAACCAGTGTGCCACAGATATTCCTCACGTGGGCCACGAGAATTTGGGGAGTGACAATTAATAGGAAAATTGGGGGATTTGAACAGCCTAGTATGCCTTGTCAATGGTAAAAACAACTTATGGTGTGCTTTGACAGTTTCATTGCCTTGTTAGTGTGCCGTGCAAAGAAAAAGGTTGAAAATCCGTGCCTTACCCCCAAATCCAGAGTAACGACGGGAGCACGTAAGAGACTTTACTTGTACCCGTGGTTACTGCACCACCTAGTGAAAACCTATGGGAAATTCATATTGGAATCCAGAGTAAGTTTGTTCTTACACCGGAGCAAGGACTCCCTGTAGTTACTATGGATTTTGCCCTTAAAGTACAACACTTTGCAATTTTGTTGTGCCTCCAGGCAGGAGGGGTCTGTTTCCCAGATGAAATGATATAATGATATTTTCTCCATCACTCTCTGGGTCATGTCAGCAGAATGGTGTTGATTTCCTGTTGAAATGAAAAGGGGGGCTGGCACAGTCACCAGATATAAGCTCATGTGACCTTTTCTTTGGGGATACCTACAGGAAACATTTCTCAAACATTGTCTTCAATCTCTTGAGGATTTGAAGGAAACGGTCGTACAGGAAATTGACATGACAGAGGACAGGGCTCTTCTGTTGTAACATAACTCCTGTCCTGGTATTACACAAGTGAAATTTGGTATACAAATGAATTAATGAACAAACATCAACAGGAAAGTAGAAGCTGTGGCTTTGAATAATTGCTGGCACCCATTACTTCAAAAAAAAATACACCAAAAAGATGATGTGGCAAAGTGCAACATGATAGCCAGGCCTCCGTCAGTCTTGGAAGACTATGGTATCGTGCTCGGCGCTGCATACGCTGCATGCGAAGCACGAAAGCCTGGTTTAGATTGTTATGGAGGATAGGCTGTTACCCAAGCAGCAAATCCCCCCTCTCCATGCCACTGAATTAGTCTAATGGAAAGGCAGAGCTGATATAATTGGATCCAGCTGCGTCGCAGAGCTGGGCTAAGGACAGGAGCTCACCCTGTCTTGTGGGGCTGACCCGGGTCTTGAACCCTGGCCTGCTGGTTAACAGGCACAGTGTCTTAGCCACTTGCGCCACCCACAAGAGGAAGAATCTTCTCCATAGACACTTTACCTTTAAGTGAACACAGCAGACCCAAGGTGCTGCTCATTAGCTTCACAAACAGCTGGGACTATTTAATATTGTCCTCTTTGTAGCTCTCTACAAGTTCCTGATTGACTGTTGGAAGTCCTCTAATGATGCCAGCAACAATGCAGGGCAAAATGTTAGACTTCAAATTACTGCCTGCCAAATTGCCAGAAAACCCTGGAAGTAACATACAGCAATGGATTGTAGCTGGCCAGAAGAATCTTACCCTACATTTCAGGGTAACTACAGAAAGACATAAGAAGCACTTACTCTGGATTGCTCTATGCATTTCACATAGGTTTCCCATAGGTGGCACTGTAACTACATCGGTGTAAAAGGTCCTGTAGTTACTCTGGATTGTAGCCTTAGTTCCTACATCACAAAAAAACTTATTTTCACAACTTGAGCCTAAGCGGGCAATCCAGATTAACTATGGGGAGTCCTTGCTCTGACGTTAGAACAATTTACTCTGGATTGCAATATGAATTTACCATAGGTTTTCTCTAGGTGGTGCCGTAACTTTGTCAACTTAAATGTCTCTTACATATGTCAACTCTTAATGTCTCCTGTAGTTACTCTGGATTGTAGGGTAAGTCATCTGCATCACAGTCCAATACCAGTCCTAAGTGACCAGTAAAAGTCAAGAAAAATTAAGTGGTAGATTTTCACTTATTGATATGTATTGGCATCCATCAGTCTTGAAAGACGATGGTATTGTGCTCTACGCTGTATGCAAAGCACAAAGGCCTGGATAGATTGATATGGAAAATAGACTGTTACCCAAGTAGCAAATCCCCCCTCTCCACGCCACTGAAATTGTCCAATGAAATGGAAGAGCTGACTCGATTGGTTCCAGCTGTGTCACAGAGCTGGGCTAAGGACAGGAGCTCATCCTGTCTTGTCGTGACCCAGGTCTTGAACCCTGGCCTACTGGTTAACAGGCACAGTGTCTTAACCACTTGCGCCACCCACAGCCCTACCTATTGATATGAAAGAGCCAACAAATGATTTTGTTTCAGCCTTCTCATTGAACAGCATTGTGTCTCTCATTGCATTATGAAACCTGGTTAATTTTTTTAAAAATGTGCTACTACTCCATAAATCCTTTTTGTTTTATAATTATTTTGGATACTGAAATTTCAGCTTGTTTGAGATGAGACTTCACAAAAGAAACAAGTAAGATAAAATTCATGCATAGCAAGTGATGGCTGTAGAAATGTAACATTATGGAGCCAACAACTTAAAAGAGTACACAGAGGAAGCCTGTGTTTATGATGTATGATGTGTTTGATCACAAATGAAAGAATTCAGATCAGAATCCATGTTGCTTCTGTGCTGTCTGTATTCTTAATTATTTCAGTAGCAAACTTCAAACTAATTTTTCATAAAACTAATTTGATCTTGTTGAGCTCATACATCTAGCATAGACTGTGATAATTTTTCAAAGCATGTAGTTTGCAGCTAACCATCTTTTAAAACAACACAAAATGGTCTCTGAGTGCAGTGCAATGCTCATTTAAACATTTCTAAGCTTTTGCCATACTTTCCTTGATACCAAAACATAATTTTATTTCACACTACATTAATTTCTATTACACATTTTTGTGTTATATTATTAACACAGTCATTATTTCAATAAATTAAACAAAAGGTAGGGTCAGCTGTTTTGCTTCATGCTTCAGTAATCCCACCCAATGGACTGAGGACAATCAAATAAATGATTGCAACATCCTATTGTTTTAATTATATTTATTGATTTGAGAGGATATAAATCCTTGGGGTTTTGTTTTCTTGAACAATAATGTATGCCATGTCCACGGATAGTAATCTTTATTATGCAATAGCAGAATATCCAGCTGTCTAAGTAATTAGTTTGTTGAACAAATTAGTGAAATTACAGATGCCAAATGCATTGCATTCCCTATGTAATAGAAAAATTTGCTTGCCAAGAAATCTTTTTTACCATTAACTGTTCTCAAGAGTTGTGCAGCTGGTATTGATAGAGGTCACATCGAACAAGAAAGATGGCAAAATGCAGTGGAAAATTATGTCTCACTATTGTTGATTCTTTGTTTTATTTCATCTTTAATGCCATATAGCTTTCAAAATTTTATGATAGGGATATTATTTTACTTTTTGATATACAGCAGCGATCAATAAATCTGCAGTCCACTGTGGTCTGGGTATGGTGATGCAGTGGTGAGACCTTATCATTCCGCCTTACAGCCATGTAGCATTCCAATTTTCATGAAGTAAAAATTTTGCAAATTTTTTTTAAAAAATTTTAAAAAAAATTTGCAAAAAAATTTCAAAAAAAATGCACTTTGAAATAGACCATTATTTTGAAATCCACAGTCCATATAGCAATCCAGAATTTGCACTCTGGACAAGGAACGGCAGTGTCAAGGCCTGATTTAGCATCTGATGTTTGCACAAACTTCTCCCACCAACCATTTCTACCACAGAAGGTGATGCACGCCAATTACTCCATGCAAGTGGCTGCCATGCAGAAGTGCCTGTAAAAACTACACACAAAGGCAGGATGTATGGGGTGGTCTTGCTACTGCTGCGCCACACCAAGACAGCAAATCCTGGAGTACCAAATCTGGCATCTCAGGCCACAGTTTGGAGACCCCTGATATAGTGTCACAAAAGCAGCTCCCTAGTTAAACCATCTTACTTTCACTGTGTCCAGTGAAACTTACAGGACAATCCAGAGAAACTAATCTGTCCACATAAGAGCCCTTAGGTTGCCCTATCTAACACTAGGTTGGAGCAACTGCAAGATGCTCCAGCCCAGTTACTCTGAAGGAGGCTTAGGGCAGAGCAAGGCAAGATAGGGTGCCCTAAGAGAGGTGGACCTGCTCTGCCCTAACTGGGGCAGCCTAAGCAGCTCAGGAGAGGCAAGTTGAGGGCATGTTTAGCATTGCCTAGGGCAGAGCAGTTACTCTGTATCCAGAGCCTGTTTCCAAGGCAGAAATGCCCTCTTCCAGCCCTCAGAGTTATACCACCTCAGGAGCAGGTATCGTAATGAGTAGACCCATAGGGGTCCATGATAAGGCCCGAGTAAGAATGGCAGTGTTGACCAAAAATATGAGTTCTTGGCCATCCTAGGTGCAACCCCTGCCTCTCAACCTCAGGATATGGAACAAACTACGGCTGCCCACAAATCTCAGGATACAGCAGGCCACTCCAAGAAGTCCCTTGTATTCACTGTAGAATGTACTGGCATCTCATCAGGGACTCCTTATAAGGCAGGCACCCAGTGGCGTCACCAGACTGGTGCGGCTGGTGTGGGCTGCATTGGGTGATGCGCTCCGTATGGGGTGATGTTCCGGAGGAGTTTGACCGTCCTTTGGCAGGCCCCAGGTGTCAGCACCCCCATTCAGGCCTGCTCCAAGGCGGAGCAGCAGCCAGAAGCTGCCACTTGTCTGAGGAGCTGGCCTGAACGGCCATCTGAGGTGCACTGCGCAGAAACACACTGAGCATGCCGAACAGCTTCAGAGGAGACTTCTTTAGAGCAGAGAAAGTCCGCGCCTCTGCACAGCCATTCGGCCTCACTCAGGAGGCGGAGCGGCAGCCGAATGGCTTCAGAAACTCTTCACCAACTCTGACGCCTGCACAGTCTCCCCCGAAGCCAAAAGGCTTCAGAAAAGTACTGCGCAGGTGTCAGAGATGGTGCCTGTGCAGTACTCTTTCTGAAGCCAGTTGGCTTCAGAAACAACTGCGCAGGCGCCAACTTTGGTGACTGCGCAATCCAGGTAGGGGGGGCACGCATCCCAGGGATGACGCGCAGACTTCTGCACCAGGTGATGTGCAGAGTCATGTCACCACTGTAGGCACCACAGCTGTTCCTTGTTCAGTGTGATCTGAGGGGTGTCTCCTCAGGAGCAAGTCTTCCCCTTGTGTCAATTACTTAGCATGCTCTGGAGCAGTTAGGGCAGCCCAGGCTTCCTGACTCTCTGGATTCAGCATAACTTTCTGCTCTGGATACAGAATAGTTAGGAGAGTGCAGTTAGGTCAGAGCAGGCTGAATTTGCTCTGGATTGTGTCCTTACTTTCACATGTTACCAGTGCTTTTTTCCCAGAAATATAAGTGGGGATACTCATTGAAAAGATTTTATTTGTAATCATAAGCATGTCTTCTTGGGGGCAACAGAGGTGCTGATACTCAGTACTGGTGAGTATTTCCCCCAAAATGCTCTTGCCCCTTACTCTGAGAAGTCATCAATATTGTAAAACAAAAATAAAAAGCATAGAATGAAGCATAGACCCTAATACATAGGTACAGAAGGGGGACAGATAGGATTGGACCACCTATCAGTATTACCTCCATTGGTTGGCAGTAATTTTGCAGGATTTCAGACAGAGGTCTTTTTCAGCCTACTGGGAATCACTAGAAACTACAGAACTCGAGTTCTTCTACATGCAGAGCAGGTGCTCTCAAAGCACAGTGATCAAAAAGCCTACCATTTAGGAGAGGAATTCAAGGCAAATGGACTCACATTCTAAAAAGTATGTTAGTTATGCCTCTTGCCTTGGTATGTGTGTCCTATATAAGCATTATACTTACTCGCAATTTTGGCTCCAAGCAAGATACATTGACTGGGGTTTTTGAACTGTTCCTCTTCCTCTTTCTTAGCAAGAGGTGAGAGTACAAAAGTTGGAATCCATACTAGAGTTTGGTTACCCAACCAAATTTAATGGATGACGAATATATATTGGTTTAAGAACATAATGGCACTAAAGTGCTTCTGCTTATTTCAGAAAGGATGAGGTCCTCACTATGAATAGCATTCTGGCTATTTAATGATGGAAACTTTTTTTCTTTTCTTCCACTCTGAGTTAAAATGTTCATTTCAATGTAGACAGACTTTTAAATTGATCTAAACAGTGTAAAACTGAAATAAATTTAGACCCTAATTATCCCTTAATGTGTAAAGATCACATAAATGTCATGCAAAAGCTGTGTTTGATTAAACCGTTCACTAATGTTTAAATTATGCTGATCAAGTTATATTGAAATGGGTAATTTGCAATAAAGATCCCTGAGATTTCTAACTCCTTGTATTTAATAATATTGATGATAACTGTGAGGTGTGAAAAAACCTGCTTTGGAAGTTAATTTTCATTGCTTGATTCAGACAATAATGGTTCCACCTATATGTAGGTCCACCTATCCACACTATATTAATGATTGCATCCTGTCTTTGACCTGTACATGAATTTATACTAGTTTAGTACAGGTTGACCATACAGAATGGAGGACAGAGTGCCTATACTTTCAAGCATTACATAGAAGATGGAATTTAGGCAAGAGCTGCTTTTAAACCCTTCTATGTTGAGCTAAATCTGCCTTTACTCCTTCTTCTATGGGAATGTTTAAAGGAAGCGGCACTCTATTCTGTATGGTAACCCTGTTCAGATCAGTTCAGTCAAATCAGCAATGTGGTGACTATAAGCATACTGTGAGGAATGCAGAAAAGACACATGCATTGTTAAATGGCCATGTCCCAATTTTATGAAAAAACTAGCATCATATGATTTTTGCACAAGTGCCATGCATTTCAATGGTGTCTTGGAGCTCAATCCTCTACATGTCTACTCAGAAGTACATCCCAGCCTCAGTGTATTTTATTGCTGGTGTGTTCTTTTGTGTACACTGTGATCAAAGTACTACAAAAAATACCTTAGATATTTGTGACTTAAATTTCCCCTGAAAGAAGATGTTTTAAGGTTTTTCAGAGGAAGAAATCAAACTGTATTGACGGTTTTTGGCAATTCTTTCAGTGGAGTCGAATCCTCTAATTGGAATAATACATCCTTCAAGAATAACTTTCCCTTGCAAGTTAATATGATTTGCCTATAGGGTTCCCCATGCAGTAACATTTGCTGATAAAGGATAGGTATTTACCTTATCCTACTTATGAAGTGAAGTAGAAACCAAATTGCCCTAAAGATGTCTCTGAAGCTCCACATGATGTCTAGCCTGGGGTTTTGCAATCTGTTCTCCTGTTTAATATTTCAGTAAATATCACTATGTTTCACCTAAAGCAAGACAAATTCCAGTCCCCACTGCAATTGATGGTTGCCTGGGGCAGCCGCCAAAGCATCAGGTGTGGGAGAGTGCTATATCACAGGCCTTTGGAATTAACGTCAACATCTGACTTCTTCACAGATGGAAAATGTTGCAATAAGGCTTTATATGCTTTTCTTCCCTTAAAAGTTCAGTCTCTTAACTGAATGTAAAGCTGCTGGAAAAGCCTGGCATGGTGCATATTACACTCATACACTCCAAATGTGTGCTTTTCCTCTTTGGGAAATGGATGTCTTCACGGCTTAAAGCGTTTTCCTGTGAGATTAGACTTGATCTTCAATGTTCCTCATTCAGGGACAGGAAGAGACAAGAAGCCAAATACCATTTGCGTTGGCCTAGTGTAGGGTTGCCATAATTCTCTTCCACAAAATTGGGACAGGACCTTCTGTCCCATTTGCCAGTTTGTGAACAGAACCCCCCAAAATCAGGATTGTCCCTATTTTTGGGGACACATGGCAACCCTAGCCTAGTGGCCAGATCTGGGGTTTGGACAAACCCATCTGTCTTGACAGTGGACCTTTCCATTCTGGTGGGCTGCCCCATGTAGACCTCCTCACTTGAAGTACTTGGACAATCACTTCTGTCTGGACATCCTGCTGTGCAGCCATCTGGGATGACAGGTAGTAGAAACAACTAACCAGACAATCCCTGTCCTGCAATTGAAGAAGACAGGACATAGCAACCCAGCTCAACAGTAAGATATAGTGGAAAAGGCAACCACATTAAATGGGATGTTGATTATTTCTCCTTCCTTGGCTCAAATTAAGGCTGAAATCCTAAAGATATTTTCTAAGGAGTAAAACCCATTGAACAAAATAGGGCTTATGTTTGAGTAGACATGATTAGGATTGTGCTCTACAAGAAATTTCACCTCAGTCCTATCTCTTCTTCCACTTTCCTACCTACTGACTCAGCCACTGATGGATCAACTCCCTTCCCTCAAGAACCCATTCCCCACTAGCCATTAGCTGCATTCCTGATTTTAGGCCAGAAACATATCCCTAAGCTGGCCTAAGTAAGCCATATCCTGAACTGACAAGTTAGACCAAATCCACAGGACTAGAAGACCTCTGGCTGGCTCAACTGCTGCTGAAGAGGCAGCAGCACAAGGGCACCATGCTCACTGGGCTAGTGTAGTTGTGCTGTATCCTGAGGTTGAGAGGCAGGGGTTCTGCCTAGGATTCAGAATCAGATTCAGGATTTGGGCATCAAAAGTGTCTTTTACTCTGGCTTATCATGGACCCCTATAGGTCTACTCAGTTTTATTCCTGCTCCGTAGGTGTTCTAACTCTGAGGAGCTATGAGGGGCATGTCTGCCCTGGAAAAAGGCTCTGGATACAGCCTAGCTGCACTGTTCTAGGCCATGCTGAATATGCCCTTGACATGCCTCTTCTGAACTGCCTAGGCTGGCACAGATAGGCTGGCTCAGGTCCATCTGTCTTGGGTCACCCTATGTTGACTTATGCCAGCCCAAGCCTTTCTGGTGTAAGTGAGCTGGCATATCTTGGAATTGGGCCAGTTCAGTGATAGATAGGCTAGCCCAAGTGCACTTCAGGATTGCAGCCATCATCTTTCCTGTGGAGTAAGATAATACATATGCACATAGGACATTTATGTATGAGTTACTTCTGGATATACATTCTTTCCTAAAATAGTTCAGTCCAGAAAGCACAATACCTTGAATTTTCATTGATTTTGTTTAACCCCATATCTTCAGTAAAATTGAGGTACAGCCCAAGCCTATATATCAGAAGTAAATCCCTTCTAGTCAGTGGGGGAAAGTGTGGATAGGATTGCAGCTGCAAGGAGGCTTTAACAGTACCCAAACATAGATAATATGTACTCATAAGACACACGGGCAATTAGCGAACAGCCAATGAAAATATGTGCTGACAATACATTTGTTTCCTCTGAACCTTTATTTGATAAATGGTCTCATTTAGCACCTTGCTGACAGTTAAGCTATTGCTGAAACTCACATAAATGTCCATCTTCATTTCGCTACAGAAAGCAATTAATCACGTTAGGCTGCTAACTGGGATGAGAAGCATTTTTTTCAAGTGGTGCACCTCTTATATTTAGTAAGGAGAGTGTAAATCTCTCACACACCAGAACCCATCTTTTTTACTGGTTGCTTGCTGGTGTTCATCTGTATTGAGGCAGACAAAGGGCAGTGTTGGCAGAGGCAGCTCCACCAATATCATATCCCCTTCTTGGCCTTGATTCTTCAACTCTGGTCAAAGTCTGAGTAGACCCATCTCAAGCAGACACAACGGACGCTTACTATGGGCAAGGGAACCAATGTTCCCTTACCTGGACAAACCTCTGGGTCTGCCCTTCCCCACAAAGAAAGAAAGAAAGAAAGAAAGAAAGAAAGAAAGAAAGAAAGAAAGAAAGAAAGAAAGAAAATTAAGTATGATCGCAACTTATAGTGGCCTTATAAATGTAAATTTTTACATTTATATCTTCTCAGTTTTTCTCTCCCCTAACACAATTTCAGAGAGATTATGTGACCCTCCTGCCAGAAAGTTTGTACACCTCTGCCCTAGACCATCCGTTTCAAGAGCTTTGTAGGCAAATAAACATGGTCACAAGACGGCTACTGGAAGAAGCTCTGATTGTCCTTTTACACTTAAACTATATCTAGAAATTTTTTAATGTATATTGCTCCTCTGCACTACAGGGAAAATCTCCTGACCCCATTTGTCATGAAAACAAATGGGGCCTGAATGAACCAAATGGCCCATGTTCTGCAGTGCCCCATATCTCAGCTTTTCAAGGACTTTAACCAATCCCCCCATCACCCTCATGTGGCCCAATACACTGAAAGTATTTATTATGTGATGTTTACCTGAAGGAGAGGAAAATCTACTTTTACTCTTTCTATATTGTTTTGCTAGTCTCAGAAGAGATGCCACTGATGGAGAAATTTTTTCTGTTTTTAACATTTTTTAAAAAATCATAGCTACGTACTCGTATTTTCTATTATTTTTGAAACTATCTGGGTTTTAAAATACTATGCTTCAGCATCAAAAGATGCATTCTGAATAAGAGGTAGCAATGGATGAATGTTTTGAAAGCTTTTTCTACCCCAAATGTAAAATGGTTATCTACCTATGCTAATTGTGCAGAGACATTTAGCTTGCATGAATTTCATGGGGCCTGTTGCCAATTTCAGAGGTATTAGCAGCGTTCTGGGGTTATATTCAAACTTGGCAAACAGCAAAGTACTCTCTATTAAATGGCTAGATATTGCAGAAGTGACTGTTGGCGAAAGCAATAATGAAATTTGTAATGTGGAATGTAAGTTGCTTGAATGCTACATCCACATAAGAAATAGCTAGAAAGAGAAAAAAGCTGACCTCATCCCTTTTGAAAAAGAAACTCACTTAAGGGAAGCAAGATGGTATTGATAGAAAAGCACCTTGGGTAGGAAGCAGTCAGCAAAATTGTTCTATGCACACAAAAAAGATTTTTTTTAAAGCATGTGGTGCATCTGATAATAAAGGATACCAAGTTTTTCTTCTCTGTGTTCATTAAATCAATTTGAAACAATAAAACAATTATGGTTAATATATATAAGTTTTATTAGAGGCAGTGACATCACTAGAGTTTGCATCACTCATGTGGGAGGTGAAGATGGACCTCCTCCCAAGATGGATCTCCTACATGCAGTTTGAGCAGGGCAATCCCCTGGGCAGGGGGTGTGATGATCATTGCCCCAGATTCACTGGCTTCTTTGACTATAACTTTTGATAGAACAGATATATTTCAGTGCAGTTTGTTTCACTGCATTCTGCAAGAAATTATACATCACGTAATATACTATATGATGGGATTGTTCAAAAATATGAAGATTTAAAAATTTTTAGCCGCTAATGGTGTTACCCTCTATGCATGTGACCCCAGTGGGAGGACTGCGCAGCCTCCTAGAGGAACTTGTAGGCTCACAGCACTGTCTTTGAGTTGCCCCTCCTCTGCAGTGGGCTTTAATCTGCAGTCTGAGCCCACTAGTGGCTTGAAGTCAGAGCTGCAATCTCATGACCATGTGCATGGGGGGTGTTGCACATGAGGGTATTGCACAATGGGGAAGGTACTCATGCGCAGCACATACCGGTACATAACTCAGCCTCTGTTTTCTAGAGGTGCACATAACTAGATGTTAATTTATTGGATTCAAGCTATTCAGCATATTTGCATCAGATGCCAAGGAACTGGATCAGATGAACATACAAATAGATTATTGATAACATCTATCTTGATTTTCTGTTCAGACTGTAATGAACATATCTGTCTCGGTTCACAACACAAATATATGCTTCTTCTTAGGAATTCCAGCCAAACTCTTGACTATAAATAATCTTCTGCTTATTGTGTCTGTTTGTTCGCATGTATTCAAACAATATGTGAATGTTGCAGAAAAAGAAATGTAATAGGAAATCTGTAGCATGTATAAATTATAGAGTGCAAATCCAATATAATTTTTCACCAAATTCATTCATCATGAGTATTAGTGTGTCTTGGCACTTTAATGTGACTATGCAGCTCTTCTAAGAACAGCACACTTACATGTCTTCAGTCTTTTTGAATGACATTGGTGATGATCAAGAGCTTCTCCTTTACCCACATATATATAAGAAGTGGCCAAACCGTGGCTCATGAGTAACATGTGGCACTTTGACATAATGTGCAGCTTGTGGAAATATGTTGGCTGAGTTCCTAGCATCACAATTCATATAAAAGGTAATAAATTTTTTAAAGCTTTATAATATTATATTAATATAATTAATATATTTTATAAATATAATATTTAATATGTAAACTGAGAGTCCACTGGATTTAAAAAAATGAGTTTAATTCAATTAATGAGTAAATATGTAAAGCAGCCTAAACACTACTTAAACATTGTACATGCTGCAATCTTAATTCCCAGTCAGGCCAGCACAAGTGTGTTGCAAAAGTGCTGCAAGGCACTTCTGTGCTTCTCCTGCAGCGGGAAGCGGTTAGAGTAGTGCACAGACTTGTGCTGGCTTCCCCACACCACCATGGGACTTGTGCCAGCCAAAAGTGGTGAGGATTGCACCCTATGGCTCACAAATAACTCTCTTATGACCTTCAAACATCTGAAGTTTATCACATGTGGCTCTTACAGCAAGCATGTTTTGCCATCCCTGCTATATACTCTCATGAAAAGAATGGAATGTATTGTTCTAACTGCCCATCTTTAAGATGCTCTAACCTGTCATTTCATCATCAGAGGTAGTTGTAGGATTGCTAGATCATGCCATGTTCCACTTCCTGGTTATTTTGGCTTTGCCACAGCCTGGCTTGCTGTGCTGATTTCAGATAATGGGGAAGCTTCATAAATGGTTTTGTGGATCAGCAGTGATGGAGAAGTCCAGAAGGGCTTGACTTCAGTCTAGAGCAGTGATTTTCAATCTTTTTCATCTCACAACACACTTAACAAGGCAATGAAATTGTCAAGGTACACCATCAATTGTTCCATTGACAAGGCACACCAGAACTGTTCAAATCCTCCAATTTTCCTATTAATGGATGTCAGTCCCCAAATTCGTGTGGAACACATGAGGACTATCTGCTGCACACCATGGCACACTGGTTCAAAATCACTGATCTAGAGTCAATGCTCCCATGACTCAGCTTGTAACAGGTCATAAAGAGGGCACATTCTGAGTTGTTGAGTCACCCCTTTCATGTCTTGATAGGACTTAGACCTGGAGCTCAGGTCTACCAGCTTCTATAGCTGTAGACTGGGCGCCTGTCTGGACTTGGACATGGACACCTATGCACCCCTACACTGCATTCACATCTGCAAAAGTTAAATAAAAATGGCCACAGTTTGGTGTCCTTTTTGGTGTGCGCATGGATAATGCTTAAATGCTTATAAAAACTGATATTTTGTCAAATATTTCAGTAAGGGCAAAATCCAGAGTAACTATGGGAAGTCCTTGCTCCGGTGTAATAACAACTTACTCTGGATTCCAATATGAATTTCCCATAGGTTTTCACTAGATGGTGCAGTAACTATGGGTGCACTCTCTTAAGCGCTCCTGTAGTAACTCTGGATTTGAGGGTATGAAATGATTGAAAAATGATTATTGAAAATAATCATAAGCAAAAGGTGAGTGCTATTCATTATTCACAGTGCAGCCCTATAATCATAAGACTAAAACATTATAGACATTGACTATAGACTAAGACATTAACATTATAAGACTAAAACACAAGAGAAATGCCATTTTTCACTGAATTAGTGCTTTGGCTTTAAAACCATTACGATTTTTGATTATTTCTCTTCATTTAGACACATTGTTGAAATAACATTTCCTCTCCATTCTTAATATCACTGAGTAACCTGTGTAGAAAATTAAATTTCTTTATTTTTATTGTCCCATTTTGTGCATTAAAAGAAAAAGTACTAAATAGCCACCTGCAAATATGGTTTCACAAAAATTCTGTGATCATGGTCTTGATTATTGTTATTTGCAAACATTACTTACCCTACAATCCAGAGCAACTACGGGAGCACGTAAGAGACATTACGTGTACCCATAGTTACTGCACCACCTAGTTAAAACCTATGGGAAATTCATATTGGAATCCAGAGCAAATTGTTCTTACACCAGCGCAAGGACTCCCCGTAATTACTCTGGATTGCACCCTTAGGGTGCAATCCTAACAAATTTAGGCTGGCATATCTTCCCATGTAGTGGGCACCAGGATCAGGCAGTGTGGGGGAAGCAGGTGAGGTAGAACTGCCCTCTCATAGTCAATGGCTCCAACTATGTAGTGGACACTACGGAGTCAGGGACATGCAGTGTGGGGGAAGTAGGGAAGGCAGACCTGCCCCATCATAGTCCATAGAAGAGAATTGCAGCCTCCCCAACCATTTATACCTGAAGAGGATTCCTTACACTTGAGATATCATGTGTAGGGAGAGCCTCCTTGAATGTAAGGAGAGCTTCCTCATGTGTAAATGATGTGCTTTCCTAAAGAAATGATGGGGCAGATCTGCCTCACCTGCTGCCCCCACAGTACAGTCCATTGGTAGGCACCATCTCAAGAAAGAACATTTTATGTTCTTTTGAATAAGGGGAATGAAGAGTCCACAAGTGCATTCTCCTGAAAGAGAAGTTTGTCCCTGGAGCTTTGAATTATAGCTTTTGACATGATCTTGCTTTGAGATTGAGGACTTTTTCTCCAACCAAAATTTGGCTTTCCATAAAATATCTATAAGGAAAAATGTTTTCAACCAGCAATAAAGAGCAAATAAAGGGAAATATGCTAGAGGCATAAATATAAATTATATGCACAACAGCATTTCTCCAAATTATTGGGAATTTTTGCATTGATTTGCATTTTAAAAGGGTCAAGTATATGTTCAGGAGCTGTGGGTATTTGCTGTTAGATTACATTCTGATCAACTTGGGTCTTCTGAATGCCAATAAATGTACACCAACATTTACCCTTTCCAAGCCTTAAACAAAACAGCAAACTCATGAGGACAGAAATAAAAACTTTGTAAATGTTAACAGAGGGAAGCAGCTGGCACAAATTTTTAATATAGTGCAATAAAAAATTGTCCTTTTAGGAATTTTTTTGTGTTTTTTTTTTTTGTTAGAAAAATAGTGCAATCCAACTTGTACTGGAACAGGAAGACCAGTATGTCTGAACTGTATCCAGCACATTTTTGGGCTGGTGCTACATTAACACAAAGAAAGGAGATAACAGGTGGTAGGTGGATGTGAGAGGCACAGTGGAGCAAGCTGGGGGTGTTTGAGTGGGTGGATAGGCTCCTGGCTGGCTGGCTGGCTGAGCACTTGGAATTACAGTGGCTCCGTTCTGTTGAGGTGGGGAAGGGCTCAGCTGTAGCAAGTCATGCTCGCCATCCCATGTATTCTCATAGGGAAAAACTTGGCTAGGCAGTCTGTGCGGGTGGGAGACTTCAAGTGGGAAATTTTGGCAGACAACAGTCCCGCAGTCTCCTATAAGTGGAGTTGCAACAGACTGATATAAGTTGCATGTGGGTGTTACTAACACATTGACACTCAAGCATATAACCCAGTGTAGATGCAACACTTGCACTCCCTTAGCTACACCACTGCTTCTGCTTGTATTTGTTCTTCAGGGTATACATGTCTGGAAGGGATTAATTTGCCAATGTGTGGCAAGATTTTAAATGTGACAGTGGGTCTCCTTTGCACTGGTGTAGCGTAGAAACTTTTAAATATGTTAGCAACAGATCTATGGAAGCCTTTGTAATTCACAAGAGTAGAATAGGAAATGAGTTGTAAATATCTCTATTGTTGTTAGCCAGGTCACAACAGCAAGGCCCATCAGAAAGCCTTGCAGATAACATCTACAGTACTTTTGCAGTCTGACAGCCGAAATGCTTTGTCATTTGGGGGAACAGATTAATATTGTATGAGATAAGCAACCTAGTATCATTTCCCAGAATCAGCCAACTCCATGCACAACAACTTATCCATTTGAAATCAACCGGACTCAAGTGTCAACAAAGAGCATTTAGAGTCTTTCTGGAAACATGTACGGCAACTATGATACTGGCTGAAAGAATGCATCTTCACAAAACAAGTGTTGTGAAACTAAATCAAGGGAATCTAATCTGTTTAGTGGCACCCTGGTGCATATAAAAAAGACAAATATAAAGCAATCTCTAGCTTCAGTTTCTAAGGGCAAAATCCTAACCAAATTTCCAGCACTGGCAGAGCTGTCCCAGTGGGGCATGTGCTGCATTCTGCAGTGGCCTTCTCAAGGTAAGGCAATACTTGTTCCCTTACCTTGGAGTTGCATTGCTCTTATCCTGGAGCTGGAAAATTAGTTAGAATCAGTAAGTAGTATTAATTCCTATTAGTAAGTAACGAGTAATTAGTAGTAACTAATTACCTCAGATCCTCCAGGAGGATCTGCATAAACTAGAATACTGGGCTGTAACAAATAGAATGAATTTCAACAGGGAGAAGTGCAAGGTTCTGCACTTAGGCAATAAAAACCAAAAATACAGGTATAAAATGGGGGATACTAGGCTTGGCAGCACAATATGTGAGCGGGCCATTGGAGTCACCATGGATCACAAGCTGAACATGAGCAGTGTGATGTGTCTGCAAAGAAGGCAAATGCAATTTTAGGCTGCATTAAGAGGACTGTAGCTTCCAAGTCGCGAGAAGTTCTAGTTCTTCTTTATTCAGCATTGGTCAGAGCTC
The DNA here is from genome assembly GCA_030015325.1 of Cryptoblepharus egeriae. Classification (NCBI taxonomy): domain Eukaryota; kingdom Metazoa; phylum Chordata; class Lepidosauria; order Squamata; family Scincidae; genus Cryptoblepharus; species Cryptoblepharus egeriae. The sequence continues at coordinate 31,351,096 of JAREYC010000007.1, forward strand.
ACCTTGAGTACTGTGTTCAGTTCTGGGCAGTTTAAGAAAAAGATGCAGCCAAACTGGAGCAAGTCCAGAGGAGAGAGACAAGAATGATCAGTGAGATGGAAGGGAAGCCCTATGAGGAAAGGTTGGGGGAACTTGGGATGTTCTGCCTGGAGAAGAGAAAGGCTGAGGGGAGACATGATTGCCCTATTCAGATACCTGAAGGGCTGTCATAGGGAGGAAGGGGCTCATTTGTTCTTAGCTTCCTCTAAAAGCAGAAGTAGAACCAGTGGGTACAAACTGCAAGAAAGGAGATTTTGATTGGATATCCAGAAAAAATTCCTGACGGTGAGGGCAGTTCTGCAGTGGAACAAATTGCCAAGGGAGGTGGTGGACTCTCCCTCATTGGGGAAGCTTCAAGGAGAGGCTTGACGAGCACCTGTTGGGGATGTTCTAGGAGGATTTCCTGATACAGGCGGGGGTTGGACTAGATGACCTACTAGGTCCCTTCCAATTCTATGATTCTATGAGTAATGATTAGGAATAGTTCGTCAATGTCTACTGATTTTCCTATCTTCTTAATAGGGCTGTAGCGCAACAGCTCAGCTTTGTGTGCAATAAGCTCCATGTTCAATTCCTGAAATCTTCACTTAGGAATGGAAACGATCCCTGTCTGAATCCCTGAAGAGGCTGCTGGCCTTTTGAGTTGGCAATCATGAGCCAGATTGACCAACGTTTTGTATCAGTTGAAAGCAGCTCCCAGGGTACCTCTAATTCAAATCAGCATGTAGTGCAAAATAATGGAAAGATCCCTTCATGCAATATGATGTCTATAAGGAGTGCAAGAACACTTGTCCCTGCTTTTATGGTTTCTTTGCAAGTCTGTTTTGGTTTATCCCACACACAGCAGGCACAACATGAGCTGAAATGAAATGTTGCATCAATATGGCATATCACATTTCAGAATTTAAATTCAAGTTTTAGAATCTTTTGCTCAAGTGTTTTTTAAATTTTGTTTCTCAAATAAAAAATAAACACAAGCCTTTTGATCTTTTGTTGACAGTGTTAAATGGCAAGATGTAATAGGCTTATATTGCACCCACTCCTCTCCCAAGAATCTTATGACTCCAATGATATCTAAAGTGAAAACATTTAAAAATGCATTTTGTAAATTTCTCCTCATGTTCATGTTGTTTAGATAACAATTTGAAATTGACATGAGATGAACAAAATATGACTTTGTATTCTATGCAGGCAGCCATAATCTTGTATGTTTGTCTTTGACTAAATAAACAAGTTTAGATAATGTAATTGAACAAAGCCAGGTAGTGAAATTAGAATACTAAAAACCTGTGGAGTGCAACTGTGTTACGTTCAGTTTTTGTGCGGTACCTACTTCAGTGGCGTTGCCAGGTGGCATGGGGATGCAGGTCACATAGGGTGATAGATGCTTGGGTTACACCACACACCAATTTTCAAATTTTCAGTCACCACACACATAATTTCAAATAATATAATAATGTTATATATCATTTGATGCGTAATTTCATGCAGAATGCAATGAAAGAAAATGTGTTGAAATATTTCTATCCAAAGGTATATCCAAAAACCAGGTGAATGAGGGAGATGGTGTGTTGCCATGCATTTAGCATGGAAGGAAGTCTGTCATGGGTATGACACATTGACCTACCACCAAAGTAAGGCAACACCTAATGATGCCACTACCTACCATATTACTCCTTCTTCTGGGTTTTGGGTTATCGCAGGATTGAATGAAGCCTCTCATCTAATTTCCATGTCAGTCTTCCTGAACGTTGCAATAGAAAGAGTAATGGCAGCTGAATTCTACTTGTCCTACATTAATTTAAGTTTAGCACCACTGACCAAGCCAATTTCATAAAATTATGCAACCTTACATGATATTTTAAATTCAAAGTTGAATTCAGTTCAATTTGAACTTCCAATTGGAAATGCCGTGAATCTGCCTGTACTTTTCCCATTATAATTCCAAAATTATGAACAAGCCACTGACCCCCCTTGTTTCCACAGTGAATAACTGAAGAAAAGAACATCCTTCACAGAGATCATAACTGCATGGAAGCGTGGCATTTGGCAACTGTCTTTACTGAAAAGTGTCAAAGCAGTCTAACACATTGTGGTATTAGCCATCTGTTCTGTGTATTAATGTGAAATTGAAGGTCTGTCTGTGATGATACATTAGTGAACAAACAGAAAACTCAGGTTGTCTTGTCATTCTTTGTTTCATTCAGTAATAGAGTGATTTGATATATGAAGTGTATCAACATGCAATATATACTGTCAACACATTACATGCACATAATTTCCTAGTCAACATGACATGCCAACATTTTCCCTATGAAATTTGGGATGGGTGTTCCTTCTGTGATGGAGGGATCCACTAAGATCTGGTTTTCAGAAATACCAACTGGAAGGGCGTGAAAAGGGACGCAACACGTTTTCTTTCCTATACTTTACACTGAATAATCCCTGACTAAGGGATGCTCTACCCCAACCCCCTGGACCTAGAAGCATGAAATTTAGGGGGGTGTTCCTTCTGTGACATCAACACCCACCAAGAGCTGACGTTGAGAAATTTAACCCTTAAGGGGCTGAAAAGGGTTGCAACATGTTTCGCCCTATACTTAACATGGAAGACTGACCAACATCTAGCCAATTTGGTGCTTGGTTCCTGATGCACTGGGGGGGATATTGTTTGGAGGAAGGGGTTGCACTGGGGAGGCTGCTGCACATGGGGGGTGTTGCGCATGGGGAGAAGATGTACATGGGGAGGTGACACACATTAGGGAGAAGATACGCATGGGGTAATGCGCATGGGGGGATGGATGCACATGGCAAGGACGGATGCACATGGGGATGGTGTGCATAGGAGGGATGTTGCACATTGGGTGGATGCATATGGGTGGATCCCCATGGATGCACATGGAAGGTGGATGCGCAGTGCAGAGGTGGCACATGGGGGAATTTTACTCCAGCAACAGAGGTACGTTTTTGCTTCAAAAGCAGGCCTCCGTCAGTCTTGAAAGACCATGGTATCATGCTTGGCGCTGTGTACACTGCATGAGAAACATGAAAGCCTGGGTTGGATTGTTATGGAGGATAGGCTGTTACCCAAGCAGCAAATCCCCCCTCTCCACGCCACTGAATTAGTCCAATGGAAAGGCAGAGCCAAAACAATTGGATCCAGCTGGCGTCGCAGAGCTGGGCTAAGGACAGGAGCTCACCCTGTCTTGTGGGGCCGACCCAGGTCTCGAACCCTGGCCTGCTGGTTAACAGGCACAGTGACTTACCCACTTGCGCCACTAGTTATTTGATAAATGGGATTATACTTGATGTTTGTCATTATGGATTTTTATCTATGCCTAATAAAGGTCTGACTGTTTGATATAAATACACCAAAGACAAAATAATAAATCTCTGCCTAATCCACTTAGTGCACATGCCTAACCATGTCTACTCAAAAGTAAGCCCCATTATGATCAAAGGATCTTACTCCCATGAAAGTGTCTTTAGGATTGCAGCCTTACTTTCCTAAGCACACAGCATAAAGTCCATGTTCCATTCTGTCAAACAACCCTCTTCTACAGTAGGACTCTCAGACTCCAAGTCCATTCTAAGTCTGGCAGAAATCTGCTCCAAAGAAAGAAGAGCAGATGATCATCCAGTCACAGCATCCCAGCAGGCAACAAGATAGACAAAGAAAGGCTGTAACTCAAACTTCAAAATGGCAATTGTAGATTTCATGGGCCATTCAACATGAAACAAATCAAGTTTAATTGACCCTTACTATTATTTAGTACAGCTGCACCCAGGCTTGAATTGGTGTGGTCTTGGGTACCAAATGTCCTCCTTCTAGCTGGCCAGGATTATCAGAAGAAGCTACCTGCAAAACTTAATTGGCTATGGCTGCAATCCTAAAGACACTTTCCTGGGAGTAAGACTCATTGGACACAATGGGGCTTACATCTGAGTAGACATGGTTAGGATTGTGCTCTAAGTTTTCACTGCTGCAGTATATACTTCTGAGGCCCCTCAGCTCTTTGTACTTTTGTAACTTTCTAATTAGCCTGCTTTATACCCAGAATACTGCTGTTAGGATAAAATCAAGATGGTTCCACATAGAATGATTTTCCCTGTTCATGACATATCCAACATAATCTAATACAATTATTAGATTATGCAGTTACATAAAAAAGGCAGTTACATCAAAAAAGCAGTTACATAAAAAAGGCAATTACATGCAGTTACATCAAAAAAAGGCAATTACAATACCATAGAGGACATTTACAAGATAATAAAAAATACTCAGAATTAAATATCCAATAGTAATCTATTTCTCACCACTGTTTAGCTTCCAAACTAAAAAGCAAACTCCATCTGCTTATCCTATACCTAGCTGAGGTAAATAGAAGGTTGGAAGAGTGGAATGAGTCTCACACTGCCTCTCTTATTCATTCAAAAGCTTTCCCCTCCTCACTGATTTAGCTACTCATCTCTTGCATATGCTTTAATGAGCAGACTTTTTCAAAATAGAATCAATTCAGGTGAAGGCCAGATCTTCACAAACACATCTTAAAGTACTACCCGTACTGTTGACATGGCACTGACTGATTTAAAGGTCTTGACACGTCCTGCAACTTTGTTAGTGGGAAATAACTTGTGAACACAGGAGAGAAAAGGAAACACTGCAAACAGCTCTAGTTGGCACTAAAGGGCCAATCTCATTCCGAGAGTAATGTCACAGCCATACTATTTGGCAGAGATATGAAGTGTTCAGTAAAGTTAGAGTCACTGCCCCTGTGTCATAATGGGAGCCCTTTTCAAGTCATCCCTTCACAACTCTAAAAGGCTCATCAAGATGAAAAAAACATCTGTGGAAAAAAGGGTTTGTGGGGTTTGTGTGTGTTTGAATTCTCTTTAACTGCTTTCCTGCTGTCCCTACCCATCTATAACAGTGTGGGAGAGTTGGGAGGGACTGCAGAAGAGTGCGACAGAAGCAGCAAGACTGAGGCAAAGGGTCACAAGCAGCAACTGCGAGGCTTACCAAGACATCCCCATCCTTGACAGCACTACTCAGAAGTGGTTCCACTGCAGCCAGTCATTCAATGGGGCTCCCTCCTCCCCACCAGTGAAAAACATGGTCACAATGAACTTCCTCCCCTCTTGCCTGTTTCTTCCCCTCCCTGAGCCTTTAAAGTTAATCCTAAGGCAAGAAACCCCTTCCTTCTGCCTCTTTCAGCTAATGAAAATATCAAACTCCCATCATTTGACCAAGACCTTCCCTCCTGTCAGAAATGGCTGAATGTCCACCCCTGCTTTCCTCCTCCCAATCAGCTAGGAAAGGAAACATTAATCCTTTCCTGCCTCCCAGCTGGAACTCCCTGCTGCTTGACCAATCTGAATGACTGCCCCCTGAGGTTTTCATGCAAGAAAACGTTAAGCAAGCATTCCCCAGACACAGATAGGCTCAAGTCAGCATGTGTGGGATGAGTGAGGAGTCGGGGGGAAGGGTGGGGGGGCTGACAAATCTTTTTTAGAGTCTTTCATGAGCGCAAGTCATAAGTTGCAAAGTTAGCAAAAAAGAGAGAAAAGAAAAACACGCATGTTCACAGATGAGTTATCCAAGTTGAGTTCCTATTTCTGGTATTTGTCAACTCTACTAGGTGTCCAAACTTCTGTGAGGACTCATTTGCTTTCAAAATCTGGCAACTCCTCTTCCAGCTCTATAACCTGAAAAACTGGTTTGGTTTTTCACTTTCCATCTCATCCACATCTTTGTTTAAGTTTTCTTAACTGTTAATCTCTCAAGCTGCACTTAACAATCATGTGGTGGGTTATTTCTTCCTCTAAAGCTCTCATCTGCTTGTGTAGTGTTCTTCCTCTCCACCGCAGGTGCAAACATTCAGCATGGTCAACTCAGGAATCAATTACACATATAAACTCTTAAAGGAGTTAATGGGATTGATCTGAGATAATGGAATGAGGGAGGTAATTCAACATCTTCTTTTGTATCACACCAATGATAACCTGTCACCAATAGACCTCAAAAGAAGTGCTAAGAAAATATATGCTCTGCTGCTTCAAAAATCATTCTACTTAATGGATTATAGCACTTTTAGTGGGTAAACCAGTGCATACACATGCACCTGCACACAAACACACTGGAAGGAAGATTTATCTCAGAAATTAATATAAATCAAGACAAAAAAAGTGTACACACTTCACAGGAGACACAAACAGGGGTGTCCAAACTTTTCAGGATTCCTGGACCTTTAATAAGTGTGCAAAGAAGGGAATTTCAGTAGGTGCAGCTTCTCATCTCACAGATCACAAGCTGAACCTGCTGGAATTCTCTCTTCTGCAAACTAGTTAAAGTTTGAACACTGGATTAGCATGTAAACTCGAAAAAGTATATAAAGTTTGGACTCTGGATTAGTATCTAATCTCTAAATTAGATACTATTAAATTTTAAACTCTAGATTTTAGATTTAGAAATTATATTTTAAACTCTAAAAAGCAACATTTTAAAAAAGTGCAGCCCCAGATTCACTATTTACACAATAGTAGGTCACATCCCTTCCAACAAATGGACTTGATCAAGAAGGAAGATTTGTTTTGTCTGTTTTATATGCACTTAAAAGAAATCGTTCATTTTAAAGGTATGCACTGACAGTACAAGTTCAGAAACAAGTCATTATTCAGTATGAAGATTTTTTAAAATTGACAGTCACATTTCAACCTGAAGGGCCCTTTTTCCTTTATGCCTCATTATTAACAGTCATGTATTAAGGGAACTGTCAGACTCTCCTCTTTCAAGGAGTCAAGTGGAAATTAAAAAAATGTTATTTCATGACAGAGTGAACTGTTTCATATGAACTGATAGTTCAAAAATAAGATCACATATATACTATAAGAAGCAGACAAATAGCTTTGTTCTATAATAGCCATACTTTGAAGGTGTCTTTCATTTTACAGCAAAGATATATAGGATAATATTGTTAACTGTCACTGTCAATCGGGTTGCATGTGGTTTTGTCTGTTGTTCCAGAGTGAAGCATGGTGGGAGATTCAGCATAGCCAATTGGCTGGTTTGGATTTATGAGCGAAGGTCCTGTTAGTAGTTGCAGTCCTTCTGCACTGATGTGTGATTTGTCTGATTTGATTCTGATTTCATTCAGAATGAAATGATTTGTCTGATTTGTCTGATTTCATTCTGTTTGATTTGTCAAGTGAAGACCTTCCAGCCACCCTTGCAGGGAGTTTGACATCAACTGCTGTTTGAAGTCAAATAGGAATTTTTTTTGTCCATTTTATGGTTGTCTTGTTACAAAGGTTTAATTTTTTATGTCGTTGTGGTATTAGTGATCATATCTGGCAGGGACAGTGCAGAGATAGGATGCAATCCTAACCTAGGCTGGTACAACTCATTGGTCTTCCTGTTCCTGTGGTGATGTAGGGAGGTGAGCACATGTTTGAGCACTGGTCTAACCCTCTCCCTGGAATGGCACAGAAATGCCTTATAGCATTTTTGTGACTACCCCAGACCAGCAAGGAACTTGTGCTGGAGCTTAGGCTGGTTTAACTGAGACTTAGGGTGCAATCCTAAAGACGCTTTCCTGGGAGTAAGAGCCACTGAACACAATGGGGCTTACTTTTGAGTAGACATGGTTAGGATTGTGCTCTATGGATTGCATCCTATATCTCTGTGTGAGATCTGCATATTTTCTTCAATGGGTAACCAGCTGATCTTAAATTTGGATTGTGCAAGCAGCAGGTGGGGGAGGAGAGCTAAGACTCTCACCTTAAGTAGCAGATCCATTTACTCTTTAAAATCTTCTCTCCTCTAATCGAGCTCTAGCCCAAGGAAGGAAAAGAGGAAGAAAAATTATCACCTTGGCAATGACTAGAAAAACTGGAATCATTTCAAAGTTTGATGAAAGCTCCATTTGAAGATCCCTCTTCTATCTCCGCTCAAGTATGTTCAGAACACATGTCCTGTTCTCTTGATCAGTTTGCAACTCTCTTATTATACTGCCAAGCCCAAGGACGTTTCAGCTACAATCCAAGAATTTGCAGTAGAATTGAGCTTGCAATATCAGCCACGGTGTTACAAAGATTTCTATTTAAGCATCTGTAGTTGACAAGAAACAACCGGGGGTGCTTATAATTTTCTGAATTAAATATGGTTTAATCCATGGTTTGATGCATGCCCTCTGCCTGTGTTTCATACAAAAAAGGAAAATTTACAGTAGGTTGTTTCCAATTCATTGTCTTGAGAATTGCTAGTATTTCAGATCTCCACAGTGATTTTTCAAAATATTCCACTTATATTTCTCTGAGGTGTATTAACAAGCCCAGCATGACTATATAACCACACTCTTCCAGAAATATTTTTTAAGTCATCCCATGGCTGTCCCCTTTATTCTATGTATCTACTGGGAGATTACTGAACTGATTTTCTAAAAGCTCTATGCTAATTTACCCCTATAGAAATACTTGAAAAAGCTGAGGCATCTCAAAAGCACAGGAGCAGAATGGTGATACAGCTTCTATAGGACATCTATGTAGGGGAAAATGCAAAAGAGCACACCTCCCCAAGGAGATAGGGTGTGGAGCTAGAGGTGGCCCCTGCTCAAGTTCAGCCAGGGAACCAAGGGTTAACCCCAGGGCTCCAACTAGCAGTGAGTGTGCTACACAGCTGCAGCCACTGGAGACAGCCAAGTCATTATAAGCTGTGGCTGGAGAAGGGAGAGTTATGGGATGTTGGGCACAAGTATTTATGGGGGAGTCCTTGCTCTGACGTAAGAACAATTTACTCTGGAATGCAATATGAGTTTCCCTTAGGTTTTCGTTAGGTTGTTCTGTAACTACATCGACATAAATGTCTCTTACGTGCTCCTGTAGTTACTCTGGATTGTAGGGGTAGTTGAAGACAAGAGTGTATTGGATTGATTTACTGGCTTGGACTATAATAGACCTGCTAACTGTTTAACAGACTAATTGTAAAAGACCTGCTGTTCAAAGGACCAGACAATTGACAATGGACTGGCTAACTTTCCAACAGACTTGCAAACTTCGTAATGGACTAGTGGGTGCGTGAGCAACACAGTGGACTGACAGATTACCCAGATGGAGTCTGCTGTGTGTTGGGGTACCAAGGGGGTTGCTGCTTGGAGAACTGGGAGGAGGGACCCCGCAGCTCCACAGGCACGCTATTCACTACAGGTCCCACCTTGTTATACGCAGATTTTTATTTTACATACAGATTTGACTCAACACCAGTGCCAGATTTACATATAAGCTAAACAAGCTTTAGCTTATGGCCCCACTTTCTTGGCCCCCCCCCCCAAATTTAAATTGTATTTAAGTTCAACAACGTTGATAAAATAAATATTTTGTTATGTGCAAGTGGCTTTAGATACATATTAGAGCCATAAATTATCATATAGCACATATTCAACATAAAAGAGTGACAATCTGTTGTTGACAAAGGACAGCTGGACATATAAAGGGCCCCATTACCTTCAATAGTTTAGGCCTCATCAAACCTAAATCTGGCCCTGCTCAAGACGAATGGCCACTGCAAATCACAGATTTTTTAAAAAAACTCAATTTCTACTGTTGTAGTCATGCAAGCAATCATTCCATTTTTTAGCCCCACTATCAGACCCCTGCAAATTTTGAGGCACTGCCTTCTTCAATAAGGTATAATAGAGGTGCAAGAAACCTAAAAGTTGGTCTTTATATATATTTTTCATTGTTTTCTTTATACACTGATTTTTTTTGTTCACAAGAGGTACTGGAACAGAACCCTAGTGGATAACGACGGACACTTGTGGTTACTCTCCTGCTGGTGCTGTGGTGGGACAGTAATTTGATAGCCAGGGGGAATATTAAGCTTAAAGTGGGCATATGTTCTCTAGGCCAAGTATGGAAGGGGAATTTAGTTAAACAATCTGCAGCATGTTTTTATTTTATACTAGTTGAATTTACCCGTCATTGCTGGAATAAAATTTAAAGAACATTTGTGACCACAGGGAAGCAGGCATCCCTGCTAGGCAACAAGCATGGGGCACAAGGCAATCCCAAATGCCATTGTCTGGTACACAAAGTATCCCAACTTGTCTGCTATTTAGCTCAGAATAAAACATAAATATTACGGCAATAATAATTATTTCTAGAGATAAAAGAGCGAACAGAATGAACCATAACAATGGGGTATGATAGGGTTAGATCAGGGTGACCATATGACCAGATTTTTTCAGATTTCTCCACTTTCTAGTCTCCTATCTGGGTTTCCTCCATTTTGGCTTCATTTTGGAACTTTGCAATGGTGTGCAGTACCCCATTGTGTCATATGTCATTGGATTTGTATTGAAGAGCAGAATCCAATGCATAACTCAGTTTTGAAATATCTCCTTTCTATCCAGCGTTATGGCAAAAAAAACTAAAAATAAAGAATATGAATTGAGCTCTATGGGAAAGTGAAAGTGCCCAATATCGTGGCTTTACTCATGAATGGAGAAATGTGCCATTGACCGCCAGAAAGGCCAGGCTGAGAGGAGTCCAAGATCTTGTCCTCCTTTTTAGGTTTAGGCATCTTGTCACCCTGGTTAGATTCCCCCTCATCTCCTTCCCTTGCACATTCTTTATCTGTCTGTCGGTCTGCCTGCCTACAGTATTTATATAAGGTTTTTCAACTAAAATGTTAAGAAAGTGGATTTGCTCGTGATTGGATTGGAGCATTGGATAATGATTCTCTTCATTAAAGAAAAACTGAACCCATCAGAACCTTAAATGCCAGATGCAATTTGCCCTCAACAGTTTGAAAAGACTGTGCCCAAAATAAACAAAAGATCTTACACATACCCACCCTTATGACACATGAGGCAGATATTGGGGACATGGAGACATGTCTTCACAAAATGGCCATACCAGCAGGGACCCCCACTGGATGGAGCGTTGTGGCCAAGGGGGACTAATTTGGAATGGAAACCCAAGTCTGCATGACAGACATATTGGTGTTCCAACTCTGGGAAGGAGCCCAGGTCTACCTTACTAGCAAACTTTGGCTGTGGAGACCTAGGTTGCCAGATCTACCTACCAGGTAAATGTGGGCTCCATGTCTTGACTCTGCATTCAGTTAATGCTGCCCCCCAAACAAACAAACACAGGATCTGACCCTGCTATGACAATAAATTAAGTGGACATGAACAAAGTTTCTAATATAGTGGTACCTCTCATAACAAGCACCTCACATAACAAGCATTTCACATAAAAAGTATAAATTTCCAAAAATCTTGCTTCACATAACAAGTTCCACTTCACTTAACAAACAAGCATGCTATGGACACACGTGCTATGCAGCCCTGACGCTCTGCGCAGAGGCTCTTTAAAAGGGCTGCCGGCCAGCATTGCTGCCTCTAACTGCCCCCAATTTGGGGGCAGTTGCCTGAGGGTGCCAGAGGCAGCTGCCCCTAACTGCCCCAAGTGCCTCCATTAGCACCTTGAACCTTCAGCAGCAGCCCAGGTATGTGCCTTTGATTGCAGCTTCCTAACCATGTCTACTCAGAAGTAAGCCCCATTGTGTTCAGTGGGTCTTACTTCCAGGAAAGTGTCTTTGATTGCAGCCTCCTAACCATGTCTACCCAGAAAGTAACCCCTTTGTGTTAAATGGGGCTTACTCCAAGGAAAGTGTCTTTAGGATTGCAGCCTAAGTAGACTTCATAGGATCATGCACACTGAATGCATGTTTTGAATTCAATTCCAGTGTTTTGTCATCATTTTTACATCCAGTTAATATTTTTATATGAATATTTTGGGGGTTGTGGAACCAATCATTTGAGTTTCCATTATTTCCTATGGGAAAACCTGCTTCACTTAAAGAGCGTTTCACTTAAAGAGCATGCCTCCTGAACAAATTAAGCTCTTTATGTGAGGCTCCACTGTATGTTGATTGTGTTGTATAAAATTTGTGATTCCTGTTAATGACATTTTCCTCTGCTGGAGTGTGTCTCATTTCAAGGTCTTGATTAAGGGCGCAATCCAGAGTAACTACGGAGAGTCCCTGCTCTGATGTAAGAACAATTTACTATGGATTGCAATATGAATTTCCCATAGGTTTTCACTAGGTGGTGCCATAACTAGGTTGATGTAAATGTCTCTTATGTGCTCCCGTAGTTACTCTGGATTGTAGGGTATGTGTAGCAAAGTACTGATAGGATGCATTGGCTGTTGTTGTGACTGTTGTTGTGTGTCTCTTCACATGCAGTAATTGTAATCTCACTTAGGTTGGCTTTGTACCAATGCTAAAATCTTATTGACAGAAAACAGCTATCGTAGCATGTGCTGGTTCAAGGGAATGGCAGGGAACATTCCTTTCAAGCATTGAGAGAAATTTGAAGCTGAAATCAGCCTGTGAGATTATATTTTCACATAGTAGATTTATGCTTGCTGAAAGCACTCCTAATGAAACAGAATGCATTTAGTATGTACCAACAATTATGCAGGATTGAAACTCTGAATAATCCCTCCCATTTGTATGGTGCTTTGAGTGCACAAAGTAATTCCTCTTAATTATATAAATGATGCAATCCTTATATCAATACCTACTTAAATAAGCCTGGTGTGCCTTGTCAATAATTTTAAAAAAAACTGTGTGTCTTGATAATTTTAGCACCCCTGTTACTGTACAGTGAGATGAAAAAGCAGGCCTCCGTCAGTCTTGAAAGACTATGGTATCATGCTTGGCGCTGCATACGCTGCATGCGAAGCACAAAAGCCTGGGTTGGATTGTTATGGAGGATAGGCTGTTACCCAAGCAGCAAATCCCCCTCTCCACGCCACTGAATTAGTCCAATGGAAAGGCAGAGTTAATACGATTGGATCCAGCTGGCGTCGCAGAGCTGAGCTAAGGACAGGAGCTCATCCTGTCTTGTCGGGCTGACCCGGGAATCGAACCCTGGCCTGCTGGTTAACAGTGAGATGAAAAAGGTTGAAAAATAGCATTGTGATCATCACGACCACATGCAAAATACCTGCACAAAAATGGGTTATAATAGCACATAGGTTACATTATTATTTCAAGTTTCTTGATTTGCCCTCCATCCATAATACATGCTCCACAAAGCACAGCTGTGTTCAGTCATGTATAATACTCGTAAATTTTGCTCATGTTGCGGGAGTAAAATATCCCCCTGTGCACCATCCACCGTGTTCCATCCCCCCATTACACATCATTGCCCATGCTCAACATCCTTCATGTTCATCAACCCCAAATACTCAACATCCCCATGCACATTGAACCTGAATGTGCAACATCCCCCATGCACATCAACCCCAAATGCGCATCAAGCCCTCATTATGGATCAAACCCCCATTGCGCAGCAAACTCCCATGTGCATCATCCCCCTATTGCACACCACCCTCCCATGTGCATCACCCTCCCATGTGCACCACTCTCCCATGTGCACCACCCTCCCATGCACAATATCACCCATGTAAACCAACCCCCATGCGCACCTTCCCCATATGTTTCAATCCCTATGTGCATCATCCTCCCCTGTGCATCAAACCCCTCAAGCACACCATTCCCCATGTTCAACTTCCCCCATGCGCAGCACCCCCACACAACATCCCCCATGTGAATCACCCCCACACAACAACCCCCAGTGCATCCTCCCTACCAGTGCATCAGGCAGCAGGCAGTATATTGGCTGGATGTTGATCAGTCAGTCTTCAGTGTTAAGTATAGGACAAAAACACGTTGCACCACTTTTTACACCCTTAAGGGTTAAGTTTCTCAACATCAGCTATTGGTCAGAAAAGAAACACCCTCCCCAAATGTCATGCTTCTGGGTCCAGGGGTTGGGGCAGAGCATCCTTCAGTCAGGGATTCTTCAATGGAAAGTATAGGGAGGAAAATATGTTGTGCCCCTTTTCATTCTCTTTCGGTGGGAATTTCCAAAAACCGGTTCTTAGTGGGTGCCTCCATCATGGAAGGAACACCCTCCCCAAATTTCACGCTTCTAGGCCCAGTGGTTTTGGTCGGATGTTGGTGAGTGAGTGAGTGAGTGAGTGAGTGAGTCAGTCAGTCACCCACTCACTCACTCAGTTTTCAGTTATTTATATATAGGTTTGTTCAAGTTAAATGATAGTTAATTATTCAAAGAATTGACAGCAATAATTATGCACTAATGTAGAAAACAGTATGCTGACAGTAAGGTTATATAGAGTTTGTTGTTATGCAGGTTATATTTTTAATCAGTATCGTCATGGTTTTGTAACCCTTAAATAAAAAACAAATGCCTATGTATATCAGGAAGAAAACTAAATAGCTGAGGTAGGAAAATGTGTACAGGCCCTCTTTATAGTCACATGCAATTTTTCCTCTGTGTCAGTTTCTCAAGCCACAGAACTCCGCTGGAGTTTAAGTCTTGGGATTTAGAACAGAAGCTGCTGTATAGGATACTGTATATGGTTTTGATTTAACCAAAGATTCATTCAGATAACATATTTTATTTCAGGAAAACTCTGGACACATATTCTGTGTCCAGATTAGAACATTGGCTAGTTCTCATTTGAGTTATGATTGTGTTATAGTATTCCCATTTGTTATGGAAGGAAACATTCAAATAAGATTTTGTGAACTTCCAACGCATATTTCAGAACAGTGAAGGAGAAGATGGGTATGTTATTTAGTGGTATTTGAGTCAGGGGCAAACTTCCTTAGCTTTTTCTCCTACATCACAATTTTTTTCTGTTAGCTTTTTGGGGATAGAAAGGGTTGGGAACTAACAGTGGGTTGGAAAATACAGTACTAGGGTTTTTGTGTCCTAGATGATTGTATCTTGGCAATCTCAGGACAATCATGTCTATATGCGTGTGTGTGTCCATGTCATTCACATCTTATTATGAATGGCTGCTATACACCATGTTATATATCCTTATTTAAAAATAAAAGTACCAACTAATATGAATATATATAAATTGGGACACAAATGTTTGGGACACAAAAAGTACAGATACAAATGTCCAACACCGGACACATTTGACTCAGATGAAGGTGGTCCATCACTAGAAAATATTTTATTCCATATTAAAGCAAGGTCCTTTTCCAAATCTAAACATGTTCAGTTGGCTGCACTCTTGATGATGATTTAGTCACTCAGTCGCAACGTGTTCTAAATTTGTCAGCAGAAGTTTCTGCAGGATAATCCTTCCATATGTTTAGGTAAACATGCAGAATAAACATGCAGTATTTGAAATTAAATACTATATACCTAAACCAGTATCCTGGTCAGGAAGAATGTTGCTGGTGTGATTTGTCCATGCAACTCCATTTCCTTTTATGAATTCATTTATTATGTTGGACACGTCTGAAAAGAGCTATACTCAACCCATCATTGCTCTATTAAAAAGGTATTATTCTTGCAAATGTGTGCTCTGCATGAAAGTTATTTCAAGCTGAAGTTAAAGAGCAAAACTGATTATTTGTCTAAAGCAACCTGGAAAGCTTAAAAGGTGGTCAACATTCAACACAGAAATTTAATCCTAAACCAAACTGCATTGAAAAAAAGAATTGCCTGTCAGGAGAGCTTTAGAGTGGGCAGGAAGTTATGAAAATGAGAGTAGTTGTTAACACCAGAACAAGATAGGGATAAAAATTCGTCATTTTCCCTTGGTTCATTGTGTGAATGAACTATTGTGATTACCAGTGTGGTTGTTAAGCTGTGAGGCCATATGTCTGCACAGCTTAAACTGAGCTCCAAATAGCATGGAGCATTGCCAAGCATCTAGAGATGGCAATGTGGCATAGCTCTGACACTGTGCATCAGGAGAAGAGCGCACTTTTGGGAGGAACATTGGTAATCCATGGATAAGATGGAAAACTCACTGGAAAAGAGACTGGGGGAAGGGTGTTCCTTCAGCACCGATCATTTTCCCCCAGCCCATCCATACAACCCTAAATCTGGATCCATCATTCCTGCCATAGCAAGGGATAAGAAAGTAAACATCTCCTGGCACTGTTGGAGCTGAGGCCTAAAAAAAACAAAAACACCTGGGATTCCATTAAGACAAAAAGGAAAAGAATGAAACCTACCCTAATAAATGGAGTATACAGAGATCCTCAATGAACCCAACAGCCTTGATGTGGCAAGATCTGAGTCACACAGATTACAGGATTCAATCTCAACTTCATTTCTCCTCAAAGCTATTCAAGATCTAAGCTTCTGTGATACTACCCCTGTTCTAGCCACAGTTTCTCCACATCTCAGGGCTATCTAAGGCCCTGAGTATGCTACTGGAGAGGCTCTGTTCCAGTTCAGTTTCTGACCAAGTCCACATCCTCCCCTCCAAAAAAGAAGACAGACACACTCTCAGACAATCCTAACCCTTGGTTAGGTTGGAACAAGTCCCATGTTGGCCTGAGAGTATTACAAAAGTGCCATAGGGCACTTCTGCACCACTCCTGGGGGGTTAGGCTAGTGAACAGGCATGCATCGGCTTCCTCATCTTGCCATAGATCCGGGGAGATGGGTGAATTGTGCTGGCCTAAATTGGTTTGGATTGCACCGGAATCCTAAATTAACTTTCCTGGATTTCTCTTTGTGCTTACAGGTTGCTGTGTGAACTAACCTCAATATTTTTTCTTTCTCTTGTGTGAACTCTGTAAAAAGCCCAGACTGTCAGGTTTCCATTTCATCCAAGCAGTTGTTCCCCACAGCACTGTTGTATATTACAAGCTCAGAAGAAAGTTGCGGTTATTTAATAATCCTGTATGTTGGGAGTTTGACAGCTTCTTTCATGTACACATCAGTACGTTGACACACACTGAAACAAACATGTTCTTTAACTGTGGCTCCCATCAGCTTGATTATTTCACAGACGAAAAGATCCATTCAGAGACTCAACTGAAAACAGAGACTCCATTCGGTGCTATGTTTACAGAAGGAAGAAGAAATGTCAAAAATAAAGTTAATTTCCGATAACATGGAGCTCCTTCCCCTGATTCAAATCCTATATTTATAGCAGTGATGGGAAAATCAAGCAGGGCTTGACTTGTCAGTTATCACTCCCCCCACACCTTGACATGAAAGCAAGTCATAATGGTGGACACTTACCAAGTCACCCTTTTGCAAAACTTAACAGTGTCATCTAATTTGCATTGGAACAGGAAGGCTGTCTCACCATAGGGCTGTTTAAAGCAGGAGATTCAGGGGTTGCTGCCTTGCTACCAAGGGTAAGTAGAACCTTTCCAGTAGGGCGGCAGCAGACCTAAGGGGTCTTCTTGGATCTGTGCTGTATCTGGATGCAGTGGAAATCCAAACATACGGGAAAAGTCTCTGACTGCTCTGTACTGTCCAGGGAACCAGGTTGAAATTCCAGCCCATCTCCTGCTCCCTGCCAACCCCTAGGAATGCCTTCTGCCTACCTTTGCTCCATCCTGGAATGCACATTATTTTAGAACAGAAATTTTCAACCTTTTTCATCTCACAGAACACTGACAAGTTGCTTACACACACAATCAGGTTTTTGACAATTGACAAGGCAGAATGTGCTGCTGCTTGGTGGCTCATAAAACCATTGGCCCTATGAGGGCCAAACTGCTACGGCACACCATTTTGCTTTAAATGGTGATAAATGGTGATTGCCCTATGAGGGCAATAAAGTGCAGTATATACAGTGGTACCTCACTTAACAAGTGCCTCGCTTAACAACCGTTTCACATAACAAGCAAAAATTTCCAGGAAATCTTGCTTCACATAACAAGTTTCGCTTCACTTAACAAGCACTTATGCAACCCTGACGCTCTGCATGGAGGCTCTTTAAAAGGGCTGGCGGCCAGCGCTGCTGCCCCTAACTGCCCCCAAGTGCCCCAGGAAAGTGTCTTTGATTGCAATCTCCTAACTATGACTACTCAGAAGTTAGCCCCATTGTGTTAAATGGGGCTTACTCCCAGGAAAATGTTTTTAAGGCAGCCTCTTAACCATGTCTACCCAGAAGTAAGCCCCATTGTGTTAAATGGGGCTTACTCCCAGGAAAGTGTCTTTAGGATTGCAGCCTAAGTAGACTTCATAGGATCATGCACACTGAATGCATGTTTTGAATTCAATTCCAGTGTTTTGTCATCATTTTTACATCCAGTTAATATTTTTATATGAATATTTTGGGGGTTGTGGAACCAATCATCTGAGTTTCCAATATTTCCTATGGAAAAATCTGCTTCACTTAAAAAGCGTTTCACTTAAAGAGCATGCCTCCAGAACAAATTAAGCTCATGTGAGGCACCACTGTATATGTAAATAAATAAAAATAATTTAATTGTGCCATGGTTCACTGGTTGAAAATAGCTGTTTTAGAATAACCTTAGAACAATCCACAGAGTGGTAGTTCAGATACAAATTATGTGTCATTAGTGCATTGTTATTGTTGCCTGGTGTGACTCTGATAGCAAATGGGGGGTTGTTGTGTTGTGGTGCTTGCAATGCTTACTGCAACACTGTTGGCCACAACACTGAGGAATCTGTATTGCAAGTGGCCAACTCTACAGAGGCTTGAAGAGCAGGTCTGATCTGCATTACCTGGTCTGATATTCAAAGCAGCCACTTCATCTAGCAGCATGAGTGAGCCAGCCCAAAACACTGCATTTATATTTGAACATGGGAGATTGTATTTGTATTTCTATGAGAACTAGGGAGAGTACATAAAAATTCACACCACTGAGGCAAGGGGAACAGAAAAAGATTTAAGAAAGCCCTAAGTTCTGTCAGCATTTCATGTGACTCCAGAGTGACCTTCTATCTTTACCATGTCAGGGACATGAAGGGAAAAATCCAGGGTAACTACGGGAGTCCTTGCTCCGGTGTAAGAACAACTTACTCTGGATTCCAATATGAATTTCCCATAGGTTTTCACTAGGTGGTGCAGTAACTACATACTCTTACATGCTCCCATAGTTACTCTGGATTTGGGGGATAGTCTTACATCTCCAGGCATTTGTGGACAGAAGATGACAGGTGTGGCTCTCAAGTCAGTAAAGTCTACTCACAAGTAAATTTACTCACAATAAAGTCTATCTACATAAGACACTTGACCATTGTGTTTGTTTGTCTGCCTGTTCCCTGTGATTCAAGCAAGCTGACGGTTTTATTCCCATAATCCTGTGTGGCAAAGAAAGCTGAGGGTTCTATTTCCATGTGCCTCTGGAACATAGGAAATATATGTTGACTAACAGGCCAGGCTGAAAATGGTGGCAGCAGAGGAAGGGGATGTAACGTACTTCCACAAATGACAGCTGCCGGCTGTTTCTAGTTTACAGCTAGGAACCAAGCATTACTGCTTTAATGCTGTGCTCTACACCTGCTGACTAGGCTGACACATGCATTAGAGTTTGGGGTTAGAATGGATGTGGCAAGAGAATCATAGAATCCTAGAGTTGGAAGGGACCTAGTAGGTCATCAAGTCCAACCCCCTGCCTGCAGCAGGAAATCCTCCTAGAGCATCCCCGACAGGTGCTTGTCGAGCCTCTGCTTGAAAAAAGCAATGCTTAAATAAATAACTACCTTAAAACATGCTGACCCTTACATTTATTTCCTCCCAATTGTATCCATGGTATACTTCTGCCTTAATAATTGTCACCTTCTTTTGCTTGGAGACTTTGCCAGCGCTCTGGAAGTTTGCTTTATACAGATTCCCAAGACTTTTTGCTGGCTTTGTCCTTTTCCCTGCCTATCTGTGTTTCTACCTTTCAGAGATTGACTCTAAAATTGGATCAAGATGTAAACCTGTGTTTTCAGTTCTTTGACAAAGAAAATTGACAACACTTGGGGGAGGGGGAGCAAGTGGGAGAGGTTTGACTTTTTTACTCTACATATTGCTCATCTCACACTGAATCGACAAGCACTCCTTTCCTCCCAAACACTGAACCTATTAGTATATAGTATATAATGAGTATATACTCATTAGTATATATTAGTATATATAGACTGGAGATCTATTAAAACTCTACAGAAAATAATAAAAGTGATATGGGTTATAATTTTTGCTTGTTCACAATGTTTCCATTATTATTTGACTAGTGGCATAATTAATCCTTATGAACCTAATCCTAAACTGTGCATGGTCTCTGGAGGTAAAAGGTAACTGGAGATCTCATAGTAAGGAGATATGTTTCCCTTTACACCATAAAGCCCCAGCCACACCAGTGGGATTTCTTAGATCCACACCAGCTTTACTGATTATTTGATTTGATTTGTACTCCACTTTCTCCCCAAAAGGTACCAAAGGTACCTATAGATCTGGCACAAATTTGGAAAGCCCATGTGGGGCTGCCTGAGCAGGCATTAAGCTATGGAGGAAGGAGCTGGTGCTGAGGGGTCAGCATGGACCTTTGGACTGGTGATGCATGGGTAGCATTTTATTTCGGTTTCTTTCCTTGGAGACAGGAGCAAGAGACAGGCAACTTAACACACATTGCAGGTGTGGATAAAATAAATTCTGGCTTAGTATCTTTTTTAATGTGGACAGTGGAAAATTTGATTCTCCAACTAATTACAGACTCAGTTCTCCAATGTGGGACTGCCAACTTTTATACTAAAATGGTTAGGCCTCGACATTGAAGAACTTGAATGATGAGCCAACCAGCAACATACAGAGCCATTAAAGATCGAATTCTTGGTACTGAACATCAGCTACTTTCCAGCTTGGCCAAAATTGTATGTTCTCCATTATATTTTCACATACATATGTAGCAAAGTAGAAGGTCATCATACGTGTTGCATCTGCACAATCCAGTGGTAAGGAGACCCTCCATGTTGGCCAGATGTAATGCCCTCTTGTTGGCCATTATATGAGGCTAATATAAGATTAAGAGCATAATTCTAACCATGTCTTACCAAAAGAAAGCCCCATTATATTCAGTGGGTCTCAGTCCCACGAAAGTGTCTTTACATTTGCAGCCTATACCTCATACTGATAGATTCTGTGCATGTGGTTTGAACTGTATAGAGATTCTCCAACATATATTTTTATACTGTGCATAAGATTGTCAGAAACCTATCCTGGCACGTTTTTGTGGACAGACGCAGATGTGCTGAGAGTGCTATCAGTGAGGGGAGATGTGCTTGATAGGGTTGCCTCTGTTTCTGCAGCTGAAAATTCTTTACAAGGGAACTAGTTGTTTAATATAGTTTGATCATGGTGGAGTTTGATAGGGATAAATGTTATATGCAGGTGGGAGATAAGGGCAGATTTTTCTGAAAACCTATTGTATTTACTTGAATCTAATGTGCCATTGAATCTAATGTGCTCCCTGTACTTATCATCAAAATATTGTATTTACACAATTCTAATTAACATAGAATCTACTGTGCACCCTGATTTTGGAGAATGAATTCAACTGAAATATGTGAGTGTTATATTTGAGTAAATACAGTGTTTATTGTAAATCATATTCTATACTGAATTAATTTTGCATTGTTGTTTTATGACCGATAAAGGTCATCAATCAATCAATCACTCAATCAATCAATATTAATGCGACTGAGCAACATCAGGAGTGAAGCTGTGTGTAAA
Organism: Cryptoblepharus egeriae; assembly: GCA_030015325.1. Taxonomy (NCBI): domain Eukaryota; kingdom Metazoa; phylum Chordata; class Lepidosauria; order Squamata; family Scincidae; genus Cryptoblepharus; species Cryptoblepharus egeriae. The sequence goes on from JAREYC010000007.1 coordinate 31,372,687, forward strand.
AAATATTTGCCTGCTGTGTTGATTCCACAGTTTTTGAAGGGTTCACCAAAGTGGGGGAAGGCATTTAAACAAAACAATATCTGCTGCACTCTGATAATAATGACCAGTTCAGACATGGGCCAGAGCCCCTAGAAAACTGCTTGTTTAGGGACTATATAGGATTGCCACTTTTTCTGCATGTGTAACAATTAACTAAGGCAGTCCTCACTGTAACTTGGTCCTGTTATAATAAATATTTAAGTACAATTTCTTCCCAAAGAATGAATCCCTGTGACTGAAGAAGCATCACTTTGGTTGGGACAAAGAAATTTGTTTTCAGAGTGCAGAGCACTGGATTACTTACAGTTTAGTAGTTGTTCAGTTATCCTTATCTGTCAGTGAACCAGAAGATCAATGGTCTCTCCGGAAAATGGGATTTGCCTCATCAATTTATAGTAAATATCAGCACAAACTGGCAAATGCAATTTCCATTTTAATATTTATCTAAATTCAGTTGTGAATGTTTGGACTGTTTACACATCTGCATGTTCCTATTCTTGAGTGATACTATTCCAGTGTAAATAGCTAGTTCTGTGTGGGTTGCAACTATTGGCAGTCAGGAGGCAGGTAGAACTTCCATTTGCACCTGGGTAAATGGGAGCGAGCAAGCTGATTATTTCTGACAGTCTCCAAAGTGAAGCAGAGACAAGCTGACAGATACACAAAAATTTCACAGGCAGCTCCAAGTGAGCTGAGAAAAGTAACTGACACTTGTGTTGACTGTGTGTTAAAAAAGATCAGTGTCTTTAGATTGCTTTAGCTATACAGTAACTGGGAGGAGAGAAAACAGCACATAGAGTTATATGGCATCCTTTTAGGAAGAAATGAGAACAGATGTAAATGCACCTTTCAAATGATTGCATATGTGTTTTCTTCAATCGAACAGGTAACTTTTCTTCCACCATTACCCAAGGGTGATTCTTCCTATTTTGCAAGGTACTGAAATGTTCACTTTCTGACTTAAAATTCTCCAGAACGGGTTGTAAATGTCAGGGGGTGGGAGCATAAGAGATAAAAATGATAGCTAGGGAGAGAAAGAAAAGTTCTGGGCTGACTTTCCTTGGGGAACTGCTAATGTATTTTAATGGCAGGAATCTTCTCATCATACATTAATTATGGTCTGCAGATACAATCATTACCATTAAGCAATAACAATGCAAGTAAATTATTTTTACAATCATGTTGACAAATCTATGCAATTTTTATATCGGCCTTCTGTGTTTATCAGATTTCCTTCACTCCACTGGGGTGGAGCTGTTGTTTGACATCTTCTCCCTTCAAATGAGAAAAAATGTTTCAAGTCTTTCACTATTGTTTTTTTTTCAGAACAGTGACATTTGGGGACTGATTAATTACCACCCAACTTCTAGAAGAACAATTAGTTATAGGTTCTCAGTTATTTTCATTCCCATAGTAGGATTAAAATCCCCTTTTCTTTACCTTCCTTCATTGGCTATAAAATACCTGGAATGCAATACTGAATTCAGTACATCTCAAATTTGTCTTCTCCAGTGACAGTGATTTGTCTTCTCTTTCTTCACATATCCTATAGAAATAGACTAGTGCCATATAATCTTACTACTGGATGTATCAAACCTATTCCAGCACTTTTTTCTTTACATATTACTGTCAATAACTGTAGGATATAACATTTAGACATTACATGTAGAACATTACAGTTAATAACTTGGACATTTAAGCCCAGGGCCCCCTTTCAAACTTAAAAATTAGTCTGTCACCCCTGTCAAATGTACCAGGATATGACATCACTGTCTACTCAGAAGTAAGTCCTATTGTATTCAATGAGACATACGCCCAAGAAAATCCAGTGCCAGATTACAAGATGGTGGATCCCACCCTGTCATGCCTCTCACTATCTGTTTCACTCACCAATTCGACTTCTATCTCCTCTCTCTTTTCTGTTGTCATCATTAACCCCTCTGTTTAGCCAGACCTTCTCAAATAACGGAAACCAGTCAGGTAAGTATCATCAAACAACAAATTGTTTACTCTCACATAGAGGCACATAAGCGTAATGGTTACAGGTCTTTTCCTTTCTCTTTAGGTTACACGTAACTTAAAACAATATGTTGAACGCAGCTAACTTCACCACTCCAACGTGTAGGTGAGTATACAGATAAGTATTAAACATCTATCTATCTATCTATCTATCTATCTATCTATCTATCTATCTATCTACAGTATTTATATATCGCTTTTCAGCTAAAAAGTTCACAAAGCGGTTTACAAAGAAAATGGAAAAATAATAATAGCTAATTAAAAGCTAATGGGTCCCTGTCCCAAAAGGGCTCACAATCTAAAATGCAAAAAAGAACACCAGCAGAAGCCACTTGAACAGACATTGCTGGGATGTATAGGGCCAGTTACTCTCCCCCTGCTAAATAAAAGAGGAGCACCCACTTGAAAGAGTGCCTCTTGCTCAGTTAGCAGAGGACGTCTGCTAAACATCTACCCCAACAATAACACACTGTCCTTCTTTTCCTTTTCAAGTTCACCAAACTTCTTCCAGACCTGGGTCCCAAGGCCTGTGTATCTCCACCTTGGACAGCAATGGATCTCTCTCTCTCTCTAGCGTCCTCCTCCTACTGTCCTCCCTCCTGTCCTTTCCTCCTATATATCTCGACCTCCACCCCTTCCCATCCAGGTTCCTCCATCCATTCTCCTTCTTCCCAAAGCGCGGGAAGAACCCGGATTGGGGCGAGCAGAGATCGGTCTCCCAGGGTACATCCCTGTTTTCTTGTTCATGTACAACTTGAGCAGTTCCCAATATGAGTCAGACTAGGTCTCTCTCTCTCCCTCAGTTGAGGCCGGCACCTCTGCCCAGACATCCCTTTTCTTAACAGGCTTGCTCATCAAGTCCTCCTGTGGTTCAGGGGCTCCACCACACACCCTCTCGTGACCCCCTTGACCTGGGGTCATGACTGCCCAAAGGCGTCCTGACCCCCACTTTGAATACCACTGAACTAGGGGGAAAAATCTTACCAATGGCAATGTAGGAGAAAGTACCATGTAACTAACCTGATATAAATGTATACACTCTGAGAATCTAATTCTAATTCCACTAGATTAATTTGTTGAGAACATATCAATTTGCTTTAAATAAAGACACACCAATTTGTCCAATAGCAGCTTCTTTCTATTGGTGTAATCAGCTGTGGATGATAAATACTAATCTTCACCTGATTGTGTAAGACCAGGAGTTTTATTAATAACTAGTGAAAATGTACCCGCGTTGCAGGAGTAAAATTCCCCCTGTACCAGGATGACCAGATGACAAACCCAAAATTCCTGAACCCCAAGGCCAAAATTCCTACCCACTTAAAAAAATTGCCAAAAAATATATTTTATAGTTTTTGTTTTTCAGGTTTTTTGGCCATAACATTTGATAGGAAAGAGATATCTCAAAACTGATTTTTGCATTGGATTCTGCTCTTTAATACAAATCCAGTGATATATGGCACGATGGGGTACTGTGCACTATTGCGAAGTTTCAAAACAAAGCAAAAATGTAGGACTCTTGGACAGGAGGCTAAAAATCCGGACAAATCCGGGTTTTTCCGGTCATATGGTCACCCTGCTTATGGCCTCCTGCCCTGCCTCCTGCCAATGTTTAAGTATCACTCCTGCCTCATCCCCTCCCATTCTCCTAAGGAAACATTTGCCCTTTGCCTGCTGGCCAGAATGTCTCAGTTTGAATTATGACATGTAAGTTCCATTGACTATAGTGGGGTTCATTTCCGAGTCAAGTTAACAACACTGGTAAATATAGTTTATAAAACAATATTTATTGTTTTGTTTTGTGTGACTTTTTAGGAAATGTAATACATAGTAGTAAATGCATAATCATGAATGCTTGATTTCTTCTGTTTTCTTCTCCGATTTCTCAGTTTTCTTCTGCATTCAGTAGCATTTATGTTTTGCCAATATTGTAAATTCCATTTTTGTAAATTAAACCTTTGTAACTTAACTGACAATTAGGTGATTCAAGAAGTAAAGTGCTCCACAGTAAAGTGCCCTTTGGTGGGACCCCTCTTTGCTGATGGTTCTTTTCAAGAACTTACCAGGCAGAGACGGGCAGAAGTAGTAGCTCTTGTCTTCAGTGACTATATGGAGTCTCCAGATTTTAGAAGTACACTATCATGTTTCAGGTATCATGCTATTTGTGTGCTCCCTGAGGCTTCTGGATGGCTTTTCTGAGATACAGGAAGATGGACGGCCCTGATCAAGCTGTATTCTTCTTGTGTCCTTGCAAAAGTTTTCAATAAAGCAGGTATCAGCTTTGCTGTGGACCCTGCTAGAGCACTAAGGCCCGTCTGCAAGTATGTGGGAACAGAATTTCAATGAACAGAAGGGACCTCTCATTTGGTGCTGGAACAGAATTTTTCTAGGCACATGGCAGTTCAATAAGAGGAATTGCTTATTGGAACTTCAGGGGTATGTTGCACAACCTGAAGAGCACCTACACTCTTCAAATTGTTTTTTCTACTTAAGAGTAGGTGAGCTTCTTAACAGCTTCTCAAATGTTCTCAAACAGCTTCTCAAACAGATGTTTTCTTATTTAAATTTGATTTATAGCTTTAGCAGGTTTTCAGCAACTGCTTTCAAAGACTTTTCCTATTTAAATAATGGATTTATTTTATTCTCTGATAATTCAAAGTAATCCCTTGCTTTGCAGTTTACAGTTGCTGTAGCCAAGGTTAATTAATTAGAAATATTAAAGCCAGGATTAACACTTGCAATGGCTTCACAAATCACTTGCTTGCCAGATCCAGGAGCTGCCCAATTATGGGTTTTCCATACTTTTGCAACTTTGTATTTATTTGTTAAAGAGTGTCACATCCATTTCTAATATTAATTCAGAGGCATTTTCTTAAAGGCAGAAATTCAAATTTTGTTTCCATATGGAGTGAAGAGATTATAAACAAAATTAAAAGTAGAATGCTTGTGTGGACTCTGGAAGAAGCTGCCTGTGTGATCAGGCCTGTGACTGGTAGCCCTCCGTGGAAGGTCAGTGATGCCCTGGCCTCCTTATGTATTTGCAGCATTGTGTTGTGGTCAGTGGGACACATACAGCCTATTTTATGCTTTGCATCTGCAGGTAAATAAATGTGCAGGTAAATAAAAGTGTGCTTTGCATCTGCAGATAAATAAAAGTGCATGTAAATAAATTTGTTTTATTTTATTCTCTGCAAGCTACCTGGCTGCCAGTAGGTGTTCATGGGCCTAAACCCTCTTGCTGAGGAGGTGCAGGGGACATAGAAATTCTACTGGGACTGAGTCTGTAAAAGCTGCTTCTTAAGGAACTCTCACCTATCTTGGGCCCCTTTCCCTTTAGTTCATTAACCCATGGGATCCTACCTATAATTTCTCTAAGCTTGTTAAAATCAGTCTTCCTGAAATCTAATGTACAGGTTTCACTGTGCATCCTTTTTGTTTCCCATAAGATTGAGAATTCCAGCAGTTCATGGTCACTTTCCGCTAAGGTTCCTGCTACTTTGACTTCCCCCCAAATCCAGAGTAACTATGGGAGCACGTAACTTTACAAGGGAGTAACTTTACGTGCACCTGTAGTAACTGCACCTCCTAGTGAAAACCTATGGGAAATTTATATTGGAATCCAGAGTATGGGCACAATCCAGAGTAACTACGGGAGCACGTAAGAGATGTTACGTGCACCCATAGTTGCTGCGCCGCCTAGTGAAAACCTATGGGATATTCATATTGCAATCCAGAGTAACTTGTTCTTACTCGGGAGCAAGGACTCCCTGTAGTTACTCTGAATTTCACCCTAAGTTGTTCTTACACTGGCACAAGGACTCCCAGTAGTTACTCTGGATTTTGCCCTTCATCAAATAGTTCCACATTATTGGTTAAAATCTGGACAAAGGTGGCCCCTTCCCTCTTTCATTCCTCTACTTTCTATCCATCTACAGTATTTATATACCGCTTTTCAACTAAAAAGTTCACAAAGCAGTTTACAAAGAAAATGGAAAAATAATAATAGCTAATTAAAAGCTAATGGGTCCCTGTCCCAAAAGGGCTCACAATCTAAAATGCAAAAAAGGACATCAGCAGAAGCCACTAGAACAGACATTGCTGGGGTGTGTAGGGCCAGTTACTCTCCCCCTGCTAGAATGTTGAAGTTATACTTCATGCCCAACAAGAATTTATCGGAGTTCCCATGCTTGGCTGAATTAGGCTGCAATCCTAAAGACACTTTCCTGGGAGTAAGACCCATTGAACACTATGGAGCTTACTTTTGAGTAGCTATGGTTAGGATTGTGCTCTTAGTCTCCCAACAAATACCTCATGTTTCCTTGCAATGGCTGCCAGTTTTTTTATTCCTGTCAAATTTCATCTTATTTATTTCCCATGCAATTTTATAAATGCATCATAATCCCAGGAGGTTGCAACTCAATGCTCTCAGTCCCCTTTTAAGTTAGTCTGGATCCCTCAAAATATTCCCTAAATACAGAGGTGTACTAAGAGTTCCCATTGGGAGCATTTTCTTGTGTACTAATCTTCTGGTTGACTTTCCAACACCCTCATTCAGTTTTAACCCCACCTGATCCATTTGCTTTGTTTCTGGAAACATTATTCCCCCACAAGGTGTGTAGTCCATCTTCAATAAGAAGCCTCTTATCTAGCAAGCACAGTCTGTGGGCCCAGTAAAACAAATCCCTCCAGGCAGTACCATTGAAGTAGCCTAACCAGCAGGCCAGGGTTCGAGACCCGGGTCGGCCCCACAAGACAGGGTGAGCTCCTGTCCTTAGCCCAGCTCTGCGATGCCAGCTGGATCCAACTGTATTGGCTCTGCCTTTCCATTGGACTAATTCAGTGGCATGGAGAGGGGGGATTTACTGTATGGGTAACAGCCTATCTTCCATAACAATCCAACCCAGCCTTTCATGCTTTGCATGCAGCGTATGCAGCGCCGAGCATGATACCATAATCTTCCAAGATTATGACGGAGGCCTGCTTATAGCCAGTCATTCAACCTGGAGTATTCTACTGTCCCTCTGAAAACCTCTTCTTCTTATTGGGCGATCAGGTGAAAATAGCTCCTGGGCTCCTGGTAGTTTACCCTCCTGCCCAGAGCCTCATAGTAACAAATCATTTGCTTATCAGATCATTATTATCAGGTCAGCCTGATGGGAGGTGAGGTTGACAAATTTAAAAATATGAATTTTCTGTAGGCTTGTTGGATCTGTGACATCTTGAAATAAATTCTGCTTGAAGTCATGTTATGGTCTGGGTTGCTCTTTCCTAACAGCACCCGGGCCACATACATTTGCCAAAAGGTTATCAGGCATAGTTATCAGGGACATCAGTTATCAGCGACATCAGTTATCAGGGTTATCAGGGACAGTAGCATGCATGAAGAACTATAAAAGGTAAAGGTGTCCCCCGCAGGTTGTGACCGACAGTAGAGTGCAGTGTTCATCTCTGTTTCTAGAGCCATAGAGACAGTGTTGTCTGACATGTGGACCGCATGTGCATGGAATACCATTACCTTCTCACCATAGTGGTACCTGTTTATCTACTTGCATCTGCATGCTTTTGAACTGCTAGGTGGACAGAAGCTGGGCTGGGTTCATCTTATCAAACTAGGGGGGGAAATCAATGTATCCATATTCAACATATTCCTCAGAAAAAAAATCAACATGTCCTACATCTGTGAACATGAGTATCAATATATTCTATTTTCCTATTCCCAAGAGTTACCATGAATGCATTATGTTAAAACGCAATGTTAAGAAATGTTCACTGGTTTCAATATTCAAACACAAGAAGACCATTGTTTCTTTATCCCAAGTCTGTTCATATATATATTTTTCTATTCATACTTCAGTCTTATACTTACATACAACTAATTTGTTTCTACATTATTTTAGAGCTCAATATTGTCGTTTAAAGAGATTTACTTTGCATCAGGATGGATTACTGGTTTATGAACTATTATCAATCAACCTGAATAAATATGTTCATTCTGCACTTTTCCCCCCCTTCCCAGTGAGTTAATATAGAAGCAGTTTAAGATCCATTTTTTTGCAGCACGTTAATTTAGAGCCTTCTATTTTTGAGCACACATATGGAAGAATTGATTGCATTTGTGTTTGTTTGGATATGTTAGTGATATTTCCAGGGCAACAGAAACACTGAATTAATAGATACTTGCATATGAATTAAAGAGTGTGTGCATTAATATTTTTCTGAACCAAGAACAGCCTAATTCTAAACTACAGAAAGAAGTTGTCTCAAGTTATTCAGGAAAAAAATTCAGGTCTTCAAATTCCATCTGATTGATATTAAAGTTTGAGTCTGAATTCCAGGATCTGGAACATCACAAGAATATTTCTGAAACAAGTTCAGATAGTCAATACAAAAATTAAACTGCAACAATATCTTTTACATAGGAAATGTCATATCATGGGTTCATCCAGGTCAATACCATGACACTGACAGGTGATGGCCCTGCAAGGTTTCAGACAATAATTTTTTCTCCTTCTATCTAATAATTGGCTTTGGGACATTCTCCAAAATACAGACATTTTCCCCACTAAATTAGTGCACTTTCCTTTCTTTGGTGTGACCTGGAATCTCCCTGATTTTCAGTCCATGGAATTTATTGAATTGGAAGTCATTTAAGCTTTCATTCTAAAAGCCCAGAAGGGCATTTAATCAAATAGCATTGACTACCTATTTAGGATAATGGAGAAAATGGATGAAGGATGAAAATTAAAGGTCTATGGAGTTTGCTGGCAATAGAGATTTATGCCTGTATTTTTTATGCAACTCTGTTTTATCCCCAGGCTTTAATATACTAGATATACATCAACACAAGTTTAGTGACATCTATATTTAGGAACCTTTGTATAAGAGTATCCAGGAAGTCTGACCCCATGTACATTTATTCTGAAGGAATTCTTATTATGTCAAGTGCTAACAAGTCAACATACAGAACGGTGGCAACAGGGTTATTCTGATTGGATGTTTTATTCTGAGCTTCTCGTTCAAAGGCATTAAAAGTACTCTTGCTTCACAAATATTGCACTTGGTTCCTTAATCCATAAAGCTGCACAACAGATAAAAAAGCTTTCGGAACGAGCAAGTCTTAAGAAATAAATGCTACTGTATTTAATCTATCTATCTATCTATCTATCTATCTATCTATCTATCTATCTATCTATCTATCTATCTATCTATCAGAGAAAAGTCACTAACTGACTCACTGACTCATTGACAGACTCATCAACGCCCTGCCAAAACCGCCAGGCCAAGAAGTGTGAAATTTGGTGTCAGTGTTCCTTCTGTGATAGAGAGAGTCACTAAGAACCCGTTTTTGGAAATTCCAACTGGAAGGGGGTGAAATGGGGTGCAACATGTTTTCCTCACTAAACTTTGCATTGAAGAATCGGTGACTGAGGGATGCTCTGCCCTAACCCCTGGACCTAGAAGCATGAAATTCGGGGAGGGTGTTCCTTCTGTCACATGAACACCCACCAAGAACCAATGTGGAGAAATTTAATACTGAAGGGGCTGAAAAGGGGTGCAACGTGTTTTGTCCTATACTGTACTTTTTGTCCTATACTGTACTGTTAGTCAGGGAAGACTGACCAACCCCCAGCCAATTTGATGCTCAGTGCCTGATGCAGTGGGGGGATGTTTTTCAGAGGGAGGGATTGCTGTGCATGGGGGATTGCACATGGGGGCTGTTGCTCATGGGGAGATGATGAGCATGGGGGTTGATGCACATTGGGGGTTGATGCTCATGGGGATGTTGAGCATGGGGAGATGATGCGCATGGGGGAGATGTTGCGCATGGGGGTTTGTTGCGCATGGGGGGTTGATGTGCTGTGGGGGATTGATGCACCATGGGGAGCTGGCGTATGGGGGAATTTTACTCCTGCAATGCGGGTATGCTTTTTGCTAATTTAGCTAATAAAATAGTCTGTTGTGAGAATCAGAAAAAAAGTGAAATAGGAACTCAGGAGTTTTATCTAGAAAGCATATCTGAACAAATGTGGTGCCACCACAGAGTAGACCCTGTCTCTTGTAGCCACCCTGCTCATGCTATGCTTTCCCTATTCCTTACCCAGTCCCTGAAAATATCACACCCTGTGCCAATGGCATAGTTAGGAGTTGCAGGGGATGAACGTGCACCGGGCTACTAGCTTTAGGGTGGCTACAAGCTGAGCTTGACACTAGTGAATAAAATTGTGAAAAATAGGGTCTGTATGACTGATAATACCATCTTGTTTTATATTGTTGGGAAGGTAATTTTATGCAAAATGCAATGAAACAAACTGCATTGAAATATCTACACTCTATCAAAAGTTATGGCCACTGAACCAGAAAATGAAAAACAAAAGCCTATGGAACAAAAGTGGATATTTTTTTCATTTCATTCATTCATTCATTCATTCATTCATTCATTCATTCATTCATATAAGTTCTAACTCTAATATATTCATTTATGTAAATATATGTAAATTGTCTTTTTCTGGCCCAACACAGTGTCAAAGAGATGATGTGGCTCTCCTTCCAAAAAATTTGGACACCCCTGGTCTAGAACATTTAACAGCATTATCCTCAAGTTGATGTAATTCCTGTAGGAAAGTGATGGAGAAACTGTAACAATGAATGACAAGGATTGACTCCCATGAGGCAGGTCCATAAAATGAACCACCCTTTGAAGGGAGAAGCCTGAGTACCAACTCCTGAGTTTTATTATGATTTTTGCATAATGAAGAGCAGAGATTCCTATTTCATGTGCAGCCCACGTTGGACCGGGCCCACTACTGACTAATCAATTTCTGTCTGATAGGCATTTACTGTTATCCTTCACATGCAACAATAAGGTTATGAAGGGTAGCTGGCTTGAGAAATGAGTGCTGTCATCGAGCTGGGGTGCAGAATCAATTTTAAAATGAAAAAGAATTACTATGTGTATTACCACTTTAGAAGAAGCACTTTACCTTTAGGTTTTCTTTAGCTGTTCTTAAAATATAGACATCAGCCTCACTATAAACATTATCTTTCTTACTCATGAGTGTAACCTATGACAGGTTTCAATATAACTTGCCAGACTGTATTTCCAAGGAAATCTTCAACTCCACAAGACGGAATTTATGCAGGTATCAAACATTTCCAATGCGTTAAAGGGTGAAAGAAAAGTAGAGAAGGGTGAATTAAATTTCTTCTTGCCATTCAAGCATTCCTGACTTGATTTACTTAATATAAAAGTTATTTCACAAAAGAATTGGTGTTCTAATGGATTTGTACCATTGTCTCTGTCAGATTGGTTGGACTTAGGGCACAATCCAGAGTCCAAGCAGTGAGGAGTGCCCTAGCTGGGCTGCCCCAACTATTCTGAATCCAGAGCAGAAAGTTATGCTGCATCCAGTCAGGAAGCCTGGGCTGCCCTAGCTGAGCCAGAGCATGCTAAGTAGGCACCAAGTCATTGACACCTGGGGAGGGCTTGCTCCTAAGAGACCCCCCCCCCGCAGTTCACACTGAACAAGGAACAGCTGTGGTGCATGCCTCATAAGGAGTCCCTGATGAGATGCCAGTACAGTCTACAGTGAATACAAGGGACTTCTTGGAGTGGCCTGCTAATCACACAATTTAAAAACTACATACAGACGGCACAATTAATTCTGTCCCCATGTGATTATACAGTATCCAGAACCATGCACTCTCTTGTTGGGACCACCAAATCACTTGGATAGTAGCATCTGCACTGGACATAAGTGTTCCATTTTCATGTCTATATTCACCACTTGATGTCTATATTACTTTAAAAATGTTGCAAAGTCATGCCTCTCATATATGCATATTGTTTCTGTTTTTTTTCTTCCCCAATATTATTTCCCCATCAGAATTTTAGGTAATCTATATATATATATATATATATATATATATATATAAGAGAAAAGTCACTCACTGACTCACTCACTGACTCACTGACTCATCACTGCCCTGCCAAAACTGCTAGGCCTAGAAGTGTGAAATTTGGGGTGGGTGTTCCTTCCGTGAGGGAGGGGTGCACTAAGAACCGGTTTTCAGAAATTCCAACCGGAAGGGGGTGAAAAGGGGCACAACGCGTTTTCCTCCCTATACTTTGCATTGAGAATTGCTGACTCAGCAACATTCCTCCCCAACTGCTGGGCCTGAAGCATGGAATTCTGGGAGTTCCTTCTGTCACCTGAACTCCCACCAAGAACCATCTGGAGAAATTTAACCCTTCAGGGGCTGAAAAGGGGGCAACGGGTTTCTGTCCTATACTTAACATGGGAGACTGAATAACATCCAGCCAATTTGGTGCTCAGTGCCTGGTGCACTGGGGGATGTTTTTCGGAGGAAGAGGTTGCACTGGTGAGGATGCTGTGCATGGGGGGAAGTTGCGCATGGAGGAAAGTTGCGCATGGGAGGATGATGCGCATGGGGGAAGTTGTGCATGGGGAAGTTGTGCATAGAGGAAGTTTCGCATGGGGGACTGATGCACACGGGGAAAGTTGTGCATGGGAGGATGATGCACATGGGAGGAAAGTTGTGCATGCGGGAAGTTGCACATGGGGGGAAGTTGCGCATGGGAGAAGTTGCACATGGGTGGAAGTTGTGCATGGGAGAAGTTGCACATGGGTGGAAGTTGCACATGGGGGGATGATGCACATGGGGGATGATACGCATGGGGGAAAGTTGCACATGGGGGATAGTTGTGCATGGGGGAAAGTTGCGCATCAGCATGATGATGACTCATTAACTTTCCGCCCCAACCCCAGACCTAGAAGCATGAAATTCGGGGAGGGAGTTCCTTCTGTCACATGAACACCCACGAAGAACCCATGTGGAGACATTAACCCTTAAGGGGCTGAAAAGGGGTGCAACGTGTTTTTGTCCTATACTTAACATGGGAGACTGAATAACATCCAGCCAATTTGGTGCTTGGTGCCTGGTGCGCTGGGGAGACATTGTTCGGAGGAAGAAGTTGTGCTGGGGAGGATGCTGCGCATGGGAAGATGCGCATGGGGGTTGATGCACATGGGGGTTGATGCTCATGGTGGATTGTTGGGGATGTTGCACATGGGGGATGTTGCACATGGGGGATGTTGCGCATGTGGAGATGATGCACATGGGGGATGTTGCGCGTGGGGGATGTTGTGCGTGGGGGACTGATAAGAATGGGGGACTGATGCACATGGGGGACTGATGCGCATGGGGGAATGTCATGCATGGGGGAATATTGCGCATGCGGAGTTGATGCACATGGGCGGAAGTTGTGCATGGGGTACTGATGCTAATGGGGGGTTGATGCACATGGGGAAGTTGTGCATGGGGGATTGTTGCGCATGGGGGTTGTTGTGCATGGGGGTTGATGCACATGTGGAGATGATGCGCATGGGGTATGTTGCGCATGGGGATGTTGCTCATGGGGACTGATGCGCATGGGGAATGATGCGCATGGGAAATGTTCCATATGGGGGTTGTATGGCATGGGGAAGTTGCACATGCGGGGTTGATGTGCATAGGGGGTTGATGCGCATGGGGGTTGATGCAAATGGGGATGTTGCGCATGGGAGGAAGATGCGCATGGGGGATGTGTTGCATGGGGTTGATGCACATGGGGATGTTGCGCATGGGAGGAAGATGCGCATGGGGATGTTTTGCATGGGGTTGATGCACATGAGGATTGATGCGCATGGGGGAAGTTGCGCATGTGGGGTTGATGCGCATGTGAGGTTGATGTGCATGGGGGAAGTTGCACATGGGGGTTGATGCGCAAGAGAGGTTGATGTGCACAAGGGGAAGTTGCACATGGGGGATGTTGCACATGGGGGGATATTGTGCTGTGGGTGGATGGCGCATGGGAATTTTACTCCCGCAACGCGGGTACGCTTTTCACTAGTATATCTATATATTAACATAGCAAATTTTAACATAACATATTTTTTTAGATGGACTATGGACTTTCAGCATAATTCCATGCATGTCCGCTCAGAAGAAAACTTCATCACTGAGTTTTAATGGAAATGCCCAACTCAAACTACACTCACGCCAGCCAGTGTAGCCTCCCCCTCCTACAATGGAGAATATACTGCACCCTGTAGGTGACTTTGCCTGTCGGGGAACAGTCACAGAGGTCTCACCCAGGGAATCTTTGTTCTGTTTCTCTAGGGTTGCCATATGTCCCAAAAAAACAGGGAAAATCCCAATACTGGGGAATTGTGTTCACATACTGGCAAATGGAACAGAGGGTCCTGTCCCGATTTTGTGGAAGAGAATTATGGCAACACTACATTTCCCAGGGGTAAGATTCTATTTTACACCTATAGAGTGTCCCTTGAAGATTGGCCTGAAAAAAACCTAATATCTCAGGTGTAAAACAGGAGAAGTATTTTTACCTTGCTCATACTGGTCTCATGAATACAAATGAAATATTACATAAATTAATGGTTCTATCTAACTGGGCCTTGTGCTGCAATCAGCAAAACAAAGTTCTTTACACCATTGTAAGCATTGTACACACTTCTGAGTTACTGCCATAAATGTTAAGATTCAGCTCTCCTTAGTCATATTGTATGCCAGCTACACTGATGGTAGGTCCAAAGAGATCCAAAGGTTGCAAAAATCCTATCCAGAGTAAAATATTTTTTACTTTGATTGGCTCTCTGGTTTCCTCATCCTATTCGATGGTTATTATAGGTAGAGGATAATATTGGGTTGTTAATCTTCAGCCTGGATAGGTTCTCAAAACAAATAAGAGGAAAAGGGGGAAAGAACCTCTTTTATCAGATACCAAATAATGGAAAGCATGTTCACTTTTTGTTGAGTCCTTCAAAACATAATTAATTTGTATATAGAATTCTTCTGCACAATTTGAGCCCAAACAAAATGGAGCATGAATAGCTAATGCTATTATTTTCAGATTCAAATGGCTATTAGGTGTGGCATAACAGTCCAATGAAGAGAAAATGGAGCATGTGTGTGTGCTGAAAGCCCAGGTTTATAATTTATTAGGCTGGTCATTCTCATTACAATGGGTACTTTATAATTCCCATTCTTATAATATAAAAAAGAATATGGTGTGGAGCCTATTAATATTCAAATACAACATGGAGCTATTGTGAAGCTTCAGTGAGAAGAATGCTTTTATGTTAACACAATTGGGAAGTGATAGACAGCTCTGTTATCAAACTCACCAGTCATTTGGGATGCTGAAGGGAAGGTATGCCACATACAATAGTAATTTACTTATTAAGCCTTAATTAATACATTTTACCCAGACCACCTCCTTCAGAAACACCATTTCATGAAAGCATTGCTGCAGGATAACACTGAAGGCCTGGATTTTTGTTTTGCAGCTGCTTCAAGAGCTGCTAAGCACAGGAAAGCTATTTACACAGTCATAAGGTCTGACACAAGCAATAGTACTGCTGTGGGGGGTGGTGGTCCTATGGACTAATCTCCAGCTTTGGAGAAGATGCAAAATACTGAGTGACAGGAGAGTGTATAAAGGCTCACTCCAATCCAACACAAATTCCCCCATGGTGACTCAGCAACACTGGTATGGCTTGTGTTGTTTCCCACAGGGGAATTTAGCAGGTAGGAGGTCCTCAAGGTTAGGGAACATTTGCCCCAAAATTCAGAGATGCACTAGCTCAATTCTCATTAGTGCGTCAAAAGTCAGACATGCATTAGGTGCAAGTCCATGTATTCCCATGTTGACGGAAGAGGCCCACGAAGGGCATTTCCCAGGAGAGGATGCATTGGTGGGCCCAGACTGTCCAGTTCTTAGGAACCGGTAGTTCCCATTCCCCCACAGTGTGCAGCCGCAGCCGGCCAGGCATCTTTTAATTTTTAAATTTGCCACCTCTAGCGGCAGTCCAGAGAAGCCCCCCAGAAGCCTCAGTGATGTTCTTTCCCTAGCCGCTGAGGCTTCTGGGGCGCTTCACCGGGCTGCCGCTAGGAGCGGAAAATTTTAAACCCGGCAGGCTGCCCCTGCAACTCCAAGCTTCCCTGGCCGGGCAGGGGGCTTGGATGGGGGCCGCGGGGCTGCAGCGCCCCCATCCAGAGCTTCCCTGGCCAGCCAGGGGGCTTGGATTGGGGCAGTGGGCAGTGATGGTATTCAAAGAAATTAACAACCGGTTCTATGTCCATCTGGCAGCCACTTTTAAATGGCTATTTTTAAACTTTATATGTCCTATCTCTTGTTAACAACCGGTTCTATAGAGTATGTGCGAACCTGCTGGAGCCCACCATTGGCCGCGGGGCTGCAGCGCCCCCATCCAGAGCTTCCCTGGCCGGCCAGGGGGCTACTCAGAAGTAAGTCCCATGACAATCAATGGGACTTACTCCCAGGAAAGTGTGGCTGATTGCAGCCTGATATCCCAACCTGACTACTCAGTAGCAAGTCCCATTGATTATCCATTGATTGTTCAGCCTTGTCCTGAATGTTTTGACACCCCCTACTTCACAAAATGTGGCCTTAAACACCACTGTTCTAATAACTGCAAATATGTCAACCAGCAATATAGCATGGTTGAAAGAAATGATATTCAAGGGACTAAGAACATAAAAAGAGCTCCAATGGATCAGGCCAAGTCATTAATGACTTGGAGTAAGGGATACAGGGGAGCCTGATCAAATTTGCAGATAACACCAAGCTGGGAGGAGTAGCAAACACAACAGAAGACAGGAGAAACCTCCAGGAGGATCTGGATAAACTAGAATCCTGGGCTGTAACAAATAGAATGAACTTCAACAGGGAGAAGTGCAAGGTTCTGCACTTAGGAAATAAAAACCAAAAATACAGGTATAAAATGGGGGATACTTCGCTTGGCAGCACAACATGTGAATGGGATCTTGGAGTCGCCGAGGATCACAAGCTGAACATGAGTCAGCAGTGATGTGACTGCAAAGAAAGCAAATGCCATTTTAGGCTGCATTAAGAGGACTGTAGCTTCCAAGTTGCAAGAAGTTCTAGTTCCTCTTTATTCAGCATTGGTCAGACCTCACCTTGAATACTGTGTTCAGTTCTGGGCACCTCAATTGAAGAAAGATGCAGCCAAACTGGAGCAAGTCCAGAGGAGAGCAACAAGAATGATCAGTGGGATGGAAGGGAAGCCCTACAAGGAAAGGTTGGGGGAACTTGGGATGTTCAGCCTGGAGAAGAGGAGGCTGAGAGGAGACATGATTGCCCTCTTCAGATACTTGAAGGGCTGTCATAGGGAGGAAGGGGCTCATTTGTTGATAGCTGCTACTGAAAGCAGGACTAGAACTAATGGGTACAAATTGCAAGAGAGGAGATTCCGGTTGGATATCCGGAAAAAATTCCTGTCGGTGAGGGTGGTTCGGCAGTGGAACAGATTGCCAAGGGAGGTGGTGGACTCTCCCTCACTGGGGATCTTCAAGCAGAGGCTCGACGAGCACCTGTCGGGGATGCTCTAGGGGGATTTCCTGCTGCAGGCAGGGGGCTGGACTAGAAGACCTACTAGGTCCCTTCCAACTCTGTGATTCTAGGTCCATCTAGCCCAGCTTCTTATACCTCATAGGGGCCCACCAACTGCTTCAGTGAAGATACAAGTCAACAAGACATCTGTATGCTGGTGCCATCTCTAAGTTTGGCATTCTGAGTTAGCCTACATCTAATTGAGGAGGTTGCACTATCATAGCTTGTAATCTGTGATAGATTTTTCCTCCAGAAATGTGTCCGATCCCCTCTTAAAGGCATCTAGGTTAGATGCTATCACCACATCCTATGGCATGGAGTTCCACAGACCAATTACACACTTTTTATATTTGTCCCAACTCTCCCAACATTCAATTTTAGTGTATGTCCCCCTAAGTTTTGGTGTTGTATCAGAAGAAAAGGAGCATCTCTCAATCCAATCTATCCATCCATTGCATAATTTTATGCAGCAGGGTGTATCAAGGTACAATCCTAACAGGCCAGCACAACTCACCTGTCTCTTCATTCACATGGTGGTGTGGTGCAGCTGGCACATGTCTGTGCACTAGTTTAATCCCCAGGAGTGTCTTATGTCACTTTAGTGACCAGCAAGGGACTTGTGCCAGACCAAACTGGGGTTTGTATTTTGTTGTAAATCATTTTCTCCTTCAGACACCTCTTTTCTAGACTGAAAAGCCCTAAACACTGTAGCTTTTCCTCTTAAGGGAAATACCCCAATCCAGTAGTCCTTGTGGTAAAAAATCTGCACCTTTTCCATTTCCACTATATACTTTTTTTGTTGTAGTGACCAGAACTGGACACAATACTTCATATGTGGTCTTACAATTGATTTGTACACTCTTCTCTTCACATTTTCCAATGACCCTGAGCATGGAATTAAGCTTTTTCATCACTGCTACACATTGGGTTGATGCTTTCCTCACACTAACCAACAACAGCCTCAAAATCTCCTGTTCTGTCACAGAAAGCTCAGAATCCATTTTTGATTTGATAAGTTTTGATTTTTTTTGCCCCAATCTGCATGACTTTACATTTACTTACTTATATGACTGGATTTAAATTCAATTCATTACAGTGTGTAAAGACAAAAAAATGCAGTGCCCTAAACTCAAACTTTTGGT
This sequence comes from Cryptoblepharus egeriae, assembly GCA_030015325.1. Classification (NCBI taxonomy): domain Eukaryota; kingdom Metazoa; phylum Chordata; class Lepidosauria; order Squamata; family Scincidae; genus Cryptoblepharus; species Cryptoblepharus egeriae. Next base: position 31,391,341 of record JAREYC010000007.1, read on the forward strand.
CTGGGTTTTCTTTTTACTCTATCAAAAATAACTTTTTGGGAAAGGTTAGGCAAGTAAAGTTGAAAAAATGTTAAAAGCTTTCTGAAAATATATTTAAAAATGTGCACTCCATGGAATTACCACTACCTGGAGTTTTCTTATAACGAATCTTACCAATACTTGGTTAAATCACATTAGTGCAGACTTTTGTTTACATAAAAATATAATTGTCTTGTTCCAGCAAGACAATTTTTCTTTATAAGATGATGGAAAATGAAAGTTATATTTCATTTTTGCTAGCTTTTCAATATGATTGATGTAAACCTTTAATGTGTTAATTTTACAAAATGAATTCATATTCAAATAGATGGCTTTGTTAAGCAAGAAGAGCAGTACCAAAGCTGCTGTAGTATAACCAGGAAAGAAAAAAAGAAATAAAAAGCTGATCAGTTGAAATGTTTGGCAATCTAGTACTTGTTGTAGCAAATCCTTTTTTAATAATAATATAAAAAACATAAGCACCTAAGAAAAATTGAGATGTTTTAAAGACAAAGGAGCTAATTAGATTTCAGTGGAATGTTTGTTTATTAATCATTACTTTTCCTTTCTTGCCTACTGGAAAAGAGATCAGGACAGCACAGCTGATGTGGTTCTGATTCCACATGTGATCTCCAGAATAACTTTGTGCACTATTGACAAAATGGCTTTACAGTGAATGAGACCATAAGTGCATCCAGCCCACTGTTCTTGACTTGGATGGGCTACATTTCCTGAGAATGAAAGCAGAAATATTGCTACTCCTCCTATATAAACATCTTTTAAACAGAAAATGTGAGGCATTAGAATTTTCTCTAATTAAAGCAGATGCTCTGCAATTGGGACTATTAGAACAATCCTAACCATGTCTACTCAAAAGTGAGCCCCATTGTGTTCAATGGGTCTTACTCCCAAGAAAGTGACTTTAGGATTGCAGCCTATGGCCACCATCAGGCCCATCCTTATGGTAGTTGTAAAGATCATTCTGTAAAACCACTGTCAGAACATGGATGTTGATGACAGAGGTGGGACAGGGTGCATGAAGGGCAGATCAAGGTAGTGACAGTAGTAGAAGATGGAAGAACAGGGAGGCAACAGAGGAGGTGGATCTGGGCTGGGGAGAGAATGAGTTTGGCAGCAGCTACTCAATCCTAGCCTCCTTCCCACTGGTACTGGTCTAAATGGACTTACAACACCCATTTTGCAAGCATGAGTTCAAGTAGATCTCCCTGCACTATAGTGCAGGAATGAATTTTCATTCTAGGAATGAATTTTATCTTACCTTGAGGAGACCTCCCAATGTTTCTTAGGTTCAGCTGAGAGATATTGACCAATGCATTCAGCACTGATTCTCCCAGAAAAAAATGGAACACTGAGTCCAACACTTCACTACACCACAGTAGTTCTCAAGTACTGTATTTTATAGTAGAACAACTTCAAAGTTTCTCAAGATCTGAACAGACTTCCATCTTTTTGCTAGTGATGTTCTCATTTGCACATTTGAATTACTATTGTTAATATGAATAGGAATATTTATATTCCACTTTTCAATGAAAAAGTTTGCGAAGCAGTTTATATAGCTCCGTGAATACATGGCACCTTTTCTGCATCTAAAACTGATTTGGAAGGAAGAGTAGCAACAGCCACTAGAAACACCACCATGCTGGGTTGAACAGAGACCGTTGGTCACTCTGCTAAATATAAAAGGATACTACTGTAGTTTAAAAAGTGTCCTTTTGTCCAATTAGCATGGGTTGCAGATGTTCCTGAAGTTCATTCATCATTAGCTGGTTTGGCATTCACATTTATCCAGATAATTTAACATCACCAGCTGTTCTCCTGATTAGAATGTTAAAACACAATTCTGCACATGAGTGGTCACTGTTCATAGATCAGTTGTCCAAAACCCATTTTTTCATATGATGAAACATGCCATGAAGCGCTCCTGAGACACACAGAGAGGAGAGGAGGCTGTTGGAGGATAAGACTTTAGTGTCCATTTTGTGGCAGCATAATCTGATGGTGAGCCAGTACTGCTAATGCATTGCTTATGCAGCATATAGGTGGGCTGATGTGTCCCCTTTTAATTGGCCAGGGAATGGAAAATAGCTTATGGATATGTTGGCTCCTTCCTCCCGGACACGCTGCCCTGCGAGGGTCAGGAATGGTCAGGAATTGCCCCCTGCTTACTTGGCAAGAGACACTCTTTCAAGTGGGTGTTCCTCTTTTATTTAGCAGGGGGAGAGTAACTGGCCCTACACACCCCAGCAATGTCTGTTCTAGTGGCTTCTGCTGGTGTTCTTTATGCACTTCAGTTTATGAGCCCTTTTGGGACAGGAACCCATTAGCTATTAATTAGCTATTAATTTTTTTCATTTTCTTGTAAACCGCTTTGTGAACTTTTCAGTTGAAAAGCGGTATATAAATACTGTAGATAGATAGGAATGATAAGTAGGTGCTGGCTGGGGTGGGCTAGCTTTGAGGCAGGAGGCAAGATCATTAATATGGCCTGGAGAGTTCTGAGGCTGAGGCCATTCTATTGCACACTTATGGGATTAAGTTTCGCACTGCTGCAGATAATAAAGCGGTTAAATAATTGTTAAATAATTAAATAAAGCGGTCCAAGGTTAAGTCAATGCTCTTTTCTTGTGTTATTCTTTATGTGGATGATGCAAAGGTAAAAACTGTATGCTCTTTCAGAATAGTTATGGAACAGTAACTATAACAATACTGTTAACAATAGTTAACAGTATGGAATAAAATTGAAAAATAATTTTATAAGATGAGAAAGGTGCAATTTTTCTTTGATGGAAAGAATTTCTGTAATCAAGATGAACGTCATCCCGAAAAAGTTTTATTCCAGGCAATGCCCCATTTAAACAATGTAACATGATTTTGAAGAACAAAGAGATGTAGATAAGAGAACTCCACACTTTCCGCACAACATTCCACATATTTTTCTTTATTAATAAAAAAATAACAACATGTGGGAAGGTGTTTTTTACTGAGGTCTGACAATGGAAATGTGGCTCATTGGGAAATGGGATCTGAAGGATCAGCAGAACTTATTAGATACAAATTGTCCATGCACCCAAATTAATACTCAAGACAACAGCTTTGGCAGAAACTTTAATGACGTTTCCACTTTAATGAAAGTAACAGGTAACTTTAATGAAGTTACCACTTTAATGAAGATAATGTACACACAATGTACAGAGACCAGCAGCAAATGTGCAACAAGGACTGGGTGGTATGGGTGCTGGATCACTGGGCAGCACAAGAGATGTACATGTCTTGTCTAGTAATTACATACTAGTAATAGTATATAGTAGATGAAATGCTTTAATGGGTAGGAGTACTATATACACCTTTACCTTTATTTTACAGTACAAAAGATTTGAGAAGCATCTGTCAGAGATACGCTAGGATAGTGTTTCTCTAAGTGGGGGGTCAGGACCCCTTTGGGGGTTGCCTGGAGCTTTCCTGGGGGTCGCCTAAAAACCCCTGGTGCAGGTGATTAGGTGGGAAGTACTGGCAGAAACACTGGAGCTGCTGCGGCTGGAAGAAGCCACTGAGAAGTGGCTCAGAAGGAGCCTCTGAGCTGGTGTGAGACCGATGTGGAGCATTGGGGGTGGGGAGGCACCCGACACACAGACAGCAGCCTCCTCCTTCCCCCGCAGATCCTCAATGCACCTGCAGGCTAAGAGTGTTAAGCATGCTGAGGTGTGAGCGTGGCACCAGAGCTCTGGTGGGTGGGCTGTCTGGTGGGTGCCCCGCTTGTGCACCAACTGTTGTGCCCTGCTCCTTGTGTTCTACTCAAAAGTAAGCCCCCTCAATGTTGTTGTTCATGATAAGTGAATGGGACTTCCTCCCAGGAAAGTGCTAGGATTGCAGCCTTAGAACCCAGTTATATGCATGACTGCACAGAAGTCAGTCCCATGATAGTGAATAGGACTTACTTCCAGGAAACAGTGGCTGGCTCTGCTGCCTGAGATCCCAATCCTATGGAGGTCACCTCAGAAGTCAGTCCTACGATAGTGAATGGGGCTATTCCCAGGAAAGTGCTAGGATTGCAGCCTTAGAGCCCAATTCTATGCATGTGTACTCAGAAGTCATTCCCATTGTGTTCAGTGAGGTTTACTCCAAGCAAAGTGTGCATAGCACTGCAGCAGTAGCAATGAAAATAATTTTATGGCTGGGGGTCCCCACAACATGAGGAACTTTTAAAGGGGTCATGGCATTAGGAAGATTGAGAACCACTGCTCTAGGAGGATTTCCTGCTACAGGCAGGGTGTTGGACTAGATGAGCTACTGGGTCCTTTCCAACTCTATGATTCTAGAAAAGAATATGTGAACTGAGAACAAATTGGTCTCAGAAACCCTATTTGTTTCATTTTCAGTGCAATCCAACTCCCTTGGCCCATCACAAGGCTTTTATGCCATTTTAGGGGAAGATAGGCCAATTCACAGATGTGCATCAGCTTCCCTGTGGTGATGTGGGAACTAGAGATAAGGTGAGTTGAGCTGGCCAATCTCAGGCAGTGCATAGGATTTGGGGAGGGTGGGAAGGAGATGGTAGGGAGGTGTTTCAGTGTGGAGGAGGTTGGGTTGAAGAAGTTTCTGGAAATAAGTTGGTGGGGAGAAAGAGGTGGGGCTAGCACCAAGTATTTGTGCCAGATCCAAGCCCCACTACCCAGGTAAGGGTAAAGCAGCAGCCCAAATCTTGTGCTGGATACAGAGCATGTGCTGCCAGTGTCCTTCTCCCAATCTGTTTTATGCCCCTTTGTTGTTGTTCCTGAAACTATTATTTTAATCTAATTTCTTGCGGGGGGAAGAAAACCATTTTCAGAGCACAGTACACATAAAAACTATCAGTTCTGCAGCCTGACAGGTGCTATGTTATCAGAAGATGACTGAGGTTCACTGTTAAATGATATATCCTTTGTCATTTAATTTGGCTTACACTACCCAATATGTTGAATGATTGATTCATTCAGGGGAGAATGATTTGGCCAGTATGTGCCTTGAATCTAGGTATTAAAAAGGTTTATGTATTCCTAGTAAGATGTATAGAAAAGATTATCCCATTGGAAATTTGAGAATGCAAAAGCTTTTGACATGGTTTCTCATTTGGTTTGTTAGAACTTTGAAAAAAGTCAGCCTTAGCAAGATCTGGGAATATCTGGGAGTCGCTCGTTAAAATTAAGTAAAAGTTGTTGTATGACCGTTCTACAAAGTTGAAGCACTACTTGTTAGTGCAAAGCAATGTCCCAAGGGTGTGATTATCTCCTGATAACCATAGCTCCCTCTTCTGCTTTACTGCTAATTAATTTAATTAATTAAGGAAACCTTTCCCCAAGTGGACGTGATTTAATATGCAGTGTGTAATTAGCATCTCTTAGAAATGCAGATGAGATTATTTTCTTTACTGTTAGACACACACAAAAAAGAGATGTAACTAGCATTCATAGGCATTGTTCATTGCCATTTACTGCTTTATGAGACATGAAAAATGAGGGAAGCCTTGATGAGAAAGAAATGTATAGGCAGGAAAGAAATATATAGGCTGGACAGACTCAGGAACCTGCATCTGTCATGCTTCTAGGAATCAGTATGTGTTCTAGGGAAAAAGAAGAAGGAAAAGACTTATATTCCACTTTTCAACCATAGTAAAAAGTTATCAAAATATCTTGCACTGCAAAATAAATTTTAAAAAGAGTTCCCTATTCCAAAAGGGCTCACAATCTTAAAGAAACAGAAAGAGACGAGCAAACAGCCACTGGAAAAAAATGTTATTTGATGCTTAAAATGGTTTAATAATAATGGATAGGTACAGCTTCCTGGTGAACAGGGAAGGATAAATGCAATTGGAGCACAATCATGAAGCCTCTGGTATGTCAGTTGACAATGTAAAGTCAGCAGTGTCATCAGGGAGGTCTGTATCATCCCACTGATGATGCATCCGAGCTTAGAGCCATCAGTGAAAATAAGATTTGTCCTGACCAGTTCAGGAGCATGGGGAAGGGCAGATTGGGTACATATTGCCCCCAGTAGTGACAAGATCTTTGGCAGCCTCCTCACCCCCTCCACCTCCCTCCCAAATCAGCCAGCATTACACCAGGGTCCTCAGACTGGTGGTCCTCACACCACACCACTATATACAGTGGTGCCTTGTAAGACGAACATAATTTGTTCCAGAAGTATGTTTGTCTTACAAAGCATTTTTTATACAAAGCAGATTTTCCCATAGGAAATAATGGAAACTGAGGCAATTGGTTCCACAACCCAAAAATATTCATATACAAATTTTAACTGTATGTAAAAATGATGACAAAACACTGTAATTGAATCCAAAACACTAATATAATAGAGAACACAATTACTGTAATATTAATAAAAACAAGGAACATTCTAATGACACTTCCTTTTGTCTCCTTTTGAGGATTTCACAGAAATGTGACATAGCATTGTCATTAAACAAATTAATCACTCACACTGCTACAACCTTATTTGTGTGGTACTTTTCTATGAAATTTTGTACAATTTCCCAATGTTTACAAAGCTCTTCCTGTTGCTCACGATGCAGATCCATCAGTTCATTTGTATTACAACTAATTTTCATTGTAAAAGTGTTTGTTTTACAATGCACTGTTTGTTTTACAAGGCAGAATTCCTTAGAAATTTTAGTTTGTCTTACAAAGCATTCTTCTTACAAATTATTTGGCTTATAAGGTACCATTGTAGCTGGCAGAGACTTTACCCCAAGAGACCTGCTTAACGTGAAATAGACAGACAGTTTGAAGGGAGGGTTAAAACAACATTAAAATCAACGAACTGGAAAAATTTGAAATCTACATCTACAGTATTTATATACCGCTTTTCAACTGAAAAGTTCACAAAGCGGTTTACAAGAAAATGAAAAAATTAATAGCTAATTAATAGTTAATGGGTCCCTGTCCCAAAAGGGCTCACACTCTAAAGTGCAAAAAGAACACCAGCAGAAGCCACTAGAACAGGCATTGCTGGGGTGTGGAGGGCCAGTTACTCTCCCCCTGCTAAATAAAAGAGGAACACCCACTTGAAAGAGTGTCTCTTGACCAGTAAGTGGGGGGGGGGGGTGGTAAAGCAGGTAAATGAGAGGGGGATGGTAAAGCAGCCTGTACAGTAATGAATATTTCAATCCAGCCCCTCAGCTACTTTGTAGTAAGCCCGTCTGAGTTCAATGAGTCTTACCATACAATCCAGAGTAACTATGGGTGCACGTAAGAGACATTACGTGCACCCATAGTTACTGCACCACCTAGTGAAAACCTATGGGAAATTTATATTGCAATCCAGAGTAAATTGTTCTTACACCAGAGCAAGGACTCCCTGTAGTTACTCTGGATTGTGCCCTTAGAATAGAATTACTGCAAAATTTTGTTTCAGAGCCCCTCTTATATGTATTGAAATTAGGTATTATAGACTGTAATAAGTTAAGGATTCTGTAGGGAGAAGTGTCAGGGAAGAGGTTGTAGCTTAATGGTCACCATATGTTCTCAGGTAGCAAAATCCTGTTTCAGGAGCATATTGGACATTGATTATGAGAATGCTGATATCTGGCATGATAGCAAATGACAGATGTCGGAATTGTGGGAAAGAAAATTGAAATGTGTTCCTTTATGTTGTGGCAATATACAGTAGTGTTCTTTTGGAGAAAATGAAAAGAGGAAAAAAATGAATCTGATTATGGACAGTGACATTCTCTTTGATCCAGAAATATTTGTGCCGGGTGACCTGAACAGTCCCCTGAATTTAAATGAAGTACAGAAGAAATTTCTATTAAGGAACAATGTGACTGTATAGGAATGAGGCTATAGAAAAGGAAATATGCACTGGTATTAAATATGGCTCTGCGATGTAAGTGAATAGAGACATTTATAGAGAATCCCCTTTTGCAGAAAAAAGGCATTGAGGAGCTTTGGCCTATTTGAAAACATCTGTGATGACCCCTCTTCTGATGATATGATAATTGCAGTAAACAACATTATAGTATCAAGATAATGTTGTCATTTTCTTTAACAGTACAACTGCTTAAAATTAAATTAGGTTAAAATATATCTTTCTAAGCTAAAGAGTGCTGATATTTGAGCTATATTGAAGCTAAATATATTTAAGCTAGAACTAATCAATTTCCTAATTTTTTAAAAAAATTATATATGTAATACATGTAATATATAGGTGTCCCTTGTTTTCCATTGGGTTCCATTCCAGAACCTCACATGGATTAAAAAAACTGTGTGTAAAGAAAACAATAGAAAAATAGGTTCAAAGACCCACTTCCAGGTTTCTTGCTCCTCTGTTGTGCCTAACTGAATAATATCCGCCTGAGTTTGATTGTGGGACTAAAAACGGAATGATTGCTTGCATGACTAAGTCAGTAGAAAAGCAGTTTTTTAAACTGTGATTTGCAGTGGCCATTCAAGTTCAGTCAAATCCATGTATAACAATGATGAATCTATATTATAAGCCATTAAAAACTACAAATTAGAATTATACCTATAACATTCAAGAAACAAGAGTTCTAAAACACATTATCACCCTTCCGTGAACTGTTGTCACAGCAAAAAGAAACTGATTCAGCTTTCTTGCACCTTTATATCTCCTTTGGATGCTAAATTTGTTACTATGTTAGCAAGTTACAAAAGCTGGTATTCAGGGTTTAAAACCCCCTGTACAAAGGAAAATAAATCCTCCAAGAACCTGGAGTACTCTTACAGAGGGAACTATAGAATAAGCAGGGCCTCTGAGAAGAATTTTACTGGGGGTTGATACAAAGTTTGTTTTGGGTGCCTTTCCATCATGGGTTGGATCAGTATGGAAAAGAGGCACAAAAGGGCAATGCAAGGGTGGCAACAGCTGGAAAAGTCTTTGTAGCCTAGCTGTACTGTGCTACCCATCTGGTAGACCTGGCTTCTCAGCTTACCCAGTCTCAGCTTTCAAACTCCAGCTGAGATCCAGGGAAATTTATGTGTCTCCTCATATGGTTCCTGGACCCCTTTTAGACTCCAGACGCAATGTACTCCCTCTACCCTTTCTCTTTTTAATTTTTTCTGTCTTTTTAATTGTATGTGAGTAAACAAAATTAAAAAGAATAACATAGATATATTGTGATAAGTTACATTCCAAAAAGATGTAAGAGAGAGAGAGAGAGAGAGAGAGAGAGAGAGAGAGAGAGAGAGAGAAACCTGCTGGTGGACATCTCTCCTTCTAATTAAATAATATGGGGCACAAAGTGAATTTCCGTTCAGTAAGTATAAGCAGGTAAGTACAATAATTAGGAATCACATACATAGTAAAAATCAAATGTTGTAATGCAGTCCTTATAATCAGTACTATTTTTCTGGAAAATTGGTGTCCATACTCACCTGCCAGTACTCACAGGTACTCACCTGTGTGTGTGTCTAAGTGTGTGTGTGTGCAGATGCTCACACAGAGGTGCCAGTACTCCATATGGGTGCATTCCCCCCCTGAAAATGACCCCCTACTGATAATGTTATTTCTCCCATGACCACATGGTGAAACATTCAGTCTTAAACATTACCATCTTGTAGATTCATTGTGAATTCCTTTTAAATATAGCCTCTGTAGTGATCAGTATACTCTAAAAATATTTTTTGCTGTATTAAATGTAATATAAGATCCACAGACATTGCAGTTACTGTATATCTTAAGTGCTACATACCTTTGATCGTACGAAATGGAACATTCCAATTCAGAGTTCCATTTAATTCTGAGAAGATGTGCATCAAACTTAGTAGTCATTAAATATTTATAAACAAATATAGCTGACTTCTTCTTGTCAGTCATCTATGCATCAAGAATGGGGACGTTTGGGAAGCAGATCATATTGAAGAAACATATTTAGAAACTAATAAATGTCTTAATTGTAAATACCATCTTTAACTTTTCTTATTGTCCTAGTAGTACTGCAACTTTGTCCAAACTAGAGTTATATACAAGAAGGTACATAGGAAGTTGTCTACTGAATCAGATGACTGCCAGCATCAAGGCCAGAATGGTCTTGCAGCAAATCTCCAAAGTGTTGATGAGGTTTTCCCTGCTCTATTTAAAAATGCAGGAAATGCACATAGGTCTCTTGCCTGCCCAGCATGTGCTCTTCTCAACATAGACCAACACCTTAAAATGTTTTAAAGGTACAGCTTCACTTTTCCTCTGGACAGTTCTTAGGTCTTGGGCATCCAAATCTCTGATATCAAGTGTTCTAGTCAGCATGATAAAACTGTAACCACCATACAGTCTATAATTTAAAATCTTGGTTATGTAAGTGCCATTACAAGAGATGGAAATAGTTCATTTTGAATAGGAGTTTTTGAAAAAGAAGGAAAAGTCTTAAACAGAATATAAGGTTTATTGGGAAAAATCGAAAACAGGTAATGCGTTTCAACTTAGGCTTTTTTTGCACTTATTAATGCATACAAGAATTTCTACTGGAAGTGAAAACTCAAGATGACCATGACCATTTTACACAAACTGCTGCTAAACATGCCATACCATAATTTCCTTCTGTAAAACATGTATTCACATCAATTCTAGTAAGCTCTCAGAATATGCTGGTTTTTGTGTGATTGAAAATGGAATTTCCAAGTGCCTCTTAGATCTGTAATGAATATTAATGGAGAGTGACCTCCCCTTGCATTGCTTTTCTAAGGATATGCCAGTGCAATTTGTAATGCCTGCAAATTTAAATCAGGTTGGACGGAAAACAACAATCATTTTTCATCAATCAGAAAATCAGAGGTATGATAGGTGAAGTCAGAAACTTGTAGGATGTTAAATTTTATTTTTAAAAAATCTTCCAAAATTATCTTCTTGGTGCTACCTGTTGGAAATTTGGTAAGTGCTCAGGAAAAGACCTCAAATTATTGCAAAGCCAAAAGTTGGTTAAAAAATCAAAACTGTAATGTTACAACCTGGAGAAATGGAGATGGTCTTCCCATTGAAACCTATGGAATATGAATGCATCAGTAAATTAAAAAAGTTTTAAATGTTTTGACAACACAAGTATGACTTCCATGAGTGCACAGAAAAATGAACAAGATTGATAGAAATGAAAACAAACCCATAACCATGTAGAAAGTGGTTACCAATGAAATATAATCTGTTATATTTTTGTCAAACCCCTTAGACACCCTTTTGGAATTCATCTGTTTCCCTCATTTTTCTTTTCATTATCTTTTGAATCACCAGCAGTATAAAGCCAGACCATGAACTAATTATTTCCATTTACTATGCAATATTTAGTTGTTTCCCTCCCCTTCCCCAACACATTTCACTCATATCACAAATCTCATCTGGAGATACTATGTGAATTTTCTGCCAATCTCATTTCCTTGTTCCATCACTTGATAATCCACATTTCTTTACTGAGCCTTCCCCTAAACACTGATTCATTTTATAGTTGGTTGACCTAGCATCAAGAGACATATAAGATTACCTTATTCTATATCAGACCAGGGGTCCATTGAGTCCAAATTCCATTAGCCAAATCTGATTGGATTCTTTGACATTGTATTTTAATTTTTTTAAAAAACTACAGCTACACTGGCCATAACATGATCAGGACTGGAGTTGTAACAAGAAAAACAGTGAATTACCGCCTTCCCGTAGGGACAAAGGGTTAGTTATCCTTTCTTTTTCCCCTACAACAGACTTGATCAGGTGGTTGTCCGTGGTAGTTTGGAAATATTTTAAAAATACACAGGTACATAATGTGATTTAAATTTAATCTAATTCAATAAAATAATATCACGTTTGTACCATGCTTTATGAGCAGGCAAAGCATTTCACATGATACCTTGATGGGTTCATTTCAACAACCGTATAAGGCTGGAGTCTTGAAATGCACTTAGGACAGCTTATCTGGCACTTGGACCAGCCTAATGTCCAGAAAAGGCCTGGGCCAGCCTAAGTCAAGCTAGCCTAGGTAGTTCAGCTGGGGCATGTTGAGGGCATGTGGGGCATGGCCTTGAATGGTGCAGCTAAGCCATATACAGAGCCTGTTTCCAGGGCAGACACACCCCCTCTCAGACCCTCTGACTTAGACCACCTCAGGAGCAGGGGTGAATCTGAGTCAACCGATTGAGGCCCATGATAAACCAGAGTAAAAATTGAAGCAAAAGAAAGAGCTCTAAGTCTTAGGCCAGGGTTAAGCACCACTCCTGCCTTTCAATCTCAGGATATAGCACAGCTCCAACAGCCTATTCCAGCAGCCAATTCCCTTGCATCCTCCCTATCCTACAGGTACTGCTGTACTGCAATCTCATGTTGCAGCTGCCACAGGTTGCTTGGGTCTCCTGGGCTTCCTTTTATGGGCTTCCTTTTATGAACAGCTGTTCCTTGTTCAGTGTAAACTGAGGAAGGTCTCCTTGGGAGCAAGCCCTCCCCAGGTGCCACTTGCTTGGTCCTCAGCAGCAGCAAGGCCTCCTAGCCCTGTGGATTTGACCTATGTGCCAGCTCAGAATATGGCCTACTTAGGTCAGCTTAGCTGGGACATTCTCTTTGGCCTAACGTCAGGATTGCACTCCAAGTCAGTATTGGAATGCCCAAATGACATCTGAGGAGAGGACTGCCTAAGCACACCGTGGATTCATTGTAGAGGCAAGAATGGAATCAGGTTAAACTACCCCAGCTATCCAGACTTATTGATAACATTTCAAGGCTGCAAGAAGAGGGGTTTTCTCTCCTGACATCTAAAACTGGGGGTTTCTGGGGACAAATCAAACTCTAATGATACTAACAAAAAAACTATCTGCAATCCTATACAAACCTGTGAGTCTAGTTGGATTCATGCTAGCTATTTTGCTGGCATAAGCAGGGCCTATGAGAGGAGGGCCCAGCAGGTACATTGTTCCGGGACCCAAGAGCTATGGAGGGGCCCATGACTGAAGGACCATTTGAGTGTTTGTTACTAACAAATTAATACGGTATATGTGCACACACACACACACATACATACACACGTATATACACATGCATGCACACATACATATATACACATGCATACTTAAATACAGTTTTAAACATTGTAAGTTTTTTTACTTTTGTTTTGTCATCTTCTGAAAGATCTTTCAGTAAGCTTAAACTTATAAAAAATTATTTGCGGTCTACTATGTCACAAACTTGACTTGTTGACCTAGCAAGACTAAGCATTGAGTCTAGCATGCCAGACAAGTTGATTTTGATAGCGTTATTAGAAATTTTGCACATAAGGAAGCCAGAAAAGCACTTATTAAATAGTTAATTTTTTTCTAATTTTTTCCTTGATAAGATTTCAGTATTTTATACTGTCACATATAGTATTATAGTATTTTATATTATCACATTACTTGAATACCGGTATGTTTTAACATAATGTTTTATATGATCAATAAATGAACACTTGTTGAAGTTTGTTGCACATTAATTAGCCTTAATTTTTTTTATTTCAAAATAATTTTGCAATTCTTAGGGGCCCCAAATGGGTTTTGTACCACCTTAAAAATTTCTCTTGGAGACCCTGGGCATAAGTTTAAGGAAAAGGGTATGGAAAGGTTGGAAAATTGGGATTAGAATCCAGTGGGAGCTTTTGCCAATGAGATCCATCCCATCCAGCCTGCTTTCCACCGCCTCCTCTAGCCTACCTACCCTGAATCTTTCCAAGCCTGTCTACAAACAACACACAAACTGCTGTTTTACCTGTTCCAGTATGGCTATGGCAGGCTAGCGACGTGTAGGGAGCCACCAGACACTTTTATAATAGCTAAAACTGGGCTTATTGAGAGGAAGCAATCAGCAATGTGTAAAGATAGAATCACAAGGGATTCTGAGACTACATATTGAATAGAGAAAACATATTGTAGGGTAAATGGTAAATGATTTTCAAAAACACTTGTGCTGTTTTGGATACAAGAAGCTAAAAAACAGCAGCTAAAACGCTTTACAAATTTTGAAAATTGGCTTAATTGATTCTTATTTCTTTTTTTTTTTGTTATTCCTTAAATGCCATGTTGCCATGTACTACTGATGGAGTACTGCTTCAAACAAAAGAGGTAAAATTACTCTTATTCTGGCTGCAATCTTAAAGATACTTTCCTGGGAGTAAGACCCATTGAACACAAAGGAGCTTACTTTTGAGCAGACATGGTTAGGATTCTGCTTTCTCTTCAGTAGACCTTACTCACAGAAGTAAGTGTGTATAGGATTGCAGCTCAAGGAACTGATTGTGCCCCACACCCTGAACTCATTAGTTCGCTTTATTTGTATGTCTATAGAGATCATACATATTGAATGGCTAGCCATTGTTATCTGATTACATTTGAATGATAATTTTCTCTAAACACAACAGATGCTATAATATTACCTCCACCACTTACTCCATATACTGTAGTTTCTTGTTACTCTCTGTCACTCACCATAGCCATTGTAATTCAGCATTCAATTTATTCCTGCAACAGGCTGAGAACATCTTCACAATGACATCAGAGTAAAGTGGCCACAGGAGGGCACTAGAGAATGAGACAATATGTCAAGAACTGCAAGGAAACAATCCTTTCTGGTTATATTGCTAAAAAGTAGGATTCCAAAGGTAGCTCTGCAATCTGATTTATAATTGCACTAGGTGTTTCCTTTTCCCATTCCTTACCCCCCTTTAAAAAGATTGGACTCACTCAAAGGAGTTTGGTTTTAAAAAGACATTAAAGCAGCATAAAAAGAAGAAAAGTTTGAGTTATTCCAAAATGGTGGATTTTGGATATTTGGGTATTTCTGGGGTTCTAACAGGGCCATTTTTAAACCAGTTTGATCAGTTCAAGTCATGATGTTTATTTGTGCTTTTAAAACATGACTCAATTTAAAAACCTGTAAACATCATAAATTTTAATCATTTTTTAAAAAATGAAAAGGCAGCAGCTTTTTTTTCTTTCTGAGAGCAATGAAAACTCAAAGTCTATATAATTAAACTTGAATATTAATATCATGGGACTAAACTTGAGTTATTTAAACTTGATGCTGTGAAAAAGATTGCTGATGTTACTATCAGAAAATATCAGTAAACAAAGAAAAAGGTCAATGAAAATTATACATCCAGAATAGAAGACAATCTGTTAGATCAGGTTGTTAAAAATGATAGTGTAAAAATTATAAGTTGGTTCGCATGAAGAAAATATTTCCTACAGGTTTGGGAAATATAAAATTCCAGATTCATTGACCAAAAGTGCAATCCTAAGATTGTCTACTTAGAAGTAAGTTCCATTGTGTTCAATTGTATGTACTCCCAGGAAATTGTGGTGAGGACTACAGCCAAAGAGAACTAACCCTACAATCCAGAGTAACTACAGGAGCACGGAGGAGACATTACGTGTACCCGTAGTTACTGCACCATCTAATGAAACCTATGGGAAATTCATACTGCAGTCCACAGCAAATTGTTCTTACACCGGAGCAAGGACTCACCATAGTTACTCTGGATTGTGCCCTTAGGCTGCAATCCTGAAGTGCATTTGGGCTATCTGTCACTGGGCTGGCCCAATTCCAAGATGGGTCAGCCCAGTTACACTAGAAAGGCTTGGGCCAGCATAATGGACCGACAGATGGACCTGCACTGCCCTAGCTGTGCCAGCAGAGGCATTCAGAAGAGGCATGTTCAGAGCATGTTCAGCATTGCCTGGAACAGTGCAGTTAAGCTGTATCCAGGGCCTGTTTCAAGGGCATAAATGCTCTCTTCCAGCTCCTCAAAGTTATACCATCTCAGGAGCAGGAATAAATCTGAATAGACCCAAAGGAGTCCATGATAAGCCAGAGTAAAAAATGGAAGTGTTTGCCAAGTGTTGGCAAAAATTTTGAGTCTTTGGCCACCCTAACTGCAACCCTTGCCTCTCTACCTCAGCATATGGCACAACTACAACAGCCCACTAACCTCAGGATGCAGGACCCTCCACTTGCATCCACCCTCCACTATAGGTACTTCTGTACTGCAGTCTAATGCTGCAGCTGTTACTGGTTGGCAGGGACTCCAGGGCTCCTTATAAGGCACAACTATTCCTTATTCAGTGTGATCTGAGGCAGGTCTCCTCAGGAGCTGGCCCTCCCCAGGTGCCACTTGGTGCTCAGCAGCCTCAGGATTTGGCACACTTTCTTCACTAGATACAGCTTCATGGGGCAGGCCTCCTGGGGGCATTCTCACTGCCCTAACTCTAGACTGCACCCTATGAAAGAAAATTCGCAAGAGTTAATCTGAGGGCTACCGTAATTTTTCAAGCAGTTCTCACTACACACTGAGTACTTCTGAGCAGGCTTAAAATCTGCATTGTTGTCTGTCTAAATGTTTAGCTCTTTATTGTCATTAATCATTTTCCAGCTAAATGAAAAGTCCACATTTTTCATTATTCTTGTGGACAATAAAGGATTTAAATATTTTCAACAATGTTACATTCATTTCATTACAGAAAACTAGAATATTTGGTAGACCTCGTTGCTGCTATTTCTTTCCCCATGGCAACTTCTGTGTCTGAGTATGGGCGCAATCCAGAGTAACTACGGGAGCCCGTAAGAGACTTTATGTGTACCCAGAGTTGCTGCACTACTTAGTGAGAACCTATGGGAAATTCATATTGCAATCCAGAGCAAATTGTTCTTACACTGGAGCAAGGACTCCACATAGTTACTCTGGATTGTGCCCTATGTGTGAGAAAGACAAAGGAGGAGTAAACCAGTAGCAGAAAAGATTAGTGAGAAGTCTGAGAAAACCTTTAGATGTACTATATGCAAGGGCATATAACAGGATGAAGGTATCTTGTTATCTTTTGTGCCCCCAGCATCATTTGGTGGGTTACTGGGATTCAGGCAGCTGAACTGATCAGAGAGGGTCTTCTTATGTTAGTAGTATTTGAAAAATTCTGAAAAGCTTAATTTTTCTGAGTTTTGGAGTCTTTCGTCAAAACGGCTTGGAGAGGTCCAGGCCATTCCAACCAAATCTGAATAGACTACAGCCATCTTTCCTCTCTTAAAGCAGGATGATATTACTGTCTTCAACAGTTTTTGGCCAGATTGGGCTCAGTAGGGACCAATGCCTCCTGAGTTCAAAAACTCCCACAAAACTTGGGACACTATCATAACACCCAGAAAAACTTATTTCACTATTGGCAAAGGTTGGTCCAAACCATCAGAGAAAGTGATAAGGAATAATTTTATGTTGGCCCATATTCAGTGAGAGAAGGAACGTTCCACTGATTAATAATTTTCAAGGAAGGGTCAAGGTTCTGAAACTGCTCATTAACATAGCAAAAGACAAGAATTGCTCTCTTCAACTTCCACTTCCATTGGTGGGTCAAATTTTATGAATATGATTGGCAGTCAGATAATGGAAGAAGACAAAATAATGGGCCAGTGATGGTTGTGGGTCAAGAAGCTTGAATACAGGAAAGTGTTGTCAAGAGAAGAAAGTTTTGAATGTTTTTAAACTCTAAAGTTTTACTTACGCAAGTTTTTTCCTTCCACAGGGAAAATGGAAGATTCCAACCTTGTAATAAAAGCACATCTCTACTGAAGCTCCAGGAGATCACACTGACCTTTCCTTTAGAAAGCTTTCCAGAGTGAAACTGTGATGTCTCTCTCAATTAACAGACACGTTTTAGTTCAATTGGTCAGTAACACTTGTGTTGACTTGCTGAGTGTCATCTTTTCAGGCGCAAAACAAAGACAGGTTCCTGCAGACAAACTAGTGTGAAATCATATAATTAAAATCAGCATCACACTGAATGCAAACAAGGGCACTAAAGTTTTGCAAACTGTCATCTTTGGAGGAAAAGAATAGCTTTTCTACATTCAGAGTAATAGGTAGGACTGGAATCTAGAACAGTGGTACTCAAAGTGGGAGTTGCAAACTTGGGTCAGGGGTGTCCCAAGAGAGTGTGATCTGCAATCTTGAAATCTGGCACTGGGCTTTCCTGGGAGTAAGTCTCATTGAACGCAATGGGATTTACTTCTGAGAAGACATGGTGGAGCTCTGGCATCACAGTGATGTCACATCCCGGTAAGTTTGACAGGGGTCCTGGACAGATTTTTAAGTTTGAAACTGGTACTTGTGCTGAAATGCCAGAGTGCCACTGTTCTAGAGCATTCCTATCCCACACCATTTGTCCCCATGCAGCTAGGTGATGGTGGTGGTGGATGCTTAGGAGGCCTGTGAGAGATAAAGGAAATTTTTTTCCTTTACATCTGTGTAGATCATTTCCGCAATTATCTATGGATCTCCTTGTACCTATACTAGCTAAATATCTAGTTTAAATCCAAAGAAAGAAAGGGAGCAAAGGCATAGGATTTAGTGTGCAATTCCTTTTGAGTTCCACCATCTCCAGCCCTCTCCTCACTTTCTCCTTTGCTGTGATCCACTTGGAAACTCCCCTCTTCAACCATTAGACACCCCTTTTTTACATGCCTTGGCACAAGCAGGCTCTGATGCTGCTGCTACATTCTTGCTTTGGCAACTGGATCCACCACTGACTTGAAATTGGGGAGAGTTACCACAGGGATATTTCAGCTGTATTTTATTTCTAAATAGCTCAGTTGACTGAACCCAACTACATTTAAATCAGGCTTGTCCAACCTGGGGCCTCGAGGGCCATATCTATGGGCTTTCTAAACCAAATACGGCCCTTAGCTGTTTTCATGGGAATGAGTTTTTTTCTAGTTTTTTTTGCATGAAAGGTCAGTTTCTGATAAACATAAGGCAAAGTATTCGGGTAAATGGCATAAAGCAAGGACTTGGCCAGAAAAAAGATTTGTACTGAGCCATTAAACAGTTTTAGAACTACCATAGAGACTTGCTTTAAAAAGTGAATACATAACAATCCATCTCTATGTTTTCAGAGAAGCATTTCATCATTGATCCATTTTTCACTGAAGGAAGAAGCCACTGTCATAAAGTTTTATATTAATTTGTTTAATAACTCTTATGCCATTAGTATCAATTTGTAGGACAGGCCCATCTCTGTTCTGAACATTAGTGATCAGTCATTGCTAAAAGCCAGTTGAAATAATTTATAGTTAGAGAATAGAAAATACATTACATCTTTGAACATTAATTTTGCATGTTTTGACTCTTTATGACTAATTCATCATGTATGTTTTATAACAAAACATTTCAAAATAATATCTTGCCAAATGTCTCCTGCTGATGCACAGATTGAGATAATTTTTATTTCTTGCAAGACAGCAGTATGTGTTTTTTTAATAACTTCATACAACATAAAACAAAAAGTTTTTTAAACATGAAACCTGCGCAATATTTAATCAGCATTGATCAGTAAGACATTGAAGCCATTGGAGCTTGCATTTTTTTGTCTGGCCACTAAAATTTTGATTTTAAATATCATGATTTAAATTTCATTAAATATCATTAGATGTTACACATATTTATAGAGTTTCATAGAACAGTGTTAGTTCTGTGTCCCTTGCACCTACCTAAGAGTGTTTCAAAAGTGCAATAAGGCAATTCTTATTATACTGGACATTGTATAACACCAGGAAAGACCTAATATCTAATCTTGCTTATTTTCCTCTTCCTTCACCATTCTGTTTTATTGAGTATCCTTATTATTATATAGACTGCTGCAATGAGTGGTTTGGTGGGAAAAAAGTATGCGAATGCAGTGAAGACGTGAAAAAGTAAAACAGTAAAACAAAATATATACTGTAGCACTACGCTAGATGGGCAGTTGAATTTCCTTTTGTTAACTTTTCAATATTTACATTACTCAGCCTGTCATTGTTTCATTCCAGTAATTCTCTTCTTCAATTCATCCTTCTCTCCAGTTAATTTTATTTTAGGTGAATTTAGTGTTATTGTAATAATTCATTTCATTCAACATTAGCATAATCTTGAACTTTAGCAGTATACATATTCATGACAATATAATCTATATTCTCTTATGTGGATTGCTGTCAGGCTGTATGTATCTCTGCCTATGTAGGGCAGAAAAGAATGTCATTCTGTCAAGATTCATTATGCTTCCTTTAATGATTGTGGCACGTTCTAGTAATATATTTTTGCAATGCTATGAACAGGTCCTATGTTGTTAAACTCATTAATTTTATTTTGCAGGGATGCATTTGAGGGTTTCCTACTGTAAGATCTTCAGGTTAATCCACTTCATCTGTTAGTGAGTTCTGCAAGATGCACTGAAAATTAGAAGAGAAGACCCATTTAATGTTAATGGCCTCGGGTGCCACAATGTGTGGTAGAGATGCAGGGAAGAAATTTTTTGAATGAATGAATGAATGAATGAATGAATGAATGAATGAATTGCTTGAACTCCAAAAATTTCCAAATTTACAACATGCTAGCAAACAAAAAGCTAAACTCTTTTCAAAATAAAAAGAAACAGAGCGACACCTTAACAATAAAAAACATGAATTCAGGGGTGACCTGCACCTCCTTGCTGTGCAATCCCCCCAAGATTTTTTTCCTCATGTGTGGAAGTGCACACACACATACAGAAAGCAAACAAGAGAGTGTGAAGGGCCACACTAACTTGGCTACCAGCCTGAACATTTGCTGTGCTTTCTTACAGGAAGCATGAGGAATTCACATGCCCCCCTCCCATAGGAAAGGAGGGAGAAAGAGGTACTTTCCATAGCTTTCCTTAACTTCTCAGGAACATAGTCATAGGGCACAACCCAGAGTAACTATGGGGAGTCCTTGCTCTGATGTAAGAACAATTTACTCTGGATTGCAATATGAATTTCTCATAGGTTTTCACTAGGTGGTGCAGTAACTACGGGTGCACATAATGTCTCTTACGTGCTCCTGTAGTTAGTCTGGATTGTAGGGATAGTCTCTTTCTTCACAGGTGCTTCTGTTTTGAATTCTAGGAACTCAACATGTTCTGCTTCATACAAACCATGGGTAGTATGGAAGAAAGAGGATGCACTCTGCACTCCGGATAAAAGATGAAAAGTAGGCTCCAGTCCACATACGTCTTGCTGTCCACTTGCTTCTTTGCAAACATGAGCTGTTCAGGAAGACGAAATCTGGAACTATAGATTATGAGCAGAAAACTATGTCTACTCAAAAGTAAGCCCCATTATGATCAATGGGTCTTACTCCCAGGAAAGTGTCTTTAGGATTTCAGCCTATCTCTTTTTAAATTCCCCCTTCTTCCTCCAGTAATGTTTGAGTAAGATGGGGCTGCCGCTATCAACTGTCAGCAATCCATAATAGAATTAGGGCCATTGGGGTCTGGAGGTAGGCTGGAGATGTGCTAGTGGCATAGAAGGTCGCTTACTAGCCGCCAGCTTGGCAGAGGTCACCCTCTAATGTTGCTGCTCTATGCAACTGGTCAGGTCACTTAAAGCTAGCACTGCATACATTATTCCTAACAAAGTACCTGAGCCAGGGGGTTGTAGCAAAGATAGTCAACTTTCTTTCCAGTGTAGGTGCACCTTGTTCTTTTTGTTGTTTAATTGTTACGATGGACTGTGGCATGCTGCAAGCCAGACCACCCTATTCTCCATTAACATCCAAAGTATGTCCAAAATTTGTGTTAATTGCTTTGGTATCACTATCTAACCAGCTTTTGCCACCCCCTCTCTTTTTGCCTTACATTTTTCCCAGCATCACTTTTTTTAAAGGAATCCCCACCTCGCATGATATGGCCAAAATATTTGACCTTCAGCTTCTATATCTCACCTTCCTATGGGAGCCTTTTGCACATTAGGAGGCTCCTAAATGTTTGATGGTAAAGTACAATCTTTGATGAAGTACAACAAAGCTTGTTCCACCAAACAGATTTGCCCAATAAGATTGGATTGCAAGACATAAACATCAAGAAGTAATGGCAAGAGGTGAATTCTAGCAATATTTTTCCTCCAAGAACCCTCTCCACTGATTTCTTCATAGCACATACACATCAATTCATAGTTAAGGCTGATTTTTTTTTTGGGGGGGGGGAGATTTTGTCCAAAGTAAACCATTAACATATCGGAATTTTTGGGAAGAATTGCTGTCAGTGAAATTTGTCCTTTGACAAATAAGTCACTGTTTTCAATATTATGGCTATAAGTTTTATTGTACTGTTTCAATATTGATTTATGCTGCCTTTAAAGATTTGGGGAAACAATCTTTACATTTTTAAGGCATGTAAAATAGAGCAGATCAATGAATAGAGTGTATGAAAATTAGGTCCTTCATTGACTTTAAAAGAATAAAGAACAGGTGTTATCCTTTTTAAACCAGCACCATATGTGCTGGCTCCTTTGTGAGATGACAATGGAGCACATTATTTCCCATCATTGTGCTTCCTCAAGATCATGGCTGAAACCTGTTTGCCTGGATGGGCTCAGAATCAATTTATAACATATGAAAACGTAGAAAATCTAATCATAAAACAGCTGCTTCCTACACGACATCTATTCTGAGGGTACAAAGAGGACTCATTCTCTCACACTGTCAGTTCACTGCCTCAAATATTAAAAATATAATCTCAGAGAACTGTGGTACTGGGACTTAACTTGGAAATGGAAGCATCCGAGAAGACAGACTCATGTGAGAAATATCTGTTTTCACCTAACCACGTTAGTGGATATGTTTTGTCCTATGTGAATCAAGAACTACCTAACAATGTACTTTATTCCCTACTTTCTAGTCACAGAAGACAAGGCTCAATTTACTGGAGACACTTAAATTGTGATTACAAATGTGCTGACATTCTAAGAACCTTGCTTCATGTTCCTTTTTTATGCTCAACCCTCTT
This sequence comes from Cryptoblepharus egeriae, assembly GCA_030015325.1. NCBI lineage: Eukaryota > Metazoa > Chordata > Lepidosauria > Squamata > Scincidae > Cryptoblepharus > Cryptoblepharus egeriae. Next base: position 31,414,146 of record JAREYC010000007.1, read on the forward strand.
GAGAGTTCTCCAGATTGCAATAGGATGCCACATCAGATGAGCTCAAGGTTTGAGATTTTTTTTTATGATTTAAAATCTCATTTTGACATGAATGCTTTTCTGTTCTGTAAAACATACTTTGGATTGTTCCCAAAAAACATGTTTCCTCTGATGTGACCTCAATTGTGCATAAAAATTAAATAACTTATGAATCTACCAAGCTGGTGAAAGCTGGTATGCATGAAATGTAGATGTATATTAGAGGTAAAGGTTTTACCACCATAATCAGTTTTGTTGGCCATGGCTTCTGCATCATTCCCAATAATTCTTCGAGGCTCCCAGGTTGCACCCTGGCATGCAATATTGCAAGACATTCTGTGGTGTGATATCATGCAGCCAATGAGGTGGATCACATGCCAGCTCAAGACAGAAACTGCAAGGCATGTGAGTGTGAATTACTCAGATTGTGCTGGCCCTGCGACCTACAAATTGGGTTGTGACCCACAGTTTGAGAACTTTGGGTCATATTATTTTGTGACCAAGGACTTGGGCCTTAATTGGAGAAAAAAAACAGTTATAATCACCACTCTCTTCTCCTCTAAGACTTCCGGGTCTTGTAGCAAACAATTCTATCTTATTTCTAGGCTTGTGGAAGAGTCCAAATCTATCCATTCAGAAAGCAATCATTCCTCAAGTTCATGTGAGTTGCTTGTGTGAAAGCCTGCATGTGAAATTCTAATAACTCACCATGTGAACATTACCCATTTTTTTAGAACCACCTTGTTTCATTGACATTTGCAGTTTGCAGACAGATGAGAAGCACAATGTTGAGTTGTGTTTACAGTGGAACCCACTGTTTCCTCAAGCTACAGTGTGGGATTGTTTCTCCCCTTAGACTACCTACCCTATAACTTCCTGTTGCCTTTTTCATTGGCATCCTACTAAATTAGTGTTTGTCAACCATTGTGCCACGGCAGTCTGCTGTGCCATGGATGGTTTGCTGGTGTGCCATAGGAGTTTGGGTAGGAGAATTTATTAAGGCAGTTGTGGTATTTGAGCCCCCATCCTACAGCATGACAGGCCGTAGGTCAATGGTCAAAAAATTGATGGTGTGCCTTGACAATTTTAGCATCTTATCAATGTGTTATGAGATTAAAATGCTGAAAACTGCTGCCCTCAGTCCTGAGAGTCTCTACATAGTTCTCTTCCTCACAGAGTATTCTGAGCACTCTGATAAGGTGAACTTGTGCTCATTACTTTGTGCTATTTCACTGACAGCTTCATAAGTGAAACAGGCAGGATTCAATCCCTGCAGAAGGACTGTACCACATAGGAATTGACAGATCTAAACATTAACCTTCATTTTTTTGATGAGCAGTACTCCATACAGGTTCTATTATCAGAGTCCATGCAATTCCTGCAAGATAAAAATGGCCATTTCCTCAAGTTGGGCTGTTTGAAATGAACTCTTTTTATTTTCCCTGTCAGGTGAACTTACTGTTCATAGAACATGCTGGATGTACTGCCCTCATTCAGCTGTTATTTCCAAGAAATTACAGCCAGTGTACCCACACTAACTATTTCTTTATCATACACTAGCAAAAAACGTATCCGCGTTTTGGGGGTAAAATTCCCCCCGTACGCCATCCCCCCACTGCACATCACCTCCCATGCACACCATTCCTCCAAGCACACCATATGCAACACCCCCATGCTCATCATCCTACATGTGCAATACCCCGTACAATGTCCCCCATGTGCACCATCCCCCCATGCGCAACACCCTCATGTGCATCACCCCCATGCGCATCATCCCCATACACACAGGGTGGCCAGATGCCCAAACATCAAAAGAAGGACAAGGTCTTGGATTTCTCTCAGTCTATCCTTTCTGGTTGACAATGGCACATTTGCCTACTCATGAGTAAAGCAAATATTGGGCACTTTCACTTTGCCATAGAGCTCAAGGCATATTTTTAATTTTTAGTTTTTTGGCTATAATGTTTGATAGGAAGGAGATATTTCAAAACCAACTTTTGCATTGGATTCAGCGCTTCAATATGAATCCAGTGACATACGACATGATGGGATACTGCGCTGCAAAGTCCCAAAATGAAGCCAGAATGAAGGACATTGAAGCGCTTTTGAAGGACACTCTGACAGTAGGCTGAAAAAGAGAACAAATCTGAAAAAATCCAATCATATGGTCACCCTGCATGCACATCATCCCCTATGTGCAACACCCCCATGTGCACCATCCCCACATGCACTCTGTCCCCCCATGTGCTCTGTCCCCCATGCGCTTCGTCCCTCTGATGCACATCAACCCCCATGCTCATCAACCTTGCGTGCACACTGTCCTCCATGCACACCTTCCCCCATGTGCATCAACCCCCCATGTGCAACACCCTCGTACAACATCCTCCCATGCACACCATCTCCCCATGTGCACCATCGCCCCCATGTACACCATCTCCCCCATGTGCACCATTTTTTGTGCTGGGATAACCCTCTCTGTCATGGCTCCTGCCCTCACCTCAGCCCACCTCAGCCCAACACACCTCCCCACCCATGAAGTGCTACCAGCGGGGAGCAAAATAGTAAATATTGCAGGTGCCAAAACATATTTTGTAAGCATCTGTTAACCAAGAGTCTCCATATCAAATCCTGAGGTGCCCTAAATTTACCTTGCAGGAGGAGAGCTCCAGAAAAGCGAAGCCTTGAGGTGAGGTAAACATCCACCCTGATGGAGACCCCAGGAGGCCACAGAACAGGACCCCAGGAAGCCTAGGTTAAGGTGCCCAGATGCTGAACCCAAAATTCCCCCCAAGTTCCCCAAAATTCCTACCTGGTTAAAAAATATAGGACACCCCCAAAACTGTAGGACAAAAGTAGGACAAGTTAAAATAAAGCTAAAAACACTCTTATTGCATTCTTGTACTTAATTTTTACACAAATCTCATTGCAATAGACCAGACACCAACCAAAAAGGCACATGTTTAAATGATCCAGGCAGGCATGCAGAGGCTTGGTCTTTTGGCCTCCTTTCCTTTGCCCCCTTACACAATACAAGCTCCACTGACTATAATCAAGGGTGGGCCTGGCCTGGCCTAACAACCGGTTCCCCAGAACTGGGCGGGGCCAGCCCAGGTCAGGGGGTGGGGAGGGCACACCACCCACCCCAGCGCGCTGTGGGTGTGGGTAGGCGGGGCAAGGAGTGGGGCGAGGGGTGGGGCAAGGGGCGGGCCGCAACCCGGGTGCACTGTGCTTGCGCCAAGGTTGATGTTGGCGCAGTCGCATCCTGAAGTTGGTCGAAGTACCAGCTTTAAGACGCGACTGCACCTGCGTCAATCTTGACGCAGCTGCAGTGATGGGCTCCCCTGGGTGGCAAACCGGTCCGCCCGGGCTTTTGGCCCCCTGCTAGCAAGTGGATCGCTAGCGGTGGGCCAAAAAGAGGAACAGGTTCGGGCGATTCGGCCCAAACCTGCCTGGGCTCATCACTGAATAATGCTTTTGAGTGGACACAACTGGGCTTGGAGGCTTAGAACTTAAGAAGCCAGGAGTTATCCCACCATCCCTTCCCTGAGAAGGCTGCCAACATTTCACCCAGCACTGCTCCTCTGCTTTGACAACAGCTGGATGAAATGCCCCACAACCTGAGCAACTAAAGCCCTAGTTGTGAATTACATGCTTTTTTTAATGCAAAGTATATATGATGGATACTGTGGATCCATTTGCAAAGGCTGGGGTTTCTCTGGTCAGTTGGCAACCCAGGTTTAAAAAAATTAATTCTTGCTCTTCCTTTCCCTCCTTTCCCTCACTGCAAAATTTCAGAGCAGCAGCAGCTGCACTTCTAGGCTCTCTCCTTCCTCTGCTCTGCTCTCCAGCAGCCTCAGCTGAGCTACCTCCTTCCTTCTTTCCTTTGCAGAAAACAGCAAACAAATTTTCCTACCCCCAGATCTTTTTCTCTGCAGGGATTGGAGCCACTGCTAAGCACAGCCATTTTCCTAGTCATTTTGTAGCTGGACCTACTTGGGGAATGTGACACCATGCATGTTAGAGATGTGGTTCTTCCACTGGTGGCTTGGAAAGATGCTTTGGCATGGGGAGGAGGGAAAAAACTAAAATTCCCTCCCTCCTCCTTTAACAAGCAGCCTCAGTGGGCCTAAAATGGCCTAAAACAGGCCTAAAATCCCAGGAAATGGCTGGAAAGGCCCCCAAGTTCCTGACAGAGAGGCCTCTACCCGGACCTCTGGTTCCAGAGCCTCAATTCTGGTTCTGTCAGGGAAATTCCTGTCATCTGGTCAGCCTGCCCCCTGTGCACCCTCCCTCCTAGTGCATCAGCTGGATGTTGATCAGTTCTCAGTGTTAAGAATAGGACAAAAACAGGTTTCATGCCTTTTCAGCCCCTTAAAGGTTAAATTTCTCAACATCGGTTCTTGGTGGTTGTTTGTGTCACATAAGGAACACCTTCCCCAAATTTCATGCTTCTAGGTCCTGGGGTTGTGGCAGAGAATCCCTCAGTCAGGGACATATGTAAAATATAGGGAGGAAAACGCGTTGCGCCCCATTTCAGCCCCTTCTCGTTGGAATTGCAAAAAATCGGTTCTTATTGACTCCCTCCGTTACGGAAGGAACACCCTCCCCAAATTTCACACTTCTAGGCCCAGCGGTTTTGGCTGGGCGTTGATGAGCGAGTCAGTGAGTGAGTGACTTTTCAATTATATAGATATAGATATTGATAGATTCCCTTTACATTCTTCTACAAGGGGCTTTCAGTAGCTAAAGTGGCGTTCAATTTGGTGTCCCTGTAGTGTAAAATTTTCTCCTCAAGACAGCTCTGCATAGATCCTCATTTTGAATTGAGGGAAGTCTTTTCTTTAGTACATCTTTTTGCTGACTTTGCACAGTGTGTGAATTTCACCTGGAGTCATTATTTTAAAATGTATATTATCCCCTCTTGGATTGAGAAATTTTTATTTTATTTAATCTATTTTATCTTTCCCAGTTTTCTCCTCCCACACCACTCAAACTGCCTTGGTTATCAGAAGGTCCGTGAATGTAGGTCATAGGCCAGCACAAGACAAAGTAGCATGAATTCAGAGGTTCCATACATTTTTCTTGACCTGTAATGAGCAGATAAAACTGGGCCATTCTGAAAACCAATTGAAGAAACTGTGGGTGTTGTACTGGAGAGAAAAGAAAATGGACAAGTAGTGTCTCCTCAGAGGAAGACGAGCAGCCCAATCCCAACTAGCATTTATGATGGAGAAAAGAGATTCTACTGTAATAAATTGCCAGATGGCACACTGCTGGTGACCATTTTAGAGCTGCCATTGCAAATGGTAACAGTGTTGGCAGACCATTATGTGTAGAGGTCTTGTATATGAATGACTATGCAGTCACATTGGTCATGTGTATGACCAATTAGTATGCGGTATTATATGTTCTAGTATGTTCAGTTGCAGTGTACCAATGTATACCAGAGCACTAGCAGGAAACCAGTTTTCTTTGTCTCTTGCTTGTGGGATTTTCAGAGGTTGATAATGAGCCACTCTGAGAAACAGGATGCTGTACTAGATAGGTGTGCAGTGCAATGCAGCAGACTTAAGGCTGAAACTCTAGGCACTCTTCCCTAGGAATGAACACAATGGGAATTACTTCTGAGTAGACATACCTAGGATTGGGCTATAACAATCCTATGGAAAATTGGGTTGTCACATACAGCATTTTAGAGTTCTTTGGGAACATATTTGTTCAAGGCAATAGTACTCTCATTATACCACCAGATTGCCAGCCACATGCCAGAGCAGGTAAGAGAGTAGCAGGGGAAAGGAGGAGGCAAAACTAGGTGGAGAGGAGTAATTGGGGCAGGGAGGTTGCAGAAGGGGCTGGATTTGATGGTGATGACACATGTCAGGTTTTGCAGGTGCAAGGCCAAGGGCAACCATTGTGGAGCAGGAGATTTATAGAGATGTAAAGGGATATAAATCCCCTTTTGCATCTGAAGCCATCTGGACAGCCCCTCACCCACTGGATACAGCATACCTGGTTTTGGCCAGGGTTCGAGATCCAGGACCCCACAAGACAGGGTGAGCTCCTGTACTTAGCCCAGCTCTGTGACACAACTGGAACCAATCGTATTGGCTCTGCTGTTCCATTGGACTATTTCAGGTGCGTGGAGAGGGGGGCTCTGCTGCTTGGGTAACAGCTTGTCCTCCATATTAATCTACCCAGGCCTTCGTGCTTTGCATACAGCATCAAGCACGATACCATAATCTTTCAAGACTGATGGATGCCAATACCAGCAGGAGAGAGGATGTTCTGAGTCTTTGAAATGTGGGATGTTAAACATGGATTTTTCTGAGTGGCCTGTATTCAGTGTCTTGCTATGGCAAATACTCTTGAGCAAACATGAAAGCCATGCATATATAATGTAAATTTATGACTGTATCTGGTTGCATTCCACTTTGCCTGACTCTAGATTTATTTATCTTCCAAAAATTAAAAGAATGGCTCATAAAACACGAGAAATTTGGTGTTCCACATAACTTTTCAAATGATATAATTAAAAAATCTCCAGATAATTAGGGTGAAGGATCACATTTCAGACTCCCTGAACTCACTTGGAGCTTGACTTCTTCTTCCACTCTATTCATGACATTCATTATTCATACAAATTAATATCCTGCCTGTGCTATTCTAGAATCCCATTCTACAGAGCGAGTTTGCTTCCATGGTTCCTTGTAAATAATACCTTATTGTGGAGCTTCACCAAGATGCTTGTAAATATTTACTGCCCCTTTGTACTTGACCTGCTGAACAGTGAGTGCAGTGGGAAATTTCCCATTCAGATTTTTTTTCCAGGCTCCTGCAAATATACTAGGTACTAACTAATGATAGACAATTTAAACCTACGTTCCACTGAGCACTAAAAGTTGCCGACAATCAGTGGCATTGCTTGGGAAGTATGGGGGTGTGTCCTGCCCACTGTATAAGAGAAGGTCCATCATAGAGGTGACACACTGGCCTCTTGCACTAGGTGAAACAAAGCGACACAACTGCCTACAATTTAAGTTGATTTACCGTACATATATGTTATGTGCCATATACATCCTGTACTGGCACTGGCACACTAATAGAAATATCAGGGACATTGCAGGCTTCTTTTTGGTATTATTATACACATCAGAAAACATATCTTATTACAATGTTTCTCAAATATTTTAGCATCGGGTCCCTTGTACATTGGGCCCCTAGCATTGGAACCAGTGGTGGGAATTCAAATAAATTAACAACAGGTACTATATCCTAATAACCTAAATTAACAGCAGGTTCTATGTCCCATTAGTAACCAGTTCTCAGAACCAGGTGCTCATTAGCAAAGGGTTCTATAGAATCTGTGAGAAGCCCCTGAAGCCCACCACTGATTGGAACCCACCAACAAAGGTTATCTTTGCCAACCCCTCAAGCCTCTGTGGTTATAATGGTGATTCAACAGCACTACTCTTATTCCCCCCCCCCCCCCCCCCCGCAGTAGCAGTTAATTTAACCCTTGATGCATGTAGCCTAATCTATCTTCTGTTTCATAAGCTACCGTAATTCAGTCACTAGTAGACCATGGACCGACAGTTTGAGAAACACTGCCATATTTAGAAATTCATAATTATGCAAAAGAGTCAGTTATTCTTACAATAAAGCAGGCCTCCATCAGTCTTGAGAGACTATGGTATCGTACTTGGCGCTGCATACGAAGCACGAAAGCCTGGGTTGAATTGTTATGGAAGATAGGCTGTAACCCAAGCAGCAAATCCCCCCTCTCCATGCCACTGAATTAGTCCAATGGAAAGGCAGAGCCGATATGATTGGATCCAGCTGGCGTCACAGAGCTGGGCTATAGGTACCACAGGAAATAAGAAAAAGACAAGATTGTTTATAAGTAGCACGATTTTCTCAGCTGAAATCAACAGATTAGCAAAGCAAAAGGTTCTTATTGAGCATACACAATTCAATAATATTGAGCAATACTAACTTTGATCTCTTACAATATTACAGTTCAATGTCACTAAATTTAGCTCAATCCTAACATGATGCAGGTTGGATGTCTGCTGCATCCTGCAAGAGGCTTTGGCGCAGCCATTAAGCAGCTTCCACCAGCACAATGCAAATTATGCTGGAGAAGGAGGGCAATAATGATTAGGCCATGCTAAGGGATAAACACACCTACTGCCATGTAGAAGGGCAGTGCTTTACTGTCGTAGGTCAGTGACTAGGGCCTGCCCTGAAAATTCTTATTACAGTAAGCCATCATTTATCTTGAAGAGTTACAGATTAGATAGAATTTGATAGCATGTTTGAGATTCTAAGAACACAGTCCTAACCAATTTGGCCTAACTTATCTGGCATATCTTCCTGTGGTGGTGTCGTGTGGCTGCGGGTGGTGCAAGTGGTTAAGACACTGTGCCTGTTAACCAGTAGGCCAGGGTTCAAGACCCAGGTCCCCACAAGACAGGATGAGCTCCTGTCCTTAGCCCAGCTCTGCGACACAGCTGGAACCAATCGTATCAGCTCTGCCGTTCCATTGGACTATTTCAGTGGCATGGAGAGGGGGGATTTGCTGCTTGGGTAACAGCCTATCCTCCATATCAATCTACCCAGGCCTTTGTGCTTCGCATGCAGTGTCGAGCATGATACCATAGTCTTTCAAGACTGATGGATGCCAAGTAGTAGTATTTGGGAGGTCAGCATATGTCCATCCTTACATCATCTTCGTGACACCCCAGCTCAACACAGGACTTATGCAGGATTTTATCCCGACCTTATCCCGCGGTTAAGATTGCAGTGTAAAGGCACAATCCTATGCATGTACCCTCAGAAATAAGCCACTGTATTCAATGGCTCTTAGGCAAGTGAGTCAAAAGGGGTGAAACGGGAGGGAGAATGTCCAAGCAGTATGTCTATTGCTTTGTATTTGAAGGATCTCATTTGATGGCAGGACAATAGGAATATGAAAAGAGGAGGACCTTGATATTCAGATCCCATTTTCTTCTGCCCGTGTGGAATCTCAAGACCAAATAAAATCTGGAAAGCTTTAAGTGAGTGATTTTTAGAAAAGACTAATAATAAAGAAGCATTTTCCACTAATATTGCTTGTAACTCTTTTTAAAAAAAACAGCCAATGGGGCTGTTTTAATATAAGAGTGTTTTAAAATGGTGTCTTTAATGATCCTGGGACTGAAAACATAAAAAAATGTGTTTTAAGATTTAAAATCTCTCTCTCTCTCTCTCTCTCTCTCTCTCTCTCTCTCTCTCTCTCTCATGTATGTTTGTGGGCTGCTGAGAAGATTTAAAATCTTTTTAATAGACCTCTTTTGCTCACATTTCTCTGTTCGTGGTTGGCAGGAATTTGCTGCTGTTTTATTAGACTATAAACAAACTGTCAGGATTTTTGGGTGATCAACTTCCTTGCTTTTGTCCCTTGGCTTTGCGTGGCTTTTGTGATCTGTTTTCATTGCATCCCAGCCACAAAATTGGGAAATGTGCCAATTAAACCCATGGTTAAAAAAACAGTAAGATTACAATATGAAGAGAAGTATCCCTATCACTTCACTTGTATGTGAAGTAGGCATGAAGAATCTGAAAACAGATGAGAAAGTGGGGGGAAAGCCCTTTTAAAGCCTCCAAACATTTGCAGTGTTCCACTTATCACGCACTGTGACAGTGATAAATTCCCTCAGTGAATCTCAGGTGCCCCATTGTTATCTTTAACTGTCTTCTGGCTTGTCAATCTTCTGCTTCAAGATGGTATCAGTCATTCACACAGGCAGAACCTTGCTTAGAGGGACTTACACTCTGTGTTGGTAATAGGTGCTTTATCTTCCGTGGTATTATTTGCACAGTCTGTGTGGATTTTTACAAAAGCAGCATCTTTGATTATCTGGCCATTAATCTTTTGTAAGAATCTTGTTGGAGTCTGAATTACCGGAAGAGGGTGGTTCTCTCTCAGAGCTGGCTCTCTTTGCCTGACTTTCTTTTATCAGAGGGTAATGTGCTATGTTTGGGATTGTAGATGATGAGGGAGTGGCACTGGAAAATGCTTCATCTCTCAAACCAGTGAAGTGTCAGGAATTCTGTATAATGCATTCAACTTTGTAGAGGTTCAGTAGTCAATATAAATGGTCTGCTTCTTATCAGATTGTATTATTCTGTATAATAAACAGATAGTACAAGGAGGAAAAAGTACTCAAAATGGTGAAATAGGAAAAATATGGAGATTCACCGATACAGTCAGCCCTTTGCATGCATGGGGTTTCCATTCCCATTGCCTTCTGGTCATGTTGGAGGTGTTCTGAGGTATGAAGGTGTCAAAAACCAGAAGTGTCTTTACAACATCTCCACTGCAGGGACTCAGAACAATTGCTGAGTGGTCCAGGTGCTTCCTATTTCATCTGGGAGGTCAGATAGGCTTCCCACCATGGGTTTAGAACTTGTGGCAAATCATTGGTTTTTTAAACAGGAGGATAAAAATGGCTCACTTGTATTTGAATTTCACCTTTTCACAGTAGCCTTTGGAACAGTCCTCATCCGTTTTACAGTTTGGACATTACCCTTTTACATTTCAGTGGCTTGTTTTATTGCTCATATTCAGTGGTGGGCTCCAGCAGGTTCGCACCTACTCTATAGAACCGGTTGTTAACAAGAGATAGTACATATGAAGTTTAAAAATAGCCATTTAAAAGTGGCTGCCAGATGGACAGAGAACCGGTTCTTAATTTCTTTGATGCCCATCACTGCTCATATTGTGTGATCTATATGGTCTGGGATGCTAGTGAACCAAACTGACATCAGCTGGAAGCAACTACTTGCAGATGAGAAAAATGTTTTCAGGATATAGGTGATAAACTTACAGGTTGGACTTCAATGCTTTCCTCACCAAATAGCTGCTGTAGCCCTCCCCCCCCCCCCCACCAAGGTCTGAACTATGCACACGGAGTGACCATATGTCATAACTAAAAGAAGAGTACAAGCCCCAACCCCTCCCCCCCAAAAAAGCTATAAACACTCATATATATATATATATATATATATATATATATATATATATATATATATATATATATATATATATATATATATATATATATATATAGCTTTCGTGTGGTTAAATATTATATTACTTGTTAGTAAAGTTGTAAACTATCACATATAATTTATTACATATAATTTATGAATTCCAACAAGTCTATAGGCTGCCTGCTCACAAGGAAAAGGGGGACAATGAAGACTTTTTCCCAGGATGCAAAGCTAAAATACAGGACACCTCCTGGAAAAGCGGGACATATGGTCACCCTGTATCTAGAGTAAGGAAGTATTTAAGACTTTCTTGCCAGGTTATGAACCAAGATAAATTATACTAATTTATAACAAGATAAATTAATAAAACTAACAAGATAAATTAAACCCCTGCTAACTGGGCAAGAGACACTCTTTTAAGTGGGTGTCCTCTTTTATTTAGCAGGGGGAGAGTAACTGGCCCTACACACCCCAGCAATGTCTGCTCTAGTGGCTTCTGCTGGTGTTCTTTTTACATTTTAGATTGTGAGCCCTTTTGGGACAGGCACCCATTAGCTATTAATTAGATATTAATTTTTTCATTTTCTTGTAAACCGCTTTGTGAACTTTTCAGTTGAAAAGCGGTATATAAATACTGTAGATAGATAGATACTGCTCACTGGGATACCTAGGTCATTTGACACCCAGGGCCCACAAATTTTTTTACATCTCCATATATCAAAATTATTTAATTATTAGCATTATTAATTAATACAATTAATTAGATTTTTATATATATTTAAAAATCACCTTAACAATTAAGCTTCTGTTTTATTCTTTTTGGGAGGGGTGAGCCTAACTTCTGGAGCACTTGTTAAGCTCCACTTTCACTGGACTGGGACCATTCTGGTGGCCTTGCATTCCTCTGTGCTTGACTTGAACAGAAGCCAATACATGTTTGTTTACTCATGAATGAATGCAGCTGTGTAGCTCAGTTCCTCTTTCCATAGGGCTCAATGCAGTTATCAGGGACTTCCTTCTGGGTTGGTTTGTGGGGGCTGTGTTGATTGGATCAGTACCATTCTGGGATCATTGGATTGCTCTCAGTCTTCCCTTTCCAATGGACTAAGGCACGTTTGTTTACTCATGAGTAAAGGTGTGATACAGCTCACTTTCACTGTCCATAGTGCTCCACAGGAAATAAGAAAAAGACAAGATTGTTTTTAAATAGCACATTTTCTTAGTTGAAATTTACAAATGGTTCTTCTTATTGAGCATAAACAATTCAATAATACTGAGCAATACTAACTTCTTATTTTTTAGTTTTTGGCCATTACTTTTAATAGGAAGGATATACAATGCCGCCTTGCATAATAAATTTAATTTGTTCCAGAGGCATGTTTGTTACATTAAATGTTCTTTATGTGAAGTGGATTTTTCCATAGGAAATAATGGAAACTCAGACGATTGGTTCCGCAACCCAAAAAATATTCATATAAAAATATTAACTGGATGTAAAAATGATAGCAAAACATTGGAATTGAATTCAAAACATGCATTCAATGTGCATGATCCTATGAGGTCTACTTAGGCTGCAATCCTAAACATACTTTCCTGGGAGTAGGAGCCGTTTAACACAGTGGGGCTTACTTCTGGGTAGACATGGTTAGGGAGCGGCAAAGACACTTTCTTCTACAATCCAAGACACTTTCAAAGCTCCCAACTTTTCCCTTCTCTTCATCCTGAGCCTCTCTCTCCCCTTCTCCCTTCTGGCTAGCCCTGAGCTGCTTCCCTCTTCTCCCCTGCTGTTCCCTCCCTCTGCCCAGCAGACGCCTGGCCACAGCAGGAACAATGCAGAAGTGTTGCTTTCGCTATGGGCAGGTGTGCTAGGCAGCCTGACACTTTTTAAAAGAGCTGACAGCCAGCATGTCTGCCAACTGCCAACAAGTGTGTTGTTACATGAAGCACAGTTTGTTATGTGAAGCAGAATCCTAGAGAAATTTTTGTTTGTTACGTGGAACATACTTTATGTGAGGTGCCACTGTATTTCAAAGCTGTTTGTTGCATTGGATTCTGCTGTAAAATACATATCCAAATGGTATATGACTTGATGGGGATTATGCCTCCCTCATGTGACCAGATTGAGCTTACTGTTCTTCAAGGGAGGTACGAATCTCCCATCTCAGTCTCTCTCAGACAGTGCACCAATAATCTGCTTCCATGTTGTGCAGCCCAAACAGCTGTGCAACTGGAGTTCAAGCAGATGCAGCTGGGAAGCTGCAGTTTTGGGGAGATCAAGATGGGACATTCACAGATCCCCTGTGGACCAGTTTGTCTTTTGTTGCACTGAGGAAGCTGTTTTCTGCACACAACAGTCTCCAGTTTGAGAACCACTGGTTTAGAGCAAATAGACTCAGATAAGCAACTGGCACAATTAGCCAAATTAATTATTATTTTTGGGTTTCATCCACATTCAACAATACAAGAAGCTGTTCCATATTATTGTCACTGTCATCCTTGGTTTGTATTGGGTGGTTTCCTTGTTACTGATCTTTCATTAAAACTCTCCAAAGCTGCAACCAAATTAATTTGCCGCCACCCAACAGCTGGTTTCCGATTTTCCAGGCTTCTGTAGCATTTTCCGTGTGTTTTGGATTAGACCGTCTTGCACTTAAAGTGTGTAATCCATGTCTGCATTAAGGGGATACTTGACCGCATTTGGTGTAAATATCATCAGCACTATTTAGTCTCATGAAGACAACTGGTAAATCAGCTTACAATTACTGTAGTTTGCTTCATTTCACCAGACTAGCAGTAATCCAAAGGGCTAAGAATCTCAGTGGCTATGTTTTTTATTAAAAGTAAAATCACAACAGTAACAGTCCCATTATGATGAGTTTTCTGGATTTTTGAGATGTGGGCACATCAGGCTTTGTAGAACCATTTTTGCAAATAATAATCCCTATTATGTTTTTGATTTGGCCACTAATATTGTTTTCACCCCCAGTTCCATTCAATGTACATGGTGATGTCAGAAATGTGTAAAATTTTAGAATTTTGTTTCACTGTTTTTTGGTTCTGTATTGTTCTTAATGATGGATACCTGACCTGGAGAACAAAAGAATAGTACAAGATTTCTGTAGCAACATTTAGGCTGCAATCCTAACCTCTACTTAGGCCAACCTAAGCCCTAGTGTATGTTCTATGCTGACCAAGGAGAATCACAACATTTAGGCTGCAATCCTAACCTCCACTTAGGCTGACCTAAGATCTGAGTAGTTCCAAGGTACTGTAGGTATTTTCTCATGTAAGAGGAAGGACATTTCCTTACTCCAAGTTGTGCCCCAGACTTCACCAAAGCTAACCTGGATGTAGCACAGGCCCATCAACCTGTCATTTCTAGCACAGGTTAAGACTGCACCCTAAATGGATCAGCGATCTGGCTTAGAGTAATTCAGCTTTATATCAGCTCTTCCTCTGGAGAAAATACTCAGTTTCACTTTGTAGACAATTCATATTGTTGCCCTGCCCAATGTATAGGGGTAACATGCTGGCCTCCCACACCAGGTGATGCGAACCCCCTGCCCCTGCTCTATGCTTATGTACTGAATTTTTTCATCATTTTTTACTCCACCTTTTAAACCTCCGTTAAAGTCATCTACACAGGATGTTAAGCATTTAAATGCTAAATTGTAAATGTAGGAAGATGTGTCACCAGGGCATGCTATTCACTCCCTGATGCAACATAGAAAGCAGTTGTAATGCTGAGAAGATTCTGCCCTTATGTGTTTGTTTTATTGCAAAATGCCCACGCAAGACACTTCAGATGTTTCAAACCAAAATAAATATACTTTCCCAGGAAAATTCTGAATCCAGATGTAAAGTGTTTGCCTAGCAATTTGGTATAAACCAGGCTAAGCAAATCCCAAACCAGGGGCCATTTTGCATCCTTTAGGGACCCCCAATTCACCCCACAGAGAGCCCCCAGTCTTCATTGTGCCTCTGATCCAATTGTTCCAAGTGCATCAGTTCATGTATTCATGAACTGCCAACTTAAAAGAACTTAAAAGATGCCTTTTAAGTTCCATACAGCAATGGTTTTGGCCTCAGGGACCCATTCTGTGGGGAAAAAATTTCCAGGGACCAGCCCAGGGGTGGGGGGAGAGTTCTGCCTCTGGCGACCTGAAGGGAGGGCTTCCCCAACTAGAAGCACAGCACAGCTGCCTCCAGCTGTAAATCCCATTATAATAAATAGAGCTATTGCTGTGGATAGGATTGCAGGTGAGAGAACCCAATGTCTCAATACATGTCTACTCAGAACAGTGTTTTCAACCGTTTTCTGTGCAGGATGCATTGAAAATGCACAAAGCCATCCTAGTCACTCTTATTGGAGAGTGTGCCTCATTGGCTATAAAGGGACTTATTTCTGAGTAAACAGGCATTGGATTGGACTCTGAGGCTGCAATCTTATCTGTGCTTTCCTGGGAGTAAGCTCCACTGACTACAATGGGACTTAATACTGAGTAGACAAGCATACGCTTGGTCTTTGAGGCTGCAATCCTCCGACAGAGCCCTCCTGCTGTGAGGAGGGGAAGATGCACTTAGAGGACTGGTCATGGACTGGTCAGGCAGCTGCCAAGAACCACCAGTGATCCCCAGACTGGGAATTGAGAAATCCTGCCATACACAAAACAAAGTCAACCATTGTAATAACAGGATGCAACAGTGTTTTGGACACATGACAGTGGAAGGCACAAGATAAAATATCTTTCTAAACCTGGTGTGATCCTTCAACACTATTTAATAATTACAGACAGAAGAACAAACCTGGCACCTGTGGGAAATCACTAAGGAAAAGAAGAAAAGAATCATATGAGAATGCTGTTCATGCTACATTAGAGTACTTCAAAAATTTATTTCAAAAACCAATGTGTAAATAACAAAGGAGACATCAGTAGAAAAGGAAAAGAAGAATAGGATCATATGAAAATTATGAGAATGCTGTGTTGCTCAGCACATTTCATACTACATTAGAGTACAGTACTTCAAAAACCAATGTGTAAACAACAACAAAGGAAACATACCGTAATTAGAAAATAAAGTGTTTGGTTTTCAGAACAAATGTAAATTCTGTCAGTTCATGAAAGTGACTTCTCTCTGTCACATCTGATCTTTGTTGTAGCTAGGCATGGAGATGTTGAACATGAGTGGACTAAAACTTTTCCATCATTCCACTGCACAAATTCAGCCATGCTGGTGGGGTGTATGCTCCATTCCAGTTGCAGAGGCCTCCTCAAGGTAACAAAACTTACCTTCTCTGTCTCAAGGCTGCATTGCTGCAGGACAGTTGCAAAGGATTGGTCCCTTTATATAGCAAATAAAGCTATAGAATTATGTTCTTTTCATTTGTGGATTCAGGGCCCTCGGATTGACCTCACAATAGATCTGCCTACCTGTAGTCATCCAAACATGTACTCCAGTCATGTTCAGAGGTCTTTCAGAGGTCCATTGTGCCAAAAACTGGAAGTGAC
Source organism: Cryptoblepharus egeriae (assembly GCA_030015325.1). NCBI lineage: Eukaryota > Metazoa > Chordata > Lepidosauria > Squamata > Scincidae > Cryptoblepharus > Cryptoblepharus egeriae. The sequence goes on from JAREYC010000007.1 coordinate 31,430,708, forward strand.
AACTTTAAGTGCAGAGTCCTTAAAAGGCTTCCTGAGGGTCCTAAGCCCTCAGAAGGGCTTCCAAATATGGCCAGAGCAAAGCTGGGGAGATACATGGATTTTATTATTGGTGGATTTCAATATCTGTGTGGAGCCATAAACAGATACTCTGCAGATTTCAAGGCACCACCTTGTATATGCTTTTAACCCTATATTATTATTTATCAGTTATGGGTTAGATATCAAATTAGATGTGAAATTGTTCCTATGGACTTGTAGCCTAAAATATAAAATGCAATATGATCTTAATTTTTAAGACAACCTTATTTTCTTAGATTGTAAATCCAAGAGATAATGGCATGGATACAATAGCTGTTGATTTGGAGTTCGGAGAAGACTGCCTGCCAGTATGAGGATAACTGCAGGTAGCAGACTTGCCAGGTGATACGAATATGAGAAACTGGATACAGTCCTAGCAAATTTAGTCCAGCACAGCCTACTTCTCTCCCCCATGTGCATGGGCCTCACCCTCCCCACCCAGGAGTGGTGCAGCAGCATCTTGTGGCACTTTTGCAACATTATTACCAGATATGCTATCACAAAATCAATTTGTTATAATTTCATATGTTTCTCCCACAATTATTAACTGTGACAGACTTTAAGTTGAGGCCAGGTTTGAAAAGCAGCTAAACTGTGTATGGCCTTTTAGGACTCCTACCTTTTTCTTATCTTTTGTAAGTTAGGCTGTGGATGTTAGGCTGTGGGTGTTAGGTGTTAAGTTAGTTAGGGCTGTGGGTAGCGCAGGTGGTTAAGACGCTGTGCCTGTTAACCAGCAGGCCAGGGTTCGAGACCCGGGTCGGCCCCACAAGACAGAGTGAGCTCCTGTCCTTAGCCCAGCTCTGCGACGCCAGCTGGATCCAATTGTATTGGCTCTGCCTTTCCATTGGACTAATTCAGTGGTATGGAGAGGGGGGATTTGCTGCTTGGGTAACAGCCTATCCTCCATAACAATCCAACCCAGGCTTTTGTGCTTTGCATGCAGCACATGCAGCACCAAGCACAATACCATAGTCTTTCAAGACTGACGGAGGCATGCTGTAATTGTGATGAGTAAGGATGTGGTTTTTAGCCCCTGGCTATGTTTTAATCTATTCACCTTTGGTCTAAGGCAGGGTGTCCAAACGTTTTGGCAGGAGGGCCTCATAATCTCTCTGACACTTTGTCTGGGGATGGAAAAATGATTTACATTTCAAATTTGAATAAATTTATATATAAGATTAAATTAGAGGCATTATAAGGCTTGCCTGTGGCTCAATAGAGGGGTCTTGCGGTTGCTGAGAGCCACATTGAGGATTGCCAAGGGCTGCATTCAGCTCCAGGACTGGTGTTTGGACACCCCTCATTTAATGCAATTCCCATTGTCTGAATTCAGTAAACAATCAATGTAAATTCCTAATGTATATACTGATCTTATATCTATTGTTTGTATCCAGTCTGGTTGGCCCCAGTAAAACATCAAGAGGAATGCTCTGGAAATTTGAAAATAAACTTCCTTATTAACCAAAACCTGCCACATATGCAAGTCCAAAAGAGGAATAAAATTAGGGTTCTTGGTCCCAGATTCAGAAAAAGCTTGCCTCCCTCAAGGAGCTTGCTTTCTCTCACCCCAAAAGATGGCCAGCCCTGCTTCTTCCTCAGTCCAAGAAAAGTTGTATCTCTTACACTGGTAATATTATTGTGCTTCCCAAATCTGTTTCTTTCCCTCTTCTTCCCCTGGTTTCTTAGAAGCTTGTAAGTAAAGTTTGCTTAAAACCTTCCTTTTACCCACTTCCCTATTTCTCTCTCTCTCTTAATTTTATGCTAAGCACATTATATACCTGTTAGCTAGTTAAGTAATTGCTAAGGAATTTATTTGGTTTTTGTGTATTTCATTTTTATTCATGTATTTTTACTATGAGCATTCATAATCAAAAGCTAACTTCTTCAATGTTTGTACCATGTGGTGACAATGTCCGCTTGTTGTGGATTGGAATTGCATCCAATCCATGATAGATACAACATGGGGATATATGGCCAGCTTGTTGCAGGGGCCTATCGCCGGGTTGATATCTATTTATCTACTTGCATTTGCATGCTTTTGAACTGCTAGGTTGGCAGGAGTGGGGCCAGAGATGGGTGCTCACTCCATTTTGTGGTACTCTGGGGTCTTGAACTCTGGTCTTAAACTGCCAACCTGCCAACATTCCAGTTGTCCAGCTGACAAGCACAGCCACCACAGCCCCCATGACATCCTCTCAAACTCATTGTTCTAAAGTTATCTGCTGAAATGCTGTTTTTATCCAGCACAAGACCTGAAAGAAAAGTTATCAAGAAGAGCAATTCTTCTTACTGTAATTCCCCTTACAAATATTTTATAGCTGCTCTCTTGGCAACAACATCCATAGACCAGCACAGGACTTGGACCGAGTCTTGTTTAACCTAACCAGAGCTTAGGATTGCACTGACAGTGTGATAATCTCTAACACATGGTTGTTCTTTCTAATGCTCTTGCAGTCTTCATTAAACATATAATAATAATCTGTATTGATGATGTGCCTTAATACCTTCAAAGGCGACACAGAATATCTAATGGAGCCCTAGAAATTTAAGTCTGAGTTATTCATTATACCCAGACAGCTTGGCTTTGTTTTAATGACACTGCCTGTTAAGTCACCTAATTCCTGACCTACTGTTAAAGTTACAATAGTCTTGTCTAGGAATTAAAAAATGTTTATTATGCTTAAGTATGTGTTGCAGCACAAACTAGGAATAAAGAAACTGGTACCATAAAATTGGAAAGTATCAAATGCACACATAAAGAAACCACCATTTTCACAAATGAGTTTTTTGAACCAAGAAGCTAATGAGACATGATGGATTTTAAACTGGGCCACATTTATCAACAGAGGTCATGTGTGAAGAAAAAAAAAATCATACCAGTCCTCTGGCCCAGTCCTCTGACTCCAAACTAGCCTAGGGTTGATGCTTAACAATTAATTTTTTTAACTTGATATACAAGTCTCATGCACTGGCCAGGGCAGTGCAAAGCTGGCCACATCTCAACAAGAGGCAGAGAATATTGTACAAGACAATACTATTTGGAGGAGGTGGGGGCAGTCAACCTCTTACCTCCACACCCTCCTTCCTTCCCACAAGTACATCCCTGTTATCCAGTCATGTGACAGTGTTGCTGTTACTGCCACTGGACAATTGACACCCTATCATCTTGGCAATGTGTCAGTCCTGCCACCACTAATGCTACCCTTTCACCTTCTCACTGGATATTAAACAAGAAGAGGAGACTGGAGTACAAGAGGAAGTGTTGAAGAGAGGTTAGGAGAAGAGAGGCTTTATAATGCAAGGATAGCCCAAGTAAAAGTGTTTTGAGGAGCAGTAGTCTTGGATGTAACCATTCAACCATCCAATGCAATGACCAGAAGAAAGAAGCCCTCTCAAGGTCAAGAAAGGATGAGAGATGGAAAAAAGGGTGAGGGATGTGCAAACTGGCAAAGACATATCGTATATCAGGACTCAAAATGGCTCAGTAAATTATCCAATTTTGTCCCATTTTGAGAAGAAAAGATTGGATCATTTTCAAATCATTTAGAGGAGAACTTTGGCCAGCTTGCTCATCTCTAATTTAAAATACTGGATTTTTCCTATAACGTTCTACCCAAGTAATGGATCTTAGTATCTGAAACCCATGCAAAGGTCTACTGAATGAATCTGCCAGTGTCATAGACCTCTGGAAAGCTTTTCTTTTCCCCCCGACATTAATTTGAGATAACAGCATTCACAAAAGAGGTGCTGACAACATTGCCTTGTCATATATAGGCACCACAGGGATCCAGGGGGTTTCTATTCTAGAACCACTTCAGTTAAGTGAACTGCAAATACCTGGGGACACTCCTTGCCCTCTGGAGATTAGGGGAGCTGGGATTCCCCAAGGGTTTTTGGACCCAGCAGCAGCTGCCCACAACCACCCGTGCTTGCTTTGGGCCTCAGAATGGTTTATAACACTTTCTAAAAGTATCATCCAGTTCTACCAGGAAACCAGAATTTTTTTTCATTATAAGCCACATAGGGTGAAATCCAGAGTAACTATGAGGAGTCCTTGCTCTGGAGTAAGAACAAGTTACTCTGGGTTGCAATATGAATTTCCAGTAGGTTTTCACTAGGTGGTGCAGTAACTACGGGTGCACGTAATGTCTCTTAGGTGCTCCCATAGTTACTCTGGATTGTGCCCATAACTTGCTATAACTTCTGAGGTCTGAAGCTCACATGAAGCTTTAGAAAGCCTTAGGAGGTGAGGTGACCTTCTCCATAATTAATAAAATGACATAAATGGGATCTGTGGATATAGGACTCCCATATTTTCTGGCTAGTAGCTAGAGAGGTACATTCCTATCTATGGAAAATATGGGTTTTAATTTCACTATTGAAACTGCTTATATAAATTCCAGTGAGTGAAAAGGATTTTTTTCTGCTATGATTTATGTTACTTTAAAAAATGAAAGGAAGAGGTGATGAAACATCTTATTTATCAGCAGAATTTTAATGATTTCTCTCAGTGTAATGTATGAAAAACTTTGATATGAATGAATGAATAACTTTGTTTCTAGAAATGATTGCCAGATACAGTACTGACTAATGAAATTTCAAACTTTGTTCTGAGGTTTGATTGTTTATTTCCCTGGCTCTGATTACATGAAGGTAGGGAGACTTTGGTAATGATACTACAAAATGGAAAATATCATTGATATTTAATACATAGTATCTTTAAATTAAACTTTTGAAACGTAACTTTTTATAACTCAGCAGCGGATGGGTTTAAAAACAGATGCATAGAACTGTATCTTATACTTGAATTACATATCTAATTTAAAGGATGAGCATCTGCAGTGGCAGATGATATTCCAGGCGGTCAAAAAATGTAATGTGGTTGTGATGGGGAGCCAGTAATTCTTGATACTATGTTAGAAATCAACATTTTGATTACTTATGAATAAATAAATACAGTGGTATGTTAGGACTGGTTCACTCTGTTCAATTATTCCAAGGAGTCTAACATGATAAAATTCATCCATAAAGGTCATATATGTATATTCCTGCATTATATATACACATACACACACTTTCTGTAAATGATCATGTAGAAAGAGCACACTGCCTGTTCACAATCAGTAGCTCTTCATGGTAATGGCTGCTAAAAAATGCAGCCATAATGCCTTGAAATGAGCATGGAAATTGAATGACCAGTGCCTAAATACTCAGGCTCAAGAAAGCACCTTTTAAAATGGACATTTGAGAAACAATTTTGTGTGTGTGTGTGTGAGAGAGAGAGAGAGAGGGAGAGAGAGAGAGAGAGAGAGAGAGTTTTGGGAGCACAAATGCATTTTGATCTGGTTTAAAATTGTATGTTGGCTCTGCTTCATTACCACATTTGGATTCAGATAGGATTGGGCTATTATTGTTCAAGAATTAGATAGGCAGGCAGTATATCTAGAGTTGCCATAATTTTCTTCCACAAAACCAGGAAGAGGACCCTTGTAAAACTTGCTGGAATGTGACATCATCACCAGAAGAGACTTACTCTGAAGTAAGTCCAATTGTATTCAATTTGATTAATTCTCAGGAAAGTGAGGCTGCAATCATATACATACTTTCCCGGGAGTCATCTCTACTGACTATCAGTGGCATCACCAGGGAGGTGCGGCCCACACCAGGTGATGCACCTTGGGGGGTGATATGCAGTGGGGGCCTGTGGGACCCCCAAAAAGGAAGTTCACGAAAGTGCACGCTACCCCCTCCCCATGCCATATATCATTGGATTCATCTTGGAGAGCAGACTCCAATGCAACAATCCATTTTGAGCGAGTGCATTCCTAGCCAAAGTTATGGCCAAAAAACGAAAAGAAGCCCCAGAAGCACCAAAATTTGCATATTTGCTTAGGCGCGAGTAGGCGAAGGTGCCATAGTCTGCTCAGGCTTGGGGAATTTTTTTTTCAAATTATTTTTAAAGCCTTTGTAATGTATAAATTTCTCTACTCAAGCCTCATATGAATCTCCAGCCCTCTTCCCTCTGGGGTTTAATGCCTTTTTTGGAGAGGTGGGGTATTAAGGCAGTTTTGACTTTTTAAAATATTTTTTCCAGATGTCCGCTTTTCCCAGGACTTGTCCTTTTTTTTTTAAGCCTTGTGTCCTGGAAAAGCCTTCCTTGTCCTCCATTTCCTTATGAGCAGGCACCATGTGCTTGTAATTCATCATGATTATGGTAATAAATTATATTTAATAATTTTAAATTTAATAATAATCAATAAACAGTGCAATCCTAACCATGTCTCCTCAAATGTAAAGCCCCATTGTATTCAGTGGGTCTTACTCCCAGGAAAGTCTTTAGGATTGCAGCCATAGTGTTTAAATTTGCCTATAGTCTACTTGGAATTAATAAATTGTGGCTCCTATCCTGAAGACACTTTTCTGGGAATAAGACCCTTTGAACACAATAGGGCTTACTTTTGAGTCAACATGGTTAGTTATTGTGCTCTAAATGTGTTAAATTTTATGTAATAATTTTAAATGTAATAGTCAGTAACGTATTGTTTAAGCACATGGAAGCAAATAAACAAGCAAATACACATATTATTTTATGCACTTTTCTTGGACGTCCTACATGGTGGACCTACATGGTTCCCCTCAGTCTGATTATGTCATATGGTCATCTTGGTCTAGCAAAAATAATAAAAACTTGCTGAGTTTAAAACTTATTTAATCCAAAATCATACTGAATCTGTTTAAATATAGGAACTTAAAATTGAACTGGGTGTTGAAAATCTTATTGAATTTTTTTGAAGGGAGATGTTTTTGAGGTTATTTACTTAATTAACTTAAAAAAAATTACAATTATTTATTTGTTTTAATTTGCTTGATGATGTCACTTCTAGCCATTTCATCACTTTTAGTAGATCCTAGACAGGTTGTCCCTTTACAAAGTGGGTCCCAAGCAAGATGGTTTGAAGAACCACTGAAATAAGTTATTAGAAAGGTGGCACCCTTGAGGTGACACCCACTAGTGAAAAAATGGCTAAAAATCATGGTTTTTAGGAGTAATCTCATCATGTTATATACTTTTGGATTTGTAATTTGCAGCAGAATGCAGTGAAACAAACCACTTTGAAATATCTGTAAGACAGGAGAAAAACTATAAGAGAGGAGATTCCGGTTGGATATCAGGAAAAAATTCCTGACGGTTCGGGCGGTTCGGAACAGATTGCCAAGAGAGGTGGTGGAATCTCCCTCGCTGGGGGTCTTCAAGCAGAGGCTCGATGAGCACCTGTCGGGGATGCTCTAGGGGGATTTCCTGCTGCAGGCAGGGGGTTGGACTAGATGACCTACTAGGTCCCTTCCAACTCTATGATTCTATGATTCTATGATCTTTATTCTATCGAAACGTGTGGCCATAAAACAATCAGAGGCAGGGCAATGGCAACTTCGGAGTAGACCTGCAAAAAAAATAAAATGTGCACACCATATCTGCTGAGAGGGAGCAGAAGGGAGGGAGGGGGTATCATGTGGAGCTGAGGGAGAGGGGAGAGCAATGAGGTGCTGAGGGGGAGCAGAAGGGAGGAAGTGTCATTTGGGGCTGAGGCAGGGTGACCATCAGTGATGGGATTCAAAGAAATTAACAACCAGTTCTATGCCTATCTGGCAGCCACTTTTAGATGGATATTTTTAAACTTTATATGTCCTATCTCTTGTTAACAACCGGTTCTATAGAGTAGGTGCGAACCTGCTGAAGCCCATCACTGGTGACCATATGTCCTCTTTATCCAGGACATGTAGTGGATTTTTGCCTTGTTACCTGGAAATTTGTCTTCCTTTTCTTTGAATCCAGGCAGCATGGAGCCTCCTTATAATTAAGAAATTAAAGGTAATAAATTATATAAAAGAGTTTTAAATTAATAATAAGCATTAAAGAGTTTAAATCAACCACCTGAAAGCAATATATATGAGCATTTTTAGCTTTTATATTGTCAGGTCCTACATTTTTAATAACTGTCCTGTTTTGTGGGGGGACTTTGTCCTCTTTTTTATTTATAAGAAATGGTCAATGTGGGCTGAGGGGAGAAGAGAAGGGGTGAATGGTCATGGGGAGCTGAGGGAAAGGAGAGTGCTATTGGGGATGAGGAGGCATAGAAGAGAAGAGGTGTCATGTGGGTGTGAGGAGGAATTAAGAAGGGTGCCATGGGGGACTGATGGGGTGACATGGGGGGCCTGAGGAAGAGAAGAGAGAGGATACCATGGGGGTTGGGCACGTCCCTCCTCCTCTTTCCCCACAGCTGGCGAGGGACCACTGCAGCCAGCTGCCTCCAGGGAAGGAGAGCGCCCTCCAACCACCTAGAGCACCCTCCTCCCCTTCCCATCGACTGTCTGGCCTCACATCATGGAGTCCCTCTCCAGCCAGAGGGAGGGGAAGAGGGAGGCAATGGCACTCACTTCCCCCCTGCCCTCTGAATGGCAGTCCAGAGCTCGCACCAGCGGCCAACACTGCCACCCTCCATTGTTGCTTATCCACCTGTACTTTTGACTACCAGCAGGGGCTACATGTGGTCAGGAACCAGCCACAGCTGTCTCCCTCCTACATCTGGCTATCTGGAGCCCCTGCCCACAGCCTGAAGAACCAGGTGGTAGACAGTGCTGTGCTGGCCTGGGATCCAGTCGGAAGACAGTGGTGGCAGTGGAGGGAGGCAGGGCTCTGGGCGGCCAGAAGAGTCCAAAAGAGGCAGTCCTGGCAAGAAGGGCAGGCTGGGCAACACAAGGGGGAAGACTAGGGTTGCCATAATTATCGTCCACAAAACTGGGACAAGACCCCTGTCACACTTGCCAGTATGTGAACGCAATCCTTGAAAACAAGGACAGTCCCAGTTTTCTGGGACATATGGAAACCCTAAGGAAGGCTCGTGACAAATCTGGATTTTGTATGCAGCAAGATTGGCACCAGGTGCAGCCCCCCAAAATAAGGCATGGCCTGGCAAAATCAGGCAAATGGCACCACTAAGTATATCAAAAGTTTCACTCTCCTGGGCCCTCTCTTACTATTAGATTATGGCTGCAATCCTAACCTCCTGGCATAAGTCCTATGCTGACCATAATACTTCTGCCCCACTTCTGAAGGGGTTAGGCTAGTGCACAGGCTGTTGTAATTTCATAGTTTGTTTTGTGTCACCTTGTTAACAGATTCTAGACTTTTAAATAAAGTAAAACAAAAACAGTGAATTTACAAGGACTTGGAGGAGAAAGTGAAATGGATGTGTGTGTCCCTTTGTTAACAGGTTGGACTTCATTTTCCTGAAGACAGTTACAGGAACTAGGTACCAGGAGGTACAACGTATTGCATCAATATGCACAAGAATTTGCTTTAAAGAAAGCAGCTGTTTTGAATTTATTTTAGAAAGGGATAATGATTTACAATGGATTTTATCCACCCCAAGACTACAGTGTTTTTAAACAGGAAAGTCTAGACAGCTAATTATGATGGGTGCCTTTCAAAGCCCCTGAACTTTAATATTCACTTTTAGAATTGAATACTACTTGAAAAATATTAAACTGTTAGTTACACGTGTTGCCTTTAAAATGTTAGTTCCTCAACAATGTAGTGTAGTGCTATGTAATTACATCCATATTTAGAGATCTTTGCATTGAAAAGATCTTTGCATTGATGAGAACATTTCAACAACAATCAAAGAGCATAAGCTCCTTATACCAGTCCAGTGTGTCAACTTGAGCATTGATTGAAGGATGGGATTTCTTTGGTTTCTGGTTTTTTCTTTTCAAAAATATTGCTACTGTGAACACTCCCACTACGTGTTTTCTTATCAGCTTGTTTCATTACATTTCCAAGCAAATCTTTCTTAAAAAATGCTAATATTTGCTTGTTTAGTCTTGCTTGTTCTACTGCATGTTAAAAGCTTGCTTTTTCCCTTGTGATAGAACTATGTCTATGGCTGCAATCCTAAAGACTTTTTCATGGGAGTAAGACCCATTGAACACAATGGGGCTTACTTTTGAGTAGACATGGTTAGGATTGTGATCTATATCTTACTTACCAACTTTTATTTATGTTAAAGCATTTGGGCAAGATCCAGCTAAAACTAAGCACTTTTGAAGCCCACAGTGGGAAAGATTTGTACAAGTGCTTAAATAGTCTGAGAAGTGAGATAGTAGTGAGAAACGTAGTGAGAAAATAGTCTGCTAGTAGGATTTACTGATATTACAGGTTTTTTGGTGTTTTTTTTAAAAGCAAAAACTAACACTCCATCAACTTTTCCAATCTAATCTATTAGCAGTATTATGCTGATATGAAATTTCAACAAGTTGGAATTGTCCATCATTTGATCAGCAGAAAATTGTACTGACTGGAAAAACCAATGAGGTAAAGTTAGTTGTTGCAGTGGTCTCACTTCCAGAAAGGTTGACTTTTTCACATTTTGATAGCATGCTTTTTTCAAGGATCAAATAATGGTTGCCCTTCTTTTGTGCTCACAACCACCGTAGGATTGAAAGACAGTGACTGACCCAGTGTCACCCTGTTTTATCCACATATATTTTTTATTCATGGGAGGTTCTGGAATAGATCTCTAGTGGATAACGGACACCTGTCCACCATCCTGACTCTCATGAAAGGCAGGGGAGAGAATTCTTGTCCTTACTAGATGAGATATGATAGTGAAGAACAGCAGCATAGATTTGTGTAAGTGTATGGTTGCTGTCTGCTTAATTTCCTCCAACAGATGTTAAAAGCCCCTTCGGAAACCAGGATGGACTATCACAACAGGGGTCACCAACTAAATGCATGAAAAATTATTGTTGATGATGCCTTGCCTGTTTGACCAAGTCAGAATGCCTGAATTTCTTTCTCTCAATCTGCAGCATAAATCTTACAAATTCCACTGATATTTATTCCAGATATAAAGTGTTAAGGATTTCCATCTAGAATGGGGTTTCCAAATGTTCAACTTTAAGGCTCCTCGAGCTTTAACAACCATGTAGAAGCAGAAATTTCAGTAGGTGCAGCTTGTGATCTGTGAGATGAATAGTTGCACCTGCTGAAATTCCCTTCACACTTGTTGAAGGTACAGGAGCCCTGAAGTTAAGTTTGGACACCTGTGGTCTAGAAGCTTATTTTGGAATTACAGTGGTACCTTGTCTAAAGAGCGACTTGAATAAAGAGCATTTTGTGTAAAGAGCAAAATTTTCTCAGAAATTTTGACTTGAGTAAAGAGCATTTCTGATGAAGTTTGGAACAGGCTTCCATGGCTAGGGAACTCACAGGCGGGACAAGAGGACTAGGTTGAGCTACAGTGGGGCCCTGGGCTTCCGTGGCCAGGGAACTCATGAGGGGTCTGGGGGGAAGCAGCTTCAGCCAGGTTTGTATGTGGGATCTGTGTGTGGCAGCATGGAAAGTGTGCTGTATCAATGTTCCAGTGCTGCTCCCCATCAGCAGCTTGGGAATGTTAAAGTTGCACTTAAAAGACAAAGATTCCATTGAGCCAATGGATAGCAGTGATTCCATTAGTGATTGTTAAACAGCATAAGCCTAACCATGTCTACTCAGACGTAAGCCCCATTGTGTCCAATGGGTCTTACTCCCAGGAAAGTGTCTTTAGGATTGCAACCAAAGTCATCCCCCTCTCTGTAACCCTCACACCAGCCATGAAGATTTTCAAAGGTACAGTACAGTTTAGTACTGTATAGTATTTTCTTTATTGCAGTGTTGTGTGTTACTGTATATTACAGTGTTTTGTCCTGTGTTATATTACAGTGAAGAAGAAAAGAAATGAACCTGGAAAGCAGGCATGCATTTAATGTCACATCTGGCTTGACCCTAAGACAGGCTATTTTGTAGCTAAAAGTATCTCCAGGGTTGTTGCAAAGATAAAATTAATCAACACTTATAAAAGGCAACATTAACTCCTTGCTGAGAAAGTGTAATAGATAAATAACCATATGCAGCATATTCATACTTTCACTGCTCATATTTACTCATTAAAGTCTTCCATATTCTGCAGTGAGAAACAAAGCAACCCAGGCTATTGAAATGCAAGGGATCACCTTCCAACTTACACACACACACACAGAGAAGTTTGCTTCTGTGATTTTGTTTGCTACAGCTTTGTTCCTAAAGAGGCAATCTATTTGTATAATTAATCAGTCAAAATATCCCTAAGGATTCTTCCTTCCCCACACCCCTCCCCCTGAAGATACCTTTTGTTCTTCACAAAGTAATGAAAACATTTCATCAAGGTTTTTTTGTTGTGATTGATGGTCTTTGTTGAATTTGGTTGAAGGTATTTTTGTCTCAACAGTGCCTTGAGCTCTTTATTCGCTTCCATGGAGAGATGCAGCATCACTTTAATTCTTTACAAGTAACAGGTGCTTCCTCTATAGGAATCCATTAGCTCCATATTTTTAAACAACAAAAATCTGATTTTGATTTTAGGCATGAATTAAAAAAAACCAGAATGCATTAAATAATGTACAAGCCAACCTCAAAAGCAATGAGAGACAAGTATTCAAAGACTAAAGGCTGAGTTCATAGACAACTTCTGCTCTAGCTCAATATTGTTTCTTCTAATAGTTGTAAGCATGACAGTGAGTTTGCTGTACATGCATTGCCATTTTAATAATATACTGAGCCATACTTTCCAGCAAAGGCAGGTGGTGAAGTACGGGCAATGGATCCCACAGCAAATCTGGAAGGCGCAGGATGTTAAAGGGAAAGCAATCTTTCCCCTGGAAATGAAGTTATCACTTAGGTCTGGAGAGAGAAGAAAGTAAGTTTCTTTCTCTGTTATCCAGAGCAAAAAACAAAACATATAAAAGCAGTCAAGTCTTGATTGAACTGGGAGATGGAATGTGCGAATGGAGACATTTGTAGTTGTGTCTTCTGCTGAAGCAAATCTTTCCTAGCTACTGCTTACCTGTTATAGATGATTACTTTCTCTGGATAGATATACTATAATATTAACTAGGAAATACTTGTATTTTTTCTATTTTTCTATTTTTAAGAGGCATGGGGGTGATTCTTTCCGAAGTATCCACAGCCAGGGTGACTCTATTTCCAGGACATGTCCTGGATTCTAGCTTTGTGTTCTCGGGGGGGGGGGGGGGGGACAACAAACTTCTTCCAAGTCCTATTTTTCCTTGTAAACAGGCAGCATGTAGCCTTTTTATAATTAATCAATTGTATATAGTTAATTATATGCAATTGTTTTAACTTTAATAATAAGCAATATTCAGTACAATCCTAAGCATGTCTACTCAGAAGTAAGTGCTTTTTTATTAAATGGGGCCGAACCACAGGAAATTGTGTTTAGGATTGCAGCCATAGTATTTAAATTAAGAACATAAAAATCAATATATATTTGAGTTGTTTAGCTTTGTTTTGTCATGTCCTACATTTTTCTTGGATGTCTTACATTTGAGGAGGGGCCCTGCCATCTTTTTTTTTTTTTTTTTTTTGCTTATTGTATATGGTCAACCTGTCCAGAGCCCAAAGAGGTGCTGCAAAGAAGCAGCTGTGGCATAGCTAAATGGCCTCTGGGGCTCTCCTGTTTTCAGGGATTGTGTTCAAGTTTGACAGGGGTTCTTGTCTTGGTTGTGTGGAAGAGAATTATGGCAACCCTATTCCAGATGTATAAATCTACCAATGAAATGAACCTCTGTTTGCTTCTGGAAATGGAATGCTTAATCAAACAAACAACAATGCTTATTCAAACACAACAATTAATATATTAAATTACAACACAATCCTAGCCATGTCTAGTCAAAAGTAAGGCCCATTATGTTCAATTGGTCTTACAGCACAATCCAGAGCAACTAATCTATCCACATAAGAGCCCTTGGGTTGCCCTATCTATCACTGGGGTGGAGCAACTGCAAGATGCTCCAGCCCAGTTACTCTGGAAGAGGCTTAGGGCAGAGGAAGGCAACATAGGGTGCCCTAAGAGAGGTGGTCCTGCTCTGCCCTAACTGGGGCAGCCTAAGCAGCTCAGGAGAGGCAAGTTGAGGGCATGTTTAGCATTGCCTAGGGCAGAGCAGTTAATCTGTATCCAAAGCCTGTTTCAAGACAGAAATACCCTCTTCCAGTTTCTCAGAGATATACCACCTCAGGAGCAGGTATAGTAATGAGTAGACCCATAGGGGTCCATGATAAGGCCTGAGTAAGAATGGTAGTGTTGACCAAAAATCTGAGTTCTTGGCCAGCCTAGCTGCAATCCCTGCCTCTCAACTTCAGGATATGGCACAAGTATGGCAGCCCACTAACCTCAGGATACAGCAGGCCACTCCAAGCACTAGATACAGCAGGCCACTCCAAGTTCAGGATACAGGATACAGCAGGCCACTCCAAGTTCTTGCACTAGAAGAACTGCAGCTGTAACTGGTTGTCAGGAACTGCTGGGCTTCCTTATAATGTAGGCACCACAGCTGTTCCTTCTTCAGTGTGATCTGAGGGGGGTCTACTCAGGAGCAAGCCCTCCCCAGCTGTCACTGACTTAGCATGCTCTGGAGAAGTTAGGGCAGCCCAGGCTTCCTGACTCTCTGGATACAGCATAACTTTCTGCTCTGGATACAGAATAGTTAGGAGAGAGCAGTTAGGGCAGAGCAGGTTGAACTTGCTCTGGATTGCACCCTTCGTCCCAGAAAAGAGTCTTTAGGATTGCAGACATACCCTGCATTCCAGAATAACTACGGTAGCACATAAGAGACATAACGTGCACCCGTAGGTACTGCACCACCTAGTGAAAACCTATGGGACATTCATATTGCAATCCAGAGTAAATTGTTCTTACACCAGAGCAAGGACTCCCCGTAGTTACTCTGGATTTTGCCCATCGTGTTTAAGGCTGCAATCCTAAAGACATTTTTCTGCGAGTAAGACCCATTGAACACAATGGAGCTTACATCTGAGTAAAAATGGTTAGAATTGCACTATAAATTAACCACATGAAAGCAATATGCATGAGTAAAATAAATAAATAAGGCATCCTTAAGAAAAAAATATAAGACAGTGTCTTATTTTCAGGGAAACACGGTAGGATCTCTACTGTTCTTAGTGTAGTTATTTTTATCTTACCTAAACCTCCTGCTTAGCTTGGACTTGCATAAAATCTGTAGCTTGTACAACTCTGAGGAGATGAAAGGGGAAGGTGGGCTGAAAAGAAGGGGATAGGATCTGACATGTGTAGAGATGTTCATTTTCTGGTGGGTAGGTGAAGTCCAAGTCCTACTGAACACAATGGCTGAGAAAGGTAAATAATATCGTTTTCAAACACCTCAAGTCAGATGCAAGTGTCCTTCTGAAGCCTCTCCACCCCACTCCTCTCCCTTTGAACCCAATTCTTCTTTGTGTGGATCGTTTGCCACAATCTTTACCTGTTCTGGTGGACCTGACATGGCCCTTTTGGTGGCCATGTTGTTTTGGTGCCGTCACCTCTTGCAGAAGCACTACCAATATGGCTTTCCTGCAGGCACCATCAACTTCTCTGCTGTCACAGTGTGTTTTATGGCTCATTTGCGACAATCTGCTTTGGCAGAGCATGAGCTCCAATGGTAAAAACAGAGTATAGGATTGTTCTATCAGTTGATACTAATGGAACTTATTTCTAGGAAATCATGCTTGCAAGTGCAACCTAAATGAGTTTAGGATTAGAAGGCATCAAACATCAGTCCATATAGACTGAAACCAGAACATTTGAATTTAAGCTAATTCATATTAATCATAGGTATATTTCTCAGGAATGAATTCAATTGATTTCAACTTAATTCAGACGAATGTGTTTGTGGTTTGTCTTATAAAAGATCCAGGAGAGGAAATAACAGAACTGTGGACTACAAACTAATAAGCAGAGGAAACAAATGGACATACTTCCCAAGAGGTGCAATTCAAGTTCACACATTTGATTAAAGCATGAATACCCCAAACTTCTCCACACTAAAGTGAAGAATAATATCCAATTTCCAATTCAGATATGTTCCCCAATAGGATATATTTACTTCCTTTTGTCTGGAGCAGCAAGTAAGCTAAATAAATTCCTCTCTAGCTATGGGAACTTAATGTTCAATTAAGAGTTCAGTATGAGTTACAGCAATGAATCACAATGCATTAAATCTTTTATGGCTATGAATACCATCACCCTCAACAGGAAAGTTACCTGTAGGCAAAGTGCATAAAGACATATGCTTGCCTTGTACTCTCATTTTCCCATTGATGTTAGCATTGCTGCAAACCATGACCTTTCAATAACATTTTAATGGAGTCTCTTTGTGTTTGGGCCTTTAATCTATTTCCCATTCCTTCTGAACCCGGTACATTAGCAGTTATTTAGGCACACCAAGAAGGAATTCAAAAGAAAATTAAATTATTTGTGTGTGTGCTGTTATGATGCTCTAAAGATGTGGTTGTGGAGAAGGCTTCATTTTCAGGTGATCAGTGAAAGCAAATTCCTTCCACAGCACTTGGCTGATAGGTGTATGCAGTTCATTTAGCTCCATGCCTTTATCATATCACTAGATGCTGCACTGCAAAAGTCATTTGCCTTACAGAAAAGTAGAGTTTAAACTTATTTGTCCTTCTGATATTTCTGGTGGGAAAAAATTACCTGAAGATGATAAGGCTTTCAGAATCTAAAAGTACTTTGGAAATTACTTTCTTCCTTGTTCATTAAGCAAGACTACTTGTGAAAGAGTGAATATTTAAATTAATTTCTGCCAAATCGTGTTTGCTTTGAACTATGCGAAATGTTAGATTCTTGCAGAGATTTTTCTTACAGCCCTATATTTTGCGAAGCTTATTTTGTGCCAATCTTACTTCAGTTTGAGAAAGAGGAGGTTAAAACCTGCCACATTTTTATTTGCCCCTGGACTGTTCCATGAACACATGAGACACATTATAGAGGAGAATTTATTTACTGCTAAGTACAGACCCAACCTTTTTATACACTGATTTTTATGGACAAATTTGACTCAACATGAATGGCTATGGTTAGCCATGTTGATTTCCTTAAAAAAAAATCCCTTTGAAAGAGGAATGCTGGAATGGGACCCGCTCCTAGTTGCCTGTACCAAGGTGTTGCAAAATGAAGGGGTAGATGATGAGGCAAAAATGTATTTGATAGTCCTGATGGTCTGACAAGTTTTTTCACAGGGGCGGGGAGGAGGGGGAAAGAGAGGATATTTCCACAAACACTGCAGAGGGAAAGAAGATGCTCATGTTGCAGGTTTCTCTGGTGCTCTGAGGAAGTGAGGTCAGTCCAGAAGTTCTTGGTTGTATGTTCTGCCCTGTGGTTGCTGGAGACATGCTTTTAAAGTGCCTGCAGAGAGAGGGGAGCGAGGCTAGGCAAACTGGAGTGGGGATGAACTGGTGCTTGCGACAGATGGCAGCTGCCAGGAAGGGGTTAATAAATGCCTGTCTACATGTATGTGTGTGAGTGTTTGCCTGGCTTGCAGGCTCTAGGTGATCACTGGCTAGAGGAGGGAGATAGAAGAGTTTGTTTCAGTTTTGTACATATTTCAGTTTTGCAACATACAGTATAGTAAAATATAATTTGTTATATACCGGTAGTTTCCTATCCACATTTTCCACTGGTCAAAATAGACTTGCAAGTTAAATAAGGCTGCAATCCTAACCTCCTATTAGGCCAGCACAACCCTTGGCATAAGTCTTTTTATGATCTGAGGATGTCACAAAAGTGATGTAAAAGTGGGGCACTTCTGCCGGACTCCTGGGAGGTTAGGCCAATGCAGAGGAATACGCCAACCTCCCCACACCACCAGGGAAAGATATGTTGGCTGAGTAAGGCTAGCCTAAATTGGTTGGGAATTGCATCCTAGGGCTACGTTTTCACATTCATCCATTTTTGACTTACATCCCTGCTCTGGTCCCTAACCAGATGGAAGTGCAAGATATTGCTATATTGTAGAGTGAAGGAGGCAAACTTTGGTACTGCACTATGCTAGTAAACAAACTGTAACACTGCAACATAAGAGCAGAGGCTAGGATGAAATAAACAGCAGTTAATGATACATTTGATTTTGATTAGGGGTGTGTGTGTGTGTGTGTGTGTGTGTGTGTGTGCACGCGTTCGCACACATTCAAGAACTTGATAAATGAGATGTAACAGATGGTCTGGTCACAGACTTAGTTTGTTCTGAAACTATTACATCCTTCTTCTATATGACTCCTAAAGTCCATATGTTTTGCCTGCTTCAATGCTACACACTGCATCTGTGAAACATGTTTTCTTAACTTTTTCCAACATTTATTCACAGTTTTCCAGATGCCACAATCGAGATGCTTTTGTTTTTCCCCATCAATTTTGCACATAATTTTTTTTTTAAATCAGTACCAGATATATAAAATAAATTCACTCATATTTATTTACACTTTAATTCCCTGGTCTATTCTGAATCACCCCTTTCACCACTGTACTAATAGCAGACACTGAGTCCGCAATTCTTAGATAGTTCTTAGATGTCACTGCAATTAGCATTGATTTGCAATGACAACTTAGCCCATTGCTTCCCAGGGGAAGACATCATGTGAAACCACTTTGTCTATATTAGGGGACACAACCAGTGGTGGGATTCAAATAAATTAACAACAGGTTCTATGTCCTAATAACCTAAATTAACAACAGGTTCTATGTCCCATTAGTAACCAGAACCAGGCGCTCATTAGCAAAGGGATCAATAGAATCTGTGAGAACCCCCTGAAGCCCATCACTGGACACAACCAATTCCCCCTCCCAAATATTTGGTGCCACTATAGGGGGTGTGCATCAGAGATGCATTGACATGCTTATTTAGACATGTCATTAGGAAAACAAAGGCTTAAAATTACATCAGTATCATGCTCACCATACAGTTGGGACAGCCAGGCATGGAATAATCACAGTAGCTCAACATGCCTCAGCATCCATTACTACTTATTCAGAACCAATATGATACAGTTGGTTTATGTAATAATCTTTGATACAGATTAATTGATTCATAGATGAGCCTTGCTACACCATAGCATCATATTTGCATGTACCTTTCTGTGAAATGGGAGCACTAATGATCAATGGGTGATGCAGTGATACATGAGTAAAATATTGTTTCATTTCATGAATGCCATGTCTGTTTGAGGATTGCAGATGAAAATCAGAATACAAATCAAATTGGCAAATAAAAAAGATTAGCTAGGTGCTCTAGAACTGGATTGCCATTTGGAAATGATGCACTTTACTACTTGAGGAAGTACTTTACAACTTTACACAACTTTACTACTTGTGAAAGTCTTGATATTCATGCCTGCCTGCCTTCCTGCTCTTGTTTGTTTTAAAAAGTGTGCGTGGGAAAGTTGATCGAACAGCTAACTATAGCGATGTTCATTATTTCAGGCACAAAGGCATGCGGTACACTCATTCCTCTTCATGAGTGCATCTGTAGGTGTCGTATACGCGCCCTGTGGTTCCCACAAAGAGATTCTTGTTTGAATTCATATTAAATGCAAAACTAATTAGTCAGCTCAGTGAATTCTCTCTGCAGCATTAAATGTATTTTCATGCAAGTGTTTACAAAATGTTTATCTAGCTCCCATAGAGGTTTGTGACCTGCATGCACAAATATGAATCCTATGCGTCTGATAAAGCAAATCTAATTTGAAAATATCGTCAGTGAACTGCTTTGCTCCATGAAATTGCAGAATGGTGGGACTGTAGGTTAGCTGCTGTATTCCCACATCTTGCAGCACACTGAACACTGAAATTAATCTGTTTGGATGATTTGTTTGAGGAAAGGCAACCTTTTCCATCTGTTTTCTGCCACCTGCACTGGCAATGTTTTTGTGTGGCAGTTCCCTTCTCCGCCCCCCACAAGCATCATGTCATGCATTTTGCTGTCTTACCTTTGAAAGGTAATGGCCCTGATTAGTAAAGAGATTGTGAGATGAACAGATAAAGTTGTAGTATTGTCATAAATTTTGTGAGGAGAGAATGAACAGAGTCTTTCTTGTACAGTAGCAATGATAAGAAGAAATTAAAGAGTTTAATTATGATGAGTAAAAAAGTGGTTGCGCTTGTATTTTATCAAGATACAAGAGAACAAGGGGCTGCTTGGCTGATGCATCTCCAGTCCTCTTTTTCCCATATCCTCAAGAAGCAGGAATGAGAGTTAACTAGCATCCTGGTTCTCCAAGATTAGCTCTTCTGGCTTCCTTCTGACCAGGAAATCGAGCCCAATAGCCCAGGTTCCCAAAGAGGTTCTTAAAATTTGGATGCCTCCATCTTTGAACTCACAAAATCACATGAGATAAGTGGATCTCTTATGATTTCATGAGATCCAAGATGATGGCACCTGGGTAAGCCAGGAATAAGAGGCTGCAGGGCATTGTCCCATAACTTTGGGACCCAGGTAAGTTCTTTTCAATGGTTCCAAACTTTTCTCATAGCAAATGTTGTTTGCCAGAAAGCCAAGTAGAGATTTCCAGGTTTACGCATGTATGGATAATGTTCCTATTGCCATGTCAACTGGGCCCTGCTCACGCAGCTATATGTCAGCATCAACTTATTGGAGGCTATAATTTCCTTTTGTTAGGAGGTAGGCAGCTCTAGGCATCATGTTCCTGGCCAAAAATAAGGGGTTAGGGATGTTCCCGGCCAAGAATAAGGGGTTAAGAAAACATTGAGCTGTCTGCTGGAGACATCATATGAAACATGGGATGGTGATTCCAGAAAGAAACCATATAGTTTACTGTATCTTATTCCCATAGACTAGTATCCTGAACTGGAGAACTTTTAGCTCTTCAGGAACTTGGAATTCCAAAGGCGCACAGTGTAATTGCCTTCCCATCAGTATTGGATCACCTGGTGGGTCTCACAATTGCTGGCACAGTTAAGTTAATAAGGCCCATAGCCTATCCATCTGTGCCCCAACTAAGACCAGCTGGGAGACAGCCACAGATGACTTCTACAACCAGCTCCAAAAGACACTGGACATTATCCTGTGGACCAAACTGTTTGTTCTAGCAGGAGACTTCAGTGTCCACACTGGAGCAGACAGGACTGGGTGGGAAGAAATGCTGAGCAGATTTGGAGAGGGCAGGATCAATGACAATGGACTGCACCTGCTACCCTTTTCTATAACCTGGTTGTAGGCAACATCCTCTTTCAGCAATCCCACAAATACCAGTTTATGTGGTGCAATCCATCTGGTGAAGATTCATCCATCTTAGATTACATTCTGATCAGTTACTGATTTCAGTAGTGCATTACATGCACATTCAAAGATGTGCGTGCAGTGAGGGGGCCTGACTGTGGATCTGGCCACTACCACATCTGTACCAAAGTACAGCTGCAATTGCAACGGGCAAAACGCAAGTCACCACTACCAGCCAAATTGAATTGGGCATGTCTGACAGAACAGCACTCAGACAAGAATTCAAAATAGCCCTATCCAACAGATTTGCAAGACTGGAACTTTTGGACAATGCTGATATAGAAGAAAAGCAGTTATCTAAGTCCATCTTGACATGTGCTGCCCCTCTATGTCCCCCCGTCCATCATTGTACACAGCCATGGATCTCAGATGAGTGCTTGGATCTGGAGGACAAATGGAAACAAGCAAATGTGTTTACTTTGAATAGCACTGATCTCTGAACAAGGAGGTCAGACAGAGGATGAAGGCAGATGAGAAGTCTATTGAAATAGTGTTGCCATCAACTTGGAAGAAACAGTATCTAGGAACGAGTACCAGACTCTGCATCTGACCCTCAGAACAAAGTTGATAAATGACAACATCAAGAAAATGGATGGCACCTTTTTGAGCTCCCCTGGTGAATGCCTGCTGCAGTGGAAAGAATTGTTCCAACAACTATACAACCATGACCCACCCCACAGACCACCAACAGAGCCACCAGCCATTGACCTGCTGGAGAATCTACTACTTGATAGTGAGCCAACTATCAATGAAGTGAGATGATGAGAATTGAACCCCCAGTTCAAAAGGGACTGGGATGGCACCCCTGGGATGGCAAGGTGGAAAGGCACCCCTAATGGACCAAGTCACTGCTGAAATGATCAAAACCAGAGGAGATATCCTTCTGCAGAGGTTCTGGGTCCTCCTGACATGTATTTGGTACTCATAACATGTCCTAACAGCATGAAAGAAAGTCATCATTCTGCCAATTCTAAAGAATGGCAAGAGCCGAGAATGCAAGAACTACCACAGCATCAGCCTTCTCTCAATTATTGGCAACGTATTACCAAGATGGTGTATCCCAAAACTTGTATGGACATGACATTGGAGCCATACTCATTGTGGCAATCTTACTTATACGTGGTCATCTAGATTATGCTCTTTTTCAATTATTAGAATACATTATTTTCTTAAGGTGCAAGTGAGAATAACAGTTCCTTGGTGCACATATAGCTAATTAACATTCTGCTTAAAATATTTGATATGTACCTGTTAGGTTAACAAGATGTTATGAATTATCCAACTTCCAAACACATGCAATCATTATACCCTATAATCACAAATTATTATTTCCAGTAGTGAGAAAGCTTGTCTGTCTTCTTAGAAATGTTTCATGGCCATGCATATTGATAGTACTTCACATTTGCACCTTAACACATTGATTTTCACATTGACTCATATTTCTCAACACTCATACTTCTCAATAGTGTCAAAGAGTCATTTGGAACTTCAATCTTCCCTTCTGCTTGCAAAACAAATGCATTCAGGAAGAAAAGAGGGCATTAGATCTGGTTAAGGGAATAGAATAATCTATAGTACAGACTCAAACAGGTAAGTTACTCATCAAGCAGCAGCCCAGTAGGGGTGGCCAGTAGTTCATAGCAATCAATGAGAGTTCCACTGTGAATAAGAGGTTAACATTAAAGAAAATCTGGTCATCCAATTACAAAGCAATTGGTTATTTGTGTCTCCTGAACTCTGACCATACCTGTGCAGAATTCCAGTGTACATTTTGAGCCAGAAAACAAATGTGGAAATGGCACTTGGTTTGTAATGTGTCCAAGTGTTACAAGCTGAACAAATGGTATCCTGTGAACCAAGTAATCTTCAGTAACATCTTTAAGCCATCCTTAAAGTATTTCTCTCCATGTTTCTTTTAGCTCTTTAAAAAAATCTGCATTGCATTGTACATTGCATGTGGTCAAGATATAGGGAATATTTTGGTGTTGAATGTCAAGGAAAGCACTTCTCTAATTTCAGTTATGTAAAATATGGCCAATTTTACTCTATTTGTAGCTAAGATTCTGAAAATCTTTGAGCTCAAGTTATTGCAGTCATGTTATTTTGGGTCACGTCAAATGTTTTTGCCAGCTTCCTCTGATGGTGTGAATTTGAAAAGTTATGCAAGAGGAAAGTATCATGTGTTCCAAGATGGAGAGATTGTAGAATGGGAGGAGAAAGATGGGGATGGGACTGACAAAGTGCTGCTCTGCTAAATATTATCCTCTTTGATGGGCTGGAAAGCCCAACACAAATGTTTTCATAAATGCATCAGCAAACAGTCAGCATAGACCTGAGTAGACCCATTGCGGGAGTAAGGGGAGTGACCTATGGCAATTTCTGGGTGTCCATGGAATATAGCAGTCATCGTTTTGGCATCTCTGGGCACCAGAAAGTATAAGATTGGGCTTTAAGACCCCTACACATGGGCCACTTGGTTATGTGAACATAGATTGAAACAGCCTGCACTTATCCAAAACTTGTATATTTATAACTTGAGGAGCCAGTATAATCAGAAAGAGTTAAGGAGGGTAATCCTAACCAACAGGGACGCCATCAGGGTTTGCGTCACCTGGTTCGGAGGCCAGTGCATCAGCTCCTATCTTGCGCATATGCTATGGTTGTGCATGTATACTGTGTCTCTGAAGTCTCCAGCCCTGTGTTATTCAGGGCTGGGGCTTCAAAGGTGCGATGCACATACGTGAACATTGCACATACATGTTAGGCTTCTCCTCAGTTGAGTAGGTACTCTACTCTATACTCTAGCAAGTATGCTCAGTTTTAGGCTGGAGAAGCTGGAGGATGAATCCCTATAGTGGGGTTACACACTGGAGAATTTTGTCAAACGCCTCTGACTCATCACCTCTTTCCGGCACATCAGCTGGTGCAGACCACACCAACCGCATCCCCTAGTGATACTCCTCCTACTCAACTGAGGCAAGCACAATTCAGCTGTCTCTTTGTTCCTGTGGTGGGTAGTTCAGCACATTCCTGTGCACTGGCCTAAACCCTCCCTCCCCAGGGGTGGCACAGAAATGCCTGATTTAACATCCCCAGCCAGCATGTTCCAGAACTTGTGCCAGTCTAAACCCAAAGGATTGCAGCCATAGTTTCCTGCAGTGCTGAGCAGTGTATGATTTGCATCTTGATATTAACTGCAAATTCCATATCTTGTCAGGGAAGATAGAATTATAACTTTGACTGACTTATTCCTCTGGTGGTGCAAGTGGTTAAGACACTGTGCCTGTTAACCAGCAAGCCAGGGTTTGAGACCTGGGTCCCCACAAGACCAGGATTTCCTGCTACAGGCAGGGGGTTGGACTTGATGATCCACTGGGTCCCTTCCAACTCTTATGATTCTATTCTATGTTCTACATCTGATTTTAGGAGGCAAAGGAAATTATCAATTACATACTCCTTTAAACATGCAACGTTCTGTTTCCAGTAAGCCTTCCTACCACCAATTATAGTCCCCTTCTCAATGGTAAGTTTGTTTTCCTCCTTTGAAAATAGGTGGAGTAGCAGACATGGGAGGAGCAAACTTCATTTTAAGCCAAGCAAAGCAAAATTTTGAGGGGTATGAACATGATTGGACAAGACTTTGGATTTTAACCTCCCCAAATGTGCATTTGCTCCCATCTACTGTGGATTTT
Source organism: Cryptoblepharus egeriae (assembly GCA_030015325.1). Classification (NCBI taxonomy): domain Eukaryota; kingdom Metazoa; phylum Chordata; class Lepidosauria; order Squamata; family Scincidae; genus Cryptoblepharus; species Cryptoblepharus egeriae. Next base: position 31,455,676 of record JAREYC010000007.1, read on the forward strand.
ACACATCTATCTATCTATCTATCTATCTATCTATCTATCTATCTATCTATCTATCATTTATTTAATCAATTTATATCCCGCCTTTCCTCCCCTGCAAGGGGGATCCCAAGGCGGCTGGCATCAGGAAATAAAACTTCATTAAAATAGCTCATAAATAAAGATTAAAACACCATTAAAATATAATTAAAATACAATTAAATTGAATAAAAACATACAGATTAAAAATATTTGTTAAAAACAGTAAAACAATAAATCTATCTATCCATAGTATTTATATACCACTTTTCAACTAAGAAGTTCACAAGCAGTTTACAAAGAAAATGGAAAAATAATAATAGCTAATTAAAAGCTAATCGGTCTTGACTTGAAGACTTGGCAACATCACTCCAAATGTTTCTGTCAATTATGAGGAACCTGAATTTCTGTTCATCTCTACCTGGAAATTTGGTAGCCCCACCTAGTGGTGAAGACTGACTTAATTTGTGTGATGGAAGCACCATTAACTGGAAAACCGAACACCAGCAAGCCAGTATTTTATATGCGTAATGTGGTGGCAAAGAAGATTAATTAGTTAATAAAAATGTAAATTGCTAGATAAATGTTATTAATATTACCCCTTGGTAGTAATAAAGAACACTCAAGTAGAAGATCAAAAAAGAAAAAAAATCTTGTCAGATGATATATACACTGAGGCACACGGAAAGCTGTTACCTTCTCACTGAGGTGGTACATATTTATCTATTTGCATTTACATGCTTTCTAACTGCTAAGTTGGCAGGAGTTGGGCATATTTTGGGAGTTCACTCCGTCTTGTAGGAGCTGGCTTAAGGCTTTACCACAGAGCCACTACAGCCCTGAAATATATTACAGGGAACTAGAATTGATCTCTGGCTGTTTGGCTCAATTACAGCTTACCTCGCATAGTTGGAAAGATAATTCTTGTGAACTGGATTGCACAGCGTTGCTGTGAAGTTGCTGTGGCCACAGCAAAATGTGTGGTTTACAGTTCATTCCTATCCTTCCCCATCCCCTGTCAATGCACAGTGCATCAAAAAGGCTTGAACTGAATCCTGTGGAGGGCAGATTGGGATCCTTGGTGGAGATAAGGAAAAATATTTTTCCCCTTGGCTAGTTTCACCTATGCCAATTCCACCTGACACCCCGTCATCAGAAGGCAGTGCTCCACCCACCAACATATGGTGGGCCTTTTCCGCCACCAGTTCTCTGACAGTGCACAGATTTGCTACCAGAGAGGCTTTTGTGACTGCTGTAGGGCTGTAGTTGCTGGTGGGATTCTATTTCTGCCAGCTGATAAGCCCTATAGGATTGGACTGTACGCCAACATAAAAATAACATAAGAAGAGCCCTGCTGGCTTACATTATAGGCCTAACAAGTACAATATCTTTTTTCCCACATCGACCAACCTTATGTCTGTCAAAAAAGCTGAAAGGAGGACATGAAAGCACCTCTCTCTCCCATTGTTCTTCGTCTACAGCTAGCACTCAGAGACATACTGCCTCTGTCTGTAGTATCTGACTAGTAGCAGCATCTGACTAGTAGTCCACAGCTAGACATCCTCCATGAATTCGATGTATCTCTTTGAAAACTATCTACTGAAGAAAAAGTCAACAACCGTGAACACACACTGTGGGGAGGGAACTGTGGTTATGATCATATCTATTGGTGAAGATGAGGAAATGGAGAACACCTGTGGTTTCCTGGAAATAATGTGCATGGACATGACAGTCATACCATTGATACAGCTGCCCCCTGCAGCTCTATTTTGTTACAGCTTGTAATCCCAACTTGAATCATGTGGGAGCAGTCATTCTACACCAGGAGAGACAAATCAGTTCCCACTGCCTTCAATGGCTTCTCCTTTAACACTGTTTTATGCAGCACTTGGCTTTAGAGGACTAGGTTCCTTGCATCTATGGAGGTGTTGCAGTGAATAGCTTTCAAAAATCTTTTGCCATCCCATCTGGGGTTTCAAAAGAAGCTGAGAAATCCATTGTACGTACTCATGTCTTTGAGAGGAAGAAGAGGATCCCAATCTCAAGTGTAAGAGCATCCCAATTACAAGAAGTGTGATCTTCCCAATGATACAAATTTTTGGTTTAGCTCTCTCTGTCTCTCTCTCTCTGTCTCTCTCTCTCTCTCTGGAATTTCTGGAAGGGAAGTGCCACACCAGGGGCTGTCAAATAGAGAGTCCACTCTCACTATGTGTCTGTGTTAAGGTAGCCATATGTCCCAAAAAAGGCACAATCCTAATTTTGGTTTATTGTGTTCACATACTGGCAAATGGGACAGAGGGTCCTGTCCTGATTTTGTGGAAGAGAATTATAGCAACCTTAGTCTGTGTTCATGTATGCATGTTCAAGTATTTTGTGTGTGTGTGCACATGCATACACAACTACATTATGAAAAAATTATGTTCACAACCACATAAATCCATTTAAATAAAGGAGGATATATAGTCTGCGGACCCTCTCTTAACAGATTAATGCACATACGTAACGGCTTATAACTGTAACCCTGTTTTCCATATAGCAGATAATTATTGGTATGCCTTTTCTCCCTCAGGTGTAATGACTGATAATTCTTTCCCCCTTGTTTGCCAACTGTTAAACTAGACTTCTAATGAACCACTAAGAGTATTCACGGGTATTTAGCCAAGTGTTTAACCTCTTTTAAGTGAGCCTGTGCAAACAGATACATGGTAAATATTTAAAATCCCATGAATAAGCTTCAGTCTAATCCCTGTCAACAGACTTTGGATGTGAAGATGGAGGCTTTATATACACTGCCAGTTCCTGAGCAGTGCCCCTCTGATCCTCACTGAACTGATATGTCTAATCACTAATGATAAAGCAAAATTAAAAGGTAGTCATAACTCCTTTAAATCAGCAGTGGTTCATGTGAGGTTCAGGAATGGTGATTTAAATAACAAAGGCTGCAATCCTAACCACACTTTCCTGGGAGTAAATATTATTGAACAGAGCAGGACTTACTTCTGAGTAGATAGGCTTAACATTGCACTGAAAGTCCATTATTTCATTTGCAAAAGGGAATGAGATTCAGAACATCTTCCATGCAATGCCTTTTCACGTTTATTGGAAGGCAGAATCGTGCACATACAAACATAAGACAGAAAAGAGCATAATTCTGTAAATTGTTCTTCAACATGTACTGTAGGTCCTGACCCCAGTATGGTCATGAATCCTAATTTAAGGGAGTTAGAGTAACCTTTCAAAGCCTGTGCAAGAGAAGGCTTGTATCCAATCCAAAAACCTTATCAAACCTGAATGCTTGATATCTTGCTCAGCTTTTTACACAGCTCCTAAACCCAGCCCTGCTAAGGCTGCTGTCTAACAGGGTTGTTATAAAGACACAAATAGGGGGAAATGAGGAGAGAAGGGGTGGGTGAGAAAGGATTAGGTGGGTGTGTGAATCAGGTTTCAGGAAAGGGCTGGATTGGGGCCAGATTGGTTGAGCATCCCAAGTCTCTGATTGATTTGATTGATTAATTGGGCTTCTAAAATGGAAAAGACTGAAGACCACTACTGTAAATATTGATGATTTAGCAACTAGGATGTTTCTTGTTTTTTGCTTCTTGAAGGATTGTATGTCCCACTTTGGAGTGTGGATCACACAACTAGCATTAACACTGGATATCACCTTGGAAAGGTGGCTTCATATCATGCTACTGCCAAAGAGGTGCTGTTAACTTGAATATGTCAAGTCATCTAGGAATTGATTTTGTGGTGGTGGTGTTGCTGTTAACTTATTATGAGCACAATCCTAACTATGTCAACTCAAAAGTAAGCCCTATTGTGTTCAATAGGTTTTACTCCCAGGAAAGTGTCTTTTGTGATTTCCATTTTCTAGCAATGCTTGTTTTAAGGGGATAATTATTTATTATTTATTTATAATTTGATTTGTATTTCACCTTTCTCCCCAAAGTGCACCCAAGGTGCACAATCAATAAAACAATAACAATAAAATACAATTAAAACAGTAAAATATAATTAAACACATTATTAAAAAAACAACTAAACAGCAGTAAAACCAGATCAGGGAGGGAAGAGGACAGATTAAAAATATTATGTGGCCTCAAACAATTTTTTTAAATAAAAAGTTCTTTAGGGCCCATCAGAAGGTTAAAAGAGAGGAGGCTGATCTTAATTCAAAGGGGAGGGAGTTCCATAATGCAGGTGCCACCACTGAGAAGGCCCACCAAGAAGGATAAGCATGTTCCTACTTCATTGCTAGGAACTTAGGTGATATTAAGCTTTTTCACAGGGCAAGCTTTTAAATCAGTGGTTCTCAAAGTGAGGGTTGGGACCCCCTTGGAACTATAATGGAACTATTTAACCACCCTTGGGGTGGTTGCTGCTTCATTTCAGGAGTATCACAAAAAGCTGGACATCTTGGACTCTGGTACTGGGCGCCACCATCTTGAATGGCGGCATTCAAACTTCTTTCATGAGAATAAATCTCACTGAACACAACTTACTTCTTACACAGAGAAGTGCTGGCACCACAGTTATGTCACTTCCTGTTTGACGTAATTTCCAGCCATGACAGCATTTGGGGAGGGGGCTCCGGACAAACTGACATTCTCAGAAGGTGGTCCCGGGGAGAAATGCCTCAGGACACTGCTTTAAATAACTTCTGTTTGTCAACTTACTGTAAGGCATGTGGTAAGGTGCAGCTGAGCAAGCACATGTCTATTTTACCAGCCCAATGTTGTTGTAAAAGTGCTGTAAAACACTTTCATGCTACTGCAACTGCAGGGAGGTAATTGCAAGGCCTCCCCATGTTGGATCTAGCCCCAGCAAGGTAAGTTTGTGCCAGTCTTTCCAAGCCAGTGTGGAGTCTGTAGTGGTGCCATGGCAAGGAGGATGGTGGAGGGAAGCATTTCAGGGCAAGGAAAGGGCAGGTGGCTGGTAAGTCAGTGGGCAGGCGAGGAGCAGTAGGTGAGGCCAAGAGCCAGCATTTGTGCCAAATCCTAAACATCTTTCCATGCATCCTGGCGCCATCCTGGTCTACTTAGATTTGCCCTGCCGATTGAAGTGGTGCAGTTCCACACTGGCCTGCCTGTTCCAGCATATGTTAGGGTTTTACCCTTAAAAAACTACTTTGACCCAGGTAGACAAATTGTGCCTGTGGGTACTCAGTGCATCTGACAATAAATCTTTGTCATTTCAGCTCCCCTGGTTTGCCTCTTCTCACTACGTGACTGTTGAAGTGAAGATGTGCATTTCTGTCTTTTTTTCCTTCTGAAAGAGGTTTCTGAGGGGAAATGAAAAAATCAGGAGTTCATGTGTGGCAAGCATGACCGTGAAGTGAGATAATGGTTGTGAGCAGCATCTGCCATATTTATGGGTGGTTAACATGTGTTGGTGTTTAGAATGCACATCTGAACTAATTTTACCTACAAGGAAAAAAAGGCAAATGGCTGCAAAAAGGCGTTATTCCAAACCAACTCATTTTGTGATCCATTCTAATCCTTTTTGGGTCACTTGGAAAACACCTCTTCTTTGACCCATGAGTGTCTGGCTTTTCCTTGGCTAACAAAGCATTCAACTGCCAGCAAGAGTACTAATAGTTTTCCTTTTGGGGTTTCATTTCAGTGCTTTGCCTGTCAGAATCCTTTCTTCTTCACTGGTGATGTGTCCCAGCCATGTCAAATTTTGTTACCTTTTCATGTGTTAGACCATGCACACTCTCCCCATCTTCTTCACCCAGAGATAACCAAAGTTATACTTTATCTGTCCTATCTGCCAAACCATTTTATTGTTTCATCTGTCAACGATGCAATATTTCTCCCCCAATTTATGAATTGCTTCTTCTGTTGCACTGTTTCACTGTGGATAATAAAGATTTGATTTTAATTGTGCTGCTTTGCTTCTTTATAACCACTTAGACTTCTGGCCCAATTGTATATCAGGACAATAATAGAAGATGTCATAATTCACTATCTTAAGTCCTCTTACAGCATTATAAATCATACCATCTTTGTGAGTGTCAAAGATACTGGTGCTAATGGGCAAAGGCTCTGTGTGCCTGTTAGCCCACATTGGGATAGGCAAGGTCCTGGTTGGGGAAATGGATCATGGACAATTTGGGAGAGTTTTAGGGTGGACTGAGTAGTTTCAGAGCAGGAGAGGGTGGATTTTGGTGGCAGCACTGCATGCTGGGATCCCATCCTTATTTTTGTAGCCTAACATGCACTTTGTCTCTCCTCAGAAATCCTAGTTTCCCATGGTCTGGTTTAAATAAGGTTCTGTTTTGTAATCTATAGTTGATTTCTTTGCTTGGAGAGACATTGGATGATAATGCTAAAACTGCCTTTCACCAAATATGTATAGGGAAGTCAAGGAGTTTCAGAATAGCAATCAGAATTTCTCTTCTGTAACTAAAGCTCTTGATATAATTTTTAAGCTTTGTTGATGAACCTGATATAATACATTTAATATCCTTACAACACCATCCTGGTGCTGGTATTCATTTTAAAATCTAGTTCCAATAAACTTTTGTAGCTTAAAAAAATTGTACAATTGTGTTTCTCTCTCTCTCTCTCTCTCTCTCTCTCTCTTTCTCTCTCTCTCTGTTTGTGTGTGTGTGTGTGTTTCCACCCACTCTATGCAAACAATTTATCAGAGACTAACCACTTGTTAGTCTTGTTGTTTTCCAAATAAAATACTGATTTATTGCTGTCCAAGTGGTTTAGAATTAATAGTCTTGGTATTCAGAATACAACTTAAGTTTACTCAGAATTCCTATTATGCATCTTACTAAAGTGTGAGGAGAGGGAAGTTAGGACAGTTTGTTCCAAAGGATTGCCCATAAACTCCACCACTCCTGGAGGGATTAGGCCAGTGGCAGACTTACGCTGACAACCGCATGCCACCAAGGGAATAGGGAGATGGGTGAATTGTACTGGCTTAAATTGGCTCTAACCAATTGGTGTGGCTTTTAGACTCTTAATTAGGCTCTTAAATTGGTGTGGCTCTAACCTCAGAGCCATAACTGATGGAGGTGGGAGCCAAGGCTTGAATACAAGACTGATTATCTGAGCAGCAACTACTCCAGAATATCATTTCTTAGAAGTCTGGAATGAATCTTAGTATAGATAGGAGCCCGCCATGAGCTAACTGGGAGCCATCTAAGCATGACTCATTATATCTTCAAAACCTTTATCTTAAAAACTTATATCTTAAAACTTATAACTTAAAAACTTAAAAACAATGAATAGATTAATCTGCCTAGTATACAACCATGGCTCTCCAAAAGGAACTCCCAATTTAAAATTGGAGATGAGGGAGTGAGTAGAGAAATTAGACTAACATAGAAGTGAGAGAAATGGGGTGGGTGGGAAAATATGTGGTTATTGCACTACAACTAATGAGGCATAGTTTCAAGCCAACAGTGGGGCCTACAATGCCCTACTTTGCTGCTGCCAGTTGGAAATGGCTGCAAGAGAACGCAGCTCCTGGACGAGAGGAGCCAGATGGCTGTTCTTATTGTATATTACACCAGAGTGCTAAAATCAGTAACCATCATGAATTGTTTCTGAGACTGAAATTGTAATTCCTGGTTAGGCCAGCATAAGCCCCAGCATAAGCTCGTGCTGACCTGGGGTGTCACAAAAGTGCTGTAAAGCACTTCTACATCACTCATGGGGGATTAGGCCAGTGCACAGACATATGCCAGCCTTTCCACGCCACCACTGAACAGGAACCAAGTGTGTTATGCTGGCCTAAACTGGTTAGGAATGCACTCTCAAGCACTCTTATCACTCTTCTGAATCTGAAAGCAATCTAGTTGTTATTAGCAACTCATCTCTAATCCAATGGATTCTGTACGATTTCCTTCTGGCATAGCCATTCCATGTTCAAAGAAGTATCTACTTGACCTAGGCTACTGTTTGATGGAATAGGAAATTTAATGTCTCACCGAGGCTGATTTTATTTCTGTCTTAATGAAAATCTAAGTGTCATACTGAGTCTAGTTAGGTTTAACTGTGTTTGACAGTCACTAAGCTCACCAATGAATCAAGGTTGACATTTGAGAACAAAAACTGTAGCGCACTGGACCAAGCCAATAAATGGCTGCAGCTGGGACACATCTTGTGGTTGTGGTGACAGAGACATCAGTGTGGTTCTTGTGGCAAATAACTTCAGCTAGATCTAGTTTTTTTGTCTTAAATTGTGTACAGGTGATATGGCATAAACCATTTGAAAAAGAATCCTCCTTTTGTCAAAGGGAGATTGCATATCACCTGTACACAATTGTTTCATAGAACAGTTGATAAGATTTAAGGCTTCTTGGAGATTAACCTGGCCAAGAATTCTCCCAAGGCCCTGGGCAGGCAGTATTATTTACATGCCATTTATCTGCGTGTGTATCATCTGTTCAGATAAGCATCTGAAACTCTGCATGGAATGATACAAAGACATGCTATCCATGATGATTGGTTTTATTTAGTAAGGGATAGGCTAATGCTGGGGCTGAAAGATTTGCTAAATTCAGAATGGAAATGGAAAAAGAACCATGCATAACAAGTCAAAATTTCTATATTGGAGAGGCCAAATCTGGAAATGTACTGTATGCTGTATACTACACTATAATATTTATTTTATTTTATTTTATTTATATCCCGCCTTTCCTCTCCTATAATAGGGAGCCCAAGGTGGCTAACAACAGGATAGAACACCATTATAAATATACTGTAGAGCAAGTTATGCAGGTGAACACCTAGCAGCTTGGTCTTACCTGGGAGATAGATATGAGGACTACCCCCTTTGGGTTGCAAACCATGCCAGGATCACTTCCCCAGTGACAGCCCAGGGATTAACTGGTGGACCCAAGGTGGGAACAGCATAAGTCAAGAGAAGGACCCCACTTCCTGTGGTTCCCAGACACGGGTGAGCGTCACTGTGCAACCTGGCGTGGGTTGCTGGTGGGCTGGCAAGCGCACCCTCAGAAGCCTGGAATGCAGAATCTTCAAATGCATAAGCCTGGGCAGGAACTGCGATAGAAATGCAGTAGCTCACTGTGGCCTGACCTAAATTCTTTCACCCCATCTTTCTGGCTACAGCCTTGGCACCCACTAAGAACCAGTTTTGACAAATGCAAACCGGAAGGGGGTGAAAAGGGTTGCAACATATTTTTGTCCATATACTTAACACTGAAGACAAGAGTGAACAGTGCCCAGTCCCAATCCCTGGACTAAGAAGCATGAAATTTGGGGAGCATCATAAGGACCCACCAAGAACTAATTTGGTTCCTGGTGATGACCAGTGCCTGATGGTGCCTGCTGTCTGGTGTTGCCCACTGGTGCCTAGTGGTATTGGGTGTCTGGTGCCTGGCAGAGATGCCTGGTGCCTGCTGGTGCCCTCTGCCCCGAGCCTGCTGCTCACTGGTACCCAGTGGTGCCCATTGCCTAGAAGAGGGAATTGAGGCAGATTAACCTCAACATAGAAGGGTTTAAAAGCAGCACCTGCCTCAATTTCCTCTTCCATGTAATGTTAAAGGTACAGGCTCTCTGTCATCCATTCTGTATGGTCACCCTGAGTTCTATGAAAGATATTGAGAAGACGTTAAATGACGATGGCTTCATGCAGGATGATAGAGATGTCAGGGTGGAGGTTTAGGAGTCTGAAACAAGGCAAGGCAATAGGAAACATTTTGCAGGGCCCCAGCTTCACAGATAAGTTCTGTTAAATCTTAGAGATATAAATATAATTACAGTGATGCCTCACGTAACAAAAGCCTCATGTAAAGTATTTTCCATGTAACAAACAAAAATTTCACTAGGATTCTGCTTCATGTAACAAAGTGTAAAGAACACATTCGTTGGCAGTTGAGGCAGACACACTGGCCAGCAGCCCTTTGAAAAAGAGTCAGGGCTGTGTAGCACGCCTGTCTATAGCGAAAGTGTCCAACACTTCCATGCTTTTCCTCCTGTGGCCGGAGGGAGAGAAGAGCAGTGGAGAAGAGGGAAGCAGCTCAGGGCTAGCCAGAAGGGAGCAGGGGAGAGAGAGGCTCAGGATGAAGAGAAGGAGAAAACTGGGAGCTTTGAAAGTGCTTTTGATTGCAGAAGAAAGTGATTGCAGCCTCCTAACCATGACTACCCAGAAGTAAGCCCCATTGTGTTCAAATAGAGCTTACTCCCAGGAAAGTGTCTTTAGGATTGCAGCCTAAGTAGACTTCATAGGATCATGCATGTTGAATGCATGTTTTGAATTCAATTCCAGTGTTTTGTCATCATTTTTACATACAGAATATTTTTATATGAATATTTTGGGGTTGTGGAACCAATTATCTGAGCTGGCTCTGTAATGCCAGCTGGATCCGATCGTATTGGCTCTGCCTTTCCATTGAACTATTTCAGTGGGTAGAGAGGGGGGATTTGCTGCTTGAGTAACAGCCTATCCTCCATAACAACCTAGCCCAGGCTTTCGTGCTTCGCATGCAGTGTGTGCAGCGCTGAGCACGATACCATAGTCTTTCAAGACTGACGGAGGCCTGCTTTTATCTGTGTTTCCATTATTTCCTATGGGTAAATCCGCTTCACGTAAAGAATGTTTCATGTAACAAACATGACTCTGGAATGAATTAAATTTGATACGTGAGGCGCCACTGTAATTATATTTATGTGTTTATAGCAGGATTCAGAAGAAAATTATAGTTGTTGTTGTATTGTATCAAAGCTGCTATATGGTGTTAGGTATCCTTTGCAGTGTGTTCCGTGTATTACCATAGTGTGGGCTTTCTTAGGCACAAGGCTGAATTTGAAGCAATATAGCTGTTTGTCTTAAATTTCCTTGGTCTAGTGATGTGGACCTTTTCCACCCACAGAATTCTTTTAGATGTTTTGTGGAGCAAGATACAGTAATTTGTCAACTAACTAACTAACATATGAAGGATCTCTGTGGTCTTATTCCTGACCATTTCAGTTCAGGAAAACAGGAAGGTGTTTTATTAATATGCATGCTTATGGCAAAAAAACCAAAACAAACCAAAACAAAAAACAAAACAAAAAAGAGGCCTCTTCTTCAGCATTTGTAATGTGTTGAAAGTGTCTGCTTGTTGTGGATTGGATGAAACTCCAATCCATGATGGATGCGACATGGGGAAAATTGGCCATAGTGATTGTAATCCTTCTAATTCAATATTATATGTATGCTTATGAATATTAAGAAAATAAACCTTTCCAGATTATTTCAGATAGGCAGAAGAACCAATGGCCAGATTTAATATAGAGAACTTTAGTGAGAATTCCAATATGTCATGCTTACCTTTTAGAGTCAGTGAAGTGATGGTCATCCTTCTAATTCATTATTATCTGTCTTATACTGATCTGCACATGAGCATAGATTTTGCAACTTAAATAGGAAAAAGCCTGGGCACTTTTAAATATATTGTTTTCTATATGGAACACTTTTCAGACAGGATCTCCTGCTGAGAGAAATCATTGTATCTGAAAAAGCAGTAGAAACCTGTCAATAATACCCATACGTCCTATAGGATGATTTCATTCCTTTCATGGTATGTTATGCTTCATCAGTGCACTTAATCCTAGCTTCAGTTCACGTTCCTGCTCCAAAACAGCTCACTGAGCAGTAATTTATCTCTTGGCTGGGCATAACAACCACAACTACAGGTTATTTTGGGAGCAGGGATTTGCATTGCATAAACTGTATTTTGGAAATGATTTTCAAATGAGATTAATTTGTGATAGGGAAGGTATTCCTCTATTTTTAGAAGCAGCTTCTAAGCCACTTGAGGCCGGCTCTTGAGTGCCTTCTTGGGTATCGGGCAGAATCTTCATTTGAGGATTAGAGCAGGGATGCCACAGGAGGGAGGAAAAGATGTTTCCCCTTATTTGTTTTAATACCTATTTAAAATTGGCAATGGAAAGATAATAACAGATTGCGCGCTAGCCAAATATTTCGGTTGTGCTCCAGATGACTTGTATTTCTCTTCAATTACGCTGACTGCTTTAGCATAGGAAGAGATTACTATTCCTGCATGCTGAAAAGATATTAACAATTAAAATAGTGGAGAAGGAGGGGAGCTGGATCATGTACTGCAGGATTATTGCCATCTTCTGTACAAAGTGATGGGGATTCTCTCTGTATCATTTTAATGTTTATCATTAAGCAACACTGGTTACATGCTGAACAGCTACAGTACTGGAAAATGAAAATGGGTGGATAGGAGTATTTGCATATTAGCCATGAAACCCAAACAGATGTTTCAGAATTATGACGACTATGCTCATAAAGGAACTTGAATACCTGCAATAGGTTGGTGGAAGCCTTTGACAAAGTCTGGCACTAGAACCACATTGTGCCCCTAGCACATCCTCAGATGGCATATTAGGTGAAACTGCTGCCACTGATACTGATAGCCAGGGAGGTTGGGGTCTTATTCTGCCCATCTGCTTTGATACTTCAATGTCCCAACTCTGTCCCAAGAAGCCAGTTTGGTTTAGCAGGAGGGTAGGGCTGTGGCATAGCATGAGTTGCCATTGCTTAGGATAAGGCAAGTACTGTGTCCTCTAACCAGTGGACCATTGTAATTAAAGTAAAATGAATTTAAAATGCACATTTTAACCAAAGATGTATTTTAGCTCAGATTTGTTTTGCTCAGGAGACAGACTGCAAGGATCTTTAGAAAGTGGGGGATGGGAAAGTGATGGGGAATAGGAAGGAAGATGTTAAATGCAATGATGATTTAGGATGGGGAGAAAGGAATGAGTTCTGCATGCCAAAAAGAAAGGGTGAAGTATTAGGGGGGAAATACTAGTTTGATATATGTGTTGAATTAATAAATTCAACTGTTCCAAAATTTGATGCTGTAGTTATTCAGAAATTGCATTAACTTCGGCATCTCAGGGTATCTGTTATTATAGTTTGTCCTCCGGCAATGTCCTGAGACTACTTACTTTGGGAAGATATCACTATCTGCAGGCAAATCTTCCATATTTCCTCACATCATGTTCTATGACAAGTATCTTGTTAGCAAATCTCTTTATGGTTAGTGTATGTTGAATAATGCAGCCTGAGAAATGAAGTTGAGCCTCAAAGCACCAGCTTCTCAGTTTATGTTCATTAGTGAGGCTCATAGCATGGACTTCACTGGGATCACACTATTTTAAACCTGCTGAGACTCAACCACCAGGAGATTATTAGCAGTCACAGTTTCCAGCAAGTGTGCTGCTTCAGAGACACAAAATATATACTTACTGCTTCCTATTTTCAGTTTTCCTCCAGAAAGAAATACCCAATCACTGGGGTGCAGGGAAGATTGGCTAACACAGTGGCTCTGAAGGAGAAAATTTGTTCTCAATTTGACATATAATTCAATCATTTTGGAAAAACTCCAGGACAAATATTTTTTGCCTCCAAATGATTTATTAGCAGTTTTAATGTGGCATAATTGAGTCTGAAAGGCTGCACAAGAGAGACAGTTCTTGTGAGATTCCAATTTGTGGAATCAAGACCCTTTAATTTGCATTGGAGTTTGGATCAGAGGAACAGTATGGCAAAGAGAAATACTATGAATTACATTCTTCAGACAGTAAAAGGTAGGAAAAAGTAATATTTGACAGCAGGTCAATAATATTTCAAACGGCAATAGCAAGAAGTAGAAAATGTAACAAGGTCTGCATTTATGATTGTTACGATTGTTTATCCCTAAAAATCCAGAGTAACTACAGGAAGACGTAAGAGGCACTTACTGGTACTCTGGATTCCTCTATGCATTTCCCATAGGTGGCACCATAACTCCGTCAGTATAAAAGGCTAGATTGTTACTCTGGATTGTGGTCTATGTTTGTCAGTATCAAGGCTGGATTTAGGTTTGATGAGGTCCTAAGCTATTGAAGGTAACTGAGTCCTTTATATGTCTAGCTGTCCTTGGTCAACAACAAAGTGTCACTGTATGATGTGTTGAATATATGCTATATGGTAATTTGTATGTAGGTTTTATTTTATTTGTTTTTTATCTTATATTTTGGAAATGTACATACAGTTTTTTTCCTTTAAATTTTTAAGGGGGCCTGTGATGTGGACTGGGATGCGTACCAGAGATTCAATATGGAACCCATGGGAGTGCACATGGGAGAAAGTTTAAAGGTGTGGAATCGTCCAGAATACCCCCCCCCCCCTTGACATTCAGACCTTTCCAGATGCAGTGGAGGTCTGGAAGATGGAAGACATGCTGGAGCTCTGGAAAACTGGAGGCAGGGGTGGCCCAATAAAGAGAGGCATAACTGTGGGGCCATCAACCAGATGGTATGTTCCAGGAGGAGTTTCCTCATTGGTAGGACTTTGGCGGGAAGAGATGGGGGAGGGGTACAAGATATAAGAGACCAGGAAGGCGAGGAGCGGGAGGTATGGTGGAGGGAAGAACTTCTTTGGAAGGAGCCCGGGACATACTTAGCATACCAGGAGAATCCCAGGAACCAAGCATTGGAATCCCCCTTCCTAATTGAAGAAGGGCAAGGGACACCTGAAAAAGGAGAGACAAGGATAAAGACTGTCAAAGGCAATGTTCCATGGTTCACCCCTCCCAAGCGAGAACAAGAGAAAGAGCCCAGGAGACGGGGCGGTCTGGAGCAGAGGCGCAAGTCACCTAAAGGAGAAAGAGAGAGAAAGTGAGCAAATAGACATTTAAGTATGGACACTGTTATGAGAAAAGTTGGGGGAGTTTACCTGTTGGTGTCATAGGGCATCCTACTGTTGTGGGTGAACCTATAAAGAGAAGTTATAGAGTTAAATGTTGGTAACCAAGCTTGAAACAAAGTAAACATGATTTTCTTCTAACTTACTGGTGTGGCTGTCATTGAAGATGTATACCTGGGGAGATGATGATGAAGGGACCCAGATTTCCGTAGTTCTGGATGACCAAGCCACTGTAAGTGGAGGAACTGGCAGAAAGAGTAGACGTACCCGTGACAGGGCCCCAAAAGAGTGGGGCCCTAAGCTATAGCTTGTTTAGCTTGTACATAAATCCGGCACTGGTCAATATGGAAAAAAGCTTACAGAGTGCAAAGAAATTAAAAAATACAATAGTTGACACTAAACAAAATACCATATTTACTCATATCTAGTGCACCATCAAATCTAATGCGCACCCTGATTTTGGAGACATAATTTGGCTGGCACAGGTGAGTGTTATATTTGAGTAAATGCAATATTTTTTATTTATTGCAATTTAAAATAAATATTTCTTTTTTATTTCCTTCCAATCATGTGTAGAAATCATGTACATTATATATTCTCACTGGCACTAAGGCAGTGATTTTCAATCTTTTTCATCTCATGGCACACTAACAAGCACTGAAATTGTCAAGACACACTATCAGCTGTTTTAACCATTGATAAGGCACACCATGCTATTCAAATCCCCCAATTTTCCTATTAGTAAAACGATCCTTCCCAAATTCCCTTGGCTCAATTGAGGACAATCCTGGTTGAAAGTCATTGGTTGAAAGTCACTGTACAAAGCAGTGGCGTAGCTAATGATTATGTAGCCCGGTACAAAGCTCAAAATATCACTCTGGAAGCGATGTCACAAGCGGAAGTGACATCGTCCCCAGGTATTTTTAAAAGAAAATTGGGGAAAAACCTGCCGCTGCCTCCTTAGCAGTTCACCATAATTTGTTTGGCTAGCAGCATTGCTTATGTACCTGTTTGCTATCTGGAGTTGAAGATTTTGTTGCCCCCTTCCCACCCACCCTGCAACAACAAAATCAAATTTAATCAAGTAAAAAAAAAAAGAAAATTGTGTCCCTTATTGGTTAAGGAAACTGTGCTGGGGTAAAGAGGAATGGTTATTCTTTCCCTGCTAAATATAAGAGGAGCATCACTTAGAAGTGCCTGCATGCACAGCATGGGGTAACTGTATTATGATATATGTACTGTATATAATATATGTACTGAGAATTGATTCATATAAACACCTTATTAGTACCATACAGTATAAGAATTACATCTCATTGCCTCTTAGAGCCATCGTAACATGGGAAAGTTTGAGTTGAGAAAATCTACTTTTGTTCTATAGGCTTTTGTGTTTTCTTTTTCTGGTTAATTGGCCATAGTGTGTGATAGAATACAGATATTACAAAGCAGTTTACTTCACTACATTCTGCATAAAATTACCTTTCCAACGATATATAACATGATGGTATTATCATTCATACAGACCCCTTTTCACAATTTTATCCATTAGTGTCAAGCTTAGCTTGTAGCCCCCTTAAAGCTTGTAGCCTGGTGCAAATGCATCCTCTGCAGCCCCCTAGCCACACCCCTCATACAAAAGGCTTACAGTAGTAATTCCCAATTTTTTCTCAGGTTCCCTTGATCTTCTGGACCAAAAGGTTGTGGATTCCCAAAAGGGCTACAATCCTATAAAGTTGTGCCTTGACATCTGTGGGGTTTCATTCCCTGGATGCCAAAATCCAGTCAAATCCATGTATCAAGCCATGCTAAGCTCTCTGAACATGACTGGAAGTGCACTCTGGTTGCGTCCAGTGGACATTCTGAGGATTGGGTGACTCTCAGCAGGCCTACTTGGGAGAGTCATTCCAACCTTCATATAGGCCAAGTGGGCAGCATCTGCAGGGCTCAAAGAATCTTCCAAAGGCAAGTAGAGCACAACTTCTCTCATCTGACGGCATGGGGAGGTGGGTGCAGAGCATCCTTGAATCCACTGAACCACAGAACCAGTGAAAATGTGAATGCGGGTGTGGAAAAAGTGAAAATGTGGATGTGGGATCCATGGATACAAGATCCCCTATACCAGGCTTGTCCAACAAGGGGCCCTGATGGCTGCATCTATGGGCTTTCTAAGCCAAATGCGGCCCTCGAACCTCATGTTGGACAAGCCTGCCCTATACCATATAATCTTTACTCCTGTAATAATAGCATTAACTTGTGAGTAGTTGCTCTTCCAGTCATAAGTATAACATGGATCAAATTTATTTATGTACTTCCCATGCAGAAATAAATGTCATGGAAGGTAAATCTATAGTGATATAATAATTAGGCTATATGGCGCTGTGTGTTTTCTTGTTGCTTTGCTCTGTATGGATACATTTGGTTTTATGTTCAGCTTTGTTTTAAAAATCACATTGTATGTTGATAGGTAAAAAGACAAAATGTGAAAAGTATGCAAACAAAATGGGTTTTTTGACAAAGCTATTAAATGCTAATTTGAAAGAAAAATCACCAAAATGATATACTTTCCGAGCCCACTTGAGAACTATATTTGGAAATGGGTTTGGAAATAAAACTGTTCAGCCTTCCTATCTTCACAAGAACAAGCACCATCTACAGTATCAAATCATATGTATAGTATGTAAGAAGCAAAGGAACAGAATTTCTAAGTAAATTAAAAGAACTTTATGATAAGTTAAAAAGGAAAACATATCTATCTATCTATCTATCTATCTATCTATCTATCTATCTATCTATCTATCTATCTATCTATCTTTCTACACACACACACACACACACACACACACATATATATAGTGAAGGTGAATGTGATCCCAATAGTGATTGGAGCACTAGGGGCTGTGACACCCAAGCTGGAAGAATGGCTCCAACAGATCCCAGGAAGTACATCAGAACACTCGATCCAGAAAAGCGCATTGTTGGGAACAGCTAAGATACTGCACAGAACCCTCAAACTCCCAGGCCTCTGGTAGAGGACCCGAGATTGAGGATAACATACATACACAGACTCACTGACTCACATTAACGCCCAGCCGAAACCGCTGGACTTAGAAGCCTGAAATTTGGGGAAGGTGTTCCTTCAATGAAACATGTTGGGAAATCTGGCCCAGAAATAGAGCTGAAGCAATTGCCAGACCTGCTGATCCTGCCTTCTTGGAGGCAGAATCCATCCATCTCTCTGACTTCACACTGCATTTCATCTATGTGTTTAATCTGCCCTTCCCCTGCCCCTCTTCCAGTTCACAGAGCACCTTTGATGCCAGAAGGCTGGTGGAGGGTTTTCTCCTAATGTAAGGATCCTCCACACTGTTGCAAAATGTATTACAGCATGTTTGTGAAAGTGTACATGCCTGCCCAGTCATTTATCATGTAGCCAGCTTCAGAGCTCAAAATGTTGTCTCAGAAGTGATGTCACAACTGGAAGTGATGTCATCCTTGAGTATTTTTAAAAAGAAAATTAGGGAAAACCCTGTCACCGCCGCCTCCTTAGCAGTTCACCACTCATTTGCTCTGCTAGTGAAGATTTTGTTGGCCCCTTCCCTGCAACAACAAAATCAAATTTAATTAAGTAAAAAAAAAAAAAGAAAATTGTGTCCCTTATTGGTTAGGGAAATTGTGTTGAGGCAAAGAGGAATGGTTATTCTTTCCTTGCTAAGTATAAGAGCAGCACCACTTGGAAGTGCCTGTATACACAATTAGCAGGCGTAAGTGTTTTATGATATATGGATATGAAAGCTGACTCATATTAACAGCTTATTAGCTCCATACAATATCAGAATTACATCTCATTGTCTCTCAGAGCAATCAAAATCATGGAAAAGTTCAAGTTAAAAAAATCCAGTTTTTTCCACAGGCTTTTTTTTCCATTTTCTGGTTAAGTAGCCATAACATTTGATAGAATATAGAATACATTCCAGTGAAGTTTGTTACATTGCCTTCTACATTAAATTACAGTGGCGCCTCACTTAACAAGTTTAATTCGTTCCAGAGGCATGTTTGTTACGTGAAACATTCTTTACGTGAAGTGGATTTTCCCGTAGGAAATAATGGAAGCTAAGACGATTGGCTCCAGAACCCAAAAAATATTCATATAAAAATATTAACTGGATGTAAAAATGATGACAAAACACTGGAGTTGAATTCAAAACATGCATTCAATATGCATGATCCTATGAAGTCTACTTAGGCTGCAGTTCTAAAGACACTTTCCTGGGAGTAAGCCCCACTGAACATTATTTCCTTCTGGGTAGACAAGGTTAGGAGGCTGCAATCAAAGACACTTTCTTCTGTAATCAAAGATACTTTCAAAGTGTCTCCCCACTTTCTCCTTCCCTTCATCCTGAGCCTCTCTCTCCCCTGCTCCCTTCTGGCTAGCCCTGAGCTGCTTCCCTCTTCTCCATTGCTGTTCTCTTCCTCTGTGCAGCAGACGCCCCACCACAGAAGGAACAGTGCAGAAGTGTTGCTTTCACTCTGGGCAGGTGTGTTAGGCAGCCCTGACGCTTTTAAAAAGGGCTGCAGACCAACACGTCTCCCCCAACTGCCAATGAGTATGTTTGTTACGTGACGCACGGTTTGTTACATGAAGCAGAATCCTAGAGAAAATTTTGTTTGTTACGTGGAACATACTTTACATGAGGCGTTTGTTATGTGAAGGCGCCACTGTACCTTTCCAATGATATATATATAATGATGGTATTATCATTTATATAAGGGCTGTGGGTGGCGCAAGCTGTTAAGACGCTATGCCTGTTAACCAGCAGGCCAGGGTTCAAGACCCAGGTCGACCCCACAAGACAGGGTGAGCTCCTGTCCTTAGCCCAGCTCTGCGACGCCAGCTGGATCCAATCGTATTGGCTCTGCCTTTCCATTGGACTAATTCAGTGGCGTGGAGAGGGGGGATTTGCTGCATGGGTAACAGCCTATCCTCCATAACAATCCAACCCAGGCTTTCATGCTTCGCATGCAGCGTATGCAGCGCAGAGCACGATACCATAGTCTTTCAAGACTGACGGAGGCCTGCTATCATTTATACATACCCTGTTTTTCACAGTTTTATCCACTACTATAAAGTTCAGCTTGTTGCCCCCACTAAAGCTTGTAGCCCAGTGCATCTGCACCCCCTGTACTTCTCATAGCTACCCCACTGCATCCAGCAATAGCTGGTCGTGTGGCAGATTGCCCATTTTCAAATAGTCATAAAGGAATCATTTATCGTACCACTTATATCATATAAAACAAATGCAAAGTGCATTCCATGTCTCAGATTCCAATGAAAATGAATTCAATAAAGCAAATATATGCATGTATTAAGGATGAAATACTGTGAATAAATAAGGCTGCAATCCAAATTCCTGGTTAGGCTAGCATAAGTCCTGGCACAAATTCCATGTAGGGGTGTTGCAAAAGTGCCAGTAGGCACTTCTGTGCTACTTCTGGGGAGGGAGGGGCTAGGCCAGTGAACAGACATGCACTAGCCAACTCAAACCACCAGGGGAATAGGCAGCAGGTGAGTTATGCCAGTCTAAATTAGTTAGGATTGCACCCTAAGTAAACAAATGAATGGGCAACAAATAAAGTAAACAAATGAATGGGCAATTTCATCAATTCAAATTGATCTGAGACAAAATACGTAATGTAAAATTCATATTTGACTATGGGTTAGCTGCATAATTGGCTTTCTTGAAACATCTTCAAGCTGAATCGTTAATTTCCTTCGTTTAAACTGGTTGGTTTAAAATATTACACTTTTACATTCTAGTATATACAAGCAATTTTGATTTCAAACATTGAGTGTTCTAGAAGAATGTTGAGCAAACCAACATGACTAATAAATGTCACTTGAAATCCATTTCCACACAAATCATCCCTACGGGAAAAAATTGTATATGATGATACTTTGGGGATTTGTCTATCTTTTAAAAATAATTCCAAGAAGGAAGAGAACTGCATTATTTTTAAGCCTTGCATTTCCTCTGAAAATGCAGACTTGGGACAACTCACCTTGGCATTTTACTAAGGGCACAATCCAGAGTAACTACGAGAGCATCTCAGAGACATTACGTGCACCCGTAGTTACTGTATCACCTACTGAAAACCTATGGGAAATTCATACTGCAATCCAGAGTAACTTGTTCTTACTCCAGAGTAAGGACTCCCCATTGTTACTCTGGATTTCACCCAATGGCAGTCATAATTATTAATGATAAGTCTTAAAAGAACATGCAATAAATTCCCACTTATGCTTCTGGTAACTTGGCAAAAGCCACATTTTAAATAGTAGTTCTCATTATAGATATTGTTATAGGTATTTAGGTTCAGATTCAGAAATGAATTTTGAGAGTTATAAATCCCATCCCAAAAAGGAGGGTTTGACTCCCCAAACTCAGATGTTTCCTGCTTAAAAATGTAAATAACTCACCTTCGCTTCCAGGAGTTTGTTTGAAGTTCTAAAGTCCAGCATCACTATTATCAGTAGCAAACATGTTGTGAAATATGAAAAATGTAATTAAAATAAACTTACAGTACAGTATTGTATATTATTTTATCTTACCTTGAAAACTTGGCTAGCATAGCTTGTTGGGAATGACTGGAATAAAATTGGAAATGATTAGGAATGTGGATAGATTTCAATGCTATCCATGGATATATGCCAGGCATATTTTAACATTTTAAAGTTAAATGCTCTTAATTAAGTAGGGCAGTTTCTATAATTAAAAATAATTTTACTGAAGCTGATTGAAATGCTCAGATTTGGAGTGTGCTTTTGGCTGCAATCCTAAAGATACTTTTCCTGGGAGTAAGACCCATTGAACACAGTGGGCTTACTTTTGAGTAGACAATGTTAGGATTGTGCTCTTTGTTTCTGAACAAATGGAAACTTGAACCAAATTTAGGTCACTCATTCCAGATTTATTTTTTCCCAAAATGAAAGTTTTTGGGGCCCAAATTTGCCATTTGGTCTGTTTGGAGCATATATTTTTGGTAATGAACTGGGCAAAGGGTTATTTTTGTTTATTTATTTAGTTATGGGATTTATGCACACCTTTCCCCTGCCAGTGCAAATGCCCAAGGTGTATTATAAAGCTCTTCCTGATGTCCTCACAACAACCCTGTGAGGTGGACAAGGTTGACAGTGCAATCCAGACTTGTGCTGTATTTTTATCCAGAGCAAATACAGATGCTGCTGCCGTGCAACCCTGCGGAGAGGAGGTTTCTCCCCTACCCTGTGTAAGCTTGCAGCCGTCTCTATGGGTTTACTTGGGCTTAAGCCACCTCTTGAGGTAGCCTAAGTCTGAGAAGTCCAGTGTGGCAATGCACCACTCCCATCTGCCATCAAAACGAGATCATGATCTGATCCTGGCCCCACCCCAGCTCCCCTCCTTCCATCTTTCTGCCCACCCACCTCCCCAACCATGTCCTACCCACTTCCACCCCAGACCTCCTGCTCCTTCCTCCTCTCTACCCTCTCCCCAACCATTCCCCACCCTCCAGGCTCACTGTTTTGGTTTAGTGGAGCTGTTGCAGCAAGCCTCTTTGGCCAAACCTGGCTGGCTGAGTTAGATTGTCACATACTGGTATGTGATCCTGCCTGGTCTTGCTAGTGGTGCAAAAATGCTTTAGACTAGAGAACATTTGCACCACCAGTAGTCCAGTACAAAGAACACTTGCTGGCATAAGGGAGCTTCAGGATTGTACGCTGGAAACCCTCCCTGGAAGCTCTCCCCAAAAACTTCATGGTCAAGGAGGGATTTGAACCCTGATTTGAACCCCGACCTACAAAGATTCAGTCTAACTCCCTAACCACCCTCTTCCTGGCTTTTTAATAACATCATGGTTATCTGGTAGCTTGGGAGAGTTATAAGCTTTGTTGGTTATGAGGGCACTTCCAAGTAAATACCTCCTAATGGTCACTACATTTTTTCCCTTACAATGCTTCAGATCTTGCATTGGCTACAGTCACAGATACAAAGGAGCAATCTATAGAAGGAACTTAAATTGAAAGGAATGAAAGGACAATGGTCAAACATCAAAGATATACTGAACTTTACCAAGCCAGAAATCTTTTTTAGAAGTCAGTTTTTGTATCTGACACCTATTGTTGACCTTTTGCATGCTGCTAAATCCCTGAGGTCTTGGAATTACCTTACCATGTAATTGCACATGCTATAGTTCAACAAACTCCATTTACGTTCAGGTACAATGTTTATAATGGAGCTTTGCTGTCAAAACAACAGTGTGGTGTTAAACAAACGCAGAAATCCCCAAGAGGTACTAACTGCCAGTGAGGAGCCTTTTATAAGCAAGAGTTGGAATAAGACGGAAATGTTATAGCTACCATCTCAAGTGCTACACCTACGACTGTTCTTGCTCTTGTAAAGTTTTTATTTTTGACATCTCAAGAAGGTTGATTCCAAAGAAACTAGCACACTGATCCTATGAGTTACTTCACAGTGGAAGGCTTTTAGTTGGGTGTATTGGCATTCATTCATTCATTCATTCATTCATTCATTCATTCATTCATTCATTGGATTTATATGTAAACTTTCCTATACCAACGCAATCAGCTTGAACAACGTGATTAACCCATGCTGCATCCTCTCACCCTGCACCAGCTCTTCATATGAGATTAGGCAACATGTCCCCGTACCGGTGCTAGGATCTGGACAACTAACTTTTCTAAACTACTGTTTCAGTTCAACAGTCTATCATCTTGTGCATCTTGGACTTCTTAATCAGCATTATCTCACCTGATCACAAATATCCTCCTCAAATTTTAAGGGATTTTAATAGTAATATGAATATCTCAAATAACAGAAGTTATTTTTAGTCCAGTATATTTTAGTCCAGTATATTTTAGTCCAGTGACAATTTTGAAGGCACTGTAGAGGTTCAAGACTCATTTAGTTTCAGCTGCTTACTGTACTTTGATTCCTAAGGATGATAAAGGTGAATGTCCTTGCAGTGTCCTATATGCATGGTTACCTTCAAGACGCAGAGCATCATTTTGAGTTAAAACTCAGTAGCTCTCAAGACCCAGAAAAGATCTTGACTTTCCTGTACATCATGTAGCTGTATAAAAGGCACTCTGCATAAGAGGACAGCAGTAACATAGGATCCAAGAATCCTGAGACATTTGAAAGTGTTTCAAGGCACCTGAATCTAGTTCCAGAGTCTGCAATGCATAGCTCACGTGGAATTCTTTTTTATTTTCAAGTCATAAATCCAAATGCTATTGGTTTGAGAGATAGTTTTCTTTGCTTTTATTACATCTTTGATTTAAATTAAATACTGAAATAATGGAAAGAGACATGGCTATTGTGCATAAAATAGTTTACCAGAGATCTGGGCATGCAATGCATAAATGACGTGTTTCTCATAGAAAAATAATGTTTCATAAAGTGAAAAATGAAAATGGAATTTAGGAAAATTAGGCCTGCACAGGATGTTTTCAGCAAAGAGGTGTTGATTACAGTGCTTTTATATGATGCATATAGTTTCATATTTAGCACATATTTTCATTAAAGTTTTAATGGAACTTTTAATGAAAGTTTTAAACAATTAAATTACTAAGCTTCTTTTTTGGAATAGTAATGCCTGTTGTCTCTGGTGTATTTCTAAAAATCCTTATTTGTGAAGCATCTTTGAAAACTCTGGCACATTTCTGAAGGCAATTATCCATGCATAAATCCCATTTTAATCAATGTAATATACATACACAGAGCTGCATATGAGATGGCAGTCTGCTTTTGCACATTTTACATTAGCAGAGCTTGCACACAAATGTGTTTGTGCATAAACATTCATTTATTTTTGGGGTAATGTTTGAAAGAGCTTTTGCTTCACTGTCAGTATGTGAAACATTGGCTTGTGTCACCAAGCAATGTATTCAAAATACCATGAAGTGTAGAATTTTATTCCAAAAGCACTGAAATTTTGTTTGTGCAGGTTTGAGCATAAATACAAATAAGGTTTATTAGCATCTACCGACCGTGGCATTTTAGGCTGCATAACCAGGAATTATTCCTGCTTCTAACATTTGTAGTGCTGGAAAAAAATAAATAGGCAAAACAGAAACCAACATATGGAGACAAGGTGAACAAAACAAGACAACTAGGAAAATGTGAATTGGAGAGGAAATCCCAGGTTTGGTTGTCAGAAACAGAAGATGAAGTATTTGGACTATATCACTTCAGACTGCAGATTGGAGTTTGCATGACTACATCTTCCTACATACACAAAAGATTTTCTGGACATCGAAAACAAAATGTTAAAGAAAAGTGCTTAGCTTAGCCCAATAAAACAGTAATCTGGGCCTGTTTCTGGTTGCCTTTGAAACACATGGAGACACATTTGAAATTCACTAACCTCATGAGAGAAATATACTTTAATATTGTTGTAGGTCTTGGCCAACCATTCATTCATTCATTCATTCATTCATTCAAGAAATTCATGCCTTTCCCATGCTGAAAGAAATGTCCAGGATGGCTAATAAAGCTTAAAAAAAGTATAAAGTATACCAATAAGTTTAAACATAAAAAGGCATTACCAACAATTGAAATATTTGACATTACAAAGTGGGAAAGTAGCCAGAATAGGGTAAACAGTATCAATGAAGTGAGTCCAGGGAGGGAGAAAAGTTACAGTAGTATTATTAAAGGCAAAGAGGGAAAATTAGCCATTCAGCAGTCAAATCCCAGATGAAACAGGTGTTTTGAGCCCTCACCAAAAAGCTGCAAGAGAGGGGTGGATGATCCATAGTTGTGGGAGGGAGGGAATACCAGAGTTGAGGTGCCACTCAGTGGTGGGCCCAGCTTGGCCCAAGAACTGGTTCTCCGGAAGTGGGCAGGGCCAGGGGCCGGGGCCGGGGAGGTTTTAAATTTAAAAATAAAAAAATAAAAATAAAATTACTTACTTCCGAGTAGACCTGCATTGGATGTGGCTCTGAGGCTGCAGTCCTCTCCACACTTTTCTGGGAGTAAGACCCATTGACTATACTGGGACTTACTTCAGAGTAGACCTGCACAGGATGGGGCTCTGAGGCTGCAGTCCTCTCCACACTGGCCTAGGAGTAAGTCCCATTGACTATACTGGGACTTACTTCTGAGTAGACCTGCATAGGATGTGGCTCTCAGCCCCCCCCCGTTGGCCGGGAGAGGCTTGGAGAGTGAGATCGGGCTGCGCTCCTCCTCCTCAGCCCCCCCCCCCGCCGGCAGGGAGAGGCTTGGAGAGCGCGATTAGGCTGCGCTCCTCCTCCTCAGCGCTCCTCCTCCCCAGCCTCTTCTCAGCGGAGAGGAGAGCGTGGTGGCAGCTGAACCGGTCCTCATTGTTCTGGGGGCCTTCTGCTGCTGCCGGCTTGCCAACAGCAGGGGGATTGGAAGAACCGCCCCCCCAGAACTGGAGCAAATAGGCTTCTGCCCACCTGTGGTGCCACTACAGAGAAGCCTACAGAGAAGGCTTGCCCAGAGCTGCCACTTCTCAAACTTGGGACAAAGGCAACACTTGTAGGAAAGCCCTCTCAGATGACCTAACAGAGCAGGGAGGGATGCATGGAAGGAGGCAGTCTTCAGGTAGCTTGGAAACAGATCATGGAGGGCTTTAAATGTTAGAATTAGCATCTTGAGTTGGGCAGCTGTTGAAGCAGTGAGCCAGTTGAGATTTATCTAGCTCTCATATCAACTCAAGTGGCCACATTCTGCACTAACTACAGTTTTTGAATTGTTTTAGAGCAGGGGTCTCCAAACCCTGGCCCAAGGGTCAGATGTGGCCTGCAACAAGCTTCTATCTGGCCCCCAGCCAGCCTCTGGTCCCCTTCAACCTTCTGACGCACTTGAACAAACACAACTGGAACATCACCTGCTGGGGGCACCCCCTTAGCAACACCCCTGGGCAAGTATTGGAAAAGATGGGAATAGAAAGTGGGCAAAGACTGATGAGCATATTGAAAACACAGGAAGGAAGATCGATATTTGGAGTTAATGCTGAAACCCTTCTTTGGCCCAAAATCGTCTGCCTCTGAACTACTGTAATGACCCTGTGCATGTACTTGGCATACTGCAAGTAGGCAGGCAAGACAGAGCAGGATCAGAATATTGCTTGTTCAATTTTTAGAGCTGAAATGATGAAATTATTTGGATTTGATGACTTCATATTTTTGCAGACTTATAGGTCAGGCTCTTTCATTCCTAAATGTCATTTTGACATAGGCAGGTTGTGTGTGATTAGTAAACCTGCATGGCATTAATTTTGTCCCCAACTAATTAGATTGTAATTCATTCAGGTAATGAATCCTACACCATCTATTTTGATTAGAAATTTTGACGTAGGAATTTGTACTTGCCTTGGCAACATGTCGGGACATGCTAAACAACAAACTTAAAACAGAAAGCATGAATGCACATTTGTGACAGACAAGCACCGAAAGGCTAAAGGATGTAATAAATGGTACAAGGCAAGCTGTAACAACATGTTACGCAGCAGCATGTGACAGCTCTTCACCAAACCATTAAACACACAGAAATAACAGTATCTTCACTGTTGTGATAGCAAACACCCCTGAATCATTGTAAAGACAACAAGTAGAGAGGTATGCTGCACCTATGGAAGTATACTTCACTGGATTCTTTTGAATTCTCAAGGAAAGCACCTAAACTAGGCGGTTTGCACAACTGTTAAAGCACAAGTTAACTGGTTATTGATTGTAGCTGCAATCCTAGGCTCCAGTTAGGAAGGTCTGGCATACGTTCTGGGCTGACCTGGCAGTGTTACAAAATTGTCGTAAAACATTTCTGCCCCATTCCTGGGAGGTGGGTCAGGTCAGTGCACAGGCATATGCTAACCTTCCCACACCACCACAGCAAGATATGCCAGGTGCCAGCCTAAATTTGTTAGGATTGGGCCCATCTTTCTGAGGCTAGCACAAGGTTTGCAACACCAACTATTGTCCAAGGGTTCACTGCCAAAGATCTAGTCTCTCTGCCATCTTGTTAAATACAAGAACAGCCAAATAAGACTAAAATATGGCTATTTAACCCTGTATTTTGCAACCACATGAGATAATCATTGCATGGGTTCATTACGGTAATGATCCATTAGGAAACTATTGGGGTTCAGCACCAAAATTATTTTTAAAAGCTTCAATTAGTATTAAATTCAAGGTCTCTCCAAAGTCAAAGAATACAGGAATTTTCAAGGGAAGTCAAACTAGTTTTTCTAAGTGAAGTGAAATTTCTAAGGCTGTGATTCTAACCATACTTCCCTGAGAGTAAGTACTATTGAACATAATGGGACTTACTTTTGAGTAGACATGCTTTGGATTGCATTGAAGAGAATTTTCTGCCATCCCAACATGGCAACCAATAGGAGAAAATGAAAGAACTGACTGATTTTTTTCTACCCATAATAGACATTATTTATTGTGCAGTTAATATTAGGCATTTTTTTATGGAGATGCATGTGTTTTTGTGTGTGATGTGCGTGTTTTGTTTTTTCTTAAATTTGGTGCTATTTATATTGATGAAAACTATATTGATGAATACATTCGGGCAAGATGAAGTAAAAGACAGAATGCCATAACTCATAAAAATCAATAACATCTGTAATGAAATCATCATGTCAAATCATGATTCAATGAAATGATACATGCAACGATGCACTGTGTTTATTGGATGGTGAGAGACTCATGATTGTTTGTTTTATGTAACGCATGGTACAGGGCACATTGCTTAATTGGATAAGTGATGCATTTGAAAACTGCAGGGCTTTTATGAGTTGGGTTTTCTGCTCATGTTTGGAAAGTAAAAATTGAATAAAGTAATAAAACATAAAAAAGAAATAAAGCACACAAATGGAGCAAAATTAACATTGAGAGTCACCAAATTATCTAGAAATGTGATATTATGTTTTGCAGGCAATGACCAAGATTCAAAGAGCTGGACCACCAGATCAACACTTTTACATAGAATCATAGAATCATAGAGTGGGAAGTAATAGGTCATCTAGTCCAACCCCAGGAAATTCTCCTAGAGCATCTCTGACAAGTGCTCGTTGAGCCTCTGCTTGAAGATCCCCAGTGAGGGAAAGTCTACCACCTCCCTTGGCAATCTGTTCCACTGCCAAACTGCCCGCACTGTCAGGATTTTTTCCTGATCTCCAACTGGAATCTCCTTTCTTGCAGTTTGTCCCCATTGGTTCTAGTTCTGCTTTTAGAAGCATTTAAGAACAAATGAGCCCCTTCCTCCATATGACAGCCCTTCCGGTATCTGAAGAGGGCCATCATGTCTCCTTTCAGCCTTCTCTTCTCCAGGCTGAACATCCCCAGTTCCCCCCAAATACAGGGTCAGTATTTTATTTCTGTTTATGTTTTTTAATCCTTGAATGCAAGATACATGCATTTAAATATCCTAGTAAGAAACCTATTTCCAGGATCAATGGCAAGAGGCCAAAGATCCAAAGACCTGGGAAACCACACTGCTGATAAAAAGGCTGTGTAATCACATACCCCTTTCTGAATTGGTCAATAAAGCCTAATGCTCCACATTTCATGGAGTGTGTTTACAGCTTAAATGTTCATTTAGTTTTCATACTTACAAAATGGAAATAAATCATTCTAGTGCTAAATCTTGCTGGAATAGTGCGGTTGATGGTGTATGACCCCAGTCTCTTTTCTCCTGAGCAGTGTTCACTGTAAATTGAATAGTCAGTTGGGCAATTTAAAGGACTGCTCAAGAATTCTGGCAAAATTTCTTCCCTTCTTCCATTGCCAGTATATGGTTCTCCTGGCCTGGACCTGCGGCCTCACTTGTATTCAAAGTACCAGTTTGCTTCAGCTCCGAGTCATCTCTCTCCATCCACCTGGAAAGGAGCCTGATGCCCAGCCTGAAGAGGCTTCTTTGGTTTATAATATTTTATTTATCTACTAATATAAAGAAAATACAAACATGCAAACAATAAACAATAAACAATAAAAAGTAGATAACTAAAATACACTTAAAAAGAAAACTACAAAAAAATTCTAACTGCATAGCATGGGCAAAAACAGCCTTTAAACTTTTAACTTATTAGAAAATCTAATTTTTAACCCTACACCCAATATATCTCCAATGGTCATTCTTGTCTTTATAATTTCTATTTCTTAAGAAGGAAAGAAAAGAAGGAAAAAATGGAGATGCTTCATCTGTTGCCTCAGCTTGGCTTTGAGATGAGAAAATGGTTGCACAGCACTCACTTCCTCCTTCTCATTTCCACAAGACAGTCTCCTCAAGTAACTGCCACTTCAGCATTGCATCCTGCAGCTACCACCTAATTACTGGCTGTGACTTTATACTCGTACAATGGCCTGCCTTATGGGCAGTCACTCAGAATCAGAGTGACCAGATGCCATAACTACAAAAGTGTACAAGGCCCTCCCAAAATGTGGGACACACTAGAAAAATGAAGGACATGACAAAATAAAAGCTAAAAACAGGTATTATTATTGCTTTATTGAGATTAATTTAAATCTTATATTACATATTATTAACTTATTACGTATTAATTAAAAGAAGCACCCATCTACAAATGAACAGACATTTGTCACAGGACAGCTACACTCTCCCTTACTCATGCACTATAGAGCAAAACCAGAAAAATGAATCTAAAAAGGTGGAAAAGGCCTTCGATTCCTCTCAGCCTGGCCTGTCTGGCGGACAATGGCATGCTTGTCTACTCATGAGTAAAGCCGCGATAATGGACACTTTCACTTTCCTATAGAGCTCAATGCATATTTTTGATTTTTAGTTTTTTGGCCAGAATTTTTGATAGGAAGGAGATATTACAAAACCAATTTTTGCATTGGATTCTGCTCTTCAATATGAATCCAAAGATATATGACAGGGTACTGCACACCATTGCAAAGTTTCAAAATGAAGCCAAAATGGAGGACAATGAAGCCCTTTTGGAGGACACCTGAAGGCTAAAAAAGAGGACAAATCCAGAAAAATCTGGTCATATGGTCACCCGGTATATAATGCTATTTGTAAAGTCTGTTTACTCAGAAATGCCACTGAGTTCAGTGGGACTTAGCCACAAATAACTAGGCTTCTGTAAAATATCTGTCTTTCACTTCTGACTTTTGCTGTCTACTTGGACCTTGTAAAATGCTCCAGCTGTTATTTCTGTTTATTCAGTTTTAATAGTTTAATAATTTATCTTTTTGTTTACCCAGTTTTCTTTATTTACCTAGTTCTGAGCTGTTTGTTTGGGGTCAATGTCTTGCTCAACAGTTGTTAAAGGAAGGAAACCTTGCAGGTAAAGAAGATTTCAGGTCCTATTGAGGAGCCAACTGAGAGGAAAAAAAAAAAAAAAAGGCCTCCGTCAGTCTTGGAAGACTATGGTACCGTGCTCGGCGCGGCATACGATGCATGCGATGCACAAAAGCCTGGGTTGGATTGTTATGGAGGATAGGCTGTTACCCAAGCAGCAAATCCCCCCTCTCCATGCCACTGAAATAGTCCAATGGAAAGGCAGAGCCGATACGATTGGATCCAGCTGAGTCGCAGAGCTGGGCTAAGGACAGGAGCTCACCCTGTCTTGTGGAGACCGACCTGGGTCTTGAACCCTGGCCTACTGGTTAACAGGCACAGCGCCTTAACCACTTGCGCCACCGACAGCCCTAGAGGAAGAAAACAAAACAATTCTGTAAAATATCTATGGTGGCAAGTCCAGATGAGCTACTCCTTCCTCCCTCCTAATCAATAGCAGGGGTGGCACCAGGGTCTGCAGGAGGTCAATGCATCACCCCCTGTTGTGCACATGCACAACATTCACACATGCACACACTACCTCAAAAGCCCCAGCCCTTTGTCACTAAGGGCAGGTGGCTTCAGAGATGTGGTGCTCCTACATGAGCATGAAGTTGTGTGTATGCATTTACACAGACCTCTCCAGTCTTGAAAGATTCAAGCCTATCCCTTGCAAGACTGAAGCGGTCTTAAAACCCCTCCAGACTACTGAGAAAGAGGTTTGCCTTTTGCTAGTTTGGAGAAGTTTGGGGTGTGTGTGTGTTTGACACACATGCACAGTCTTCACAATTGCACATCATCCCTGACTTCTCCAGTCTCGTGAGATGTAAGCCTAAAAAACTTCAAACCCCCCCCCCCCCCGCATACAAAAAAACAAAAAACAAAAAACAATTTCCTTCCCTCTAGTGCTGTCCACAATATGCCCACCCCATATTTCCTGGAAATACATACAGTGCATCTCAGCTGTAGTTAGAAGCTACATTCATCTAAAAACTCCAGTGGTTCATTCATCTACATCGGGTTGTTGTCCTTTTTGACATGCAGTAAATTCAAGTGCATTTTAAACATAGTTATCCCAATTGGGAGATAATACACAAGATGCTAGAATCAATTTACACTTTGTGACATAAGCAATTTATTTTATTTTGATTCTTGTTTTTATGAGTTCTATCCTTTCACTCAAATGAGAAAGCCTGCAACTGACTTAATGTTTATTTTAGGTGCTTAGCTAGCAGATCAATGCAACTCCTTGGCTCAGTCCTCCAAGCATCTTGCCAATGCGAGTCCTATTATTTCACCTAACTTGAGTGTGTGGAGTACCACAGGGATCAGATTCCAGTTGGGTTTTTATAGCATTGTATATATATGGATATGGATATGTGTGATCCTCTTGAATGTGAAAGAAAAAAAACCGATTCATATTTTTTTAATTGTTCTAATATTGCATATTTATACTATTGGAGAGGAGGAAGGCATTCCAAAGTTTCTTTTTTAATGTGAGAAACATTTATAAGTAGAAAACTACAAATCTGTTTCCAAAAGAGCTATGGATTAGCTTTTCACACTTAACAATGAGAGTCTCTGTAGTATAGTGAACTTAAAATATTTGGGTTCATGTTGGAACTACAGCAAAGGAGACGGGGTGCTTTAAAACTTTGTAGTCCTGATTTGCAGTCCTTTTCTCGATTTGATTTCTACTGAGCAGCCCAATCCTAATAGTCACAATTAGTGATGGGCCCAGCCTAGCCCAACAACCGGTTCCCCGGAAGTGGGTGGGGCCAGGCTGGGTCAGGAGCCGGGGTCAGGGGGCGTGGCCGGGGTCAGGGTGTGGGGCCAGGGAGAATTTAAAGGAGAATTTTTTTAAATCTAAAAATTTAATTTAAAAAAAAAATCTAAGTTTTTGTTAGTGCCCCCCAGCAACCTTAACCACACTTTCCTGGGAATAAGTCCCATTGACTGTCATGGGACTTACTTCAGAGTAGCCATGCTAGGATGCTCCCAGGCTGCAGTGCCAGCCTCCCATCCACACTTTCCTTGGAGTAAGCCCCATTGACAATCATGGTGCTTACTTCTGAGTAGACACGCATAGGATTGGGCTCTCAGGCTGAAATCATACCCTCACTTTCCTTGGAGTAAGCCCCACTGATGATCATGGTGCTTACTTCTGAGTAGACATGCAGAGGATGGGCTGTGACTGTGAGGCAGCAGTCCCAGCCACACTCACTGGAGTGGCAGGGGCAGCCAGCCAGCACTTTTAAATTTGCCGTCCAGCCCAGCGAGGTGCCCCACAAGCCCCAGTGGCAGCGAACCGGTCCCCTGGTTATCCCCCCTAGCGCCATTGCTACTGGATCGCCACCGCCAGGAAATTATAACAACCATTTCTATAGAGTAGGTGCAAACCTGCTGGAGCCCACCACTGGACAATGCTTTGAGGAACATTGATGCCAAAATAGTGATGTGTGCCCCAGTAATCTGTCAGATGTCTCCTCAGGATAACAGGATGTTTGTGCCTTTTCCACAACCATAGGTATGAAGGCCCTGCACTTAGGCTTCTCAAGACTGTACTGGCCATTTGCCAGCACATATTTGAAATCTCTATGTCATGTTTTTTCAGACCAACATGGAT
The DNA here is from genome assembly GCA_030015325.1 of Cryptoblepharus egeriae. Lineage (NCBI taxonomy): Eukaryota > Metazoa > Chordata > Lepidosauria > Squamata > Scincidae > Cryptoblepharus > Cryptoblepharus egeriae. The sequence goes on from JAREYC010000007.1 coordinate 31,489,339, forward strand.
ATGATTTGGCATAGGAGGTCTCCACAGGTTCCACCTCACTCTTGGACTTGTTCCTCTCCCTACCCACCTTCCCCTGTACCATTAACATCTCTCCATGCCTCTAAAGCTTGCACCTTCTCCCAGTGCTATTACCTTGGTCAAGTAGCCATGTGGCATCTTCCACCAAGTACTGGGCCAAGTGTTCCCTCCCTCCAAAGTGTTATTAATGTGCTTTATGGCATATTTATAATACATGCACTGTATTATAAGATCAGTACTGATGTCAAGGAAGTACAGGATTGGAAAAAGAGAACACTTGGGGGTAAAATCACATGTTTAAGACAACACCTAGTTTGGTCTTCAAAGAGGGTTGTTGTGGGGATTAAAAACTCTAGCCACAATCCTATGAGGGTGATTTTTGCAAACATCAAGTTATCAAACTGTGATCCTCCATTCCTTAGTCACTGGTCATAATATATGGAGTGTAAAAGGCTCAAGCCATCTTATGAAAACTTCAGCACCTTATGCCAAATGTATGCCACTGACAAGGTTGAATATACAGATTAGAAGACAGAATAAGCAGGACTGGTATCTATGGCCTGGTTTGGTGCTGATTGAAAACCCATGTCTATTTACGAATCCATCATCCAGAAGTGGTCAGTGACACCATGGAGAGGACCAAAGTAGATTCTGGGCTTAGGGTCTCTAGCAATGAAGCATCAGCATTCCTGCATCCAGCAACAGTAGTTGCTCTGCTGACTTTTGGCTAGATAAAGATTTTGGGCTGCAAGTGAAAAAAATATGTGCCCTAATATGTGTTCCCTATTACATTAAGTTTCAAGGAATTCAGTTTAGCATTAAGCATCATTCTCTCAATGTTGTCATATGCATACCAAGTATTAAATGGGTTATTACTAATTTACCTCATATTAACAGTTGAAAGGCATTTGTAAACAAGACCCATATTTAACCTTCATGGCTGAAATGCTGGAAAAACAAAGCACCAGTTCCAAGCATTGATTAATCTTTGATGATGGATAGGAATAGAGGTTTTCAGCTACATTATAAGTTACAAGAGGGGTTGTGTTATGAATACTGCCATTTAAATCTGTCTGGTCATGAATTATTATTTGCTATTATACCACAGGAGGACAAGGCCATATCAGAAGGTTGGTAGGCCTCAGAGCTTTCTTTAAATTAAAATCTGTCCATATAGGGCATATGAGGAAGCGTCAATAATGGGGAAAAAAAGACATGGAAAATTATAAAGTTATTGTACTTTTTTACATAAATGGTTTTATCCTGACTGATCAATTATAAACATTAGGTAGAAACTATTTAACAATGCATTCACCACATTTTCATGAACATTTTCATGACTCCTCCCCACAATGATTTATGACTTACAAGTCTCTCTGCTCAGAGTCAGAATTCAGAAATTTTATTGGCTTAAGTACAAACAATGCCATAGAAGTAAACAGTGCAAAGAAGCATTAATTAAATTGCACCACACCATGACTATTCTTTGAAAAAAGGTTTTACAAATGGAATAGCAACACATTTAACTTCATGTCTATTTAACTATTAATCTACCTATTTTCATAAGTTGGCATTTCAAATAAAATATGGTACAAAACATGCATAAGGCGCAATCCTACTCAATTCAGCTCAGCCTAACTCATCTTATCTTCCCATGATGGTGTGGGGATGTCAGCATATGCCTTTGTACCGACCTATCCCCGCAGGAGTGTGGCAGAAGTGCCTTTCACCACTTTTGTTACACCCCTGGGCCAGCAAAGGACTTATGCCAGATCTTATGATGGCCCAACTGGAGATTAGGATTGCAGCCGTATGTATTAATAAACCTCTCCCCACTCTGATCCTCAAACACCAAATACCCATTTAACAGGTGACAGTACAATCCTGTGCCTGTTAACCTGAAGGCCAGGGTTCAATTCCTGGGTCGGCCCCACAAGACAGGGTGAGCGTGGCGTGGAATGGTGCCACGTGGAGATAATATAAACAGATTTACACACACACACACACACACACACACACACACACACTGTTAACCAGTTGAAAGAGACAAGAGACAAGTCATGCACCAAGTGGATAAAATGGATCTTATAGGCATATCCAGCAATGTGTTGCCCCCTAAAAACATGACATCTCCATAATTGCTACCCACATATAATGATCAAATCACACAGACAAATTACTTGCTCTGTCAAGAACTACACTATAGTTATAGGCATAATACCTTTCGTGAAACAGCCATAGTTATTCTATAATCTAATAACAATACAATCATTCTCATTCTAGAAGCACAAACTGCCAAAGCAGTTCCCATCTCAGTGATGGTATACAATTGCAAAGACTTTCCCTATACACCATATAATTTATTACTGCTAAAAAGAATTGCTTCTGTATTAGGTCTTGTAAATTTCCTGGCCAGGAATCAATATCATTTGTGGATGACTATCGTTACTCTGTATAACTACAGTATCACTCCTGTCAAAAAATGTACTGTGCATCCAGCCCCAGGGATCTCTTTGGGTAGCACTTTTTATTTTTAGGAGATGTTTGGAACAGCCGGCCAAAGCATTTTTGTGACATTGAGTATACTGTGGAGTGATTCAATGAATGCCATCTTAGAGGACTACCAGAAAAGAAATATCCTCTGTTCATTCTGTTTTTTTTCTCCCTAGCCGTACAACTGGACATTGTACAAATAATCCCTCAACTTTTCTTTGACAGGTGTAGAAAGAAAAAAGTTCAAATAAATAATTGACTCAGTGATAAGACAGACAGCAGAGAATGTCTCAATTGCCAGTCTGACAAAGTGAAAATCACATCACTATCATCTGGAATATCTTATTTTGTTTAAAAAGAAAAAAAGGAAGCATGATTCTTTAAAAAAAATTCTTATCTACAAATTGCAACAGTGCCAGCAACAGAGTGGCATTTGAGCAGCTGGGGCAAAGTACTTTACTGCTCCCCCATAATACTCTACCTTCCTGATGGGGTGGAGTAAGCCCTCTTGAATATGTTTCAATTTAGGCCCTCTTGAATATGTTTCTCATTTTCCCACAGACTGTAAACCCACAGGCAGAATCCCACAGGCAGAAACCTATTCAAGGGGCAAACACAATTTTGAATGGGGGCTCTGGCACAGTTCCTCTTGCAATCCACACCTCTTCAAATCCTCAGTCAGTGTCCAATCCATCTAAACTCTACATGATATGTAAATAGCATTATTTCTCATTTGCACAGTACTTTTAATTATAAACAACTTTATATTCCTTTTTTGGAAAGGAATCAGCCATGAAGCTTCCTAGGTGATCTACAGCAGGGTTTCTTGCCCCTGGTCTGGGACCACTGGAGGTCATTGGCAGCTGCCTGATAAGTCCTCAAAAGTCCTCTAAGTGCATCTTCCCCTCCTCACAGCAGGAAGGCTCTGCTGAAGGATTGCAGCCTCAGAGACCAATCCTATGCCTGTCTACTCAGTAGTAAGTCCCACTGTAATCAGTGGAGCTTACTGCCAGGAAAGCACAGATAAGATTGCAGTCTCAGAGTCCAATCCAATGCCTATCAACTCAGAAATAAATCCCATTACAGTCAATGAGGCTTACTCTCCAATAAGATTGACTAGGATGGCTTTGTGCATTTTTAATGCATCCTGCATGGAACAGGGTTGAAAATCCCTGCTCTGAGCAGGCATGCATTGAGCCATTGGATTCTCTCCTGCAATCCTATCTGCAGTAACCGAGCAATAGCTCTATTTATTATAATGGGATTTACAGCTGGAGGCAGCTGTGCTGTGCTGTAGGTGGGGAAGCCCTCCCTCCAGGTCAGCAGAGGCTGGACTCTCCCTCCACTCCTGCACTGGTCCCTGGAAATTTTTTTTCACAGAAGCATTCCCTGAGGCCAAAAAGGTTGAGGACCACTGATCTAGAGCAAGTCATATCTTCACCCACCTCACAGGTTTGTTTTGGGAACCAAATGAGGTAATGTCTAGGGTGACCAGATGGAATGGAGTGTCATCTGTGCTGCCAGCCCCCCACGTAATGGTGGGGGTGAATGCACTATCCCCCTCCTTCTCCATTCTCATTTTCCCAGATCCCCCAAGGATAGGAAGCGACTCTTCAGGTATCAACAATTTTACTAAACAAATTCAAGTAGCTTCATGTACACCACTGTCATCAATTCACTGTTATCCTTTCACTTTCTCCCAGGTAAACAGCAACAGGTCCTACCCTTTTTGCAATGAACCTAACTGTCCAACAGCTGGTCCACCAGGTTTTTGACAGAGCCAGATCCATGTTAACTCTGTTTTTGTTCTGTCTCTTACGGGTCTCCTTCAAAACAAAGTCCAGGTGAGGTATACCACCACTCTCTCCAGTTTCCATGACTCTCTTTCTGCGCTGTCATCTGTTTTCCTGCTTCTAGGGAGCTCCTCTTATATCCCCCATCCCCTTGCCCTCCCCTCTTCCAGGGAGGTGCTGTGGAGGTCAGTAGTCTATATAGAATCTGTGCACATGTTGGTTTCAGTCTATGTCACGCTCCATGGACTAGATTGGCCTCCCTCCGGTGAACTGTCCAGCTTTAGGGTGCAGAAGTTTCCCAAAGTACTCTCACCACATGGAGGACATAATGCCTGTACCTGTAACCATTGCATGGAAGAGGGAATTTAGGCAGGTGTCACTCAGCAAAGAAAGGTTTAAGAAGCAGCACCTGCCTCAATTCTGTCTTCTATGCAGTGGTTAAAGGTAAAGGCACTCTGTCCTCCATTCCATCTGGTCACTCTGGGTAACACCACCCTGACCTCAATGGAGGAAGGCAGGGCATGATAAAAATGTAATTAAATAAGTAAATGTAAATTTCCCATCTGTCATCATCTTACTGTGATATTTTGTTTCCCATATACTCATATATTTATCCAAATGATGTTGCCAAATATTGAATTTACAGACTCCTGCATATGATAAAGAAATCTTCCAGAGTTTTTATTGGAAAAGAATTTCATTCTTGCTACCTTAAATGCCATGCATGTGTAAGGCACATGCATGTATCCTATGGAACAAAAGAACCATTATTGCTACTTTTCTAAATGTCATCTCAGCGTACTTTTAGCCAAAGCTCACTTCAAATGCTCTGCTGCAAATAAATGCCTTGTTCTGCAGTTGAGATGGGGAATGATATTCATAGTGGACAAGCGCAGCCATGAAATCAATTGTTGGAGGATAAGCTCACTTATCAGTGACCCTATTTCATTCTGCCGATCAAACTGCTTGCATTATCCCCTGCCTCGGCTTTTCATACATTTTGGTATTGCTATTATAGAGGAATGAACTAGTTATGGCTTATAGTAATATGGCTGTCTTAGTTCAAGCAAGTGAAAAAGATACTTTATCTTTCTAAAATGGAAGGTAGGAAGAAATCTTTATTCCCCTACACTGTGAACAGATGTGGCAGGCACTGGACTGGAATAAATTTCCTTTCTCTTTTGTATTGTCTTATCAACCTTGAATTGGTTTCTAGCAGATGATCTGACTGTCACACTGGAGCACATCTTTTTATTGATGAAAAGGAAAAGAAAGTCATTAGTAGTAATGCTGGTGAAGGTGCACGTAATAGAACAAGCAGAATGAAAAGCACAAATAGAATATTAAATTCAACAACTGGTATGAATGCACATTTAGTTGAAAGTGAGATTGCCATTCCAATAACTCAGGCACTGGCTGAAAACTTTTGCATCAGAAATGGTTATAGTTGATTCAGTTGTCATGGAGCATTGCTATTGTTTTCAGATTTGCTTCTCCAGAAAATCCATCACCCTGAGCTGAATAGTCCAGGTTATCTCCATGGTAGGGGCAAAGTGAAGAAGGAGCTCAGGAAGATATCCTTAGCATAGTCATTGGATTCATTGGCACTCCCAAAATTTTATCATGAAGGGCATGGAAATAGCCCAGCAACCTTAGTGCAAATGTATTGCTAATAAAGCACCTCAAAGCAGCTATGACATGGGAGATCCATCGGAGAATCAACAGATTCTTTAAAAAACTGTTTCAGCTGGGGGAAAATCCCTTTTCTGTTTGTCATGTTCCTAAATTAAAGGCCACTGAAGTTTCCATTAGCTGCACTAGAATGAGAGATAGAAGGAGGCAGGCAGGCAGGCAGAGAAATATGAGATCAGTTGCATTGCTGCACTGGGTGTTGGCCACCAAATGTTAGGCTACTGGCCTACATTTCTAAAATCTTCATATAATACCATAATATTATATATCTATTGACATGTAATTTCATGCATATTGTAGTGAAACAAACTGTTGACTATATATCAAATGTTATAGCAAAAAAATAAAAAACCCAATGAGGATAGGGCAATCACTATGCCCACTACCCACGAGCTGTAATGGAAGGAGGTACCATCATGAGGGCGATGCGTTGTTCTCCCACACCAGATCATACAAGTATTACTGACACAACCACTCTACTGATATTCTGCTGGAATAGGGTATTATGCCTGTATTTTTCCCTAGCAAATCTAAAGGCACCTAGGTGTGCATATGACTGTGATTTAGATTTGTCTAGTCACTCAAAAAAATCCTCAACATTTAAAAAAAGCAGGCATCCGTCAGTCTTGAGAGACTGGTATCGTGCTCAGCACTGCATACGTTGCATGCAAAGCATGAAGGTCTGGGTTAGATTGATATGGAGGATAGGCTGTTACCGAAGGATAGGCTGTTACCCCTTCTCCATGCCACTGAAATAGTTCAATGGAAAGGCAGAGCCAATACAATTGGTTCCAGCTGTGTCGCTTAATTGGCAACTTACCTGTAAATATGAAGGGATGGAGATAAACTATTATGGTTTATTTTCTTGATATTTGGTTTGTTGATCAGAAAGACCATCACACCAACATTACAGTCTGTATAGTTGTCCTTTCCTAAGCTCTAATTACTCAGCATTACAAGAGGGTATTGTACAGTTTACACAAAGGAATTTTACATAATCATGAAGCATACCAACCTAAGTGCAAAATCTATGCATGCCTACATGGATGCAAATTCCATTGTGTTCACTTACTCCCAGGAAAAGGTGTAGAGCAGAGATTTTCAACTGGTGTGCCATGGCACACTGGTGTGCCAAAGATAGGTGTGCTGTGGGAATTTGGAGAGAGACATTTCTTATTAGGAAAATTGGGGGATTTGAATAGCATGGTGTGTCTTGTCAATGGTAAAAACACCTGATGGTGCGCCTTGACAATTTCAGTGCCTTGTTAGTGTGCCATGAGATGAAAAAGATTGAAAATCATTGGTGTAGTAAGGGATTGAAGCCTGATTCTTGCAGATCTTCTCAGAAGAAAATGCCACCAAGTTCTATGCAATTTTCTTCTAGGGTAAGATTCATTCTCCATTTGAATGCATTTAATATGTAAATAAACACAATTCACTGGGATACCATATCAGACACTAACAAATGAAACTTAGCTACATAGTTTCATTTGGTTCATAGCTCATATCATTCATAGTTCATGGTTTATAGTTCATAAGTCAAATTATGTGCAAAATGACAGAATTCATCAAATTTTATGTATCGTCTTTTTAAAAAAATCCATCATTTTTCTAACTACAGGTGTGTATTGCCTCACAACCTCTCATTTAATGATAGACCACATATATGACTGTGGTCAAAGCATAACAAAGAGGCTCTAATTGAGGCAGTCAGATTTTCCATAGGCTGCAGGAGAATATCTGTTTAGAGAAGTTCATACTGGAAAGAAGAGGCAATTTGTCTCCAGTAGCTAGTGCAGCCAGCATGTGTCTGTTAAATAGTGTCTGTTTAAAGCATAAAGGCATTAGATTGGGCTGAATGTTTGCTTAACAACCTATTCATATAACAACAGGAATTGGAGAGCATATCCCTGTCATTTAGTGACACGTGTGATTTTTTTTTCTCAACAATAATCCATAGACCAGAAGTAAAATACAGCATATGGATATAAAAGTGAAATGTTTTAAGCAGAAATCAGTATTTATATACTGTTAAATCAGCCATAAAAAGAACAAAGGTTAATATTGCTGATCGGAGACAACTACTTTTAGAAGGGGGTGTCTGAGAATATATGTAAGGATCTGCTGCCACATTTCATATAGTATCTGAATTGACATTGAATTCTATCACAGGGTCACTTGGACCAAGCAGTTTTTCTATTTCTCATCTACGAGCTTCCCATTTTCTCTGTGATTGCATAGGTCCAGTTCTATTAGAATTTTTGACACAGAAGGTCAGTTACTTCATCCATATTTTTTATTTTTATTGTGCTTTTGTCAAAAATTTCTTGGTCATGCCGTAAAAAATGAAATATCCAATAATAAGAACTTTAATAGTTTTCTGCTCATGAGGCATGTTGCAAGTCTTTTTCTATTTTCCGCATTCTGTGAATAAACAAGGACCCTTTCACCTTTTCTCCTCTACGACAAGGGTCCCTAAACTTTTTGGCAGGAGGGACACATTGTCTTTCAGATACTGTGTCATGGGCCAGAAGAAGAAAAAATAAATTGATTTACATTTCAAATTTGATTAAATTTACATCTATATATATATAAAAGAGAAAAGTCACTCACTGACTGACTCACTGACTGACTCACTGACTCACTGACCGACTCAACACTGCCCTGCCAAAACCGCTGGGCCTAGAAGTGTGAAAATTGGGGTAGGTGTTTCTTCCATGAGGGAGGGGTGCACTAAGAACCGGTTTTCAGAAATTCCAACGGGAAGGGAGTGAAAAGGGGCGCAACGCGTTTTCCTCCCTATACTTTGCATTGGAGAATTGATGACTCATCAACATTCCGCCCCAACTGCTGGGCCTGAAGCATGGAATTCTGGGAGGGATCCTTCTGTCACCTGAACACCCACCAAGAACCATCTGGAGAAATTTAACCCTTCAGGGGCTGAAAAGGGGTCAACGTGTTTTTGTCCTATACTTAACACGGAAGACTGAATAACATCCAGCCAGTTCGGTGCTCAGTGCCTGGTGCACTGGGGGATGTTGTTAGAAGGAAGAGGTTGAAGTGGAGAGGATGTTGCGCATGGGGGAAGTTGCGCATGGGGGGAATGATGGGCATGGGGGGATGATGTGCATGGGGAAATGATGCGCATGGGGGAAGTTGCGCATGTAGGAAAGTTGCGCATGGGGGACGTTGTGCATGGAGGGATAATGCGCATGGGGGGATGATGCACATGGGGGATGACATGCATGGGGAAATGACGTGCATGGGGAAATTACGCGCATGGGGAAAGTTGCGCATGGGGGAAAGTTGCGCATGAGGGATGATGTGCATGTAGGAAAGTTGCGCATGGGGGGATGATGCGTATGGGGGGACGATGCGCATGGGGGGACGATGCGCATGGGGGAAATTGCGCATGGGGGGAAGTTGCACATGGGGAAAATTGCGCATTTGGGAAAATTGCGCATGGGGGCCGATGCGCGTGGGGGGCCGATGCGCATGGGGGAAATTGCGCATGGGGGAAGTTGTGCATGGGGGGATGATGCACATGGGGGATGATGCACATGGGGGGATGATGCGCATGTGGAAATGATGCACATGGGGAAATGATGCGCATGGGGAAGTTGCGCATGGGGGAAAGTTGCACATGGGGGAAGTTGCACATGGGGGAAGTGCATGGGGGATGATGCACATGTAGGAAAGTTGCGCATGGGGGAAGTTGCATATGGGGGAAGTTGCGCATGTAGAAAAGTTGCGCATGGGATATGATGCGCATGGGGGAAAGTTGCGCATGGGGATTAAGCGCACAGGAGGAAGTTGCACGTGGGGAGATGATGCTCATGGAGAAAGTTGCGCATAGGGGATGATGCCCATGGGGTAAGTTGCGCACAGGGGAATGTTGTACTTGGGGGTAGGTTGCGCATGGGTTGTTGATGCGCTGTGGGGGGATGTTGTATGGGGAAGTTACTCCCGCAACGCGGGTACGCTTTTTGCTAGTAAGTGAATATATTAGTGACGGAACTAGTGAGTGAATGAATGAATTCAAATCAGTTCTTAAACACTTCCCAACACAGAGAGGGTGATCATCAAACCAGTTCATATGCACTTTCATACCACAGAGAGAGGAGTTCTTCTTTATTCTGCCTTGGTCAGACCTCACCTTGAGTACTGTGTTCAGTTCTGGGCACCTCACTTGAAGAAAGATGCAGCCAAACTGGAGCAAGACCAGAGGAGAGCGACAAGAATGATCAGTGGGATGGAAGGGAAACCCTACGAGGAAAGGTTGGGGGAACTTGGGATGTTCAGCCTGGAGAAGAGGAGGCTGAGAGGAAACATGATTGCCCTCTTCAGATACCTGAAGGGCTGTCATAGGGAGGAAGGGGCTCATTTGTTCATAGCTGCTTCTGAAAGCAGAACTAGAACCAATGGGTACAAACTGCAAGAGAGGAGATTCCAGTTGGATATCCGGAAAAAATTCCTGATGGTGAGGGCGGTTTGGCAGTGGAACAGATTGCCAAGGGAGATGGTGGACTCTCCCTCACTGGGGATCTTCAAGCAGAGGCTTGACGAGCACCTGTTGGGGATGTTCTAGGAGGATTTCCTGCTACAGGCAGGGGGTTGGACTAGATGACCTACTAGGTCCCTTCCAACTCTATGATTCTATGATTTTATGAGGTGTATGCAGCCTCCTCAGTCCTCAAACTACCCTCTCGAGGTGTGGAGAGCAGAGCTCCCCTCACCTCTGGAGGATTACGCAGTGGTGGGCTTCAGGGGGTTCTCACAGGTTCTATAGAACCCTTTGCTAATGACTGCCTGGTTCTGAGAACTGGTTACTAATGGGACAGAGAACCTGTTGTTAATTTATTTGAATCCCACCACTAATTACAGGGATTACCCAAGAGCATGATAGAGGCTCACCAAGGACTGCATATGGCCCCAGGGCTGGAGTTTGAAGACCCCTGCCTAGTGCAACTGGACTGTGAAAAGTGTAGATGCGCTTTTGGCCTGATACAGCAGGGCTCTTCTTATGAGAAGGGAGGATGTTTTCTAGCACAGTGGTACTAAAAGGGGGGGGGGTTGGGACCTTGATTCAGGGGTTGTGCCAAGCCAGGCGCCACCATCTTGGTTGCCCCCCCATCTTGGTTGCCCCACAACCATAGAGATCCCCAAGGTTGCTGGTCTTTGTGACCACGGAGGAACCGCTGCAGCCTCAAGGCTGTGTCTCTCACCTCACCACCAGCCAGAGGAGAAACTCAGCCACTCAGGGAGGGGAGGGAGTGAGACTATGTGGGGATGCTGGCTGTGGGGTTCTGGTGCTGCCACTATCCTTTCTCTCTCCTGTCCCTGAAGGGTGATGGACCAGGACGCAGGTGCCAGGAACCCGAGCTAGACTCCCAGCCCAAATTCTCCTGGGCACTTGTCACTTGCCTCACTCCCTCCCCTCGCAGGTGGGATTCTCTTCTGTCTGCATCCTTCTCACTGCCTTGTGGGGTGGGGATTTTGGTTTGGGCTGGCAGGAGGTGCAAATTTCCACCCCCTGCCACCACCTCCCCCACCACCACAGCTGCAAGAGCCCAACCACCTGCTGGAGGAAAAGAGACAACAACATCCTGTGAGTGTCAAAAGGGTGCAGTGAACCACCCTCTGCCCTAACTGACCTCTCTAACTGCCCCCCTCAATGACCATTTCAGGAGGTGTGGCTTGGACTCTCTCTCTCTCTCCAGATGTGAGCACATGGCTCTCCACCAGCCTCAAAGCCCACATGCAAGCAGGGGCAGCTTTAGTGCTTCTGGTCCATTCAAGTGTTAGGAAACTTTGGTCTTCACCAGATGCTGTAAATATGAGTCTTCATGATCTGTAACTAAACCTGTTCTAAAGTTTTAATTCAGGTCTCAGTCTCGAATTTTTTTGCATGCGCCTAAACAAACAGCCAGGGTGGATGGAAAGGCTTCTGAACCACAGAAGGGGATGCTCTGTGATCATCACTCTGCTGAGTTGATTCACCTTCCAACACCACTCCCTCTCCCCCCCAGCCAGGATATTGGGTAATTAGGTTAAGATGGGGCTGTGGGGTGGGGATGGGAAGGCTCTGCTGGGAAGATTCCTGAATGTGGGGTGAACTGGGACTGCACTCCCAGACACACTTTCCTGGGAGTAAGACTCATTGAACATGATGGGACTTACTTCTGATTAGACCTGTCTAGAATGGGGCTCTAAGGCTGCAATCCTGTCCACATTCTCTCAGGAGTAAACCTCATTGAGCAGAAGAAAGCTTACATCCAAGTATATATGCAGAGGATGGGGTACAGTTTGCAGTCTATACTTTCCTGGGAGAAAGTCTCATTGAATACAATGGGACTTCTGAGTAGACATGGATAAACTGACATCACAGTATTGTCACTTCTGACCATGACATCACGTTTGGGTTGACATCACTTCCCAGAAAGATTGACAAGGGGTCCCAGACAATTAGAAGGGGCTCCTGGGCTGAAATGCCCAAGAACCACTAAACTTGGTTGGACTGACTTTCCAGTTGACTTACCAGCTTGCTGACTATAAAACTAATGGACAGTAAAAGATCATCTGGAAAGGCCTTCTTATTGGAACGACAGCAAAATCGACAGTTTTTGCAAAACTACCACTAAAGACAGAAGATCTGTATTCAAAATTAGATCTGGCATCCTTGCCAAACTATCTCGAGTGTTTATATACTAGGAAAATTACATGGGCTCTTTAGTCAGACAGCAGGAGAAAAGGAGATGATGTGACTTCCCAGACTATAACATTGCATGATTGTCATACAATCAGTACAACCCACACAGCCGGAATGCTGATTAATAAATAAGAGCCACTGAGAGGAATATATTACAATCACTCTACAGAGTTAGCAAAATGAAGGGAAATTAATGGAATAATCTTCAACAAAAGGGAAATTTGAGGAAATTACAATTTGCTTATGGAGATCCCACCAGAACAAAAAGAGGCAAAACTTTCTAATAAATAATTCATGGGGAATATTTGCTCAACCTTAACTGATTTTTCTTTTATTTCCATCATGAAAATAGTGGCTCTTCTTATTAGCACAGAATCAAATATGTGCTTTAAATTAAATTACTACACATTATGCATTCTGCGTTGACTGTGCCTCTAGCATGGGAATTATTCCATTTGCCTTGTTATGCAGCTGTCCTTCACCATCCACATTGATATATATGTTTGTTTCTTGTCTACATCCTTTCTTAGCTATGAATCAGTCAGAAAGGATTCTTTGTGCTCTGTGCCTCATCAGGCAAAGGAGAGTGCATCGTTTCTTCTGAAAGCACTGAGCAAGTCTCCATGGTTTTCAGTTGGGCAACTTTAGGAAACAACTCCGTCCCAGTCACAAAAGATACCAGCTTCCTTTACTTTTCATACCAGACTATATTAACACATTTGACTATGAATAACGGCTGTGGGTGGTGCAAGTGGCTAAGATGCTGTGCCTGTTAACCAGCAGGCCAGGGTTCGAGACCCGGGTCAGCCCCACAAGACAGGGTGAGCTCCTGTCCTTAGCCCAGCTCTGCAACGCCAGCTGGATCCAATCGTATCGGCTCTGCCTTTCCATTGGACTAATTCAGTGGCATGGAGAGGGGGGATTTGCTGCTTGGGTAACAGCCTATCCTCCATAACAATCCCACCCAGGCTTTCGTGCTTCACATGCAGTGTATGCAGCGCTGAGCACGATACCATAGTCTTTCAAGACTGACGGAGGTCTGCATAGGAAGGGAGATGACAGATCAGAAATAAAATGTCCTTTTTCCTTTCCCTCCCTCTGAAATATCCTTGAATAGGGTGGTAAAGGGAGGCTTTCAGGAAATACATTTTCCATCCTACTCACAGTAGCCCCCTGTATCTTTAATATAAACTGTTAGTGGCTTGAGCCAACACATTCATAGATGCTTCCTCAGGCTACGCAGACCTCCAGGTTTCCCTGGAGGCCCCAGGAAATTAGGGCCCTGGACCGGGAGTCAGGGAAGGCATCAGGAATCACCTGCTCAGCTAACTTATTGAAATAAGCGGCAGCCCAGTTGGCCAATACTAAGCATTGCTGCCCCAGGGCAGCCCCTAAACCTCCAGAGCACCCTCCCTAGATAAGCCGAATCCTAGTCAGGTCTACTCAGAAGTAAGCCCATTAATCAATGGAGCTTACTCCTGAGTCAGGTGTCCTTGTCTATGCAGCTCAAAGCTATCCATGTCTACACAGAAGTCAGCCCATTAAGTCAATGGAGCTTACTCCTGAGTCAGGGAGGGGCTCCTTCCCTATACTACCCAGTCCTTCCCTACTTACTTCTCCCACCTTCCTTTCCCCTCATTTGCATGGGTTGTGTTACTGCAAACTGCTTTGAGTGTGTCTTACATGTATGTGTCAGAATCATGCATGTTGAAGTCACTTGCGTGGGTTGTGTTGCTGCAAACTGCTTTGAGGGCATCTTATATTTCTGGGTCAGACTCATGCATGTTAAAAGGTTTTCAATTTAAAAACTTTTGAAATTAAGTACTGGAAAGCAATACGAGTATTTTTGCTTTATTTTAATATTTGTCTTACATTTGTCCTACATTTGTCTTACATCGGGGAGTGTCCTACTTTTTTTAAAGAACTGTGTAGGAATCTTGGCTTAGGGGACAGGAATTTAGGGGATTTGGGGGGGAAATTTTTGGTTCAGCATCTGGTCACCCTGTACTTCCTCAACAGATCCTAAGGCCTCAGAATACCTCCTGAACTCAAAGGAGTTGGACTTCCAGTTCAAAGCTGGAACTTCTGGGTCACATCTGATAGGAAGGTGTTCCAAAGCCCGGAGAAGCCCATAGACCACTTCATGGGCCTCCCCAGAACTCAGGCACCTTCCAGTTGTGACAGTGCAACTTCTGGTTCACACCCACCACCGGTGCCTAAATTCAGAAGGCCTGGGGAGTCCCACAACCCACTCCACAAGCCACCCCACACCTCTAAACACCTTCTGAATGTGGCTGGAAGGAGCTGACATGAACTGAAAATTTCTTCTGGTCAAGACTGGGAGGTGTTCTGAGGCTCAGGAAAAGCAATGAGCTTCTGCAATCAATGGAGACTCAAATCTTTACACATTTTTGTATCTTCCTGGAATCAATCCCCTGTTGATGCTGAGGGATGAATGTATATTAATATATATTAATTAATTAATTAAAAATATTTAGTCGGCTTATAATATTGCTTTATTTTCAAAAGGAACCACATTTTAAAAATAGTTCATGAGTGATTATCCACCGCTAGCACTATCAGGCCTCCGTCAGTCTTGAAAGACGATGGTATTGTGCTCAGCACTGCATACGCTACATGTGAAGCACGAAAGCCTGGGTTGGATTGTTATGGAGGATAGGCTGTTACCCAAGCAGCAAATCCCCCCTCTCCACGCCACTGAATTAGTCCAATGGAAAGGCAGAGCTAATACGATTGGATCCAGCTGGTGTTGCAGAGCTGGGCTAAGGACAGGAGCTCACCCTGTCTTGTGGGGCTGACCCGGGTCTCGAACGCTGGCCTGCTGGTTAACAGACACAGCGTCTTAACCGCTTGCACCACCCACAGCCTTCCTATGATACAGTAATAAAATGCTCATTTGGGTTTGGACAGGCATTCAACCCCATACCTGAGCCTTCAGCACAATACAGCACAGCTCAGCAAATCCTCAAAGCCATGTTTCAAAGCAAATCCTCAACAATTCTAACCATGTCTACTCAGAAGCATGCCCCATTATGCTCAATGGGTCTTACTCCCAGGAAAGTATGTTTAGGATTGCAGCCAAAGTGTGGGAAATAAATTTGCTTCTTTGTCCCACCTTGAAACCACTCCTTACATTATATAACTATATTACAGCTTTTGATTACAGAGATTACAGCTTTTGTTCCAGACTGACCAGAGCCTTGAACAGAAATGCTCCTAGAGTGCTGGAGACATTGTAACATTGTTATAAAACAAAACTAGCACATTCTCCCTATAATTGTTGTTAGAAACAGCAAAGTATTTTTATCCAGCATAGTGGTCTAAGCATTGATCTATGTAATTCAATGTTTCATAGCAAAACTTTAGGCTAGTTTGGCAAGGTTGTTGGTATACATAATGAACACCTGAGCAACAAAAATTGGAAGCAATTAGAAATGCCACACTGAAGCTTATTATGCTTTTCATGGGGGAAAAAAATTCCCATATGCTCCAGAACTGATCTGCTGTGGAAAATGAAGATGGGTCAAAATGGATATTTCAGATAGATTATAACTCCTACTTATCAGTGCATATTTTCCTGCAAATATGAAAATTCTAATCTGGTGTGAGATACTGCTGTGAGATACTGAGAATATCTGCTGTGAGATACTGGGAATAGTGCTGCGCTAGCTCAGGAAACATACTATCAGGAATTACTGTACTATAATATGAAGCAAGCAATTGTCACTCATGGGCACACTAAGGAAATATAGGCCTACTGATAACAACATAGGTAGAGATATGAGTGCTTTTTGTAATCTGTGACCACCTAATGGTTGTGCACTGGCCTAACATCCCCCCCCCCCCAGGAGTGGCACAGAAGTGCCTTATGGCACTTTTGTGACACCTCCAGGCCAGCTTGGGACTTGTGGGGTTAGGACCCTAACTGGGGGGTAAGGTTTGCATTGTTGCTCTATATGTCTTCCCATTGTTTCACTGATATTTCCTGTGCCACATTTTTTGCCCAGTGTATCATATAGTCTTTAATCTCTTCTTTTGTTTTGTATTTTAATAATATCTTTTACATTGTGGCAAAAGCTTGCTTTTCTTCTGAGCATAATTGACTCTCCAGGAAAGAAATCTTTAGTAAAGTATCTTCAAAACCATACATTTTCTTATCCATTTCAAATCTCTCCAGAAGTTTTCTATACTGAAATTATTGATGTTCAAATCCTTCCTCTACAAACTCCTCCCTTCCCTTCATCCTATAATCATTTTGTGTAAAAGTTATTACATTTTCATACAATAACCAGGTACCTGTATGTCCCATTTATCAACCAAAGAAGGCTTCTTGTGGAGAGATGCATAATGGAATTTTTTGTAAAAAAAAAAAAAAAAAACCACCTCTTTTTATATCTATTCCAAAATCTTAACAATACGTGTCTAAAGTAGTGATTCTTAAATTCTAAATTTGCTTTTATTTTACAGTATCATAAAAAGCATGTCATCCAAACTTTAATTTCAGCCTTCCAGCATCAAAAGTCTCTTCTTTCTCAACATCAACCATTCTTTCAATCAGATAAGACAGATGATACATAGTAAGTCTTTAACAGTGCAATCTAGACTGGCGCTGGAGTAGGCATACTATCATGTTTGGGACGCTGCTGCTTTTCTTTTCTCTGGAGGGGATGCTTCTCTCCTACCCCAAAATAAAGCTGCAGCAGCCTCTACAGGTCTGCTTGTATAGGTCTGTATACCTCTGAAGGTGGCCTAAATATGAGTAGAGTGAAAAGGCAATAAGCCGCTCCAGTCTGCTCTGGGATGACTCCAGGATCCAACAGAAGTCAGTTCTTGGCCCTGCCCCTGCTCTCCTCTCTCTTGCCCTCTGCCCACCCTCAGATCAACCCCCCTGGTGCTCAGCACAGCCTATGCAGTGATCCTCCTCAGCCGGCAAAGGCCGGCTGATATAGGCCAGTGCACTTTGGTTCTCCTGGTGGTGCAAAGTGCACTGGCCTAAGAAATTGCTCCCTGAGACTTACATAAAATATAATTTCCCATCAGTATGCCCAATGTCTCATGCAATGCCTAAAGTAGGTCTTTGTATCCTGCCCATTTTCTTTATTAAATCTGCCATTACGGTATATTAAAGTTCAAAGAGAAATATCTGTACTTAGCTTATACCTGACCTTTCCCTGTGTCCTAGGCTATATGTTAATTATAGTATTGACCTTTACTTGATAAAGACTTTAATCCTATCAGTTCAAAATATCCAATAATCCCATTTTAGGTTCTCAGAACCAAAAGAAGACTACCACCTCTGAGGCAATGTAGTTTATTAAAATATTTGGTCTATTCATCTCCCTGTCCTGAAACGTGTTTGCATTACTGGTTATTAATGATCTTTCTGATATAGTATATGTTTTACTATTTGTTATCACTTTCATTCTCATAATCTTAAATGACACTTTTATGGATACAGTCCACACAGAGCAATGTATAATCAGGTTGAACTGGTAATCTCTCTTTAAATCATGTATATACTGAACCATGAAGAACCACAGGCCAAGTTCTGATTTATGTAAAATAGTCAGTGTCAGTTATCAAAGGGATTCTGAGGGCAAACTGACCCTTTCCACCTGTACCAGAGGATCTCCAGACACCCAGACACCTGCCAAGTAGGGTAGAGTAGTTGGGAGCTAGAGATACAGGGTGGAGGGAGAGGGTAGAGCAAGGATTGGAGAGATAGGAATGGTGAGTGAAAAGGTAACGACTCCCCAACTATTCCTCTCCTCAAACTTGTCTTTGAGCCCAGTCCTGAGGTCTGCATGCTAGACCTATGCCAGCACTGAGTGCCCCACATGGGCTGTAAGACATGACTATGGCTTTCAGCACCAGGTCGGCCCAGGCACTTTGGCTAACACCAGCTAGCGGGTGGTCTCTATCAGATGTCCTGTCCATAAGACAGATTTAATAATGAAATAACCATTTGGAAACTGAGGTTCTGCATTACCTTCCCCCATAATTTCAAAAATATCTTCCCCTGAACAGCTGCTCTAGGACAATGGAATAGCTCACAAACTGAGAATAGTCAGGAATTGTATCCAGTATGAGAGGAATTGTTTGCTGGAATCAGTAGAGAATAGCATGGTAGTTTTGAGGCCAGGACCAATAAATTCAGTATAGTCCCAATGTGAACTAAATGTACTTGCAATTCAAGTTTAATTAATGATGTTTTGTGAAATACCTTTTTTAAATTCCATCAAAAAATGAAAAAAATAGGACATCTCATGGACAACATGACCTTTGTCTGCTTAAGCGTCTCCCGTGTCTTACATTTAAACAGCTACACTTATTGTCATCTCTGATCAGCTTCTCAAGAGCCGCTGCATTCTGTAAGGATCAACAGTAAAATGTTAAGTGTTCAGTCATTAAAAATCATTTGATATTCATTGAAACACTATTAATCATCACAGATTCATTTGGCATTCATGGGGCTGTCACATGGACTCTCTAAGAGTTCAGTTATAATATGCATTAGCTAATGAGCATATAAAGTATTCCTGAATCAACATCACTGTGCAACATTTTTCTTATTTAAATTATTCATGTACAATAGATTTAGAAACAGGGTAGTGGTAGGGAGGCACATATTTGGCTTTTATAAACCTGGGCAGCTGGTAACAATATATTTACTCATGAGAGTCCAACCGTTTGTATTTTAGCTTATTGTTGCCCTACATGCCTGAAACTTTGCCATTTATGAATGTGTGTCCATTGTCGGTATTGAAGAAGCCTGCACAATGCAGCAGAAACTTTGAAATTCATGAGTGCCTCTTTGTGGGCACTCTGTTGTACACCATTAAGGTACTGATACAATTGGCTTCTAAGTAAGAGGCTCTAGGTTTCCTTACACTCAAGCGAAATTTCCATATTTATGAAGGTAGCAATCTGGCAGAATGGTAGAAAAAAAGTTTGAGTTTTTTCCTCCCCTTCCATCATAAAGGAAACCTGATTCTCTTTGTTATGAAATGTTCATTCTGAATTCATACACATGATCCATTGTGCTTGGGGTTTATCAAATGAAGGTTTACCCCACAATCCACAGTAACCACAGGAGCACATAAGAGACATGTGTACCTGTGGTTACTGCACCATCTAGTGAAAACCTATGGGAAATTCATATTGCGATCCAGAGTAAATTGTTCTTACACCGGAGCAACGTCTGCCCATAGTTACTCTGGATTGCACCCTTTGTGGTAATCATTAGAAGCTACTGTTAATACTATGAATGAAAACTCCCTCACCCCTCCCTCATACAAACCCATGGGATGCAAAACCCCCCAGGTGCAAACCCACCTCCTTTCAAATCCCCCTGTGTAAAGCTCCCTATGCAAACCCCCATGTGCAAACCACCTTGCAAAATCCCCTGTGCAAACCCCCCGCCGTGCAAACCCCCCGCCGTGCAAATCCCCCTGTGAAAACCCCCCTGTGCAACTCCCCCCATTGCAAACCCCCCATGCAAACACACCCCCACCCCATGCAACACCCCCTGTTGATGAAACTTGCAGAAACCTGGATTAAATGTTTAATAGGAAACCTGCTTAACCTGTACAAAGTGCTTTATCTGCCTACTCCAATAGACATAACTTAAAAGAACATGAATTTGGCACCAAGAAAACCAGTCTCCTGTATCAGATATCCCAAAAAAAGCAATTCAAACTCTCTGTCCCCTCAAAACACTGCTACAAGTTTGTTGCACCCAAACTACATTAAATCTCTCTCTCTCTCTCTCTCTCTCTCTCTCTCTCTCTCTCTCTCTCTCTCCTCTTAGAAAAAATTATCTGACAGAATACTGTATGGAGGTTATTAAAGGTAACTTCCAGAAAAAACACTTTGGAAATATTTATTATTGCTTTGAAACTACACATTCATAGAGGCAAAGGGTAAAAATATAATTAGTGTGTGCTGGCTTATCTGTGAGACCTGAGTATTCTTATGCTCTTGTCTCATTTTAAGTATCAGAAAGCTGTCAGGAACTGATCCTCGCTCTTTCTTATTCAAGGGCAAAATTCTGTGTTGCTTACAACTCTATTTGAAAATGACTCTTGATCTCAGAACAAAACTCTAACAGCAAGATGCAATTAAAAAAACAAAAGTCGAACTGCCATCTGTCTACAGGATTACTTATACCTTTGATAAATCTGCTGTAAAAAAGGCAATTAAAAAAAACTCCACAGGCATAACATGAGCACCCATTTGGCTGACATAAGTCCCTTGCATTGGCCAAAGAGTCTTGAAAAAGTGCTTCCACACAATTCTGCAGGGTGATCAAGTGGGATACAGATATGTGTCATCATCCTTATGCACAGGTGGGCTGAAGCTGGTTCTCACCGGCTCTGTAGAACCGGTTGTTAATTTGGGGAGGACATTAGTGAACCGGTTGTTAAGAGGAGGCCATCATCTTTGAATTGCATGCAAGTTTGTTTGAATTTCTCTTAAAGGGTCTCTGGGTCTGTCTTCCCAGAGCTGAAGCTCCACTCCCCCTCCTTCCGCCCCTTCTGAACCTCCCTTCCCTTCTGAGGGGGGCTCTCTCTCCCCCTCCATTCCCCTCCCTAAGGATATTTTTTAATTTTAAAATACAAACAGTCCATTCCCATGACCATCATTCAGACAGGGCATTGCCACCATCCCACAGCAGCCAGAGCTATACAGAAGCCAGAGCTATTGAAAAAGGTCTATAGGTGAGTAGGAGTGTAGCTGTGCATCTGAGTTTTGTGAGAATGAGATCCTCCAGGGCTTTTGGTGGGGGCCATGCCTGCCTGCCTCCCCAGGTGACTTTGCAGACTAGTACTAGGCATGGAGAACTACTCAGTACTACCCAGTACTACTCAGGAGTAAGCCACACTGTATAGTAGAGGACTGCAGCCTGTGGCCACAATCCTAGCCACACTTTCCTGGGAGCAATTCCCATTGACTATCATGGAATTTCCTTCTGAGTAGCATAGGATTTGAGGCTACTTTCCCATCCACACTTTCCTGAGAGTAAGCCCACTGACTATAATGGGACTTACTTCTGAGGAGATTGGCAGAGGCTTGCTTGGATCACTCCCTCCAGCCTTATTCCTCCAGCCCTGTCTACTTTCCTGAGAGTAAGCCCACTGTCTATAATGGGACTTTCTTCTGAGTAGACATGATTAGGACTGGGCTCTGAGGCTGCAGTCCTATCCATACTGTAGTCCTTTGCCCCCCCCCCCAAGAGATCTCCCCACCTCATCCTGCCCCTCTGAGAAATCTCTCCACCAGAGATTAGGGGGGGCACCTGAAGAAATAGTCCCAGTTCCCATCCTGCCCCTCAGGAGCCCAGTCCACTGCCTACTCTGAAGTAAATCCTATTAAAGTCAATAGGTTTTACTCCCCTGTGAGGAGTGTATCCTCAAAGCCCAATCAACTGTCTACTCAGAAGTAAGTTCCATTATAATAGTGAAGCTTACTCCCTGGAAAGAAGCTGGTTTCTAAGAGCTTGTAATCCTATGCCTGACTACTCAAAAGTTAATCCCATTTCTATCTGTGAATCTTACTCCCAGGAAAGTGGGCAGAGGAGTGCAGCATTAGAGCCCAATCCTATTCTTGGCTACTCAGAAGTAAATCCCACTAGAGTGTGTGGAGCTTACTCTCAGGAAAGTGAATAGGATTGCAGCCAGAGTCTGGTTACTAAGAGCTCAGTCCTTTGCTTGACTACTCAGAAGTCCTATTATATTCAATGGAGCTTACTTACAGGAAAGTGTGGACAGGATTGTAGCCTTAAGTAGTGGCTTAGAAGCAAACCTCAGCCTGCAGAGGGGACACCACAGACTTTGGTTCTAAACAGTAGATCAGTGTTTCTCAACCAGTGGAATGAGCACCACCTGTGGAACCTGTGGTAGTGTCTGCTGTATTAGGCACCTGGATGCAAGTGTCATATGTGCTCCCTGATGCAGCTGGTTGGCTGCTGTGTGATTCAGGAAGCTGGACTAGATGGGTCTTTGGTGTGATCCAGTGGAGGCTTTTCTTATGCTTTTATGTTCTTATTTGTGGCACACATTCCTCCTGGGAGCACAACAAAGTGTAATGCATAGGTATAAATTACACCGAACTCAGGGGCTTAATACTGATTGATGCAGTCACAGGTGATACAATTTTTTGGTAAACTAAGGGTTAAGGTGGCATGCCCTGCTCCGCCCCCTGATTCTGTCCCCGCCCCTGACCCAGCCTGGCCCCGCCCACTTCCGGACAACCAGTTGTTGGGGCAGGCTGGGCCCACCACTGGCCTTAAGGCACCATGGGCTCCAGGAAGGTGCAGGTTTATGCTGGCCAAGCTTGGCAGTCCAAGGGTCTGAAGTAGTTGGAACGAGGGGTAGTTGGGATGAGGAGGAAGGTAATTCTGAGGGAGAAGGATTGATAGCAGGCAGTCCCAGGGCGGGTAGAGAGAGAGTGGGAAGCAGGGCCTGGACCTGGTAGTTATGATGGATTCTATCCCCATTTCCAGGCAGCCTGGGCCAGCCCAAGTTGTTTGGATTTGCATGGCCATTTGAGGAGTTGCAGATCCAAACAGACCCTTTGGGCTGTAGTGGTTCTCCCTAGTGTAGGCTATCTCACTGGCAAACCAGAGGATGGGAGGGGGGAGTTGGAGTCAGGGTTTGGATCTGGCAATTATGCCCAATCCAAATCTCATCTCCCAGATAGCCTAAAGCAGCCACTGGGCAGCTGAGAGCAACCTTGTGGATGGTATAAATCTGAATAAATCTATTGGGATGGCTATAACCCTTCCCAAGGGAGCAAAACAGCAGTCCAAAATCTTGTGCTGGATTCATAGATTAAAGTACAGTGTAAGATCTAGTCCCAATGTTTCACTTTCAGCTGTGGAAAGCATCCCTAGAACACCCAGCATGTACCACCTATCATGTGTACTTAAAGAAGAAGTGGGGCAGGGAAAGGGAAATGGCAGGAGTTAAGGTAAAATAAATGGTGTGGTTGACTCTGCCTCTGCTTCCTTATTGCCCTTTTGAGACAGAAGAAGACAGGAAAAAAGCAATCACTTCACTTCCTCGTTTCTCCAGTAACATTGCCTGGCCCTAGGATGATTGCCAAAACCACTAAATTTTAACAGTGGGTACAAAGTTTCTTTTTGGCACCTTCCTTTTCCCATCACATGTGAATTTGACTCCTGGACCCCTTTATTTTGGGTCTCAGGTCCCCTTTTTGACCCCTGGAAAAAGTACAATATTTGCCCTGTACTGTCTCTCAGAGGATCTAGCAACAGCAAAGCTAAATGAAGAGGTTTGTTGTACTGTCCCAATCCATCTCTTAGTAAGTGGAAATTGGAGCATGGTTTAAGGGTTCTCAGAATGAGGTTTGGGACCCCCTTGAGAAACTGAGACTTCATTTCAGGGGGTAGGTGTCAAAAAAGCTAGATACCGGCATCTTGGAACCTGGAACTATGTGCTCCCATCTTGGAATGGGAAACAAACTGCTTTTCTAGGAGTTAATCTCATTTAACACAATGGACTTACATCTGAATAGACATTGAGGAGCTCTGGCATCAAAGTGATGTCACTTCTTATTTGATGTCACTTCTGGCCATTACTTTACTTCCTGGGTGTTCTTTACAGATTGTCATTCTCAGAAGGGGTTTCTTGGGCTGAAATGCTTTAGACCCACTAGTACAGTAGAAGGGAGTGGGGAATTCTTAGTAGATTATTCCCTGGATGGCCCACCAGTGAAAATATCTTTTTAAATATAGGTAGATATAGAAATTCCAGCAGACACTTCACAGTGTTTAGAGATCTTTATGCTTCTTTCTTTTTAATTTTTGTCCATAAAATATGCATTCCTTATACACAAAACTAATACAGTACATTCAAAATGAATCTGCCTCTTGGATATAAGTCTGCAGATAAGCTAGACATATAGGTGTAATTTTCATATGTAGAAATCTTGTTTTTGCATTATTTTCACATAATTTTCTTCATGACATAATTTTTCACATAATTTTCTTCATTTTCTTAGAGGTATTGTTTCTGGATCTTGGTGGGTGTCACCTACCGAAATATATGCTGCATATACATAACTTAGAACATACATGAACCTAGATGTGTGGAAAAGGTGATGGGACTGCAAATAGATGGGCTGGTGGAAGGTAGGCTGGGCAAAAACCAAGAGAAAGATGACACAGAACCCTAAGACCACCTTCACCTGAACTGTGAGATGTGATTATTCTTGTTTCAGTCTCACCTCAGCTATAAAAAACTTAGTCCAAGCCTCAGAAATAAGCTCCATGGGACTTACTCCCAAGCAAGTGTTGATAGATCAGAAAAAGGAAAAATATGGGATATCACAATGTCTTAGGTCCCTGAGAAGGACTCGACTAGTGATTGTTGCCAAGACCAGCTAAAGAACTGGCTGCTGTGACATGTAATCAAACTTTAAACAAACAAACAAACAAATAAATAATATAATATACCGCAGTCAGATACATTTTAAGAAGATACCTGGTTGATATCTGGGATACTGGCAGCATCCTGTATCAATCCTTGGAGCCAGTCAATGATTTAGTTTTTGTTATTTTTAATGTACAAGTGACTATGTTTCATGCCTTATGAATAAAGTCATTGATGATGATGATGATGATGATGATGATGATGATGATGGTGAAATGTTTTGAACTAAAATGAGAAGGGGAAAAGTGCTGGGAGAATGGAACAGGGTTTGTGCTGTCTCCTAACAGAGCAGAAATGGGGGAAGGGCAGATTGGCTCTCAACTCATCTATTTGAGCTGCAAGGTCACTTAAATACAAGTTCCAGATTCACTTATTTGCATTTCATTTAATAATAATTTGTAGTGCTCTGTGACAGCCTCCAAGATTATTTTGTACTTTTTCCTTCCCTGAAAAATGTCTATTTCTTCCACCAAAGCTTCAAATTGCTAAGTCGTCTGAAAGGCAAAGAGCATATTTGATTTTCAGCTAAGTCTTTTCATTCCTATTCCCCTAGCAAATTACTAATGACAATTTCCAGAAAATGTATTCCTTATTCACTAACCTATTGTTACTTGTATCTTGATCTTTTGCCTTTCGTCAGACAGAATTCATCAATAGAAAACAAATTCTAAGAGGATGAACATAATGGATGAATACTGCAACTGTGTGGTGTTGTTTTATATTTATCCAATTTCAAAGCAACTCACTGTACCATCTTCTAGAACTTATATAATGCCAACAATTCACTATGCTTTATGTTGTAAATCCAACCAAAGAAACCAATTCAAATGCAGAAAATCAATGGATGTGAGTTCAATCTATGTAAATAGATGCTTACTGCCAAACAAGGCATGACATGGAACATTTATGAAGGAACTCCCCACATTTTTGTTTTTGTTTTTTTTAATCTAAGTTAGCAATACCACATGAGGGTAATGCATCAGAAAGCCTAGTCAACCCTTTTCCTCACATTTGTCTCTTCCATTTGCTCCTAAAATCTGCTTTTAAAAGAACAGAAGAAACAAGATATATACAAACTGGTTTTTTTGCCCCATCTGACTAAACAGTTTTAGAGATCAGATGATTTCGTCTACAGTGTTATAAACAAATGTATGTGGGAGCTGTTCCGCTGGCTTTAATCCAAGTGGTCCAAAGGGCTATGTTGCACCCAGGCAGATGGCACAGGATATCAGCAACATCGCTGCCACAGATACTCCAGACCACACTTGGTCATGTCTTATCCCTGTCCCGTTCCTATCCCTGAATTCCCCTCCACTGATTTACCTGCTTTGGTAGGAGCTCCAGAGATCAGAGGTGCGCAACTGTGGCCACAAGCCAATTGTGCTTGAGGAATTGGCCCATGTACCAACACAATGGCTAAAATGCCAGCAGCTCAAGTCTTGTGATGACACAATATGTGGTCTGTCAGCACAAGGTTGAGAAAGGATTGGACCATGTGACTGGTGGATGATTAAGAAAAAGAGAGGGTTAACTTCCAAAGTACCACATCCATAACCTTTCTAGCAGTCATTGGGGTGAGTGGAAAACCTATACAATGGCATCTCGCTTAACAAGAGCCTTGCTTAGCAAGTGTTTCACATAAGCAAAAATTTCCAAGAAATCTTGCTTCACATAACAAGTTCTGCTTCACATAATAAGCAAACGCGCTATGGGCACGCATGCAATGCAGCCCTGACGCTCCACGCAGAGGCTCTTTAAAAGGACTGCTTGGGGACAGTTGCCTGGAGGTACCAGAGGCAGCTGCCCCTAACTGCCCTCAAGTGCTCCCACCAACCACCTTGAACCTCCAGCAGAAGCCCAGGTAAGCCTCCCAGGAAAGTGTCTTTGACTGCAGCTTCTTAACCATGTCTACCCAGAAGCAAGCCCCATTGTATTAAATGGAGCTTACTCCCAGGAAAGTGTCTCAAATTGGTGGTTTTCATACTATAGGGTTCAACAATTTATCTCATTCTCTTCCGATGTGTTTACAAACTACTTGAGCTATGGTTGTAACCTCTGAACTCTCCTAATAGGGACTATGGCTGCAATCCTAAAGACACTTTCCTGGGAGTAAGACCCATTGAACACAATGGGGCTTACTTTTGAGTAGACCTGGTTAGGATTGTGCTCTAAGTAGACTTCATAGGATCATGCACTTTGAATGCATGTTTTGAATTCAATTCCAGTGTTTTGTCATCATTTTTACATCCAGTTAATATTTTTATATGAATATTTTGGGGGTTGTGGAACCAATCATCTGAGTTTCCATTATTTCCTATGGGAAATTCTGCTTCACTTAAAGAGTGTTTCACTTAAAGAGCAGGCTTCCAGAACAAATTAAGCACTTTATGTGAGGCACCACTGTACATGGATTTTCTGCTACTTCTGGTACAACCCTTAGTTAGATTTCTACATATTCCTTCCTTGCATGTCCATCCTCAGATTATGAGGATAAATAAATTCACACATACTATTTATCTTGAAAAGAAAACTTTTCAGAATGTTCAGTCTTTCAAAACTTGATTTTGTTTGCCCCTTCTATTATATATATAATATTTACAAAACTGGTCATTCCATGGTGGCTGCTAAAAATAGAGGAGTTAAATTGCCTGAAGACTATATGGCATTCCAAGGCACCCTGTCAATTTTTATTTCTTTTAGCATTCACGGTTCACCTAGGAATTGATGCAGAATGTGCCCACTGGGGAGGTTAATGTGATCACATTTTAGCACATAGCAATATGCAGCTACACAGTAAATTGTTCCTTTATAAAAATCAATTAACACTTCAGTCCTAAAGTTCCAAGTAAATCAGTGATGGGCCCAGCCTCCCTGAAGATGCGGTTCGCCGGAAGTTCAGGGTCTGGGCCGGGGTCAGGGGGCGGGGCGGGGTCAGGGGCGGGGCGGGGGCGGCCCTAACCAGGCCGCACTGCGCATGTGCCAGACTTCAGGTAGGCCCGAACCGGCATCTGCCCACCTGTGAAGTAAATGTGTTGATGATATCAGTCTGAGGCCATGATCCAAAGAACATCCTTCATTATTTGTGTAGATCATTAGTTCTCAAACTTTTTAGCAATGAGTTTCACTTTTTAAAATGACACCCCAATGGGACCCACCTAGGGTTATGAGATGTTTAAAAGAATCTAGAAAGAAATAATATTTATTTATATGTAATAATAACCAGAAAAAAGATGCTCCTACATACATGTTTTACTGTTTTTGTTTAATTTAATTGTATTTTAACTGTATTTTAATTGTATCTTAACTGTATTTATTGTTATCTAGTTTTACTGGTATTTTATTGTTTTGTTGTTAGCCACCTTGGGTTTCTGTTTGTTAAGGTAGAAAGGAGGGATATAAATCTAATAAATAAATAAAATAATGTTTGTAAACTGCAGGAGTTCTTTGAAGGACAATTAGAAGCTATCCAATTTTTGAAAAGTTTCAGGGCTTGAGACAATTACCTGTAGTTATCTGATCATTATGTCACCTGTATTTTCACTGGAGGCACTGCTCAGCTACTTTGGGACCCACCAGAATTAGGAAGTGATCTACTAGTGGGTTCTGACCCACAGTTTGGGAACTACTGGTTTAGACAGTAGAACATTTGTTACACTAAAATGTTTATATACACATGCCTGGGAAGGGCATCCTGATCCTAATTTGTGCTGGAACAGCTAGACCACAGTAGCCTGTCCTGTATCCAGCACAGGGTAGCTGCAGGCTGGAGATCATCTTGGGTAAGATGCAATTTTTTTACAGCCTGCCTGCAATCCACATCCCAGCCCCAATCCACCTCTTCTTCTCCCCTAAAGACCCTCATCCAACTCCCAGCATGCCCTCCACCACCCACTTCACCTACTGCCATCTACTGTATACCAACCACTGCAAACTTACCAACTGGCCACTGCAGGAGCTTCATCCAGCCCTATCAAGCCTGCATGATGTCAACACTGGTTCAACCTTCCCTCCGCTTGGTACAAATGTCCCTTACAGTACATCTGAGCACTCAGAAAGTATGGGGCATGTGCAAGTTCAACTCAGCATTTTTGAATGTGCTCCCATCTCACCGGACTCAGCGGGGATTACTTTGAATAAATGTGTAGGATCGCATTGGCAATGTAGAGAAGAAAAGTTCTTGTGTTCCCATTTGACAAACAATTTTAAAAATACAAAGGAGGTTATAATATCATTTTGGTTTGATGTACAATTTTATGCACAGTGTGGCAAATTGGACTGCAGCCTTTTTTGTGCAATGAACCACTGTTTCTTATCAATCTTGTATTTTTATTTTCTTGTCTTTTTTTATTGGGGTTGCCAAGTTTTGCTCCTCAGACACAAAAATTATTTTAAAATATTGAATTTTCAACACTGAACAAGTTGGATATCACAGCCACTGCTACCATCTCTCCTTCCCTGGGCCCGAACTACCCCCTACGCACAGTGAAGGGATTCAAAGAAATTAACAATCGGTTCTATATGCATCTGGCAGCCACTTTTAAAAGGCTATTTTTAAACTTTATATGTCCTATCTCTCATTAACAACCAGTTCTATAGAGTAGGTGTGAACCTGCTGGAGCCCACCACTGCCTACGCAGCAATTCCCCTGCCCAGTTGTGCCCCATCCTCATTTTGCCTCCCACTGCTCTGCAGTTCACATGCTTTAATCAGAACAAGTACAGCAAGTACAGCTCCAATACAATAGAGACCTGCTGGTGGCATCATCTTTTTCTGACAACACTGGCTTATGCACAGTCATTTTGCTGGTGTGATTTGGCTTAGGACTGGACTACCTATGTGAAACACCAGTTGTACCCAGTTCATTCAACAATAAATAACAATATTAAAAGTGGCAAGAGATTCTGTTGTCTAGGTTGTACTCTTTGTGGATGTTCATTTCTAAATTAAGAGATGCAAATTTAATCAATGGATTTAAAACTTTACACCACTTGAGGCTTTTGGAGAGCCTTTAATCAGCCTAGCAAAGTGAATGCTCCATCTAATTGTTTTTCCTCCCCTGTGAAAGAAAATCATATCTTCAAAGTGAATTTGAGGGGGGTTATTCACAGTTTGTATGCATAATTTCTGTCTCTCTATTGGTCACCTAGAATAGTGCTTAAAATGGGAAAAAATAGTCCCCTTCCAAAGTTTTATGCTAGCAACCACCAACTGCTGGACTGTCACATCTGTAGCATGTCCAGAGAGTATTTTCCGGTAGTCCATGGGTGATATCCATGGTCCAAACCTGCTACTGTACATGCCCTGAGTAGTTACATGATATGGTGGATCACTTCCTTCTAGTTAAGACAGCTTGGATTCTGGTTCAGGGACAAATTACTCTAAGCCTGGAGACATTGTTAGGTGTTGGAGACTCCATAGCATAGAGATTTTCAGTCTTTTTTGTCTCAAGGTACACTGACAAGGTACTAAAATTGTCAAGGCACACCATCCATTTTTTGACAATTGAGATGGTATATGATGGAGAGTTCACATACCCCAATGACTATGGCACTGACTCCCTCTCCATGGCACACCTGCAGACCATTCACAACACACCAGTGTACCTTGGCACAGTGGTTGAAAATCAGTGCCAGACAATACAGATGGATATGAGCTGGAAACTGTCCCATGGGGTCAACTGAGCAGACTCCTCATAGAGGAAAATTTCGCAACTGTGGCTAGGAGCATCTGGAGAAACTGGCCCACTAAGATGGTTGCAGAAGGGAGGACAGCATGTTTCCAGATCTGCCTCAGAAAGCAAAGATTCCCCTCCTAAATGCACATTGCTTTGGAGATGCCTAAGCCCCCAGACACTTTAAGAAAGACCTCCCCCATCTCAGATAGCCTGATTGGGCAGCCTCCTCTCCCTGTAAAGCTCAGAGGACACCCAGCTGATGCATGTTCTTCAAAGTACTGAGCAGAACAGCATCCACTGCCTGTCAACCCGGGAAAGTATAATTAGGAGGAAAGCCTCAGAGCAAGATCCTAGGCATGCTTACTCAAACATAAGGCCCATTATAATTAATGAAGCTTAATCCCAGGAAAGTGTGGACAGGATTAAGCCTCAGAGCCCAATCTTAGGCATATCTACTCAGAAGTGTATTGCACTGCATTAATTGGAGCTTACTCCCAGGAAAGTGTGAGTAGGATTGCAGCCTCAGAACCTGCCTACTCAGACATAAGCCCTATTGTAGTCAATGGGGCTTGCTCCCAAGAAGGGGTATGTGGGCAATTCTAATCTCTAGTTAAACCAGCCTAAACTCTGACATAAGTTGGGAAGTAACCTGGGGGTGTCACAAAAGTGCCATATGACAAGACACCTGGCCAGTGCACAGAAATGCACTTGCCTCCCTACATCACTCTGGGAACAAAAAGACTAATGGGTTGTGCAGGCCTAGGTTAAGATTCCACTCTACATTGTTCATCTTTGCGTTATTCCTGCAGTATAAGTGGTTCTCCTCTTATATAGAACAGAAGAAGTAAAAAAATATTTCTCTTTGCTGCCTCGCAGT
Organism: Cryptoblepharus egeriae; assembly: GCA_030015325.1. Lineage (NCBI taxonomy): Eukaryota > Metazoa > Chordata > Lepidosauria > Squamata > Scincidae > Cryptoblepharus > Cryptoblepharus egeriae. The sequence goes on from JAREYC010000007.1 coordinate 31,521,071, forward strand.
TTCTCTAATGAAAAAGGGACACAGTTTTCATTATTTTACTTACCGCATTTCCCGGTTTATAAGACGCACATTTTTTCCTTCCCAAAGTGGGGGAAAATGTCTGTGCGTCTGATAGAGTGATAGGGCCAATCCTGGAGCACCTTACCCCATCATGTCATATGTCGTTGGATTCATATTGAAGAGCAGAATTCAATGCAACAATCAGTTTTTAGATGTCTCCTTCCTATCAAACGTTATGGCCAAAAAAGTAAAAATCAAAAATATAAAAACAAAAAAATACATTTTTGGCAATTTTTTAAGCAGGTAGGAGTTTTGCCCTGGGGGGGGGGGGGGGGGCGGGTAGGAATTTTGGCCTTGGGGTTCAGGAATTTTGGGTTTGGCATCTGATCAACCTGGCACAGTTGCAATCATAACCAGCCTTCCCTGGCTTGGAGACTCTTCCCTATGTATCTAGATCCCCTCACATTTCCCTACCCACCCCCCAAAAGAACCCCCCAACTTACCTGCCTTCCTGGACTATTTGCAATGAGATTTGTGCAAAATGTTGTTGTCTGATCATTTGCAATGAGATTTGTGCAAAAGTTGCAAATCACTGACACTAGAGATGATGAGTTTTGGGGGTTACCAGAAAATTAAAAGAGTGCTTGAAGCTTAAAGTCTTTCCTCATTTGTTAATGACAGTGATAATGGTTCTTAATACAACTGTTGACTTTACATGGTTGAAATATTATTCTGCTATATTTTATTAAATATATTAGTACACCACTCGGTTCAGAATATTTTTTTCTTGTTTTGCTCCTCTAAACTTTGGTGTGTCTCATGGTCCGGTGCGTGTAATAAGCTGGGAAATACGGTAATTAAATTTGATTTTGTTGTAGTGGGGGGACAAAATCTTCTTTGACTCCAGATAGCAAATATGTAGGTGCTTTAGCAAAGCAAATGGGTGGTGAACTGCTGAGGAGGAGGAAGCAGGTTTTTCCCCAATTTTAAAAATACCTGGAGATGACACCACTTCTGGCTGTGACATCACTTCTGGGGCAACATTTTTAGCTTTGCACCGTGCTACAAGAACATTAGCTATGCCACTGTAGACAACTTTATGTAGACAACAAAGTCAGAGGAAAAAAAGGACATTTATTTATTTGTTTATTAGATTTGTACTCAGCCTTTCTTCCCGAAGGGCACCAAAGATGGCTAATAATCATTACATAAAATACAATTGAAACATTAGAATTAAAATAGCAATACAATTAAAATATAAAATAGGATGCCATAAAATATATGATTTAAACAACAGGCATTATGGGGTATCAAAGGCTCTCTTAAATAAAACAGTCTTAAGGCCCCACCGGAAGATTAAAGGTGAGGAAGTAGTTCTTAATTCAAAGGGGAGGGAGTTCCATAGTGCAGGCGCCACAACAGAGAGGGCCCTGTTTCTGGCTGCCGTTCCTCCAACCTCTCTCCATGGCGGCAGAACCAACAGGGCCCCCTCAGATGATCTCAGTGTATTTCATTGTTGACAATATTGAGCTAGGTGGATCAGTGGCCTACCATAATAAGGGCAGCTTTCCATGTTTCTAAGGGTGTAACTGGCACCCTTTAAGATGTCTTTAAGATGGCATCTGGCATGGTTGTCTTACACAGGAGTGGCTCACCTTGAAACTGCTTTCCCCACCCTTCCTGCTGGCAAACAACTTTGATGCAATACCATTTTTAGTATTCTAAATCCCATAGTTGCTTTTTTACTTTCCCAGACATCCAGACCACAGTCTTTTCAACATGATAGGTTTAGTGATGAATCTTTTTTTAAAAAAAATGGGAGGGAACACTTTCTTTAATCTGTTCACAAAAACTATTGCTGTCAGTCTTTGAAAAATTGACTCTTAGATCCCTTGTTTGTTTGACTAGAGAAGAAAAAAACAGAATCTGTTTTTATTATCTTACGCTATAAATATGTTTATGGGTTGTTATTCTGTAGACAACAATAGCCAGGGGAAAAATGGGTAACATTTCAAATACGCTAAGTTAGCATTCAAAAATTCATGTTCACTATATTTTAAAATCCTTTATTACAGACATTTTTTTTATTTGTTATCACGGTCTATTCATTATCCTGGTCTGTTGATTGTACATTGAAAAACCAGCTTGAATATCCCATTTATTCTGTAGGTAGTTTATTTTACCTTCGTTATATCAGGGAAGCTGTGTTGAAACATGACGCTTTGCCAATGTTCTGGTCCCCTTGCTGGTCTTAATTATTGTACAATATTGTTTGAATATTTGAACACTATCCAGACCTGGTGACCTATATAATTCATTCCATGGATATACTTGAGACTAAAGTGTCAGCTATTTATTTCCTTTCATTGCTTGTGCATGAAGAATTGTTTATCCTCTGACCTTCGTTCCCTCAAGCACTTCCCATCTGTCAGATGTTTCTGTTGCTACACGTGTTTCTTCTCTGCATCAGTTTAAATCACTCGGCATAAACCCAGCCTTTCTGATAATGAAAATAAAAACAGAAATGAAGACCATGCAAGTGGGTGACTGAACTCTAGGCCTTTTGGAATTTTTCCCCCTCACGTCTGATAAATTCTGGGCACGTATACAGATCAAATATCAAGTAGATTGCTCATACTTTAAGTGGTCCATAATCATGGCATTTGTAGGTAGTTCTGAATACACTGTTGTACAGATGCTATGTGGTTGTAGGAGACAGACGGATCAATATTAATACGAGTATCTCTATAGCTTTTTCCTTAATTTTTTTTAAACAGCTAACCATGAAAACAAATTAAACCTGCGTTCCTATTTTTAGAGTAGGCATGAACATCAGCCAGCTGCCACACAATCTCATCTGGTGAGAGTAACCTTACTACTGAAGGGTTCAATGGGCAGCACCAAAGAAAACATTGTTTGTATATATAACATGTTGATATTATTCCTAAAAACTATGGCTACAATCCAGAGTAACTATGGGACCTTTTACACCGATGTGTTTATGGTGCCACCTGTGGGAAATGCTTAGAGCAATGCAGAGTAAGTACCTCTTACGTCTTCCCATAGTTATTCTGGATTGTATTGTATGATTTTAACAGTTTTGGCCAGTAATTATATCACTTTTAAAAAATGAAAAAATCCAGAATATTTCAAGTACTCTTATGGCATCCTGGCTTATTTTATTGGAATTGATATCTATAGAGCACAATCCTAACCATCTCTATTCAAAAGTAACCCCCATTGTGATCAATGGGTCTTACTCCCATGAAAATGTCTTTAGGATTGCAGCCTAAGACAAAAATTGACTGGATTGAAGTTGATGTAGGGGGAAATAATTGAAAGGTATTGTAAAACTTACAACACTTGAAGGTCTGCCTTGGTGTAAATAAAATATCATGTTGACTGAAAAGATCAGTCCTATGAAGTCATCTGTTAGTAGATAATAGGTTTATCTCTAAGTGCATTCGCTCAGGGTGATTTTGGTGGTAAGAACAAGGCACATTTAATAAGAAAAGCCCATAAATCACAATATCCTTATCAAGCTCTTAATATATGTCTGCACTGATTATGAAGCTCATGTCCAACATTTTACTCCCATCAACCCACAGCCATGAAATAACATCTTGTCCTTCGAGTTTTATTGTGTCACTAATGTGAGTCATTAATTTTACAGCTATTTTACACTGAGCTTAAATACTGCACAGGAATCACACCACAGGAGGAAGCCCTAAGACTGTGGTATTTTGCAACATGCTGAAGAGGGAAATGTGCGTTTGGGCACTTTGATGGTTCACAGGAATAATGTGAACCCATCATTCCTTTTTAACCTTGATGCTTTAATAACACCATTGGAAAGCATCAAAGGATCAAAAAGGAGTTCAATGAAATGAATCCCAACTTCTTCACGTGCTTTTACAACTGTCATCCATCCATCCATCCATCCATCCATCCATCCATCCATCCATCTATCTATCTATCTATCTATCTATCTATCTATCTATCTATCTATCTATCTATCTATCTATCTATCTATCTATCTGTCTGTCTGTCTGTCTGTCTGTCTGTCTGTCTGTCTGCCTGCCTGCCTGCCTGCCTGCCTGCCTGCCTGTCTGTCTGTCTGTCTGCCTGCCTGCCTGCCTGCCTGCCTGTCTGTCTGTCTAAAAAAGAGAAAAGTCACTCACTGACTCACTGACTGACTGACTCATCACCACCCTGCCAAAACCGCTGGGCCTAGAAGTGTGAAATTTGGGATGGGTGTTCCTTCCGTGACGGAGGGGTGCACTAAGAACCAGTTTTCGGAAATTCCAACCGGAGGGGGGTGAAAAGGGGAGCAACACTTTTTCCTCCCTATACTTTGCATTGGAGAATTGCTGACCCATCAACATTCCACCCCAACTGCTGGGCCTGGAAGCATGGAATTCTGGGAAGGAGTTCCTTCTGTCACCTGAACACCCACCAAGAACCCATGAGGAGGAATTTAACCCTTCAGGGGCTGAAAAGGGATCAATGTGTTTCTGTCCTATACTTAATATGGGAGACTGAATAACATCCAGCCAGTTTGGTGCTCAGTGCCTGGTGATCTGGGGGGATGTTGTTTGGAGGAAGAGGTTGCACTGGCGAGGATGCTGTGCATGGGGGGAAAGTTGCGCATGGGGAAAGTTGCGCATGGGGGAAGTTGTGCATAGGGGGAAAGTTGCGCATGGGGGATGATGCATATGGGGGATGATGCGCATGGGGAAAGTTGCACATGGGGAAAGTTGCGCATGGAGGAAATTTGTGCATGGGGAAAGTTGCGCATGGGGGAAAGTTGCGCATGGGGGAAAGTTGTACATGGGGAAAGTTGTGCATGGGGGATAATGCGCGTGGGGGATGATGTGCATGGGGGGATGATGCGCATGGGGAAAGTTGCGCATGGGGAAAGTTGCATATGTGGGGAAGTTGCGCAAGCGGGGAAGTTGCACATGCGGGGAAGTTGCGCATGGGAGGATGATGCACATGGGGAAGTTGTGCATGGGGGATGATGCGCATGGGGCGGTGATGATGCGCATGGGGAAGTTGCATGTGGGGAAGTTGCGCATGCGGGGAAGTTGCACATGGGGAAGTTGCGCATGGGGAAGTTGCGCAGGGGGGATGATGCACTTGGGGGGATGATGCGCATGGGGCAATGATGCACATGGGGCAATGATGCGCATGGGGAAAGTTGCCCATAGGGAAAGTTGCGCATGGGGGCATGGGGAAAGTTGCACATGGGGGATGATGCGCATAGGGGAAAGTTGTGCATGCAGGGAAGTTTTACGTGGGGAGAAGTTGTGCATGGGGAGATGATGCATATGGGGGAAAGTTGCGCATGGGGGGATGATGCACCTGGGGCAATTATGCACATGGGGCAATGATGTGCATGGGGGGAAGATGCACATGGGGGGATGATGCGCATGGAGAAAGTTGCGTATGGGAAAAGTTGCGCATGGGGAAAGTTGCACATAGGGAAAGTTGCACATGGGAGCATGGGGAAAGTTGCACATGGGGGATGATGCGCATGGGGGAAAGTTGTGCATGCAGGGAAGTTTTACGTGGGGAGAAGTTGTGCATGGGGGATGATGCGCATGGGGAAAGTTTTGCATGGGGGATGATGTGCATGGGGGCATGATGGGCATGGGGGGAAGTTGCACATGGGGTTCGATGCACATGGGGTTTGATGTGCATGGGGGACTGATGCAGATGGGTGATGTTGCATATGAGGAGGTCAGGCACATGGGGTATGATGCACATGGGGGAAGTTGCGCATGGGGGACTGATGTGCATGGGGGAATGATGTGCATGGGGTTTCATGCACATGGAGGGAAGTTGCTCATGGGGGAGTTGCGCATGGGGGGAAGATGCGCATGGGGAAAGTTGCGCATGGGGGAACATTGCGCACAGGGGAATGTTGCACATGGAGTGTTGATGCGTTGTGGGGGGATGGCATATGGGGAAAAGTTACCCCTGCACCGTGGGTACGTTTTTCGCTAGTTCTTCATAAGCGCATACTTCCAGTTCTGTACATGTAAAAGATGACAACGTCCCAGTAATAATATTGCAAAATAAAAGTAGAGATGTAACATACGCAAGATAAGCATCCCATAAATAGCAGTTACTGGCTTAAAGTTAGCCTGCTTACTATGGCAATGAGGCAGGCAGTTAAGCTTGCCATTAAAAAGTTCACAAAGGGGTCAGTTTTGTTTCTGTTTCAGCTGGGAGAAAGATTTCTTTCCTTCTCCCAAGTGAAAATCACTTCTGAATTGCCTCTGAGCTGAAACTCAGCCACTTGAAAGGGAATTTGATTCACCTTGATTCATTTCCTGCCTTGTTAACATGGTAACTAATTGCCTTTGTATAATGTAAAAATAGGTAATCTGGTTCCTGGAAGCAAATGTTCTGAATGTGGAGGTTCAACTTGTGACTAATTTTAATGAAAATCATATGTATTTTGCCTTGTGTATTGGTGTTGTTGATATTCCACATCTTGCTAAGGCAAATGGATGCTCTGCCCCAACCTCTGGGCCTAGAAATGTGAAATTCAGAGAGGGTGTTCCACATGTTTTTGTCCTATTCTTAACATGGAAGACTGACCAACATCCAGCCAATTTCGTGCTCGGTGCCTGGTGCACGGGGGGGGGGGGAATGTTGTTCAGAGGGAGATGATGCGCATGGGGAGATTATGAGCATTGGGGGATGTTGCGCATGGGGGTATTAGGCAGTGGTGGGATTCAAATAAATTAACAAGAAGTTCTATGTCCTAATAACCAAAATTAACAACAGGTTTTATGTCCCATTACTAACCAGTTCTCAGAACCAGGCGCTCATTACCAAAGTGTTCTATGAGAACCTGTGAGAAGTTCTGAAGCCCACCAATGGTATTGCACATAGGGAGGTGATGTGCATGGAGAAGTGATGTGCATGGGGGGCTGACGTGCATGGGGGAAGATGTGCATGGGGGAATGATGAGCATGGGGGAAATGATGCACATGGGGGGAATGATGCACATGGGGGAATGGTGCACAAGGGGGATGTTGCACATGAGGAAATTTGCACATGGAGGTTTAATGTGCATAGGGGGTTGATGCGCAGTGGGGGGATGGCGTATGGGGAATTTTACTCCCACAAATGGGTACATTTTCACTAATACTTTATATGAGTATAAAGTAATGGTTCTTAAACTCTAGGGGAGAAAGCAGTAAGTGTCTGCAGACAGGATGACCAGATGCCCAAACCTCCATAAGAGGACAAGGTCTTGGTTTCCTCTCAGCCTGGCCTTTCCAGCAGACAATGGCATGTTTGCCTACTAACAATTAAAGCTGCGATGTTGGGCACTTTCACTTTCCCATAAAGTTCAATGCATATTTTTTAGTTTTAGTATTTTGGCCATAATGTTTGATAGGAAGGAGATATTTCAGAACCAATTGTAGCATTGGGTTCTGCTCTTCAATACAAATCCAATGACATATGACACGATGCGGTACTGCACACCATTGCAAAGTTCCAAAATGGAGCACAATTAAGCCCTTTTGGAGGACAACCAAATAGGAGGCTAAAAAAGAGGACCAATCCAGAAATTTACAGTCATATAATCACCCTGTCAGCAGAGGAAGGGGGAAGGCAAGCAATGATACAATTGCTAGGATAGCATCATTATGAAGCGGTACAGGGGTTTTTCTGGACTCACTGCAGTTTGCGGCAGCTTCTCAGGGGTGCAAATGATGGTGCTATCCTCTGCATGATCCACCACATTGCGGAGAGAGTGAAAGTAACAGTCAAGACCCATTCACGGTTTGTGATCACTCTCTGCTTGAGAACTTGTGCAGAAACAAATAGCCCCATTGAGGAACTGCTCCCTCTTGTTGGGGAAAGGGATGTTTGTCCGCTTCCTTCGAGGAGGTACATGTGGTAACCTCTTTGCTGGCTACTGTAGCAGACATTCAGGCACCATTATTTACTCCCATAAAAGAGCTTAAGTCCAGCATTGTTTTTCCTCACAGAACCAAAGAATTGTTTAACAAAATCCAGAAGAGGGACATGTAGACCCACTGAGTTTTGCAGCCATCTCCCAAGTTCAATTTAGAACCAATCCTTGATTGACATAAACAGAAGACTGCTGGGGGGCTGGATACGTCTTCTTATACTGTGATCTCTTTCAAAGATTGGGACTATGAAGCAGGAGGTGTCAGGCTTGGAAGTTGTCAGGCTAAGGGCACAATCCAGAGTAACTACGGTCCTTGCTCCGGTGTAAGAGCAACTTACTCTGGATTGCAATATGAATTTCCCATAGGTTTTCACTAGGTGGTGCAGTAACTACGGGTGCACATAAAGTCTCTTACATGCTCCCATAGTTACTCTGGATTTTGGGGTTAATGCAAAAGATTTTTGTGGTGGGCCCACAGGATCTCCCTACTCATCACAATGAACAGCAGTGATGAGACACCCAGCAGAGACAACACCTCTTCGGGGAAGGTAGATTTGAAGCCAATCAGGCCCAGAGTAGAAGAGAGGTGCATCCACCAGCAATGTTCCACTCAACACTGTCTCCTCGCGATGTAAGATTCAATGCCAAACTGTCCATTACCAGTGCTGTCCACTACCAGTGCTTCAGGCATTTTATTTCATGCCCCTGTTCTAGATCCATCCAGTCCTGGAGTCCAATTTGGCCAAATTCCCTATGGCTGCCGGCTGTGATGCCTCCACCCCTTTGCAAATAGGCTAAAACCTGTTTAGGTAACAGAGCCTCCATTCCTGCAACAGATTTCTGAATCAGAGGAAGTATCCAGTTCCTTAACTTTATGGCAATGTTTTCAAGCTATATAAGCCATTGAGTGGAACCAAAACAAATATCTATTTTAAAAAGTAGCAAAAACACAAATGTTCCAACAGCTGTAGCTAACCACAAGTATTCAAATTATGGCACAATTGCATAGAATCATAGGAGTTAGAAGGGACCTAATAGTTCATCTATTCTAGTAATTTACTGGGATAACATTTGCCTTTTGCTTCTCTCTCATATTTACTTTGCACGAGAATACCAGAGTCATCTAAGTCCCTGTGTCAATCAATGTAATTGCCTGAAACAATCCGCATCCCATGTAATCTCATCCCACCTGTATAAATTAGTTTATAATGGATCACAGCTTTTGACGAGATGTATATATGGTTTCTGCCTCAAAACAAAGGAGTTACAGGCTGTCAAGAAGAAGACATGCAGAACTCTATTGTCACTCTAATCCTATTCTAATATTTTTATAGCAAAGGAAAGTTTTTTTTAACTAAAAACCATTTTTCCATTCATAATAAATCAGAACAAGGATTTGAGGTGAAATCCTTGATGCAATGAAGGGCAGAAGAGAAAGGAGGCAATAAAATGCTGATTTAGAATTATTAAAATTGAATTGGAAAGAATCTGGAAAAATGTGAATAACTTTACTGTTATATAAGCATATCTCAAATGTAAAAATTATATTAATAATACTTTGCTTCCTTGGTCATTGTCTGATTTATCATTATGTATTCAAGTCAGAGAAAAAGCCTATCTTAACTTTGCTGATATATGACCTTGGCTTTGTTTCTTTATACTTTTTTCAAAGGGGTGGGGGGGAGGTGGCATGATGGTTGACCCCCTTAACAGTCGAATATACTCATATATTTTCTTGGCCTATCAGGCCATGTGCTGGTAAATGCATTTCAGTTGGCTCCATTGTTTGCATTTAACTTTCAATCAGGGACAAAGTTACACTAAATAATTTTACTTTTTCTTTTGTTCCTTGTCAAAAGATACAACATGCTGAAAATACTTTCTTCAGAAATCATAAACAATATAATCTTTCTTGGTCTTACTAAACTTGTTCCAAACGAATGTCAATTAGAACTAAATTTTTTTTGGAGACAGACAGATATGATGATAAAGTTATGACCTGGCTCAAATGTTGGAGAACTGGATAATAGGGAGCTACTGTATATTGAGGAGGAGAGTTGTGTTGACGGGAAGGGATGGGGAATCCTGTATCTCAAAATGGCCCATCAAAGGTCTTAGAAAAAGTGCAAGACATCAAGACAGCTGTTTCTGGGGCCATTCCCATGCATCTGACATTCAGAGGTTACCTACACCTAAAATAAGGAAGTTGCACATACCCATCATGTGCAAATTTCAGCTTGATTTAGTTACAACTATTCAGTTCCTAAGGCTCCTAGACTCCCTTTTAGACCCTGAGCATGGGTTCAGTTTTCCTATTATAGTCAATGGTGCTTGTTGTTGTTGGGTCTTAGACAAGCATAACTGGGACTGACGATTGCAGCCTAAGTTAATCAGAACCTAGGTCATTTAAGGATTTCAAGGTCACATTCAGGGATTTCAAGAAAAAGAAGCAACAACCAATGGCTACTTGGTCATATGGCAATGCATTATATCTTATATGAAACAGGATATTGGGATGGATACATCTTTGTCCTGATGAAATAGAGTGCTCTTTCTTTTCACCTTCTAATCTAGAAAATAATATTCCACAGCACTGACCTCTTTCTGCTAGTATTAAACTGAAAGTCAGGCAAATGTACACAACGTTTCATTGAAAGCTACTCTATTGTTTGCTCCTATGGCTCACTAGGAGTACTATCTCGAGTGCTCACCATGGATCTTTTTGATTTCCTTACCTACATCTCTCACATACTCATGCAGTACAGGTTTTGAAATCTTGCCTAATATTAATGGGTAACTTTTAAATACACAGTAAAAAGAAGCAGTAAAAATCACCTTTTTTGTACATGTTCATCTCATGACACTGAACATTAAAGGTGGTGTAAAATGATACCAGGAAGTATATAGAAGGAAATTTTCATTAGAGGTTCAGCTTGGATCTTTAATCAAAGAAGAATGAATACTTCTGAGTTGTATTTTATTTGCTTACCAAGCCAAATCCAGCCTCAGCAACAGTGGTAGCTGCTTAGTATTTTCATTCAACACATTGACAAAAAAACTGTGGTCATGTATTTAATCCATCAGTAACTGCGAAACAGCTTGAAAGACATTCCTTTATTCCTGTCAGAATGAATCAGCCTTGTAATATCTCAGAAGATGAAACAATCGATTCATGAATATTATAAATATGCCAATTTCTATTGTTTTCTGTTAGATATAAATTCATTGATTCTTTAAGCTCCAATGGTAATTGCATTTTCCAAATAAAGTCAAAGAGAGATTCTTTTCAAAGATTCTTCTTTGTATGTAATTTTTGTACTTTTTATTTATTTCTAATGAATCATTTCACCATTCCCAGCATAAATACAGAAAAAAAGTGAAAACTCTCTTTCCCGACTTCTTTCAGTAGTTTCAATTGCGACATGCAGTTTATGGCAACATCTGCTGAGATTAGACTTCACTTCTTTTCCCCATTCATCCCGTCATAATAAAATATTGACAAAAACAATTTCTGCAGGGAAAATGGAAAGTTAATAGATAAGATGAAGCGCAACACAGTTTTTCATTAAGGTTCTGGTATACTCCCCCAACTTCTGTTGTATTTATTTAGATGATAATTTTTCAAGTGCTAAAATGAACTCTGGAGTCCTTTTCCCCTTACACAAAAGATTTCCACCACTTGGGCTCTGAACCAGTTTTTCACATATTTATACTGGTTAATCCTAAATGATACCACTTATTATCATTCATGTTCTTAACTTTCAGTGGGTTTTTACAACTCGAGCAGCTAAGAGTATGAATGGAAGGATCAGGAGATGGCAACCCATGGACCTTGGGAAAAGGAAGCTGTTGGCTTGGTCTCATGCACTAAAGTAACCTTCATCTAGTGGCCATGGCAGCTCTTATCTCTTTTGCTGGCCAAGTGACCCGAGGACCCATTACAACAATGTCTGATATATTTTTTCATGCTCTGGTTCTTCAGGATTTGTAAAAATGGTTGTACATTACCTTAGGTAATGTTTCCCAGCCCATCCTCCAATCTTCCTGATCTCCTTCTGTTTTCTTAATCTCCTTCTGAACTCTGTCCCCTACTCTGTCCCCTTCCTCACTCTGTCCCCTACTGTGCTATCTGCCACTGGCCCTACTCACCATTGGCTACATGAACCCACACAATCTCAGACTGCTTTACATGCTTTACAGGTAACAATAGATATCCACTAGGATTCCATTCCAAATCCTCCCATGGATTAAAAAATCCATGTATAAAGAAAACAATGGAAAAATAGGTTTAAAGACCCATTTTCTAGTTTCTTGCTTCTCTATTGCACCTAACTAAATAAGGTGGTGCCTCAGTATCTGTAAGGGTTTGATTCTGAAACTGTAAAATATGATTGCTTGCATGACTGCCACAGTAGAAAAGCAGTTTTTAAAATTAATGTTCAGTGGCCATTTGTGTTGAGTCAAATCTGTGTATAAAAAATTCTTTGTATAACAAGGTTGGTCCCCTATTTCTATCTGGTGCTTCTGGCACCTTACACTTTTCTGCCTGTGCAGAGAGCAATTGGACCCATACTCCAAATGCAATATGGATGCTAACATTGAAGCGGTCCCTGGTTTATGTAGTTTCTATGTAGTTTCATCTCAGCTATAAATTAATTAACTCCAAAATCCTCAAGCTGTGAGATGGTGTACTCCTAGATACAGGTGTGTCCAAACCCAGGCCCAGGGGCCAGAGCCAGATATGGTCTGCAGCAAGACCTCCTCCATCTGGCCTTTGGGCAAGCTTTGTAATGTATCTAATACAGTGGTACCTTGAATAAAGAGCATCTTGAATAAAGAGCATTTTGTATAAAGAGCAAAATTTTCTCAGAAATTTTGACTTGCTTTGAGAGCACTGTCTTGAATAAAGAGCACTTCTGAGGAAGTTTGGAACAGGCTTCCATGGCAAGGGAACTCACAGGCAGGACGAGGAGACTAGCTTGAGCTACAGTGGGGCCCTGGGCAAAGTTTGGAATAGGTTTCCATTGCCAGGCAACTCATGGGATGTCTGGGGGGAGCAGCCTGAGTCAGGTCTGTATGTGGGATCTGTGTGTGGCAGTGTGGAAGGTGTGCCTTATCAATGTTCTAGTGCTGCTCCCCGTCAGCAGTTTGGGAATGTTAACGTTGCACAAAAAGACAATAGATTCCATTGAGCCAATGGATAACAGTGACTCCATTAGTGATTGTGAAAGAGCACAATCCTAACCATGTCTACTCAGCTATAAGCCCCATTGTGTCTAATGGGTCTTACTCCCAGGAAAGTGTCTTTAGGATTGCAGCCAAAGTCATCCCCTCTCTGTAACCCTCACACCAGCCATGAAGGTTTTCAAAGTACTGTACAGTATTTTCTTTATTGCAGTGTTGTGTGTTACTGTATATTACAGTGCTTTGTACAGTGTTATATTGCAGTGTTTTATAATCATATTTATAAACAGTTAATATTTTTATATGAATATTTTTGGGTTGTGGAACCAATCGTCTGAGTTTCCATTATTTCCTATGGGAAAATCTGCTTCACTTAGAGAGGGTTTCACTTAAAGAGCATGCCTCCGGAACGAATTAAGCTCTTTAAGTGAGGCACCACTGTACATTCTTATATGTAAATATATGAAAATTTATTCAAATTTGAAATGTAAATCATTTTTCTGGCTCTTGAAACAGTGTCAGAGAGATGATGTGCCCTCCAGCCAAAAAGTTTGGACACCCCTGTCCTAGATGTAAGCAACTTGAGTGAAAATGTAGTTGAGGACAGGGGGAAAAAAAATCACATCACCTTGAAACTAGAATCTAATTTTTGAGGATAGCACATAGAGTTGTACATCAGTGGCGTAGCTAGGTCATTCAGCACCCAGAGCCTCTATAGGGAGTGTATTCTCTCTTTGTCCCACCTTCACGGAGGCATTCACTACTGGCTGCAGTGCCATTTCCTCCATCTCCTGCTCACAAGCCCTTCTTCCTTCCCACCCTTCTTACAGAGATCGTCCTGCCCCCTGTACTACCCATTTCCCTCATCTGTTTCAGCTAGCTGGATCACTCATTTGCTGTCCCCACCTTCCACATTCTCAGAGACAGCCACTCCCCATCTTTTGCTCATTCGCCCACTCGTCCTGCTTCCTTTTCAACCACTCGCCCAAAGGCTGCTTCCACGGCAAGAAAGCAGCTCCAGCTTTACATACTGCAGAGAGGCTGCCTCTGGTCCTCCTACATACCTTCCTGCTCAGCTGCATTACCAGAAGCACAGCCATGCAGCTTCTTCTCTGTCCTCCACTCTCCCGCCAGGACGGGAGTGGAAGCATGTGCCACTGGCATGCTGCCTTGGTCCTCCTGTGTGCCCACCCACAGCTTCATTGCACTCCCTTAAGTGGCGATGACACCGCTTCTTCTTGGCACTGCTCTAGGACATGGGAAAAAGACACACCGCCACTGCTTCAGGAAGTGCAGTCAAGTTATGGGTGGGTGCACACCACATATGACGTGGGCAGAAGGTGGACACACCTGGCCAGCCAGGGAGTTCTGGAGTGCTTAGTGATGACACCATGATCCACAGCAACAAGTGGGAAGGTGCAAGAGGTTGAATTCCAGTTGTATGGCAATGTCCCTTACAAGGAGAACTGGCCACCAACCAACATTAGGGAGTACCAGACAGAAGGATGTCACTTTGGGAAAATCTCACTCTAAAGTTAGCAGAAATTCTCAAGTACCTAGTGGCTGAAGAAGGCTGACGTGAAACAAAACTTCAAAGGCCACCATTGCAAGTCTACCACTAACGCTTACAGTTGCTGCAGTGGCCAAGTTGCACATGACAATGTGTCACATTTTGTGATGCCAGAAAGTGATGGCATAGCTACAGTAAGAGGGGTCTGGTATGGTCTGGGTACATGCCTTGAGAGACCTCAAGCAGTGCCTTTTGCTGGCCTTCTCCCTGAGCCTTAGAAGGCCTCTGGAGGGCATTAGAAAGTCACTGCTGATTTTTACCAGAAATTGGAAGTTCCTTTCTAAGGCCTCCAGGAGGCTTTCTGAGGCCTGGAGGATGTATGTGGGAGTAGGGGCACAGGTGGGCTGAGGGCGGTTCGGGCCAGATAGCCCGAACCGCTTCCTCTTTGTGTCCCCCTGCTACCGATCCGGTAGTGGTGGGGGGACACAAAACCGGGCACACCGGTTCGGTGCACTGAGGAAAGCCCTGCACTACGTGTGCGCAAGCTTGTGCACATGTAGTGTGTCTCCTGCAGCTGGCTACAGGAGACACATTACGCGTGCGCCAAGCTTGGCGCATGCGTAGTGTGTCTCCTGCAGCCGGCTTCAGGAGATGCACTATGCATGTGTCAAGCTTGGTGCATGGGCAGTGTGACGGGGGTGGGGCCCACCCCTTGCCCGCCCACTTCGCCCTCTGACCTGGCCTGGCCCCCTGACCCCGGCCTGGCCCCCCAACTTCCAGTGATCCAGTTGTTGGGGCAAGCCTGGCCCATGACTGAGTAGGGGGTGTTGAAAATATATAGGGTAAAATGAAATATTCATATAAAAATTAATGCCAGATGCACCAGCTATCAGAAAGAAAACTGCACCACTGAAAGTGCATTCCAATACCATTGCTGCTTGTTAGGTTAGGTATGCCTAAAGAATGCCCAACTAGGAATCACAAACTTTAAAAAATGAACCCTACACTGTCTTATTACTGTTGTCGTAAAGTAAATTAATTTTATAATTTTTCCCTATTCTCATTACCTTTGCTGTCAAAAGAGGGAGCTATCAAAATTCTAATAACACCTGATGCACTTTTGTAATTATTGTCCTAAACTCTAAACTTTGACATCTTCAGTTTCGCTCTTCAGCTGCCAACTAGTTACTTTTTTCTATAAAACCTGTAAACATAAAGCAATCTCCCTGAATCATGTGAAACACCAGAAACGTAGTGTTTCCTATCAGAAAGGGGTCTCCTCATCTTGCATACCACAAGCACTTTCAAAACACCGAGGGTGGATTTTCAAATCAGTTCATAAACACTTAAAGCCATGAAACATAAAGGTAACCAAACACAATCATAAAACATAACCAAACATAAATCCTCTGCTTACTGGGAAGAGTTACTCTCTCTAGAGGGGGTTCCTCTTTTATTTAGCAAGGGAAGAGTAACTGGCATTCCTCACCCCAGCAATGTTTGTTATAGTGGCTTCTGCTGGTATTCTTTTGTATCTTTATAAATAGTGAACCCTTTTGGGACAGGGACCCATTAGCCATTACTTTTTTCATTTTTGTTGTAAACCGCTTTGCAAACTTTTTAGTTGAAAAGTGGTATATAAATACTGTAGACAGACAGACAGACAGACAGATAGATAGATAGATAGATAGATAGATAGATAGATAGATAGATAGATAGATAGATAGATAGATAGATAGATAGATAGATAGATAGATAGATAGATAGATAGATAGATAGATAGAAGGGGAATGACAAAGTGAGTAAAGGATGCATCCTGTGCCCATGGAGGCGCTTCTCCCTGTAGCCCAGCTCCAGCTGCCAGATCCTGCAGCTTCTTTGTAAGGAAGCAAGGGGAGCTCTGCTCCCTCATCTTCACAGGATGTTCTGAGCTTTGCATAAAAACTGGAAATAATGTTTAAGGACTAAAATACCTCAAGCCCTACAATCCAGAGTAACTAGGGGAGCACATAAGAGACTTTACGTGCATCCATAGTTACTGCACTACCTAGTGAAAACCTATGGGAAATTCATATTGCAATCCAGAGCAAATTGTTCTTACACCGGAGCAAGGACTCCCCGTAGTTGCTCTGGATTGTCCCCTTAGATGGCTGGAGAAGTCCTCTTCAACCCTCCAAAGGCCTAGGATAAATTCTTGATCATTACTTCCAGTTTTGATGCAAACACTGCAGATCAGTGGTTTTTAATCTTTTTCATCTCATGGCACACTGACTAGGTGCTAAAATTGTCAAGGCACACCATCAGCTTTTTGACAATTGAAAGGGGCACCATGCTACCATGGCACATCTGCAGACCATCTGTGGAGGGTCAGTATACCATGGCACAATTTTGAAAATCACTGCTCCAGATGGACACAGTCTCTTCTAACTCCATCTTGGTTATTTGGCTGACATTCCATAGAGAGAGTAAGAAGGGAATGAGGGAATAGTGAATAGCTCCTTCTATTCTAATAGGGAATAGCTCCTTCTAATAGGGAATAGCTCCTTCTAAATAAGATTTTGCTAATATCGGTCATTGATCAGAACAGAAGGCTGCAACACTGCACGACACTTTCTCTTGCAAATTCAGGCTTCCCACCTTGGCATAATCTCATTTGCAAGCCAAGTCTTTCTGAATAATGGATTCAAGGGACAATCCTAACCCCTGGTTAGGCTGGCACAAGTACTGGCACAACTCCAGTACTGTGGATGTTAGCGCCATTCCTGGGGCAGGTTAGGCCAGGGCACAGTCATGAGCTGACCACCATGTGCAACCACGGGAATGGGGAGATTTGCAATTTAGGCCAGATTTGCTCTGGCCTGAATTGGTTAGGATTGCACTCTGAGTTAAACTCCCCGGAGACCAGTCCACTCAGTCTCCTTCTCCTGCATGTCCCTTACATGCCTCCTGCATGTCTCTGCATGTCCCATGACACAAACATGGGAACCTTCCAAACCATGCCTCATATCTTTAGTCCTTCCAGGAATCACTCCAATTGGAGTGCAATTAAATGGTTCAATTAAATAGTGCAATTACATAATTCAGTCCCAACTCAATCCTAGCAAACCCCTGGAACACACAAAAAGTTTCAGATACAGTTACTCACTCAGGAATGGTCCAAATATTCTTAGACCAAATTCCTATAACTGCCCTTGCTCTGTGGTCAGAATATCACTGAAGGTAACCGTACTGTCCATTCTGAGCGTGTCTCCCTCCAACAGAGAATCTAGTTTTTGTGAGAGGTTTTCCCCCAACTATCCTGCTGGCCATCTGCTTCGAAACCATCTCATCATCAGAGGAGCTACTTCCCTTGCCACCAAGCAGCACTTTTTTTGGCTACATTTTTTCCTTGTTTGTTCCATCCTTGAAGTATATATTTCTCTGTTAATTCTACTCAAGGTTTATATGTTTTTATGCAAACATACAAATTTTGATACCTTATAAAATCCAACCCATTAGAAAATGGGAGGAATGTAGAACCATGCAACCAACTGCAAATTTGAAATGAGATAACTGGTAACTTTCCCAACTGCATAGCATATCAAAACTCATGGGAGCTCATTAATAACTTCAGATTTTCTATATGCCTTACACTGGAGATATGCCATTCAAATTTACTACCTGGTTCTGCAACCTTTCAAATGCATCCAACTTCTCAAGCTTATTTTGAGACAGATGTTGAAAATTATGATTAAAATTAGAATGGATTCACAGTAGACGTTCTTGATGACTCATATTTTTTTATTTGTATACCAATGATAAAAGCCATTTAAGCCATTTAAGACATGCAAAACTTTTTAAATAGCCTTTGCCATTAGCATTAATTATGTCTCTGTCACATGCAAACTGCAGAAAGATTATGAGTACATGTAATGAATACTTTTGTTTCTGCATTCTCTGTGGCTTGTTCTGTTTAACTTGGGCTTGGAATGGCTTAAGCATTGAAGAATTTATGTGCAGATATCTTGATCAAAAAGTGTGCTATGATCTGTCACAAGCAGGCCTCCATCAGTCTTGAAAGACTATGGGATCATGCTCAGCGCTGCATACACTGCATGCAAAGCATGAAAGCCTGGGTTGGATTGTTATGGAGGATAGGCTGTTACACAAGCAGCAAATCTCCCCTCTCCACGCCACTGAATTAGTCCAATGGAAAGGCAGAGCCAATACAATTGGATCCAGCTAGTGTTGCAAAGCTGGGCTAAGGACAGGAGCTCACCCTGTCTTGTGGGGCCAACCCGGTCTTGAACCCTGGCCTGCTGATTAACAGGCACAGCGTCTTAACCGCTTGCGCCACACACAGCCCTGTCACAAATGAGTCATTATTCCGTTATATTGGTATTACTTGAGAGAAAAAGCCCACAAACTTACAGGAGTAACTTTATGTTATGCAAAACCAATAATGCATTTTTCAGCTCTCTATATGTATGGTAAGTTAAAAGCATTCATGAATCAATGAGAGAAAACAAGAGCGACTTCTGAAGAAAGAGTACCATAAGTTGGCTTCTCCTAATAGGTAGAAAATATGCACTATGTGTCACCAGAGAGATAACTTCCCAGATTGTCCCTTAATTCTCGGCTTTCCTCCTCTTGTCTATACAAAGCTGCAGACAGTGTGTCTGCTCCTTTGTAAACAGTATAAATTCCCGATTCCTCAGTGAATCGTTAGGTCATAGAGTATATATCCACAGGGTAGTATAAGTGACTTGATTTGATATCTGGAGCACTCAAGAAGTTTTTTAAGGTCCTGTTTTTATTTTTATAAAAAAACAAATCAATTATCTTTATTTTAAAGCTACATTGGATCCGAAACAGCCATTACTGTAGCTTATCAACTGCCAAGGCACATTAAATATATCACTGAAAAGTGTAATGGTTGCCAAATACTTTGGCTGTGGTCCAGTAATCTCTGAAAATACTTAACTGTTTTACTGGAGCCAAGAGGTTGAGGTGGAGAATGACTGAAATGAACCTTTTAAAGACAGAGATTGCTTTTAAATACTGTTAACACATCCTTTCCTTCCTCCTTTCCTTTTCCTTCATTCTCTTTCTCCAATCACAAGTTATTGTTGGCATGGATTACATTGATTCTGTGTCTCCTTTTCAAAATCTTGTAAAATACACCCATATACAAGTGCGCTACTTTCTCTTTGTATATGCTTTCCATATCTGTATATCAGCCTGTAAACTTGACTCGCCAGTCCAAATAATTAAATTCAGACTAAGGCTGCAATCCAGAAGTGCACTTGGGCTGCCCAAGTCTGTGGGGTGGCCAAAGTCCAAGACGGGGCAGCCCAGTTATACTAGAGAAGGCTTGGGGCAGCCTAAGGCAACACAGGCTGCCCCAAGACAGGACCTGGTGGACCCAAGGTGGACCTGGGCTGCCTTAGCTGGGGCAGCCTAGGTAGTTCAGGAGAGGCATGTTGAGGGCATGTTTAGCATTGCCTAGGGCAGAGCAGTTACTCTGTATCCAGAACCTGTTTCCAGGGCGGAAATTCTCTCTTCCAGCTCCTCAGAGTTAGATCACCTCAGGAGCAGGTATAACAATGAGTAGACCCATAGGGGTCCATGATAAGGCAGGGTAAGAATGACAGTGTTGACCAAAAATCTGAGTTCTTGGCCAGCCTATTGGCAACCCCTGCCACTCAACTTCAGGATATGGCACAACTACAGCTGCACACTAACGTGGGGATACAGCAGGCCATTCCGAGAAGTATATTCCCTGTAGACTGTACTGGCAGCTCATCAGGGACTCCTTATATGGCAGGTACCACAGCTGTTCCTTGTTCAGTGTGATCAGAGGGAGGTCTTCTCTGGAGCAAGTCCTCCCTAGGTGCCATTGACTTGGTGCCTACTGAGCATGTTCTGGAGAAGCTAGTGCAGTCCAGGCTTCCTGACTCTCTGGATGCAGTATAACTTTCTGCTCTTGATTCAGAATAATTGGGACAGCCCAGCTAGGGCACTCCTCACTGCCCTCACTCTGGATTATGCCCTTTGCCAAGACTACTGCAACTCATTGGCATCTCATTAGCATCCTTCTGTCTCGAAAGACTATGGTAACATGCTCTGATTGGAGGTCCTGAAACAACATCTGGTGTGGCTAAAAAGGCCAATTTGAGAGTGGGAATCCCTTCCACACGGAGGACAAATAAATTCCGTCCCCTGCCCAGGCCTCAGGTTTCGCTGCTTTTGGGTCTGTCTCTTTGCTTCAGCCTGCCGAACCCGTGTCTCTTCCAGTTGGAAAAGGCCATGCTGGGTCTTTTGCCTCCATGCTGAGTGATCGGAGGTCAAGGTTTCTCAGCTGTTGATGTCCATTCCCAAGGCCTTTAGATCCCTCCTGCAGATGTCTTTGTATCACAGCTGTGGTCTCCCTCTAGGGCACTTTCCCTGCACTAATTCTCCATATAGGAGATCTTTTGGAATCCAACCATCAGCCATTCTCACGACATGCCCAAGCCAGCGTAGATGCCGCTGTTTCAGAAGTGTGAACATGCTAGAGATTCCAGCATGTTCCAAGACTGCATCATATGAAACTTTGTCACGCCAGGTGATGTCAAGAATACGTCGGAGACAGCGCATATGGAAGGTGTTCAGCTTTCTCTCCTGCCATGCATAAAGGGTCCAAGACTCGCTGCAGTACAAGAGTGTGCTCAGGACACAAGCTCTATAGACCTGGATCTTTGTATGTTCTGTCAGCTTCTTATTAAGCCATACTCCCTTTGTAAGCTTGGAGAACGTGGTAGCCACTTTACCAATACATTTATTCAGCTCAGTATCTAAGGAGAGAGTGTCAGAGATAGTTGAACCAAGGTACACAAAGTCATGGACAACCTCCAGTTCATGTTCAGAGATTGTGATACAGGGAGGTGGATCCACACCCTGACCCATGACTTGTGTTTTCTTCAAGCTGATTGTTAGTCCAAAGTCTTGGCAGGTTTTGCTAAAACGGTCCATAAGTTGTTGAAGGTCTTCAGCAGAGTGAGCAGTAACAGCAGCGTCATTGGCAAAGAGGAACTCCCGCAAGCATTTCAGCTTGACTTTGGACTTTGCTCTTAGTCTGGAAGGATTGTAGAGTTTTCCGTCTGATCTGGTCCGGAGATAGATTCCCTCTGTTGCATTTCCAAAAGCATGCTTCAGCATGACTGCAAAAAAGATCCCAAATGAAGTTGGTTCGAGGATGCAGCCCTACTTCACTCCACTTCAGATGTGAAAGGAGTTTGATGTTAAGCCATCAAAAACTACAGTGCCTTTCATGTCCTCGTGAAAAGACCTGATGAATTGTGTCTGTTACACTTGGTTCTTTTCAGTCAAAGCTGTTGAATATAAACTACGTCACCAGCAGTGCAAACAGAAAGAGACTTCATTCTTCACTGTTTTCCACACTGACTTCAATTATCACTGTCACCAAAAATGTCAGGACCCAGAAGTCACCAAAACCATCTTCACTGCAAGGAATAAATGAATGAATATATCTTCACAAATGAAGGTCTCTTCATATTCATACAAGTGAATATTCATATTCATATGAATGAATATCATACAAGTGAATATTTATACAAGTGAACATCATGAGTATTTATACAAGTAAATATCTCTTCACAAAGAGATATTGTAGCGAAAATGACAGAGCATAATCCTAGCCATGTCTACTTCACAGTAAGCCCAATTGTGTTCAATGGGTCTTACTCACAGGAAAGTGTCTTTAGGATTAATTAGCTATTAATTTTTTTTCAATTTCTGTAAACCGCTTTGTGAACTTTTGAGGGAGGGAGGGAATAGACTGACAGATAGACAGAATTACAGCCTTAAAATGTTTTGGGGTAATTAATCATCAGCTAGTCTGACTATGGGTGTAATCCTAACAACACTTTTCTGGGAGTAAGATCCATTGAACACAATGAGGCTTACTTTTGAGTTAGGATTGTGCTCTATGCAAGTCATGTTAGGGATTTGGGTAGAATACATGTGCTTGAGTGGAGTATATCTTCAGATGACACTTTTTGGGCAATTATCACCTCCCTTCTCCACTAACAGCCACCATAGCATGCAAATAATTCAATACAGAAATCTCTTATCAGTTTAGATATAGGATTTATTACTACACAGATACTCCCAGGAATTGCTCTTGACTAGAGCCTTTCCTCCCCCCAAAACTTCACTTACTTCAGAAAGAGAAGTCCTAGCATGGCGTGAGAGTCCACAGCCACTTCAAGCTGCTTCTCAGTCCAGGCCAAGACTTCCTAGTCCAGTGCGGATCCATCAAGCAGCATTTCCCTCAACATAGCTCACCTGACACACCAGTGTTCTGTCTATGGCTGCTTTTATTCCTGCAAACTCCCATTATCTTAATGAGGTGCAGTTGTGTCTATACCTACCATAGTTATGCAGATCTCCATCAGTCAAAACAAGGTTCAGGGATGAGCCAAACACTCAGCTTTCAACCTTGCCTTCCCCATAGCTGTCAAACAGCCATCAAAACATGGGAACTACTGCAGGTACCACATCTACCCAATGATCTCTTGATCTTCCATTACAAGCGCATATAGTCACTGCAAGGAAAAAGTGCGAAAATATCCTAAAATTATAATTCATCACATGGTGCACTTGGCCTCTGATGATCACTATAGATCACTCATATCTTCTTCTTCTTCTTTTATCTACAGTGACTACTGGCTCTTTGCAATTTGAGGCAGTGTGTTATGGGTATTGCCTAATGCAGTTCTGGGAGACATGGCTCATCACTTAACTTACTCCTGTCAAGTCTGTTTCCAAAACTTCAGAAAAAGTCTGACCTCTTGAGATTGTCACTGCCAGTACATCTGCTACATCTGACAATCATACCGTTTTAGCACAATTTCATCCATCAACTAGCTCTTATTAAGTAAAATTTAAAAGTATCTTTTTTTCTCATAATCATATCACATGAGGCTTCCTTGTAGTAACATTTTAAGTACCACCAAGGGGGCATAGTAACTTGATAAACTTCTCCAGGAGCCAAACCACTTAGGACAGCACCTGTTAGTTTCAGTGGCTGAGAAGAGTATGCTCTGGCATGCAATAAGGACAGCCTTGAGTAATTTTTGTGTGCAATCCTGAGTCAAGAATGATAGAACTCAAGTTTATCTAGAACCCCCCACCCTACAGTTTTTTTTAAATTCATGATAAACACGCATTGATGAGAGGAGGTATCTACATCATATGACTGGGTCTGTCCCTGAGTCTCTGAAAAAGGGTACGGGGAGTACATTACACCTGAGCCTAGGGTCAAAGGGAGGACAGGAAGCCAGAAAAGGGGACAGAGAGTCAAAAAAGGGGCAAGTAGGCAATTTCACATTTGAAGAGAAAAGCAGCCCAAAAGAAACTTTGGGTTCCCTTACATAGGCCAGCACAACTCATTGGTCTTCCCATTTCGTGATGTAGGGAGGCAAGTGCATGTCTGTGCATTGGCCTACCCCTCCCCAAGGAGTGGCACAGAAGTGTCTTACTTCTGGATCTTAGGCTGGCCTAATTGGGGATTAGGATTGCAGCCTTTGTACTTCCTGATAAAATTCCTCTTCATGGTTCTGGTCTGCCCCAAACAACACATATCAATTTGCTGTCATTAGGGAGCCTATTTGTATTAAATAGTAACACACATGTGTAGTGACAAGAGGATGGTGTTTCTTTACATCCAAATGAATGCATATCATTTGGAACAGAACCACACCACTAATGGCGCTCAGCATATCCAATCTTGCCCCTGCCCCACCTGTGGCAGCTCATTTTCGTTAGGGAAGCTGCCTTGAGGAATGTTTCAAAACCTTTCAGACAAATTTAAAGTAAACAATTTACATTTGTGCTCACAAATCTATTTTAAAAAGCCCAGAGGAAAAAATACGAAACCTTTTCAGTTTTGTCATGAGTCATGAGTGGAGAGGGTTATCAAAGAGCATGGTTTTCAGTCTTCTTAACTTACAAACAGGCCTGAGTACAAATAAAAGATAATCAATGCCAAAAGACCTATTTATGTTTCCTTCTATGTGTCATTGTCACTTTGTTGAATTTCATCAAGTGCTTTTCTTCTCTTAGCAGTAATCCTGATTAAGCCACACATCTTAAAACCATCCTTTCTTTAATTGTTTCTTGGAGCACAATTGCCAAGTAATGCTGTATTAACATAATGCTCTTTGCTGTCCGTGAGGTAAGGCGGTAATAATCTGCAGGCCACAATCTGTTTATTTGATTTCCTCAGTAAGTATTTTGCTTCAGGTGTAATCAGTTGATGATTGCTTAAGCTTTCTACTGATTGATCATATTTCTGGTTTTGTGTAAAATATTGCATTTGATCAGTGTGCAAATCTCTAGATTTTGTATGGAGCCTCACTGCAACCTGCAAGCATCCCCTTCCCCTTCCCTTTGAGGGGAGGAAAAACAAAACAGAGGTGTACACCTTTCTGCTTTCCTCCTCCGGAATTATTTATTTATTTAATTTATATCCTGCCTTTCTTCCCTAAGGAGAGGGAATGGCTCCAAAGGTGGGGGGAAGGCCTGAGTGCACACCACAATGAGGTCCTTCCAAAACTTAGTGCATTGCACCCCCTCCAGCATTGCAGCTGCATCATATTTCACATTGTACTTTTCAACAAAAGGACAACACTGGGAGGACTGGGAAGTGGGGCATGTGATTCCCAATAACACTTTTTTGGATCTGATTACAGTGGTACCTTGCATAAAGAATGCCTTGGGTAAAGTATGTTCCAGGTAACGAACGTACCACTAGGTGGTGCTCCTGCCTTGAGTAAAAACCTGCTGTGGGTAACGAACATTGGCAAGTAGCTTTTTAAATTTTAAAGTGTTGCTAGCCAGCGCTCCTTAGTTGGCCTCGCCCCCAGAGCCTCAGTAAATCAGGCTGCAGGGAATGCTGGCGGCGGGGGAGGGCCAGGGGAGCAGGCAACATGGACAGGCATGGAGGGGCAGCAGACTCAGCTGAAAGGTATCTGAGCCCTCCACAGATTCCCTCTGCGGTCTCTTTCCCTTCTCTTTTCCTTCTTCCTCCCTCTAGCTACATCATCAGGCTTGGGGGATCCCCCTGGGATGGGAATCCCAGCTTCCTACTGTGCCCCCTCTAGCTACATGACCAGACTTGGGGGAGCCCCCTGGGATGGGAATCCCATCTCTCTCCTGTGCCCCCTCTAGCTACACCACCAGGCTTGGGGAATACCAGCTCCTTCCTTTCTAGAACATGTCCTCACCAGGCTAATAAAGAGGACCTGTCCTGGGAAGATCTCTTCATTGTCCTCCTTTCTCTTGTAGCTTAGCATGTCCTAGGCTAGGCACAAAGGAAAGGAGGACAATGGAAATCTCTTTCCAGGATACAAGGCATTTCTACTCAGGAGTAAGCCCCATTGTGTTAAATGGGTCCTACTCCTAGGATTGCAGCCTAAGTAGACTTCATAGGATCATGAGTGTCACCCCCCCTTCCATGCAGGTGATTCCCAGTCTAGAGGGCATAAATTAGGACCTGACTCTGAGAGCACAATCCTAAGCATGTTTTCTCAGAAGTAAGCCCCATTGTGTTAAAAGAAGCATTGTTTTAAGTAAGCCCCACTGAGTCCAGAGTCTGTTTTATTTATATACAGTAAATAATTTTTATTATAGTTAATTGTGTTATATTACAGTGTTTTGAATACAATCCCAGTGTTTTTTCATCATTTTTACATAGTTAATATTTTTATATGAATATTTTTTGGGTTGTGGAACCAATCGTTTGAGTTTTCATTATTTCCTATGGGAAAATCCGCTTCATGTAAAGAACATTTTACGTATCAAACATGCTTCTGGAACGAATTAAATTTGTTATGTGAGGCACCACTGTACTTGTTAATGAAGTAATCTAGAGAAAACATTTTCCCATAAAGCATTATCTTTTTGTAAAAGGTGTTTCATGCAATAAAGCAGTGGCCACAGATCAGACATGTGACTTTTATTGATTCAAGGATATTTTAGGAGACACAGTCTGGTTTCCTGGTCTGGGATGGGCGTTAGGATATGGTAGTAGAACCTGCCATTGCTTCTGTCACCATTTTGGACCCACTTGACACACTTGTCTTTAAAGTGGGGGTCATTACTTCATTTCAGGGGGGTCACAAGAAGGTGGGTGCAGCCATTTTGGAATCTGACACTGGGTACCTTTAATGTCACTTCTAGCCATGACATCCCTCCAGGAGGGAGTGGGGGTTCCAGACAGATTGTCATTCTCAGAAGGGTGGTCCCAGGCTGAAATGCCTGAATACCACTGCAATAAAACATGACAGTTTCTACAAAACATAAGCAGTACCTGCAATCGCCAAAGTTTTTTAAAAAAAACAACAACTCAGAATTGTCCCCCTGAAATTGATTGGAAAGCAAGTGATTGAGCTGGTGATGTATGTGTCACAAGAAGAAAATGACAGGGCTGGAAAAAAATGAGTTGGTGATATATCATGTCTAGATGACTTCAAAAAATTCATGGGATGTTGCAATTTTAATTCATAAAATAATACCTATTGCTATTCTAATAGATATGCATTCAGACGAAACCACATGTGTGGCATGATACTGAGGGTCAGACAAAATATAAAATTTCTAGGATTTCTCGATGCACGAACAGAAATCAAAGAAATAAAGCACATATGCAAATTGCTCCTATTTCCTCCTATCCTTAGCACCTTTTAAGGCCATCAGGAGGCACAAAAAGTTACCTTGGATTTTGGGAAAACCAGGAAATGATTTTGTAGACACTCAGAACTCCCTCCAGACATGACCAGAGTGCAGTTCTAGTTGTGTTTGGTCAAGTGGGCCAGAAGCTTGCAGGGACCAGAGGCTTGTTGTGGGCTGGGAAGACACTAGCTATCGGCATCATCTGGTCCCCAGGCTGAGGTTTAGAGACCCCTGGTGTAGGCTGCAGTTCTACTTACACTTTCCTAGGATTATGTTCCATTGAATTCAGAGGGATTTATTTCTGAGTAGGCATGACTAATATTGCATAGTTTATATTGTCTACACTTAATAGCAGCAATTCTCAAGGTAGTTAAGCAATCCTAACTTGCGCTGGAACAGGCAAGCAGGTTTAGCTGCACTGTATCCAGTGCAGGTTTTATGACTGCTGCCACACTACTGCAGGAAAGAGGAAGCTTTTTCCTTTCTTTTGTGTAGGACTGCAACAGCCCTTATAGGTCTACTCAGATTAGGCCACTTTGGGAGCACTCCTACTCACTGGGTTCCATATACATGCTTTTTTATAGTCCATTTATGGCACCTAGTGCCAGTGCTAGGACTTGGCAGCAGCATGAGGTGATTTAGGATTAGGCCCTTGTGCTTCTGAAAGCTTGACATGATCACTGGTAAACAATACAATAACCTTGAGAACCAAACTAAAAAAAATGTCTCTGAGAACAATATCACGTTTTTAAAAAAGAAATGACAAAGTTGTTTCCAATCTGGTAAATGTTTTTGACAAAGTTCCATAGCTGAGGTTAATGACATTGTCAATGGGGGCAAGAGCTATGAGGAAAAAGAACATGAAGGAATTAGGGGGAAGTGATACAAATAGTTCTAAATCCTATTAGGATTTTCCTGTTTTAGAAAGATCAGTAAATAATGAAGGGATATGCAAATAGAAAAAAAGAACTGGTTAAATATTTTCATCTGTCCCATCCCATTTGTCATGTAGGAATACAGAAAATAATGTAAGATTTAGAACAGAAATAATTACAAGACGTCATCACAAATAAATCCATACTCACAGCAGTTACACCCAGGATTTTCTGTGTTTTACAGGTGGTTCTTGACCTGGAACACTATTTACATTAAGCTTATAATGTAAGCTTATGTAATGCTTATAATATACAAACATTATATGGTGTATAAAAGTATAAGAGCAAGCTACTGTGTGAGATTCCTAACATTAGCTCATGGGACCATTATTCTAATATGGCTGCACAGAGATCTCGCTTCATTATTTCTCAATGCCCCTGCAGCCTCATCTTCCTGGCTCAGCCAAATGTCATTATCTTATGAAATCTCATTATATCCAAGATGGTGGCACCCAAATCTCAAACAATTTGTGGGATCCAAGATGGAAACTCTCAGAATAACAGGTAGGATTTCCTCCGGAGATATCCCATGGCACCCCTAAGAGTCAATCGCCACACCTTAAAGAACACTAGGCATACCAAGTTCATGTTAGGTATGTATGGCTCCGTGTTTTTTTCTCTTTATATCAGTATTGTCTGACAGAGTGTTCCTCATATTACTTCCCTGTACAGATTTTGTTGTTTCTTTGATTCCCTACAATTTGCTGTTTTCAAAAACTTTTGCTTATATGTGGCATCCTACTTACCTACCAACCACAATTTTATTATAAGATTTTCTTTTTACTTGGCATCCATCAGTCTTGAAAGACTATAGTATCGTGCTCGATGTTGCATGCAAACCACAAAGGCCTGGGTGGATTGATATGGAGTATAGGCTGTTATCTAAGCAGCAAATCTCCCCTCTCCATGCCACTGAAATAGTCCAATGGAATGGCAGAGCCAATACGATTGGTTCCAGCTGTGTTGCAGAGCTGGGCAAAGGACAGGAGCTCACCCTGTTTTGTGGGGACCCAGGTCTTGAACCCTGGCATTCTGGTTAACAGGCACAGTGTCTTAACCACTTGCACCACATATTTAGAATGCTCTGCAATCCATGAAAAGCAATGATCAAAATATCTTCTGTTTTCCTGTATTGCAGAAATCTTCTGTTAATTTTGTCTTGTTCATATATAACAGAGATGTCCAAATCCCGGCCCGGGGGCCATATGCATCCTGCAGCAAGTCACTATCAGGCCCTCAGCCAGCCTCTAGTCCACCAAGAGCTTCTGGCCCACTTAAAAGAGTACAACCAGAGCTGTGCTCTATTTGCATCCAGATGGTGTTTTGAGTGGCCCACAATTAGAGTTCCATCTCTAATGTATATAATTAAATTTTATACTTAAACTTTTTTCAACCCTCAACAACATGCCAGATATTTGATACAGCCCTTATGCCAAAATGCTTGGAGACCCCTAATATATAACATGATGTCTTCCAATTAAATGAGCCTCTTTAATCTTGCTTTATGTATCTTTTTCCTTCTCAGTAAAGGTGAGAACATTTAAAAGTACCCATAGCAGTCTCTCCAATAGCAAATATCTTGGTATTATTGTGGTTTTCTTTCCAATTTGAAAACCATCCTGTATCTTTCAAAGCTCCTAATTCACCATGACCAGCTACCTTGACTGCTGAAATCAAATTTATCTAACAGAGCAATTTGTGTTTCAGACTCCATTTCTTCTCTGGAATTAGTTGTGATTTCTTTCTTTTGCAGTTTATCAAGCTCCCTCAGTGTTTGGTTTCTCTTTTTCCTTTCTTCTTTAACCAAGCTGATTCAAAATTTTCCTTATTTTCCGCTCACTATACTGACAGCTAGTGTAGCCTCTCTCTCTCTCTCTCTCTCTCTCTCTCTCTCTCTCTCTCTCTCTCCAGCAAATGAAAATTAATTCCAGTTCTATCATCCTGTAACAGCAAGAAAAGAACTGAGACCACCATCTTACTTGGACACCTAGAGTGCGAAGCCCAATCTGGATGTTCTTTTTTCAATTTGGAAATTCCTGCCTAAGAACTTTGAAGGACCAAAACCTTGTGATTACAAGAATAATAAGCAGTGACTCTGAACGTCACTTAGGGTGCAATCCAGAGTAACTACAGGGAGACCTTGCATCGGTGTAAGAACAATTTACTCTGGATTGCAATATGCATTTCCCATAGGCTTTCACTAGACTTTCACATAACTACGTTGATGTAAGTGTCTCTTACGTGCTCCCGTAGTTACTCTGGATTGTAGAGTAAGCCTGCAATCCTTTATGTACCTTCCTATGGGTATGTTCTATTGAATACCATGGGACTTACTTCTCAGCATACATTTATAAAGTTATCCTCTGAGAATCTTTTGGGAACAGTCTTCTTGTGTTGAGAGAGGAGGAAGAGAGGGGCTCAGACCCTCTGACAGTAATTGAATCAGTACATTAAATTAATGTACTGCCTTTTACTTACTTACTTACTTACTTACTTACTTACTTACTTACTTACTTATTTATTATTTTTGCGCCCCATTTGGGGCACAGAGCTTCTTTGAAAGTTTAATCAGGGGCTACAAAGTTTCTGAGGGGCCTCTTTCTTTCCCCATTGGGTCATAATTTCTAAGAATTACATTGTTAAATCATGACCAACTCTTCATGACCCCATGGATCATAGCATTAGGGTGACCAGATGCCCAAACCTCAAAAGGCAGACAAGGTCTTGGATTCCTCTCAGCCTGGCCTTTCCAGGGGACAATGGCACATTTGCCTACTCATGTGTAAAGCCACAATATTGGGCACTTTCATTTTCCCAGAGAGCTCAATGCATATTTTTGATTTTTAGTTTTTTGGCCATAACCTTTGATAGGAATGAGATATTTCAAAACCAATTCTTGCATTGGATTCTGATCTTCAATACGAATCTAACGACGTATGACATGCTGGGTACTGCATACCATTACAAACTTCCAAAATGGAGGACAAGGAAGGCCATTTGGAGGTCACCTGGACAGGAGGCTAAAAAAGAGGACAAATCTGGAAATTTCCGGTCATATGGTCACCTTGCCATAGCATACCAGGCCCTCTTCTTTCACTAGCTCCTTAAGTTTGTCAAAATTCATGTTCATTGCTTTGGTAACATTATCTTAACCTCTGCCATCCACTTCTCCCTTTGCTTTTAGTAACATTATGTAGGCTTACATAAAATGTGACTGTTGGACTTCATAAAATTTGTGCAAACATTTGCTTTTGCTCCAGGTCCACCTTTTTGCTCTAGGACCTGGGTACAATTTATCCCCTGCACACTTCTGTCATGGGGAGACCCTGCCTGGGTCAATATTGTTTGGGACTACTATGGCTCCTGCTTCCATTAATCTCTGTAAGATCTGTTCATCTTATTTGGACATTTGTCAATAGGAAGATAATGATAAAGAGACTATAAATAATTTTTTCTTTAAATGAAATTGAGTATGTGAAGTCTGCTTTGAATTGTCTTCTATGAAGTTAGAGAATACACAAAACAATGCCTTAATGGATTTCTCCCGCATCTGACAATCCTCAGGAAAGCTTGCTAAGCCCTGCTTGATATTCTTACTACTTTTCCTCCTGTCCTTGCTCAAATGATTCAGAGACTTCAGTATGCATATCCGCTCCAGAAAGGCTCACTCAAGGCTATTACTCACTGAATCTGGGCTGCCATTCATTTGTATTATTGTTTTTTATTTTCTGTTTTTCTTCCAAAACCCCTAGGCAGGATAATGTTTACGGTGGAAAACCTGGGCTCAGTTGGAGAATTGGAAGCTGCAATTAAGGCAACAAATACCCACCATCACAATCCACAATCAGCTGGAAACACAACATGTATAGGTTTTGCCCTAGGGTAGTAGCATGGGTTTCATAATAGTTTCTATGCAAATCTGGCTGAGATGGATAAGGAAGTTTGATCCGGAACACCATTGAAATTTCAAGGAATTAAACAAAAGCAATGCCAAGATTTGAACTACTGCAGATGTGTTTGTGCTAAACAACAACACTGTAACCTTCTTGGCTTTTGAGAAAGAATAAGAATGATCTCGCATGCTCATTTTTCCCCAAGTTCTCCATGTTTAGTACTAATTAACAATAGTTGCTAATCATTCCTCCTCAAAAGTGCCTTCTCCTCAATGACAGGTAACTGAGGTAGCAGCCAATTATTAGCAAGCAATACTGCCTTTGCAACCAGATTTAAAAGGCTTTTTAAAAAAAAAATCCCTTTTTGTAAAGGAGAGGATGAAGCCAGGATGACCATAAGGAAATGAGGACAGAGTGCCTCTACCTTTAAGCATTTCATAGAAGAAAGGCAGGTGCTGCTTTTTAAACCCTTCTATCATGAGCTAAACCTGCATAAATTCCCTCTTCTAAGCAATGCTTAAAGGTAGAGGCTCTCTGTCCTCCATTCTATATGGTCACCCTGAATCTGAGTGGTAAAGGACAGGCTTGTCATCCAGAAGGTCCAACATTCAATCCCTAGAATTGCAAGGCAGGACTATTAAAAAAACCATTTGAAATCCTAAACAACAAAGGAAACACCTCAGTAGTACTGTTGATGATACTGTATTACCACTCTGACTGAAGAAGAAATCCTGGAGCTCTGTTCCCCTTCAGTTACACCCAAATATGGACACGAAACTAGGGAAGATCCTGAGGGACTATGTGACACTGGGGTTGAATGACTGCCCACAGTTTCGACCCTAGTTATAGAAGCAGATGGAGGTGCTGATAGCTTCATACCCCTGTTACTTGTAGTTGGAGACTTCCCTTGGAGACATACGATGTTGTGACATTACTGCCCACACACCAGGGTAGTGTGATAACCCTCTGTTTGAATATATGGACCAGTGACCAGACTCACTAGAAACTAGGTTTGTATGTTTCTTTTTGAATGTCTAACTAGCTCCAGCCCACAAACACTGTAGTAGTTGGATTTGTAATATCAGTAGGCAGAAAGCAAATATGGTTAATATAATCAAATGTGCAACTCATATTCTACAATTCATTTGTATTTTAGAACAATAAAGATTATGACTTCAAAACCAATGAGACATCAAATGAACAAATGGATCAATAAATGTGAAGACACCAAGTTTCCAGTGGTAGACAGTGATCAGTGATGGTCAGATGATGTCAGATCTACTTAGAATGCTTGGTGATGGAAACTTGGGTGTGCCACCTCTTCACAATTACACACACACAAAGCAGCTAATTATGATGTTCCTCATACAGTTTCTTCAGTTACAAAAGTTCAGTTCTTCATGTTTTATTTAAAGGAATTATACAAATGAAAGATTTACTTCATTCATGCTGTCCCTTTTGGAAACCGGAAGAAGCTGTGTGAGGAGCAACGTAAGAAGATCTATGATCAGCTTTCTGCACACTTTTAAGGGACTGAATCAGACTGCATCCATGGTATACTGGATTGAGTCAGATACATCAGTTGCAATCCTAATCACTTTACTAATCACTTTAGAGATGGTTAGGATTGTACTCATCCTGAATTTTCTGCTCTAAGCATTCACATCTACAATTGATGCAACTCATATTACTTCATCTAACGAATGGTCTGACCCTGGGTATAATTGAGTAATGGCCCAGTCCAATACATTTCAACTTACTTCCAATTAAATGTGCATAGGACTAAAGCCTTGGATGACAATCCAGTGAAGCCAAACACTTTTGAGCTCCATCTATTCTTTGTTAATGTGCGAGATTTCAAAATAGGTACAACTTTCTCACATTAAACTCAATGGGATGTGAAAGTGCTTAATTTCAACTTGATTGTGCCCCATGCAACTTCTTGCCTCCGTTAGAATAATGTGTTCGTAGTTAACAAAATGAAAGTGTGTCTTTTTATGAGGTTTATCTTTATCTATAGCAAACAAACCTTCAATTAATTCTTCATCTGCAAGGCTGTGAAGATTTGACAAAGGCATTAGGGGATTATTTTTATTAACCTCCATTAATTTGGTATTCCATCAACTTTGATAACAAGGGATTGCAAGAAAGATTTTGTTTTTATTAAAAGGTGTGAGTGAATGTAATTAAACCTGCATAACAGACTGGGAAGGAAATGACAATATTGGTTGGAGAATTAATAAGAAACCAAGTATTTTAATAGCCTTTGGAGTTGCCAACATCACAGTTTCTCTTCTAGTGGCAGAAATGAAGAACAATGTTGCATTTTGTGACACAGCAAAAGCTGTTTTTAGTGTATAACTGGTTTAGGTAGAATGAATTTTTTGGGGTGTTGGATTAGGGCAGTAAAACCTAACCACCAACTTATGTGATGGTTGAGTGATAGGCTGCCAAAGAAAGCAAAGGAGAAAAAACTCTTGGATGGGAGACCTGAAAGCTGATAAAGCTGTCATGATTCAATAGAGCCAAAGGTGTTGCTAGTTACAGCTCGGTTGACCCGAAAACTCCTGCTTGGAAGGCATTTCCTGAAGCTAGACATGATGATAACCAGACTGTGAAGGATCCCACTAGGAAAAAAAGAGTTCCTCGAGCTGCCCATAGGCATAAATAGTCTACACTTACTGGCTGCTGGACCTCACAAGGGGTTTCCCAGAAACTGTAATTGTCATATGCTGAATAATAATAATAATAAATCCTTTATTATGGTCTTTGACAAGCACAAAATAGGCAGTAATTACAAATGCATCCAGAGATAAGAGTATAAAATAAAAATATAAATATAGCAACTATAAAAGTGCAAAGGGACATAATATGCCCTAAAATCATTAACCATGATTAAAATATAGATTAAAATTCTAAAATAGGCCAAATTTAGATAATAAAAAGCAATACAACAAATAGACAGTGCTTATTCTGTGACATTCATAATAGTGTTTCTAATTCTCATGGCAGATATGCTGAATAAATAAACACACATTCTATACATGTGATCAAGAATATTGTTTAAAATGTCTTCTTTTTATTTGTCTACATTTGGAAGTTTCATGATGAAAATCCCATATAATCATTGGATAAACCATATAATCATTGGGCTGTGGGTGGTGCAAGCGGTTAAGACGCTGTGCCTGTTAACCAGCAGGCCAGGGTTTGAGACCCAGGTTGGCCCCACAAGACGGTGAGCTCCTGTCCTTAGCCCAGCTCTGTGACGCCAGCTGGATCCAATCATATTGGCTCTGCCTTTCCATTGGACTAATTCAGTGGTGTGGAGAGGGGAGATTTGCTGCGTGGGTAACAGCATATCCTCCGTAACAATCCAACCCAGGCTTTCATGCTTTGCATGCAGCGTATGCAGCACCGAGCATGATACCATAGTCTTCAAGACTGACGGAGGCCTGCTTTTTTAAAACTTTTATGGCACTTTATTATTTTAATCATTGGATAAACATCTTACACCCAGTACTTGGGGTTACATGGAATGGAGGGTAGGAAGGCTGGTCCCAAAGTAAGTATATCAAGATGCACCTTATGCCACTGCTATCTGACGTGTCTTCTATTTGCCTTCTCCATTCACTCTACCTTGTCTGCTCAGCCTGAAAAGGCCCATCCTCGCTCCACAATTCCAATACTCTGCAGAGCAGGGCTGTTGAGGCTGGGGAAAAGAACAAGGAGTGAGAAGGGCAGGTGGAGACTACAGATGCATCTCCATATGTACCAGCAGATGCCACATCCTGGATTTACAGTTACAGCCAAAAGAAACATCCAATAGAACCAGGTGTTTTCTAAAGCTGTTTTTCTATAAACCTAATTGATTTCACAGCATACTGTCTAGATATCTGAACAAATTATATGTTGGTTGTCATGCCATCTTGCCATGCAGATACTAATTTCATATTTAGTCAGCTTTCGTTGCTCAGGGCAAAGTCCTGCACTGCTTAACCATGGCATCCACCACTCACCCCTGGTTGCCCATTGGGTGCTACAGTCCTTAAACCATTAGTACTGAAAGCTAAAGGTTTATCTTGACTGGGTGTGCCATCTCATGATCATAGGATCTTAACCACTGACAAAACTGGCTGAGTCTCAATGTCAATCCTACATTTATTCATTGCAATAAACTTTTTAAATTCATTATTTTCATGTTGATGTTAGAATCCATTATATTCTTGCAGCTTCTTTGGTTGGTACAGTACAGGTAAACAGTGAAAATTATTACTCTGTGTTTTTTTCAGTCCTGGATTTGGGAATATTCTGTTTTGATCATTGAGGTGCTATTGTGTCATCTGAAATTGGAGTAGCAGATTCAGCTGTTATAGCTGGAAGGGTGAAGACAAAAAACATGAAAGACACGTCATACTAAAAATAGAGTTGTTGGCCTCATGGATAGCAACCCATTCCTTTGGTGGAGGCAGCAGGACAAAACTCAGAAACTATGGGCAAAATCCAGAATAACTATGGGGAGTCCTTGCTCTGGTGTAAGAACAACTTACTTTGGATTCCAATATGAATTTCCCATAGGTTTTCACTAGATGATGCAGTAACTACGGGTGCAAGTAAAGTCTCTTACATGCTCCCGTAGCTACTCTGGATTTGGGGATATGTGTCTATAGAAACTTTCTCTGAGTAGCCTAGCCTGAGTGCAGTCTTAAGATCACTGACTTGATATGCAGCAGGCAACCTCAGCTTTTGATTAATGAGTAATACTGTTAAAACTTTGCACTTGTATAATTCTGAGAGTACAAAGAATGTGCAAAGAATATGCATTGTGTTGATGAAATGCATGCAACATCTCTGTCAAGTAATTTAATTCAGTGGCATCACTAGAGTTTTTGTCACCCATTCTGATTTATTCTTTTCATCTTCATTACTAGAAAGAGTTAAACAAAGTTTAGATACCTTTGTAAGTGCACAGCTGAGTGATATAGCAAATGAACTGACAATGGGAATCAGCTATTTGGGATGTGGTAACTTGCTTAAATCACTTCCTTAATTCTCCTTAATGACCCGTTCGAAAATCTATTGCAAAGCAATTGAACTATTTAACATTAAACTTCATTAAACAAATACGCTAAAAAATTAAGCAATGACAAAGTTCTCAGTGAAGTCCTCAAAGGGATACTAAGCTTAACGCATAAATTGCTAATCTACCAAGCAAAAGAAAAACATCTGTCTGTACTGATGTTAGTCAGTGGATCAAATTTTCAGGCTCACTTAAATAAATATAGAAGAAGATAATGTCAGTTGTAAACAAATCAAAGCTTGTTAGATGGTAAGTCATTGTCAGGGACTTAGATTTTTTTTTTTTTTTGGTGCTTTACTATGCATCAGCACTATCACAATTAACCCACCTTCTTGTTGTCTATATCAGGGGTGTCCAAACTTTATGGCAGGAGAGCCACTTTATCTCTCTGACACTGTGTCGGGGGCCAGAAAAATGATTTTCATTTCAAATTTAAATAAATGTACATACATTTAAATATAAGAATGTATATATAATATAAGAATGTATAATTTATCTAATTAGATAAATTATAAAGCTTGCCTGTGAGCCAGATGGAGGGGTTTTGATGCAAGTTGCATTGAGGCTTGCTGAGGGCTGCATCTGGCCCCCAGAGTTGCAGTTGGACACCCCTGGTCTATATGATCATTAGCAGTCCAATGCTTCCCCTGGAGACATACACTGCCTATTATTCCGGGAGGAGAGAGATTAGGAAGGCTGCAGGAGGTAGAAGAAAATATTTTCCTCTGAGTAAACTCCTGAAGGTTTATAGGAGCCCTCAGATCAATACCAGCTATACAGCAGTTGCAAGTCCTAGAAAAGCCAGGAGGCAGTGCAGGGCAGGACAGACTAAACTAATCTTCATCCCATTCATGCTGAAGTTGAAAGATGATGCTTGAGTAGAAGAGTAGAACTCTTTTAGAGCAGTGGTTCTCAATCTTCCTAATGCCGTGACCCCTTTATAAGTTCCTCATGTTGTGGGGACCCCCAACCATAAAATTTTTTCATTGCTACTTTATAACTGTAATTTTGCTACTGTTATGAATTGTAATGTAAATATCCGGTATGCAGGATTATTTTCATTGTTGAAATGAAATGTGTGTTCTATGCACACATTGAACAGAATGGGATTTATTTCAGAGTAGGCATGCGTAGGACTGAGGCTGCAATCCTATGCATATTTACATGGGATTAAAGGCCACCCTGACTATAATGGGATTTATTTCAGAGTTGGTGTGCATAGGATTGGGCCCTGAGGCTGTCAGTCAGCCCCAGTGCGCGCGCAGCTACAGGCGGAAGTCTGGCAAGCCTGACCTGGCCCCCTGCACCAGGGGTCTTTTGGCGACCCCCAGGAAAGCTCTAGGCGACACCCAAAGGGGTCCCGACCCCCACTTTGAGAAATGCTGTTTTAGAGGGTAAACCTCTGCTAGATTGTCATATTAGTGATGATAGCAGAATTTCAGGAATCTAGGCAGGTTGGGGAAATCATAGCTTTTCTTTAATTCATTCCACAGGTCTGTGTACCTTTCTCATTTATCTGCCGACTACATCCATCCACTTATGAATAAGACTTCCTTTAGTGGTTATTCAGAGCTGAACAAATTCTTCATACAGCTGAGAAGTTGTTTAAAAATGGATAAAAAGGAAGAAATCCCCAAAGATGTTTTACAATATGGAGGTGTCTAGGGTGTATTCACATGATTTGTAGATCCTAAAAATCTAAAGATACTATTTTATAGGCTGAAAAGTGTGTGAATGGAAAAAAGAGAGTGAAC
Source organism: Cryptoblepharus egeriae (assembly GCA_030015325.1). NCBI lineage: Eukaryota > Metazoa > Chordata > Lepidosauria > Squamata > Scincidae > Cryptoblepharus > Cryptoblepharus egeriae. The sequence continues at coordinate 31,560,080 of JAREYC010000007.1, forward strand.
TGAATTTCTTTCTTAATTCAATACAGTAAATGAAGAGGCTGGCCCTAAAATACCTGCAGGATCTTAGGAAATAGAGACTGGGTAAAGAGAATATACCATTTGGCTTTTGTGTTGTCATGCCTATGAAGATTCACTGGAGACTCAGATTGATGTTCAACAATATACAAAACTAAGCACTCGCTTTTTAAAAAGAGTTTAAAGGCAGCTAAATTTATAAGTTTTCACCTAAATTAAAATATTAAACAAAATAATTCTGTTGAATCTCCAAACTCAATACCCTCTTGGAGTCAACCTCCTCAGTCTAGCCTCTTCCAGAGTCCTCATTTACTTTTCAGGATTTACCATCAACAGTTGTTACTGCCAACGTATTGACTGTGCCAACGTATTGGCTGTGGGTGGTGCAAGTGGCTAAGACACTGTGCCTATTAACCAGCAGGCCAGGGTTCGATTCCCAGGTCGGCCCCACAAGGCAGGGTGAGCTTCTGTCCTTAGCCCAGCTCTGCAACACCAGCTGGATCCAATCGTATTGGTAAAAGAGAAAAGTCACTCACTGACTCACTGACTGACTGACTCATCACCGCCCTGCCAAAACCGCTGGGCCTAGAAGTGTGAAATTAGGGGTGGGGGTTCCTTCCATGACGGAGGGGTGCACTAAGAACCAGTTTTCGGAAATTCCAATCGGAAGGGGGTGAAAAGGAGCGCAATGCGTTTTCCTCCCTATACTTTGCATTGGAGAATTGATGACTCATCAACATTCCACCCCAACTGCTGGGCCTAGAAGCAGGGAATTCTGGGTGGGATCCTTCTGTCACCTGAACACCCACCAAGAACCCATGTGGAGAAATTTAACCCTTCAGGGGCTGAAAAGGGGGCAACGTGTTTTTGTCCTATACTTAACAAGGGAGACTGACCAACATCCAGCCAATTGGGTGCTCAGTACCTGATGCACTGGGGGATGTTGTTCAGAGGAAGAGGTTGCACTGGCAAGGATGCTGCGCATGGGGGGAGTTGCACATGGGGGAAAGTTGCGCATGGGGGGTAGTTGCGCATGGGGGAAGTTATGCATGGAGAAAGTTTCACATGGGGGACTGATGCACATGGGGAAAGTTGCGCATGGGTGGAAGTTACGCATGTGGGGATGATGCACATGGGGGATGATGCGTATGGGGGGATGATGCGCATAGGGGATAATGCGCAAGGGGGAAGTTGTGCGTGGGGGAAATTGCACATGGGGGTTGATGCAATAAAAAAGCAGGCTTCCGTCAGTCTTGAAAGACTATGGTATCATGCTCAGCGCTGCATACACTGCATGTGAAGCACGAAAGCCTGGGTTGGATTGTTATGGAGGATATTCTGTTACCCAAGCAGCAAATCCCCCATCTCCACACCACTGAATTAATCCAATGGAAAGGCAGAGCTGATACAACTGGATCCAGCTGGCGTTGCAGAGCTGGGCTAAGGACAGGAGCTCACCCTGTCTTGGGGGGCCGACCCGGGTCTCAAACCCTGGCCTGCTGGTTAACAGGCACAGTGTCTTAAGCATTTGCGCCACCCACAACCCTCACATACAATATCAAGGAGAAAGAAAAGCAATAAAATTAATGGTGGTAACAGAAATAAGTGTAGATGGGATTGGGAAATCATTGTGTTCTAAAGTTGGCAAAGTATAGCTGACAGAACTTGTTGGCCACTTCAGCTGACTAGAACTATCACTAGAGCGTGATAGACATATTTCCTTTCTTACCTGGTTGAAAAGGAAACAATTAACTGAAGGGGAATGTGTTTATGCATATGGAAATGAAACTATTTACCCAGAAAGTATTTGGGGCATCCAAATACTATAAGGTAAAATCCTTATACTAAAGAAATCCCTATACTAAAGAAAAGTAGACTGAAAATAAAACCCAAATCACTGTTGTGAGGGTGGGTAGAAAGGAGGCAGCCAGATTGATCTGCCCGGAAAGGGAAGAAAAGCAGATAGGATCCTTTTCTACCTTTCCCAGTAACTCAGAAAACAAAATGGTTCCTACTGTATCCCACAAGGAGGCAGTTGCAGAGATTTCCTCTGAGTAAGATAATTTTTTTTTACTTCGGGTGTAAGCCTCCACAGTGTGAGAAGGGCTACTCAGAATTGTGGTAGCAAAATCATGGACATGGCTCCACTTTCCTCTTTCCTGGACCTAATCCGTCCTTCTTCCATCTTGTTGCCATCCTGTTCTATCTTCTGCCACCAAAGGTTGATTGTAGGAAGCAAAGCACTTTTAGTTGTGAAATCTCTTCCATCTGCTGTAATGGGGACTCAGTATATGTAAGTTCTGGATTTCACTTGAGTCTGTTATTTCATTAATTTTGCTATGTTAATTACTTTCATTCCCGTTTTGAGGATGTTTGCTCAGAAGCAAGACCCATTTATTTCAATGGGATTGAGTTCAATGAAAGTGTGTATAAATATGAAACCTTTGTGAACCCCTTTGTTGAAAAGAGGTACAGTATATAATTATTTTACAATAATATCTACACATTTGCTTCACCAACTTTCCCCTTTCATTCACTGTCATTTGCTCAAAATATGAGAGTCCAAAAGGCATTTATTCTGACAGTCCAATGATAATTCCCAGTGAATTGTACTGGGCTGCCCTCAATGCCATGATACTCTCTTGAATGCCACCCGCTGACAGTTCCATCAATTGACACTGAGAAGTGATCTCATAATTATAGACAGAATTGTGGTAACAGTTGAAAAACTCACACTGAAACATCTCAGTTTGTAAAGTGAAAAAGGATGATTTAAGATAATTGCATTTGTTGTAATACAACATAAATCTGTGGAGACAAATATGTAACATTGTGTTTCAAAATGTGGTCTCCCAGTTTTTAAATTAAGAATTTACGGGTTACATTGTGCCAGAGTAATTTTACATAATCTGATGAGGTAGCAGAATTCTACACAATTATGAATACATGCAATGTATATATAGTAGCAATTTCTCATAAATCTACAGGTGTAAAAAAAGAGAGACCAGAAAATATTTCAGTAACTGTGTTAATTGGTCTAAATTTTACCACAATTTCTTTTTAAAAAAATGACTTTTTGTAAATAAGCAACAGTAAAATGGTAGAGCTGCTCTTTTATTATACACTCCATATTTAAAATATTTCAAACAGGATGTTTTCACTGTTTTAAAAGTCTTTTGGATTACAAATTTCATTCTGATGAACATCAACAATCACCTCATAAAACAAATGCAGACCGTAGGGTAAAGTTTGAAGAAAATGAATAAACTACATGTGAATTTAGACATTTAAAAGGCATTTTGCTCATGTTGAAAGGAAGCCCACAGAAATTAGTTGACCACCTGCACTGTGGAGGTGGAGGGAGGCTAGAAAGGAAAGGGGAGTGTGGTGTAGTGGCATTAACTTGTGTAAAATGCGGGTTGGCATATACTGTAGTCCTTCAACGGGAGATGGAATGGGAGCGACATAGGAAGCGACATGTTTTTGTCTCTATTCCTAACGTTGAAAACTGATTGATCAACATTTAGCTCCAACCCCCGGACCTAGAAGCATGAAATTTGGGGAGCGTATTCCATCTGTGGTGCCCAGTGCCTAGTGCACAGTGGGAGATGGTGCATGGGCTGGTATGGTGCACAGGGGAAATAGTGCACAGTGGGATGCCTGCCACTGCCCACTGCCTCACCAGCGCCCTGCAGAGCCACCCTGCAGAGCCACCCATTGCCCAGCTGTCCCCAGGCCCACAAATATTCCTCCCATTTTACTCCCACAGCTGCAGGTAAATTTTGCTATACTTATATACTTATACTTAATATACTTATTGGTTAGAGATACCGTGGTAGGGTAAAGAGGAATGATTATTCTCCACCTGCTAAATATAAGAGGAGTACCAGATAGCAAGGATAAAAGTATTATGATATCTGGAAATGGGAGCTGACTCATTCTAACACCTTATTAGCTCCATATTATATCAATTACATCTCATTGTCTCTCAGAAGAGTATCACAGGTCAGTTTTGAGTTAAGAAAATTCTTCCATATATAGTTGATGTTTTCATTTTCTGTTTAATTGGCCGTTACTTTTGATAGAATACAAATCCAGTGCCTTCTGTCATGTGGTGCCCAGTGCTGCCTTCTGGTACCCCTAGTCCACTGAGGCCTGCTGCTTGATGGTGCCCGCTGGTGCCCACTGCCTGTTGCATGGTGGTGCTCGGTGTTGCCCGATTGTGCCTGTTGCCTGGTAGGATGCTCAGTAATGAGTAGGAATGCCTGTTGTTACCTGCCACTTTCGACCACTGCTCCATGGTACCCTCCAGTTCCCAATGCCTGTCGTTGCCCAGCAGTGCCAGTGCCTGCCAGCCCCTGCGATCCAGTGCCACTACCTGGTGCCCACCAGTGCCTAGCTATGCCTGAGGCCCACAAACATTCTTGAAATCTTACTCCTGCAACAGCAGGTTTATTTTGATAGTAGTTAATCAATCAGTCCAGTTGTATTCCAAGACTGTGTATGGTGTAATTATTGTTGATGTGGGGATAATGCTGATAATAACAAAAAGTTCATGAAATTGAAAGATTTGCAAATTGAAATTTAACACCTATGGCGGAAAAGGGATAAAATGTAGCAATAGTTATTGGTGCTCAAGGCACAATATCAAAAGACTTTGAAAAACATTTGAACATCCTTGGGAAAAATGCACTGTGTATCAGCTACAGAAAGCAGCTTTATTGAAATAGCACATATGAAAATAACGGTGTATATCCTTGAAAAGGACTGAATATTCAACATCATCTGACGAGCTATGCATATTTTTCATAATAATAATGTGCTGTGTTGTAATCAACAATAATTAGGTTCCACCCATGGTAAGCAGGATTGGCCACAAGACTCTTGGATTTAGTTCACTGTACCTCTGTTAAAATATAATGGCTTTATAGTGAAGGTATTAACATTATGAATGGAAAGAATTAGTGGCAAGACTTCATTTATTATAATTATTGGGTTCTGGCTCAAAGGGAAAAGTGCTGTGGGTGTTAATTTGATTTTATCACATGGGAAATATGTTGGATAGGCACCAGAAATAATGGAGAATTAGTTGCTCTGAGCATTCTCACAGCCACTCCCTCTGGAAGCATTACAGAAATATTCAGTGATGTCATTGGAGAAAATGGGTGTTTTCTGCTCTTTGATATCAAAGATAGAACTTTTCAGTATCATCTGCCAAGATGTGTTTAGCAGTCAAGCTTTCTACCTTCTACCTAAAGAGAGACATTTTTGGATAAACAAGTGCAAATTTACTCCTGGTAGGAGGGAAGCTGGGATCTGCAGCTGTTCCCTTGTTATGCTAGTGGAAATATTTTTTGCTAAATTATTTGACAGTGCAATTTTACTATGGGCAGCTGGTGTAAATGGCCATACCTTCATGCCCATTTACAGCAGCTGAGGACCTTCTCCGGTGTGCCATGTGCATCACCAGGGAACATTTGCAATTCTGTTTAAAAATATTGCTGATTATTTGGAAACTTTTCAAAAATGAATGTGTTATGGAATATATATGCTCTTTTTTTAGTTCTTTGACTCCATGTTCTTGTGTTCCTTCACAACTTCCCTTTCTGCTAGAGACACTCTATTAATGAAGAGCCATCTATTGTACATTTATATAGCTCAGAGTCTCCAAACCCCAACCTGTGGGACAGATGCAGTCTACTTGTAGGGTGCCCTGTAATCCTCCATATTATAAACAGTGGTGGGCTCCAGCAGGTTCGCACCTACTCTACAGAACCGGTTGTTAATGAGAGATAGGACATATAAAGTTTAAAAATAGCCATTTAAAAGTGGCTGCCAGATGGGCAGAGAATCGGTTGTTAATTTATTTGGAGCCCATCACTGATTATAAAGTGTATTGAGAGTGTATTACAGGGTATAGCAATACACCCAACCTCCAGATGGTGTATCGAGGGCCAGAGAGAGCATGCAAAGTCTCCCCAGAACACCTTCGAAGGCCTCTGGGAGGCCATAGAAGGGCACTTCCAGTTTTTGGAAGGTTTTCCTAGCCCTCTAAAGCCCTTTTAAGGCTTTAAAACATCACTTCTGGTTTTTAGAAAACCAGAGGCATTGGAAGGCCTTCCAAGGGGTAGGAAGGCAGTGGATGGAACAGAGGTTTTCAGAGCTTCCTTTGCCTCCCTGTAAGAGAGGCTAAAGGAACTGGCTGGTAACAGATAGCCTGCAGGTGGCAAGGCTGCAGGAAAAGTGCCTGCATGCTGGAGGAGCAGAGGAGGGTTTACTTCAAGTAGGTAAGAGCTTTCGCTCTCTGCCCCTTTCCTTCCATTTCTTTTAGAGTATGCATGGATAGGATGGAAGATCTTTCCCTCCCTCAGACATTTGGAGAAATTGTGCATGAACTGGATGAAGATCTCTTGTCCACCGTCCGCGTGTTTGGAGAAAATGTTTATGGACTAATGTGGAGATCATCCCTGTTTGTTTTGAAAGTTTGGAGAAATGTGGGAATGCTGAGCCTGTTCATCAATTTATTCATTCATCTATTTTCCATCTAATGCACTTATTTATTTAACTTTATTGTCACAAAGTCAGACATTTGATGTAGACTTCCAGCCAAAATATTTGGAGACCCCTGATCTAGCTGCTCCCCATGTGGGAAATCTGAGAATTTAGTTGTAAACCCAGAGAAAGTACTCACTGGGCAATGTACTCACCTTTGAACAATGTTGTTCTGTGCACCATTTTTCTTCAAACAGGTTAATTCTGGAAGGGTAGCTGTGTTAACCTGTTATAACCAAAACATGAAAATAATCCCATAACATCTTTAAGAGTAGCAAATGTGCTGCAATATAAGCATAACAGGCAATTGAACATGTATTTATTCAGAAATAATAGTAGTAGTACTACCTGTACTAGGAAGTAGTACTTCCTGACAGGTCAGTGTGCATTGGATTACAGCCTAATAACCTAATCCTATGTGGGCTTTGTGCTGCCAGAGCAGTGTTGTGTCACCATAAGCTTTTTATAATACACTCCTGTCAGTGGTGAATAGCTGCAGCCACATGCCAGTGTGATTTGTCCACTGGTAAACCAGCATGGGGGAGAGATGGCGTGAGAAGCAGGCAGAACAAGGTTGAAAGGTGGAAGAATAGGGACGAGAGCAATTAAAGGCCAGGAAAGTGGCAGTATTGGCAGAAGCAGTGCTGCTGATATCCCATCCTCATTTCTAATCTTAGGAGTACAATCCTAACCATGTCTATTTGAAAGTAAGCTCCATTGTGTTCAGTGGGTCTTACTCTCAGGAAAGTGTCTTTAGGATTAATCAACCTTTTCTATTTATTAAGGCACACTTTTAATCATGCACCTTTTTCTTTTTAAGAACCAATGTTTGTTCTCAAAGTATTTTTTCCTGCTGCTTAACTTCATTTCCATCAAATAGCATGAGAATGAGAATAACATCTGCAACAATTTGAAAAACATCAAACCAAGATCAGTGTGATCAGATCTGTTGCCCAAGCAGTATGAAAGTGATCATTTTGATAATGACCATCATGAAGCAACATTTTGCTTTTCTGAGATAAAACACTGCAAAATTAGCAGGTAGGCAGGATTTGAATAGATAAGATCAGTGCAAGATTTACGTATAAGCTAAACAAGCTATAGCTTAGGCCTCCACTCTCTTGGGGGCCCCAAAAAAATTAAAGGGAAAAAAATTGGACGTACATTTCCAAAATATAAGATAAAAAACAAATAAAATAAAACCTACATGCAGCAACAGTGTTTTGTGCTGTGTATGTCCATAAATTAGGTCCATAAATTACTATATAGTATATATTCAACACAAAAAACAGTGACAAAGGACATCTGGACATATAAAGGGCCCCATTATCTTCAATAGCTTAGGGCCTCATCAAATCTAAATCCGGCCCTGGGTGAGATATTGCTGTTGTTGTTGAGATGTTAGTGATAAATGCCAATAGTAATAGTTTGCATTACACAAGTACTTGAACTGAGGAAAGATAACCTCTTTACATTTTCTACACAGTAGAAAAAGTTGACATTTAGGAGAAAATGTAAATTAAGTAGTAGTTGTTTTAGATTCCATATTTCAAAAGTTGATGAATAAATATTCACCCAATCCTTTTCCCACCCCACTATAACATACATCCTTTTTGGAGTCTCATGAGAGCCAATCATATCCAATACAGTGGCGCTTCATGTAAAGAACGCCTCACGTAAAGTATGTTTCACGTAACGATCAAAATTTTCTCTAGGATTCTGCTTCACGTAAAGAAAGTGCTTCACATAAAGAACACATTTGTTGGCAGTTGGGACAGACGCACTAGCCGGCAGCCTGTTTAAATAGCGTCAGTGCTGCCTAGCACGCCTGTCCATAGCGAAAGCAACACTTCCGCGCTGTTCCTCCTGTGGCTGGGCGTCCGCTGGGCAGAGGGAGAGAAGAGCAGTGGAGAAGAGGGAAGCAGCTCAGGGCTAGCCAGAAGGAAGCAGGGGAGAGAGAGGCTCAGGATGGAGAGAAGGAGAAAGTGAGGAGACACTTTGAAGATGTCTTGGATTGCAGCCTCCTAACCATGTCTACCCAGAAGTAAGCCCCACTGTGTTAAATGGGTCTTACTCCCAGGAAAGTGTCTTTAGGACTGCAGCCTAAGTAGACTTCATAAGATCATGCACATTGAATGCATGTTTTGAATTCAATCCCAGTGTTTTGTCATCATTTTTACATCCAGTTAATATTTTTATATGAATATTTTGGGGGTTGTGGAACCAATTGTCCGAGTTTCCATTATTTCCTATGGGAAAATCCACTTCACGTAAAGAATGTTTCACTTAAAAAGCATGCCTCCTGAACAAATTAAGCTCTTTATGTGAGGCTCCACTGTACTTCAGCACTCATGGAAACACAGTGCAGCTCCAAGAGAAGGGAACAAAAATCCTTTACCTTGAGGAGGCCTCTGTAACTCCTACCACTTCATGATGCAGCACATATCCAGTTGGCATGGATGCATCAGCACTGGAAAGTTGGATAGGACTGAGCTTTAAGTGCAAGTCTGAGGAGAAGAAGGGGCATAGCAGGCTAGAAAATAAGGGGCAAAATCCAGAGTAACTACAGGAAGTCCTTGCTCCAGTGTAAGAACAATTTACTCTGGATACCAGTATATATTTCCCATAGGTTTTCACTGGGTGGTGCAGTAACTGTGGGTGCACGTAATGTCTCTTATGTGCTCCCATAGTTACTCTGGATTTGGGGGAGGACAAGGATCTCAATGAACTTATGCATTAGGTCGCTCCTCTTGGACAGTTTCACTGCAGTAGGGCAGTAGTTATGTTGTATGCTGATCTAGAATGTACATAACTACTGGTGGTTAGTACCAGCTGCCTTTTGCTGCAGTAATAATAAAAGAGCTGCAGTAGCTCAGTGGTTAAAAATGCAATACTTGTCAACCAGAAGGTCAGTGGTTTGAGTTCCAGGTTCTGCACAATAGAGTGATATCCCATTACTTGCACAGCTCCCAGATTACTTGCTCAGCTAGCAGATTAAAAGCATGTAAATGAAAGTTGATTTCCTTACCCAGTGTGTAGTTGGTCTGTGGAACTCCCTACCACAGGATGTGGTGATGGCATTTAGTCTCAATGCCTTTAAGAAGGGATTGAACAAATTCCTAGAGGAAAGGACCATCACAGCTCACAAACCATTGGGGTGTGTGTAGATGTGGGCAACCTCAAAATTTTAGATGCAGGGGAGGGCACCTTGATGCATGTGTCATACGTGCACCCTCTGGCATCTGGTGGGCCGCTGTGCGATACAAGAAGCTAGACTAGATGGGCCTTTGATCTGATCCAGTGGACGCTCCTTTTATGTTCTTACTAGCGAAAAGCGTACCTGCGTTGCGGGAGCAACATTTCCCCATATGCTATCCCCCCGCACCGCAACTTCTCCCCATGTGCAACTTCTCCCCATGCGCAACTTCCCCCATGCACATCAACCCCCCATGCGCAACTTCCCCCATGCGCATCAACCCCCCATGCGCAACTTCCCCCCATGCACATCAACTTCCCCCATGCACAACTTCCCCCATGCACATCAACCCACCATGCGCAACTTCCCCCCATGCACAACTTCCCCGATGCGCATCAACTCCCATGCGCAACTTCCCCCCATGCGCAACTTCCCCATGCACATCAACTCCCATGCACAACTTCCCCCATACGCAACTTCCCCATGCGCATCAACCCCCAATGTGCAACTTCCCCCATGCACAACTTCCCCCATGCGCAACTTCCCCCATGCACATCAACTTCCCCCATGCACATCAACCCACCATGCACAACTTCCCCCCATGCACAACTTCCTCCATGCGCATCAACTCCCATGCGCAACTTCCCCATGCTCATCAACCCCCATGCGCAACTTCCCCATGTGCATCAACTCCCATGCGCAACTTCCCCCATATGCAACTTTCCCATGCGCATCAACCCCCAATGTGCAACTTCCTCCATGCACAACTTCCCCCATGCGCATCAACCCCCATGCGCCTCAATCCCCATGCGCAACTTCCCTCCATGCACAGCTTACCCCATGCGCAACTTCCCCTCATGTGCAACTTCCCCCATGCACATCAACCCCCATGTGCAACTTTCCCCATGCGCAACTTTCCCCCATGCACAACTTCCCCCATGCACATCAACCCACCATGCACAACTTCCCCCATGCGCAACTTTCCCATGCTCATCAACCCCCATGCGCAACTTCCCCCATACGCAACTTTTCCATGTGCATCAACCCCCAATGCGCAACTTCCCCCATGCGCATCAACCCCCCATGCGCATCAATCCCCATGCGCAACTTCCCCCATGTACAGCTTACCCCCATGCGCAACTTCCCCTCATGCGCAACTTCCCCATGCACATCAACCCCCATGCACAACTTCCCCCCATGCACAACTTCCCCATGTGCATCAACTCCCATGCGCAACTTCCCCCATGCACATCAACCCCCATGTGCAACTTCCCCCATGCACATCAACCCCCATGCGCAACTTCCCCATACACAACTTCCCCATGCGCATCAACTCCCAAAGTGCAAATTCCCCATGCGCAACTTCCCCCATGCGCATCAACCCCATGAGCAACTTTCCCCATGCGCAACTTCCCCATGCGCAACTTCCCCATGTGCATCAACCCCCCATGTGCAACTTCTCCCATGCGCATAAGCCCTCCATGCGCATCAACCCCCATGCGCAACTTCCCCCATGTGCAACTTCCCTCATGCGCATCAACCTCCATGCGCATCAGCTCCCCATGCGCATCAACCCTGCATGCGCATCAACCCCCATGCACAACTTCCCCCATGCACATCAACCCCATGCGCAACTTCCCCCATGCGCATCAACCCCTATGCGCAACTTCCCCATGCGCAACTTCCCCATACACAACTTCCCCATGCGCATCAACTCCCAAAGTGCAAATTCCCCATGCGCAACTTCCCCCATGCGCATCAACCCCATGAGCAACTTTCCCCCATGCGCAACTTCCCCATGCGCAACTTCCCCTTTGTGCAACTTCTCCATGTGCATCAACCCCCAATGTGCAACTTCCCACATGCGCAACTTCCCACCATACTCATCAACCCCCATGAGCAACTTCTCCCATGCGCAACTTCCCCCATGCGCATCAACCCCCATGTGCATCAGCTCCCCATGCGCATCAGCCCTGCATGCGCATCAACCCCCATGCACAACTTCCCCCATGCGCATCAACCCCATGCGCAACTTCCCCCATGCGCAACTTCCCCCATGTGCAACTTGCCCCATGCACAACTTCCCCCCATGCACATCAACCCCCCATGCGCATCTACCCCATGCACAACTTCCCCATGCGCATCTTTCCTCCATGCGCATCAACCCGCCCATGCGCAACTTCCCCCCATGCGCACCAACCCCCCATGCACAGCATCCTCCACAGTGCAACCTCTCCCTCCAAACAACATCCCCTAGTGCGCCAGGCACTGAGCACCAGATTGGCTGGATGTTGTTCAGTCTCCCATGTTAAGTATAGGACAGAAACACGTTGTCCCCTTTTCAGCCCCTGAAGGGTTAAGTTTCTCCAGATGGTTCTTGGTGGGTGTTCAGGTGACAGAAGGAACTCCCAGAATTCCATGCTTCAGGCCCAGCAGTTGGGGAGGAATGTTGATGAGTCAGCAATTCTCAATGCAAAGTATAGGGAGGAAAACGCGTTGCACCCCTTTTCACCCCCTTCCGGCTGGAATTTCCAAAAACCAGTTCTTATTGCACCCCTCCCTCACAGAAGGAACACCCACCCCAAATTTCACGCTTCTAGGGCCGGCAGTTTTGGCAGGGTGGTGATGAGTCAGTCAGTCAGTGAGTGAGTCAGTGAGTCAGTGAGTGACTTTTCTCTTTTATATATATAGATATATACCACTTACTTGAGAAGGTACCAGCATTCCATGTATCTTTGGCATATAGCCATGCCAGCCACATGACAACATGTAGTAATCTCTCCCTCTCTCTCTCTCTCTCACACACACACACACACTCCACCTAGGTTAAATTTTTCTTTTATCATTCCTCAAGGAAGATTTTTTTCCCCCAGAAAAATCTTGACCATCCTTACAGTAACTATTTTTGCAATCCCTTTCATAATTTTCAGTTCACCTCTGTTCTTTCCATAGGCTTGAAACATGTTTTTGAAGCATGAGAATGAATGGAACCTTTTTTCAATCAAGCATTTTTAATAGTGAAGGTAATTTTCTCCGGTGGTCACTGAGTCACTACAATTACAGCTTCTTGTGCCTGAAATACTTTTTAAAGACACTAATGACAAAAGACACAGGAAAAGTGATAGATACACAGCATGTTTCTCAAACTGGCTACCAGCTACACAGTAGCAGTTCTAGACGTGTAGAGTCCCTATGTCAGTATATTTTCTCTTTTTTATAATCTAGGAGGGCTTTTAAAAAAAGAAGCAGCTGACTCTGGATGCAGCAAAATAATGTGAAAGACTTTCAACCTGTGGACACTGAGATGACAACCATTTTCATCAGTAGAAAAAGCCTCACTGCAGCACTAGTGGGCCACTTATGGGTTAGAAGTCATACTGAGAAAGATATGACTGTAAGAAAATCATTATATAGAAAAGCACTCAACATGCCAGTTCAAAATTCCACAGTTGTGGAAAACTCTATAATTTTTTTTCTGACAAATGGAATTCGATTTCCACATATGTTCTGAAAAGATTAGCAACTACATAACAGTATTATGTATGCGTTGAAAATTAGTAACTAGCAACTAATGTTGCCTGATTTCATGCTCACTGCTGAGTGGCATGGGGCATTCTACACATGCACTGCAAATAAGACTCAAGAGACAAAATTCTTTGAAAGTAGATGTAGGCCACATCTCTGTGTTGGGGTGTCTGCACCTTCTGGCCAACATTCCCAGTCAATCAAGCCAGCTGAGGGTCCTACGCCGATGTATCTTTGGGGCAGTGAAGACTCTGAGGCTGTGCTGGGGAGCTGAGGTGAGCTGACTTGTTACCTCAAGAAAGACTGAAGGAAGATATAGAAAAGGCAGTGAGAGTGGAATAGCAGGCCAGGCTGAGAAGAGGTTAGGGACAATTGAGAGCCATTGAGGAAAGAGGCGGCCAAAGGGCTATAAAGTGCCTCCACAAATGACAGCTGTAGGTTTTTACTAATTATTAATAAACTACCTAAAACATCAGGGCACTGACTACAACCCAGAACCCTTGCAGTCTCCTAAGTCTGGGAGATACAGTACTAACCGTCCATCCCTGCTGAAATGGGTTTATCACTCCATTCCCATTGATGCCTTGTTCTGCACTACTCTATCCCCATTCTACCTTCCCCAATCCCATCTCACCTATTCCATTGCCTTACCTGCATCAGAGGGATGTTCTTCTGGCACTCTGATGGTGCACACTTTATCATGCTGTCAAAGTGTCTTTTACAAATGACTAAGGCTGTAATCTTAAAGATACTTTCCTGGGAGTAAGACCTATTGAACACAATGGGGCTTACTTTTGAAAAGGCATGATTAGGATTGTGCTCCTAGGCAATGATACTGGCCCCCTTACTTGCTGATGTGGCAGCATCTGATTCTCTCATTCTTTGGATTAGAAAAGGAAGAGGGGGTAGAATGCAAGGTGATGTGTGCAGGCACTGGCATCACTAAGGAGGATGGGGAGGTGATGACCCGGATACTACCACTGGGGGTGACACACTGAGGGTGACCAAAATCGCTAGAATAGTTTGGGATAACCTCAAGTCATACACTACCTGATGTTTATTTTCTAGCAGAATCTAATGCAATTGAACTAGCTCCTTCTTGTCAAAAAATTGGGGCAAAAAATAAAAATGTGTGGAGCTCTACGGGAAATGAAACTGAACCATATTGCAGCTTTATTCATGAGTTTTAATTCATTGGAAAAGGCAGACTTAGAGGAATCCAGTGCCACAACACTGATCTGATCCAATGAACGCAGCCCCAAAAATCAACCCAGAAGGAAGTCCCTAATAATTGTTTTGAGCCCTATGGAAAGTGGAATTGAGCTACGCAGCCATGTTTTTTTGCGAGTAAGCAAAATTGCCTTGGTATGTACAGGCACAGGCACAGAGGAATGTAAGGTCACCAGAATGGCCCTAATCCAGTGAAAGTGGAGCTCAACAAGTGCTCCAAAAGTCATCTTGTCCCTCTCTCCAAAAGAATAAATTAGAGGCTTAATTGGAAAGGTGATTTTAAAATGAAAATATTAATTAATATTTTAATAATTGTATTAATACTGATAATTAGTTAAATAATTTTGATGTATGGGGTTGTTAAAAAATGTGTGGGCCTTGAGCAAATGACATAGGTATGCCACTGTGTGCAGGAGAAGGGTGCCCAGCTTTCTTTCCAATTAGAGGCAGTGAGTGGGCAAACAAAATTGTACACCATCTAGTCTAGTCCTATGATATCTATTTCAGTGGCTCTCTTGGTGGACTGACCTTGTACGAACTGTATACATAGATGCAAGAATAGACTCTTCAGATGGCATGTGCATTCATTTACAAAATGAATGGGAATGAAAACAAGTGTGCTCCATTTGCTTGCATTTGTTCACCTGTGAAAACGGAAATGTTGCATTGTTTTCAGTGAAGAACTATCCCATCTTCAGTTTTTAATGTCATTTTCTAACCACTTTGCAGGACATTGGGAGGATTTCTACTAGTCCCTTAGGACAGTCAAGGGTATGAAATTTCCAGAAATTCTACTATTCTCTTACACTATGGATTCTAAACTAGAAGCAGATGTATAGGCCAAAAGTTCCTTATTTTATAGGAAATCAAATACAGCCCACAGCTAGTGTAATCATAAACATCAATTTATAATAGTATAAACATTGATTTCAATAGAAAAAACCCAGTTTCCCATGAATTCTATCTCAACGATTAAAGTACCAAATAGAAAAAGAGCAAAGTTCAAATAAATTCAGAACTTCTTCTTGAGTCCTTAGTTGGTGCTTGGGAAGCAGGTTGACTGCTAAACCATAATCTGCTGCAGGTACTGCTGGGACCCATGTGTCATTCATAACAAGTTTCCACTATTGGAGATTGTTGGTGATATTTCTGGCCTTATTAAAGGTTAATCACTGGTTCCTTAGCTTTTTCTCAATGTGTTTGATATGTATTTTCTTTGGCACTCTCCATTGAACCCAACAAGAGGAAGGTTGCTTTCACCAGAGGAGTTTGCATGGCAGGTAACTAGTGCAGACATGGCCAAACCCTGGCTGTCTATGGGCAAAATCCAAAGCAGTCGGGTCCACATGATTACATCACCCTCTAGTGTTATTTTATGGAAAGTCATCTTAACTGCTCTGGAGCAAGGGGCTTAATTTCACTGTTTTGTATTGGTTCTTTGACTGATGGCTGATGCTAGAACAGTACATGAAATATTTAGACCAGACGAGCTGCTGAATTTGCTGCGTAAATTTAAATGTGTGCCATGTTAATTGCCTATAAAACTGGTTTCTTATATCCAATCCCTATGAAATTTTTGAATATGCATTAATGAAGTAGTACAATCCTTGAAATTGTGGTGCAGAATTACAAAAGGAGCTTCCACTGAACACGATGTCAAATGAAATTGAATGAAAGATGAGCACATTTTTATATTGCTTATAAAACATGTGCCTTTTGTCCAATTGTTCTGTGTAGATGATATAGTAGAAACCTTGAAAATGTAGTGCAATTTGTTTTGGAAATTGATGACATATTATGCATTTGATAATGGGGTGAATCTTTGCTTTAAAATATATGGAAAAAATGCAACATCAAAATTACAGAAAATAAATGTAAAGCAAAAAAAACATGCTGAAATAAATGACTGACAATTTAAATATTTTTCCCTTGTACTTCCCTGTATGTCTGATTGATTTTCAATGCTCTGTCCACTTCGAAGCTATGTAGTTAAAGAGTACAAAAGATATAAAACCAACATTTTAATCCCCAGTGCAAATTTTCTGAATGTTTTATGCCATGCCATGCACCCAAGCATTGGATAATCATTGTGCACAAAATGTTCTTCTAACCTCACGTTCCTCATTGGATAATTTGCAATATGTGTCTGTGAAATTATATGCATTTTCTTCCTTTATGGTCTGAGTTTTACCTGTGCAGTGCTGCTTTTTTCCCCTGCCTTTCAATCAGTCAGTCATATTCATTATTTTAATTCAGCAGCACTAATTAATGACTAACTATTGAATTATTATTGGCTGTGGGAGTTTCCTTGAAAAAAATGCAACTAGATCAGCTCAGCTCAACATCAAAAATTCAGGAAAGGCTATGACCCCAGAAGTTCTCATTTATCAACAGAACACCAGCTGCATCTGTTTATTTCAAGGTAGTTATGAGCCCTTGGGTATCTCTTTATGTGGTTCAATTTTTCACTTCACTGCTATTCTAATCTTTACCCTGCCCTGTAATCTGAGGCTGTAGTTTGGTGGTAGATTACATGTCTAGCATGCAGACGAGTCCTGGTTTAATCCTTGCTGTTACACAATAAGCTGAGTAAAAACGACTTGACTCCAAGTTCCCACTTAGAAGGAAAAACAAAATTTTTGAGAAAATAGAGTTTTTGTAGCATGGTTGTTAATTGTATTGTTACCACAAGCAGGGACAACAGTTGAGACTCTCACTAATTTACAATATTCTTGGAAAAATATTTTTAAAATCCCCAAATGCACTAAATATTGCATAATTCTAGGGCATCTTGAAGAGGAAAATGGTGGCAATCAGAAAGCCATGACAGCACATGTCAGGGAATTGAGGAAAGAGGAATGGGAGCTATGGGGGCCCATCAGCCCTGAAACCAACTGAACACATTGGCTCCAATGGAAAGCTGGAGAAAGAAGCATTCTGGCCTTAATTCCCTTGCCTGCCTACTATCTGCCTCAGTTAGCTGTCTGCCTGGAAGTACACCCATCCTCTAATTGTGTTTTAATGAGGTGGGGTGCAATCCAGAGTAACTATGGGGAGTCCTTGCTCCGGTTAAGAACAACTTGCTCTGGATTGCAGTATGAATTTCCCATAGGTTTTCACTAGGTGGTGCAGTAACTACGGTGTACATGTAATGTCTCTTATGTGCTCCCGTAGTTACTCTGGATTGTAGGGTTAGAGGCAAGTGGGGTTAGCTTACTTCTAGTTCTACCACTGTTTCATCTGGTGGTTGGTGGCAAAGATACATGGGATGCTTCTAGCATTTCCTCCACCAGCCACTGGAAGAACTGGTTCAAGATCGAAGGTGGCTAACAACCAATACTGTAAAATAAAACTACATATCACATTTTAAAACATTTAAAAACTTTAACATCCTAAAACATTTGTTCAGAGATGAACAAATATTTACATTGATATATAAGCCAAATTCTAATAACAAATAATGGCAATAATTTACAGCTCAAACCCATACTACTAATGGGCCACTGCCAGAACTAGAATTCTGGGTGGGAAAGTGTTCTTTACAGCAGTCATAAACAGGCTGCTGAAAACACATGGAGCTGTGTGCTACCAGCCCATTGAGGGACAATATGGAGTGATCCCCATAGTCAAACAGTAAGGCCCCATTTCCTTTTCTCACCAAAGGCTGATTTTGTTTGATATAGATGGTAAAATATGGTGTATATATAGTTGTATGCCAAAGACTGGTTTATTATTTGTTATATCTCTGTACAAATCTAACAGATGGATATCTTTTATTCCAAGGTCAGTGCTAAATAATTCTAATTTACTTCCACTGAGATTATTTTTGGAGGATTGCATGAAGAAAAGAGTTGTTCCTATCATTTTTTAAGTAGCAACCTTAGCAGATTGTCAGGTACATCATACCACAAACACATTTTCTCATAGTAAGCCGTAATAGGCATCAAGGATGTTTGATCTCACATTTTGTCATTTATTTAGGAGTTCATTTGCACAGCATTCAAATAGAGATAATCAAGACTTGTAGCAGCAAACAATGAAGTAAAAACAACAAAATGTGGAGAAAAATCAAAGCATTATATCTTTTTTCTATTGAAATACAAGTATCAAATTGAGAACAACGATGACTCTCAACTGGAGTTGTACTTCCAACAAAGCATCTCAGGATGTGATTTACAATTAGCGGCATCTTGAAAATGAACCTTCCTTTTACATTTGAAACTGCTTCCACTCAATCCATCAAGCTTTAAAATCTTGCTCTTGATTAATTGCATTCTTGTACACTATTTTCTTTCAAGAAGGCTTCATAAAATCAAGGCGATATTATTCAAAGTGTTCCTCGAATGAGATGTGTACCCAGCTAGCCAATTCAATCACAGCGGAGCTCGCAAACAGTAGGTGGTTTGTGTTTTTGCAAATTTGGGATTCATTACAGAGGCATTAGGATGTAATTTACTTCGGCTTGGGCATGCTGCTGTACCTTCACATAAGGATTCAGCAGCCACACTCTCCAGATGAGCCGAGGGGGTCTGGGATTGCTGTCAACTAAACACAGAACACTGGGGAGAATGGTGTTGTTTCTCAGCAAATCATCCGAATTGATAGAGGTGAGTTTTCTTTTTTCTTTTCTTTTTTTTAAATGAACACATAACAACACTTTCTTCATTTTTTAAATAAAAACAAAACATCCCCAAACTAAAAAATCCATGAAAAAATAATTCTTTAACAACTCTACATATTCGCTATTAGCTTCACATGCATGTGATAATATCTCCTGGTGATATAATACCGATATGATATAACTAATACACTTTAAAGCAATTACAATTTATATTATAAAAATGTAACATTGAAATAAAAACACATAACATCAGTTTCTATCTTCTAACATTGGAAAACACCAAAATCAACAACAAAAAACAATTTTCACTTTATCATTGGTAGAGGTGCATTGATTGGCTTCATCATAGCAATGACCAATTACAGGCATCTCTTGTTATCCACTAGGGTTCTGTTCCAGAACCAACTGTGGGTTTAAAAAATCAATGTATAAAGAAAACAATGGAAAAATATGTTTAAAGGCCCCCTTACTGGTTTCTTGCTCCTCTATTGCACTCAACTGAATTAAGTAGTGCCTCAGTATCTGCAGAGGTTTGACTCTGGGAATGAAAAATGGAAAGACTGCTTTCATGTGTAACTATCTACAACAGTAGAAAAGCAGTTTTTTAAACAGTGATTTGAGGTGGCCATTCGTATTAAGTCAGATCTGTGTATAAAAAATACGTTGGACCTGTAGTCACCAGCAGAAAGACCATAGTTACTCAAACAATGTGAAATGTGAAAAGAAGCTTTAAGTGATCTTAAAAAGAAGCTTTAAGTGATCATGAGCCTGTGTGCTCAGGTGGCCACTGGAGGAGTGTAAAACTCCTCCGGCACCTCAGACCCGCTGGGGCATATCGCCTAGTGCTGTCTGCCACACCACCCTGGCAATGTTCCTCGACCTCTGCATCAGCATTAAAATAAAAGCTTTTCATTTTTAGGGGAATTGGCAGAGTTCTGTAGCAACTTTGCTTAGAAATACTACAGAAGAAAAAATCTGTTTGAATGCCACTATCTTTAGCAGAAGATACTACAGGTTTAGTATACTGCTACGTCAGAAGTGTCTGTGTGTTTTTTTTCCCCATTTTTCTCTCCCTGAAAATGTTCATAACATTACATCTAGTGGGTAAAAGTGAATTACTGAGTTAAGCTTTGGGCACAGATATCACTTTCAAATGAAATGCACAGATGCTTGGTATCTGAAGATATAAAGGACACATTTATTACCCATTAAAGGGAGATAAATGACTAGTTCAAAGAACACTTATTGTCATTCTCTATTTTCTTTGCAGGTCTTACTAGAGCTCAAGTACAGTGGTGGGCTCCAGCAGGTTCGCACCTACTCTACAGAACCGGTTGTTAATGAGAGATAGGACATATAAAGTTTAAAAATAGCCATTTAAAAGTGGCTGCCAGATGGGCATAGAACCGGTTGTTAATTTCTTTGGAGCCCATCACTGCTCAAGTAGGATTGGGTATTCAAGGAGAAACCTTAGAAGGTCTCCACTTTTCGCCCCATGATGAAATCCTTATATACTTGGTGTCTTACATGTGGAGCAGAAATAAGGAAATGGATCCGACAGTTATCCTTCCTAGGCAGCAGGAAGCATCCTTTGGCTGCTTCTTTATGCTCAGAGTGGCCTATGTTTGAGTAGACCCATTGGGGCTACTATTGCCCCATACCTCAGGGAAGCGGAGGAGCCTGAAGATGTTTCAGCACAGATGTTTCAGGCTGCCTGTTCCAGCATAAGTTAGGATTGCTCCTTGGGAGAACACAATTATATCAGACCAGCCCTACAATCCAGAGTAACTATGGGAGCACGTAAGAGACATTTACATTGACGTAGTTACGGCACCACCTAGTGAAAACCTATGGGAAATTCATATTGCAATACAGAGTAAATTGTTCTTACAATGGAGCAATCCCCGTAGTTACTCTTGATTGCACCCCAGATAAATTGCTTCTCAAGGATACATTTGGTCCACGGGCCTTATGTTTGGTACCCCTTTATCTAGTCAGAAAAGGAAAACCAAAACTGCAATCCTTTGCATACTAAACTGGGAGTAAGTCCCATAGAACAGGGGTCTCTAAACATTTTGGCAGGAGGGCCATATCATCTTTCTGATAATGTGTCAGGGGCTAGAAGAAAAAAAAAGAATTGATTTACAATTCAAATTTAAATAAATTTACATAAATGAATATATGGAACTTGTGAATTCTTTATATGGGTTTAGGAAAATACTGGGTGGGCAAGCAACAGAAAACTAGCCAAAAAAAGCATAAAACAAGCAATATTAAAATTAAAATAAAAAGCACTAAACACGAGTACTCTGTCTTACCTTATGTACCACTGAAGAACAAAAGATATTTTCCTTTATAGGATAAATCTTCAGCTCATGTATCCCAAGAACTTTATTGTCAAGTACTTTTTTGAAGCCATTCTTTCATTTCAAATTCTAACAAAGTGATTCACAGGCATGCGTGTACTGAGAAAAAAAGAACGTGATTTCCATTTGTTAGAATCTATTTTCAGGTTGTTGTCTGGTCTCAGAGCAAAAGACAATGAATACTGAATCTGAACAATGTGCATGCAAAATGAGACAAGGTAGAGATATGTGTGTGTGTGTGTGTGTGTGTGTGGTGAGTGTGTGATATACTGAATGTTTTTCTCCCTCTGACTTTGTAAGCCGAATAGACTTGTATAGTTTCAAAAGAAGGAGGTGCGGTATACGAGTATGAGATAAAAGGGGAATTTCTATAGGTAATGCAAACATATTTCCATTGCACTACATTCAGGAATAAGAGCAGTAATTCTTTCCACAGAAATAAAGGAAAGATGCTGCACAAACTAAAGTCAACAATAGGATTATATTTTTTTTAAAGAGCCAGTTAAAAGCCAGAGTGAGTACATAATTAGAACTGATGTCAGGCTTTCATGAAAGATTGTCAGTAAGATTTAATGATCTTCCTGAATCTAAGAATAAAGATGAAAAAGAACAAGGAATGTGAATTAATATGTTCCCGGGGTTGGTGGGGTGAAGAATAAAGGATAAAGCACCTACATCTGTTGTGCTATATGTTGGCAATCATTGGTTAAAAAGTACAAAGAAAAATGCCCATATCATTCTGATTTACATGTCCTTTTCTCTGCTGGAAATAAAGTGGGAGAAAAAATAGAGCAAATGTATGCACATAACGTATTCAGCAAGGGCAGGATATAGCTCCCAGTGGAAAGACTGCTATTGATTTTGGTGGGTTTGGAAGAAGGTTACAAGTGAGTGTTAATCATCTTATATAACTGAGTCCACCCAGAGGATAGGCTTATTCTCTCTGCCACTTTTGAAATCTTCTAGATGGTATTTCTTTGTATAATTCATCTTGTCGCCATAAAGTCAGCATCAAAGTTTTATAAAATGGCAAAACTTTAAAACTCCTAATAAGAAAGGGAGAGGCTGACTGGATTGGGGCAAAGGCCCACTGAATCCAGCATAGCCATTTCCCTTTAATGGCCTGCAGGAAACCTGCAAAAAAAGGTGCAAAAGCTTTTACATTTTTGCCATCCTACACATGGTGTGCTAATTTATATTTCCTTTGAACCTGGATTAGCATGTAGACAACATGACCCCAAGCCATTAATAAACTTGTCCTTAAAAACAATTTAAATTAGTGGCCATAACCATATCTTAAGATAGTGGATAAATATGGTTACTATGGATAGTGGATACTATACTAAGTATAGTATACTAAGTATAGTATATACT
This sequence comes from Cryptoblepharus egeriae, assembly GCA_030015325.1. Classification (NCBI taxonomy): domain Eukaryota; kingdom Metazoa; phylum Chordata; class Lepidosauria; order Squamata; family Scincidae; genus Cryptoblepharus; species Cryptoblepharus egeriae. The sequence continues at coordinate 31,582,959 of JAREYC010000007.1, forward strand.
ACTATACTAAGGAAATTATGCACTGTGTGAAATAGTATTTATTTTTGTCTGCCCTGAACCTCACACATAGGGGTGGTTGTCACGGGTCTATCAAACAGTGAAGCTTGGCTCACCAGGCCATTCCATGAGCCCTTAAAAAAGTGAAAATCCAATGCACCATTGGGAGGAAGGTGACAAGGGTGCCATAAGTGGAGGTAATGCATGACTTTTTCCTGGGGTCATTATTTCTCCCATCATTCAGTTTGTTTGGATGCTTTCTGATTGGTTCTAGTATTTCAAGAGAAGGAAAATGTTTTTCTCTATCGACCATCTCCATATTTTTACAAACTTTGATCATATCCCTCTTTAGTTGTCCCCAAATGAAAAAGTCCCAAATATTATTTCTTTACAAGGAAAGACTCCAGTAAACCTGATCATCAGTGGTGACCAGAGTCCACTTACTCATCTCAACATACCTATGAAATATGGATAAAGGAGAGAAATCATGGAGGGGGTTACATGCACTGGGGGACCCAAAAAATGCAAATTCATGATGGTGTGGGAAAATTCCACCATGTCATATAGCACTGGATTTGTATTGAAGAGCAGAATCCAATGCAACAATCTGTTTTGAAATAGCACCTTGCTATCCAAAGTTATAGCCAAAAAACTAAAACTAAAAATATGTATTGAACTCCATGGAAAGTGTGACTCATATCACAGTTTTATTCTTGAGTAGGTAAAGTGCCATGGTCCATTGGAAAGGGCACACTGAGAGGAATCCAAGGACACCAAAATTGTCATGATCAATGAACACAGCCCTCACAAATCACCCCAGAAGAGGTCCCTGGTGACTGCACTGAAATGCATTGAAAATGAAAGTGAGCTGCACATACATTTTTACTAGTAAGTAAGCAAGCCTGCCTTGGCTGGAGAGAAAGGTCAGTCAAAGGGAGTGCAAGGTTTCTAAAATGGTCCTGAGCAGGGACATCACTAGGATGTTAGAAAGAGGTCACCCTTGAGAGGAGTATCACCCTACTGACCAAAACGCTAAAATCATGGTTTGTCGAAATAATCCCATCATTGTTGGATGCATAATTTGCAGCAGAATGCAGTGAAACAAACCACTTTGAAAAACCTTTTTTTCTATTAAAATGTATGGCTATAAAATCAGTGGAGGCGGGACAATGGCACATAAACATGCCCACCATTCAGGTGTTATCCTGCCCACTGTATGTGGTGATGTGCTGGCCTCCCGCCATGTGTGAAGCGAACCCTAGTGATGCCCCTGGCTCCTAGACCACTGTATGAAATACAGAATGAAGCTGTTCTGCACAAAATCATATAACTGCAGCTTTGTTCAGATTTGTAAAAAGAAATTCATTTTATATGTATGAACAGGACTTAGGGCGCAATCCAGAGTAACTACGGGGCGTCCTTGCTCCGGTGTAAGAACAATTTGCTCTGGATTGCAATATGAATTTCCCATAGGTTTTCACTAGGTGGTGCAGTAACTATGGGTGCATGTAATGTCTATTACATGCTCCCATCGTTACTCTGGATTGTAGGGAAAGTCAAAATTTTCTAGGAAGTAACAAGTATTCTTTTTTTCTCCGTCCAGAAAAGCAATTTACAAGTCTTGATTCTTGATAAAGCATCTCATTAGTTTCTTACCCTTTGGCATGAAGAGTGCTTTGGAAACAACTACATGCAATTTATTGAAGAGAAACTTTCAGATAACAAAAATAATTTTCCACCTACAGATGACTTGGCATGGTGGAATCTTCTCTACAGATCACTGACAGAGTTCACTGAGAAGTTTTAATTGTGCAGCTATGAAGGCTGTCCAAATAACTGACACACAATATTCAGAAGGAACTCTTTTCCAAATGCATGAACATATAGAAGATCCAATGAGACATGTTCCTAATAAGCCTATGTGATTTTTTTTGGTAATATGTCACATATTTGCATTCTGTTGCCATTGAATAATTGAACAGCCCAGGGTGCCCAAACCCATTGTGGCCTTCTTGCCAAAACATTTGGACACCCCAATATAGAATCTTACAAACTGAGCGTACAATATAAAATTACATTCCATTATGTTTTTGAACTTTTTTCAGCCTTATTATGACGAAGTTGAATTGCACAGGTATTGCACAGTAAATCTCCAGTAGCTCCATATCCAATAGCATGGAAGTATATTGCTTCATTAAAAAGGCAGTCTGTGGTTAAAGGTCCAAACTGCCATGGCTACCCAAGCAATGTGAGTGGCACACTCTTACTGGGGGAAGGTAGGCCAGTGCCCAAACTTGCGCTTGCTTTCTTACATTACCACAGGAATGGGAAGACCAATGAGTTGTGCCGGCCTATGTTAGGATTGCACTTTTAGTGGTGGAAGTTGTTGTCATAATATACTAAGTAGCAATGCTTTCTTGCAATCTTGCTGTCAACTTCCCATTCTTTCTTTTTGGAGCCTCATTGAACCTGAAGAGGAGGAAAGTGGATGGCAGCAACAATGTGTTAAAGCCACTGTCAAAAGATGAGGAGAAGATGCAGCAGCAGTTTTTTCACTATGACAAGTACCTTTGGAGGTACTTGTCGAATCTCAAATTGTCGAATTTGGAGGCACTTGTCGAATATAGGAGGTATCCTATATTCCAGGACCACCTTGGTCCAAAAAGGTGGTCCTGTAATATTTAGGATTAACTGAAATCTTCTGTATTTGGTAGATGGTGAGGCTTCAGTTTAGTGACATACTATATGTTTTGCCTGCAGATGATCCTGAATTCAATTCCTATCATCTTCAGTTAGGGGCAGAAAACAATTCCTGTCTTGGTAATATCTCTGTAAAGGTACCAGTTGACCTAAATAACATAAGTACCTCTTTGCTGTCTTGGTATTAAGGGTTTGGTTGTTCAGGATCCAGTGGCAACCACACCTTTGAAAAAAAAAAAATGTCCTGGGGGTTTTTCTATGTGCATGCCAGAAATCTCCATTTATGTAGACAGTACTTCATATTTCATGATCAAAAGTTTCTTCCAACTACATTCTGTAAGAAACTTTCATGTTCTTTCAAGGATTTTAAGACATAATGTCTCTTCTCATTGGACATTGTTTCCTTTGCTTCTAATATGATGAGCTATTCACCCTTTTAAATCACCCCAAATATATGCAGCATTGCATATTTAGAAGCAATCATGGCTTGAAAGACAAATGTCTGGCAGCAGAAAGCAAGTCTGTGCTAGTTGCGAGATATTAACTAACTGGAAATGCCTGGAAAATAGCCCCGTTTGAAGCAATGGTTTTATGTACCCTGCAGGAAATTGCTTTACAGAGCTCGTATTTTTAGAAATCCCTTCAGATTATTTTCTTTAATAGCATCCACTGCGTTCACATTTATTAGCACATTCTAAATCAAATCTAGAGCTGAAGTTTATTTGTGAGACTTTTTCCTGCTGTTTGCAATTACCTCTCTGAGCTAAAGTCAATGTTATATCAGCAAGCGTCTGTAGATTTTAAAATAAATGCCATCAATTGTTTCTTCCACTTCTGTCTTCTAGGTTTAAAAAAATATATTATTTCATTTTTATTTTGGTTATTTTCATCCAGGTTGTGCTGGTGGCTCAGTGGTTAAAGACGTTGTGCTTGTCAACCTAACGGTTCAAGACCCAAGCACCATAAGATGGAATGAGCTCTTGTAACTTGCTACTACTTGCCTGCTCTTACCAACCTAGCAATTCAAAAAGCATGTAAATACTATTATAGTAAAACCTTGGATTAAGAATAGCCTAAAATGAGAGCGTTTTGCAAGAAATGCAAACAATTTTAATAAATTTTGACTTGATTTTCAAGCAATGTCTTGATAAACAAGCAAAAAAATAGTCCCAGCAGGGGCATGGCTGGTTTCGGTGCTCCACCAGCACCTGCTCAGCCTCTCCTGAAAGACTAGCCTCTACATGTCTACTCTGAAGTAAGCCTATTATTGTAAATGGGGCTTACTCTCAGGTAAGAAGGCAATGGAAAGGAACCTAAGAAACCTAGCTTTGCATATACAAAGCTACCCTAGAACCTAGCTAGTTATAATCAGTGGGTCTCACTCCTGTGTAAGGGGGTCAGATTGCAGCCTGAGAAACATGAGAGACAAAGGCTACAATCCAGACTAACTATGGGACCTTTTACACTGATGTAGTTATGCTGCCACCTATGGGAAACCTATGGGAAATGCATAGAGCAATCCAGAGTAAGTGCCTCTTATGTCTTCCCATAGTTACTCTGGATTCTAGGGTTTACAATCTTAAAGACAATTTCCTGGGAGTAAGACACACTGAACAAAATGGAGCTTACTTAAGAGTAGATATGGTTAGGATTGTGCAGTAAGTGCAGATTAGTTTGTAAGTATACTTTCTTTGTAAGTATATTTTCTTTTGTAAGTTTTGTAAGTTCGTAAGTTAATATATTTTCTTTATTGTTTTGTATTATATTACAATATTGTAATCATTTTATATGAATATTTTTGGGTTGTGGAATGAATCATCTGAATTTCCATTATTTCTTATGAGAAATTTGCTTTTATATACAAGCGCTTAAGATTACAAGCATGTTTCCAGAACAAATTATGCTTGTAAACCAAGATACCACTGTAGAGGAATCTAAACCACTTTGGTAGGATGATAATAACATTCCATGCACTTTGGCATTTAGTTATGCTGGCCACATGACCATAGAAGTGTCTTCAGCACGGCTGGCTCTTCTGCCTTATAACAGGGATGAGGATGCCCCTTAGAGTCAGTTACAACTACCAGCAAACTTTGGGTCATACCTTTACCTCTATCTATTGGTGGGATTCAAATAAATTAACAACAGGTTCTATGTCCTAATAACCTAACTTAACAACAGGTTCTATGTCCCATTAGTAACCAGTTCTCAGAACCAGGCGCTCATTAGCAAAGGAACCTGTGAGATCCCCCTGAAGCCCACCACTGCCTTTATTCCCGCAACACAGAGCCAAAAAAGTGGGGAAAACTTTTCATATACACTGCATGTGAAGATGCAGTTACCCTTAAATGCTCAAAACGCAATGTTAACCAGAGCTGGATATTCAACAGCATTTAATCAGAGCCATAACACAGGCAAAACGGCCTTACACCCAAATCCAGAGTAACTATGTGAGCACGTAAGAGACATTGCATGCACCCGTACTTACTGCACCACCTAGTGAAAACCTATGGGAAATTCATATTGCAATCCAGAGTAAATTGTTCTTACACCAGAGCAAGGACTCCGCATAGTTACTCTGGATTGTGCCCTTGGCATTATACCAAGGGGTGCAGTTCAGCTGCAACAGATTTCTGAGTGCTGCACTTGGAGATCTACCACAGCTTAGTGGAAGATGAAAATTGGGCAGGAAGCTGCTGTAGAGGGAAAGTGGTAGCAGCTACATCATGAAGCAAACACTTTCTTCCTCTGAACTTGGAAGTGACATCAAATGTCACATGATGTCACAACATCATATAATGCCATGACATCATAGCCCCAGTCTCTGGTGCCCTGGATATAACTCCAATTCCAATAATAATCTTCTTAGGTTAGGACATATCTTTTTTTTAAAATTCCAGAACTTTTAGGATTTTATTAACATTCCTTGGTATGAATCAGAAAAAGCCCAAGCTCAAAGCAGTACTTTTTTCCCACATAACACAAACCCTCTTATCTCCGTCATTATTGTCTCCTCCAACTGTGCTGTCTCCAGTGCTGTTTCTACAAAAATAAAGTCCTCTTTCACTCCCAGCATGCGCCCACCCAGTCTGATTTGAAGAATCATGAAAGAAGATTGCTTGGTCTCAGCATTGGTGCTGGGATAAGAAATTGGTCACCATCCTGTATCCTGATCCACTCCTCCTTTCAAAAGTGAGATCAGAGTTGTATCAGGCCTAAACTGCTGGGTGAGTGGCAGGTCGATGGAGGTGGCAGGCTGATAAAAGAACAGGACACCCATGCCCATTTGCTATTTCCCCCACCTTACAATCAAAGCAACCACTTCCCTCAACCTCAGCTCTCTGAATAAGGAGGTGGCAACACTGTAGAATCATAGAATAATCGAGTTGGAAGGGACCGAGTGGGTCATCTAGTCCAACCCCCTGCCTGTAGCAGGAAATCCTTGTCTTGGAGGGACCCAGGTCTCAAACCCTGGCCTGCTGGTTAACAGGCACAGTGGCGATGGTTCTTCTTGCACTGGAGCCATTCCTGTAAGAACTGAAAGTACAACCTGAAACAAGTCAGATCAGAAACAGGTCAGATGGCAAAGGAAATATTTGGGAACAAAGAAGGCAACTAGGAGTCAATGTTCCGTTCATGTTTTTGCAAGGTTTTGAATAGGTGTGGTTGATAATGTCTGCCAAGCCATTTAATTGTGTGAGGGAGACAAGCAGAGGTACATAGTCCTTACCATCACCTAGTACACATCCTATCACTTTAAAGAGGGGGAGGATTGTCTGAACAAGTTGAGGAAAAATTCAGGAGGACCAGCATTGCACACACCATATAAGCAACAGGGTGGTGCACCAGTTAAGGGTAAATGTGCACACGCATATTCCTCACCCACATAATTAGGATAGGTGGGAGCCTTTCTCTTAAGCCTCTGATTATCTTGATGGAAGAAGAAAAATAGAAACAAACTGGCAGCGCAATCCTGAGTGTGTGAGTGAATCAGTCAGTCAGTCAGGTTACAGTGGTACCTAGGGTAAGGAATGCCCTGGGTAAAGTATGTTCCAGGTAACAAATCTACCATCAGATGGTGCCTCTGCCTTGGGTAAGGAACCTGTGGGTAACGAACGTCGGCTGGCAGCTACCTGAATTGAATGGGTCAGGCAACAGCAGGTCTGTCCCTCTGGGGGATGGGGGTGCTTGGAGGGACTGGGGGGGTCTTCTGGGGGGTGGGAGGGTGTTTGGGAACAATGGGGGGAGATACAGGCAGCAGATATTCACTTTAAAAGCCTGGCTTGCTTTTGAATACGAGACTTCCTACAGAGCTTTTGAAAGAGGCTGGAGAGGGGCGAGGGATGCTCAGCCCTCTCTGCAGGGAGCCTTCTGTTCGAAAGGAAGCCAGGCTTGAGTAGGGCTGCATGTATCTCCCACCCACTGTCCCCAAACATCCCCCACCCATCCCCAGAAGACTCCCCAGCCCCTCCAATGGGGCTAACTCCCAGGAAAGTGTCTGGAATTGCTGATTCCTAACCATGCCTACTCTGAAGCAAGCCCCATTGTGTTCAATTGGTCTTACTCCCAGGAAAGTGTCTTTAGGATTGCAGCCTCCTAAGTGTCTTTAGGATTACAGCCTTCTAACCCTACAATCCAGAGTAACTACCGGAGCACGTAAGAAACATTACATGTACCTGTAGTTACTGCACCACCTAGTAAAAACCTATGGGAAATTCATATTGCAATCCAGAGCAAAGTTTTCTTACACCGGAGCAAGGACAGAGTAGTTACTTTGGATTGTGCCCTAGGTGTCTTTAGGATTGTGTCTTTAGGATTGCAGCCTAAGTAGACTTCATAGGATCATGCACATTGAATGCATGTTCTGAATTCAATTCCAGTGTTTTGTCATCATTTTTACATACAGTTAATATTTTTATATGAATATTTTTGGGTTGTGGAACCAATTTTCTGAGTTTCCATTATTTCCTATGGGAAAATCCACTTCACATAAAGAATGTTTCATGTAACAAACATGCCTCCGGAATGAATTAAATTTGTTACGTGAGGCACCACTGTAGATGGTTTTTATATATATATATATATATACACATATATATATATATACACACATATATATATATATATACATATATATAGATTAGACTTGTCTTACAATTAATGCATAAAGATGAATAATGCCTTTCAACCTATCCTTGAATAAAATAATTCAAGGGTAGAGAATAAAATAGATAATATTCTAATGCCATTGTACAAATCAGTTTTACGGCCACACATGAATATTGTGTTTAGTTCTTGTCACCACATCTTTAAAAGTATATAAAAACGATAAAAGTTGCAGGAAACGGAATTATAAAAGGTGCAGAAGAGCCACCAAAATGATTACTGGCCTGCAGCGTCTGAGGTTCTTCAGTCAGGAAAAAGGCACATAAGGACATGTCCTTTTCCCAGGACATGTTCTGTATTTTAGTCTTGTGTCCTGGAAAGAACTTCATTGTTCTCCTTTTCCTTCTGAACAAGTAGCATGTAGCCTTCTTGGAATTCATAAATTTTGTAATAAATAATATATAATAGTTTTAAATTTAATAATAAGCAATATACGTAGAATTTAAATTAACCACGACATATGTTTGTGTGCAGGGATGGGCAGGGCCTGGCCCAGGAACCGGTTCGCCCGAAGTGGGCGTGGCCAGGGGGTGGGGCCAGGGCGATTTTTAATTCAAAAATAAAAAAAATCTAAAAAAAATTAAATTACTTTCTTCTAGACCTGCATAGGATGGGGCTCTGAGGCTGCAATCCTCTCCACACTTTCCTGGGAGTAAGTCCCATTGAGTGTCATGGGACTTACTTCTGAGTAGTCATACTCATTTTCCTGGCCGGCAGGGAAAGGCAGGAGCAGCGCCCCAGCGTTCGGGCACATCAGAGCCTCCCCCCGCCCAGCGGGGGAAGGCAGGAGCAGCGCCTCGGAGCGCGCACAGCTGCGCGGCCTGCAAAGGGCTCCGAACCGGTTCTCTAAGTTACGGCCAGCCCCCCCAACTAGCGGTTCGCGACCGGCGGGCTGATCGTAACAATCAGAACGCCAGAACCGGACAGAACTGGTCTCAGCCCATGCCTGTTTGTGTGTATGTGTTTCTCTTTGATATATTGTCATATCCTACATTTTTTTGGGTGTTTTACATTTCAGCAGGACCTTGTCCTCTCTTTTGGTTATAAAGTCACCCTGCTGAGGAAGGACATGATCAAGATATATGGCGTTATGCAGGGGATGGATGAGGGATAGAGGGATGTTCTTTTCCTTCTCATACAACACCAGAACTGGGGAACATCCAAAACTGAGAATCAGGAGAATTAGAACAGACAAAAGAAAATTATTTTACCCAGTGTGTGATTACTCTGTGAAACTCCTTGCTGCAGGTGTGGTGATGGTGTTTGCCTTAGATCCCTTTAAAGGTGATTAGACAGGTGTATGGTTAAAAAATTCATCACATATTACAAGTCATGGTGGGTACAGTCTGAGATTAGCTGATCGTTCATCATGAGGAGTGGATAGGAATTTTTTTTCTGTCATCCAAATAAGCCATGGATTGTAGGGTTTTTTTAACCACCGAAACTGCTGGGCCCAGAAGCGTGAAATTTGGGGAGGGTGTTCCTTCCATGATGGAGGTACCCCTAAGAACTGGTTTTTGGAAATTCCAACTGGAAGGGGGTGAAAAGGGGTGCAACATGTTTTCCTTCCTATAGTTTACATTGAAGAATGGTTCTCTGAGGAAAGCTCTGCCCCAACCCCTGAACCTAGAAGCAAGAAATTTGGGGAGGGTGATCCTTATGTGACAGGAGAACCAAGAAACAGTGTTGAGAAATTTAACCCCTATGGTAATGTGCATGGGGGGTTGATGCGCATGGGGGATGTTGCCCTTGGGGAAAGTTGTTACACATGGGAGGGTTGATGCACATGGGCAGATGTCACATATGGGGGATGTTGCACATGAGGGTTGGTGCGCATGGGCAAGGTTGATGCCCACAGGGAATGTTGATGCGCATGGAGGGGATGTTGTGCATGGGGGATGTTGCACATGGATGCACATGGGAGGATGGTGTGCATGGTGGGGCTGGTGCGCATGGTGGGTTGGTGCTCATGGTGGGGTTGGTGCATATCGGGGATGTTGTGCAATGGGGGGATGGGACAGAGGGGGGATGGCACACGTGAGGTATTTTACTCCTGCAGTGTGGGTACATTTCACTAGTGCAATATAAAAATAGACCAATTTCCTCCCCAACTCTCAGTCCTGATTTGCACCAATTTCAGCTTTTGAAAGCACCTTCAGCTTTCAATTCCAATTCAAATGTTCTTTAAGATGTAAAAATCAACACATCAACCCCAAACATGTGCCTAATGTAACATACTTTGACCCATCTGCTTTACTTTGCTCTGTAGTCTTGCTTTTATGTTAAAACTAAATAAAACTAGCTTTTATGTTGTTGAACAGAAAACATCTTTTTTGTTGTAAGGAGATTCCAACTGGCATCATAGACTTTGGGCTATGAGAATCAACAGGACAGAATACATTGTGGAACATTTTATCTTCTGCAATGACTTTTCCCTGAGAAACACTTTAAAACCTCGCTTATTTGTAACCTCCTGGTCACACTCCCTCTACAATTCATCTTTCCATGGCTTCATGTTGACAATCCTCTTGCTTCTCTGGAAGTATTGATGAGCACTGACCTTCATAATAGAGTCTCCTGTGCACATCTCTTTAAGATCTAGGAAAGCAAAAAGGTCGTTCTTGCTATTCCCTTGCCTTTCACAACGTTAGCATACATTTTCTGACACACAAATTTGCAGAAAGAGCTTCACAAGAGGGCAAAAAAGATTTCATTTTTATATCCCATTGAAGTTGCCAAGCCTAAAAAACTTGAAAGTAGGATCAGATTTGCTAGTATTTGAAAAAGAAATTTTTAAAAAATAGAATAAAGATGACATTACTTGCAAGTTTCATTTGAAAGTGGTTCCTTGTAAAAAGATGAGAGCTACGTTGAAGCTGTGTGCTCACTCACCATCACCCTCTAAATACTAGCAATGAGAAATGAACTGATGGAGAGTCATTTATATTGTTTTTTTATGCAAGTTGGCTATATGTTTAGAATACAGAACAGGGATTGATGACTCATCCGGCAATGATTTATGACCCATTTCTTTTATCTTTTTTATTTTTAAATTGGGTGTTTTTGGCAACACTGTCAGTACGATGAAGTGTTCACCACAGAGTGAAATGTCAGCTTCCTGGTTCCAACTGGGTGTTTTGGAAATATTTTTAAAACTGTTTGATCAGAGTGTGAGAAAAGAGTTGCCAAATTAAAGCATGAACTTTTTCTCTTTAAACCTGCCAATAGAGTGCTCCAGTTTATTCTTTTTCCAATCTTTCTTTTTTCCTGAATGGGCTGTGGGTGGCACAAGCGGTTAAGACACTGTGCCTGTTAACCAGCAGGCAAGGGTTCGAGACCCGGGTCAGCCACACAGGAGAGAGTGAGCTCCTGTCCTTAGTCCAGCTCTGCGACGCAAGCTGGATCCAATCGTATCAGCTCTGCCTTTCCATTGGACTAATTCAGTGGCGTGGAGAGGGGGGATTTGCTGCTTGGGTAACAGCCTATCCTTCATAACAATCCAACCCAGGCTTTCGTGCTTTGCATGCAGCGTATGCAGCACCAAGCATGATACCAAAGTCTTTCAAGACTGATGGAGGCCTGCTTTTTTTCCTGACCTTCTTCTGCCTTCAGCAGTACAGATATGCAGCACTGGGGGGTAGTAGGAAAAAATGGATGCAAGAATCAGCTATCTTGCATTCTACTTGCTGGGCGTATTTAAACCTAAGGGTTTAAATATGTGGTGTATATATTGGGTTGTGTTCAAACTGCATCTTCCATGGGAAAAGCCAGTTTCATTTACATAAAAGGGAAAGGTGCTTCACTGGTTCCCCAATTCACTCTGTAGCCTCCTCATTGCCACACAACATCCTGCTCAAGGGAGTGGTGGTATGTGTTTGCCTCTTGGACAATTGTATCTTTTTGTTCAAATGTGGCCTGATCTTTGGCATCCCTGAACATCTGTGTCTGGCTTTTTTATAATCTTGGTTATTTTCATCCTGCTATAACTGGGCAACAATTTTTTTTAAGTTATATATTCCAAGCCCCTGAATATATACACTAAGCCCTACTATATACACTAATTTATAAAATATAAAATAAGCCTTAACCCTACCTTTGTGTTTTAAAAATTTTAAAACGACATCTAATCTATCTACAGTATTTCTATACCGCTTTTCAACTAAAAAGTTCACAAAGTGGTTTACAAAGAAAATAAATATACTGTATTGTATAAAACAAATATTCAAATGTCAGGGACATAAAAAGAAGCAAATGTCCAACAGTGGAAAGCATTTGACCAGGACCTAGTTGTCCAGAATCAGTGATCCTGAAACTTACTAGAGCAAACTGTGAGCCATGGCTCCCCAGAGAGTCACAGAAACTAGCCAGGGGAGTAATAGAATCCTCACAAACCCCTGCCACTATATACAATGTATATAGTTGTAATGGATTGCCCGTAGTTCAAGGAAGACACCAGTCAAAAAAAGTTCAAGAATCACTGCTCTTGGGGCCCCCTTAAACACGCAGGAGTAGATTTTAGGGAGTATGGGGACCGAGGAAGGATGGATTAGAAATTAATATCCAGTAGCGAAGGGTGGTACTTCAGTGGTAATGCATCTGCTTTTCACCCAAGAAGTTTTAAATTGAATCTATTTGGAAGGCTGGGGCATTACTGCCAGTATTGTAGGCATGGTTGTAAATATGGTATACAGTATTGAGTTAGATGGATCAATGAGTTCATGGTCCTCCCTTTTGAGGAGACAGGGATGCTTTGGTTCAGAGAACGGTTTAGGAAGCAACCCGTAGAATTTTCAATTGATAGGAAATTGTGAAGAATGTAGTATGATGTGCCCCACACATATTAGGGGTCCACTTGAAGATTAAATAAGCATCATTGAGAAGAGCCCTTTGTTCATTCACATTATATCTCTCTTTTTCATTCCCATAGGCTTTGAAAAATGGTAAGACCCCTCTGAAACTTGTGATTGAAATCACCGGGACATTTTGAAGATAGCCTATCCTTCTGAATTACTTCAAGGCCATTCATCCTTCCTGAATCAAATGTCCCTGGCACATTGCAGAAGGTTGAAGGCATTAGTCAGCTGAGAGTGTTTGATGTCAGTGGCATCTATCTGAGTTACACATGCAAGTGAATTGCCTACCTTCTCACCACAGATAATTGGCATGTGAGCTCTCTAAATTACCTTTCTTTTAATGCCACTCTAGCTCCAGCTAACTTCTTCACACCGTCTGGCCAGTAATTTGTCTTATACTGTGCACTTACCTGAGCCTCACTCTGATTTGGAAGAATTCTTTATGCTCTAAAGAGTACCATTTATACCTGTTCCCAACTGAAGTATGCACATTAAATGTTTATAGACACCAGTGCTGAAAAGGTAAGTGCTAGCATAGCTTGAAAACCGAGGCAGACACATTAAAGTTTACAATGTTATTTAATTTAAAAAACAAAAACAAAGAGTGCAACAGTTCAGTAAAATAGATACTGCAAAGATAAAATAACGACAAAGGAAAAATTCAGTAGGACTCAATGACAAGTTACACTGACACATAATTTTTGCTCACACATCTCTTTCCACATATCTCCCTCAGTAATATTTAGAGCAAGAAAGTGATATAATTTATCCTTTTATTGCAATATTTTAAAACTGCTTTTTCCATACATTCAAGACAGAGGCAGGCTTACATAGCCATGCTGAACATAAAGCACATTTTTTTCAAGGGCTTTTTACACATACTTCTCCATGAGAAAACTTCTTAGAGCCTTCCATTTTTCCGGATGTATCCCTGCACAGTGTAGACCACTGGTATTCAGGCATTTCAGACCCAGACCTAGTGGTGGTCTTCAGGGGGTTCTCACAGGTTCTATAGAACCCTTTGCTAATGAGCTCCTGTTTCTGAGAACCAGTTACTAATGAGACAAAGAACCTGTTATTAATTTAGGTTATTAGGACATAGAACCTGTTGTTAATTTATTTGAATCCCACCACTGCCCAGACTCTTTCAAACTTAATAATCTGTCTGGGACTCCCTGTCAAACTGTCCAGGATATGATGTCATCAACGTAGCAGTGATGTCATGACCTAAAGTGACATCACACAGGAAGTGACATCACTGTCAGAGACCCTTCCATGTCTACTCGGAAGTAAGTCCCATTGTGTTCAATGAGACTAAGGTTGCAATCCTAAACACTTTCCTGGGAGAAAGCCCCTTTGAATATAATGGGAGTAAGCCCCATTGAATTTAATGGGACATACTTCTAAGTAGACAGGGATAGGATTGCACCCTTACTCCCAGGAAGGATTCTACCAGGAAGTGGGGAGACCCTCCCATTCTTCCCCCTCGAGGCCCTCTCCCACATCTCCATTGCTGCTAAAACAACCCCCTAGGTCTTATTCCCTATAGCTGCTATTCCCTATTACCAGGCCCTCTCTTGCTCCCTCCCAGCACCCCCTTTCAAATTTTGGAATCTGTCTGGGGACCCTCTGTCAAACTTGCTACACAATGCTAGAAAAGTGGACATGTCCTAGAAAAGACAGAACATATGGTCAACCTGCTCTCCTTCCCCCACTGTCCCCTACCCTCAGGCCAAATCTTACCCCTTCAGTGCCCCCAAGGCCACATACACACCTTGCCACACATGCACATACACATGGCAGCACATGACAACCTTGGGTATTACTGGGGTCTCTGAGGGAACCAAGATGGCAGCCCTCCAGGATTTGTAATCCTCATGAAATGAGGTCATGATCCCCAATCAGGTCGTGACACCCCCCCCCACTTTGAAGAGCACTGAATTAGAAATACAGCAAAACCTTGGATTGAGAGTACCTTTGACTGGGAGTGTTTTGCAGGACAGGCAAACAATTTTAATAAATTTTGACTTGATATACAAGCAACGTCTTGATAAATAAGCAAAAATAGTCCTGGTAGGGGTGCAGCCAGTTTCGGCACTTCACCAGCACCTGCTCAGCCTCTCCTGAAAGACTAGCCTCTGCATGTCTACTCTGAAGTAAGCCTATTACTGTCATTGGGGCCCACTCTCAGGTAAGAAGGCAATGGAAAGGGACCTGAGAAAGCTAGCTTTGCATTTGTACTCTAAAGTTAATCCTATTATAATCAGTGGAGCTCACTCCTGTGTAAGGGGGTCAGATTGCAGCCTGAGAAACATGAGAGACCATGGCTGCAATCCTAAGAGAATTTCCTGGGAGTAAAGCACTCTGAACACAATGGGACTCACTTATAAGTAGATATTATTAGGATTGTGCAGTAAGTGCAGGATAATTTGTTTTATTTTCTTTATATTTTGTATTTTCTTTATTGTTTTGTATTATATTACAGTATTGTAATAATTTTTATATGAATATTTTTGGGTTATGGAATGAATCATCTGAATTTCCATTATTTCTTATGAGAAACTTGCTTTTGAGATACATGCAGGCTTCCATAATGAATTATGCTCATAAACCAAGGTACTACTGTATATGCATTTGCATCTAGGAGGTAACTGCTGACTCATAGGAAGAGCTTCAATATCAGTATAATCCTGACCGACTTTCAGCTCTGACATGGCTGTGTCAGTGATGCATGTGCTGCATCCTGCAGTTGGGGGCAGTCAGTGAGTCCTCCTCAGTATATGTCAGTGTATTTTCCCTTACCTCAGAGTTGCATCGCCCATATGCCAGTGCTGAATAGTTAGGACTGCATCCTAAATAACCAGTAGAGTTAGAGCCCAATGATGTGCATGTTTAGCCTTGTATTCTGAAGTAAATCCCATTGCAGCCTGTGGAGTTTACTCCCCCAATTCTGTGGGTAGGATTGCAGACTTAATTTGTTCATAATGCCTCCACCACTATTCCCATGAACAGAGACAGGGGTATTCTTTATCCAGTCCCAGCCTGTGCAAAATGTGGGACTGGGATAGGCATCTAATTGGTGCCTGAGGGTTGGGACAGAGATTTGCAGTTTACGTGCATTATCTCTCAGCAGTCTTAGACTGGAGGAGTTTGTGAAGCAGCCCACTCATCTTTTGTCATTGCCTGGGATTAGCTGGTCCCTGTTAAGAGTCCTGGTGTTTAGACATGGTAGCCATGACTGACAGCTGTTGTGCAGGACACAAAGAAAGAGTAGGGATTAAGGGTGCAATCCTAACCAATTTAGGATTTAAATCCTAACCAATTTAGGCCAGGCATAACCACCCCTGCTAACTGAGCAAGAGGCACTCTTTCAAGTGGGTGTTCCTCTTTTATTTAGCAGGGAGAGAGTAACTGGCCCTACACCCCCAGCAGTGTCTGTTCAAGTGGCTTCTGCTGGTGTTCTTTTTTGCATTTTAGATTGTGAGCCCTTTTGGGACAGGGACCATTAGCTTTTAATTAGCTATTATTATTTTTCCATTTTCTTTGTAAACCACTTTGTGAACTTGTTAGTTGAAAAGCAGTATATAAATACTGTAGACAGACAGACAGACAGACAGACAGACAGACAGACAGATAGATAGATAGATAGATAGATAGATAGATAGATAGATAGATAGATAGATAGATAGATAACCTGTGTGGTGTGGGGAGGCTGTGCCCCTCTCCTGGGTGGGTTAAGCTAGAGTGATTTATTTGCACACACATTGTGTTAATCACTTGTTACACCACATCTTTTGCATTTTCAGAAAGCACAACATAAGAGCATTTCCTTGCCCCAAGTATGCTATGCAACAAGTAGTTCATTATCTCCTTTTCTCTCCCTGGAGAGAATAAGAGAGTGTAGTACAATATAAAGACACACTAATGCTGTGGCTGTTCTAAGCACTTGGACTCGCTGTAATAAGCGTCTGCTGCTTAGGGTGCTACAGATGCTGACATTCTCTATCTTTCTTCCCCTGTAGTTTTGAATGCACAGCAAACAATAGATCACACTCTCCTCTCTGACTTCAGCTTTCTCTTCCAAAATAACAGTGCCATCTGCCTCCGAAAAATGCAGGCTTTTTTTTTTAATCACTAAAGTTAATGAATCGCTTGAGCAGCCCACAAATCATCACTCATGAAAGATTAATTTATCACAGACATGTGCTCATACAATCTTTATAAAAGTGTACCCCAAGCTTCATTTGTTTAGATTATATATGGGGGCTGCTAAAGGAGAAACAAGTTATAAGAGTCGTATACAGTTATAAAAGTCAAGAATGTGTAAATGCTGAAGGCTGACAATTTTGAGTTAAGAATGTATAAAAGCTGAAGGCCTGTAAAAGCTGAAGAACTTAAAAAATTATAGTTGGTTGCAATTTGTATATCATTCTTATTGTGATGCTGTTTTTCACTGTAAAATTGTATATCTACTCTTGCATGAGTGTGTGTGTGTGTGTGTGTGTGTGTGTGTGTAAATATAAACTCAAATCTAACATGCACCTCTTTCTACCAAATTTAGGGCACAAGCCTAACCATGTCTACTCAAAAGTAAGCCCCATTGTGTTCAATGGGTCTTACTCCCAGGAAAGCATGGTTAGGATTACAGCATTTATCTCTAAAATCAGGATGCATTAGATTCAAGCAAATACAGTATTTTGATAATAAGTTTAGGATAGTACAGTGGTACCTTGGTTTAAGAGTGACTTGGATTAAAAGTGTTTTAGATTAAGAGTAAAATCTCAGAAATTTTGACTTGGTTTAATAGTGCTGTCTTGGTTTAAGAGTACTTCTGAGGTAGTTTGGAACAGGTTTCCATGGCAAGGGAACTCACAGGGGAGGACCACTGTATTTACTATAGTTTACTATATTGGAATAAAAATGTAACATAAACCCATTGTATAAAGTAGTGAAATTAGGTTAAAATCATAACATGAACCCATTGTATTATTATTATTATTATTATTATTATTATTATTATTATTATTATTATTATTATTATTATTATCATCATCATCATCATCATCATCATCATCATCATTTAACTCATTGTTGTATGCAATAGAATTAAATTTTGCACCTGCTTTGCAGCTGTACATTGCAATTGCCAGTAAACTAAGCTTAAATATGCCTGTAAATGCTATCTGCACATTTCTGCAAATTTCTGTTGTTTATATGTTTGTTTTTTAAATTTTTTTAAACTGAGGCTAATCCTAATCTCCAATTAGGCCAGCATAAGTCCTGTGCTGACCTGGGGATGTCACAAAAATGCCGTAAGGCACTTCTGCCCTCTCCTGGGGGTGGGAAGGGGGGGTCATACATCTTCACACCACATCACAGGAAGATATGCGAGATGAGTTATGCTGGGCTAAATTGTTTAGGATTATACCCTAACATTTTTTTTTCATGAAAAGTGATACTTTGTTCACTTTCTAGAAAGCTTAGCTAGGGATGCTGGCATTCATTCTTAAACGAAGGCTACATAGTATAAGTCAGTCTCACAGATAAAATGAGGGCAGAGATAATGGAATTTTCTATGATCCTCAGATCGGTCAGAGGGTTAGATGGCTTTACTTTTATTTGACTTTGCATAAGACCAAATCCATAGCAATAATTGTTACCTGAGAACTTTGAAGTTACTATTAGATAACATAGCAAAATATCATAAGGTACATTTTATTCATTAACTTTTTTTAATTCTGGGCTTCACAAGCTTTTTGTAAAAACTTTCAGAGTAAGTGCACTGTAAGCAACATACCAGAAGAACCATTAATCAAATCCTTCTTTAAGGTTACTGGTGTGTTAAGCTGGTGGCCTTCCAT
This sequence comes from Cryptoblepharus egeriae, assembly GCA_030015325.1. Taxonomy (NCBI): domain Eukaryota; kingdom Metazoa; phylum Chordata; class Lepidosauria; order Squamata; family Scincidae; genus Cryptoblepharus; species Cryptoblepharus egeriae. Next base: position 31,601,536 of record JAREYC010000007.1, read on the forward strand.
ATAGCATACAACATATAACTAGGAGTATGAAATTCAATTCAAAGCAGAGTGACAAACAACAAGGAATGATTAATGCTACATGTAGTTATAATTCTATTCTTAGTCAGAAGAAGACTCAGGGAGCAATCCTGAAAGTGTCACAAAAGATAGTATAAGTCAATCTGATACAGATGTTGAAAAAGTGCCCACTTTTGATCTTCTGGAGGACGAGGTAAGCCGATGCATGACACCTAATTCAGATGATACAGGCCCGCAGAAGATACTTGCTGCGATGACTCAGCTGAGCTATCACGGGTCTGAGGGGGCAGAGGAAGAGCAGGGAAGGGGAAGGGGTGGATGGGGAGGAGCTAGGGGGTTGGCGGATGGAGGGTGGGCAGAGGGAAGGAGTGAGTAGAGAAGGGGCATTTGTCAACTATTTGTCCGAATAGACCCATAGAGGCTAATGCAGCCTTACACTGGGGAAGAAGACAAGCCTCCCCTTCGCATGGTAGCATGGCAGCAGGCTGCCTGTTCTAGTGCAAGTGTATTGCTCTGGCATTTCTATCTATGGCATTAATCTTAAGTAACGGTGCTCTGAATTGTAGCTGTTTAAACTCTGAATTGAGTTGTTTAAGATGAAAATGCCTATTAAAAACCTGTTTTAAAAACTAGACCTCTGCAAACATACGCTCACATTTGCTAACATTTACAAACTTTTTGCAACATTTGCAGATCTCTGCAAACATTAGAACACTAATGTTAATTAGCCACACTAGAACACAGAAGTGCACCAGCCTGTAGAGGCTGCATCCACTTTAGGAGGAGACTCTGTACTGGACAAGCTCAGCTGACATGGAGGTCTGAGGGAGGTGGGAGAGGGTGGAGAGGAGGCAAAAGGGTGTTCCAGGGCTAGAACAGGAGTGAGAGGTGGAGTCAGGACCCAGAGATATGCCAGATCCTAACCCCAGTTCCCAAGTGGCACAAAGAAGGCTTTTCTCGCTTGTCTTTACTTGGTTCTGTGCCTCCAGAGGTATCTTCAAACCAAGTAGACCCACTGGGGCTGCTGCAATCATAATTTGGGGTAGGATAAAAGTTTCCCTTTTCCAGAAGGGAAAGACCACCTTCTTCAAAGCAGCAATCTAGAAACCATCATAGAGGTTCACTTGTCTGCACTGGCAAAAAAACCAGTGAAGAAGACATGAAAGCCCAACTGCAGTGTTTGAAGCTTTCCTCAGGAGAAGAAAAGTCTCCCTGAGTTGACCTCCAACTTTTTCTTGGTGCCTGTAGGCACCATTTTGATCATCATTTTGATGTCGCTGTTTCTCCAGGTACAGGAAAGCTAAAGATTGGCTGTTAATCAGATTGGACTGTGGATGCTTTTGTGCTCTTTCCTTACAAATGGAAGTACATCTAGCTTTATTTTGGGCACAAATCTCAGTTTCAGGTCTAGAAGGGTCCATTTACTAAATTCTACACACATTCACACTTCATTCATCCTGACATATGGTAGGGGAGGCTGATCACTTACCACGTTTTTCCATGACCATTATGAGAGACAATATAGGTATTATTCCTTCTCTTGGCAAGAAAGATTCCCAGTGCAGTAGCCCAAAACAATTACTACGCAGTACATTAATTTTGTTCAACATACAGCTGCCTGGCTAAAAGCCAGATAGTTAAATGGCCATATGCACACAAAATACCTGATTTGCATACATACATATTTGCCTAATTTTGAAAAACTGGTTGGGCATTATTTTAGCACTGGCTAAAGCAATATTGTATAGTCATGTGTTCTTCTGTAGAGATATAATTCTCTTAAACAGTAAAGGTGTCTCATTCTATTAAATCTAGTCTCAGTGAGAATGCCAAATGTTCTCTCCTAAATTTAACTATAAACCTGTTAGCAACAATGGGATATATAATAAATAAATGTCAGAATACACATAGATTTCCCAGTGGATTCCTGAAAATTGAGGAACAATTGGAGAATGTCAACATTCTCCAGGTCTCTAATGCTTAGCACGGTATGCACAATGCAGTATGAACTTATTAACATCCAAACTGCTCACAGTATTTGGATAAACTATATTTGAATATACTGTATATGGTCATTCTCTGGAGTTTGGCTGTGTAGTGACACTTGAACCTTAAATAGGGTGACCATACAGAATGGAGGACAGAGTGCCTGTACCTTTATCCATTGCATAGAAAGGGTAATTTAGGCAGGATCAACTCAACATGGAAGGAATTAAAAAGCTTCACTTGCCAAAATTCAAGTGAATTATACCTTTCAAGGTATAGGCCAGTGATTTTCTACCAGTGTATCAGTCCTCGTATGTGCCATGGGAATTTGGGGAGAGTCATTAATTAATAGGAAAATTGGAGAATTTGAACAGTCTGGTGTGCCTTGTTAATGGTAAAAACAACTGATGGTGTGCCTTGACAATTTTCAGTGTGTCAGTGTTAGTGTGCTGTGAGATGAAAAAGGTTGAAAATCACTGATATAGACACCATTATCCTCCTGACCTTAAACCACTGGATATTTAGATAAACCAATTTCTTGGAGAAGTCAAAGCCCACAGAACATGTGAATAATTGTTTTGGAGATGCAATTCTGAACAGCTTCCTCTGGATGATACTTATTACCTTTCATGGAGAATGAATACATAAAGCAGTGATTTTCAACCTTTTCCATCTCATGGCACACTAACAAGACAGTAAAATTGTCAAGGCACACCTTACCAATTATGGCTGCAATCCTAAGGACACTTTCCTGGGAGTAGGACCCATTGAACACAATAGGGCTTACTTTTGAGAAGACATCGTTATGATTATGCTGTAAGCCTCTGTTTTATTTTTGGGGGGCGGGAGGGAGATAGGTGAATATGCCATCTGGAGCACTTGTTGAGCTCCACTTTCACTGGATTCGGACCATTCTTGTGGCTTTGCATTTCTCTGTGCCTGACCTGAACACAAGCCAAGGCATGTTTTCCTAATCATGAGTATTGGTGCAATATGGCCCAGTCTCACTTTCCACAAGGCTCCATGCATTTTTGTGTTTTCGTTTTCTGGCCATAAGTTTTGATAGATAGGAGGTATCTCAAAGCTCATTTTTTTTTTTGCATTGGATTCTGCTGGAAAATACACTTCCAATGATATATGACTTGATGGGGATATTCCAAAAAATTATAGGGATTTTAGCGATTTTTGTTATTTTGGTCACCCCCAGTGTGTCACTCAATGAGAGTGGTACCTAGGGCCCAGGGCCCCCCACCCCCTCGTACAGAACCACTGACAGTAAGAGTGCAAGATTGAACACAGTCCCATATATATTATGCAGTCCATTCTCAGGAGAGGCAACTGGATGATGATGCAGCTTTTGAGGTTGCCTTTGTGAATCCAAACCAGAGGACTTGCCAGGCAGCTTTGAAGAGCTGAGAAGCATTTGAGGAGTAGTACTGGTTCAGCCTTGCTTTTCTCAGGGTGCACACTGAACAACCAACTTCTACATTAATGCTCGCAGGACACCTACCTAAATTAACCAAAAGGAAGGTAAAATAACTGATTGAATAACGGTGTTTTTTTTTTACTGTGAGCCTCGGTCCGATTGGACTAAAAGCAAAAAAAATATTTGGCTTCCAAAACAGCAACCATCTCAGACTAACAGAGGGAAGGGTGAGCAGCAGGGGTCTTTCTTGGTGAGTACCGGCACCCAAGTAGACATGCCTATGAATACAAATAACATCTTCATGGTGAGTATTCCCCACCTATATTTCTAGGGGAAAAAGCACTGGTGAGCAAAGGACTCCCAGGACCAAATCACCCATCAGGTGCCCAGATTTTAGCACCAATGCCTCCTGCAGCAGAAGGGCCTTGTCAAGATTGGCCCGATGAAGCACATATCACCATCCTCTTGAATTAAAAACTAAAACTGAACAGGCCTGAAAAAGGGATAGGATCCCAGGAGCTGTGGGGTAGCCAGTGCATGCCTGTACACTAACCTAACTCAACCAGGAGGGAGGCAGAGCATGTGCCAGCATCCTCAGACCACCATAGCAAGTTATGCTAGGTGAGTTATGCTGGCCTAAGTTAGTTAGGGTTGAACCATCAGACTTTATAAGTTCAGCTTTCTTGAAACAATGTGAGGGTACCAGATATATTTTGACCAAACAGCCATTGTGAATCTTGTTTACACCTTAAAAAATTGACTGGTTTTATATCATGCAGAAGTTTCAATGTATAGGTATTTTAATTTGAACTAATCATCAACTAATAGCTTAATAAGGAGGGGAAGAGCAGCACTAACATTCACAGTGCATTATGATTAGAAAGCACAATCCAAGGGATAAATTTCTACAAACCTGAAGTGTGGAAGAGGTACAAAGTTTGATACAATTATGAATAATGGGGTCTTAAAATAAACAGTCTAATAAGCAATTTTGTACTAGTTTGTTGGAATGATGGAGGAGGGTCCTGGTTTTATTGCAATTAGACATAAATTATTTTCATTGGGATTGCAGCTGGAGATGAATCAGTTTGATAGGAATTTTTTTCCTTTGGAAAGTAAAGTCTAGATTGAGGGAGCTGTAACTCAGATAGTGTTGGACTCCAAAACCATAAACCTGTCTTCTGCAGGTTATAGATGTTCATGATCTATGACTGCAATGGATAAATATTTTCAAATACAGTTTGTGGAAGTTCTCAAGGAAGAATTGTAGAACAGTGAGTGCCACTGGCTGTCTTGGATCCCAAGGTCTCCTTAGATTTGAAGGGGTTACAAACATCTGAAAAAGTTTGCCAGGCACTCTCAGGATCACAGTTGGAAACTACATCAGGGCCCACATGAGACACTAAACTGGAGATGATGCAAAAGAGCCATATTATGCCAAACTTGAGTGGGTCTGATGAGAAGACCAGTGGCCCACAAGTTTACCCTATGCAACTAAGCAACCAGAGTGCTTCCTGTACGCAATGGTGTGTGCGTGGAGGTGCCTGGGGACCAAACAGACCAGGAGAGATAAGGACAAACATTTGTACTTAATTTTCAGTAGGCCATGTGACCATCAATGTGTCTTTTCAAACCTATGACTGCACTTTGTTTACGTGCAGGAAGATTTGGAGCCTAGGCCATGTTGGGAAGGGGGCATTGGCTCTCAATGCCATGGATATCCTGGCCATTTTGGGGCCACCACCAGGCTCCCTCATGTTCCTACTGGATAATACATCTCTGGATCTGATCTCGTTTTTTATTCCTCTCACCCTCCATTAGTTTTTAGATGGTTGGCAGTGTTCTGGCAGTCCTAGGTTCCACCTCAGCAAGCTTAGATTAGTATCTGACTTCACAAGACTAGGGTCCAATCCATTCCAACTTTCCAGTGCTAATGGAGCATATGCTGCGTTTTGCAGAGGGATGACAGTCAGGGAGAGACCTCCCTCAAAGTAAGGGAATGTTTGATCTGGAATATTGCTAACTGAACCCAGGCAAGGAAGTTGGTGGATCTACAAAACAACCAGACTGCCTGGTCATTAGTCTGTTTACAGTGTTGTTCACGTTGAATTTGTACAGATGTTACAGTACAGATATTTCAGTACTGTTTTTTCAGTCTATCTAGGTTGCGAGGAGCATCCAATTTAGACATTGTAACTTTTAGGTAGGTGAAATTGCTCACTTCTATATTTGTAGTAACTTAATGTTGACTTTTAGAGCACTGATTCCCAACCCATGGTTCATGGAAATGGTTCATGTGATCCATGAGACCCTGAGAAGTAATCCATGAGGTCTTAGAGAAAAAAAAGATCACCACCAGTCACTTTCAGTGTCTTGCTGAGTGAGTGCTTCAACATGGACCACAGAGAGGGAGGAAAACAAACCACCTACAGCTGTCAACAAAAATAGCAATGGCATCTGGTCCCATCATTTCATGACAGAGAAAAGGGGAAGAAATGGAAGTTGTGATAGAATTTATTTTGGGGGACCCTAAGATCCTTGCAGGTGGCAATTGTAGCCATGAAATTAAAGGATGCTTGCTTCTTGGGAGAGAAAACTATGGCAAGCCTAGAAGCTTAATTAAAAGTTGAGACATCACCTTGCCTAGAGGTTTATAATGTTAAAGCTAAGGTTTTCCCGGTTGTAACATATGGCTGTGAGAGCTACACCATAAAGGAGGATGAACATCAGAAAACAGATTCCTTTAAATTATGGAGAAGACTCTTGAGAGTCTCTTGGACTGCAAGGAGATCAAATCAGTCAGTCCTCCAGAAAAGCAATCCTAACTATTCATCAGAAGGAAAGACACTGAAGCTGAAATATTTTTGCCACCTCATGAGAAGTGAGATTACTTAGATATGGGAAAACCTGAAGACAAAAAGAGAAGGGCAGAGAATTAGATGTCTAGATAGTGTCACCAAAGCAATGAACTGAACTTGAACAAATTTCGGAAGAAGAAAATAACATGGAGAGATTTTTACAATATGTTCTAATCATTGTCTTTTTAAAAAAAAATTCCTAATGGAAGTTTTATCTTATCTTTTTTTTTGTTTAATTTCCTAATGGAAGTTTTATCTTTTTTCTATCCTTCTTGTAATGTCTAAGAGGTTTATTTAAACTAAATGTTGCTTATTGGCTAAATCATACTGATTTAATGCATGTGTGATTCAGTCAATTATTTTTTTTCAGAATGATTGGGCATTGAACATATGATCTGTGCTGTTAAAAATCACATTCCATCCAAATGGTTGCCAAACGCTTGTCCCTCTAGTCATAAACTTACATCCTTTGGAATGTTGCCTGGACTACAACAAAGGAACTGCACTGACTTTTTAAAAAACTGGGAGCCGTGATATCTACCATGGCTTCACAGAAAACAGATACTGTAGTTCTAGGTTCTTGTCATCTGATGGATTTTAATGGCACAGTCTCCAAAGCCAGTCTTCACACAAGCTCAATCCTAACACCCAGATGCAATACTAACACCCAGATAGGGCATATATCCTGGCACAAGACTGATTCTCGATTGGGCACTTCCATTTCCTTGGAGGTTAGGCCCATGCACAGACATGTGCCATCCTTCCCACACCACCACCACCAAAATGGGGAGACAGGTGGGATGTGCTGGCCTAAATTGGTTACTATTGCACCCTCATTCAGTGAAACATCTATAAACTTATATTGTTGACAGTCCTTTTCTATCTCCCACCATCTTCCACCAGTCTAGTATACTGCACACTACATGGTGCAGGGTGCAATCAGATGTTCATGGAAACGTAGATAAAGACGACTTTTTCTTACCTCTTAGGTAGCCCAACTAATCTCTGACTAAACACCAGCTATTTGCTGGTATACATCAGAGGAGAGAAAGGGCCAGTAAAGGGGGATAGGATCCAGCATGTGCTACTGCTGTCAATATTTTATCCCTCCCCCCATCAATCTCCCCCTTTCCTCCTACAGTCTAGCTCACTTCCACTTTACCTTCTGTGGTGTGAAATGAGTCTGTCCAAGGTGAGGACATGGAGTTGCCTGCCATTTGCTCTGACTACTCCCATGTACTTGGCAGTGGTGTACCATTTCTAGCACTGCTGCTGTCTTTACACAGCTGATCAGGGTATCCACTGACATAAAAAGCCCCATAGGATTGGGTTGTGCATATTTTTATTCTGCTGCACTGAATACTCTAACATGAGACATACCAACCACTGTGATCCAAATCTACTTCTTGGTGATATACAAATAGAGCTCCTTCATAAGTTCGTTTTCACTTGGCTCACAGGTCAGGTGTAGCTTCACATATATGAGGCAAATTTGTTGTCTGTGACATCTCAGTTGGTGGGAATGCTGGAGTACTAATCAGTACTCAGGGTATGGTCCAGAGCCATAAAAACAGTGTAAATTTTGCAATTGACTTTCAAAGGAGTTTTCAATTCATTTGTCCTGTATCTGACTGGCAGTCTATCCTAGACAAAGACATTTTACTGCACCATCATCATTAAAAGGATCAGGGAAGTTGTTCCAAGAGAAGGAGCTCCCCAATCCCTGAACCACTTTGTTATTCCCTTCCACAATGAAGAGAGACAATCCATATTTATACCTACAGATTTTCATTGGAAAGAATGGGAAGCTCTCTCCCTCCCCCCATAAACAGAGGCACCTTGCATATACAGTCATCAAATGACACAAGCCCATTACATATTGAGAATAGAAGCCCAACTCTCTAGTTTCTAATGATTTTAATTGATCACCCAGTATTTGGATGCCCTCCTCCTCCCAACCCTGCTTCAGTATTCTTGGCACAAGAGGATATGTAGTCTTGGACTACACTGAGTGCTAATTAGGGCAATTAGGGCAGTGTCAACCCCTGAAAAGGGGATTTTCCCAGGACTGCAGACAATGCATGCTGATCAAAAGGGGACGAAAGAGTTAGCCCTAGAAAAAGAACAGCTCGGTCTTTCTTTTAGTTTGCTAGCAATTACTTCTTTTTTTTAAATTGCACTCTGGTTTTTAAACTGAACTTTGAAGTTTCCAATAAATATTGAACTTCCCAAAAAGACTTCTACCATTTACAGTTTTTGACAAGAGCATATGATCTGGATATTTTAACAATTGATTTAAACAAAAGGGGAAAAAAGTACAATAAAAAGAGAGTGAAAATCATTTCTCCTCGCGGAGTCAGACTACCATCTTAAACCTTGTTATATGGTCAATATTTTATTTCTGTTAATTCTGATTAATTCATGGTATGCAGGAGTTTTGCAGCTAAACACATGTACAGTGGTACCCTGGTTTTTGAGCATACAGTAATTTGTTCCTGAAGCATGCTTGTAATTCAAAATGCTTGTATAACAAAAGTGAATTTTCCCATAAGAAATCATGGAAACTCATTCCACAACCCAAAAATATTTATATAAAAATGATTGCAATACTGTAATATAACACAAAATAATAAAGAAAATACAAAATATAAAGAAAAATAAAACAAATTATTGCACTTAGGCTGCAATCCTACTCATACTTACTTGGGAGTAAGTCCCATTGACTATAATGGGACTCACTTCTGAGTAGACCTGCATAGGATTGGGCTCTCAGTCTCTCAGGACTCTCAAACTGCAGTCTATTCCCTTACACAGGAATGAGAACCATTGATTATAATAGGGGTTACTTCAGAGTAGACATGCAAGGCTAGGAGCACAATCCTAACAATGCCTACTCAAAAGAAGCCCCATTGTGTTCAATGGGTCTTACTCCTAGGAAACTGTCTTTAGGATTGCAGCATTGGTCTCTCAGGCTACAATCTGTCCCCCTTTCATTGGGGTGAGCCCCACTGACTGTAATAGGCTTATTTCAGAGTAGGCATGCATAGAGAGAGAGGCTAAGCGCTGCTGACTAATTGCCAAAACTGACCATATCCCAGCCAGAACTTTTTTTCTTGCATTGCAAGACAAAATGTATTAGAAATATTTGCTTGTATTGCAAAATGCTCTCATTTTTTACTGTACTGAGTACTAGATGCTTTGCCTGGAGAGTAAAGGACCAGACCAATAATGTGGCCTTTTACAGTTCCCATGGAAAGAGCAGCTAGAGAGGGTGTAAAGGCTGAAATCTTAACCTCCTCTTAAGCTGGCCTAAGCCCTGGCATAAGTCCTATGCTGACCTAGGGTGTTTCAACAGTGCAGTAAGATGCTTTTGCCCCTCTCTGAGGAGGGGGGCAATGCAGGCCAATGCATAGGCATACTCAAACCTTCCCACACCACCACAGAAAGACCAGGTGAGTTAGCCTAAATTTCTTAGGATTGCGCCTAAGTCTTGCAGGAACCTCACCACAGCATGAAAGTCATTTGAAGTGACTTCCCTCCCCTTTGAAGTCATTCCAGGTGGGAGGAGCAAAATGAAGGTGTAAGCTGCCATGGGCCCAAGGAGGACCATTGATGACCAGAAGGTCTATAGAAAGGTAAGCATAAGATCATTTTTTCTATAAATTGTTTTTGTAAACAATTTTCAAAACCCCGTATAAAGTTCATTATAGCAGGATTACCTATGACCTTAGTCATTCCATTACTTTTTCATGGAAAAAGAGAAATCTAGGAATAGTTAATGTAATTCTTGTACAATTTCATTATTTTTTGATTAACTCTCCCCGCATGTTGTCACCATAACTGATTATTTTGGTTAATTACAATTTAATAACTTCTCCTTTAATAGCAATGTTGCCATAAAGAGTTATGTTTGCTGTAGACAAAGTACTTTAAAAAGTATACTTATGCATATTTTATATAAAAATACTGCAACATGGCTTGCTTCTTGAAGAAAAATACCCACACTGTATAATTATTAATTAAAAGAAAAACTTTTTGCCTAACTACTGGGAGCAATCCTAAGTTAGGCCGGCCTAAATCTTCCTATGGTGGTGTGGGGAGGTTGGCTCTGGCTAATCCCCACTTCTCCTACCCCCAAGTGAGGCAGCACTGTTGAGCACAATCGTAACCATGTCTAATCAGAAGTAAGTCCCATTGTGTTCAGTGGGTCTTAGGGCGCAATCCAGAGTAACTACGTGGAGTCCTTGCTCTGGTGTAAGAACAACTTACTCAGGATTGCAATATGAATTTCCCATAGGTTTTCACTAGGTGGTCCAGTAACTACGGGTGCACATAATGTCTCTTACGTGCACCCGTAGTTACTCTGGATTGTAGGGTTATTCCCAGGATTGTGTCTTTAGGATTGCAGCCTTTGTGACACTCCAACATCAGCATAGGACTTATGTCAGGATTTATAACAGCCTAACTAGAAGTTAGGATTGTAGAACCAATTTGTTAATTCAATCTTTGCTTCCCATTTAGACCTGTGTAAGTCAATTGTGTCAGCTCAGGTTTCCATAAAGCACACCTGTGACTCCTGGTGAATAGGGAATGCCAGAGCAGGGATATGCATTGGCTTTCCTATACCACTCCAGACCCCACACCATGGTAAAATGCGCTGACAGTCTTGGCAGGTACAAGGGAGCAGGAGAAGGTGGAGAGGAGGTGAAAGGAAAGTCTTCTGGGTACGAGGAGAATGAGTGGAGGGTGTTCCCAGGGGAAGATGGGGAGTAGAAAGCAGGGCTGTGACCTGGCAGTTATGCATGATCCAGGCCCTGTTCCCTGGGGAACGCAAAACAGCCAGAGGTTGCTGTGCCAAAACTGGTGATGCAACTTTTAGTAGACCTGGGGCTTATTTTCTGGGGGTAGTCACTGGTACTCAGTATTGGCACCTTTTCCCACCTGTCCCCCTAGCAGCTAATTAACAGTCATATTGCAATGACTTGCTGTGCCACTGTGGTGAGTACTGGCACCTTCCCCCCCCCCCCCCACACACAAAAAAGCACTGAGTAGACCCATTGTGACTACTGCTGCAATGGTAGGTAGCACAGCAGCAGCCCTGAACATGTGCTGGATACAGCACAAGCCAAATGTCTTGCCTATTCCAGCACAAGTTAGGATTGCACTCATGAGGACTCCAATATTTTACATGGTCATTGTACATGTTCTCCTCAGTGAGACATTAGACAGACACTACAATCCAGAGTAATTGTAGGAGCACATAAGAGATATTATGTGTACCTGTAGTTACTGCACTACCTAATAAAAACCTATAGGAAATTCATATTGCAATCCAGAGCAAATTGTTCTTACACCGGAGCAAGGACTCCCTGTAGTTACTCTGGATTGGCCCCAGAGTTTCAATTATAAAAAGGTTACATTTGTTGAAATAGTTTTCAGTCAACAGTGTAAAGCCTTTAGTGGGTCCTATATCCAGACATTCTGCTGCTGCTGTTGTTGTTGTTTCTCTGGGCTGCTTATGTTTTGCAATTTGGAATCTAGCCAAAGATCTTAGGAATCACTGAGATATCACAATAGGACAGAGTTTCTCACCATACCACTTTACATGATCCAGATGTATCCCCAGAAATAACTGTTGATGATCTATTTAGCAGTAACATCTGGGTTGGGAGGCCAGATGCAATGTGAGAAACTTCAGTAAGAGGCTCAGGATGGATGGGAGGGCTCTCCCATCCAATATGTGAAAAACATGCTTTGTAACTCTGTCCACCATGCCAAGCCTCCTACCACTCTTTGTCATGTTGACATCCCTGATTTCGCTGTGGGGCAGCGGGTATCAGGGAATCCAATGTGTATCACCACACCTCTTTTCAAGTGCACTGATTGAGAAACACTAACATAGGATTCTTGTTGTTCCAAGCACTGTTTTTCTCTGACGGTGAGTGGGTGTAATTTGCTCAAGGCCATCAGTGTTGAGGTATTTCTTCAAACTTTTAAGCACTGATGCAAGAGCTTCAGTGACAGCTGGAACAATATTTATTTTCTTCTCCCAGGTACACCCAAGTTTTAATCTTAGGTCTTGATATCCTGTGATCTGTTTATCTTCAATTCTACTATTACCTGTGAATGCAATATCGTGGTGGTGGTTTCTATAGCAAAATAAAAAAATTGATAGTTCCCTGCCCCCAAAGCTCATACAGTTTCAGGAGTTTAAGGTTAACAGTTTTTTGAATGTTTGATCAACTCAAACATTCAGGATGTCTGCAGCCTGCCTTCGTATATTATAGGGTACAATCCTAATCAATTCATGCCAGCGCAACTCATTCATCTCCCTGTTGCCACAGTAGTGTGGGGATGCTGGCACATTTTTGTGCCCTGGCTTATACCTCATTGTGAGTGGTGCAGGAGTGCCTTATGGCATATTTGTAACACCACCAGTTTAGCACGGGACTTGGCCTTACTTGGGCTTAGGATTGCATTGACAAGCTTGTATGCTTATAGCAATCTGTAAAAGGAAAAACATTTTCACAGTGGTGAGGCTGTAAACAATGTTTATGGGCAGGTGGGAGCTGGCCAAAGATAGGATTCCCTGTTATCTGCAGATTCTGTATCTGCTGAGGGAGGGAAGTGAAAAGAATCCCCTGCAGATATAGAGGAATGTCTTTATTTCCAGAACTGAAAATTTTATTCTCCTAGAATAGTGTTTCCCCAGTTGTGGCTCTGGGACCTTCTAAGTAGGTCATGACCCAATTTTTGTTGGGTTGTGAAACTGACCTGGTATATTAGGCTACGTGTATCAATGGTTAAACAAGCTGCTACATGGGGAGAACACTGCTGCCCATCATCATGATAGCAACACCTTTTGGCAGCAGCCTCCAGGGCCTCTAGAAAGTTTAGAAATCATTGCCCTTGCAGTTAAAATCTATGTCAGGCCTATTTGGCAAAGAACAAATACAGGAAGGGTAACAAGTGATGGCATTCACTTTCTTCTTCGACTTTAATTTCCTCTGGGTTAAAAAGCATCAGAGAAGAGTAATTGTTCTTTAATGATGAGGTATTGGAATACCATTACATTTTCTCCCAGTTTCTGGTTACAATTCTATTTCAATATTTTGTGTTTCAGTTGGATGCTTTTTCTTTCAGATTATTATCTACATGTGTGGGAAGGATGGAAAAAGCAAAAGAAAATGAAATGTCTTGTTTTGCTTTTCTGGCACTATATTTTACAAAAATATACCTTCAGATTAACATTATCTTTTGATCTACATTATTTATATACTGCTTTTCAACCACAAAGTGCACAAAGTGATTTACAAAGAAAATGAAAAGAATTAATTTCTAATTGGTCTTTGTCCTGAAAGGACTCACAATCTTAAAAAAGATGCAAAAGAACATCATCAGAAGCCACTATAACAGACATTGCTGGGATGAGGAGGGCCAGTTACTCTTGTCCTACTAAAAAGAGGATCATCCTCTTGAAAGAGTGCTTCTTTCCCAGATAGAAGAGGTAGCATAAATGGACAAAATGAGGAAGTAGGTAACTTAACCAATCCTATGCTTCCCTCCCATGCGGCCAATGCAGACAAACCAAAATGTATTGTGCTGCTTCCTGCAAAGGAGCGGGTGTGCTGTCTCAGAGGTCTCTCTGGGCAAGGGAACATTTGTAAGTCTCCACAGCATGGAATGATCTACCCGGACCTAAGGAAATCACCCTATTGCAGCCCCATTCCATCCTCATCCCATCTTATCTCACCTCTGTTGGTCAGCAGGTCTTGATGGAACCACTGCTGCATGTGGAATGGCTGTGCCCCCTGCAGTTCCCCATCAGTTTGTTCTTTTGCAAACTGTCAGAAGACCACAAGCACTAAAATCCAGTATGATTTACCTATTAAGCCTGGTTATTTAGTACCAAAAATACCTCTCAAAACTACCATGTTAAATAATAGGAAGAGAATGACAAACTCGATAACAGAGATGGGAAGTTAAGTCAAAAGACTCCTACTCAAATCACAAAATTTTCTCATCACTCATGAGTGACATAACTCATTCACTCAGGTTACAAGTGACTCAAGTCACTCAAAGACTCTAAAGTCACAAAAAGTTTGGAAACTCTAAAACACTCAAGTCACAACCTCCCAGACTTGACTCTTTTCCTAACTTGAGTCACCAAGTCTCCTGTGTCTGGATCAGGATCATTGCTTAATGTGTTCACAGCAATCAACTTGAGTCGAGTGTAGACCTGAGTTGACTCAAGTTGACTCTAGTACTTTAACTCAAAAATGCCTGGCTTAGGGACTCATGGTGTCACCCCGGAATCTCTTGAGTTGAATTGTGGGGGTCCAGTGACTCTGCACTTGACATGAGACTGTACTCCCATGTCCTTACCAGCACTCCCACTGCAAGATAATCTTCACTAGCCTTTAACTGATGTTATTGCACCAGCTCTAGAACCTAGTAGAACTGCAAACCTTTCCTGTATATTTGTAACAGGTGGATATTTGTAACAGTTGTGTAATAGGAAGAGAGCAGCAGGTGACACTGCTCTTCATCAGTAAATCTCCATGCCAGAAAGACCGGCTATGTCATCTGCTGCTTCCTGCCTGTTATGCAATTGTCAAAGTCAGCAGAGCTCTGCTCGAAAAATCTTTAACCATCCTCAGAGATAACCTCATAAACTATTCACCACTGAGATCCTGCAGTGAAAGTTTACAATTCATATATAAACCTATGATTGAATTTGTTTTCTATTCCATTCCACATATATGCACCAAATGTAATCCCATTCAGACAGTTGCTGAATAATAATCAAATACAAAGAGGGTGGGGACTGTGGAATGGTGGATTTGTTCTTTGGAAGAGGGGATTTCAAATAAACGGTTTAATCCTATTCCCAGGAATCACTGTCATGCTGCCAGAAATGTCAGTGCATGCATAGTGCTATATGCATCATGGAAGACCCTTCACAACCAGGTACTGTACAACAACTGTACAGGAATCACAAAGCTATGCAGCATCAGCCACTGGGTTCAGCTAGCACACCCAGAAGCCAGAGGCTGCTCCCAGCATCTGAGGAGGCAATGTTTGGATCCAGCATAATTGCGGGTCCAAGTCTGCCTCCTGCTCTGGGTCATGGACCAACCAAAGAAAAGTTAAAATTGCCCTCTGTGAGGGCACAAAAGCTACTTCTGGGTTTGTTTGTATTGAGGTGTTTTTTAAAACCAGGAATTGATTTTTTATGCCTTTAAAAAGCATTCTTAAGGCCAGTATCCCATCCCTAACACCCTCCAGATGTAACAGCTCTGGTTGTATTCGGTCAAGTGGACCAGAGACTCTCAGGAGACCAGAGGCTGGCCATGGACTGGATACTCTCTGCGGGCTGCATCTGGTCCCAAGGAGAGCCCTGCTCTATATTAAGAAAACGAACACATCATGGCTCTTCACCTTACTATTTGCATAGAGCACAAGCCTAACCCTGTCTACTCAAAAGTAAGCCTATTATGTTCAATGGGTCTTACTCAGCGATGGGCTTCAAAGAAATTAACAACCGGTTCTCTGCCCATCTGGCAGCCACTTTTAAATGGCTATTTTTAAACTTTATATGTCCTATCTCTCATTAACAACCGGTTCTGTAGAGTAGGTGCGAACCTGCTGGAGCCCACCACTGGTCTTACTCCCAGGAAAGGATCTTTAGGATTGCAGACTTAGGCTGCAATCCTAAAGAAACTTTCCAGGAGTAAGACCCATTGAACACAATGGAGCTTCCTTTTGAGTAGACATGGTTAGGATTGTAGTCATATTTAGAGAAACTAAAGCTGCAATCCTAAACCAGCTTTCCTGGGAGTAGGCCCCATTGAATACAATAGGACTTACTTCTGAGTAGACAGGTTTAGGATTGCACTGTAAGGCTGTACTCTTAATCTCCACTTAGGCCAGCATAAAACCCAGCAAAAGTTCTGTGCTAATCTGGGGGGTATCACAAAAGTACCATAAGACACTTCTGCCCCATTCGTGGGGGGGTTGGGTCTGTGCACAGGCATACACTGACACCCCCAAATCACCACAGAAAGATGGGCCAAGCGAGTTATGCCAGCCCAAATTGGTTAGGATTGCATCTTAACTGTGCAACAAAGTTAGGGAACATATTGTGAATGCACAAATCTGAGTGGAAGATAAGGTATCACCCAAACCACCAATTTCTGGTTCATATGGTTCTCTTGCCTGTTGGCCCAATCTTTTCTAACTTTTCAATGCTGATGCAGTAATGCCAATATGTCATGGGGCAGTAATATGGAGGCTTTCTCAAGGTACGGTAACACCACTGGAAGGTTGATTAGTAATGGGCCCTTAGTAAACCTATAGGCTACTGCTTAGTAGTTACATGCATATGTATTGTCAGTTTGTGAGAATGGAGAAACATCAAAGGAAGAAAAAGTAGTAGATTTGGTAATTGCACAAGATTGCAAAATGAGTTTCTGAATCAGTAACTGTTGGTGTCCCACACCCAAAGATGAAAGATAAAATGCGGGTGTTTTCCTTAATTTTCCTTAGATAATGATCTTATGGAGTGATAAAGATCACTCAAAGGCTATTCAGGTTGATCGCTGCAATGTTAAAACAGAGCATTCTAGAGTAGAGTATTTCCCATCATCCACTATGACCTTCTGACACAGAACATATTAGCAGAGCCCAGATCTACAACATATTATTATACCCCAAAATGCTATAACAGGCAAAGCCATTGAGTTGACAATCTGAGAATTCCACTGGAGCAGAGATTTTCCACCTTTTTCACATCAAGGCACACTCACAAGGTACTAAAATAGTCAAGACACACCATCAGTTTTTTTTCACAATTGAGATGGTATTTCATGGTGAAAAGTTTACATCCCCCAATGATCATGACACTGACCCCCTCTCCATGACACACCTGTAGACTATTCACAACACACCAGTGTGCCTTGGCACAGTGGTTGAAAATCACAGTGCTAGACAATATCGATGGACAAGATGACAATACAGATGGGCAAGAGCTAGAAACTGTCCCCATGGGGTCTATTGTGCACACCCCACATAGAGGAAAATTTTGCAACTGTAGCTGGGAGCACCTGGAGAAAGTGGCACACTCAGATGAGTGTAAAAGGAAGGAAAGCATGTTTATCTTAGAAGGCAGAGACCTCCCCACCTAGATGCACACACATTTGGAGGAGCCAACGTCTCAAGACACTTTAAAAAAATGCCACCCCCCATTACAGATGCTCCTGATGGGGCTGCTCTGCTGCTGGAGCAAGGGCCAATGGCTTTGCAGAGACACACTGCACATGTCACACATGTGCAGAGTGTCTCTCAGTACGGCCATTTGGCCTTGCTAGGGAGGCAAGTAGCCATGCACAGGCGCAGACTTCCTCCTCCCTAAGGAGGAAGTCTCCTCTGAAGCAGACTGGTTTCAGAGGAGACTGCGCATGCACCAAAGTTGGCACATACACAGTGTCGCTCCTGAAGCCGACCAACTTCAGAAGTGACACTGCGCATGCACCAACCTTGGTACATGTGCAGAGTCCTGGGGCACGCATGTGTGCTGCAGGGGGGCTGCACGCATCCCAGAAGTGCATTTCTGCACCATTTTATTTAAAAAAGAAGCACTGATAATAAATATAGAAAATCAATTAATATACTTTCCCTACAGTCCAGTACATATACTATATACATATACAATACAATACTATGGGAGCACGTAAGAGACATTTACATCGACGTAGTTACAGCTCCACTTAGTGATAACCTATGGGAAATTTATATGGCAATCCAGAGTAAATTGTTCTTATGTCAGAGAAAGAACTCCCCGTAGTTACTCTGGATTGCGCCCTTTACATTACAAGTTGCGCCTGCATTACAAGTTATACTAAAATTAGTTTTGAAATCATTTTCTTAAATAAGCTTAACTTTTATAAGGTACGTATCTCTTACAAAAGTGCAGGTGGATGATGGAAAACAGTAGTTTTGGAGGAAAACAGTAGTTTTTGGTGGATGATGCCTACAATGAAAAAACAATCTTCAGAAAATCAAAATTTCTTCTTTCCGGAAGTGTAATGTGTTTGTTAGACCAGATGGCCTTTCCTAGACAAGATAAACACCCATTCAGAGCACTGAGTATTTCATCAGCAAATTTGCAATGCCTCAGAGAACATATAAGCCCTCTGGCACTTGCTATGTTGGATAGGTGAGGCAATGTTTTGAAGAGGTGTATGGAATACAGAGTCTATCCAGGCAGAAATACAGTTAATAAATGCTAGGTGTGATAAGATGATGGATTTTTGATTAGAGAATGTAGGTGATAACTAGAGTCCTGTTAAAGGTGATTTTGCTTCAAGAGGAAAACTTTCTGCCTTAGCGTTAGTATCATCCTAATCAATTAAAAGCCTGGCCCTTGTGCCAGAACCTCAAAATTCAACTTTCCAGAGGCCTCAAGCTCTGTAAAACCTCAAGCCCCAAAACCTTTCTAAAGCCCTGAAAAGGGGCTTTAGGACAACAGTAAAATAAAATGGGCATCATGGAGAGGAGACCACAGTGCCTTGCCACCCATTGGTGCCAAAGGGCATTTGGCCCACCAACTCTGCCCTAGGCACGCTGGTGATTCTAATATTAAAATAATATTATATTATTTTTATATGAGCCTTTCAACAAAATTAAGCAAACATTTAATAGTATCCTTAGTGTACTGACTTAGATAAGATTAATACATGAATTTTAAATAATAATTATCTATTTTATTATGTATCAGAAATATAAGTCTTAAATTTAATTGACTCTTAACACAATAAACAAAGGATTCTTTGCATGCTTGAATAACTATATCAGTGGTGAAAAAATGGAACCAGGATTCATATTTTTTTAAAAGTGAAAGTTGAATTTTAATCATTTTAATAATATTAATTGATATATTATGGATTTTTTGATTAATTTTTTTACAAAAAATCTATGCCTAGAGTGTTCTAGAAAAAAATACGAACTTATTTAATCCTGTACATGAACATAATCAATTTGTTTTATATGCCTTTAGTGACCTCAGATGTTACATTCTGATGAAATTATATACAGTTAATGTTCTCTATAGGGAACAGATGAATTTACAGAGAACAAATGAATTTTAATAATTATCAAATGCTGTCAGAAAAGGGAGACAACACACTCCCAGTTTCCTCCAAGAGATCTTTACTGCTGGTTGAGAGGGTATAAACAGGAGGCCAGCACTGGCAGTGTTGGGACCAAGAAATTCCTGTTCTAAAAGGAGGCCAAGCAGAGCCATCAAAAGGAGTTTCTGGACCTTTAGCTTCAGGGAGAAAAATCTATACATGATAACAAGGCTTTACAACATTTTGAGCCAGGTAGCCCAATCTTACACAGCTCTCCATGTGGGTATGCAGCAGTGCAAGTAAGGCTTCTGCTGTATCCAGCTTGGGAGGTCTAGGATGTTGAGGATTCCTTGGGGTAAGATTTTTTCCCTTGGTCCAGGATAAGTCCCGAACAGTCATTATGGGTCAACCTGGACCTGCAGCAGATCTGTAGCTGACACATTGGACTGTGAATGTGGATCAGCCCAGAAATGGGGTTAGTAGTAGGTAACACTGCCACCAAACTATTACTCAGCTTAATCTGCCCTCTCAGTTCCCTGTTCTACCAAATCCTGCTCCATCCCAACCATCCTCACCTTCCTCCTGACCTTTGTGCAAACTTACCAGTGGTGGTAACAGTTCACACCCTGAGGTTTTATGAACCCAGCCACTCATCACTTGCAGAAACAGCCAAAGCCACTCATTGCTTGCAGAAGCAGCCAAGCTGTTTATACTCCTGAAGCTATCACACATATAAAAGCCATAAAGCTGTGGAATGCTGCTACTGGGCTTGTCAAAGCAGCATAAATGGACATTAGCACTGAGCCATTAGCATTGTGGAGCCAGGAACTAAAATAGTGGTTCTTGAGCAGTTCAGTATGGGACCCCCTTCTGAGAATGACAATCTTTTTTGAGACCCCCTGGAAGTCATGGCCAGACCAGGAAGTGCCATCAGTTTGATACCAGTGTCTACTCAGAAATAAGTCGCATTGTGTTCAATGACTCCCAGGAAAGCAGCCTGAGTACCCCATCCCAAAATGGCAGCTCCCACTGCCAGATTCCATGTTGATGGCACCCAGGTTTTTGTGACCCCCACTTTGAGTAACACTGATGAGTTAGGGCAGTGGTGGGCTTCAGGGGGTTCTGACAGGTTCTATAGAACCCTTTGCTAATGAGCACCTGGTTCTGACAACCGATTACTAATGGGACATAGAACCTGTAGTTAATTTAGGCTGTTTGGGACATAGAGCCTGTTGTTAATTTATTTGAATCCTACCACTGAGTTAGGGGTTTCGGCCGTGAGAAAAAAGATGGCCAGTTTGGGGTCCAACCCCAGAAACAAAGCAGAACAAAACAGGAAAGGCTATCAGTATGCACGTAAAGCCATAGCTTCAACAACAAGACTTGGCAGCTCCACTTGCTGACACAAGCCAATAGCCAGAAGGGGTAGATAGAGCCACTCCATTAAATAGAATCCCTAGCAGTCTTCCAAATGACTTCCTGATATGGGATAGCTGTACAAAGTTAATTAAGGTATAAAATTAATGTTTTAATTCTTTGATGCTTTTCTTCTTCCTTATTGCTGTGATACATTGTACATTTATTATGGAGCTTTGTAAGTTGCTTTGGGCATTTGGTTTGGCATGGGAAAGGCAGGATATAAATCTTTACAAAATAAAAAGTGCTATTCCTTGTTCGAGGCTTGGCATATTCCAGTGCTGTCCCTTTTAGCTCTGAGATGCCCACATTGGGTTCATCTGGATGATGGCCTAGATTCAATCCATAGGAACTTAAGGATAAGCACATACAACTTACATTTTGTTTGCTTCTTCTCTGAAACAGCTCTCTTCTGCACATACGTTCAGCTGGAGGAATTTGTCCAGTACAGCCTATTATATGTGCACTTCATACTTACTAGATTTGGGCAAAAGATGCACGCCTGTTGATTCCAGCACCCTATCTACAGATCAGCAAAGCAGAACGTAACTTTTAATTGACATCATCTCAAAGTAAAGCCAAAGGGCCCTTGTAAAACACTCACCCCCTCAGTAAAAGCAAGAGTCCAACGGTATTTTGCTGTCTCTCAATCTTCATTGAGTTTAATTAAAAAGCCAATTAAAGTAATAATACATTTCTTTTGCACAGGAGCCCATTGTTTGGAGTAAAATGTTTCACACTCTGATAAAATCATGTTAATTGCGCAATGCAAGCATTGCTCATTTAGATTACCGAGCTGGATACAAAATAATTGTTTTAAGGTGGGAACAGATACCATGCCTTAACATGGTGTTTTAAACTTCACAGGAACATTAAATCCTAATGTGTGCTAAATAACCTTCTAATATTTTTTTTAAAAAAGAATGTTTCTAAGCAAGAGTTCAATGATAAAAGATCATATGAATGCTTCTGTACTGCAAGTTTGGTTGCAACCAGCGACAGACCTTGTTTGAATGTGCATTCTTCAGAGCCATTGGCCTAACAAAGTAATATATACAGAGTTAGTGTTGCATAGCTATGCAGGTATTGGCATGCTGTATAAATTATTGTTAATAGAATTGTTTTAATTTTAGCCCCTCAAAATTGATTTTCTAGGGACCCAAACCTGAGCTGGAACAACATTGGCACTGACCTCCAGTGCCAGCACTGGGTGTCACAAAAATGCTGTGAAGCATTGTTATGACACTGTGTACTGAATTAGTTCCATCCCAGTGCCAGTCCAGGCTGAAGTCAGTGCCAGCTGGATGCTGCCTGGAGGTAGGTCCCAAAGCTTTGAAGGTCTTGGGGGTGGGGGACATTCTGGAGTGGGAGGAGAGCAGGCTGAAGATGGTAGGACTGGTGCAGATTAGGAGATGAATATATTTTAATCTTAGTTGACCAGCTTTTTTTCTTTACACCATATACTGATGTGGTGTAATCCACCACAAGTTCCTCTGTTCCTGCTTGGAAAGTTCAATGACTTGTAAATAAAGTGCAATGACTTGTAAATTCAAAGTATTCCTGTTGTTAGGTTTATAACTGTCTGATTAGCAGTAAAAAAAGTCATAGATTGTGGTCAAACCCTTTGAATTCTGGCTTTATTTTTAATCACCTGATACCAATGTGGTGTAATCTACCCAGTAGTGGGCTCCAGCAGGTTGGCACCTATTTTATAGAACCAGTTGTTAACAAGAGATAGGACATATAAAGTTTAAAAATAGCCATTTAAAAGTGGCTGCCACATGGGCATAGAATCGGTTGTTTAATTTATTTGAATCCCATCACTGAATCCACCACAAGGCCAATCAGTGGACCTCTGTTCATGTAGGGAAAGCTCAAAAGGTGCAAATGCTTGTAAATTACTTACCAATGACTTGCGAGATTTATGACCTGCTTTATAGCTAGCAATTTGAATTACTAGTGAAAAACAATTGTGGTGGAACATTTGGTGGTTAAATTTGAATTTACAGAAAAACTGTGAATTCAAAAAATTCCTCCTGTTGGGTTTATAACTGTCTTATTAACAGTAAAAAAAGTCATAGGTTGTTGGAAGAAAAATAATAGATTTCATAAAAGAACACAAAAATAACTTCCAAAAACTTCCGATTAATGTGGATTCCACCACATTGGTCAAGTAAGGGTTAAATCATGTCATTCAACAAGTTCAGTAGCTCTTCTTTGAAGAACTCTATGTGCATGATGCCAAAACAATGTTTTGATGAATGCAATTGTTGTAGAGAACAGAAGAGAAGCAGGTTCTGGAGGAAAAAATGACAGCAACCTCTTTGTAAGTTGAGTAACAGGTTGTGGCAAGAAAGTTCCTGTATGTCACAACATGTTGCAGTGAATATCAGGGGTGTGCCATCAATGGAAAAACGTGTGCCAGGAGAGTTGCATCTAAAATTTGGAAGTATTCATTTGTTAGCGTTGAAGAGTAAATTAAAATGAGTTCTCATTAATCCTTAATCCTTCAATAGCTCTTTACAACTAGCATGGAGGTGCAACACTGTCAGTAAGTATGAAGCAAAAGGTTAAGACAGCATTACCATACTATGCTACTATATTTGTAACGACCTAAAATATGATAGATAGGATTAGTGCCAGCACCAGCTTGCTGGATGCAGCAGCATCTACTGCTAAGCTTGGCAACCTGAATGTTTGATGATGAAGAGATATTTCATCATATTACACTTCCCTTCTGTTGCTGGGCTTTTGCTGCCGGTAGAAGGAGAAGCCTACTGTGGTACACCAGGTGTGAGTGTGCATACTGGTGTGGTTCCAGCCACAGTGGTTGCCACTGACTTTCCTGTATGCTGCTTTTCTATGACAAGAAAGCCTCCGCCAGCCATATGACAACTTTTCAATGTCTGAAGAGAATTATCACATCCATGCTGAGCCTTCTTTTCTAAATATTCCAAGGGCACAATACAGAGTAATTACGGGGAGTCCTTGCTCCAGTATAAGAACAATTTGCTCTGGATTGCAATATGAATTTCCCATAGGTTTTCACTAGGTGATGCAGTAACTATGGGTACACATAATGTCTCTTACATGCTCCCGTGGTTACTCTGGATTGTGGGGCAAGTTACAGTATCTCAACCTTACCTTTTAGGCGTTGTTCTCCAGTCCTTTAATCACCCATCACTGTTCATTTTACTAAAATGTTTCAGTACCACTGGTGCAATTTACTAGATCTACAGCACAATCCTATCAGTGTCTATTCAGAAATAAAAACTTACTCTGTTCAATAGGACAATTCCGGGCAAGTGTGTATAGTAGGAATTTCCACCTCTACCACAGCACAGTGGTTTTCAACAAATAGTCTGCAAGTGTGCTGTGGGAATTTGGGGAACAATTTATTATTAGGGCCAACAGGGGATGTTAGCCCCCACAGGCAGGATGGTGTCAATTATCAAAAGGCTGATAGTATGTCTTGACAATTTTAGAAACTTGTCAATGTGTCCTAACATGAAAAAGCTTGAAAATCACTGGTGTGTAGGATTGAAGCAACTACTTAATATTGAATCTTATCCACAGTGGGGATAACTTGTGGGGATAACAGTGGGGATATGTGTCTCTGGACACATATCATTTTTTCTGTCAGGTGTAGGCCAATGTAACCACTTGAGGTGTCTTAAAGGAGTTTGACCATTTTACCAGCAGCCATGGGCATCACTAGTGTGGTGCAACTGGTCCACTCCACACCGGGTGACGTGTCCCTGAGATTGACACACCAGAGGATTTTTACACCCCTCTGGCAACCCCAGGCTTAGACTGCTCAGCTTTCAGTCTACTAGTAGGCTACTACTAGTAGGCTCAGACTTCTCTGGTCCTATGAGGAGCAGCCTGCTCCAACTGGGATTGAAACAGTCTGCTCCTCATAAGTTTAGAGTGGTCTGAGTGCTCCATGCCAACAGCACATGCCTGGAAATTCCAAGCTTACGCAGTCAGCTAAGAGTGCTCTGAACCCAGCACACATGCCTGGAGGTTTCCAGGCATGCTTAGTAGTCTCAGACTGCTCAGCTCCTACGAGGAGCAGCCTACTACTCCTAAGAGCAGAGCAGTCTGATTGCTGCATGCTGACTGCACATGCCTGAGGTTTCCGGGCATGTGCAGTCAGAGCGGAGCACTGAGACTGCTCCATTTCAAGAAGGGGCAGGCTGCTCCTTCTCAGAGCAGAGCAGTCTGACCACTCTGCACCAAGCACGCATGCCTGGAAAGTCCGGGCATACATGCTAGACACAAAGTGCTCAGATTCCTCCATGCTAATGAGGAGCAGTGTCTGCTCCTCCTTAGAGCAGAGGAATCTGAGTGCTGATTGCGTATGTGCCAACTTTGGCGCATATCTCCTTTAAAGCCAGCCAGGGGCAATACACAGTCCTGGGGGTGACATGTTCACCCCTGCATTAAGTGATGCACATCCTCCTGTCATCTGATATCCTGTTGGATATCCGGAAAAAATTCCTGACGGTTCGGGCGGTTCGGCAGTGGAACAGATTGCCGAGGGGGGTGGTGGACTCTCCCTCACTAGGGATCTTTAAGCAGAGGCTCGACGAGCACCTGTTGAGGATGCTCTAGGGGGATTTCCTGCTGCAGGCAGGGGGTTGGACTAGATGACCTACTAGGTCCCTTCCAACTCTATGATTCTATGATTCTACGATCTCAGCCAATAGGCAAACTATTCCCTGGGCAGATGAGATCAACAAAGGCCAATAAAGTGGGTGGCAAAAAATTCCTTCCAGCTCCAAATGGCAGCCACCATAATTTCAAACAGCCCCTTGGGATGGTGGATACAGGTAAGGAGAAAAAAGGATGAAGGTGTGATATAGTTATGGCTACAGAGCTCTACTAACTTAAAGCACAGGGTGACCAGATGCCAAACTCAAAATTCCTGAACCCCAAGGCCAAAATTCCTAATCCCAGGCCAAAATTCCTACCTGCTGAAAAAAATTGCCAAAAAATGTATTTTTTTGTTTTTCTGTTTTTTGACCATAACTCTTGATAGTAAGGAGATATCTCCAAACTGATTTTTGCATTGGATTCTGCTCTTCAATATGAATCCAACAACATATGGCATGATGGAGTACTGTGCACTATCACGAAGTTTCAAAATGAAGCCAAAATGTAGGACAATCATGCCAAAATGTTGGACACCCGGACAGGAGGCTAAAAATCCAGACAAATCTAGGTTTTTCCAGTCATCTGGTCACCCTGCTTAAAGCAGCCAATTGGGTAAAGTGTACATATTCCCTGTGTCAAAGACGAGTTGAACAGGGAGGTATTGAAAATGCTTTACTGCCTGTTAAGGGCAGGAACACCATTCCTCATTCAATCAAGCAATGCATGGGAAACTAGTCACGAGGTGTGTAGAACTGTATTTCTTTCTCTTGGATGCATTAGCTGATCTTTCTTACCTTGATGTTTTTAGAGTGTGTCTTTCTGTTGCCAAGGAGACAAACTGCTTTTGAATTGAAATAAAAAGTTCCAAACTTCTTATCAGGTGGTGAAATCTTCCAGCAAATATTTGGGTCTTGTATTTTAATCACGACACCACCTGAAAATGCAGTAGGAGGCATGGGTACTCAAGACTGACTACTGACAATTTTGGATAAAGCGTGCTTAGGATAGGTCTTAATGATGGAAAAGTAATTCCTAACTGGAATTCTATATTGAGCATTTTATTAAGCAGCTAACAGAATGAACCCACCATTGTGGGAGTAAAATATTTGTGGGCCCCAGGCATAGCTGGGCACTGGTGGGCACCAGGCAGTGGCACAGATGGCAGGCACCAGCAGGCATTGGCATCAGACACCAGAGTGTACCAAGAAAGAGTGGTGGGCAGCAACAGGCATAAGCAGGAATCCCCACTAAGCATCAGGTTTCCCTACCAGACACCATATGGTGGCACCGGGCACCAGAGGGCACCAGAGGGCACCAGTGGGCAAGGGGCACCAGAAGGCAGCAGCAGCAGCAGCAGCCACCATTGTAAACCAAGCACCCCACCAGACACCACCAGGCACCACTGGGCAACAGCAGGCATCTCCGCAAACCAGTGGGCAATAGACACTATCGGGTAGCAGGCAAAATTGGGCAGTGAGCATCCCTACAGGCACCACTGGACACCAGGCACCCCTACCAGGCACCATTGGGCAGCAAGCACTACTGGGCACTACTGGATGCCAGGCATGGGGCACCATATGCCAGGCACCTCTGGATACCACCAGGCACTGCACATCCCTACCAGGAACCCATTCTGGGTGTCAGGCACCACTAGACAAGCAGGCCCTGGGCACCAGCAAGCAACACTAGGCAGCAGGTACCACTGGGCACCATTGGGCACCAAATCTTAGTGGGCATTCACATCACAGAAGGAATACCCTTCCCAGATTTCATGCTTCTAGTTCGAGAGTTTGGGGCAGGGCATTGATCAGTCAGCAATTCTTCATTGTAAAGTATATGGAGAAAAATGTGTTGTGCCTCTTTTCACTTCCTTCTGGTTTGAATTTACAAAAATTGGTTTCATCATAGACAGAACACCCTCCCCAAATTTCACGCTACTAGGTCCAGCAGTTTTGGCTGGGCATTGATGATTCAGTGAGTGAGTCAATGAGTCAGTCAGTAACTTTTCAATGTTATGTATTAGTAATGGCCTCAAAGGACTTTGATATTTGCGCATTTACATTAAGGATGCTGTGGGCCCCTGAGCTGTCAAGTTGAACCAAGTTGATCTTGGCCAACACAGTGGTCTGGGGGGTGGGTGGGCAGAGGTTGGGGAGGAGGTAAGAGGGAGGCATTTCAGGGTCAGGGGAAGATGAGTAGCAAGTGGAACTGTGGATGGGTGGTGAGTGAGAGGACGGATGGATCCAGAGCACTTCAGCTAGATCCAAGCCCTGTTCCCAGGCAGTGCAAGGCAGCTCCAGGGAAAGCTGCTGGGGTTAGGAGAAAAGTTTCCTCTTGCCCTGCAATAGCGCAGAAGCCCCAGACTTGTGCTCAATACTGCACATGCATGCCAGCCTGCCTGTTCCACTGCAAATTAGGATTGTTCTATTATAATACAGCCTCACTAAAACAGCAAACAAAGAGAAAATAATAGGAAAGTAGCCAGGTTGACATGAAAATGAGTCCCTAAGAAGTGCGTATTCCTTTAACTCTGCTTCTGATGTGTTCCTATTCTCATCAATTTGGGAGATAAGCTGACAGCTTCAATTACTTTACTTGCAGATTACTGACAAAGCTTTCTTTGTGTGAAAAAAACATAGGAAAACATGAAACTCCAAAGAAACTTTAGTATTATATGCTAATATTTTAAGAACTGTAGTAGAGATGGAAAATTAAGGTGGATGAGTTTCAACACGACCTATCATTGAAAAGAGAGTAGAGAATTTTTTGGATTTCCCCCTCCTCTTTTTTAATGTTGGCACTTTGGAATTTTATTTTCTGCATGGGAAGATTTGTGGTGTCCAAAAACAGTAACGATTTTCCAAGAGAAATCTCTGCAATTATTTCTTTTCACAATCATAAAATGAAGGCTTTCGTCGTGAACATAAAATAAAATGTCTCTGAAAGGGACATTTTAACTGTTTATTTCAGTAGATTACAATTAAATTCCTTTTTTCAAGTGCACAGTACAAGTTATTTCCTCACACAAACTCAGTAAAGCATGAAACAAGGAGCTGTGGGTCGAAATGAACCACAATTTTTTGGGGGATAAACAGTTTTACTATCTTAGCAGTCCTAACTATACTGAAGTTTCACACTCTTTTAATGTAGATTCCTTTTGGGGCAGGATACAGCAGCCACAGTCTATCTCCCATAAGTACTGTATTTACTTGAATCTAATGTTCACCTTTTCCTGCCAAATTCAATGTGCTTAATAATGTGTTCCAAAATCAGGGTGCACATTATATTAGTGGTTATGGTTAGATCTAATTAGATCTAATTATATAAGATCTATGAGTAAATGAGTAAATTTACGGCATTTTGATTATAAGTATAGGCTGTGCATTAGACTCTATGGCACGTTAGATTTGAGTAAATATGGTATTTCCATCTTGATTTTAAGCCAGTAATTTCCAAACATTTTTGACCAGCACCTTCCTTGGCCACACTAGGCCATTGGACATGGTTTCCTATTAAGGCTATAATTCTATATATTTTACGGAGTTCACATTTTTCTTAAAGATTTTTTGTTACCCTGGTTGGTTTCCACAGCTTTCCAAGGGGCCATGGCACACAGTTTGGGAGCCACTGCTCTAAACAAAAGTTTCCTATGATAATCACAGCTTAAATCAAACCCACCAATGGATTTGAGAAGAGTCTTCCACCTGCATGACTTAGAAGACAGCAAGTCAGCAAAAACACAAATGTTTATGAATCAACTCTGAGTCATCCTAGCTGAGTTCCCAATACTGCTTAATACATTAACTTTATCAGGTGAAAGGGGATTTTCTCTTGGTGTTTTTGGACCATGCATTCCCCAAATCAGGACCATTCTTGTAGCACTGCTTTACTCTTGACCTGCCTTTGAAAACACTGCCTTGTGCTGAAACAGGTAGGCTGGCTTAGCCTGTACTGTATCCAGTGCAAGATTGGGGCTCCTGCTGCACTACCATGGGGAAGGGGAAACTTTTCCCCAGCCCATCCCCATGTAGGGCTGCAGCTGGCTCAACAGATCTACTTGGATCTGCTCCATCAGGGAATTGTGTTGGATTCTGGTGTATCACCACATTCTAGATCCAGTTCCTGCCCCCTGCCTGCCTGCCTGCCCCCATGAATGTCTTAGGCCCACCCTCCTCTTGTCCTGGAACACCCCTTACCACCTCTATCATTCCCTCCCCCAGGCCCCAAATCTGATAACGGCCACCCCAATTTACTCCTTTCTTGTGGTGGCATGGGGAGATCAGCACATGTCCATGCACCAGCCTATTTCCCCCAAGTATGGCTCAGGAGTGCCTTGTGACAATTTTGTGACACTCCCATGCTGGCACAAGAGAGTTAGCTAGTTTTGCTAGTTAGCTATCAGTTTCATGACCCACCATCAGGTTGTGACCCACTAAAGGGATAATATGCAGAGTTTTGGAAACACTATCCTGGGAGTAAGTCCTTTTGTACTAGTAGAATTTACTGCCGAATACTCATGCTTGGGAACACATTGCAAGAATCTTCTATTCTGATAAATATTTGCAATACACATTCACATTCTCTTCTGCTCAGAAATGACCTCTATTCAAGTGTAGAAGCTTATGCCATTAACACCCATAACACACATGCAAATAAGTCCCAGAACATGACACTACTCACCTAACGACATGTTGATCATCATAAAAAGTCCTCTGCCTTAATTATATATCCCCCCATATGGCAAGGTAATGTTAGCATAACTTTCTACTAGCTGATCCTTGGAAACCCTTCGTCATTCATATTCAAAAGAACAGTGTAATAGTAGCTGTCCTTGGGAATCTGTTACTAGGTTTACAAATAATCATTAATTTGTTTCCATGTTCTGCCTCCTGTTTCAGTGATAGATAGACATGCCATTACCTTTCGACAATGTATTCATGATTTTTAACTGCAAAGGTCATTGCTTTTATCCTCTCCTGCTCTGCAGTGTTTGCCACTAGTGTGACAGCAGAGTCACTTTTGCCGAACTTTAATATTCCAGAAATCTCTGCCTAAAGTTTTGTAATGAATTGACCTCTTAAACATAAGTAATGTGCATCAGGTGAGTTGTTCTTTGACTTTTAACTCCTACGCTGCCTGCAGCCTCTTCCACCATGCTCTGTGGCTCCCCCATTGCATCACAATGCATTCTCTTTATGGTTAGATGCATTTTGGGATGACATTTGGAGAAATAAGAAACCAGCTGCCTGTGGTCCTGAAAATCCAACACTTGATAAGGTAAAGGAAGCTACTCTTTCCCTTTCACATTGTTTAGTTTTTAAAAAGGCATTCGTGGATTTGTAGATAATTGAAATATTTTTATATTGGATATATATCATAACTGGATATTGCAGTTCACTTGTATTTATATCATTTATTTTAAAGATTTATATTCTATATTTCCCCATCCCTGAGGAAGGCACTCAGGGCAGCTAATACCAAAAAGTTAGAATAACAGTAACATCAACACAAATATAACATGGGGGAAAATCAATAACACCAACAACAAAATGAAGCAGTGAATAGAAACTATCCTGCTAATCTACGTAAGATTTTTCTGCATTAACAGGCCTAATATTGACATGCGAAAGGAAAGCGAAAGTACCACACCTCACTATCACCCTCACCACCCACTGCTGATAGCATAGAGAGATAAATTGCTTGTAGATAAGGAGTCAGTTTTGGAAAAAAATTTAATTAGAAGTCCTGATAATTTAAGATTTATAAGCTGTTGAAATTTGAAATGGAAGATGAGCAGGTTAAAGGATGTATGATTCATTGGCTAAAAAATGTGGTCATGAGTGTTATATGAAAAAATGGCAGAAATAAAAGATAAAGCATATGAAATGTACTCCAAATGTTAACATCAAGTGAATGTATATACAATGCTTTATAGATGGTATATGACGCCAAGTATGGTATTTCATACCAAGAGGTATGAAAATATGTCAGGTAAGTGTTGGAAAAGTAAAAATTAGGAGGGATCTTTTTTATCATTGCGGTGGTCTGAAGCAAATGAGTATTGGATGCTGATATTTGCGAAGATACAGTTTATTTAAGAACAAATGTGCAAATAAAACCTGAAGTCTTTTTGCTGGGTAAGGTAGATGAATATGTGGAAAAGAGATTTAAAATTTTATTTTTATACAGTGGTTTATGAACATAATCTGGAAGCATGCTTGTAATCCAAAATGCTTGTATATAAAACGAGCATTCCCATAAGAAATAATGGAAGCTCAGGTGATTGGTGGGTGAACAAGGTACATACCTCCTCACCCCCTCCAAGACAAGTAGTTATGCTACTGGTCTTAGAATGGGTTGAACAGAGCCCTGCCCCTCCTCTCACAAATGGAGTTTGTGGCTTGGAAGGAGTGGGGGACTCGCAAACCAAGCAAAGATTTCTGTGAAATTTTGCGAAATACTTGCAATCTGAGTCACTCATAATCCCAGGTACCACTATATATGATAAGAGTGGCTATAATTTATTATGCACAATATTGGAAAACTACATACACTCTTTCAAAAGAATGATAGATAAAAGTTATGGACCGCGGAAATGGGCAAACTGACCGCAGAAATGGGCAAACTCAAACTGACCGCAGAAATGGGCAAACTCAACAACAGGAAATTTTATGAAAGAGTAGAAACCAATTACTGTATTGACTTTTTTAATGAAAGAGAATAATGAGTTAATGCAGTGATTCTCAGGCGTTTCAGATCAGGACCCCCTTTCAGACTTAAAAATATGTCTGGGATCCCATGTCAAACTTCACAGGATGTGTTGCCGGAGCTCGTCTATTTCTACTCAGAAGTAAGTCCCATTGTGTTCAATGAGATTTTGGGCATAACCCTAAACTAGGTCGGCAGAACTAGTCAGTCTTAATGTTCCCATGATCTATGCACTGTTTATGCACTGGCCCAACCCATCTTCAGGAGTGGCACAGAAGTATTTTGTGACCTTTTTGTGATACCCCCATGTCAGTACAAGACTTATGTAGGGCTTTAGGCCACCCTAACTGGGGGTTTGGATTTGCAGCCTTACTCCCAAGAAAGCCCAGTGTCAGATTCCAAAATGGTGTATCCCACCCTCTCACAACCCCCCGACCTGAGGTCAAAACCTCCCAAGGTGGTCCTGCCCTTATTTGGAGTATCACTGAGTTAATGAATTTTGAATTAGAAGATTAGATTTGGGATAAGAAATATTATTCCAGAATTTCAGTTTGAAAAGGGCTGTTGGAGTTATAATGTATATATAGGTGGAAATTTAGAACCCTACACTATCTGCCTATCTACTCAGAAGTAAGAAGTCCCCTTATAGTCAAATGAGCTTACTCCCAGGAATATATGCCTACGATTGCAATATTAGATTTTTAAGATATGAAGCTTTAAGTAATCAGATTGTTTAACTTCACCTATAATACATTTTTATAATTTTTTAAAATCTGTACTTTTAATTTTACTTTCTAAAGTTGTTGTATTTCTTTTTTATTTTATTGTATGTGTTGCTTTTTTTGCTTTTTCTGTTATTCTAATAAAGATTAATTTGGAAAAAAAAAATATCTACCTACCTATCTACCTACATACATTTGTATGTACAGTAGACCCTCTTCAGAAGGCCTCCTGGATGCAACTGAAAGGATCTTCCCACATACGGCCTCCTTATGCCTCAGAATACCTCTGAACATGACCAGAAATCTCTAGCAACAATCAGAAGTGCCTTCCCAACCCTCAGTTCAGAACCGCTCTCATATATAACTGGAAGGCACTTCCAGAGGTGTTCTGAGGACATTCATAAATGGCCTCGGCATCCATAAATACTCAAATCTGTGGCTGTTGAGCCCATGGATAAGGAGGTCCCAATGTAGTACCTTTAAGCATTATCTAAGGCCACATTATAACCTAGAGAGCCTTTTTTTATGTTTGCAATCATAACATTATATAAAGGGTCTCCAATCTGGTGCTACAGCATTGTAAGTTTGTCCCACTTACTCCCCCTGTTTCCTGCCAACTCAAATAAGAATCTCTCTGCCTTTGCAGTAATAGACTGTCAATATTTTGTCCATTAAAGACCACTCAACCCTATCTGCTCTTCATCCATGGAGGTCATCACAACACACCTCTTCCATGGAGAAACTGAAGTGCTTTATGACCCTCGCAAGCTGTTGCTTTTGGCTTCCAAGAACCCTGAAGATTCCTCTTTCAAAATGTGAAATAAGAGCAATGTGGTTTCCACTCTCTATCTCAGGAAACTTATTGAGGAAACCCTTAATCTTCTGTCACACTTGCGGTCACAGACCCTATTACGCTCAGACAGAGGCAGAAAATCATTGAAACAAAACTCTTCATTGCCCTGCAATGATAAAGAAAAGTGCAATTCCTCCCAGAACTGGTGTATCAATTGTCACAGAGCAGCAACGGTATATGAAATGCTCGACTGCTGAGCCTTGAGTCATCAGTCTGAACTTTTTCCATCCTCTTGTTATAGACACTTTCTGACTGTTCAGTCATTTACCATCTCCGTGAGAAGCAAGAAACTTAGCCAGAGGGATTTGCAATGGAGACGAGGCACACAAAAGAAAGGTGGGGCAAATGCAACCAATGTGCATAGACAAAATTAAAGCTACTAAAAATAAAAGCAACAGATAAAGCATATAAACTGTATACTGAATATTATCGGGGAGTTTTATGTGAGGAAAAACCACATTCAGTGGTATCTTAGTTTACAAGCATAATTTGTTCTGGAAGCATACTTGTAATCCAAAACTTTTGTATAGCAAAGCAAATATTCCCATAAGAAATTATGGAAACCCAGAAATATATAAGAATGTGACTCCTGTGATTTTCTGTGATTACAATGCTGTAATATAATACAAAATAAGAAAGAAAATACAGAATATAAAGGAAAATAATATAAAGGAAAATAAAACCAATTAACCTGCACTTAGGGTACAATCCAGAGGTGCACTGGGTTAGCCTGTCTATCATTGGGCTGACCCAACTGCAAGATGGGCCACCCTAGTTATTCTGGAAAAGGCTTGGGGCAGCCTAAACTCTCAATCCTCAGTTTTACTATAGTTCTAGTCAGAGTAAACAAGTACTGTAAATGTCAGTACACACTGAAAGTGATTCAGTTCTGAATTAACATGCTATTATGATTACACTTTTTTATTGTATTTGGTATTTACAATACAAAAACTGTAAACATTTTTTTAAAAAGTTGTAAGACCATTTCACACAGATATCACTGTCAAATCCCTCTCCTCTCACCTTTCCATAAGCTTGTCCATTCTATCCCCTGTGAAAGAGAACACAGGCAGCTTAATACCAGTTTGGATTTGGCTGCCCTTTAAGACAATGGAAGTCTATTTCCTGTCATAAATGGTTATAAAGTGCACTGTGCGCACCATCAGCAGCCATTTTGGATCAACCACCACAAATGGTGGTGGTGCTAGTGCTAGAGACACTGCAAGCAATTGCAGTAGTGAAAATAAGCTGGAAGTAGTGAAGTAGAAGTAACCAGTGGGTGAATTGGGTGGGGAGGAAGTGGAAGAAACATTTTCTGGACAGGGAAATACTGTCCACTTTGTGAACTTATAGCTGAAAAATGATATATAAATACTGTTGGTTTCGGAGGGAAGCAGGTAAGGGGCAGAATGGAAGAGGGAGGGTGGATCTCCCCAGCACTGGTACTGTATATTGTCTCTTGCTTTGCTTGTCATGATTGACTCTAGGAGAGGTGCTCATCTATCCCTGTTTCAGGCCCTATCCCTGTTTCAGGCCAAGAGTTAACATCTGAAGATGCCTCCATGATCATGTGACTGGCATAAATAAACAGATGTATGCTGCAATCCTAAAGACACTTTCCTGGGAGTAAGACCCACCGAACACAATGGGGCTTACTTTTGAGTAGACATGGTTAGGATTGGGCTCGTAATGCTGTTACCGTCCCACCAAAGTGGTATCTATTTATCTACTTGCATTTTCATGCTTTTGAACTAATAGGTTGGCATGAAGCACTGCTATAATCCAGATCCTATTTCTAGTCTTTGTCCCCTTTCTTCTCCTTATCTCAGATAGATCTCTATGACTGCCTCCCTCTGCAAGAGACAACATGCAGTGCAATGGTTGGGTTGCATTGGCAGGAAGGGATTTAAGTTGCAATCCTACTCTCCAGTTAGGCCAGCCTAAGTCCCAACACAAGTCCTGTGTTAACCTGGAGGTGTCACAAAAGTCCCATAAGACACTTCTTTGCCACTCCTGGGGAAGTGTTAGGCCAATGAACAGACTTCTGCTTGCCTCCCTACGTTACCACTGGAACAGGAGAATGAAGAGTTGTGCTTGCCTAAGTTTGGATTGCCCCCTAGTTCAGATTCTGTTCAATGGAAACTACTCCTAGGTAAACATGCATAGGATTGCAGCTGTAATGATTCAGTTGTAGGTCTAGACCTCCCTGGTTTGAATCCCACTTTGGCCATGAAGTCATTTGGTGGCCATAGGATGCAATCCTAAAGACACTTTCCTGGGAGTAAGAACCACTGAACACAATCAGGCTTACTTTTGAGTAGACATGGGTAGGCTTGTACTATTAGACGAACTTTTATTTTAACTCTACATCTACACTATGGAAAACAGTAGTATTTGTATGGTTGTCATAATGTACAGCAATATATGTATGTGATGGCACTTCACATGGACTACCCAAAAAGCTTTTTGCTACCCAAAAAATGTTTTTGCAGAACAAGACTTCCCCCATTCTCAAAATAAATAATTTTGGAATTTATAGATATTTTGCAGTGTTTTTACCATTTTCTTCCTTTGCAAAAGATTTGTGCTAGCTGCTTCTGAAATACCACAGGAGAAATACATAATTGCTGCATCTCTGATTCTGCTAGAACCTGGAAAAAAAAACTGAATATATTGTTCCCATGAGAGTGCTCATGGTTGTACACCAAGGACATCCATGGTATCTCTTAGTGGCTCTTTCCATCCTTGTGGCTGAGATGGAATCAAGGGCATCCTTGAGAACAAAAAATTTTTGGTTCCTTTTTAATATAAAGAAACTCTGTCAATTGTGCAGAAACTTGAAATGTTGAAATCCCACCAATACTACACACCACTTTCATTTATTTTACTGGATTTTCACATTTGCTCTGATTCTTACTTGATTTTTATTGTTTCAAGTAATCAAGTAATCAAGTAATCTTACACGATTTAAGAGGACAGTTTCCACTCAGTAACAGGTGTAGATAAGGTGCTTCCAAGCTTTATCTAAATTATGGAAAAGGAGCTCCAATTATGTTTACTTTTTGCATGTGCTTGCTTTCTGTGACTCCTGAGAAGAGGAAGTGGGGAAACATAATGTTTCTTTATGTATGAGTGAACAATGTGCCTTTATGCACAACCTTAAACAGAAGCTATAGGGAGTGCAATCCTAACAGTTCCAGGCTGCTGCTGCTGCACCCAAATTTTTCCCTTAACCCATGTAACATAGCAGCAGCCTTATTGGGGCTATTTGGATCTGAGCCATCAGAAATGGTGGCATAAATCTGAGCAGCGAGAGTCTGACCCTGCCTGGCCAGGAATGTGTATAGGATCTGGCATAAGTGTTGGGTTCTGGCTCTGCCTCCTATTAAGTGCCTACCTCTCTAGTCCTCCCTGCTGCCCACTCCCTCAGCCTAGAACACCTTCCTCCCACTTCCTACACAACCTCTCCACACACACCCAAGCCCTGCAGTGGTTGAATTTGGCCAGTGCAACCTTACCTCTTCCTGGGGCTTGCAAATGCACTCTTGGGCTGGCACAAGTCCTTTGCCTGGGTTTGTTGCTAAAGTGTCATAACGCCCACCATTCAAGCAGGAGATCAGCTTGTGCACAGATGTGTGCCAACTTCAGAACTCCAGGGCTTTCTGCAAAAAGGAAGACTAAAATTGATTCTGTTCAGGTCTTGCTTTTGTGCATACTTGCGATTCTGTTTTGTGTGTGTGATTCTCTTGCTTCCTTGCTTTTTTTAACTGTCACTGGAACTTGTCTCCTTTTAAAAAAAACTCTAGCTCAAGTTAAAATGACTCAGATGAGTTGCAGTAGCTGCCTTTATGATTCCTGGTGACTTGCGTCAAGGGAGACTTGTGACTCAACTTGAGTCACAACTCTGTGGCTTGGGCACATCTCTGCTCTCAGTAGGTAAGGCACAGCTAACAGAGGGATGGGGCACTTGAGTTCACTCTCAGGCATCTTCCACCTGCAAATCAGATAGACGCTCTGGGAGAGACAAGAAAAAGATTAATCTATCCTCTTTCATTTAATCAAACATTCTATTATCTGGATCTTTGTAAAGAAATTCCCATTAGAATCCACTTGTTTTCTGTCGCTGATGCTGCCTGACCTTAACACAAAGGAATTTCTCCCCAATCTCTGGCAATATTAATAAACAATTACAAATGAACAATAGATGTGGCAATAGGGAGAAAAGACAAATGTTAAGTAAATTACACAGTAAATAAAAAATAATAAATACAGACTGTTCAGTTGATGGTAACTCATGTCTTCAGACTGTGGTTTTTAATCTGCAGTGTTTAGGAAGGAAGTCTTTAGGAACTAAAAAAAGTGACAAGACTGTAAAAATGAAAATCTAACCAGTTATGTTAGAACAAAAATTGGATAGTATTTTCAAAATTTGAATAAGAACAATCGTAATGAAACAATCCAAAATTTCTACTCTTTCTTACAGAAAAGATATTGGATTTGCATAAGGTCTAAAAGACCACTGCAAATTAGGATTCCTTCAATGGGTGCCTAGCATCTGACATGAATTTGTGAAGTAGTTTCCACATTCACAAAAAAGGAGGTGGAGCAGAATTTGAGCACCACTACAAGCACACCAGATAGGGTTGTGCCTTCATTTGCCTAACAGACCTGATTGAATATTCATAACTTCAAAATGACTGCCAACAAAATCTAAAATATATATTTACCAACAAAATATAAAAATGTATTTTATTTATAAAAATATTTACCAGCAAAATATAAAAACTCGTGGCATTATAGGGTGAGTGGGTGAGTGCTCAATGGGTCTTATTCCCAGGAAAATGTGTTTAGAATTGTAGCCTACGAGCATAATCCTGACCATGTCTACTCAAAAGTAAGCCCCATTGTATTCAATGGGTCTTATTCCCAGGAATAGTCTCCAGTATGCTTTTGGCTAATCAACAAATCAAATCAATCAATCAATCAATCATACATACATACATACATACATACATACATACATACATACATACATACATACATACAGTGGAACCTTGTTACAAGTTACAAGTGACTTAGGCTGCAATCCTAAAGACACTTTCCTGGGAGTAAGACCCACTGAACACATTGGGGCTTACTTTTGAGTAGACATGGTTAGGATTGTGCTTTAAGATTACAAGTGTTTTGTATTACAAACAAAATTTTCTCAGATATTTCGACTTGGTTTAAGAGCACTGTCTTGGAAGATGAGCACTTCTAAGGAAGTTTGGAACAGATTTCCATGGCCAGGGAACTCACA
The DNA here is from genome assembly GCA_030015325.1 of Cryptoblepharus egeriae. Taxonomy (NCBI): domain Eukaryota; kingdom Metazoa; phylum Chordata; class Lepidosauria; order Squamata; family Scincidae; genus Cryptoblepharus; species Cryptoblepharus egeriae. Next base: position 31,640,611 of record JAREYC010000007.1, read on the forward strand.
GGAGGGATCTAGGGGAAGCAACCTGAGCCAGGTGTATGTGGGGGATCTATGTGTGGCAGTGTGGAAGTGTGCTTTATCAGTGTTCCAATGATGCTCCCCATCAGTAGCAGGGGAATGTTAAAGCTGAACAAAAAGACCAAAGATTCCATTAAGCCAATGGATAGCAGTGACTCTGTTAGTGATAGTGAAAGTCATCATACAAAATAAATCTCTCTTCTCCCTCACACCAGCCATGAAGGTTTTCAAAGGTACAGTACAGTTCAGTATTGTACAGTATTTTCTTTATTACAGTGTTTTGTATTACTGTATTTTATAAACTTTTGTATTAGATCACTATGTTCTGTATTATATTAGTGTTTTATAATAATTTTTTATAAACAGTAAACATTTTAAAATAAATATTTTTGGACTGTGGAACTAATTGTCTGAGTTTCCATTACTGCCTATGGGAAAATCCACTTTGGATTACAAGTGTTTTGGATTACAAGCATGCTTCTAGAACGAATTATGCTCATCAACCAAGGCAGCACTGTATATATATGTATACGTACATGTATATGTACATGCAGGGCTTCTGTGGCTTAGTGACAGGCACAGTGTCTTTCAATCTGAAGATCGGCATGTCAGCGGTTCATGGCCCAAATTCTGCAAGATGGTGTGAGCAGCCATCCTTAGCCCAGCTCCTGCCAACCTAGCAGTCTGAAAGCATGCAAATGCAAGTAGATGAATAGATACTACTTATCTTTTAGTCATTCCAGCCACATGACTCTGGGGATAAGCATCACTCCTGAGAGTCAGTCACAATTAGCAGTACAACCTGTGGGGTACACCTTTATCTTTATATGCTTGATGAAGGATTGAGTGTTGATATGGGATTGTAGTATAAATTTTATGTATTCATTCTATGTATATGTATATGTATCATGATGGTGCATCTGAATTTCATTGTATATCTTGTACAATGACAATAAAGAATCTATCTAACTATATGGAGATGTGTATATAGGAGGTATATACATAATTTATAATTGACAATTTAAATACAAAATATTTTCTACAGTCTACTCCTTCTCAGATGTGCATTAGTAATTTCAAAAGCTTTTGGAAAAAGGCTGTACTGTATAACATCTCACATGTGTTGGATTTTTGTATAATTACCAACTTCAAGTTCAATTATTTTCCTGTGGTCCAATTTGTGTGTGACAGAAACCCATACAATGGAAGCAAATTGCCATCGCATTTTGATGCATTTAATTTTCTTATTTCTTTTATTACACTGCTCATAATTTTATGTACATATACCTGAAAAATAATACCTGTTTACCAAAGTGATGTGATGTAATACAAGGCACTACTAGGCACCCAGCTGCTTCTCATTCTGCCGAGAATTTTCCAGATCACCATCTAATTGTATAACAATCATTGTACTCATTTTCTTTGACACATTTCTGAAAAACCCTTTAGGAAATGACAGAAAATGCGGAAACAAACAAGTACTTTTAATGGACTTTAGCGGAGTTTGAAAGCCACCTCTAGCAATTTCCTGTCTAATTCTCCTTACATGTGGTGTATGAAATAGTATGAAATAGGGCCTCATCATGGGATTGGATTTTGAACAGCTAACAAGGAATCACTGAGTACAATAAGTTCTCCATATGGAGAATAAAAATACATTGGATTGTATTCTGCTTTGTATTAATTTTTTATGGACTTTGCTTTAGTGTTCTTGTGGTAATTATGTCTGGCTCCAGATCACAAATCAATGGAACCAAAAGTAATTTGATTTTTTTTCCCTTTCCCCCTCCTAATATGAAGATTTTGTTGCTTTTATTCTCCAAACTCTTCAGAAAAAAATCATTTTGTTTAGTTGGCAAATACATAGGAAAGTATCACTGAATTTGTATTATCCTTCTCTTTGCTATGGCTTCTATGTTTCTAGGGCAAGCTTCACAGAGAAATTGGAATTTTGCAAGAACAGCTCTTTGTTCCATCCCCATTTATTCCAGTAAGATTTCCAGGGAATGAGATTCCTGTGGACTTTGCGTCCCAATACTGTATGTTTTCAGCTAGAAATGGCAATAGTGTTATAAATCTGCTAACTTGAATGCCAACTGAATGTTGCTTTGTTGTGCTAATAATTTTCAGGAGGCTATTTGGTGTTTCTTAATGGTCCTGAATGCTGCTGGCACCTTTGAATCAAATGGATTTCATCAGAATGAAACTGGAATGATGATGTTGAATAAGATCAAGCCAAGAGCTAGTGCATCTTGGAGTACAGGTTTGCTGCCTCCAGAAAAACTGTTGGAAGCTGCTCTCATTTGTAGGGTGTGCTTTGCACAGTAGCAAACCTCGAGGGGAGAAAAGAGTAAGTACTACAGGAGCCACAACCCACCATGTAAGTAGCCCCTTCCACCGGGGTGACCAGATGCTCAAACCTCAAAAGGAGGACAAGGTCTTGGATTCCTCTCAGCCTGGCCTTTCTGGAAGACAATGACATGTTTGCCTACTCATGAGTAAAGCCACAATATTGGGCACTTTCACTTTCCCATAGAGCTCAATGCATATTTTTTGCAATTTTAGTTTTTCAGCCATAACTTAGGTTAGGAAGGAGGTACTTCCAAACCAATTTTTGCATAGGATTCTGTTCTTCAATACAAATCCAACGACATATGACAGGATGGGGTACACCACTGCAAAGTTCCAAAATGAAGCCAAAATGGAGGACAATGAAACCCTTTTGGAGGACACCCAGACAGAAGGCTAAAAAAGAGGACAAATCTGGAAAAATCCGGTCATATGGTCACCTGGCCTCCCACTCACCATCACAGCCATTCCAGGCAGCACCAGCAACATGCAAGATATGCCCTTTGGTTTGTTGAGCAACTGTGCACTGCCATCGCTGCCCAGAAAGGCTAAGACAGCAAGTGGGAGAAGTTGCTTACCTGCAGTATTTAATATTTTGCCTCTGCTCTCCCAACTTTGTCACTGGCTCTGCTGCTATCTAAATCCATCAAATTCTCAACCTGTGTATTTGTATATAAAGAACTCGAAAAGTCCACCAGTGATTTTGGCTGCAATCCTAAAGACACTTTCCTGGGAGTAAGACCCATTGGACACAATGGGGCTTACATCTGAGTAGACATGGTTAGGATTGTGCTCCTAATCTTCAAAAGAAAGCCAGAATCTAGTCAGGACTGCCCTGAGAACTTCTCTTCACTCAGAAAAGTGGAGAATATGCATGGCAGTATCATTTCAGACTCTAGGTGAGAGAATCTTGTTATTGCTCCACAATGAATGAATAAATGAATGAATGAATGAATTCCTGCTTGTAGAAACAAATTCCGGCCTAGAAAAGAAGCTCAGTATAGTATATCCCCTAATGTACTTGTTTTGTAAGTGCAGGGTATTTTCTCCATAGTGGAAATCCCTCCCCACAAACACTGATATGCAGTTGTGTAATTCAGGAGCAGTTTTATCAGCTCATTTGTGGTGTATAAAACTGAGCTTCATTTTATGACAGTCTGAGGAAAACTTGCAAGGGGTTGCTTTGCAAAACTGTACAAAAGGAGAAAAGGCAGTGGCTTTAGGATTGCAGCTTATGTGCTACAGAAAGGGTCTCCAAATCCCAAATCTGACCTGGATGCAGCCCATGGCAAGCTCTACCTGGCCCATGGCCAGCATCTGATACCAGGCAAGATTCTGGCCTATATCCTAAAGTGAAATTAAGCACCTTGCTCTGGAGCAGTTAAGATGACTTTCCATAAAATAACACTAGAGGGTGACGTAACTGCGTGGACCCATAACTACTATGGATTTTGCCCTCTGTTCTGCTTGAATGAACACAATCACAGCTGTCAGGTCAGGTTTGGAGGGTATTATGGGGTCTAAAAATCACTTTCTGGTTTTCAAAACACCCATACGTATTCTGTGCATTCTGTGCACTCTGAAGATGCTTGGTGATGGACAAGTGGAGGTCCATTGAGTATGTGCTTTATTTCTATAATATGTGTTGTTATTTTTTATTCTTCTGGCCCTCAATAACATGCCAGGTTTTTAATATGGCCCTGTAGCTGCAAAAATTTACAGACCCCTCTGCGAGAACACATGTTCCTCCAAAGCTTTTTCTTCCCCAAACTGTTTGAAATGGCTTACTGTAAAAGTAAGTCTAAACATTTTGTTTTCAAAAATACAATGTTTACCTTTGGAGCTCTGCTATTATTGGCTCTTAGGGGTTTTCTTATTTTTATTAGTCTATGAAAAAGAAAATGAACACATTGCATTTTATATGTGTTGCTCTGAAGAAGAAAAAGGTATTCCATTTCATTGTTTTCCTGCATTTAAGCAATGTGGTGACTAAGCACATACTTTGGAATGCACATAATAAATGGAAATGAAGTAGTGGCATTTTCCAACCCAAATCAAAATGTCTCAGTTATACTTCTTGTCAGATAGTCACTCTTGACTGCACAGGGGTCTGTGTAGCTATTTGCTTCTCAACACGTTAATGCAATAGCATGTCTTGCAAAGCCCTTGCTACAACATAGTGAATAATACAAAGTTACAAAGTCTTTATGTCAGCTGCAATCCTAAAGATAATTTCCTGGGAGTAAGATCCATTTATCACAGTTAGACTGCATTCTGGAGCACACACTGAGCTCCGTTTTCACTGATTGGAACCATGCTGATGACCTTGCACTACACTGTGCCTGGCTTGAACATGAGCCAAGGCACCTTTGCTTGTTCACGTGTAAACATAGATGTGTAACTCAGTTCCACTTTCTATAGGCTCAATCCTATCAGGGACTTCTATCCTATCCTCAATCCTATCAGGGACCTATCAATCCCTATCAGGGACTTCCTTCTGGCTTGATTTCTGGGGGCAGTTTTCATTGGATCAGGACCATTCTGGGGACGTTAGATTCTTCTCAGTCTGCCCTTTCCAATGGACTACGGCACATTTTCCAACTCACGAGTAAAGGCACAATAAGGCTCAGTTTAACTTTCCATAACACTCCATACTTTTTTGGTTTTTTAGTGGTTTGCCAATAACTTTTAATAGGAAGGAGATATTTCAAAAATGCTTTTTTCATTGGATTCTGCTGGAAAATACCCATCCAACAGTGTGTGATGTGATTATTGCTAATGATTTTAGCTATTTTTGTGATGTTGGTCATTGCTAGTTTGTCATTCCCCCGAGGGTGGTATCAGGGCTAAGGGTCTCCCAGAGCCTGGTAAGGATGCCACTGGCAGTGACATCCATTTATTGAAAAAGCTGACACAGGCTGTTGATGCTTAGTAGAGCCACAGAAACTTGAGATGTCAACTGGAATACAACAGAATACCACAAAGCAGGATGAAGGAATTTGCACTGCTTGATTCCTTAACACAATATATTTCTCAATCTGTGTGTTGTGACGCACCAGGTTGGCGATGAACCAATTTCAGTTGGGTTGTGTACAGGGGTGGGCTGACCCTCTCCCAACAACCGGTTTGCCAGAAGTGGGAGGGGCCAGACCGGGTCAAGGGGCGGGGCCGGGATCAGGGGCAGGGCGGGGGCAGGGTGAGGGCCGGCCCCAACCCTGGCACACTGCGCATGCGCCAAGGTTGGCGCATGCGCGGTCGCGTCCTATTCAAGACGCACTGCGCTTGTGTCAAGCCTGCGTCAAGCCTTGTGTCAAGCCTTGCGTCGAGCCTTGGTGGAGGCGGAGTCACATCCTGAACAGGACGTGACTGTGCTTGCGTCACGCTTGACACAGGCGGAGTTGCGTCCTCTTCAGGACATGACTACGCCTGCGTCAATATTGATGCAGGCGCAGTGGTGGGCCCCTCAGGGGGCAAACTGGTTCGCCCACATTTTGGCCCACCACTAGCAACCGGATCGCTAGCAGTGGGCCAAAATTAACTACTGGTTCTATAGAACCGGTGCGAACCGGCCTGGGCCCACCAAGTGGTTATGTAGCACCTAGCACAACCACCATTGAAAATACAGAACTGAAAATACAGGGTACAGAGCTTCTGGGTTGGTGGTGGTACCAGAAGCCTGGTGCTTTGCCCTGAACAGACAGTAAAATAGGATGCTGGAAAAGAAGGAAGGCTGTGTGCTTGGAGAAGGATCAAGCTCTGCATTCAGCTTTCTCTTCCAAGTTGAAATGCTTGAATTCCTAGCCATGTAAAACAATAGCACAAGTACCCTGTGTAATGGGACTTTTGATGGTTGCTTATGTCTGAAGCCTAAATCAATGGTGTCACTTCCATGTGTCACTAAATCACCCATGATGTCACTTCCAGGTTAATAACGTCAGTTCTGGTAAATCCCAACAGACTGTCATTCTAAAAAGTGGATGCTATATGTTTGAGAATCATCACTTTAGTTGACTACCTGTTTCTGTTTGGCTCTTCCTAGCTCAAGCATTCAAGCATTTCAGGCTATTACCCCCTCCAGGGAATGGCAATCCATTTGGCTCCCTTCTGAAGTGATGTCATGGTAGGAGGTGTCATTATGAAATGAAGTCACAACCCCCACTTTGAAGACCATTGTCCTAGCTGTATAATTAATTCATTTTCAACAGCTATACTGATTTCCCCAAGATCAAATCACAACTTCATATAACATAAAGCAAATTTGTCAGACCCAGCTTTTTCTACATTTCTTAAGAATGACTAGTGGCCAGCTGAATGGTTGTCCTAAATTCTGATGCATTTATGAGATTCCTAGGCTGCAATCCTAAAGACATTTTCTAGGGAGTAAGACCCACTGAACTCAATAGGACTTGATATGAGTAGATATGGTTAGGATTGTGCTCTTAATTGTCTCTATTGTTTTCAAGCTTTATGTTACAGCACAATCCTAATCATGTCGACTCAAAAGTAAGCCCCATTGTGTTCAATGGGTGTTACTCCCAGGAAAGTGTATCTTTAGAATTGCAGCATTAGACATTTTTATATGTATGGAGTTGCTCTGCTTTGCTTCCATAGCAATGTATCTTGATGTTGATCGGTCTTCCCTTCCATCTCACAAGTGCAAAAAAAGAAAAGGTGATCTCGTTTATCCAGAAGGCAATTTTGGGAGAGAATGAAATCTGACCGCTATCTGGAAGTTTGTTGATGATGTGATGACATCACTGAACATCTAGAGGATGTGTTGCAAGTCATTGTGATGCTACACAGTTGTGATGGAGTTCATGCAGGTTTTGTGGACACTTAGGTCTTGTGTACCAGCAATTCTAGGCTTGGAGAGCTACAGTTAGGTTAACATGTTGAGGTTTGTCCATTTTTCAACTCATTTCACCCTGCCTGGCTGAAGTTGTTATGCTCGTATATCAGACTTTCCCCACATAAATTTACCAAACTTCTAGGTTGCTGGTTGCATGTAGTATGGAGCTTTGCTGGGATGTTTCTCAACCAGTATGGATACCATAATTGGTACTTGAGGTGGTCTTTGGTGGTACTCAAAGGATCCCTGGATCCCTGCCACCCAACAGAAAGACTAGGAACACAATGCAACAGACAGTGGTATCTTGGCCTAGCTTAGAGGGCAAAGCTCCCAAGCATTATTTTCCCTACTCAAAAAAGCCCTCCTGCCAAGAACCCTGATACTGGTGTTTGTCACATTGCATCTGGCCTCTCAACTCTGAAATAACTGAAAATATCAACACCAGTTATTTCCAGTGGTACTCTGAATAGGTGAACCTTGTACCTTGGTACCACTGAGGATAAACCTTGAGAAACAGTGCCTTAACAGGAACAGTGCATACAACTATCCATTACATCAGTGAACTCATATTTGCCAAATATATGTTTCCTGTTCAACATGCAAAAGATGTGGTCTGGAGGCTTAGCTGTCACCTTGCCCAATAAAGCTAAGCAGGATTGATTGATGGATTGATTGCTTGGGTGGGAGACTGAGAGATCACTGGCATATCTGTGCAAAGAAGTGAATTGCAGAGGAGTCAGCTGGCAAAAAATAAAGAACATCTTTGAAAAGCTAGTATGAAGCTTGATTTGCAGCTGTCTGTGACAGCTTAGAAAGTACAAGAACCAACATCCAGGATGGTTCAGCACTTGGAGAAATGGGGAGTTTATGAGGTTTCATCATGGAATAATACTTGTAAATATCTCATTGAAAAATGGAGTTATGTTTATCCTGCCTATGTAAAACTGCCTTGAGTCTATTGAGAAAGAAAGGCTATTTATAAATATTGTAACATACATATATTTATAATATTTGTACTGCTGGTATAAGTAGGGGAAATTGCAAGAGATAACTGGCAGGAATGCTGACAGAAGAAGTTTTTATAAAAGCAGTTTCTTCTTGACCTTCCCCATTCTCACAATTTTTTGTTGCTATTCTCAAAGCCTGTTGAAAAAAATATGGGGGGAAACCCTAGCTGCTACTTGCCCCAACAGGGAAGCGACCACTTTCCCCAGTAGGGAAATGCAATCTGGGGTTTTCTCTTGGAGCAGTAACCAAGGTGAAGCCAAGGGACCAGTGTAGGGTTAAAGATGGTCCCAATCTGGATCTTTCCGATGGCTAATATTTAAGGTCAATAAACAAAAAACTCAAATATGTTATTTGACCTTCAATGTGAACAGTTAAAAAATCCTTTCCTTGTTGCAAATTTTCCATATAAATGTCACTTGCTCTACATCAGCATTCCAAGTTAAACAAAGAAATTAGAGCAAATAAGTATCACTCGACGTTCTTGAATGCACCTAGTTAGTACCTTCTATTCAAAATACTTAATACTGTCACAATCACACATTAAGAGTGGACAAGCTTTAATATGAAAGGAAAATCCAAACACTGAAGATTCAGTCTGGAGCAATAACTAAATAAAGGTAAAGTACTGTAATATGTAAGTGAAAGCTGGAAATCAAATTAGTGTAACCCTTACATGACCAACCGGATTTTTTGTCCAGCAATTATAATTTATGCAAATTAGGCTATTTTTAGATGGTCACAAAGGCTTATCTACACCTCTGGAAAAAAGGTTATTCATTGTTGCTGGTACAAAGCAGACTCTGACTAGCGTAATTAATAAATAGAATTTGGAGTCTGTTACAATAGATCTCTAAACTCTCCCTACATCACAGGCTCAAAACAATATCACAAGAGGGTTCAGTAAACTGACAGCTGTTCTTTTGCTCTGTTCTTTCTGCCACCGCCATAAAATGACATGTCCTGATTTAATTGTTTTTCTGGAGCAAAATAATTATTCCCACTTTTGAACTTTCTAAAGGGAAGGTAAAGAATGGATCTCTCCCATCCCCAGAATCAGCTCACATACTGAAGACTGAATCATTGTGATTCTATTGTCAAGAGAACAAATCTAATTGCACAATCCAGGAGTAGGAAAAACATACTATTTCCCCCACCACCCCAGTATTTCTGTATGCTGTGCATTCCCATGTTGTGACAGCCTCATCTATCAATGAATGTCTGAAAACAAAAGATGCTTTGCACATTTTTCCAATTTCCCCACCAAGTAGGAACACAGCAAACATTTGTACTGGGGGTGCTCACAAGAATAAACACCCTGCTGAAATGTTCATTAGTGGGCTCATGGCCCTGATGGGAACCTGTCAAGAGCACAGCAATCATGGCTACGCTTGCTCTGATTCTGGAAGCTGTTTCTGCTTCTACCTCTCCTGCCTCAAAAATCCCTATAAACTGCTTTGGGCCAGGGGAAACAAAAAGATGATGGAAGCAACCACGGGCATTCCAGTTTTCTCCTATCATTGACTTGACTGGGACTATTAGCCCCAGTTTCCTCAGCAATAAAATAACACTCCCCATGCTATTGGGAATGCTGTGACTCGTAGATGTTCAAATGTCTTGAGTTCCATGTCTGTCACTCCAGCAGATCACATTTAGGGTGCAGTCCAGAGTAACTACAGGGAGTCCTTGCTCTGGTGTAAGAACAATTTACTTTGGATTGCAATATGAATTTCCCATAGGTTTTCACTAGGTGATGCAGTAATTATGGGTGCATGTAATGTCTCTTATGTGCTCCCATAGTTATTCTGGATTGTAGGGTTAGAATTTAGGGTGGCCCCACATGCATAGCTCACAACCATGAGTTACACAAGCCCCTTCACTGCAACAAGTGTGGCATAGAAAGCAATGTCCTTAGAAACACATCTACTATACAGGTCCAACCTTGTTATACATGGATTTTTTTATACGTAGATTTGACTCAAAACAAAAGGCCACTGCAAACCACAGTTATAAAAACTGTTTTGCTACTGTTGCAGTGCCAGCAATCATGCCATTCTTCAATCCCAGAATCAAACCCCTGCAGATACTAAGATACCTTATTCCATTAGGTGCAAGAAACCAGGAAGAGTGTCTATCAAATCTATTTTTTCTGTTGTTCTTTGTTATCCACTGATTTTTTCTATCCATGGGAGGTTCCAGAATGGGATCCCAGAGGATAAGAGGGGACACCTGTACAGCCATTAATTTCCATCATTGACATAGAGATAAAGAAATACTGTAGCTTCCTTCAGATTGCATCTTTTTATTAACAACCAGTTGCCACAGTCTTCTCTGGAATTATGGAAAATGAGTAAGGTGCTCCCAAGTGAATGGACACAAACATATGCATGCTCACCTCCTTGCTTAGAATGACCCTAGCCGTAGAAATAGGCCAATATTTAAACAGATTGTGTGCTAGAGTAGAAAGATCAAAGTATAATTTGCAGAAATGGTATTTCCAGATAAAATATATTTTGTGTGAATGTGGAGAACAATCCACCACAAGTGTGTTAGAGTATGTTACCTCACATACATCACAATGTATACAGTGCCCTTTGGTATGCATGGAGGAAGGTTTATGTTGGCAAGAGGGAATACAGTTGAAGTGGTCTGGTACTGGGCAAGTAACATCTAGTTTTAAACTTTTTAATGTATATTGTTATTTTAATGTATATTGTTATTTTATCGTGTGTCTGACACAAAGAAACAAAACTAGATGATGATATGGCTCAGTAGGATTTAGGTGTGTATGAGAAGATAAACTCTTTCTTTCTGTCTTTCTGTCTTTCTTTCTTTCTTTCTTTCAGTGGAAGCAACTATAATCAAGGTATAGCCATTTATAAATATAATACACTCTCTGGGGTCACTCCAAACAGTGCACACCAATGTAAAACTAATACAATTGAGCAGAAAGAGTTTGACCATTTCTGAGATCTTGTTAAATTTTGTTCAGTTTCCAGGTTATAGGAAATCCACCTGTTCAGATGAAAATAATTCTAGATCTTGTTTTTTCTCCTTTTTCACCCACCCAGAATGGTTTATAAACTCAATAAATGTGAATTGTTACAGTTTTGATCTGCAGCTGGCCGTGCTCAGTGTTTTAATTTGACAATCACACAACCCTCATGGCAGCTGGCTGACTCAATTCCAACAGCATCAAGTTCTTTGCTGCTTATTCACGATCACAAGTCGAAATTGTAACAGCTGATGAAGCAAAGTGTCTGTTCACATATACATACATACTCTGAATAGGCAGTAGAATTGCTGCATGTGTTTGGGCTCTGGATCCTGACAACATGTTGTCAGTCAGCCCCCCTCCGAAAGTGATTTATTGAGAAGTGAATGAGAAAACAAGAAAGAGACTAAAAATTATGCTTTTGAATGTTTCAACTTTCACCTTATCAGTTCATGCAGTCCTAGCACTGGGAGCCAAGGAAATCATTTTAAGAATGCTAACCATGGTAGGGAATTCTCAAGAAGTTACCTTATGTGCAACTGGAATGCAAGAATAGTTTTCAATAGAATAAAAAGCAGAAGGGGAGTATTATCTTTCAGGTTAAGGCCACAGGACAGCAGTTTTAATCTCACAGCAAGGCACAAAGAGCCCAATCAAAAGGGCTATTGTGGCCAGGTGTCATAAATGTGCCATAAGGAATACCTTATGTGAGGAATACCACAGTGAGCTCCACTGTGGAGTCAGAGCTGGAGCTAGCACAGCACTAGCATTGGAAAGTGCCCCTTTGTTGCTTGGCAGTACATGAGACATTCATATGATGGAGATCCAAGGGGAGGAATAGGGGGAGGCAGGTAAGAGGTGTGCCAGGCTGTGGGGAAGGCAGTCAGATGTGCCAGCAGAGGGAGGGAGGCAGGACCATAGGAGATCCACTCCTCCTGATCCAGAAGCTTTGTGGAGGACATTTTGCCCTTACTTGGAGACTCATTTTCTGCATCAGTTTGAGAGCTGGTGCAGAAATGATCAGCCTGAGTAGGTGCAGGTGGTGCCTGCAAGATCCGCTTGCAACCTTTCATGGGATGCAGAAGTCCTGGAGTCACAGGCAGCTCCGAATCGGGCTGCCATTGTTTTGTTGTTGTTGTGATTGTTTGTTTTTTTACAGGTGCTGGCAGGGTGCTCACTTCTTCCAGTGGCCTAAGAAGAGGAAGTGGCCTCTTCTTCCTACTAATTACTCTTCTCCAAAACTCATGTGGAACTGTGTGCCAGCTGTGTACCATTCAGAGCACACAAATGTGCCATGGCACAGTGCTTGAAAATTGCTGCTATAGTGTGCTATCTCAAGATTCCCACTGCATAGCGGCAATAGGAATGCAAGAAAAGATTACAATAGAATTAAAAGCAGAGGGGGAGTATTGTCCTTCAAGTTAAAGCCATAAGGTAGCCACATCTACAAGTTTTGTTTTGTTTCCAATGTTCCAGTGTTCAAACTAGCGGCAGATTGTTGGGAGCTCTGGAGAATATTCTATTTTAGATGCCATTGTCACTATGATAGTTTAGGGGTCAAGGCCAGTAGGGCATGAGACCTCCGCCAGAGCTTCTTACCAGAGATGAAAAAGATGGAGAGACCTTCACAAAATCCTCAAGCCCCACCTATTGTTACCAGGCTTTAAGATGCATGTAACATGCGCACACAAGGGACATATGCAATGAGTCAGGACCAAATGCAGTGGCTAATTGCAAAATTCAGTGAAACAACATAAACATCACACACCACAAGTGCTGCACTTGGGGCAGCACTCCCCAATTCTGCCCCTTCTCCAGCAGGCACCCATGGAAAATAAAATGTATCAGGCAACACTATTGCCTTTTAAAAACAGTAGAAAGGGATAAGAACAAACTGTTAGCGGCTGAAAGGAGGACAGTAATTTGAGTGCTGGTTGCCGGGACTTTCTGTTGGAAATAACTAAAGTCTGAAAGGACACAGTCATTTAAATTACAATAGCTTGCAGTAAGCTCTTCTAGATTTTATGTTGTTATTGCTGACTTGTGACTTCTAAAACAGGGGCAAAAGGTCTGTAGTTTTCCCAGCATACTGTATGTATCACCTATACTATTTGTACTCTACAACATATATTATATTGCTGGGGTGGCAGGTAATGTTTAATGTAGGTCTTTCCAGTCATTCTGCTTTTGAAGGTGACAGTCCCTTTCAAATAAAGCAGGCCTCCATCAGTCTTGAAAGACTATGGTATTATGCTCGGCGCTGCATACGCTGCATGCGAAGCACGAAAGCCTGGGTTGGATTGTTATGGAGGATAGGCTGTTACCCAAGCAGCAGATCCCTCCTCTCCATGCCACTTAATTAGTCCAATGGAAAGGCAGCGCCAATACGATTGGATCCAGCTGGTGTTGCAGAGCTGGGCCAAGGACAGGAGCTCACCCTGTCTTGTGGGGTGATCGAACCCTGGCCTGCTGGTTAACAGGCACAGAGCTTTAACTGCTTGTGCCACCCACAGCCCTATGTTCAAATAACTATGGGTTATATTAAGGATAGGTGATCCAATCTTCCTGATGCTGCAACTTAAGAGTTTATGACCAGAAGTTTTAATACCGCTTTCACAAGTCATTTACACATGTTTGGAGGTTAGCAGAATGAAGTGAAAGAGAGATTACATGTGAAGCCTGTTTATCTACAGAATTTTCATCTAGAGATTTGGCTCAATGCCCCAGACTGGCCCCACCTCAGCCAACTAGAGGGGACTGGAGGACAGTGAAAGAGACCAAAAAAATCACAGATTTGTTTCTCCACAGAACTTGGTATCAATGTGAAATCTGAGAATGGATTCCTATGGATACCAAAGCATCACATGTATAAATGCCCGCCTGTAATGGCAGATCAAAATGATCAGGCAGGAGAAGTGGTGTTGACAGTGCTTCTCCTGTTTTGACAGCTGTTTGACAGCTGAGGGTGGGGCTCACACCTGAACATCCATAGGACTAATAAGCTTTAAAAGGCCCCTGAAGGAGCATGTGGCTAATTTGGACAGGGCACACCATGGTATTGGCAGGGTGCTCACTTCTTCCAGTGGCCCTACTAATGACTTTCAGAGAATAAAGGCAGCTCCAGAAAGCACTTGGAGTGGTGTGTGAAAGAAAGAAAATGAACTAACCCACCCACTGGACTCTGCCTCCCAGACTCCACTGGGACTTTGCATATGGAAACTCTGCCAGACTTGGACTCTACAGGAAGGACCTTATACCAGCTGTGGACTTCATGCTGTGAACCTTCATGCTGGAGATAAGTAGTGTTCTTGGGGGGAAGTGCTGCTCTGGAAAAGAGCTACTGTGTTGTTGTGGGGAACTGGTTTGTACAGCTTTCACAAGTAATAAACCCTGTTAACCTATAAAAAAGTTGGGTTTTCATTTCTTTGCACACTGGCCAGTAAGGGAAGGTATTAACTGGCAGAAAGTAGACACTTAAAGGGATAGAAAAGATAAACTGGTACCAGAAGTGAGATTTACAGGCTAGTACAAAGGGAAAAAAATTTGGACGGGACAAATTGGTACAAGGAGTGGGGTTACGAAACCTGAGGCAATTAATGCCGGAAGAGCATGTTTGTGTGCAAAGAAAAAAAAATGAACTTTTTGCTGTTTAGTTTGATGAAATTTATGGCAGGGAGCATGGAGGTCCCAAAGATGGTCTGGACACTGTTTATGGTTTTGATGTATGTATGGATGTTTAGCAGGCAGGTATTCTTCTGTTTAAGGAGGCTGTGTGTGTCAAGGGATAGTTCTGACATCCAATCCATACGACAGGAATTGGAAAGGCTGAAAAGTGTAATGTACAGTTTAAAGAAGCACAATTTAGCTTATGGTGAAGCCTTGGCAAATGCTCAAAAGCAGGTGATTGTGTTGGGCGTGACTCAATGAGACTTTATCAGTGCATTTGGCAGAACCTAAGGAATAGTTCAAGGCAGAAGTAAAGGAGGATTATAAATACTGTGGTTTTGGATGGAGCTCTTTGCAGATGGATTATGGCACTGGTCTGGATGTTTGCAGAGAAGGGAAAGTTAAGGGGGCACAGCCTGCATTCAAGGCACGCACACTGACTTCGAATAAAGCTAAAGGCCCATTTGGAACACCTGTGCAACCAATTTGAACTGAACTGTATGGGATTACACATCACAGGAATTTGAAGACCTGGCTGGAGATGTGAGGCAACACCCCATGGAATCACTTAGTGCTTGGTTGCTTCGGGTTTATGACAAGGGATGCAATAGCACAGAGGAGTTGAAAGCACTTGGGGCTTTATCTAAAGATGTGCTCATTAATGGGTACCTAAGAGGAGCTAATGGCCCAGCAGCTCAGTTATTTGAATGGCTTTGTTTGGCTGTGCGAGCTAGGTATCCTACACTCCTGGACTGGGAGGTGTGGCAAACCATTGCAGAGGCTATGCAGAGATTGCGGATGATGGCTATTTAGGTTGGTATTTATGTGCAAGTCTTTTGGGAACCAGATGATATGCCTTTTACTGCTGGAATGAGGTCTAGGCTAGTGAAAGGGAGCCCATCACATATGAGGGGTACTGTGATTACTCTTTTGGGACTTGCCCAAGGACAGCCTGTGGGAACCGTGGTCCTCCTGTTGGGATAACTGGAGGACATGCCCATTGAGAGTACCTCAAGCCTAAGACAAGGAATGTCAGGAAAGGGAATGGTGCTCCCAGGGTAGAGGGAAATGGGTTTGCAGATAAGAGTTGGGATAAGAAACACCTGTATCTACTCAGATATAAGGTTCCCAAATGGGAGTAGTGGGCAGACCTACTGGAGAAAGGATTTCCCAAGCAAAGCATAGATGGACTTCCTACACCAGAGCTATTTAAGCTCTGAGAGAATTGAAAGGGAAAGAGGAAGGCTGAGGTAAACTATACCCACCAAGCTCTGTGCGGTGTTGGATCCAGATGATGAGAGATTCACAGGCTGAAACCAGGGTAAGAAAAATTTGGTCAGGACATCCTCATGCACCATCCTCCCGTGCACTAGTTACCGGGCACCACCTAGCATCAAATTTGTTCTTAGTGGGTCCTTAAATCACAGACAGAATGGGCTCCCTGAATTTCATGCTTCTAGGTCCAGGGGTTGGGACTGGATATTGATCAGTCAGTCTTCAATGTTAAGTTTAGGATGAAAACATGTTGCACCCCTTTTCACCCCTTAGGGATTAAATTTCTAAAAATCAGTTCTTAATGGGTGCTCCTGTCACATAAGAAATACTCTCCCCAAATTTCATGTTTCTAGATCCAATGGTTGGGGCAGGGCATTGATCAGTCTGTGATTCTTCAGTGTAAAGTATAGGGATGAAAACAGGGATGATGCCCCTTTTCACCTTCTTCCGGTTTTAATTTCCATAGATCAGTGCTTAGTTGGTGCCTGCATCACAGAAGGAATACCCTTTCCAAATTTCATGCTTTCCAAATTTCATGCATGTAAAATTTGTGATACTCTGATCAGTACTATCGGAAGTGGAACTGTTAGAGATACATAAATAAAACTATTTTCTATTATATTTCCAATTTTAACTTTAACATACAAACTTGGAGTTGAAAGGGAAAATCTACCAAGAAGTTATCTTGTAGCACTGTGAAATGAATGGAAATTGTGTATTCCATTCTTGACCAGCTTCCATTTCAATACAACTTGTACAGGAAAAATTCTCAGAAGGCTGTGTAAATATGGACATATAACAGGAACATCCATAGTGAATGAAAATGAATTCTATTAATAATGTCATTGAAAGCTGTGGATTAAGACTGTATGATATTTTATTGCTGTTAAAAATCTCTAAAATTATTTATTAATTCTGACAAATTATTTGAATTAATTGATTTTGCATATGGAGTAGTCACTGGAGCTTAATCATTTGGACCTTATTTGATTTGATAATTAGATTCTAAGCATATATCAAATTCATCATGCATATCAAAGATTTCTAATGCTGAGACATTTATCTCTTTACCCAGATAGATCAACATAACAAAAAATGGATAGTTTTTTTCTCCCCAGTATCTCCAGATTTATTGCTTGAGTGACTGGTTGTTTGTGGTTTTGTTTTACTCATGCTTTGTATAGTAGACCCTTGTGGGACTGTCCAGGAAGCTTAATTTAGTTCTTGCTTTGTTTTGGTAATCCAGCAGAATTCTTCCTTATGCAAGGATGATCTCTGTTGTGGTAGGACCTTTGGCTGAGAAAGGCAGAATATAAATCCATTAAATAAAGTAAATAAACATAGCTTTATTGTTTGGTGGCTGAGCAGTCACAAAAACCTTGTGCACTTAAAAAGAGATCTTTCTGTTGTCTCCATTTCTGGTTTAAGTTCAGATCCTGGAGACCACAATGTTCAGAGTCTGGTAACCCCAGGCATATGTGTCTCACCAGTTCAAGGATCAACTCTCACAGACCGGATCGCATGCACATTGCCGAGAGTTTTCTTTCTCAGCTATAGTAGCAGAACCAACCAGTTGTCCCACAAAGTTGCTGAGTTGGCATTCCTTCCTCTCTTCCCCATAAACAAGCAATTAACACTTTCAAAGCTGAGATTATCAGGTCAATCTTCTGTTCACATACTTGAGAAGTTTTGTGGAACAAGACAATTCTGTCTACCAAGCAGGGTGCGTAGAAAGTTCAATCAAAATTACCTTTGTAGTTTCTTTAATTAGCCTTTGCAATGGGAGTCTTTATAGACAGCTAATATTCTCCTAGCCTCAAGACAAAATCTCTTCACCCATTGAACTTTATCACTAACACACCCTTGTGTTTACCGTGTATTATTCTATAAAGAGCATACTGTTGCTTTTGTTGTTGAAAAACAGAAGTGTTTCTTTCAGGTATATAATAAATATGAGTCTATTCTGATTTTTTTCTGTTGGCCCCATGAAAAGTTCATTGTGAAACCATAACTTCTGAAACCATAACTGCCTTTCTCAAAGATTTTTGTCCATGCCATAACTCTTGCAAAGATACCAGAAAATGCTTATTTGTTAGTGATATTCAAACTGGGCGGTTGTGTTTAAAGCTCTCCCAGTTCCTTTAAGGGGCAGAGGAAAGGGTGAGAGCAGCTTTGGTAAGGGAGAAAGAGGGGGTGCTTTCACTTAACTTTCATTTACTGGTATATAGGGTTGCAGAAGACTCCAGGAAGTGTAGGGTGCTCAGCCCTCTTTAGAGCAACCCAAGCTTTGAACATTCAGAAACAAGCATTCCAAAGCAATTCATTTTTCCAGGAGGTGCTTTGGAACGCTTGTCTGGAAAACTTGGGGAGTGCCAAAGAGGGCTGCACTTACCTCCCTGCACCTCTTGTAGCCTGCTGCATATCATATGTGGAGTGAAGTTAAGTGAAAGACCATAGTGAAAGTTAAGTGAGTGTCCATAAGTGAAAGTTAAGTGAAAAACTCCCAGTTAGGTCAGCATAAGTCCTAGCAAAAGTTCCATGCCATAAGGGCTTTCAAACCCTGGCCCAGGGGCCAGATGCGGCTCTTGGTGAGCCTCAGTGTGGCCCCCAGCAAGAACCCTCTGGGCAAGCCAAGTAAACCACTTCAATACATACTTATATGTAGATTTATTCACATTTTAAACGAAAATTAGTTTTCTGGCCCCTGACACTGTCAGAGAGATGATGTGGCCCGCCTGTGAAAAAGTTTGGAGACCGCTGCCACAAGGCATTTCTGCACCACTCTTGGGAAGGGGAAGTTAGGCCCATGCACAGATATGTGCTGGCTTCTCTACACCATCCCAGGAACAGGGAGTGGATAGGTTGTGCTGGCCTTAATTGGTTTAGGATTGCACACTCAATCATAAGGTGGACTGGGGAATAGTGAATGAATTAGCAAGCTTTCATTTTCTACATCATTCCATCAATCCTTAAATGATAACTTCAAAGTCTGTTGTTTGTCAACTATAAAGTTGTCATTTACTGTAATGGGTAAAATCTTTTGGAATGTATAGTTGGGCTGCTTATCCTTATTCCAGTGTTTCTCAAACTGTTGCAACCATGTAGTCCAGTGGTCTTCAAAGTGGGGATTGCAACTTCCAGGCTAAGAGACCACCATCTTGATCCTGGAGACCCCAAAAAATCAACTTCACGATGGTGCACACTACCACATCATGTCATATGTCATTGGATTCATCTTGAAGAGCAGAATCCAATGCAACAATCCATTTTGAAATTGCTTCTTCCTATCAAATTATAGTCAAAGAACTGAAAAGCAAAAATATGCATAGGAAATGCATGGGAAAGTTATATATATTGCGGATTTACTTGTGAGTAGGCAAACATGCCATAGTCCAGTGGAAAGGGAAGGCCAAAAGCAATCCAAGAACGCCAGAAGGGTCCTGATCCAATGAGTGCAGCCCCCCAAATCATCCCAGCAGTAAGTTCCCTTCTCCAAGTTCCCCTTTACATTGAGCTCCATTGAAAGTGAATCTGCACAGTCACGTTTACTCTTGAGTAAGCAAATGCTTTGGCTGGTGTAGAAGATCAGTCCAGGGGGTGCAAGGCTTCCAGCATGACCCTGATCCCAGGCACCTGGAGCTTACAAGTGATCCAGAAGGCAGCCCCCCACCCCAACACTAAAATGATAGAACCTGGCTCTACCGGTAATGTGAAATTAAAATTATTATTTTTTGTAAAAATAGTCTAAACTCCTCTTCCCCCACTCCCCATGCCTAATTTCTGTCCTTATCCCTCTGGGATTTTCTTGCTTTGGAGGTGGGGGGTTAAGGCTTTATATATTTTTTTTCAATCAGATAACCGCTTTCTCTGGGACACATCCTCTTTTTATCCATGTATCCTGGAAAAAAATTCATTGTCCTCCTTTTCCTTGTGAGCAGGCAGCCTATAGCCTGGTTGTAATTAATAAATTATATGAAGTAAATTGTATATGTAATAATATTAAATGTAAGATTCAGTAATGTTTAAATTAAGCACATGAAAGCAATATACACAAGGTTTTTGAGCTTTTATTTTGTTATGTTCTACACTTTTCTTGGGTGGCATACATTTTGAGGGGGGGCGGTGCTCTCAGAAAGAAGGTGGCAGCCAGGCTTGGGGAGGGAGTAGCAGGGTTGCCGTAATTCTCTTCCATAAAATCATACTCTGTCCCTTTTGTGATCACAAACCCCCAAAATTGGGCTTATCCATTTTTTCGGACATATGGCAACCCTATGCAAGGGGAAAGCAAGCAGGTAGTATACTTCAAATACGCATATCATTGCATGATGGACTGGAATGAGAATAAATATAATGCTAAATAGGAAAGCTTTTTTAAAAAGAAAAAGGCATTGTAGAGAATCATCCATATATATTCATATCATCAAAGTCATAGAGCACAATCCTAACCATGTCTACTCAAAAGTAAGCCCCACTGTGTTCAGTGGGTTTTACTCCCAGGAAAGTGTCTTTAGGATTGCAGCCATAGTCCCTATTAGGAGAGTTCAGAGGTTACAACCATAGCTCAAGTAGTTTGTAAACACATCGGAAGAGAATGAGATAAATTGTTGAACCCTATAATATGAAAACCACCAATTTGCTGCTGTCATGCTGAGCCCCCTGTTTGTCACTGTCTGTCCCTATGGCGGAAGGGGGCTTACTAATTGTTTACACTGTCTATGACGTCTGTGTGACCTACTTCATTAGATCAAGTTTGAAACACCTCCTAAGAGAAGGTCAGTTTATTTACTGGTGAAATCTTCCTAAACATTTCCCCAAGTCCTGGTTGAATGCCAAAGCACCAAATCAATAGCAATACACACATGGCCTTAATTGCTCAACTATTAGCGGAAGGCTTGCCGAGATGAGGGATTTGTGAAGTCAACAAGAGAAACTGTCAGAGGCTAATCAGATTCAATTTTGAATTATCATGACCCACATGCAGAAGAGGCAATCAGCTGCCATTGATACCCAGCTTGTGATCCACGATGCCCTTGATACTAACTCCCCATGCATAGAAGATCAACGGATGTTTACTGCAGCATAAACTCCTAGCAGATCATCTTTTATTAAGAAAATAATTTTTAACAATAAAAATTCTGCCACACTATAGCCTTCAGCTTTAGGTTCTTGAATGCCAAAGTACACTTTAAATTTTTTCAGGAATTTACTTGCATTGCTTTTTATATCCCTGCATAAAAGCAGCTGCTAGGGAAAGGGAATAACAGTGAAGTAAAACAAATCCTCCTAAGAGACAATCTGTTAGTAAATCTCTCCACCTTCTTCCTATTTAACCAGGAGAACAAACATCCTGCACAGTCAGCACCAGGCGCACCATGGTTCAGTAGCACTCAGCAGTTTGCAGAACAATGAGAAGCCCATCAAAAACCCATTGATGTGAATGGGAGTTTTCTATTGATTTGAGTCTGCTTGGCAGTGGTGATGTTAACTCGGCCACCGATAATAGTGAATGAAGGCAAACAATTCAGCTGGCGTATCCTCTAAAAACATTTCTGGGTCTCTTGGAAAAACAATAGGCTTGGCAATGCTTTTTTATTATTAATATAGTAAGCCAAAGTCTCTCTCTCTCTGTGAGTGTGAGTGCCTGCGTCCCTCTGCTCCTTGGCAAACTATTCTGAGGTTGGTTAAAAAACAATATATACATTTAAAGTCTGATAAGTCACCAGAATATTCAAGTAGCAAATGCTGAGCAAGGAATTAAAATGTGAATTTAGGATTTTTCTGTTTCAAGAAGCCAAAGCCTTGGGTGGCAAATTCTCTTGCCATTTTGGGGAGGGGGGGGTGCTCTCAGAAAGAACGGGGCAGCCAGGCTTGAGGAGGGAGAAATGGATGGTAGTAAAATAATGGATAGTAGCACCTGAAAGGTAGCTTAAAACAAAAGTGTTTAGAGAAAACAATTCACACACAATACATGAAATCAGTGTTGCTTTGGAGCCATCTGTTGACTAGGGTGACCATACAGAATAGAGGAGACAATGCCTCTACCTTTAGTAGT
The DNA here is from genome assembly GCA_030015325.1 of Cryptoblepharus egeriae. Classification (NCBI taxonomy): domain Eukaryota; kingdom Metazoa; phylum Chordata; class Lepidosauria; order Squamata; family Scincidae; genus Cryptoblepharus; species Cryptoblepharus egeriae. Next base: position 31,662,817 of record JAREYC010000007.1, read on the forward strand.
AGTTTTATTATGGTCATCAACCAGCACATACAAAGAGGGTGTTGAGCAGGTGTAGTTTGTCATAGAAGGGTTTAAAAAGCAGCACTTGCCTCAATTCCCTCTTCTATTCAATGGTTAAAAGTAAAGGCACTCTGTCCTCCATTCTATATGGTCACCCTGCCTGTTGTCACCACCACTCCCCATGTGACATCTGGAAGGAATGGGAGCCAATACTTCTTCCTTCCCTAGTTAGCATACTGCAGCAACAGTTCATGTGTTCAGCATCCCATTTCATTCTTACAGTGCCGCATGTTGCTAGAACAGTGGTTTCTAACCTTCTGTCCCTTTAATTCAGGGTTAAGAACTAATGGGAGATCTGTAGGTGACCCTGTAGGTGATCTGTTGGTGACCCAGGGAGATTCAGGTTCTCCCTGATTCCACCAGTGTAAAAATTCTTTTTTTACCCCATTGTAGTCATCAGTGCATGATGAGTAGTGACTTATGGGGAGGGACCTGAAAAAGGCAAGGTTATTTTTCCTGACAAAGGGGTGTTATCGTTTGTCAGGAAAAATAACCTTGCCTTTTGGAGGTCCCTACTTATGGTTGTCTGCCACCCCTTTAAGAAGAAAGGATTTTCCGTACACCATATGAAGGGCAACCATATAGAATGGAGGATAGAGTACCTAAATCCATCTTCTGTGCAATGGTTAAAGGTAAAGGCACTCTGTCCTCCATTCTGTATGGTCACTATGACCATATCTGGGGGATTACAACCCCCAAATCTGTAATTCCGAGCAAGAATTATGTAAGGCCTGCACCAGACACTCCAAGCTCACTGGTGGTTGGCAACTACTACTCTTCTTCCCAACGGCTGAATCCAACAATAGTTTTCCTTTGAGGCCACATGATCAAATCCATATTTCAGAGGAAATTGCAAGCACCAATTCTGAGAGTTTGGCTGATAGAGCACTTTGCAAAGGATTCTGAATGCAAGACTGAACAGGTTAGAGAGAACTATGGTCACCAGACACCTCTTGACTGTCATTCAGCTCTGATATCTTCATTCCTCAATGCATATTTTGTCTTATTATTGTCATTTGTGGACCCACAGTAAGAGCTAGGATGGTGTGGTGGCTGGGGTTGGACTGAGACCCGGAAGATCCAGGTACAGATCCCTTCTTGACCAAGAAATTTCCTGAGTGAGCTTGGGCCTTGGGTTGTTGGGAGGACAAAAGGATAAAAGCTTCATAGGGCATCTTAGGTATTTGCTTCGTAACGCATCATAGACATTTGCATGGAAAAGGCAGTAAACAAATAAATAAATACTGAGTTAAGCACCACTATTCCTCCCCCACAGACCAAGTACCACTGTATCAAGCTGGTCGCACCTGGGATTAGCAACCAAGCACTCTTTCCCTTCAGCCTATCTCCCTCCTTTCCATGTTTCCTTTTCCTAAGTACAATCAAGAAAATCTTGCTCAGGCATTTACTTAAAAGGAACTATTTGTCCAAAGCTGCTATGCCAGTTCCTGCTAGCCAGGAATCTTTTTGTGGACTACCTCACTGCATGCTATGTTTGCTATCCACTTTTTTTCAGAAAAGCAGCCTCACTTGCCTTGCTTCCTTCCTTACAACTCACTACAGTTACAGGCTCATCTTTAGTACTTCACAGGATTGTTGCAAGGACAAAAGGGGTAAAAAGTTATGTAAGCTGCCTTGGGCATTTGCGGTAGCATGGAAAGGCAGGATACAAGTGGTTAAGACACTGTGCCTGTTAACCAGCAGGCCAGCGTTCGAGACCCAGGTCAGCCCCACAAGACCGGGTGAGCTCCTGTCCTTAGCCCAGCTCTGCGACGCAGCTGGATCCAATCGTATTGGCTCTGCCTTTCCATTGGACTAATTCAGTGGCATGGAGAGGGGGGATTTGCTGCTTGGATAACAACCTATCCTCCATAACAACCTAACCCAGGCTTTCGTGCTTTGCATGCAGCATATGCAGTGCCAAGCACGATACCATAGTCTCTCAAGACTGACAGAGGTCTGCTTTAAATCCCTTAAATAAATAATTGAGGCTGCATGAGGAAACCTGGCTGGCCTGTTGCAGGGCCCTGCTTTCAGGACATTGTCTTCCAAAGGAAGTGGAACCCATTTATCTACTTGCATTTGCATGCTTTCCAACTGCTTGGCAGGAGCTGGGACAAGTGACAGGAGCTCACTCCATCATGCAGCCCAGGATCTTGAACCGCTGACCTGCTGATCTTCAGATTGACATAGTTCCTTTAACTACTGAGCCACTGCAGAATGACAAGTGTATTAAAGAGTATCATTAAAAAGTATTAAGTTCCCTTTTCTGTTTTTGTTTTTGTATTATTATTCCCCAATAAAAATTATTTGCTGTTACTCATTGTTTACCTCTGCATCCCTCTTTCTTATGCCAGTCCATACATTTGTCTATAAAACTTCATCTGTGCCTATCTGTAATAAGTATTTAGTAAGTAGAAAGTGCTAGGCTGTGGGCATTCCACCCCAGTGGATGTGTCCTAGGAGCATGACAGTCATGTCACTCAAGGCACTACCAAGCAGACATATGTTGTATTTGACAGCAGAAGCGCCATCTTAGAACGGCTCATTCTCCATCTCACAATAGCCAAAGATCTTATATATAACCTGAAATGGGTTCAAAAAACAAGCTATAACAAAATGTTCTGAGATTACATAGGTACAAGGACAACACAACAATCGTTTGTCTTTCCTAATACAATTTTTTTCCATTCCCAGTAAAGAAAATTCTTAAAAAGATTGTGCTATATAATTACTGAGGCTAAGGTTAGTATGTTTGTAATGATTGTCCATTTCGCTACATGGTAGCTACAGTTTATCTGGGAAAATTTTTCATTAGATAAACCATGTTATGTGATAAGTTGTGTTCCTTTATTTCTTTGCATTAATAAAACAGATATATAAGAAACATCTTGTTAGAGAATAGATGTGCTCATGTTCCTGCAAAATAATGGAATAATTAAGGTAATGGTCCTTCTTGTTTTCCCTTACCCTCCTTACCTTTCCCCATATATGTCACCAGAACTGTGAAGAATACATGCAAAACCACAGTCATCAGCAGAAGGAAGAATAGAGTGCTTTGGTGACTTCACAGTATGACCATTATCCACTAAAATATCCCATCTACTCTTATCATATTTGGCCTGGCTTCCTTGACATCTAAACAAAAATAAGCATTTTTATAAAATAAACACACAGAAATATTTTGGCGCATGTATTTTCTTCCAACAGGGATTGGGAAATGTAGTGTTAAGGGTAGAACAGACCTCTGGTCAGCAGGTGCAAGTGTCCCTGGGTCACACATCTACAGAGATCCCCCCATCTACTCCACCCTGATGTCTAATCTCCCTCTTGCAGCCACTTGGAGCAGCCGCCCACTTCTGTCAAAGCTTTAAAAAAAGTAGGTGGCCCAGCCACTTCAAGCAACTGCACCCACTCAGAGCATGCAAGAAGTATCACATCACCACAATAAGTTCTGGATCAGGAAATGGCACTTACTGGTGCAGCTCTGGAGTAGCACAAGCCCTCAGAGAGGAAGTGGCAGAGATAAGAAGTCAAATCAGGTGACTAGGACTCAAGTCACAAAAATGTATGTTTTTCATTGACTTGGCGCAACATAAGTTGCATATGTGGAAAACTCAGAAAAACACCCCACAGACTTGATTCCTGTGTTCAAGTTACTGAATAAAGCCATATGACAATTCACATGCATTGTGCTGCCTCTGTCTCATCCATTATTTTTTTTCTCAAATGATTGATTTGACACTCATGGGTACTGTATCAGGGCAACATTTGTTTGCAATTAAAAAAACAATTTGTTTGCAATTAAAAAAGGTCTAATTAGGTCTACGCTTATTCTGGATAAGCAGAATAAGGTCTACGCTTATTCTGGATTCTTCACAAGGTGTCAATTTTACCTTCATTTTGCATAGTACCTAGACAGCAAGAAACCTCTGATGAGCCTACCACATCCATCAGTTAGAGAGCAGCGTTTCTCAAAGTGGGAGTCGGGACCGCTTTGGGGGTCGCCTGGAGCTTTCCTGGGGGTAGCCTAAAGACCTCTGGTGCAGGGGGCCAGCTGGGAAGACCTGGCAGAAACGCTGCAGCCGCTACAGCTGGAAGAAGCAGCTGAGAAGCGACTCAGAAAGAGCCTCTGAGCTAGTGCGAGACTGATGTGGAGCCTTGGGGGCGAGGAGGCCCGACACACTCACCACAGACGGCAGCCTCCTCCTCCTCTCAATCCTATGGAGGTCTCCTCAGAAGTCAGTCCCATGATAGTGAGTGGGGCCTACTCCCAGGAAAGTGCTAGGATTGCAGCCTTAGAGCCTAATTCTATGCATGTGTACTCAGATGTCATTCCCATTGAGTTAAGTGAGGTTTACTCCCAGGAAAGTGTGCATAGCACTGCAGCAGTAGCAACAAAAATAATTTTATGGTTGGGGGTTGTGAGGGCCGCAAGATGACCCCTCAGGAGGAGTTAGAGTAGGACTTGATGTGGCTGGACATCTCCCAGGAGGAAGGGGACCCGGAATGCCACTGCGGGGCTGCCACGTGGTACATCCCTCCACCAATCCCACTGTGGGAGAAGGAGAGGAGGGAAAGAGAAGCAGAAGCCATCATGGCTGACACCATGACTCCGGAAGAGTGGCAAGCCATGGTGGAAAGGGATGAAAGGATGGAGGAACAGAGGAAGCTGATGGTTGCCGGATATTGGAGACGGAGGAAGGAGCAGGCTTACCGTCACCCTGGGGGGTTGTCTTCCAGCTGCAGCCTGCGCAGGCCTGGCATGGATCAAGGACCTGCATGGTGGTGGAATCTGCCTCCCGCTCCCAGGGCTGAGGGTTGGAAGCTCCCTAGGGGGCATGGACCTTGGAGGGATACTTAAAGGAAGGCGGGAAGAACTGAGGGTTGTTGGGTGCTTGGTGCGACATGGACACTTACCTGTTCCTGGGTGTATGACTGTAATATACCTACCTGTTGTAAGTGAACCTGAAACAAGGCTTGAAGTTTGCTTGTTGTTACTTACCTGTTATATTTGCAACCATGAACTGCACCCCTCGTCAAGAGGAGAATAAAAGTGTTATATTAGAAATACCTCCTACCTCTCCGTGGAGTTATTTCGGGGAAGATGCAAGGTTGAACATGGGAGCCACCCCTTCTACCCACATTACCTCCCCCAACCTGCATCACAGGGGTCCCCACAACATGAGGAACTTATAAAGGGGTCACGGCATTAGGAAGATTGAGAACCACTGAGTTAGAGGATGCTCATCTGTTGAATCTGTTAACTGATGGGCATTTGCTGGAAGAAGGAGGGGGAGAAAAAGACGCAACAAGTTTTAACCACATAATGTCAAGTGCACTTTGTTTCACTTTTGCAACTTTTTCAAACAAGCGGAACAAGGGATGCAGAAGGCAGGGACAAACAGGACTGGAAGCTCCATATCCCTTGTCCCTCATTCCTTTGTAACAGCTGAAACAAATAATTGTGTAGCATGCATTCTCTCTCTCTCTCTCTCTCTCTCTCTCTCTCTCTCTCTTTAATGAGTTCCCAGCTTCGGCAGGCAGCTTTCTAGTTTATTTGGTAAGCAGGCATAGAAAATGCATTGTAATATTTTAGCAGCAGCGTATATTGCGCAGCTGCCTGACAGGTGAAATAGGGGTGGGTGTGCAAGGGTGTGATATCTCACCTGCATCCTTTAGTCCAAGCCTCTCTTGGTTGAGCTTCCTTTATCATTCCGGAGCTGCATTTTGCAAATTTGCAAACTCAATTGCAAAAGGGGTAGGCATGTTCCTGAGATTATGTAAAATTTCAATTAATTGCGTATCATGCAAGATTTCACATAACCTTGCGAAACTTGTGAAATCTTGGCCCAGCAAGCTGGAAAGAAGAGGCCATCCAATGCTCCTGTGATTTCATTTTATAAGGTAAATCTATTTTACAATGTAATCTACAACGTAACTATTACAAACAGTGGATGTGCTAATGTCTGTGAACAGAAGCACCACTACTTTCCATGTAAGATGGGTATTTTACAGAAACTTTCAGTCCTGTAATTACTATTTCTGAAGTGTTCTGTGATTTTGAATACACATATTAAGCCACAAAAAGTCTTGCTTAAAACATACACGTATCCCAATGTTACTACACTAGTACAATGTTTCTACACTAGGGAAGCATTTGAACAATACCATACCTGAAATGATCAGTCACTTTGGGAAACCTTTGTCACCCTGTCATTAGGCATTGTAAAAATGTCATTTGGAATACCAAAGATGTAACCCAGTTCTGTCAGTCTTATTCACATTGTTATAATATACCCTGAAGATTATCTCTTGTGCACGTAACACACACACACCTCGAACTCTTCTGATAAAGATGAACATTATTGTAGTTTTACTACCAAATGAACATTTTCTCTCCTCACAATGTGACTGTGTATGAGAGAGAGAGAGAGCCCAATTCTATCCATATATTATCTGAACTAAGTACTATTATAGTCAATGGAGCTTACTCCTAGGTAAGTGAGGATAGGATTGCAGAGTATTAGACCAGTACAAATGAATACACTTATCAAATGAACATGGTAAACCACAGAGTTCCAACTGAGTTCCTAAGCATGCATTTCCTAAGCATGCATTTCAAGGTCAATCGCAAACAATTTGGTGGGCCTTACTTCCTAGCAGGGCTTTTCTCTGGGTGTACTCTCTGGTACTCAGTATTGGCACTGGGAGTAAGACCTAGCAGGGCTTTTCTCTGGGTGTACTCACTGGTACTCAGTATTGGCACCTTTTTCCATTCTCTCCCACATCTTACTGGGGATGACCTAGCTACACCACTGTGATAAGTATCAGCACATTTTTCCCCAGAAAAAGCACTGCTTTCAAGTAAGGCTGCACTTCTATATAGTGGATCCTCCATATCTGCATATTCAGAACTTGTATCTGAAGAACCTACTTCTGGCCACCTCTAAAAGTGGCCAGAAGTACCCTCTAGTCATGTTCAGAGGTATGCTGAGGTGCAAAGGGGTTGTGAACATCAGAAGGCCTCACTGTCTCAAAAGATTATAGTGTCTCAGAAGTACTTTGAGAGGTACGTCTGGTTTTTCTGGGAAACCAGAAGTGCTTCTCAGAGACCTCCTGAGGTACAAATAGGCCAACTGTAACCTCTCATACATCAGAACATCTCCAGATGTGACCAGAAGGCACTTCTGATTGCATTTGGAAGTTATGTGTAGATCAGGGTGACCATATGACCAGAAAAACCTGGATTTGTCCGGATTTTTAGCCTCCTGTCCAGGTGTCCTACGTTTTGGCTTCATTGTCCTACATTTTGGCTTCATTTTGAAACTTCGTGATAGTGCACAGTACTCCATCATGCCATATGTCGTTAGATTTATATTGAAGAGCAGAATCCAATGCAAAAATCAGTTTGACGATATCTCCTTCCTATCAAAAGTTATGGTCAAAAAACCGAAAAACAAAAACAAAAAATACATTTTTGGCAATTTTTTTAAGCGGGTAGGAATTTTGGCCTGGGATTAGGAATTTTGACCTTGGAGTTCAGGAATTTTGGCCCTGGGGTTCAGGAATAATCTGGTCACCCTGGTGTAGATCCTCTCTTAGAATGTATGGGTTTGGAATTTGCAGTGGGTCTGGGAATTGATTCCCTTGGATACCAATGTCTGTCCATCTACAGTATTTATATATTGCTTTTCAACTGAAAAGTTTACAAAGCTGTTTACAAGAAAATAAAAAAATTATAGCTAATGGGTCCCTGTCCCCAAAGGGCTCACAATCTAAAATGCAAAAAGAACACCAACAGAAGCCTCTTGAACAGACATTGCTGGGGTGTGTAGGGCCAGTTACTCTCCCCCTGCTAAATAAAGGATGTCAATGTGCAGCCTGTACACACTTTTCTAGGAACAAACCCTATTGAAAACTATGGGATTTATTGCCAAGTATGTGTACATTGTGTTCACTGTGTATAAAATTAAGGTGTTATTCTTCATTGTTTGATCTGTAGCAATTTACAAGGATCACTTTATGAGAATGGTGGTAACATGGGCAGTTAACCTTTTCCACTTCATATAACCAAACTTAAATCAGTCTTTCCAGAGACTAATTTCCTGTTTGACAACCAACATTTGAAGTTTGTGGCCTAAGGCTTCATCAGCACAACACAGATCTTGCTGCTAGACACAAAGCCAACTTTTTAAATATGGGAACAGCTTGTTCTCCTTATTTACAATCCTAATCACATCATTGATTTTGGTAATCTTTCCTGTGCTAAGAGCAATTATTAATCCTCTCAAAACAGGACAAGGGTGTTTGTTTGTTTGTTTTGTAAGCCTAGATAATTAAAATTAAGCTGAGTAATGACACCCAAGAGATTTCTCTTAGGATTGTTAAAAAGTCCACATGCAATTTTAATGGAGAAACTAAAGCTGCCTTAGAGTTTCCCAGTGTTACTGAGATCATGTCCACTGTGAAAGATTGCTCAACAGGATGGTCTCTTGAAATCTTGCCTTTGTCTGGCCACTTTTATTGCAGGTAAGTCCAACCAAAACTGAATTAGAAGCATGAAAAAATAACAGGCATATGCACATTTTATTGTCATAAAAGGTTTGGCATATTCTTATGCATATTTGGGATGCTTAATCCATATATGGTACAAGGTTGCCTGATTGGCATGGGTTTGGGGGTATGGCAGTGGCTCCCAAACTCTTCTGGGAGTTTTTCCTGTGGGGACGGGATGAAGGTAGCAATGTGATCACTAGACGCTAGACTTAAAAGGTTTTGTTTTCCCCTTTTATTTACCAGGGGCAGCATTGGCTTTCCATGCTTGTGGGGGGAGTGGTGTTCCAAGAAACCTCCAGATCTTTTCTGCATGCCCAAGTAACCCTTCAGGGAATTGGATTTCTTGAGCTGGTGGTAGCAGACTAGCAGTACTCCACAATCCAGAGTAACTACAGGAGCACATAAGAGATATTTACATCAATGAAGTTATGGCACCACCTAGGAAAAAGCTATGGGAAATTCATATTGCAATCCAAAGTAAGTTCTTACATTGGAGCAAGGACTCCACCTAGCTACTCTGGATTGAGCCCTAGATCAGCCAGTTCTGGTCACATCAAACTGCAGTGTAAAACTGAGTGGGAGACAGGAAGGGAGTGCATGGCACAAGGCATCACTTTCCTAGAGCGATGGCCTCCTTCACTATCCAAAAGTGAAAATTGTTAAAAGTTGAACTCAATCTTTTTTAGTTTATACATGTTACTTCTAATACTCTTTTTAGCTACAAATTGCAAATGCCCCTTTTATCTTGCAAATTCCTGCTCCACACAAAAATTTCTGCAAATTTATTCTCATTAACTCCTTCTGGAATGGGATTAGACCAGGAGCTACGACAAGGGGGAGGGCAATTTTGGCCTTTAGAACAGCAGAGAGAGGTTGGAAGAGTGGAGCGCACACTGAATGAATGAATTCTGGGTATAACTGAAGGTGTTGAAAAGAGTGGATCGTCAGAAAATGAACTGTCAGAAAGCAGGGGATAAATGTATTTAATATAAAGGGTGGACATAATGCAAGAATGTTTCAATCTGGTACCTTCACATTTTAAAAATAAATTGAAATAAAAATTTAAGATCCAGATAATATTATGTGAAATTTTTCACCTGTTGCTTTTCTGATCCTAGAAAAACTATTCAAACGTGATTAATGTTATGGAGCAGCAAATCTAATAGACAATGATGCATGAAAAGAAGATGGAAAAAAACGTTAGGGCTGTCAGCTGATGAAAGAAATCTGGCTGATTAATCTAATTATTTCCAAATCATGACTTGATTAAATTGGAATAAATGTGCATGTGCCTAAAACTATAAGCTTGAAAAAGAATGTAACACTTTTCTTGTATTTAAATGTGCATCTATGTGACCTGTAGTTCAGGATAAGAAGCAAGGTGGCCAAGTTTGCAAAGGACAAGTTTCCTTCTGAATGCCAGATGTAAATGCCTTGATGAATTCAGTATTCCCTGGGATAGGGAATATACACGTTGAGATACAGGAATCCTAAGAACTGATTTTGGGAAATTCCAACTGCAAGGGGGTAAAAAGGAGTGCAACACATTTTCATCCCTATACTTAACATGGAAGAATTACTGATTTGACACCCTGCCCCAATCCCTGAAACTGGAAGCATGAAATGTGGGGAGCATACCCCATCTGTGATGTAAGGTACCCTCTAAGAACTGATTTAGTGCCGAGTGCTGCCTGGTGCCTAGAGCCTGGCAGGGAAGCCCAGTACCCAGTACATTATGGGTGCACAGTCCTGGGTGGCGCCGGGTGCCTGGTGCTCAGAGATATTCAGTGGTGACCAGTGGTTCCCCCGGCTGCCCACTGGTAACCGGCAGTGGTGGGATTCAAATAAATTAACAACAGGTTCTATGTCCTAATAACCTATATTAACAACAGGTTATATGTCCCATTAGTAAACGGTTCTCAGAACCAGGTGCTCATTAGCAAAGGGTTATATAGAACCTGTGAGAACCCCCTGAAGACCACCACTGGTAACCACCAGTGCTGCCTGCTGCCCACTGGTGGCCACTGGTACCCAATGCCCGCCACCCACTATTGATGGTCCCCAATGGCCTGCGCCTATTGCCCCCTTCCTGGTACCTGGCAGGGATGCCTGCTGCCGGTGGTACCCAGTGCCCACTGCTGCCCACTGGTGCCAGATAGTGAAGCCAAATCCCCGATTATGTCCAGTGCCCAGTGCTGGTGGTGACCAGTGCCTGCTGGTGCCCACTGCCATGTGGTTTCCAGGAGTGCTCACTGCCTTCTAGTGCCCATTTGTGCCTGTAGGGATGCCCGCTGCTTGGTGGAACATGGTTTTGCCCACTGATGCCCAAAGCCCAATGGTGACTGCAGAATACCACAGCAGCCATTTCTGGCACCAGGGCAGTGACACACTTTGAGCAACTCAAGATTGGGCTGTTTATCAAGGGTGCTTCAACAAGTGATTAATTGCTTGATCTGATCAATCACTTAAATGTTGCAGCCCTAAAAACATCCTAAACAATACAAAGAAAATGTAATTGGCTGTCCAGTGACTGAAATCCATTCCTAACATGCTCCATGCCAAAACCGTATCCCAAATTCTTCATAGCCTTGGATAACAGTGAGGAAAATATTTCCTGGAAGCAAAAGAGACAAATGACAATCAAGAGCAAAGGCACTGTCACGGGTCCTTCTCTGCTCTCCCCCACCTGCTCTACCAACAGGGGTTTGCTCCTCGAGGATAACTGAGATTTGCGTCTTATCTTCATCACCCCCCCGGGAATACATAACGCTGGACAAGGTAAGTAAGGAACACGAACAAGCTTTACTTTCCTTGCTTTCTCTCTCTTTGACTCTCCTGCACAAGTCTTTAACAACGTTTCTCTCTTAACAGGTCCACGCAGGAACCATAACCCAACTTTATCAGAACCCCATCACCTTCATAACAGGTAAGTGTCTCTTTAGCCCAATCTTCAGTCTCAAATAAACCAAACGTCCAACACTTTCTTCTTCTTTTACAGGTTCCCCCCCTTCTGTGTCCCTTCTCCTGTCACCTCTGACAGCACCGACTCCTTTCTCACCGGATGCGGCTCCCGAGGCTTCTGCTTCACCCTCCTGAGGGTTCTCTGAGTCTCTTAGGGACAGGGATTCCATGGACAGTTCTGGGGGGGGGGGGAGTCTTCTCCACTTTTCATAGGTGCTAGGTTCTCTCCAGGGCACCTCTTCCCGCCACAAGACTTCCTCCACCTCTCCTTCCCGGTCTCTTATATCCTCTACTCCCCCGCCCATTCCTCCCACCAGATTCCCACCAATGAGGACACCCCTCCTTGCACATACCAGCGGGTTGACGGCCCAACAGTTATTCCCCTTTGTCTGGGCCCTCCCCTTCCCCCCGTGCGCCACAGGTTGACCATGTCCTGCATTGTCCACACTTCCACGGAATCGGGGAAGTCTCTAATGTCCAGGGGGGCTGGTAATCCGGTCTCCTCCATATACAGGTTCTCTATCCCATATACACCCCCATCGGCTCCATGTTAAAACGGTTGTAAGCATCCCAGTCAATCTGTCAGGCACTTTACAGGGGAGGGAGAAATCTGTGGCTAATTTTCCATTTCAATCTGAAAGGTGGATTTACCAGCCTGGAACCATTTATTTGCATTTCTAAGTGGCAGCATGGAGCAAAATGCGGTTTTGCAAAAGATTAGTCTTCATTTGTCGAAGTAATTGCCACCTAAAACGATGACATATGGGGGAGCTGACAAGATCTGTGGCACTGGGGTCGATTTTTGTCACTTGCCTCCAAAATGAAGGAATAAATAAAATAAAATAGAAAACCTCATTTGGCATTGGCATTTTGAAAAGGGGGAGTACAGAAAAAAGCATGTCTGCTGTAAAACTACGCATGGACTTCTTATTAATCAATAGGCCCCATTGAAGAGAGGCATATATGGCATCACGACTGCAACAGTATTATTAGAAAATGATATAGTGTGCATTAGGATGTATAATTCATATTGCCTTCATTTGCTCAGACCGTCATGAAAATCCATAAATCATTTTCTTGTTCATGTTATTGCCTAAGTGCAATTTGTCATTTTGCATTAGGGGGCTGCTTCAGATCATCAGTGCTTTTAATTCACTATTTAGAGTTTAACAAAATGCTGCCTGGCCCCAGATGACAAACTGAGGCTTTATGAGAATAAAGCACCCAAGCGAGGCAGGCTGGACAAATACAGGGGAGAGATAAGGACAAGACGCCTTTAGCAGGTGTTCTGGCACCCAGTTGCTTTGCATATGTGGGGTAGATGTGATCAGTCAGGAACCAACAATCCTACAAGTGGAACCTCACAAAAATGACAAGGACCCGTACAAAACCCTGCTTGGGAATAAATTCAAAAATTGTGTCCCTGTGCTTGCATGTGAGTTATTCATCAATAAAATGTGATGTTATTTATTTTTGATATTCATATACAGCACTTAATTACGTTCCTAGTGAACTTTACAAAACTGTTTCAAAAACACAGAATAAATCACATTGTTTAAATTTTGCATCCTCAGACTTGAGGCTACACTCCCATACAAATTTACCAGGGAGTAAACCTCATTGTTTCTTCTGACGTGCATTGGATTGGGCTCTACTATATTTATGTCAGAATCCCCCTGCAAAAAATTACAATAAATCACAAGAGTTAAAACAGCTACAAAATCAGCAACCTAAAATAGTGAGAATCTTTAAAAGCCTGAGATGAAATAGTGTGGATGTCATGCAAACCTTCATGGGAAAGGAACTCCATAAGGAAGCAAAACATGTTTTATTTGAGACTATGTGTCACTGGGTGCTAAAAGGAGGTATAGGAAATTCCACTGCAAATGTATGGTTGCTCTCTTTAACTGAACAATAATTCATAACTGAATGTGAGGGTGTCTCCACTGGGACAAAAATATTGTATCTAACCTACTGTGAGATGAGATGAAAGATGACAGTGCTTGACTAGGGACAGCTTGTTTACAGGTTCAATTCATTATGAATTGAGCCAGACATCAATAGCCCACAAATTGTCCCATAAGGAGAGGGCATCTGCATGGGAGCTTTTTATGTAGTTAACTTATTTCAAGAAAACAAAATTGAAACTTTAAGAAGCAGAGAAAGGAGGAATGTTCATGAATTTGTGTACTGTTTCAGGATACAGATGAGGCCTAGAAATCTATGGGGGATCCATTCCCAGACTGCCCCATTAATACTAAATTCTGCATATAATGAAATCCACAGTCTTCACCCCCTTAACTCTCCAATGGGGACTGGAGGACAAGGTCCACCCTCTGCAGGCTTCAGAATGGCCTCGAGTGACACTTCCCCTACAATCCAGAGTAACTACATTATGGCTGCAATCCTAAAGACACTTTCCTGTGAGTAAGATCCATTGAACACAATGGAACTTACTTTTGAGTAGACATGGTTAGGATTGTGCTCTAAGTGTAGCCATTATGTGTACAGAGACATTATGTGTACCCATAGTTACTGCACCACCTAGCGAAAACCTATGGGAAATTCATATTGCAATCCAGAGCAAATTGTTCTTACACCAGAACAAGGACTCCTATAGTTACTCTGGATTACACCCTACACCTGGTTTCCCTCAGGAAACAAAAATTGACATGTTCTTGCTTTTAAGGCATTCAGGAGCCCAGAGAAGCCCCCCTCCAGGGGACCCATATTGAGCCATATCTGCAGACATAAAATTCATGGATAAAAAGACTCCATCTGTACTCCATTCTGGCCACTGAGCTATCTCATTCATTCAGAGATTTTACTGTGGTGGTCTTTCACTTGTGGCACTGGAAAAAAGAATACCCAGGAGAAGCAGTGAGGAAGCAAACCCCAGACTTCATCCTACATAGAGGATTGAGAATAATGGTATATTCACATTAACCAAATGGCATAGCTAAGTGGTCCAGGGGGAGAAAATTCCTCTGAGTACCATGCCTTGAAGAGGTGTCTTAAGAGGCCTCTGAAAGCCTCTTCCAGTTTTCAGCAAAAATAGTTCTCTAAGATGGGTCTTGACAAGCCTCTAAGATGTTGAATGGATATGTTAAAAATTTGGAGGAGTGCTGTTGGAGGTGTTACAGATGTTTGTGCCTGGGTGTGCCAGATGCCTCCCCTCTGCTGCATTAACCCTTTCATCCCAAATTTATTTAATCTAAAGTAAACCCTGCTAAATGTAATAATGTTATCTTTCAAGTGAGAATGTATATAATCATAGCGTTATTTTAATTTCCAGTTTATGGTCCAAAAAAAGGGTTGAGTGCAAGTGAATTCTATGTCTTTGCCCCCCTTTCCTCCAGCACCACCTACAGAGGAAGCTTCATATTTCCTCTACTGCATTAATTTCCCTGAAGATCCATGTGTCTTTCCCCCCTTGTCCTGTGTTTCCCATAGTTTATTGGTTAATTATCCTAGCCAGGCCATTTTCTTCTTTCCTTTAGAGGACACTTTTTTATTACCCCATCTGGATTTCCTCGTTTTTCCTCAATTACGTGGAAAAAAACTGCCTCTCCTCCAGCTCTGAGCATGCCATAATAATAAGAGGATTTAGGAACAGATTGCTTTCAAGTCATGTTAAATCACGACAAGCAGTCATTTATCCAGCTGTTAACAAACTGCCCTCCTGCTCCTCTTCCTAAAGGGAACACAAAGCAGAAAGTCCACTCCCTCTCTCTTCCTCTGCAAGGGATGCAACTCTTGAAAGAAAAAGCAAAGAAGAATATTAGTACACAGAAAAAGAGAGAGCCTCTTGCCCCCAAAAGGCAATCTTAGGAAATAGTGATCATAGTTCCCATGTTATAAACACTGTTTGCACAGATCAGTGGAGTGTGGGTTTGTGGGGTTGCCTCTCTGCAGCGTAATGACATTTGGATCTTGGATCAGTGTTTTCCAAACAGTGGGTCACACTAGATCAATGGTATGCAAACTTTTTGGCAGGGGGGCTGCATCATCAGCTTTGTGCTGGGGACCAGAAGAAAAAAAAAGAATTGATTTACATATCAAATTTGAAAAATGTACATGAATAAATATAAAAACAGAACCTTTGAATGAATTGTTTCAAATCAGTTCATAAACACTTTCTAACACTGAGAGAGTGGGTGATCTTCAAAGTTCTCAGTTCAGAAGTACTTTCATACATAGAGAGCAGGTCATGCAGCTTCTCCAGAATATCCTCTGGAGTTTCAGGGAGCAGAGCCTCCTTCATCTCCAAAATTACAGGGCTTGTCCAAGTGCCAGATGGAGGCTCACTACATACTTCATCTGGGCCCTGGACAGTCCTGAACAAGATGGTTGCAAGTCAATTTCAGGTCAGTTCCTCTTTATTTCAATGTGTATTTTGTTTTTAATACATTAGACTTGATTCTACCATTGGTATGTAACCACATTTGGAGAAATGTTACAGATCTGTACTTTTAACAGGCAACTTTGTATACACTTTTAACAATGTGAATAGGGCTTACTCCTGAGTAAGTGTGGATAGGATTGCAGCCTTTGAGATGTTTGGGGAATTTTTGAATTCCCTGCTTGACAGGGTTAGGAGGGAGGGTTCTTGATTTTAAATAATTTTTTAATCTATACTTATTGTAAACTTTTAAATTAATTAATTAGAATTGATTTTATTCTGTGGCAGATGTTAACAATTTTCCTGCTTGATGATGTTGCTTCTGGCTATGACATCACTTGTAAGGTTGCCATATGTCTCAAAAAACAAGGACAATCCCAATCTTTGGGGACTGTGTTCACATATTAGTAAATGTGACAGAGGGTCCTGTCCTAATTTTGGGGAAAGAGAATTATGGCAATCCTAGTCCCAACAGATTGTAATTCACTAAAAAAGTGGGTCCCAGTGCTAAAAAGTTTGAGAACCTCTGTATGAATCTTCATCTTGGGGAGGGGGCTGCACCAGTAGTGCTATATTAACTGCTGCTAAATGTTTATCTAGATGTTTTAGGTTCTAGATGTGCAGCCTGAGCACACTTCATAGCAGCCACTGACACCACACTGAACCACTGGTTTACTCGTATGTGATTCTCCTTCCAAAAAGAAGAGAGCAGCTGAAGCCCATAGCGCAGGTGGGATCCCACTTCCAGTAAATGAAAGGTTTGCTATGCAATGGAGGTTGCATGGAATTGCATTAATGGAGCTTGCATTAACTTCACTCTAGGCCTTGAATGTTGGCTTTTATGACCCCACGTGCCTTCCAGCATAGCTGCATCCCACAAACCTTGATGATGAGGCTGGGGCTGCTGGTTTCTGTAAGACAAGGAAGGAAAAAAAAGACACAGAAGAAAGCTGAACAACTTGTGCCACAGGCAATATATCCTCTGTTTCCAGGACATGCCCTGGATTTTAGATTTGTGTCCTGGAAAAAAACTTCACCATACTCCATTTTCCTTGGAAACAGGCAGAATGCAGCCATCTTGTAATTCATCAATTCTATGTCATAAATTCTATGCAATAGTTCTAAATTTAAAAATAAGCAATATAGTGTTTAAATTAAGTGGATGAAAGCAATACATATATGAATGCTTTAGCTTTTGTTTTGTTGTGTCCTACATTTTGGGGGGCTTTGCCCCTTTTTGGTTATGGCATATGGTCATCTCTGCACAGGGAAGAATGGTTCTTACAGAAAAGGATCAGGGTGATCTTCTGTCCCCTTTCTCCAAGATATGTCCTTGATTTTAGTTTTGTATCCTGGGAATAAAACCTTAATTTGTCCTCTTTTTCTTTGTGAGCAGGCAGCATATAGCCTTCTTGTAATTCATAAATTATAAGAAATAAACTATATATATTAGATTGAAATGTAATAATAAGTAATGTAAAGTTTAAGTTGACCACATGAAAGCAATATATACATTGCTTTTAGCTTTTATAGTGTAGTGTCCTGCATTTTGTGGGTGTCCTGCATTTTGGGGACCTTGTTCTCTCTCCCTTTTTTGTTTTTTTGTTTTGTTTTGTTTTGTTTTTTGGTTATGAATTATGGTCACCCTGGATTCAAGGATGCACAAGAAGAGAGATGATGATGGGGAATTTCTGAGTCTCTCTCTTTCTCACGCACAAACAGTTCTCCCCTAGAAATGTGCTCATGCACACTTCACATGGATGTGCTTCTCTTCAAATGTCACTTCTCCTGCAGTGATCAGCTCTGGTCGCTAGGAGGAGCCTGTTCCTTACATTTGCGAACCTACAGCTTGGAGAGCTTCTTGGTCCTATAAGCTGGAGGGGAAAAAAAACCCCATGAATATAGTGGCTTAAAAAAAATTCATGCCAGTAAGTAAAATGAAAACCTGCCTACACTGGGATGAAAAGAAGACCCCTTGGATGGGAGAGGATGGCCTCAGTATATTCTCAGAAAGAGACAATCTCTTCATCCATCCTGACTGCACATTCAAAGGCAATACCTTCTTTCCTCCATCCCTTCTAGTTTACTAGGGCTGCTAACAAGGACTGTTCTTTATCCCCTCCCTTTTACTACAGACAAATACATCAATACATAACCAGAAGGTCCATGATTAAGGCTGCAATCCTATGCACACTTACCTGGGAATAAGTGTAATAAGAATAAGTACATGTACTTCTGAGTAGGCACGCCTAGGTTTGGGCTTTTGGTCTGCAATCCTATGTACACTTACCTGGGAGTAAATCCTATTGTCACTTATGGGGCTTACTTCTGAGAAGCCATGCATAGTTTGGGCTGTTGTGCTGCAATCTTATGCACATTTGGGAGTGAATCTCATTGACTCTAAGCGACTTACTTCTGAGTAGGCATGTATAGGATTGGGCTGTTGGGCTGCAATCCTATGCACTTACCTGGGAGTAAATTACATTGATTGTAATGGGGCTTGCTTCTAAGTAGGCATGCATAGGATTTGGCATGCATAGGATTGATCTGTTAGGTTGCTGTCCTATGCACACTTGTAAAGCTCATTTATTCAAATGGGACTTACTTTTGAGTAGACATGCACAGACTGGTGCTGTCAAGTAACAGTCAACAGCCCCTGTGGTGTGGGGGTGGGGAGGGAGAACCACAGGTTGCTTTCCTGGTGTGTGTCCCCCCACCAACCAGAGTAACACTGCAGCTCTAATCACACATAGCAGTCCCTGCATTCCCTGCAGCTGCAAAAAGGACTAACCATTAAAATCTCAATAATTTCTTGCAGACAGTAGTGTAGCTAGAGGGGGTGCAAAGCATTACGTTTTGCAGGGAACACAATCTCAGTGTGCAAGTGGGCCCTCCAAAGCCATTTGGGGAAATACAAAATACACCCCATTCCTGGAATGACTGAAGAGGAAAGATGGGGCTCCTTGCAAGACTTACCTAAAGCTTTGCCCCCCTCTAACAACGCCACTACCAGCAACCTGAAAGACCAGACCCCTTCCCATGCAAGAGGGAGACAGTGATGCAGACACAGTAAGCAAGGGTGCATAAAAACCAGTGGAGAGAGAGGGAAAACATAGCTACG
Organism: Cryptoblepharus egeriae; assembly: GCA_030015325.1. NCBI lineage: Eukaryota > Metazoa > Chordata > Lepidosauria > Squamata > Scincidae > Cryptoblepharus > Cryptoblepharus egeriae. Next base: position 31,681,920 of record JAREYC010000007.1, read on the forward strand.
AACACACACCATGCTATTTCCCCCCCCCACCCCAGGTAGGTCTATGTTATTTGACAAGGAGGTGGGGTTGCAAGTGGGGGAGCATCCCCCCCCCAAAATGCCCCTCTGCATCTCTCCAGCTGCAACCTCATTACAGGCATGTAGTCTCTGTAGCATTCTCATTGTAGCATACGACTGGCATACCTACTCAGAAGTCAGTCCCATTATAGTCAATGAGGCTTACTCCCAGGTTAAGTGTGGATAGGATGACAGCCTCAAATATGAAAAAAAAATGAGCCGGCTAGAATACCACCCCAAGAATTTTTGAATGGCTGGCAGCCAAGGCTTGAACAGAATTGGGGGGATCCTGTCCTTTGCATTGATGGGGGGGGGACTCCAAACAGGCACAGATCAGAGCAGAGTACGGCTGGGGTTAGGGGAGGAAGACACACAGGCTACAATCCTAGCCATGTCTACTCAAAAGTAAGCCCTATTGTGTTCAATGGGTCTTACTCCCAGGAAAATGCAGATCAGAGTAGTCTGTGGCTGGGGGTAGGGAAGGAAGACTCTCAGGCTGCAATCCTATCCATCCTTTCCTGGGAGTAAGAGCACAATCCTAGTCATATCTACCCAAAAGTAAGCCCCATTGTGTTCAATGGGTCTTACTCCCAGGAAAGACACTAGGGACCGATCATCCTAAATCTCATTGATCACAGTGTGACTTACTTCTGAGGAGGCATGCATAGGATGAGGCTGCCAGTCGAGAACTCACAGCTCCATCCCCTGCAACCATCCATCATCATACAGCCCCTTCCCTTCCCCTGATGTAGCAGCAGCAAATCCCAAGGGGAGGGAATGAATGGTCGGTCCCCCCTCCCCCCCCCCCCCGAGCTGCCATAAACCAGCCACTCCACAGCCTCTCAGGGTTGCTGCTTCTGCTTGGGCAGAGAGAGAGAGAGAGCGCGCGAGCAGAAGAGATCGGAGGGGAGGAGACATAAAGGGGAGAGTGTGCAGACAGGATCCTAGCCACACTTACCTGGGAGTAAGCCCCATTGACTATAATGGGACCTTTATCTAAGCAGATATGCATAGGTTAGGGCTCTGAGGCTGCAGTTTTATCCATACCTACCTAGGAGTAAGCTCCACTGAGTATAATGGGACCTACATCTGAGTAGACGTACACAAGATTGGGCTCTGAGGCTGCAATTCTATCCACACTATGGAAGTAAGCCCTATTATAGTTAATGGGGCCTGCATCTGAGTAGACATACAGGATTGGGCTCTGAGGTTACAATCCTATCCGCACTTACCTGTGAATAAGCCCTATTGAATATGATGGGATCCACTTCTGAGTAGAAATGCATAGGATTAGGCTCTTAGGCTCAATCCTATGCTGACTTACCTGGGAGTAAACCCCACTGACTATAACAGGATTTACTTCTGAGTAGACTTGCCTAGATTGGACTCCGAGCTGCCTGGATCTTGGAGGAATGCGCAGCTTGTGCCTCCGGGCCATCAACATCCCTCCTCCTCCAGCCTGCCCGTAGTAGCCTAGTAGTGGAGTAACCACTACGTCTGGGAGGTGCCTGCACTTCCACGCCTCTTCCACCCAGGAGGGCAGCAGCCTTGCCCCGCGGCAGTGGAAATGGAGGAAGGTGCACTGACTTGGAGTAGCGGCTACTCCCTCCCTGCACCGCTGCGGTTCCCTGGAGGAGGGAACCACGGAGTGTGCCTGCCCGAAGGGAAGCTCCGCAATAGATCTACCCGAAGCCGAGCCAAGAGGGAGCACCTACGTTCAGTTGCTATAACGCGGTTCCTCTACGGAAGGAGGCGGGCGAACTCCTAGTAGTAAACAGGCTCTCTGCTGGTGGAGAATCAAATGCTGTGAATCGAATTTGCTGATGGACTTGCTGATAAATCCCCTTCATTCCCCCGCATCTCCCATGCATTCTTACTCAGTAGTGTAAGTCTTACTCCACCATGCTTACTCCACCAACCTCAGTACAGCTTACTTTGGAGTAAACGCATTTTAAGATCGGGTATACTTCCCTCCGAATCCCTATATACAAAATAAATCATGCACTCATTTACACTGCAATCCTAACCATGTCTACTCAGAAGTAAGTCCTGTGGTATTCCATGGGGCCTTCTTCTCCCAGGAAAGTAAATTTAGGCTGCAATCCTAAAGACACTAAGGGAGTACAAAGGGGTTTACTTTTGAGTAGACATGGTTGAGTAGGATTGTGCTCTAAGGCTGCTAGCCTATCCACACGTCTCCAGGAGTAAACCCCATTGGACAGAATGGAACTTACTTCTGAGTTGACATGCATAGGATTCCTATTAGGCTTCGATCCTAAGCACTCTTCCATGGAGCAAGCCCCACTGAACATGTAGCACAATCCTAACCTAGGGCGCAATCCAGAGTAACTACGGGGAGTCCTTGCACCGGTGTAAGAACAATTTGCTCTGGATAGCAATATGAATTACACATAGGTTTTCATTAGGTGGTGTAGTAACTATGGGTTCACATAATGTCTCTTACGTGCTCCCGTAGTTACTCTTGGTTGTAGGGTAACTCTACATAAAAGTAAGTCCCATTTTGTTCATTGGGTCTTACTCAGAGGAAAGTGACTTTAGGATTGCAGCCTTAAGTATCTTAAATAACATTCAATGTTACTTAAGAAGAAGCACCCTCCCAAATGGTGAGCTAGAGAGGGTGCAAAGCACAAAATTTTGCAGCAGCCTCACCAAACAAGGGGCTTTTGATAAGGCTCCTGCAAGGGACTTCTTCTCTTTGAAGCCATTCCAGGAGGGAAAGCAAAGGGGTTTGTGTTGGGTGACCATATTCAATGGAGGACAGAGTGCCTGTACCTTTAACCGTTGCATAGAAAAGGGCATTTAGCCAGATTCCGCTCAACATGGAAGGGTTTGAGCAGCACTTGACAAAATTCCTTCTTCTATTCCCTCATTAAATGTTGTTAGCCGCCTTGGGTTTCCTTCTCCAAGGAAGAAAGGCGGGAGAATGAAAGAAAGAAAGAAAGAAAGAATGAATGGATATACAATACTTAAAGGTAGAGGGACTCTGAATGAATGAATGAATGAATGAAGGTAGAGGGACTTTGAATGAATGAATGAATGAATGAATGAATGAATGAATATACAGTGCTTAGAGGCACTCTGTGAATGAATGAATGATTAAAGGTAGCGGGACTCTGAATGAATGAATGAATCTACAATGCTTAAAGGGAGAGACTCTGTCTTCCATTCTCTATGGTCACCCTGGGGTTCTTTATGGGGGGGACTGCAGTGAGTTTCCTTTCAAAACTTAGCTGTTTGCCCCCTTCTAGCTACGCCACCCCCCTTCACCTCTCTCTATATTAAGAATTCAACTCTCCATTGCGTCTGTTTTATTTATAGGTGATTCCTAGACGACATAAGAGCTGGAAAGTAGTCGGGGAGGGGAAGGATAAGTAAACCAGGAGGAAAATAAACAAGAGGTGGGGAAAAAAGCAGTGATTTGAAGTTTCCCTTGTTTGCGTGATGCAAGGAAGGTGCCAGGACGAAAGGGAAAGTGTCTGCAGGTGGAAACTCCTTCTCCAGTGAGTTGGCGTCATGGTTCGCCTGGATGACGACTGGAGAGGTGATCTCCCTCCCCTCCTTCCCTCCCAGGAGCGCAACAGGGGAATAGTTGGCTTTTCCGCGACGGAGAAAGATTTCCCCTGCGAGCGCTCCTGCTCTGCTCTGCTCTGCTCCCTCCTCCGCCTTGGAGACGCTCGCACTGAGCATCCAAGCTGCGGAGTCTCCCCTCCGCCCTCCTCCTCTCCTCTCCTCCTCCGTGACGGAGGCTGCAGGACGGGCGGCACAACCAATGCGCAGCAGCCCCGGGGCTGGCACGTCGAGGAGATTGGTTGGCAGGAGCAGGTCGCTGCGCAAAAACAGACCGGCCGGGAGCTCCGAGCTCAGAAACTGCCAGCAGAGATCGCTGGAGCGGGTGGCAGAGACGGAGCAGCACCACCACAGCAGCAGCAAGCGAACCACTTGATCAGCAGCCGTCGAGGACCTTGATCCGGATTTCTGAAGACCCACAAAGACAGCTGAGCAACCCGGAGCATGCAACTTTGGCTCTGTCTTTTCCCGATGGCATCCTTTGGCTGGCGGTGATCCTCGTCGTGTGGGCTCTTTTTTTTAACACCCCCCTTCCAAGATTTCTCCTCCAGTTTCTTTCCTCCATCAAGAAGCCAGCCTTAGGACACTGAAAAAATTCCCCATTTCCCCAGGATTTGCTGTGACTGCCTTCCCACCGCTGCTGCTGCTGCTGCAGTGCCAGGACCCTGGGAATCAATGAACAGGGGCTCCAGATAGCCACCCACCTCCTCCCTCCAGCTGGTCATTTTTGGGGGAAGATCACCGATGGGGTGGGAGCTCCCCCCATCATCGTTCCCATTGTGGGAGATTTTTATTTTCATTTTTATTTGAAAGGAAGGCAATGGGGGAGAAGAGAGAAAATGAAGGGGAAGGAATGATGATCCATCCCTGTTAAAGTCCACATCCATCTCTGCTCTGCTCTACCCCTCCCTTCCCCTCCGCACACTGATTCTCAGAGGAGGGGGATTTTTTTTAGAGGGGGGGGAGAAGGAGGCAGCGTTGGTACTGAGAAAGGGGGGGGAGACCTCAGCTCTCTTTCCCCTTTTGGAGATGGTGGTGCTATTCCTTTTTGCCTTGACGTGGATGGTGGAGGGAGCCCTGGCGCAGCTCCACTACACGGTGCAGGAGGAAGAGGAGCATGGCACGTTCGTGGGGAATATCGCCGAGGATCTGGGCTTGGACATTACAAAACTTTCCGCACGTCGATTCCAGACGGTGCCCAATTCGCGGAGCCCTTACTTGGACCTGAACCTGGAGACGGGCGTGCTTTATGTGAACGAAAAAATAGACCGGGAACAAATCTGCAAGCAAAACCCGACGTGCCAGTTGCACCTGGAGGTCTTCCTGGAGAACCCTCTGGAGCTTTTCCGAGTGGAGGTGGAAGTGCTGGACATCAACGACAACCCACCCGCTTTCCCGGAGCCGGACTTGACCGTCGAGATCTCCGAAAGCGCCACCCCAGGGACCCGCTTCCCCCTGGAGAGCGCCTTCGACCCAGACGTGGGCAGCAACTCGCTGAGGACCTACGAGATCACCCCCAACGCCTACTTCTCCCTGGACGTGCAGACTCAACCCGACGGCAACCGCTTTGCGGAGCTGGTGCTTTCCAAACCCCTGGACCGGGAGCAGCAGGCAGTGCACCGGTATGTGCTGACGGCGGTGGACGGAGGGCAGCCCCAGCAGCGCACCGGCACCGCCTTGCTCACCGTGCGGGTGCTGGATTCCAACGACAACGTGCCTGCCTTCGAGCAGCCCGTCTACACCGTCTCCCTCCCGGAGAACTCGCCCCCGGGGACGCTGGTGCTGCAGCTCAACGCCAGCGACCCCGACGAGGGACAGAACGGAGAGATCATCTACTCCTTCAGCAGCCACATCTCCGCCAGGGCTCGGGAGCTCTTCGGCATCTCCCCCCGGACGGGGCGGTTGGAGGTGAGCGGGGAGCTGGACTACGAGGAGAGCCCCGTCCACCAGGTGTACGTGCAGGCCAAGGACCTGGGCCCCAACGCGGTGCCCGCACATTGCAAGGTGCTGGTGCGGGTGTTGGACGGCAACGACAACGCCCCGGAGATCAGTTTCTCGACGGTCAAGGAGGCGGTGAGCGAGGCGGCGGCGCCCGGGACGGTGGTGGCTCTTTTCAGCGTCTCCGATCGGGACTCGGAGGAGAACGGGCAGGTGCAGTGCGAGCTGCTGCAGGCGGGCGAGGCGCCCTTCCGTCTAAAAAGCTCCTTCAAGAACTACTACACCATCGTCACCGAGGGGCTCTTGGATCGCGAGCAGCCCGGAGGAGACTCTTACACCCTGACGGTGGTGGCTCGGGATATGGGGGCGCCGTCGTTGAGCAGCAGCAAGTCAATCCAAGTGAGGATCCGCGACGTGAACGACAACGCGCCCCGCTTCTCCCAGCCCGCCTACCAGGTGTATGTGAGCGAGAACAACGTGCCGGGAGCCTACATTTACGCCGTCAGCGCCTCCGACCGCGACCAGGGAGCCCACGCCCGCCTCGCTTACTCCATCCTCGACGGCCAGATCCAGGGCATGTCCGTCTTCACCTACGTCTCCATCAACGCCGAGAACGGCTTCCTCTACGCGCTGCGCTCCTTCGACTACGAGCAGCTCAAGGAGTTCAGCTTCCAAGTGGAGGCGAGGGACGCGGTGGGTGTCGACGGGACCCCCGACGGCACCGCCATCGAGCCCTCGGAGGCGTCCGCGCCCCCTTCCTTGGCAGGCAACGCCACCGTCCACGTAGTCATCGTGGATCAGAACGACAACGCGCCGTCTATAGTCAGCCCCCTCCCCGGTCGCAATGGGACCCCTGCCCGGGAGGTACTCCCTCGAGGAGCCGAGCCCGGCTACCTGGTGACCCGCGTGGCTGCTGTGGACGCCGACGACGGCGAGAACGCCCGTCTCACCTACAGCCTGGTGCGGGGCAACGAGGCCAGCCTGTTCCGCATCGACTGGCGCACCGGAGAGCTGCGCACCGCCCGAAGGGTGCCCGCCAAGCGCGACCCGCAGCGACCCTTCGAGCTGGTCGTCGAGGTTCGGGACCACGGACAGCCCCCTCTCTCCTCCACCGCAGCCCTGCACGTGGTCCTGGTGGACGGAGCAGTCGAGCGCCAGGGAACGGGTGGGGGTGGCGGTGGAGGTGGTGGGGGTCCCGGCCCCGGTGGGGGCGCAAGTGGCCCAGGTGGCGAGCACCGACCCAGCCGCTCCGGGGGTGCAGCCGTCGGGGAGACCTCCCTGGACCTGACCCTGATCCTGATCATCGCCCTGGGCTCCGTGTCCTTCGTCTTCCTGCTGGCCATGATTGTGTTGGCGGTGCGTTGCCAGAAGGAGAAGAAGCTCAGCATCTACACCTGCCTGACCAGCGACTGCTGTCTAGGGTGCTGTTGCTGCTGTCCATGTGCCTGCTGCAGCCGCCAGGCCAGGGCCCGCAAGAAGAAGCTCAGCAAGTCGGACATCATGCTGGTCCAGAGCTCCAACGCACCCAGCAACCCCGGTGCCCAGGTGCCCGTCGAGGAGGCCGCTGGCTTTGGTTCCCACCACCACAACCAGAACTACTGCTACCAGGTCTGCCTCACCCCTGAGTCGGCCAAGACCGACCTGATGTTCCTCAAGCCCTGCAGCCCTTCCCGCAGTCCAGAAGCCGAGCACAACCCTTGTGGTGCTATCGTCACAGGGTACACCGACCAACAGCCCGACATCATCTCCAATGGCAGTATATTGTCCAGCGAGGTAAGGTGGCCCTCCGGCCTCTGAGCCCCCTCTTATTCCAAGGTAGGGTTGCCAGAGTTCTCTTCCATAAAGTTGGGAGAGGACCCGCTGTCCTGTTTGCCTGTATGTGAAAAACATCTCCCCAAATCAGGATTGTCCTTGTTTTCAGGACATGTGGCAACCCTCCCCCAAGGGCAGTACCGGTCCAACCTTGTTATACACTGATTTGACTTAACACAAGTGGCCGCTGCAAATCACAGTTTAAAAAACTGCTTTTTTACTGTTGTACAAACTGCTTTTTTACTATTGTACATGCAAGCAATCATTCCATTTTCAATCCCAGAATTAAATCCCTTCAGATACTGAGGCACCACCTTATTCCATTAGGCACAATAGCAGCGCAAGAAACCCAGAAGTGGGTCTTTAAACCTACTTTTTCCATTGTTTTCTCTATACACTGATTTTTTTAATCCACTGGAACAGAACCCTAGTAGATAATGAGGGACGCCTGTATCTTGCTCCCTTCTGGTGTGTAGCCTTCTTGGGATCTGGCATGACGCTACAGTCCTTGACTATCAGTATTGTGGGCCTTGCTTAAATGGGGAACTACCACTGAGTGAAGAAGATGCAGTTTGGGGCAGGTTTGCTCAGAAGTAAGTTCTAATGACCTCAAGGGGGCTTGCAAGAAGTAGGTTCTAATGACCTCAAACATGTATGCAGCCATGGTGGTACAGTATTGGAATTTTCAAAATGTAAGCAGTAGTAGCATTACAGCTGCTGGTGGTGATGGAGTGGTGGTGGTGATGGTAGTAGGAGTAGTAAGTATGATAATTTTCAAAATGTAAGCAGTAGTAGCGTTACAGCTGCTGGTGGTGGTAGTTGTAACTATCACGATAATTTTCAAAATGTAAGCAATAGTAGCATTATAGCAGCTGCTGGTGGTGTAGTGGTGGTGGTGGTGGTAGTAGTAAGTATCATGAAAGAAGGCCAGTTGCCCTGGGAATGCTCTTTGTTAATACTTTCAGGTCTGTTTGAGTCTTCATTGATGAACACTATCAATCTTTTTCTTCCTTCCTTCGAGTAGTCTGCAAGTAATTATTGCAGCAGTTACAAATAGTAGTAGATGAGTAGCCACCTGGTTGATGTACATCTTCTCCAAAAAGAAGTGCTCTTCCCAGCAAGACAGTACCACCATCAAACCGCAGTGCTGCTCTCTTGCACCATCCCTTTAGCCTCTTTGCATTCTTTTAGTCTTCCCAATCATGAACAGATCCACAAAAGACACTGTTTATGTAATCTATTTAATCTTTTGTGCTGTTTATTTAATGATGAAGCAAGGCAGCCTAGCTTGACAGCTGTGGGTGTCCTGAGGTCCCTTTTGCTCTCAGCCAGTCACTGGTCTCTCTTCATTTGAAGGCAGAAGCAGTTATGCACTTGCAAGAGCATCTCAGAATTTGTTGCAACCAAACACACCATGTGAATCTGAATGAAGCTTCTTCCAGTTCTGGCTCAAACCAACATAGCCCTGACAAACCATAGGTTGATGCTAATATTTAGAATAGGTAAATGCTAATATTTATTTTAACCTTGAACTGGTAGATGCACCAAGGTCCACATTTTGCTTTTCTGGTTCTTCTTTGCTTCTTTCAAGGAATAACAAATCTGAAAAGTGTTTGTGTGAAATTCTCTGTATTCAGTGCAGCAACATTTTTGGGGGTTTGCTTTTTAAATACACTTTATGTTTAAAGTGTCTATGTCTGCAATCCTAAAGACACTTTCCTGGGAGTAAGATACATTGAACACAGTGAGGCTTACATCTGAGTAAGTGTTTCTGAGACATGGTTAGGATTGTGCTCTATGTCTTAATACGCTTTGACCCTGTCTTCATTATTAAGGCTGTGAAGGAATTCCCTTGTGGGGCTTATGAATATCTAACTACCAGACAGCAGTTTTAATTAATTGAAGAATTAAGGATGTATTAACTTTGCATCACCTTAACAGAGTGTGCTATAGTAAGCGCATTTCCGTAAAGGAGGCATTTCAGAAAAATTTAATTGAAAATCCATCTGAGAGCACTCTCTCCCTCATTAGGCATGTTTTTGTGTTACCTTAGTGTGTACAGAATGTGTGTGAACATATAGTCATGCATTAGTATTTTTTTTATTAAAACCTGGTTTGCTGGATGTTAAATTAAACATACATTATTCTCGTCAGTTACTGGAAGAAAAAAAAGTGCTTTGAGTTCAGGGAGCCCATTTGAACCATATTCCATATTAAGGTTTTAAGGATCTTGGAAGAACAACCTATTAGAACTTTAGATATAAATACATCTCTTTGCTGCTTGTCAGTCTGTTCTACAGCATTCCCTCTTGTCATAGGTTGTCTTGAAAAACACGCTGGATTTTGTGGGTTCATTACTCAGAATGACTAGTAGCTGACTTGACAGCTTTTAGCCATGGTGTAAAGTTGTTGCCCAGAATAGGCCAGGAAATAAAATTCCAGTCTTAGATTAATAATCCCTCTTTATCGACCTCGGAGCCTCTCTTGAACTCACTCATGTGAGTGAGGGAGATAGCAATATTTGCTCCTAGCTGTTTAATGGCCAAGCTATTCATGCACATATATGCCCATGATAACAACTGCCATTTTAAAAGACTGATTGCCTACAAAACACACACTGGGATTTCAATTTTTTTCTAATTATTTTTCTAGACCAAACACCAGCGTGCAGAGCTCAGTTATCTAGTTGATAGACCACGGCGGGTAAACAGGTAGGACCTGCTCATTCCTGATTTCCTAGATTATGGCCCTAATTTTGCACAATCTGAGATGTATTTCAGCAAGCATGAAAGGGGGCCCTGGGATTGTGTTTGCTGCAGATGTTGAATAATGGCTGAAGAATATAACCCTGAATTTGTTCAGACAGCCCCATTAAACAAAATAAATCAGCCCCAAATGAACATCTTTGAAATATGCCTTTGGTGGGCCTCACTGAAATTACCTGAAAAAGAGAGTGGAATCTAATTTGGTGCTTGTCTCAAACGTGCTTCCCATGCTTATGGAGTCCCTCTTCAGGAGCCGGCAGACAATATTGACTTCTCTCTGCGCACAAATTTAGCTCCCCAGTTTAAGCAAATCCAGCCAAATTATTTATAACAACTGTGTGTAATGCAGGCAGCGTAATAATGGCTACTGTCTGTTTCAGTTGGATTATTAATGCCTGAATGTACAAGTTTTGGATGCGATGGCGAGAGTGAGGGAGCTCTGGTTCAGTGCAGCACCTCATGTGGCCATGTGATGGCAGAAGAATGTTTTATGACTTTCCCTTTTCCTGGGTGTTCATATATTAAGATTCTTTTTTTAATGTTTCTAGTTCTGCATTCCAGGAAGCAGACATAGTAAGCTCTAAGGACAGTGGTCATGGAGACAGCGAGCAAGGAGACAGCGATCATGACGCCACAAATCGAGGTCAATCCTCTGGTAAGTCTGATAAGGGGGAATCTAAATATTTGATCTTTTAATAAGAGCTGCAGCAAGGGCAATTACAGATAGATAAATAAATAATAGGCCCAGAGTAATGCGATACAGAGAGCGTTTATCGTCTTATGCACAACTGGAAGGGCTTAGAATGGTCCAGTTCATAAAACACGCAGGGAGATATTCTTCTTTTATTTTTACCCTGGTTTCCTTTTGAGTGCTAGAAAGTTTTTGTGTCTTAATGTGGCTTGGTTGGCTCTCTCCATGCATGTTCAAATCTTGCATTATTAATGTTTATAGATATTCTGAGAAGTTTGGGAGGTAACAGAAAAAAGGATCTTCTGATCAGTTGTTGGAAAGATATTCAAAGCAGAGTGCAGGATGTCTAGGAAGCTTGTCCTGCAGACCTTTCCTGATTTTCTGTTAATAAGTCCAGTTGGGCACAGTGGGACTTACTTCTGAGTAGACATGCATAGGACTGCACGGTTAGAAGAGTGGTGCAAAAGGGGGTGTGCGTCTAGGGCAGCAATTTTCAGCCACAGTGCCATAGTACACTGGTGTGCCACCGATGGTCTGCAGTGGGCCAGAAAGTTTGAGGAAAATCATTATTAGTGATTAGGTTATATGGGGATTTGACCCTCCCCCTTTACCAGCAGCACTTGTCTTGTCAATAGTGGTAAAATTAATGGTATATCTTGACAATTTTAGGGCTTTGTCGGTGTACTGTGAGATGAAAAAAAATTGAAAATCAGTTGGAGAATGAATACCATGACTGAATAAAAGCTGAATTGTGGTGTGCATACATGTGTGTGTTAGACCTGCAATTTTTCTCACAGTGTAGTTATATGGGAAGCATTCTGGTTGCAAAGGTGTCTTTGTTCTCTGAGATTTGGCATGTTTAAACCAACGAGTGGGAGCCTGCATATAACTTTAGCATTTGGATTCCCAGTAATCACCATCGTTAGTGACTGTGTGACTTGTGTGCCGGTGACAAGACTTGAGAATATCTATTAGAAAAAATGCTTTTGCATCACTATGGCATTTATATACATGGTACCAACCCATGACATGGTGCTCATCCTTTTGGCATTTTGCACGACTGTAATGCACGCGCAGTTTAGCAGGGGTGTCAGTGCCATTTTGTTAGTAGATCATAATCGCCTTGAGGTCTTGGAAACCAGGATTAGCTGTAAAACCCTCTCCCCTGCTTCAGCTCATGAAAGCTCCAGGCATTTTCTTTTTCCTTCCCCCTTTCTTTCTTGAAGGATACTTTGCTGGGTGATCTCCTCAGGAGGCAGATGGATCCTTTCCCTCTCTCCTGACAACTATCCTCTTAAGCATCAGAGTGAGTGGCTGACTGATGCCCAGGAGCACTGAGTGACTGGCTGGAGGTTCTTCAGTTCTGGTTCTCTTAGCTGTGGGAAGCCTAGACGCAGGGGCAGGGGGAAAAAGTCCATTCAAGGCCTGCTTTCAATTCAAGGCCTGCAAGTCATTAATATGCAGACCTAATGAGACTTAAGAAAAGCCAAGAGCCTCTGAGCTCCCTGCTTCTTGCAGGGCTTCATGCTTAGTGAACAGAGCATCTATTTTGTGTCTGGGAACCTGACAACAAACCAGCTCTTGCCAGCAGTTTACATCAGAACACAGAGCCTTTTCATTTTTTTACACCTATATTGTCATATGATTTATTGTTGACTTCCAAATCTGTGCATTTAGTCCTCTGCTCCGTCCCCAGTTGCTTTGGACTATTTTGGAAGTAGCAATCACTGCTTGAGGGTTATTAAAGCAAATAAGGTTTTTTTTCCTTTTTAATCTCCTTGTCTTTTTTCTAGGCTGCTTCTCTCTCTCTCTCTCTCTCTCTCTCTCTCTCTCTCTCTCACACACACACACACACACACACACACACACACACACACACACACACACACACATTTTATTGCCACACTCATCTCCATGAACATTTCAATCAGTTTATTCCCTCAACATAATGAGCCATAATACTCAAATAGGAGAGAGAAGAATAAACATCTGTATATGGGAATGAAAATCTGGAATGGAAAGGCAGGATGCGGGAATATAATCATCGTGATGCACATCAAGCAAAAAGCCATTTTATTTTAGAAGCATCTACCGATGTTGCTATACTTAGCTTTCTCTGACTTTTTTTAAAAAATGGTTTATCTGGGATTAGAGAATTTGATGTCCTGGAATTTGGTGTATATTTTTACACTGGCCTGTTTCATTGGTGATGCTTTTTCACAAAATAGGAACCATGCTCTAAAGGCAAGTTGTTGCATTCTTCCCCCCTCCTTTATTGTACAGATTAAACACTAAATGCAGTAAGCTGAAATTCCTGAATTTAGGCAGGTATGGAACAAGTACTTCCAGACCCAAAATTTTCTGGTTTGTATCCCTTGCCCATTTGTGTAAATAAATTTGAGATGGCTAAATTACATTAGCTGTGTGTTGAGTCTCTTCAAAATACAGAAGTTGAATTTTGAATTTAAACCCCTTTCTGTTCCAAGTTTACATCTGTTACTACTTGGCTTTTATGGTAATTGCTTTTGTTTAAAGATTTTTTTTTTGCAGTTCTAGGATTTAATGTGGACAGAGCCTCCGAGAGGAATGTTCCCATGTGGAACAAGGTTTCTTTTGGGCTCCTGTACTCCCTTCAAAGTCTCCTGGCCACCCTTTTTTTGAACCCTGAGGCCAGATATGACATACCCCTTTAACTCCTTTTCAGAGGCCCTGAATATGAACTAGGTACTAAATGTATCTAACCTTGCTTGTGTAGTCTGTGTGCCACACGTATAAGGTCTTGGATAAGATTCACTAGGCAATGCTATCCCTCCTATCGGTATTGGCAAGATGTCTCTCACCTTCACCCTTCCCCTTATCCTAGACATCAAACGTGACATCCATAGAAATCTAACATGATGTCTATGATAGAATGGGAGCCAGTCCTGTTTGCAATTCATTGCCCCATGTTCAAGGACATTATTGTAAGATTATAGATATTACCGTATATAAATAAGGGCACAGCTGATCTGTATAACAGCTAATCAGAGCAATATTCAAGTGGGCACTGGATGCTGGAAAGATGCAGTCAGTAAGGTTTTTTTTTTAAAAGTGTAATTAAGGGCACAATCCTAACTGAATTAGGCCATCCTAATTCACCTGATATATCATTCTGTGATAATGTGGGGAGGCTGGAGTATGCCAGTGCAATGGCCTAACCTCCCCAGGAGTGGAACAGAAGTGCATTATGGCACTTTTGTGACACCCCCAGGTCAGCACAAGGCTTATGCTAGGGCTTACACCAGCCTAACTGGAGGTTAGGATTGCAGCCCAAGTGACTGACAAAACTAAGATATCTTCCAGTTATTGATAGATTCCACTGCACCACTCACGGGCGAGGGTTAAATCAGTGCACAAACATGCACTTGCCTCCCTGCATCACCATGGGGATGGGAAGACCAATGAGTTGGGCTAGCTTAAGTTAGGATTGTACCCACAGATGTGTTCAAGATTCCACCTTCAGTAATCTGATTTGGTGGCAATCCTGGACACATTTTCCTGGGTGTAAGTCCCACTGAACACAGTGGGACTTATTTCTGAGTAGCTGTGCATAGGATTGGCCCTATATTACTAATAAAGGAGGAAAGTGGAACGCTTTAAAAATGTATCTTTGTTTTATATACATATGCATAAGTGGATTATTTATATAGATGCAACAATTGTTCTAGCCATCTGTACTGTTACATTGTCCTGTCTTTTCTCCTCCCTCTCGTATTTTACTTATTTTTTGCTGTCTTTGCTTCTCAATCCAGAAATTGCCCAATAAAAGCAAGGCATCAGTGTCATCAAATTCCTAATGTGTCCATTTGCAAAATAAATACCTACCCCTGCAGCAGTTTTGGTTCTCATTCTGCATCAAAATCACACATATATCTTTTTTTTTAATATGCACTGTTAGGAATTGGACATCTGAGGTAGTGTTAGGACTGCATAAAAGTTGACATATACATATGTCTTCCCATATATAACATGTATAGCAACAAGGGTATTTTTTATTTCTCAGTTTGGATGTTCTGTGATCCAAATAAAAGTGATCCACTCCATGTTGTAACTTGCACACCTCGTTTGGACTTTGATATGTAATTGAAATAAATCCTAGCTGAGGGCAAATGGGAAAATAATTTGGCTGCTCAGTTTTGAACATTCACGTATGAATGGTACCAAGCTGGACCATCTAGCCCAGCAGTGGCACTCTTAGTACCAAGAATTCAGACATAAGGTATTACTGGTTTTGCTACTTAAATTTTTTTTTTGAGGGGTGGTTATTGAACCTGAAACTTTCTGCCCACAGGGCAAATGTTCTGCCACTGAGCTGTGGCTCTCCCTGTTTTCTAATCGGAATAAATGAAGCTCCTAATGGAGGTGCTAGACTGGGACTCTTGATGATGAAAGCCATTTAGTTGTTGATGGGGTAAATTCTATCAAAGAAGCTCTTTCATGCAGTGTTATCTTCAGGTGGAGAAACCTTTCTAACTCCATGTTGCGTTTAAGGGGATTTATTTATATATTTTTCTGCCTCTGTCTGTAATTATGCTCTTGGCTTCTCTTCTGAGATTTCCAACATAGGTGTTAAGTGCCACTCTGTGTTTGTTTGCGTTTCTGCTGTGTGATGTGAACACCTGTCTGCCAACAATTGGACCTAAGCCACCATCTCATTTCCTCAAGCTAAAAGAAATGTATGACGATGATGTAGATTTGAGAAGGTTAAATTTTTAATGGGATGGGGTGGGGGAGAGGGAGAAGATATTTTCTCCATCCATACCTACTTCATTCAAGCAATAAAAGTTTTATGGTAGTGGATGGGTATGCCTTTAACGTTGATGGGTATGCCTGTAAATGGATGTGGCCAGAATCTTGCCAAATTGCATAATTTCCCAGCATGCAAATGAATGTTCTGGAATATTTTTCCCCCATATATATATAAGGGACTGGTCAGTTAGATTGCTTACCGCCAAGGCTCTTGTTAATACCATATGTAGAATGGATGAATATTATTAGGCAGGATTTTCTTGCAAAATTGATTGAGAAACCGTCAACGGGTCTCATCAGTAGGAAGCAGAAAGAATTGGGCTGCAATCCTAAGCACACTTTCCTGGAGTAAAACCCATTGAACACAATGGGGCTGACTTTTGAGTAGACATGATTAGGATTGTTCTTTTAGTCTGTAAATCCAGTACAGATAATAACAAGTGAAAAGAAACATTTGAAAGAGGAGAAATTGTCTTTTTTCCTTTCCAACCCAGTAGGGCTTGTGATCATTCCACCTCTGAGTATTGTTTTGGCAATTTCCTAGTCTTGGAGAAAATTAGGTTTAACATAAGGGGAAAAAATGGGATTTAGTGGCTAAGGATTTAGTTTTTGGTGGTTTATCCTTGCTATAAGTTGCTCTTTCTGCTATGCCCTGCACTCATCTAGATTCTGATGTGATTAAAGAGATGTCCAGATTGTTGACAACCTCTGTTTCAGATTAGGTTTCAACAGAAGAAATAGAAGGTACCTTTACTGGTCAACAAATTCAACATATTTGCAAAAATTGTGTGCATTTAAAAAAAAGAATCTGGCAGAGTTATTAGCACCTTCTTTACAATTGCAATTTTTAATTGGATAATTAGAGAATGATACTTTGAAGATTATTCAAAATCTCCAGAGGCTGTCTCTCTCCATATGAGTGTTTTTTCTTGCTTCCTCCTTAATTTAATCAAGAAGAAACAAATCTCAAAAATGCTTCATGTTTTAGAGCAAATCAAGAGATTTCATACTAACTCTCATTCTTTATAATGGTCTTTTGCATAATTAGGCTGTTTCATTCCCCAATCCTATTTAATTCTCTCTGCAGCAATGGAAAGGCACAGGTGCAGCTTCTGCTGCATCCCGCAAGGAACCTTGTTTGAGGGCTCAATGGGGAAACGGGACATTGACCTCCTGTCCTGCAGTAAGCTCTTAAAGCTGCAATGGGCCAACACTGGCCTGCTCTAGCTTAATCACTAGTCCTCATTGACTTATGAAAGAAGATCAGGCTGGGAAGGATATAACAATCACCACCACCAATCCCTGCACCTCCTGGTCTGTCCTCCTTGCCCCCTAACCATTGACTGATTGATGAATCAGGACTGTCTTAGTTTGAATTGCTATCAGAAAGGGCTGGTTTCTATTCTTTATCAACCCATAGCATGCAAAACCACTGACTGAATATGCACTTAAAAATATGGGAGGGGGGTTTGACTATATGGACCAATTAAGGTAAGTAACAGTGGGTCTCCTTGGACCTACACTGGCTGGCAAGGTGGCAAAGGGGAAATAAGATTGTGGTACAAGTACCTGCTACCAAGATCTGTCCCCAATTTTCCCTCAAACCATCTTCTGCCCATCTTTTACACTTAATCAATCCTGCTCCAAATTGCTTCTGCTTCTGATATACTTTTTCTGATGACATGCACAAAACCACTGAACTACCATGTGGGTAGTTCCAGCATACAGACGGCAGCTTTTGCACGGTGGTGGAGTTATGGTGGTACATAGTGAGATCTACCACCACGTTCTCCAGATAAGGTTGGACTGTAAGTCACTATTTGGCCTTAGCTGTGCTATTCCGTCAACCTCAGAATCATTGTGGTGAGATAATAATGCTTTTGAAAGGTTACATTAAAGCACTTCATATGAAGTACTTTTAGCAGTCAAATGTTTCATAAATGGTAAGTATTCTGGCAGCCTAGTCTGTTCATATGGCTATTGGAACTTATCATTATGTCCAAAGATCTAGATAAAGAAAATAAGAATTCCACTCAATCAGGTCAGAAGTCTTTCTAGTCCAGCTTTCATATCTCATGGTAGATCGCCTTTAGGGAGCACACAAGGTAACTAAAGACCTGCATCCATATGCCCTCCCTTGCAACTGGCATTCTGAGACAACTTACTTCTAAAACCTGGAGGTTGAACATACCCAACACGGCTTGTAAATTATAATGGTCTTTTCCTCCAGAAATTTTTCCTATCCACTTTTAATAGTATCTAGGCCATATGCTATCACATCATGTGGAAATGAGTTCCACAGATTAAGTACATGCTGCATAAAGAAATGTGTGTGTTTCTTGTTCTATTCCAACACTCCCAACACTCAATTCTAGTGAATGTCCCCTTGTTGTGGTATTGTGTGAGAGGAAAAACAACATTCCTGATTCACTTCTATCCACCTCCTGCATAATTTTATATGTTTCAGTTGTAACCCTACTTTTTGAAGAGCCCCATATATTGTAGCCTTTCTTCATAATTGATTTGCCTTAGCCCAGTAATAATTTTGGTTGTTCTCCACGTTTTCCATTTATACTATATTTTTTTTTTTGAGATATGGCAAACGGAACTGGATGTAATACTCCAGATGAGGCCTTGCCATTGATTTGTACAATGGCATTATAATATTGTTTGTTTTATTCTTGATACTCTATGCCAGTGATTTTCAATCTTTTTCATCTCTCGGCACACTTAACAAGGCATGGAATTGTCAAGGCACACCATCACTCGTTTTTACCATTGCCAAGGTATACCAGACTGTTCAAATCCCCCAATTTTCCTATTAATGAATGTCAATCTCCAGATTCCCGCAGCACACCTTAGGATTATCCATGGCACACCAGTGTGCCACAGCACATTGGTTGAAAATCACAGCTCTATACATATCATAAGAGAAAAAAATTGACCTGCTGTGTTTCTGTGTATAGTGATTAATGCAATTGTGTTTGTATCATGTAAAACTGTTTCCACTTGTTGTGGATTGGAGGAAATTCCAATCCATGATGGACACGAAATGGGGAAATCTGGCTGGCTTGTCTCATGGGCCTGTCCGCAGGACCTTGCCTTTCCCACCAGAGTGTACCTATTTATCTTTTTGCATCTGCATGCTTTTTGAACTGCTAGGTTGGCAGGAGCTGGGCTAAGGATGGGAGTTTACCCCATCTGGCAGTATTTGTATCTTGAACTGTGAATTTGAACTTGAACTGTGTTCTAACTCCAGCATCTAACTCAAAAGTGCACTGAGCCACTGTAGCCCTTGTCAACTGGTTAATATCTCATGTTTCCTATTAAAATCCATTTAATCCTAAAATCAGAGCTGAATCCTAAGCAACTTTCCAGTGAAAATACAATTGGTATTCTGATGTAAGGGCTTTATTTACCGTGTTTCCTTACCTTTAGTAGGCATCCTTCACTAACACCCCCAAAGCAGGATGCAGTACACATCCCATTGGCGTGGCTATATCTGTGCTAGAAAGCTGGATAGGATTTGGCATGTAGTCCTTAAAAATTGATCACTTTCATTTACAATTCAGTTTTTGCGTTTTTCATACTCACACTCAATCAACAGTATTGAATATACTACTGCTTTTCAACAAAAAGTGCAATCACGGTATAAGTACTTTTTTTACTATAGATTGGCAATTATGTTATTATGAGTCAATCCATGAAAACTCACAAAGTTAGAATTGTGACAGTGGACAGAAGTGTTTGAGTGATAGAATTTTTCTTTTAAATGTAAATCAAGAATATGGTTTTTGGTTTGTGGAAGTTTGAGGAGTTGGAAGTTTGTTTCATAGACAGTTTGTCAAACAATGCACAAAACTTGTTTCAGTTGTGAATTTGCTGAAAAACCATTAATATTAGTATCCTCAATCATTTCCTTTTACAATATATGCAGCATTCCAAACCTAAAGCTATTACAAAAACTGTTCTGAGATGTGGGAAAGTCTTCTGAGGCCTCTGCACATAGCAGAAAGGCCTCCCTGAGATTTTTGAAAGACACTTCCAGCTTTTCGCTAAACTTGGAGGTCCTCTATCATAGGGTTTACTATCCACAGTGACTCAAATCCTCAGTTTGTAAACCTGTAGAAGATAGTGTCTGATCCAAGCCAGTGGAGGTCCAACCTTGTTATACATGGATTTTTCATGCACCAATTTGACTCAACACTGCCACTGACAATCATAGTTTAAAAAACTGCTTTTCTACTTTTGTAGAGAGGCAGACATGCAAGCAATAATTCCATTTTACAGCACCAGAATCAAACCCTTCAGATACTGATGAACTACCTTATCCATTTAGGCACAATAGAGGAGCAAGATACCTGGAAGTGGGTCTTTAAATCTATTTTTTCCATTGTTTTCTTTATACACAAATCTTTTTTTAATCCAGGAGGTTCCAGAAGAGAACCCAGGTGGATTACAAGGGACACCTGTACATTCATGCCTTCCTTTTAAAATTTTGAATGTATGAAATTTCAGCATATGTCTGCTAGCATACCAGACCCCATAGCATTAGATATGAGATTTTTGTAAGTTTTCATAATTTTTTAAAAAAATCATTTTTACACTATAAATAAATTTTATGCTCAGTGACTGAAATAACTTATTTGAATCAATTGGATTTAAATAATTTGTTCTATTGCCAATATAAAAAGAGAGCCAGAAAAGGAAAATCTTATAATGTTCTGTAAAACTCTGGGTCCTTTTTTGTACATTATCAGATACTGAAGCCTTCCCCTTGAGGGGAAACTGTATTTGGATGTGTATTTCGGTTTCGTTGCAAAAACTCCAGTGAAGTTACCAGACTTTGCATTCTCTGTTTACTGAATGTGTGCATCACCAGCTGTGTTTATGTTGCTCTAGTTCGACATCACTGTGATGTCATGAAGAAACATTTATTAGAAACAACTTGGAAAAATATCAGCTGACTGGAGAATATTTTGATATGCAGAATACAGAATTAAAGTCTGCATACGTGCTTTTCCGAATCATAGATGCCATTTGGGTATGCCTTGCTATATAAGGTATAGTTTAGGGCATTCCTGTTATACGATAATGATCAATTCAATTTCCCATTCAGTTGTGAAAATATTGTAATAGAAACCCAAAAATACACTGGGTTTATTTATTTATAATTTGTTCCAAGATCTCAGAACTTGAAATTTTTACTACATAAATATTTCCCTCTCTAAAATGTTATATTTTACAATTTAGTTTCACATAGAATATTAAACAATATTAAACATGATAAAAATTCTAATTGGCACTTTCATACATACATACATAAACCTTTATTGACTTAGGGCACAATCCAGAGTAACTACGGGAGCACGTAAGAGACATTAGGTGCACCCATAGTTACTGTACCACCTAGTGAAAACCTATGGGAAATTCATATTGCAATCCAGAGTAACTTGTTCTTACTCCGGAGCAAGGACTCCCCTTAGTTACTCTGGATTTCACCGATAGTTATTTCCTAAATGTTCTTAGGTTTAAGTTAAAACCTCAGACTTGAGGTTAGGGTTGCAGCCTCACTCAGAATTGTGATTCTAATTTTCAGGGGCTATAGAGCCAGTTTCACTTTTGAGTTGCACTGCTATCAGTGGCGTACCCATGTCATTTGGTACCCGGAGCCCATAAATTTTTTTGTCTTCCGCATATGTCAAAATTATTATCAGTCTTAATTAATACAATTAATTAGATATTAATATTTTTATATTTAAAAATCACCTTACCAATTAAACCTCTGTTTTATTTTTTGGGTTAGGAGGTGAGATTGCATTATGGAGCACTTGCTGAGCTCCACTTTCAATGGATTGGGACCATTCTGGTGGCCTTGCATTTCTCTGTACTTGACCTGAACATGAGCCAAGGAAGCTTTGCTTACTCATAAGTAAATGTGGTTGTGTAGCTCAGTTCCACTTTCCATAGGGCTCAATGCAATTATCAGGGACTTCCTTCTGGGTCGATTTATGGGGACTGCGTTCATTTTATCAGGACCATTCTGGGGGTGTTGGATTCCTCTCAGTCTGCCCTTTCCAAAGGACTAAGGCCGCAATCCTCAAGACACTTTCCTGGGAGTAAGACCCATTGAACACAAGGGGGCTTAATTTTGAGTAGACATGGTTAGGATTGTGCTCTACAGCACATTTGCCTACTCACAAGTAATGGTGCAATATAGTTCAGTTTCACTTTTCATAGGGCTCCATGCATTTTTTTTAGTTTTTGGGCCATAACGTTTGATAGGAAGGACATATTTCAAAGCTATTTTTTGCATTGGATTCAGATGGAAAATATGCATCCAATGGCATATGACTTGATGGGGTTACTGCAAAGGATTCTGGTGATTTTAGCAATTTTTTTATAATTTTGGTCACCCTCGGTGTGTCACTGGCCACTGACTGTTTTACAATGATACTTGTTATACCATGGTTTACTGCAGTCAAAAAGCAGAAATCAGGTTACAGTGAGTTTTAATTTTGAACCTGATGCAAAACTGTGGACAGCAAGCAATTTCCACTAGCGAGCTGAACTAAGCAAGGGAGAAAGAACATAGAGCCTTTTTCTCAGATAATGCTCCTATCCCCCCTTTTTAGAAGTTGCTCTTTCTGCACCCCTTTTCTCAAGTCTTGGAGTCAGTTTGAGAAACACACCTTTATTTCAAAATAAATTAAACAAGCTAAATTAAACAAACAAAATAAATTATACAACCCTATACTGACCTAACAGAAATGTGAGATTCCTTTTGTTTAAAATATAGTACAGTGTTAAAGGAATGTTGGCGTTAATTTAATAAGCAACCAAGTATTATAATTTTGAAGTATACTTTGCTTCTACAATATTGGTTGGAAAATATTGTTGGAGGAGTGTTGATTCAGGACATCCATTCCATTCATTTTCTCTCCCACTCTCCCATCCAGATAAGAGCTAGCTTTGTGCTTCACAAACCATTTGTATGTCTTGAATGTTGTTCCTCCCCTAAATCTTTAAACCTACCCAGCTGCTGTTCACTTTTGCATTCCTCAACTGTTCATGGATTACTAATTTCCTTTAGACCTCTGCATGCCACTTATCAGTAGAAGTTTGCAATCGAAGCCTGGCTTGAGTTATATACTGCTTAATCTCAAATAAATTTGTCTTTGTACAGTGAGTTTAAAAAAGGCAAATTCCCTTGTATTTTTCTCATTCTCAAGCTCTATTTGGTGAGATTCTTTGTTTGCAGAAAATTTAACAAGGCACTGCTTCTGTTCATATAAATCAAATTAATACTTAGTTACCGCAGAATTTTTAAAGCTAATCTTTGCTTTGGGGAACTTGCTAATGATGTATTTTATGGCAGTAGTTCTTAGCCCTCTTAAGCACTCTTCACCAGGCAAATGTGGTATTTGGGAACCATTTGCCATTCTCAAATCCTGCAACATGAAGAGCCACACTTTTGTAAGGTCTTGTGGCAAATGATTCCTATCCTCTGCAGACAGCAGCCTACCAATTGGATTGTAAGGATACCATTGTACCTTGCCAGGGAGTCCTGGCTCACTGTTTTTGGACTTGGTGATCTGTGGTTTATAGTAATGAGAAACCAATGGTGGCTTGGCCATATGGATTTCATTGTTGGTATTTAAAGATTTACTGAAGCTAATCGCTCAAGTGTTGAGGGTGATGTGTGGTATAATTTTCAATGTAATGGTCAGGTGGCTAAACGAAGAAGAGATTTTGTTTAGCAGCTATACTTTCATATTTGGATTGAAAACATGTAGGTTCTTCTCCAAAGCTGTAAGAAATCAGGTTTTGATAACTGAACTCCTAGTATATATTTCCTAATTATAGCTCCTATATATATATACACAATGTGTTTACTTGAATATAATGCACCATAAAATCTAATGCACATCCCTATTTCTAAAGGCTTGAGATTAAAAAAAAATGTTTACTGGTGATTGTAGTGCACAGGTGCAAAGCAGGTACAAAATCTGATTTTACTGCATATGATAATGAATTATATGATAATAATAAAATTGCAGTGGATTTATGTTACGATTTTTACATAATTGCACTATTTTATATAATAGTGTGTTTATGTTGCATTTCAGTCACAATATAGTAAACTGTTAAACTAAGTATTGATCAATGCTAATAATAAAAATATCTGTATTTATTCAAATCTAATGTACCATCGAATCTAATGTGCACCGTGATTTTGGAGACTAAATTCGGTTGAAAAAGGTGAATATTATGTTCAAGTAAATAGGGTGTGTGTGTGTGTGTGTGTGTGTGTGTGTATTGAAACATTGTCTCATCAAGAAATATGGTACTGTGGATTTAAATAAGAATCAGTCTATTGCAGTGAAAACCCTCATTTGGAATTGTGTAAAAAGAATGTGAAAGTAAACTGTTTCATGTGGGCAAAGGCCAGTGTTTCCTAGTATAGAGCAAACATTTTTGTCAATAGTTTTTTGGATCTATGAAATGTTTGGACTTCAGCTATCTTTAGGGTCATTAAATAGAATAATTTCACTATAACCTTTCTAAAGTGATTCAAGTGTTTGTAAGGGAAATGGCAGAAAAAATATAACTTGGAAGAAATGATGACAGGGCTTTATTAGGATATGTATCTGCATCAAAGCATAATGCTGAGATTCATAGTTATGTCCATGTGTTGCCATGTTCAGAGAAGACTCTGAAGGTCAGATATTTTTTACTGGTGAAATCTAGGTGGCAAACAGGTGGAATTTTATTCTACTTGATTAGATTCATTTGCTTCCATTGGAATTTTTTCTCATTTTATCAAGCTTTCTGTCCTACTAATCCCGCTGGCATTGAGCTGCTGTCATCCACCTTCTGATGGTGTTTGTCTTGCTCTTGGATTGGCTTGATGGAGTAGGTTTCAAATAGATTTTAATAATTTAAAAAATCTCATTTATCATCTTAGGACTGTTTTTCCATGAGTGGAACATTTCTAGTACTTCCGTCCTTTTCTGAATGACAACTCGTTCTTTTGAAGCCTATATTATCACATTCTTTATTGGTAGGGTGAAGGTGATAGAAGCATCCTTTACCACCGTCCCTTTTACACACATCTATCAGCAACTGGTCATGATGCTGAAGATTATATCTACAGTTTTTCTCTCTTTCCTGCTTGCAGGCATGGATCTCTTCTCTAATTGCACGGAAGAATGTAAAGCATTGGGCCACTCGGATCGATGCTGGATGCCCTCTTTTGTCCCTTCTGATGGACGCCAGGCTGCGGATTACCGTAGCAATCTTCATGTACCCGGTATGGATTCTGTTCCAGACACTGAAGTGTTTGAAACACCAGAAGCTCAGCCAGGGGCAGAGAGGTCCTTCTCCACCTTTGGCAAAGAGAAGGCCCTTCACAGCACTCTGGAGAGGAAGGAACTGGATGGACTGCTGTCTAATACACGAGCGCCTTACAAACCACCATATTTGAGTAAGTACTGTTCAAAAGGCTGCTAGAGAGTGTTCCCTAGATGGGAACAGAACTCCATTCCCCAATGTGCTCACTAGGACTAGAACAGTAAACCAGAGGCAATAGGGGACAAAAAAATCCTTGAATCCCTTTGGATTGAGAAGCACCGAAGAGAGCAATGTTGAATTAAGTGCCAATGGCATTTTAAGTTTGTAACTTCTAGGACGTTGTTGAAGATGGATTTGTTAAAAAAATAACTTGTGCTTCTTTTGGAGTGGATGCGTGAGTGAATATTTTATTTTTGAAGTAAGTCATTAGCAAGACACATGTCTCTTCAAGTTTTTAGCTGTGGTGCCTCTTTGCCTAGATTGCTGGCTGCACCAAACTGCTTTGTTTTCATTGAGCAAGACCTGGAGATCATCTTAGGAGTCGTATTCCTCTTTCTTTGTTCCCTTGACCATTTTTAATGGGTATACTTGACTATTCTGTTCTGATGCTTTTCTGAACCCTTGCAGCATCAGTATGCTGATGTTTGTGTGGCATAGAAGATGGTGTGTAGGCTTAGGAAAGCTTTTTCATTATTCATTTCAGCTTCTGTGCCAAGTGGAGTACGTTGAAGTCACACTTTGGCCCAAGATGCTTGATTGCTATACCTACCAGCCCATTATATTTTATGACAAGATCGTAAAGTCTTCCTTTGATTAGAAGTGCTTCTGATCATTCTCATAGTCTGTGTGACTGGAACTGAAGCAAAGCGAGATTGCATCAGCAAAATTCATGCCTTGATTTGGCCAGCATGAGGACTGCACATTTTTTAGGAGTTTTTTTAAAATAAAAATAAAATCTGAGTGACAGCAGTGATGTCACCCCAGGGCAGATGATCACGTCCAGGGTGGTTTGTAAATACGTGTTTCTGACAGCAGAGCTTCCTTTCCTTTTTGTCCTCAGTTCTGTTTTGGGAAGGCATTTGCCCATCATAAAATGAGCATACAATCTTTAAGCTTGCAAAAAAAAACATGTGTTCAGTGTCTGATATAGTGTCATGAACTAGTTATCAGCAGCTGATATTGAAAGACATTCTTAGTTAGAAAATAGTAATCTGTTTTAATACTATTTCTTATACATGGGTTAGTGCTGTGTGTACTATTTCAGAGGAAAATGGCCATTCAATCTCCAGGTACAACCTTTACAGTGCTTTTTAGCCATTCAGTGTCCTCTCTACAATTTTAGATTCCAGTAGTGAAATGCGATAGCATGTCTGTTTCCTTTTGGACAGCACTGGGGTTTCTTCAGTTTAGGCCATGTTTCCACGAATAACACCTTTGTGTATTTGGTTCTGTGAAAACTTGTGAGCAGCTTCCAGACTTCTTGTGCAGACATTGTACATTTTTGTCCTTCTAACTGGGACATTCCTCTAACAGACATTGCTAGATTATATGCTTTCTGAAGCTTATTCATTTAGGAGACTACAGCTGCAATCCTAATCTCCAGTTAGGCTGGAATAAGCCCTGGCATGTGTCCTGTGCTGACCTGGGGGTATCACAAAAGTGCAGCAAGACACTTCTGCCTCACTCATGGGGTTTTCAGGCAAATGCACAGGCATACATTGACCTCCCCACACCATCACGGTAAGATAGGCCAAGGTGAGTTAGGCCAGCCTAAATTTCTTAGGTTTGTGCTCTGTCACTCTTACATATGTTTACTAGATAGTTTAGGCTAATTTCGGATTTATGAGTAAACATGCATAGGATCATGCTGTATAGCACCAAAGCATCCATTGGAAGAATGGTTCAGTTTTGTCATGTAGTGATATCTGAGACACATTCAAGAAAAAGAAATCAGCTCTGATTTTTCCACTCCATTTTATATTCAAGACAGAATCTATGTTCAGTCTTAAATAATGTGATTGTGGTTTATATCCCTGTAATTGTGGTTTGGTATAATTTTAAGTTTTGGACTGCATTACCAATGGAAGTTAAATTTTTTAAAGAGAGAGAAGCCAACTGCTGAGCTTGGCGTTTTGTAAAGCTGAGAATATATCGCAATGAATAATTTATCCTTTGAACATGACAAGGGAAGAGTCTACTCTCAGTTCAGTTGGAAAGGAAGCAGCAGAGTTTATTCAAGAGGTAGAGCGGCTAAGTAATAGTGACCACAGCATAATTAAGTTTAACATTCTCTGGGGGCAGCTTGTACCAAAAAAACTATTAAGGAAACACTGAGTTCTACAAAGGGAATTAAACAAAAAGCTAATTGAGAAAATCCCCCAAAGAGTAAAAGCTGCTGATTAAGCGTCATGCCATCCACTTCTGTAACTGTGTCCAGGGAGATGGTGGTGGAAAGGGCTAGAAATAAAATCCCTTGGATTTAAACTGGCTTTTTAATCTCATAACAGAATCATAGGAATATAAGAAGAGCCCTGCTGGATTAAGCCAAAGGCCCATCTAGTCCAATGTCCTGCATATCTCAAAGTGGCTCACCAGATGTCTAATCAAGGCATCTGGTTATGTATTGACTAAAAGATAATTAAGTAATGTATATTTCATGTAAGAAATGAGTGAAGAATTTGCAACTCTACAAACTCCATTCATTTAATGAAAAACCAAATTAAAAAATGGTGGACGTTTTGATTTCTGGAGAGGAAAGACCTATAACATAAAACATAGACAGGCCAAGTTACAGTCCAATTTACATGGGACTGGAGACCTAGTTTATTTTGACAGCAATTCCCCATATGGTACATAGTATTTAGATACCAGAAACTAATTCCAGTGGAACCCAAGAATGTATTCAAATGCCACACTTCTACTCAGACTGATAAACTTTGGTACTACTTTGATCAGTTACTCAATTCAGGTGTTGCAGGGGAATACCCTGTCATGGTATTCCCTGTTATGGGAAATGTAGTGTCCTGTACATGGAAAATGTACAGTTTAATACCATTTTGTTAGTCACTGGATATATCCAGAATCACAAAGAAAAAAAAACCCCAACAGGCAGATAAGAGACCATCATTATATTCTTCATGGCCAAACTGGAAGATCCAGGTGATTTTATACATCAAATATAAAAATAGTTTTCCATAGTAAAGTCTAGTAGTGTGGAATATAAAGGGATATTAAGGAAAGTGATATTATTTTTCACATAACTGTTATCATTTAAAAAAGGGAAATTAATATTCAAGCTACTTTTTCAGAGGGTTTAAATGTTCAGGAAATTACAGAAATACCAGTTGGTTTATCATGGATCAACTTATGAAATTAAACTACCTCCAAAGTAGCTGGTGTGACAGATGAATACATTTTATCTGTTCCTGTCAGGTAATAATTAAGGGGCTATATCTGAGAATGAGAAGTCAAGTGACAAAGTGCTGGAACAAACTGACACGTTAAATAAAAATACGTTGCTTATACCAGATGGTCCTCATCCAACATTTGCAGACGATTGTAAGGGGAGAAGTTGACTTGATTTCCAACAAAAATAGTCTCGCATTCAACTGTGCCCATGTTCTGCATAAATTAAATTTAGAAAACATTGTACTTTACCCTGCTTTGAATCTGATAACCATGGCAATTTTAGTCTTCCTTTTAAACAGGTGTGACAGAACTCAAGAACAGTATTGCCGAAACTCCAAAATGTCTATGGAAATAGTTTACTCTTTGTTCAGTCTGTTCACATTTGTAAAGACAAAATGTGACTGAAGAGGTATTTTGTGCAGTATACTGTCACTGCATGTTTGAGTCACATATTTGGGTTATAAA
Organism: Cryptoblepharus egeriae; assembly: GCA_030015325.1. Lineage (NCBI taxonomy): Eukaryota > Metazoa > Chordata > Lepidosauria > Squamata > Scincidae > Cryptoblepharus > Cryptoblepharus egeriae. The sequence goes on from JAREYC010000007.1 coordinate 31,710,786, forward strand.
TCCTGTTTACACTGAGAGTGAAAACGACATGGAAAGTTTGGGATAAGAAAATGGTCTAGGGCAGTGGTTTGCAAACTGTGAAAAGTGGCATATCTATGGGAGTGCAGGAGGTAGCAGTTCCACTGGGTAGCAGTCAATAAGGGGACAACAAGCTGAGCTTGGCACCAATGGTCAAAATTGTGAAAAAAGGGGTATATATGAATAATAATCCATCATGTTATAGATCGGGGATGTCCAAACTTTGTGGCAAGAGGGGCCATATCACCTCTCTGACACTGTGTCAGGGGCTGGAAGTATGATTTACATTTCAAATTTGAACAAACTTACATACATTTAAATAGTGTATTAGAGACAGATCCAGAGGATTACAAGACTTGCTCAAGGGCCGGATGGAAGGTCTTGCTGTGGACCACATGGAGGCTTGCATCTGGCTCCCCGGCTGGGGTTTGGACACCAAAGGAAATTTAATGCAGAATGCAATGAAATAAACTGCAATGGAATTTCTGTATCCTATCTAAGGTGATGGCTGATTCACCAGAAAATGAAAACACTAACTGCCTATGGAAGAAAAAGTAGATTCTCAAAACTGACCCAGGAGACTGATTGCTCTGATGCAATTATGATATACAGGTGTCCCAAATTATCCACCAGGGTTCTGTTCCAGAACCTTTCCTGGATTAAAAAAAACAGCGTATAAAGAAAACAATGGAAAAACAGGTTTAAAGACACACTTCCAGATTTCTTGCTCCTCTATGCCTAATTCAGTAAGAAAAATAGGTGATTTGCAATGGCCGTTCGTGTTGAGTCAAATCTGTGTATAAAATATCTGTGTATAACAAAGTTGAACCTGTAGAACTGAAATCATAAGGTGTTAATATGAGTCACCTCCCATTTCCATATATCATAATATATCATTACAGTATATAGTTATGAATGCTAACTGGGTAAAGATACTGCTAAGTGATGCTACTCTTATATTTGGCAGGGAGAGAACTGGACTGTGTTCTAAGTGCAGTTTTTTTTAATGCTTTGAATTTTCTTTATAACTTTGTATTATGCTACAGTATTGTAATCATTTTTATATGAATATTTTTGGGTTGTGGAAAGAATTGTCTGAGTTTCCATTATTTCTTGTGGGAAAATTTGCTTTGATATACAAGTGTTTTGGATTGCAAGCATGCTTGTAAACCAAGGTATCACTATACTAAAATCCCATCATATAAGGGATGAAGCTAGAATGTGTTTTAGCACCCATGCTTTTCACCCTTTTTCTTTATATCTGGCTCCTTTTTTTGCTCCAGATATAAGATCATTGCCCTAAATGAGGTCAAAAATATATTTTATTATATGCAGATGATGCAGTGATCCTCTCACATTCACAAGTTGGCCTTAAACACCTCATAATCAGAAGTTTTGAATATTTTAAACTGAACATTGTTCAACCAAAATTTTCTCTAAACCCTGGAGACCCCAAATTTGGATAATAATGGAGGAAATATTTGAACAAGTCAAAAGCTTAAAATTTATAGGAATTCATTTTCAAAACTATCTTTTGTGGGGCAATAGAAAATGGCAACTAAGGCTACAATCCTAACCACCAGTTAGGCTGACGTAAGCCCACGGACAACTCCCATGCTGGCCTCTCTGTGCCTCTCCGGGAGGGGGGGGGGGGATTGGCCAGTGCACTGACTTGTGCCAGCTGCCTCAAACCACCACAGGAAGGGGGGGAGAGGTGTGTTATGTCAGCTTAAATTGGTTAGGATTGTGCCCTAATTTAGCCTTTTAATATCTCAAAGCATTACTCAGTTTTTCGATTATCAGGGCAACCAGTATATTTTACCTGCACTGCAGATATTCAATGCAAAATATTGCCACAACTTCCTAATAAATGTCCCATCTGGATCAGCACAATAAAAAAAACAATCTGGAGTGCATTTAAGCTAATTTCTTGAGTGCTACTCTAGGCTTAGCCAGAAGCATGCCTTATGCAACAATGTGTTTGGAGACTGGGCAATCACTTGATAAGCAAAGCATGGCTAGCAAGTATAGATTATTAAATACGTATATTATGATTTAAAGCCTGGCAGCCTCCTTTATTTAATACTATTGGAATCTAGTTAATCTGAATAGGATAATCTGATAAGAGAGAAAATTAAAACAATTGGCCTCTCACTCAGTACCCTGACCTGTACAGGTATTCTTACCCTGTGACTTATAGGAAGATAAAACAGATTGTATTGTGAATTATTTATCACCATTTGTAATAGCAGAAATGCTGGTTGTTAGTGTAGATCCGTTATGTTAATGCCGTTGAACAAGATCAGATCATGAATCAAATCATGAATCACTGCAGCATCATTAATTGAGATGTGATAGCTCAACATAGAAAAGAACAAAATAGGCTAACAGAGACCTAGCATAACGATAACCTAGATTGCTCAGGTAGCTTTTAGGAAAGGTGACCAAAGTATTAGTAATGCTATTTATAGTTACATGTGAAACAGTGATAAAATATGAGTGAGGGGTGGATGGTGTATTTGATCTGATTGCCTTTGTTGTCTATCCAGGCATAACCATGTTGAGAGAGCTTCTTAAAAGCTTCTGTGCATGCAGTTGCTCTTCTTAGGCTCTTCCTTTCTCTTTTAAAGCTCCCTAGCCCTTTCTGGGCTCTTCTTTCCTTTTAAAGCTGCTCTTGAAGTTTGAGTACTCTCTAAGATGCCATGTGATGCAACCCAAGGGGTTGCAGTAGAAAAATATGAAAGTTCCACAGCATTTCTATTAATACTATAGGAGTCCACACAGGTTTTGTGTTTAAATCCTGGACCTTAGCTTTGAACAAACAGTGGTGTTGTATGGTATTGAATGCATTACTTGAAATGGAGTTTTATAACTCCATGCCATTTAGGCATGGAAAATATTCAAGGAAAATGCAAGGAGAATTGGGACCAAGAGCAGGGTGGGAGTGGTGGTAGCAGCAGTGCATGCCATAGCCTAATCTCACTCCTGTAGTGTCACTGACTTGCAGTATAGAAGCATTGTTCCATTGTAAACCTGTGGGGTCTACAGTGCAGTCCTATGCATGTTTACTCTGTCTTCCATTGTGTTTGAGGTGTACCCAACAGATTCCCTGCTAGTTGTGACTGACTCTAGAGAGTGGTGCTCATCCCTGTTACAAGGCTGAAAAGCCAGCATTACCAGAGGAGGTCTGCTTGGTAATGTGGCCTGCATGACTAAATGCCAAAGGCTCACAGCATCCTGTTAGCTTACCACCAAAGTGGTACCTATTTATCTACTTGCACTTACATGCTTTTGAACGGCTAAGTTGGCAAAGGCTGGGCAACAAATGGAGACTGTGTCATGCAGTACTCTGGTCTTGAACCACCAATCTGCCAACTTTCAGATTGACAAGTACAGTGTCTTAATCCCTATAATTACTTGGAAGAGGAGAATCTGGCAGATAAAAATATTGTCTGAACCAAGTCATTGGGAAGACTCTTGCAATGAAGGCAGGAAAGAATTTTAGAATGATATATACAAAAGTCAAATTTATAAATTGCACTGAGATAACATTAAATTTTATGAGGTCATGAAAGATAACCTATAAAAAGAGAAGCACCTACTAAACCTTTCAATTTTGGTAACAATCAACTACTAGTAGAAGAAAAAAAGAAACTGGAAATGAACACCAGTAATATAATCATAATCGGTGTTAGTCCAGGTTAGTAAAATAGAGTCTGACAATTTTTTTGGCGTTCTGCTTTAAAATCAATGAAAAAATAAAAGAATGAAGTAAATACTGCTATTCTATTTTTAAGCTTTACTGTATGATTTGCAAAGCAACTGTAAAGTACATAATAGACTGAGGCTCAAATTCTAACCAAATTTCCATTAATGACACTGGTGTCAATGCGGTGTGTGCTGCATCCTGCAATTGGGAAAGAGTCCTTCTCGATAAAGGAATGTTTGTTCCCTTTCCTTCGGAGCTGCATTGCCCTTATCTTGGTGCTGGAAAGGGGGTTAGGCTACACCCTAAGGCTGCAATCCTAAATGCACTTTCCTGGCAGAATGGAGCATACTTTTGAGTAGACATGGTTAGGATTGTGCTCCAAGGGTCTTGCAGTGCAAACCTAAGCATGTCTACTAAGAAGGTTGTTTGGCATGATATGCATCTGCCCAACTGATGGGTAATGTGGGCCCACTAGGGTTGAAGCCACAGTGTCATTCATGGCACAGTGACCAACAACAAAAGCCTGTTCAGATTTACTGAAAACTAAGCCTGCAATCCTAAAGACACTTTCCTGGGAGTAAGACCCATTCAACAAAAAGGGGCTTACTTTTGAGTAGACATGGTTAGGATTGTGCTCTAAGTGGCAATTGAATTAAATGGGCTCCACTATCGAGGAACATATCAGATTGCTGCCTAGGAGGCTACTGCAGTTGGGACTGCCCTGATTTGAACCTTGCCTTTGCCATAAACTCATGGGGAGGCCTTTGGCAAACCAATGCGTCAGCTCCTCAGCTACAATGACCATTGAACTTGCATTATACTTGCCCAACAGGAACAACAAACAATACATGGAGCATTTGTGTAGTCAGAAAGCAAGCTGTACAACTGCTATTATTATTTTTATTTGTACATTACCTTCAATCCAGCATAGCTATAAGCCTTTTTACAGAAAAAGCAGGGAATGTTGATGTTTCACAAAAAAGGACATTTCCACCAAGAGATGCTGTGGATATAAATAGCACAGAGCAACGCTGGGGGCCAAATTATGTGTAATGATAATCACAAAGCTTGCCTTTGTACTTTTAGTTTTTTTTCTTTGTAAATAGACATAACAGAAGGTATTAGAATCTGGACTGCAGCATGGAAGGAAGAAAAATTCCCTCAGTAGGATCCCAGTGAAAACAGCATGTTTGCCTACCCACTTCTGGTATTTGCAGTGATAGGGTTGCTGTCATTGCTGTCCAGAGGGCACATAGGAGTGGAAGAGTGAATTTCCTTTGGGACTGGAACATGAGGGGAAAGGGTTAAAGGTAAAACATTTCTCCATGCCTAGGTCCAGTTCTTGCACTTGCATGCAGACCCACATGTACACACCTGCTGTTTTCTAAAGAAAATAATCTGTACAGTGTTTAGTAAGACATAATGTTTGGTTTCCAGTTGTGGGAGGAAACTGAAAGTTAGGAACTTGTTCTTCACTTAGGTAAGTCTAAAATAATTAATTTATATTTAATTTGTATAAATTTACATAAATGAATACATAAGAGACAGAACTTGCATGAATGAATGAATTTTACTGAGCTTATTTATAAAACACATGAGAACTATAATACAGGCATGCAGAACCACAAAACCTACACACCATTTGCCACACACCTCTTACACAATGAAAATATACAAAGTAAACCAGACCTAGGAAGAAACAGATGAAGACGTAAGTTGTTTGGCAGTTTAAAATAATGCTTGTGGGCCCATGTTGGCTCCAACAGTTTCCAATGGGCCAGAGGCTTATTGGAAACTGGAGGCTTCCTGGAGGCTGAATTGGAGTTGCCCGAGGGCTGCAAATAGCCTCATAGGAATGGATAGCCTTAAACGTGTCTTTAAGTTTATTATATCATAGAATTCCACTGTTTGAGTTTTTACTGAATAACTGCCCCATTGTATTTGAAGTGTTTTCAGTTTTTTGAGTTTATGATGATAGTGTGTGTGTTTATATCAACACAAATAGTGGTTTTTCAAACATTTTGTATAGGAAACAAATGAGATGGTGGTTCCCTGTCTTAAAGATGTTCATCGTCTTGTAGAAAGTACACAGGAGAGACCATAGGAAACAATCACTGGGAGGGCAACGCTGTATAAAACTGAAAAGGGCAAGTTGTTCTCCCTTGCGGAATACAGAAGAGCTATCAAAAAGTGCTTCATTGACCGTTTAGCAGAGTTCATAGTGTATTATGGACTCTTAAAGCCCTGTTGTACAACTCTTAATCTGCCCTGGAGCAGACAGGCTGATGGACTTCCCCTGTATCCAGGCATGGGGCCAATTGCAGCTGGGGCAAGGGGAATTGCATTCCCTTACCCCGTGTAAAGTTGTAGTAGCCCAATAAGGCTACTTGGATCTGCATCACCAAAAGAGGTGATGGAGTTCTGAACAGCCCAGAGTTGCCACACAGTTCACAGGAAAGGGGAATCGATCCAGCTTCAGTGCTCAATCCTTGCCCCACCCCTATTTACCTACAACTGCCACATGCACATACATGGGCTTCCCCATGCCCCCCAGACCCATGCACCAATCTGGTTCAGCTGCTGCAGACTCACCTTTCCCCCCCTCCCATTCCCAAACCCTTGTCTCAAGTCCTAGAAAGCCATTGCCTGTTAGATTTGACAATACTGAGATAGGTGGATTGTTTGGCTTGATGTATGCCAGCTGTCCATATAATTGGGGAGAACTTGGTATCAATTAACATGATACATATTAGTCAGTGTATTTTTTTTTAAATACTGGGAATGTTGACTATTTCCCCACCATCACCCCCGAACACCATCTATCTTTGGATTTTGTGCAAGGAATATTTTCATGGCTTGGGGATAGACTTTTGGAACTTTCTCCATTCTTAAGCATGTACATAGTGGAGCTGTTTCGCTCTGTTGAATTCTTTTCACTTCTGGATATACCTTAAATAAGAAACCCATCTGTGTCTTAGCAATATTTTATTAGTGTTCTACTTTAATTCATTTTACATTTTTGCTGACACTCTGCTGCTAATATCTTAAGGTCCTTGGTTTACAAGCATCCATATTGACCGAAGAAGACATCCATTCAAATGCCTTTGGTCCAGAGAAGAAGAAACCAGAAAAACAGCACAACTATTTAGCTAGGTCTCTGAGAAGTTCCCTACCATCCAGCACATCAGTAACTAAGCACACGTAGAAATACAATTTTACACTGGAAAAAGCAATGGATAAATATTGACCATTCCATATTCACAAGCAGTTGACTCCATTCACAAGACTCCTATTCCTGTGAAGTCTGAATATTAAGGCTTCTTCCTTTTTCTGATCTTTGTAGCTTGATTGTTTACGGACATATATAAAAGAAAATGGCTGAACAAATTGAATTAATAAAATAAATGTGTAATGTTAGTTGTGGCAAACATGTCACTTGCAATTGTGCCAGAGTTCACTGGGGAAAGATGCAAGCCATTAGGACATTTTCAGAATAAAATAGATTATTTCAGAGTGAGCAAAAATCCGAAGATCTGTCTATGAAGTTAAAAATTTCAATGAAATACTCCTTTTTCATGAATATGCATGTAGAGAAATGGAAAAGGATATAATATCAGAATTGAAAGTAAAACAGGTAAACTTTGTTAAGTTATATCTGATTAATGGCAAAAGCAATTTTAGTACGAAGCCAAAAGCTTATTTATTGCATTATGTTATGATGAACCTGAATAAGTCAGAACTGAAGTCTTCACTTCTGCCTTATAGTGAAGTTGCTGAATGTAAAGTGCATTGCATTGAGCAAGTCATCTTCTTTGTACCTCCTTCATTGCATCTTACATCTCACCCATATCAAGGCTGCATCTACACAATGGTGGCATAGTCTGTGTAATGTGTATGATGACAGTTACCCAGGGAAATGTGTCAGGCTCTAGCCTGCTTCAGAAAAAAGATGTGGGCCTTTGGGCATCTTGGTTAATATTCTGGCAGTGCAAATATGAATTTGTGCTTCTTACCCTATCCTGCCTTCCTAGATGGTTTCTTTTCCAGATTCATTTCAAAGACATTCCATGATTTCAAGTATGACTCAGTGCATCTCTGGTTCCTAATCTGGAAATACAACTCAGCACATCTCTGCTCCAGACATACAGGCCTTGTCCCCAATGTCCATTGCTCGCCCAGAGGGCCATGAAGATACCCCCTTTATTGTTTGTCCTGCCAACCCAAAAGAAAAACAACTGGCCAGGTAAACAAGATATCAGCAGCAAGAGAGGCTCCATCTGGAAAGTTCTGTCCCTGTTCTTGTTTCATTTGGATCCAGTAACTTCATGAGCAAAGACTTTCATGTGGTCTTAAGACCTGATGGAAACCCCTTCAAACCTTTTAAAGGAGATGTGCTTTAACCACTTTATATTTCAAAATTGAGATTATTAAATTGAATATATTTCAAAATCTTCTTGCAGGAAGATTGCAAGACCTAATGCAAGACCTGCATAGTCTACACTTTTGCTAGAAAGTTCCAGACTGTGTGTTAGGTTCATTCCATATACACTGTTGTAAAAGTCTGAATATTAAATATGCTGCATGCAATCTGCCTACTCAGAAAGGAAGTGAGATAATCTCATCCAAAGGCTGTTATTCTAAAACAAATTTATTTATATTTGCATTTCATTCGATTCAGAATAAATTGCTTCCAAGTAATCAGTGCTTGCTCAATTTAGGGGTATAAAGTTTACATTCTATTATACGGAAATAAAGGATAATTGGAAAGTTGCCCTCTTAAAGAGCCCACATAGTTAATCTCCTTTCTGCTCATTTTCTCTCATTTCTTTGGTAATGACAAGTATACTCTTGAAATATGTGTTTCTCCCCAGCCTAGATCTGTACTCTTGACAAGGAGAAAGACCACTGTCCTCTTGAGTTGTATACTTGCAACCTGTGTCATAGTCCTGTGTCAAACAGAAGCTGCAGTCACTGGAAAGGAGGGGAACTTCCTCATTTGTTTAGAGAATCACTTGCTGGCCCAACTGACACTGGACTGGTCTGAACAAGGTGTGCAGGAGAACCTAAGGAGAAAGAAAGGTCCCAAGGGTGCTCCAAGTTATTGTTATCTGCAGTGGTGTTGCACAAGGGATGTGGACTCAGGGTGACCATATAAAATGAATATAAAAGGTACCTGTACCTTTAAGCATTGCATAGAAGAGGGAATTTAAGCAGGTTTCGGTCTGCTTAAATTTCTTCTTCAGTGCAATGCTTAAAGGTAGAGGCAGTCTGGCCTCCATTCTATATGGTCACCCTGTGCGAACTGGGTGATGTATATGGGGTTGACACCACTACTGGTCAAAACTTTTAAAATGATATGGTGACAATACAAACACCAATATGATATGTATCGGTGGATGCATAATTTCATGCAAAAATTCAGAGGAACAAAACATGTTGAAATATCTCTGTACTACCAGAGTTATAACCAAAAAACAGTGTGGTATATCACCACATGGTGCTATATCAGCATGCCCATTACCCTGCAGGTTGACTCTCCCACTGCATGAAAGTCCATCATAGGGGTGATGTTGCTAGCCTCTTGCACTGGGTGATACAAACCCTAGTGACACCACTGATTACATGCTCCAATCACAGGGAGAAAACATGTAAATTTATTTTTTAGAGGCTAGTATATATAGAAAAAGCTTGACTGCACATGCTGATTTATGAAGAGTGTAGTGCATTAATTAGTCCATGTTTAAACAAATATCACAATATTTGTAAGAAAATTTGTTCAGGAGGTGTTTGGAGATAACTAACAGAATATCCTTGATATGAGAAAAAGTATTACTGACAACACAATCCTAACTTGCGCTGGAACAGACAGGCAGGCAGGCAGGCAGGCTTGCCTGACCTGTACCCAGTGCAAGTAATGGGACTGCTGCTGTGCTACTCCATGGAAGGGGAGGCTCATTCTCTTTCCCACTGTAGGGTTACACAGTCCCAATGGGTCTACTCAGACTTATGTCAACCTCCAAAATAATAAAACAGTGACATTTTTCTTCTGTTTTGGACTTGTTAAACTAGGTGAGTTCTGATAGTGACGTGGTTTGAATATAAGAAATTAAATTAAACTGAGCACTTTGTGGGGCTGATTTGAGTGTGTGTGTGTGTGAGTGTGTTTGGGGGTGGTGAAGGTATGTTAAGTTTGCAGGCAGACTACAGAATGAAATCACTTGATGAAACAGAACCTGGTTCCTATTTTTTAGTTATTTAGTTCAATTTATTTTAATTTGCTTGATAATGGGCTCAATCCAGGGTAACTCTGGGGAGTCCTTGCTCCAGTGTAAGAACAATTTACTCTGGATTGCAATATGAATTTTCCATAGGTTTTCACTTGGTGGTGCAGTAACTACAGGTGCATATAATGTCTCTTATGTTCTCCCAGAGTTACTCTGGATTGTAAGGTACATCACCTTCAGTCATGGCATCACTACCAGTGGATGCCAGACAGGTTTTTACTGTAAAACGTCCCAGTGCTAAATATCTGAGACACTCCTGTAAAGTGTTCTTTTTTTGGTCCTTTCTACTCCTTTTTTACTCATGTTTATTTAATGTAAGAAATTAATAGTGTAATCCTCACCTGTGCTTGAAACAGACAGGCTGGTGTGCCTGCACTGTATCTAGAGCCGATTTCAGAGGCTGCTACTGCACTACCCAGGGGAGGAGAGGCAAGGCTTGTCCCCTTCATAGCAGTAAAGCTGCAACAGCCTCTATAGGTCTACTCAGACTTGTGCCTTCTCTGGATGCAGTGCAAGTCTGAGGAGGTTGGATAGCCATGAGCCACCCTTGTCTGCCCTCAGAGGAAAGTCAGGATCTGACATAACTGCCAGATCCTGGCTTCTCTTTCCCGCTCTCCTCCCTCACCCCACCCTCTGCCTGCCTGCCTCCCTCCTGCCCAACTGTGCCCACTGCCTGCCCCTGGAATGCCCTCTCCCAACTCCCCCCACCTCCTCTCTGCTCTTCTCTCCCCTGCCTCTTTCCTGCCCTCCTCGTCCCACTAGAGAGGGCCCGCAGAACTCTCCCTTCTGCGGGCACAACTCTGCTTGTGCCAGCAGAGTTAGGCTGACTCATGCCAGAGTCAAAAGTGGCACAAAAGTGCTTTGCAGGATTTTTGTGGCATCCTTAGGGTGGCACAATTTAGGGATTCCTAAATTTTGATCTTTGTGATAACTTGTTTTTTAAGCTTTCAAAACTTTGTAACCCTTTGCTAATTTTAAGCTCAGGTGGTGATGAAAGGTCAATTAGTGATACCTTTGTATCATATGTATGTGTATCATATTTGTATGTATGTACAAATTTGTACATATGTACGTGTAATCATATCCTGTGTATCATATTTACATAGATAAATTTGCACTATCACATTCACCCATTTCAAAATGGATGTCATTGTGTCAGAACTATTTTCTGGTTAAATAAAAAAAATCTCAGAAATGTAGCTCAGAGTAACAACATACTCTAATTGTTATGATGGCCTAATGTCAGTGATGAAGAGGATAACAAGTGGCCTATTTCAGGCATAATATGACTCATCAGCGACTTACACATTGCAGTGAAGAGGATGCTAATCACATATTTAAACAATACAAGCTCAGAGAGCACTGCAAATCTTTTGTAGAATGCAATTAAGTACTCTACAATCTTGATAAATTGGAAGGATGGGCTGAAATTTGATACGATAGTACTTCAAAACAAGATATAATTGCTTGGTTTTGAACGCAAAATAAAACAACGAAGTGGATAAAGAAGTGTGAAAAAATGGATAAGAATAAATCTAATGCAAGAAGGGCCAGTTAGAATATAACACAGCATCTGATTATCTGCACTAATAATAATAAACTTAATAGCAATAACATAAAGCACTGACACCATCATGATGTGATCATGTGGACAGCATGTGAATTCATTCTGCACTTTTTCACAGAGTGTTGAACAAAGACAGGCTTTGTTCAGACTCTTAAGGGAGACTCTTACGTAGTCATTCCTGGGAGTACCGGTAAATCCCATTGAACACAATAGGACTTACTTCTTAGTAAATATACATAGGTTTGTGCTGCACGTGTTAGCTTTCTCATTAGATAAGCATTACAACAGCCCACATGGACTTATAGGACTTCATGAAGCTGTGAAAGATTGTGTGTTTCACTGGTTCCTCACATTTAAATAATGAAACATTGAGTGCTTAGGAAAGTATCATTTTTATTGGCTCTGCCTTTCCATTGGACTAATTCAGTGGCATGGAGAGGGGGGATTTGCTGCTTGGGTAACAGCTTATCCTCCATATCAATCTAACCCAGGCCGTCGTGCTTTGCATGCAGTGTATGCAGCGCCAAGCACAATACCATAGTCTCTCAAGACTGACTGATGCCTGCTAGAAGGGTAAATTTAGCAGCCTCGATCTTAACAGGCCTCATTTCTAGAAACTGGGTGTTTTAATATGCATCCATGGTGATACGGGGAGGCTGGTGCATGTCTTTGCAGTGGCCTAATCCCCTCAGGAGTGGAACAGAAGTGCCTTTCAGCACTTTTACAACACCTCCAGGAAGGCACAGAATTTGTGCCAGGACTTATGCAGGTTTAACTAGGGGTTAGGATTGCAGCCTCAGAAACAAAATTTATTTTCTAGAAACTATGAGTGGTTAATTTACAAAATTCTCATGTTTTGATAATGGAAATATGTTAATTTTGAGTACTTGGCTTCATTAAAAATAGCCACAAAGCTAATATAAAGTTCTGAAATAAACACTTCTGTCATGGCTAACATGGAAATACAAGTGGGACCCGAAAGAAAATGTCACATCTCCCCAAACCTAATGCCCAGTTCCAGCTGTTGAAAGGTCAAACAATACCATTTTTTTCTGCCACTGTTCTATTGGGCTATTGGATCACGAAAGATACCTTATACAGCTGTATATCTTCTTTGGAATAAAATCATAGATTCCACAAATCTTTGTCCCTGTTGTTCATCTTCATGCTACATGGCATGTGCAGCATGCAATCCTAACCTTGGGTTGAGCTTGCACAGCTATCTCTGTGCTAACTCAGAATGTTGCAAACTTTGTGAGCTGGCAGAATTGGCTTGTGCTGGCCCTGTATTCAGGAGCAGTGCTGGGTGGGATCCAAGAAACCTCCTAGAAGTGGGGGCTGTTCTCAAGTTAAGAGGAAATGTATCCCCTAACCCCAATGAGACCCCTAGGAGCCTCCTATCCTGTACTGGGATCCAGTGCAGGGACATTCAGTCTGGCTGGGCCGGTATAGGTTAGGATTGGGTTGCCCATCAACTTAATCTTAATGGCCAGGTTCTAGATTTTAACTAGGCATGTTGGTAGACTGGGTTCACCATTACGGCATTTTGTGCTGTGAATAAGTTCAAGGCAAAGTGGTCATACTCATTAATTATGTCTTTTAAAGTGACAAGAGGAACTTTAGATCTGTTGGTCCTTCTTTTGTGAATACAGTACTTTACGTTTTCACACACAAACCATGTATGCATAAAATTATGTGTTACATCCCAAGTTCACACAGAAAGCGCTGTTGTCAGAAATTCCTACTGTGTGCAGGAATGTTGCACTTTAACATGGTGTGTTTCCAGGGAAGATGCCTTGCATTAGTGTCAGTGGAAGGAGCTTCATGCTGTATGAACTTAAGAGAGTACTTTGGTGTGAGTAGGCAGTGCCTGCAACATGTGGCCTATCTGAGTTTGATGTATGTGTTGATGACAATAAAATCAGTCTTTTAATACATGTACATGGTTCAGGTTAATTCTTTTCGGATCTTGAAATGTTAATAAGTGGTAAAATCACACATCTCATTAATTATTTTGGGGCAATTGTTTTTGTTCTGCACTTTTCACATTTCACTATAGATTGTTACTGAGCATATTGAAATGTTATTGAGTGGTAAAATGACACATTTTATTAATTACTTTGGGACAACTGTTTTTGTTCTACACTTTTCACATTTCACTATGTGGTCCACCATAAGAGTAATATGGTGGTTTTCCACTCTGGGTGATGCAGACCTAGTGATACCACTAATTAAAACTTGACTGTACTAACTTGAGCTAAAAATCTAGAAGGGTTAGAAAAGGGGAGGGATGTGATTTCATCAAGTTAATAAAAATTAAACATGCTTATAATTATTTATTTAAACATACATATACTACTTTATCTTCCTGATGGGCATTCAAAGCATTTAATCATAATTATACTGGACCCACTTCTTTTCTTTTGATAGTATCTTGATCATATCCATGGCATTTAAATAAGAACCACTTAATGCTGCTTTTAGCTCCCTGAAAAGATATAATGCCAAAATGTGCTTTATGACCATTTTAAACCCCACCTGTTGAAAATGAAGCATCAAAGAAATTTTGGAAGTCTTCTGTATTCTGTTGAATACAGTCACATCTTGTTTTCTGCGAGGTTCCTGGAAAAACTAGTGGAAATCAAATTAGCTGATATCTATTTATTTATTTTCTTACTTACTTACTTATTTACTTAGGGCAAAATCCAGAGTAACTATGGGGACTCCTTGCTCCGGTGTAAGAACAAGTTACTCTGGATTCCAATATGAATTTCCCATAGCTTTTGACTATGGTACAGTAACTACGGCTGCACGTAAAGTCTCTGGATTTGAGGGTTACTTACTTACTTACTTACTTACTTACTTGCTTACTTACTTACTTACTTACTTACTTACTGGATTTTTATCCTGACTTTTCCAGCAAGGCAGACTCAATGTGGCTAACAAAAAAAATAACAATGTACCAGTATATAAAAACAATTTAACACATTTAAAAACATTTAAAAATTTAACAACGACCCACATTCCTAAAAATTATCATTAAAACATTGGCTAAAAACATGGCTAAAAACAGCTAAAACACAACACCCCAACCTCTGAATATCTAAAAAGCTTTTGCCCACAAGAATGTTTTTAGGTGCTGCTGAAAACAATATAAGGATATTGAGCCTATGGGGAAAATGGGACTAAATTTCAGGGGACTCTCTTCACCATAAACTCTATGAATTTTAAATCTGTGGGGCTGGGAATACCTTCATCTACATCTCCATCATCTGTTGTTTCCTAATCTGTTCTGGCTATCCCTTGACTCATTGAACATTGCTGGCCCAACAATAAGACCTCAGGGTGCAGATGTGGGGAGGAGGTTGCTTTTTCTTCTTCCTCCACCTGTCTCTGGGTTCCTTCCCTTGGCTTGCCCCAGCCCTAAAGCAGTCTTCAGATAGCCTTTAAGATACCTCTCATCATCACTAGGATTATGAAGGTTCAGCTGGAGACCACAAGATGGTGCCCAAAATAGTGGGGCATGTTAGGAAGCAGACTCAAATGTGTCTTTCACAGGCCAATACCAATGCCACTTTGATGCAGCACCAGCACAGTATTAGAAGGTAAGAAGTACCGCTGTAATTTTCCCCACAGAAATTCAGATATAATAAGAACTCACTGAAAATACTGATGAACTGTTGAAATTGTATAGTATGGAAAGCAAGGCATAATCTGTATCTGCATTATCTGTATTTTATTGTTCCCAGTTTCAGCAGCTAAGAGACAAACTGCTCAGTACAGGTTTCCCATTCTGGTCACATAAAATGCTTGATGAAATCCAACTATTTTATATGGTTTTTCAAAGATGAATGGAATGGTGTTCATAATTTTTTGATGAAGCCTAAAATACAAAATTAGATGCTAAAATGTAAATGCTTGCCTAGCTGCCTGCAGTCCCCTTAGGGTAGCCTGTGCTGGCTGTGCCTTAGAAATTAAATGCAAACTCAGAATGTGAATACGTTTGGAGAATTTAGTGGTGTGTGCTCCCCCAGAAATGAGCAAAATAAAGAATAGTTTTTACATATCTTGCATGAGCCTTTTCAAAATGGAGATGACGAAGCTGCCTGACAATTGTAATCACATTCTGTCCTGGAATTAATGAGGCTGTGTGTGTGTGTGTGTGTTCCATGTGTGCGGTTTTTGCAGAATTGATAAATACACTTGATTGTTGGTCCAGTATCCAGAAATATGCTCTGACAGAAAAGTGACCTATTTGCATTTAAATGAGCCATCTGTCCCCTTTCGAGGGTGGAGGTAACCACATCAAAGTCATTCTGAATGAGGGGAAAGCATTGAGTGGTTAGTATTGTGTCCATCAGTGCCATTTCCATCCCCGGCTGCCTTGGAGTTGGTGTCACCAGGATGGATTTGAATTGATTTGGGCAGTGATCTATACATGCACTTACATGCAGAAACACAAAAAGCCAGTATATGTGGTTTATTTGGTTCCTACTGAGGGCAAGGCAATTCTTCAATGTGCTTATTTGTCTTTTGACCTCAAAGAATGGGACCATCCAATAGGATTTTCCCCCCTGGCAATGACAGTTTAATAATCTTTGGGAGTTATTTATTTAGATGAAAGCAAGGTTGTTTTGTCAGAGGAGAGAAAACACAGCAATTACTATATCCAATAGGCAATATAGCAATACTATATTCATTATTTAGCTGTGGCTTGGTGGTCTAGTGATGCGTTCTTTTGATTGCACACAGCTTCTGAGTACATGCCAGGATAAGCACTGTCAGCTTTCTTTAGCAACTGCATGTGGGATATTGCAAAATCTTTTTAAATAATACCAACCCAAAACAAATGCAGCCTATTCAAATTGAAGCATAAGATCAAATTTAGACTAGAGTGGAAAGCTTCATGGAAGAAAACCTCTGCCAACTTCAGAATAAGTTTCACAAAAATTAGAGACAGAATTATCAGGCTAAGATCTTATTTTTGGTTTAATATGAAAGCTGTACTGCCATAGTGGTAGAAGACAGTGCCAGGCAAGTGCCTTACATATTGAATACATCAGACAAGTCATGTATCTGAAGTGGAAGATGTAAGTAATGGTTAGGCAAAATCCCCACACATGTCATGGAATAGCTATTTCAAAAATCTCAAGGAACCAGGCCAGTCAGTTATCCAAACTGGTCCTTAAGATGGTGTGATTTTTTTAATAAGCACATACCATTCATGTAAACTGTGGTGAAACTTCTGCAAAATTCCCCCTGCCATAAGTATCGCGTGTGACCTGGAACTTTTGAATTGAAGCATTTTCTAGAAAACTAATTTCCTAAAAACTAATAGCACCAGGACCCACTTTTTAATAGTTATCACCAGCATCCATTTTTTAAAGTAACATTTTATTGACACTCACCTTAGGTTTGTGATACTTGAAAGAAAAAAGATCCAGAATTTATTTATTTATTTATTTATTCATTCATTCATTCATTCATTTATTCATTCATTCATTCATTTATTCATTCATTCATTCATTCTAACTTACTTACTTACTTACTTACTTACTTACTTACTTACTTACTTACTTACAAGTAATAATAAAGTCCCCCTCCATACGAACAAGTTTTGTTCTGGAGCTCGTTCACAAGTTGATTTGTTTGTAAGTCCAACATATTGATGTTAATGCACGTTTCACCCAGAGGGTGAAGAACACTTGCATGCGGAGGATGCTCACAATGGAAGCAGAGAGTTCAGACATGCTGGTAGATCGTGCTTAGCAATGCAGGCAGAGGGTCCTTGAGGCACGATGACAGAGTTATGCAGGCCAAGGTGTGCTCAACACTTGCAGCAGAAACTGTAAAACAACATGCAGAGGCTCCAGACCTGCTTGCAGAGGAAGTGGAAAACCTTGCAGACTCTCCAGTGTGTAGTGATCCATATTTAGGGAATCTCTTTGGAGTTAGGCCAGTGCACAGATATGTGCTGGCCTCTCAGGAATGAGGAAACAGGTGAGTTGTGCTAGCTTAAATTGGTTAGGATTGTACTATATCAGTCTTGACATGCACACATTTAAAAGCAGGGAGGATGAGTTTGTTCTAGAGGTATATTGCTGTAATTCTTCTTCTCAATAATTACCCTATAGCAGTTATTGCCTGAACCTATATTGACAGCAAGCTGCTTTCTGCTGAGTCAGACCACTGACTTAGCTTATTAGCTCAGATTTGTTGACCCGGTTCTACAGGTTTTCAAATGGGGATCATTACCTTTCATACAATGAACTAAACTTGGGATCTTCCACATTCAAACCCTGAGCTCTTCCAGTGTGCTATAGTCCCTTCCAATTTGGTCAGCCTTCCTGGCTATCTCACAATACCATTCCTTTTGAAGTGGCTTATATGAGAAAGAATCTGGCCTCTTTCTCCTCAGGCCGAAAGATGGTGGATAAGGTCTTTTCTAAAGCAAAAAAATGTAAGGCTGTCACAGCCTCTTAGATATTCCTTCTCCTTACTGAATTTGCGACCTTGCGGTACTTGCTGACTTATCCACACTTATTTTGGAGTAAGCCAATTGACTACCATGGGACTTCTGAGGAACATACATAGGATTGGACTTTGACTCCCATCTTTTTCTTCCACTCAGAGATTTAATTTGAGCTGAGCAAGGTGGTTGAAACTTATGTAACATAGGGTACAATCCTAAGCAACTTTTCAATACTGGCATAGCTGTTCCAGTGGGCCATGTGCTGCATGCTGCAGTCGGGAAACAGTCACAGAGGCCATCTCAAGGTAAGGGAATCTTTGTCCCATTGCTCTTTCCCTGGAAAATTTATTAGGATTGCAGCCATAATCTCTTGCAATCCACATTAACCGTTTTTTCAAGGAACTCCCGAAAAGTCACCAGAAAGCTTATTATCAACAAAGGAAGTGATTTACATGTCCAGGAAAATTGCTTTCACATGTACATTGTTCAGTTATCCAGTGTATATTCTCCATATCATCTCTCTCCTGTGTGAGCAAGATAGTGTGCTCATTTTTGGTGTACTCATTGCTTGGTGCTGCTTTGGTATGCTCATTTTTTTATCAATTTAATTTTTTTATCAATTTAATTTATATTTTGTGGGAGGTGGTGGCTAGTCACGGTGCGCTGTAGGGAGCTTCCTCTTTCAAGTGTGACAACATTCTTCCAGTGTCAAAGAAAGAACAATTCCTTCTAGGTTCTTGTTGTTGTGTGTAATAAGTGTGATGTTATAAACAGCATTGCAGTTGTATGTACCACTGTGCATGTATGGACCACTTGACATATCAGTAGAAGCCCCTCAGTGGTGGATGACTTCTGCTTTTCTATACTGCTTTATAGCTCCTTCTACTGACACAGAAATTAATGTGATCAGGGCAGGAGCTCAGATATCTTGACTATGTTTTCCACCACCTGCAGTTACTATGTGTCAGGACTGCTATTTTTGGAGACACAGTCTTAAAGGGAACAAATAATGTATCCAGTACTCAGCAGCCTTCTGTAGACTGTTATGGTTCCTATCTGTATTGTATGTGTATTTTCCTGCCATGACTGTTGTGCCTTTAAGAATAGTGTGTCAGGCAGAAACATGGTAATGAGACAGCAAAATGAAGGATAAATACCCCTGATGAAGTTGTGCGCACAGACGTGTGCATTGTGCAAGAGTTTAAACAAATATATACTTCTATTTAAATTGTATCTAAACAACATATAAATACACAGTTCGAGGCTCTGCCACTCATCAACTGCTCTCTGCCCCAGTTGCCCCCCTTTTTACCCTCAAAACATCCCCCCACCATATTACTTGCTCCAGTACAGTGTTGGGATTGCTTCAGGCCCTCCAGCCATTTGAGCCAGTGACCCTGAAGTGCAAAACTTCAGACTGAGGGGGAATTTAGGCCTAGGGGTCCACTCTACCTACCAGTAATATGCCACAAAGTGTTTTCACTAAGGTGTATGGGATTAACTGAATAATGTATGTGAGTGACATCACTACTGGCCAAAATAGCAAGATGGGAGTTTTTAGGAATACAGGTGTCCCTTGTTATTCACTAGGGTTCTGTTCCAGAACCTCCCATGGCTAAAAAATTCCATGTATAAAGAAAACAATGGAAAAATAGGTTAAAAGACCTACTTCCAGTTTTTTTGCTCCTTTATTGTGCCTATAAGAATATGGTAGAGCCTCAATATCTGCTGGCATTTGATTCTGGATCTGAAACATAGAATGATTGCCTGCATTATTTCTTCTCTACAACAGTAGAAGTGCAGTATTTGCAGTATTTGTGATTTGCAGTGGTCATTTGTGTTGAGACAAATCCAGGTATAAAAAAATCAGTGTATAACAAGGTTGGACCTGTAATATCAGCATGTTGTATAACA
Organism: Cryptoblepharus egeriae; assembly: GCA_030015325.1. NCBI lineage: Eukaryota > Metazoa > Chordata > Lepidosauria > Squamata > Scincidae > Cryptoblepharus > Cryptoblepharus egeriae. The sequence continues at coordinate 31,730,750 of JAREYC010000007.1, forward strand.
AATGATGTGTAATTTCATGCAGAATGCAATGAAACAAATTGTGTTGAAAAACACTGTTCTATCAAAAGTTAAAGCCAAAAAAAGCAACAGGTGTGCACAGTGTTATATCACCATGCCCACTGCCCAGGCTGTTGCCCCCCTCACTATGTGAGAGGTTGTCCATCATAGGGATGATTTGCTGGCCACCTGCTGGGTGACACAATCCATGTGATATCACTGATACCACATTATTTGTTCCTTCTTCAGATTGGTTTTCCTGGTCTTTCTAAGGGGATGGGAAATACAATACTTGTTAAAGAAGCAGATGATGGTTCCACTGGGCTTAGATTGGTATAATATGGGTAAAACAGTAGGTCTGAAGCACAAAGCATTACTGCTTTAGTTTTCAATTAAGGCTTCCATCCTAAATACACTTTCCTGGAAGTATGACTCATTGAATACAATGGGGCTTACTTTTGAGGAGACATGGTTAGGATTGTGCTCTAAGTGTTTCTTAACTGTCTTCCCCCACTTCATATGTTTACCTATCAGAAGCAGCACTGAGCGTAACTGTCAATTACCAGTTATCACCAGTTACTTTTCAGCCAGGAGGCCAGTAGCAACGGAAAAAGCTGTGGTAAAAGGTTCATGATGGGCAGTAAGGTTTTTCAAGCAGTCTCGCTGCCAGGCATAGTTAGGTTATGTCATCAGATTGGGTAGTTGATACCTAATTTCCTAGGAAGAATCCCCTGAGATTATTTTATTTGTGTGCTTGTTTTCTTAGAAATGGTATTGAACCTGCAGGCAGAAAAAAGTGATCATTCAGGGAAAATGAATAAAAAGTAGAAAAAGAAGTTTCATGAAACTTCCCCCTAAAATGTTTTATTTTATGCTAGAAATTGTTATGAGCAAAAAGTTGCATGATTCACTAGTCTGGTCAGGCCAACTGAACTGATAGCATCTGTCTGCAAGTTTTTATTAACTACTAAGAATGCCACAAAAAACCAATGTTTAGGTTTGAGCATCATTAGTGGTAGAGTGGGTAGTGAAATTGACAGCTGAGTACATTGTGTTAGAATGGGAACATAAGCAATTGATGGCTTGATTTTGTTATGAAACAGATAAATAGATCAAGTTTATGGATCAAGTTATTGTGGTGCTTGGATTGTTGTTTGGTTGGAAATGATATCAGTTTAGGTTCACTTGCTAGCTGGCTTTGTTGCTGTACCGTAGCTAATGGTAATCACTGGCACATTTCAAAGCTCATCTCCAAATTGAACCCCCAAACTGAGAAAAATCTCTCTAAAACAACTCTTTCAACCTTTTTTCATTTCACAGCACACTGACAAGATGCTAAAAATTGTCAAGGTATATGATCTGATATTTGACAAGTGACCATATTGCTGGCAAGGAGCACACATCCCCTCATGGCCCAACTAATAACCATCCACAAGACCCCAGGTGCCCAGGAAGGGAATTTGGATGCAGGTGTCTTGTGTGGTCCCTTTGGCATCTGGTGGGCCACTGTGAGATACAGGAAGCTGGACTAGATTGGAGCTAGAAAGGTCCTAGAAGGACCTTTGGCCTGATCTATTGGAGGCTCTTCTTATGTCCTGTGGCACACCTGCAGACCATTTGCAGCACACCAATGTAGCACAGCCCACTGGTTAGCTTCTCTAAAGCAACCTGTTTACAGCCCACTAACATATGGTAGAACAGACAAAACTGGCTTGCCTGCACTGCATCCAGTGCAGATTTCAGCTGCTGCTGTGCCAGCCTAAAGGAAAATATTTCCCCTTAACCTGGGTAATGCTACAGCAGCCCCAGTGGGGCTACTCGGACCAGTGCCCCTGATATTGGTGGTGCAAAGCCAAGTGGCTTAGGCTACCTGGAAATGGTGCTGGGATTTGGTACAAGTGCTGGGTTCTTGTCCAGTCTCTGTCTTTCCAACTTGCCAATTCACAATCCTGCCTGCTACCAACCCTCCCCTGTCTCTGAATGCCTCCTTCCCATGTCCCCCTGATTTTGCAATGGCCAAGTTCAGCCAGTGTAACTCACCCTGCCCTGGTGCGTATAGTGGTGAGGGAAAGTTAAGTGCAACTCCTTACGCCAACCTCCATACAGTTTCAAGGTCTCCTTATTTAACATCAACAACCTATCAAGACAGAGTGGCCAGATATATAAAAGATATATAAAAGAGCCTTCCTCCCAGCTCCACATGTTGCTTGATGGGTGGATTTATATGGAGGAAGGCAGTCCTTCAAATCTAAGTACCACTAGAAGTAAGATTGCCAGTAATTTTTCCCCTGGTTTTTTTTTCTAACCTCAGATGTGACTGTTACAAAAATCAGACTTAATTCAGCCAGTGAAGGAGAAAGTAATAAAATCATAAGTGTCAGATAATTGGAAAACAGACAAAAAATACTAAATTTAACTTAAATCTCACCATAGAAAGGCTTCACTCGTAGCCCAGTCTTAGCTTACGATCAGTACAATCCTAAGCCTGTCTACTCAGAATTAATTCCTATTGTATTCAGTCGGGCCTCCTCCTAGGAAAGTGTGTTTATGACTGCAACCTATGACAAGTAAAACATACACATTATAGAACACTACAAACTTAAAAGCTAAGCAACTGGCATAAGAAACAGAAAGGAAGAACCCAAAAGGAAAAGAAAAACCTATTTCTAACTCCCTACACTGGCATTTTATAGGGCTCTTGAATACTGTTACTTAATGGGGATTACTATGGGGTTTTTCCCATCAAAATGGGGGTTTTCCCATCAAAATGGGGGTTTTCCCATCAAAAGGCAGCCCTCACCTGGATAACACAGCTGCCAATCATCTACATGAAGTCCTACCCGGTTGATGCTCCAAAGAACTTTTTTTTTTGTGACAGTGACAAAGAAGCACAGGGTGTATAGGACGGTTTTTCGAGCAACGAAAAGTGTACTTGGAGCCTCCTACCTCTATTTTATTTTTATTTTTTTTTGGTCGAGTTCATTGTCTTGCTGCAAAGTGGCAGGTGTCCAGAGATTTTGTGAGTACTATCAGAACTACCTAAAGCACCTTTGGTGGTATTAATACCACTGGTTGAAATCATGGCAAACAGAGATAACACTTGGGCATATGTCCAGAAAAAAACCAGTAGCCATTATATCTGAAACAGTGAAGATCACATGATCATAATAAAGTCACCTTTCTCCTTATGTAGTGAACAGAGTACGATCTCTATACTTCTATCAATGTGACTGGAAAAGATGTGACTGGAAGTTGTCTTCCCCTGATGTATACCTGATAAGTTTCCCTTCTTAGCACACACTTGCACAGACACCTTAAACTTTGTTCTTGTTTCCATAAAGATTGACCTTGGGGGCTGCAGTCATCCTTTTTCTATTCATTACACACTGAGCTGGAGGAAAAAAATCTCTGTACTTTCCTTGAAACTTCAAAAGCCTTTTCCCCTGGATTCGGAACTACTTCTCCCCCCATCTCTAGAACAAGTCATCATTGTAAGAAGAAACTTCATTTCCCCCCCCCTTACCTTCATATATGCTCAGCACTTCCTTATTTAAGCCTAAAGATGATTTGAAACCTTGAAATTCTGCTGCTTGTTTCTAGTGCTCTGAGTACCAGTCCTTTTCTCCAATGCTTGGTAAGATTATTGCAAGTTTCCATTCTGCAAGCACCAGGCGTGTGCCCTGGAAATACGGCAGAAACATATCCTTAAGGGAGTGTTAAATCTGTAGAAGGACACACAGAATTGTGGTTCATGGACTACTTTGAGCTGCAGTTTTTTATTCTAGTGCCTGACCCTCTCTGAAACTCTGACCACCTGAAAACTGAAAAGGCAGTAAGGCACCTTGTATTCTTCCCTAAATCAGCTTAGTCAGCCACAAACAGGCTATTTATCATTGCTACGTTTGTATTTTTATCATTATGGATTTTCACAAAATCAATATGGTGCCCTAAGGCTAATTTTTCTAGACACACAAATGTTTTATTTATGGACCATTTAATCATTGTACAACAATCTACAAGCTTTAAAGTCACACTGGACCCTTTTCATGTACACTTTTGGCTTTTGCGGTAGCACAAAACCCATGAGTTGCAGTACAGATGTGACTGTCCAGCCAGGCATATGGGTCTTTCCTACCCAGTAGCCTTCCCAGCATTCAGCAGTCTTTTGTGTTGAGGCCAATGGTGGGATTCAAATGAATTAACAACAGGTCCTATGTCCTAATAACCTAAATTAACAACAGGTTCTGTGTCCCATTGGTAACCAGTTCTCAGAACCGGCACTTATTAGCAAAGGGTTCTATAGAACCTGTGAAAACCCCTTGAAGCCCACTACTGGTTGAGGCATATGTGGTTCCCTGTTCCATATGGTCCCATTATTTTCACACACAGCTGTATGGGAAGCAGCTCCTATTCTGAAGCGTGTTTGTGTGTGAAGGAGGTTTCATATGTAATCATTAGACATCAGTTTTCAGTAAAAAATATCCTCATATGTTTTTCCTGGGCTCTGGGACTGACTTGATGATGATGCTTACCTAACTGCTTTAAATGTACATATTGTATATTTTGTTATAAATATTGAGTCACTTTGAAAAAAAATATTTTGTATCACACTACACTATGAGAAAGGTGCAATGAGATCTTAAGATCCAATCATCCCAGTGTGAGTTATACATTGTTCATACGAGAGCCCCCAGTAGGCACAAAATACAAATAAGTTCTATATCAGGGTAAATGGAAAGATATTCAGATTGGATGCTTTATTCTATTAACTATTAACTTTAAATCTGATGTATCATGATATGTTAAATTAAAAATAGGGATTTCCTCAATCCAGTTATTCTGTGTTGCATTTTTTGTTTTTTTCTTCCTGTATTCCAATAACCATTCCATGGATATGGCTATATTTATTTTAATTTATTTATTTACTACATTTAGAATCTGCTTTTCTTCCTGAGGGGCACCAAAAGCTTATATTTAAGTTAAATATTTAACTCACTGGTGCAGTGAAACCGGCATATGTATACAAAGGAAGAAAAATATATATCCATAATTAAGTGCTGCACTATAGTTCAAATTGCTACATTCTGTCCTCTGAGTGCAATTTTCAAAACCTCTTTCTCCTGGTAATAGCCTGTAGAACATGTATTGCTTTTGATACAATAGCATAATTTCATTCCCATTAAAAAAAGAACAAAAAAAAACCTGTCGGTGTTATTTCTCAAAGAAATGTGCTAAGGTGGAAATGTATTTTTAAATAGCATTTTTCCTGTCTGTTGATTGTTAATCCTTTCCCCCCTAGATACTTATTATGTGCAAATACGGTAACTATTTTATTTAACTTTGCTAATGATTAATTTAAAAAATGAAGCAAAAAGCCATCAGACCCAAGGGATGAATGTAAAGCTATCCTCCTGACTTGATTTCAGTGTACCGTAATGACGAGACCATACAATACTTTAATAGTGAAGGCTAAAAATAGTGTAAGCTCCAGACCTAGAATTCTCAGTTCCTACACAAACTTTTATAATGACCATGATACTTTCCACCTCTCTAGGCCTTGCCATTTGTGGATCTCAAAGTGGATTATAAGACTAGTGATGTAAGACCTGCAGATCCTCTGTGAGATAGGTAAGCATTATTATTCTCATTTTACAGACGGCGGAATCATGGACAGAGAGGTTTAGTGATTCTTTCCTCCCTCCATCCATCCTCCAAGACAGAGCCAGAAATAGAGCTCAGATATATTCTTCTCATATCTTCTGCTTTAACCACATGACTGTTCCTATTTCCATATAACCTCTCTGACTCTATTTCCCCAACTGTAAAGCAAGGATAATAATCCCAGTCCAGACAGATTCCTCTGAAGGCACATGTCTCTGCCTGCAGAAAAGAAGAAAAGAGAAAAGTTAGTTTTGTGACCCCACTTTAGAAGCCAACTGGGGTTTTTTTCCTCTCTGGAGTTTGGCGTACAAAAGAGTTCTCAAACACTTGGTGGAAATAAACTAATTCAGTAGGATAGTAACTTATTTTCCTGGTACAGTGAATTTAGAGTTTTCAAATAGCATAAACAGTTCAGGGGGTGTTTTTGGCAGAGTGAATAGTTGCAAAGTGTTGCTGAATTTCCATTTCTGGAAGTCTTTTAAAAGACTTTTGAAACATATGTATTAGGCTACTACTTTGACTACTACAACTACCACTATGACTATACCACTTTTCAACAAGAATAGTTCACAAAACAATTTCTAGAATAGAATAAATTGTAGTGTTTCCAAAAATGGAAGTGGACTCCAACTGCAGATCATATGCCTGTGGTTTCTACTACTGCCCACTGCAGTACAGGAAAGGCTTGAAAAGGAGGCTCTTTTAATACCAAAAAATAAGACAATACCATTTTAAAAGGTACCTTTTTTGCCTAGCTAGCAGGACTTTAAAATATGCAAACGTATGCAATCCTATGCATACTTAAGTGGGAGTAAAAAACACTCATCAGAATGGGATTTACTTCTAACCACAGAATTGTATTGTAAAGCCATCCAGTGTTATCTTACTAATGGCCAAACTAATGAAGTAATCATTCTTTATTGTGTATTCCTTAAACATAAACATTTTGATGGTGCTTAAAATTGTATAGGCCAACAGTCCTCAAACAACCTGTGAGTCTTGGCCTAAGTGCTTGCATCATGAGGACTGGGATGGAAGAGATGTCCCAAAGGTGCTAAAGCAGTTGTGGTGCCGTCAGAACCCAGCAGCATTTAAACATACCTGGTGGGATTGCAGATCCTCCTGGAAGGTGATAGTTGGAGCCCATTGCAGTTGGAGCATTGCAGTTGGAGCCCACTTCCCATTTTAGAAATGCCATGCTCCAGAGCTCCAACTACAGTGGACAGGAAGCTGGCAGAGGCAGACTCTCCAGAAAGATGCATAGTTCCCTCCAGGTATGTTTAAAGGCTGCTGGGTGCCCATTTCTGGGTCACACCCCTCAAGGGGAAAGTTACCTGTTAGGTAGGTTCTGATCCACCTGTTTGAGAACCACTGGTGCTGTATAGTTAAGATTCTGAGTAGATTTTCACCTGCAGAAACCACAGGCAATCTGGCAGAACCAAGAGGAAAGTGTCTAGTAGACACACATTTGACATCATGTTTGCAACTTTGTTCCCAACAACTAAATTCTAAAAATCTCTTTTCCATGAATTCCCAGAATCTGATTATATTTATGACCATGATTGTTGTGACAGATAACCTATATAAATGCTATGAGACATAACATAAAACTGGTTTAGCTTCATGGACCTAAACAGATTTAAATCCAAGCATCTCAGTTCAGCTGGTATGGCTCTCATTCTGTTTCTGTTCATTCTCCATTGACATTGATGGGAGTAAATGGTTTATAGATAAACTGCCAAAGTAGTTTAATATTTAGAGGTATATGCTCATGTAGAAATGCAGCAATGAAAAGAATGAGGAAGCCGCTGTGTGTATTTTGAGTCCAAGAGTATGAGACATTGTTGACATTTGTCTGATATTCACAACTCATGTAATTGACATGTTTTTTAAAATTATAAGGAAATATTTACACATATTGTCTGATTTGATAGATAGCAAAAGTATGAATTTTTAAAATTCCTAGAAAAAGTAGACAATAATTCTTGATAAAGATTTTTGTTCAATATCAATAAATATCAACATCAATAAATGTTGATATTGTTTGAGATTAGCCTGTCCAAAAGCATAGAAGAGTGAGATCCAAGACGACAGCGATCAAATCTCATGAGAGGAGGCAGATGTGTTACCAGGACATCCCATGGAAGCCCTGCAATTGTGCTGCAATACCCTAAATCAGTGGTTAAGCTGGGCCATTTTAGGGATCCTGGACATTTAACAATTGTATAGAAGGGGGAATTTTAGGAGGTGCAGCTTGTCATCTGCCACCTCCTGCTATCATATTCTGGGCTGAAGATGTTTAAGCCCCAAATTCAACCATGTTACATCTTGGATAATTTAGAGATGCAAGCATCTGTTTTTTTCTGAAGGAAGTGCCCCCACCAGGGATAACAACCCTATTGCTGTTCACATGCTGTTGACATTAACAAAACTTTTGTGCTCGTCTACCATGGTACTGGTTTTACTAGGTCGATTTATTTATCAAGATGTAAGTCAGTTGGGTTTAGAGGGTAAAGGCTGCAATCCAGATGTGCATTTGGTTGGATAGTGGGATATTTGAATACCAGAACTCTTTTGGAAAAAACACCTTAAAATAATTGAGTTACCTTACAATTTAACCATTTAGACTCAAAAGTAAGACCCATTCTACATAGTGGGGCTTACTCCCAGGGAAATGTCTATAGGATTGTAGCCTCCGTGAATTATCAGGGAAGCACTGAAGCCACAGTGCCAAGACACAGTGCCAAGACAGTGTCCAGATGCAAGTTGAGTCCCAAATCTCCTCACCCTAACTTGAGTCATGAACAAATCATTTCAGCTGTCACAACCTCTCCAAATCTGTCTTTCAAGCCCCCTTGGTAAAACTACAGAAGCAAGCACACACACATACACACACAAATATAGAATTTCAAGCACACACAAAAGCAACACTTGTCTAAAGTCTATTTTAGATTTTTCATTTTTAGGATAAAACCCCAAAGTCACTTCCAAAGTTAAAAAAAGTTTATATCTCCAGTCAGTACAAGTCATGAAAAGTATGTTTACCCTACTTGAGTCCCAGTCATTCAAATTATGTATTTAAATTATGTATCCCTAATGGAAACATAGCAATCGAGTGGGGGATTCTGCACTGTTCTGCTGCACTATTTTCTTAAGTCTTATGTCCTCCAAAATTCCTTAAATTATTTTTAGAGGAAAATGTAAGAGTAGCTGTATAGCAAAGCCTGCTCAATTGCTTTTAACTTAAGATTAATTTTCAGATATACGACATATCTTCACGGATCTCCTGCTTTGTCTCATTTGCCCTGAAATAGTTAAATAATAACTTTACAGTTAATTTCTTCTTTAAAAGTTGAACAGTGAATTCATGACAAAAGCCTTAATTTCTGGACATCTCTGACACAATTTGCATATTTAAACTTAACAGAAGGTTATAAAAGCTCATTTTTAACTTTGAACCTTACACTTTCCTCCCACAAAACACCTAAACACTTATTCTCCAGATGGCTTTCGGAACTTTGAACAGAATATTGCAGAAAAAGCTCTTAAAAAAACAAGTTAGTTTAAAAAAAAAATCAAGCCACAATAAATAGGAAGCATATCTCAGTTCACATAGACTTGAATTGTGTACCACTAAATAATTGCTACATTTTTGGGTTTCAAGTTCTGTAATACTAATCGGTGCATTTTTAAAGTGTGATACTCCATACTTTTTAATTCAGGGTGTGTGTGTCCAGCGCTGCCTAGCTCTGTTTGAGTAGAGCGCTGAGACAGTGTCAGAGCCCCCTGGCCACCCAGTCTGTCTGGAACCATAGGTGCCATGGAGACTTCCCTGCTGCGCTTCCTGCTGCCCATCCAGGTCCTGGACAGACTGGGCAGGGATGGAGACTGGTGGCAATGACACTGGCACGGGCAGTCAACAGTGGCCAAAGTGGTGTCATGCGGGGGAGGCATTTTGGTATCCCCTGGACTTTTGGCACCCCACCGGGCTATAACACCCAGGGCCGATGGGCCCCCATCAGAATGCCACTGCATGTAATTGCCTTATAGCCCTTTTGTAACCCCCAGGCCAGCACAGGACTTGTGCTGGAACTGAAGCCAGCCTAACTGGGGATGAGGATTACAGCCCTGAATAACTTTGGATCTACTATTCTCTATCAATTATATGAAGATGAATCTATCTATGTGTGGTAAGCATTGCTTGTGATGAACATGTGTGAAATACCCAGTTCATTCATCATAGGCAATTGTTAGAAAAGCAATGGTGTGTGGCTTGGCAATTTTACTGCCTTGTCAGTATGCTTTGAGGTGAAAAAGGTTGACAGTGTATTGCTTTAGACCAAATACCCCAACATTACAGTTCTATGCACGTCTACTCAAAAGTAAGTCCTGTTGTGGGGAGTGGAGCTGACTCCCAAGAGACCATATATAGGACTGGAGTCTAAACTTCATTTTACCCCAGTAGTCCAATTAAAAGCATCCAGGCTTGAAGGCCGTGATCCAATAAAATGTCTTGCTCCTGATGTAAGGTGTTTATTTTATTGCAACATTGCTATGCATATTTACCATATGTTTACATGTTGCTTCTGTTTACAACAGAAGAAAAGACAGATCCATACCTCAATAGGATTTCAATACTGAAATAGGAGACAACGGTGGATGTGAAGTGATTCCTTCTTTAATACCTTTTTTTAAAAAAGCATTAATTAGATGACTATCTAAAAATAGCCTAATTTGCTTAAATTATAATTGCCGGTCAATGAATCCAGTTGTTCATCTAAGGGTTAACTCTGAAGATATTGAAACTATGGAGATTTAACAGTTTCCGTTCATAAACCATGTGCATGGTGTGAGCCATCTCTGTGAACTTTGATACGTTGATATGAATTTTAAAGAATTTTTTAAAAAAATACAACTGTGATTTTTTTTTAAAAAAATCCATAACAGCAAATTTATTTCTGATCTTCATTCATGCAGCTGAAATGAGGTTTTGACCTGGTGTCTTTTTAAAAATGCCAGCACAAATCGTTACTTTTGCTTGCAATTACATTCTAGAAAGGTAGTATCCACCCAGAAAACTTCATGGTTCAACAAGGATTTGATCTTAATCTTGCAGGTTTTTAAATCCAGCTCTCAAACCACTACACTGTTCTGGCTGTCAATAATTGTACAAGACACAAGAGAGATGTAACAGAACTTCCAGGAGAGGATTTGATATAATTTTGTTGAAGGTACATTAGCAGTATGTACAAAGTTTATTTTCATCAATGACAAGTCACAGCAGATTCTTGTGACTATGCTCTGCAACTAGGCACAATCTAACTAGAGTAAGGAATTTGCCTGGGAATAAACACTAGTGGAGTCAGAGAGACTGGCTTCTAAGGAAACATGCCTGGGATCAATCTGATTATCCATGTCAATAGGGAGAGGCCTTAATTCATTTGAAATGAGTGAACATAAGAACGTAGGAAGATCCTCCACTGGATCAGGACAAGGCCCATCTAGTCCAGCTTCCTGTATCACACAGCAGCCCACCAGATGCCTCAGAGAGCACATGAGACCTGTATTCTGGTGTCTGCCCCTGGCATTTTGAGGTTGCCCACATCTATCTATGACACATACACATACACCCATCATGGCTAGTAATCTGTGATGGTCCTTTCCTCTAGGAGTTTGTCCATTCCCTTCTTAAAAGCATTGAGGCTAGAAGCCTTCACCATATCTTATGGCAAGGAGTTCCACAGACTAATTACATGCTGGGTAAATACATATTTTCTTTTATCCGTCCTAACCCTCCCAACATTCAATTTTTGTGGATGTCCCTTAGTTCTGGTGTTATGGGAAAGGGAAAAGAGCATCTCTCTCTCCACTCTATCAATCCCTTGCAATATTTTGAATGTCTGAATCATGTCCTCACCTCTTTTCCAAACAGAAGAGCCCTAAACTCTGTAGCCTTTCTTCATACAGAAGGTGTCCCAGACCATCAGTCATTTTTATGGCTCTCCCCTGAACCTTTTCCATTTCCTCTCTATCCTTTTTGTTATGTGACTAGAATCGTTGAGCCTCAATGGAATTGTTCCCATTGATGTGTAATAATTCAATTGATGTTAACTAATATGAACCCTGAACCCTGATCATTGCTGCTTCTGCTATTTAACACAAAGCACCAACTGTGTGTCAGATATCAGACACAACTGATTCTTTGTTGTCTCAAACTTTTCTTTCTTTTTTCACTGCAGCACGTAAAAGGATATGCTAGTCAATTCTACGGGACTTACCTGAAGCAGCATGATTTGCACAAAGTCGACCAACAAAAGCATCAACTTTTCAACTTCATTATCTTGGCCATCAGATTCTGTGTTAACTGAAGAATTTACCATGCTGTTGGGGACGTCTTGGCCAATATAGGACCTAACTGCTCTCAGCAGGCCTGAGAAAATGAGTTGAAATGTATGGAACTGTAGAAACTTCAAGAGGCAACTGATTTTGCCTCTCTGATCAGTGTGTGCCTGTTTACAGCACTATATAGCTCTCTCTTTCTCTCTGTCTTTCTCTCTCCGAAATGTCACTGAGCCCTTTCGATGTTTATATTCGCCACAAGAAGCCAATCGTACAGTTTTAAAGGAAAAAAGAGAAAAAAACGTGCATTATAAATGCAATATCACTGTTTTAAACTTGACTGTTTTATATTATTTTTGTGTGATCAAGTGTCCCCAAACTATTCCAACTTTACAAAAGAAATTGTGAATCATGTTCTTTTCACCCGTGGGTCATGGAAATGTTGTTAATCTACAGACCCACAAAATATCAAAGACATTCTGTAGTTTATACACCGTGTTGCAAAGTGTTTACTGTACTATTTCAAAGCTTCAAAATAAATATAAATATATATATATTATATATTACATATAATTTTCCGGGAAATGTGGTACCATTTAGTTGATTTTTAAATGAATTCATACAAGTTGGCACCGTACACTACAGTAAGAAGGTAATTCAGGGTCCTTAAATTATCCTTGCCTAAAAAATAAAATAAATCTTTAATAATAACTTTCCCAATTTTTGTACTTTGGTCAATCCTGTTTGTCCTTGTTTAAAAAAAAAAAAGCTGTAAGCGACAATTTTTTTCTGAAAGTTGTACTGAATTTTTCAATGCCAAAGATACAGCTGTCAATAATTATAAAAATGAGCACTGACTATGTACTATCAAGTATATATATCAACCTCCATTCTTTTGATTCTCTTTCTATGACTTTTAATTTGGAATCAAAAACTTTTTTTATAAAAGTTCTATAAACTCACATGTATGTGTTGTTTAAAAAAGTACACTGGGTGTCTGTACATTTTGCAATGTAAGATATAATGTAAGCAAAGGTAGCTAACCTGCGGACATTTTCTTCCCCAACTCATATGGGACAAACAGTACATTATCCTTTGACATAGCTGTGTGCAAATTAATAACTCTTTGCTTGCAGTGGCTCTTGAAGTGAGATCAGTCACGAAGTCATCCATGTTGTTAAACCATTAATTTGAATTTGTCTCTTCAACACAAAAGCAATTTACTATTTGGAATAGTCAGTACCAATCTCACTGGTAACCATGTTGGTTCAGCCAATTTAGTTTTATAGTAACTTTGTGGTTTGAAATATCTCAAGAAGGATATTTTTATTAGAAGAAATATAAATTGTTAAAAAAAACTCATAACCTAACAAAGTAAAGGTCACCTTTACTTTTTATTGAATATGATTATAAAAGTGAAATATAGTAAGGTGCTTATCTTTCCTTTTTGCCTACTTTACTTACTGTCTGTTTTATAACACCTACCTGTCAAGTGTTCAAAATATATATAAATATATAATGTCTGTGATAATAGCAATTGTTTCAGTTGGAGGTAATATTTAGATGCAGTGTCCCATTGAGTGAATGGAAAATACCCATTTTATTTTAGAGCAGATTTGTATCCTACCCATTCATAAGTTTGCTTCTGTGCTCATGCTAAATACTGTTCATAGGGTATGACAGGGTCAAATACGACACAGATAAAGATGGTAAAGTGGTTCTTGTCTATGAAAAATACAATTTATGGATTGTTTTGATCCAATGGCCCATATATGTGGAATGAGGGGTTACCAATGTTCTGGTGGTATCCAGCTCTAGTTCATGTTTTCATCAGATTCAGACAAGACAATGTAGATGTTGGATCAGTGTCTAGAAATAGTCATGGGCTGGATGAGGACCAAAACTCAAAGTTCAATCCAGACAAGATACCATTTTTTTATCTCTGAAAAGATCCTTGTGGAAGGATCAATTAGATTGCAGATTTGGGGTGCTGAGACATCCAGCATTGTCGCTGGTGGTTTAAGTGGCTATAGTGGCTCACAGCACCTTCCACAGTTGGTATGCCATCCGTTACCCCTCTTGGGCAGCCAGTAGCCTTGGTTGTCTCTGCTGTGCTGGCTTTCAGACTGGACAACTGCAATGTGTTGTACATGGGTCTGCCTTTGAAGACTTATCAGAAATGTTAGTTGGTACAAAATACAACTTCTCCTGTAGGACCAGCTATAACATATTTTGCTATATTGGTTGCTGGTCCATTTCCAGGTACAATTCGAAGTGCTTTAAACCCCTAAACGATTTGGGACTTGGCTACCTCAAGGGCAGCCTTATCCTACATGAGCCTGCCCAAAGCCTAAGATAATCTTCAGTGGTCCTCCAGATCCACCTGCCTTTTGAAGTCTGGCACCCCGTATCTAGAATGCCCTCCTAGAGAGGGTTATTTTGGTGCCAAACCTGATGTCTTTCCAGTGCCAGGTGAAGACCTTTTCATCTCCCCAGGCTTTCCAGCTGGCTAATTTTTGAAATCTGATCATGTTTTCTTGGCTCTACAAGAGTTTTGTCACTGTTGTTGCTACTGTGGTTTTAAATTGTATCGTATTTTTTAAATTGCATTGTATTTGCCATTCTTGTTAGCTGCCTTAGAGGTTTTTAAGTCCACGGCAGAATATAAGTATTTCAAATAAATAAATATAAAGCAGTGTAGAGCTCCTGTAGATGCAGGCTTCTCCATTCACCTCAATGGAGAACAGCTCTGTGCAGACATCCTTTTGTCGATCCAACTGTTTATCCCAGCTGTCATGCCTGTAACTTGTTCCAGATCAGACCAGCAGTCCATCCGCAGTTTATGCTGTCAATCAAGATCTGTCACATTCCCATCACTATGAATTGGAATAGTGTGAACTCAATATTTCCAGAGCTGAATCGTTGAATTGTGAGGTTTTGTTAGTTTCCAAACTCTAACAAGATATTCCTGCTTCAAAAATACCTTTTAATGCATATTTTTAAATTATTTGTATATCTACAGGAATTTCTAGGGATCCTTTTAACAATATGTACTATATGTGAATCACAAAAAAGCACATAAAACAACTATTAATTTGAACAAACACAGCTGTAAAAATCTTTAGCTTTAGGTAATAAGAGTTTTGGTCACCTCTATGCCTTGTTCGTTTTTTTGGAGAAAAATGGGCTATTTTAATAATGAAATGTATGAAAAATATTTCATTTGAAGAAATCTGTCAACTTGTTGCTGCTTTTAAGGCAAGAAATGGAATGCCCCTCCTGGAATTGGTTTTGCTTTATTTTTATAGCCTCTCTATGCAGAGGTGTATACTGTAAATTAGGTTGTTTCTAGTCCTGTGGAGAAAAAAAAAATCACATTTTCTTTTTTATAGACTATTAAAGTGTTTTTATTTACTGAAATCTCCCTCACATTTTGCATGCTACTTTTTAAACAAAGAAAAATATTATGCTCTTACGACATCATCACCACACTACTGCTTTTATTCCATTTCTTTCTGTACTATGGACTATTCCCTTGCACCAGTTCATGCACATGCGCTTGCATCCAGTCATTTCATGCTTCAATTTTCCTATATGATCCCATCAGTGTGTTTGAAGGATACTACACCTGAGGTCAGTGGGAGACTATCATACAGAAACATTCTAGTTTCTGTAGCAGGACACAAGCTGCCCATACAGGAAAATGTATGGTAGTTGCTGGTAGAGGGACTATCTGGCCTGCTTCATGCTCCTTCTTGGTAGACAGAAAAACTACCCATTATTTTTCTTGTGGTAATGAAGCCACCAGGTGGCTGTGAGACATTAAAATCACTTGGTGTCTATTTAATATAAATGTGCCTTTCTCCCATGGCATTTTCTTCTACTCACTGTGGGAAACACAGTTTTTAAAAGTTGAAGGCTCTTCTGGCACATGAACTTCATAAAATAATTCATTACAAAATTCTTTTCATGACAAGATCACATGATAAAGAAAGTAACTGTCTGTGGCCCACTTTGGATAAGTTGGGAGCTAGTTTTCACCTTGCAGGTTTAGGGATATGAACATTCACGTATCAGGAAAAAAATTCCTGATGGTGAGGGCAGTTCGGCAGTGGAACGGATTGCCAAGGGAAGTGGTGGACTCTCCTTCTCTGGGGATCTTCAAGCACCTTTCGGAGATGCCCTAGGAGGATTTCCTGCTGCAAGCAGGGGGTTGGACTAGATGACCTACTAGGTCCCTTCCAACTCTATGATTCTTTGATTCAATTCCCTTCTAACTCACTAGGCTTACGTAATCATGTTTGTGTGTGCGTGCCCACGTTTGTGAGTGTGTACGTGTGTGTGGGGGGGGAGGAGGACTGTTGTCTGAACCTCTCACTTGTACCCTCCCACAATGAGGCAGAATGTTTTGTCAAAAAGGGGACAGGAATATGGAGAGAGGGGCAGCTTCAACATATCCAAACTGACCTCTACCTAGTTCAGTAACATGAATTTATCTTCTTCCACATATTGGAGAAATAACCTTACACTCAAAGGTTGATGCTGAGACAAAACAATCCAATTACCTACTTATTCAGCTGATTCAAGAATTGCAAAATTTACCTTTGTTGACTTGATGAGTTCATGTGTAGATATAATGGTAGTTGTGAATATTTTGTACATAAAAGTTGTGAATATTTCTTTGTTTAAATCTAACGGGGAATTAGGTTTTATTTTAGGGTTCACAATTCCTTGTACTGCAATTGAGCCCATGGATCTTGGGGCCACTGTGAGCAGTTATTGTGGTTTCAACAACAAAAGATTTAGAGGCTCCAGGTGCAGGCTGAAAGAGGTCTCTTGATTCCAACCAACATAATCCCCTTAAACAGAATCCCTCATTTTCTGAATGCCAAGCATTACAGTGTGGATGAAAGTGGATAAGATAGCTCCACTGCTGAAGCTAAGCATGCCTGGATTTGTAAGCTATCTGGATGGAAGAGCACCTGAGAATTATGGGTAAGCCATTATGGGCTCTCTGCAGCTGTATGTAGGTACTGTATAATAGCAAATGTTCCAGGAATAGAACATTGCAATGCTGCAGTCTGAAAATGAGAGGGAATTATAGTTGCTCAGTACTATACGTATTTTTAAAACCAGTTTCATTCATGTATTTGATAAGAGATCAAAGAGTGTGGCTTACCAACTTTCATCAAATTACCTATACACAATCTCTCCCTCCAAAACAAAGAAAAAAAGAAAAACCCCAACCCATAAATTTTATAATTAAATCTTCAGGAATTTTTTTTCTTTTAATCCAGTAGACTGGTTTTTTTTAATGAGAGGGGGTATTCCCACAGAGGAAAATTAATTTAAATAATATTTGCTTCCTAAATATATTTAAAAGAGGTCTCTTTCTAAATTTAAAAGGCAAAAAAAAACACACAATGATCTTGCAGAAGTCTGTAAAATAACATTTAAATAATGCAGAGAAATCAGGCTACAATCCTTATCTCCAGTTAAACTGCTCTACGTCCCAACACAAGTCCTGTGCTGGCTTGGGAGGGTCACAAAAATGAAGTAAGGTATTTCTGCGCCACTCCTGTAGAGAGATGGGTTAGGCAAGTGCATAGATATGCATTGGCCTTCCCACGCCACCATAGGAATAGGAAGCTAGGGGAGTTGTGCCAGCCTAAGTTGGTTAGGATTGTGCCCTGCTTTGTTCTGCTCTTTGTGCTATCCTGAAATGTTGAAGAAGCTTGCACAGCAGAATTTGATGCCGTATTAGTAGCTCCCTTGTTTGTAAAAATAGATTGAAAAATGCAAATTTAAAGAATATTTTTGTTTCTGGCCCATACCATTCAAAGATGTCTTTTTTTCCTTATAATTAAAAAGTAATTATAACCGAAATAATATATATGTGCACGATAGGCAGAAAATTTGCTTTTTATTTGTGAACCTAAATGGACACTTGATAAGAGGCTTGGGAGAAAGGGCTACTGTGATGAAAAGTATAGCATTATGGAGACCTGCAGCAAATATACAACAGAGTACTGGGTGCAGCAGGGGCTGGACCACTGGGCAGCATCAGAATTGTATTTGGGCCCATCTGGTCCAAATGTGCAGTCACACGGTGTGCCCAAAAAGCCCTTATCAAGTCTTCTTATCCGCACCCAGTGTGACCAGATGCCCGAACCTCAAAAGGAGGACAAGATCTTGGATTCCTCTCAGCCTGGCCTTTCCAGCAGACAATGGTATGTTTGCCTACTCATGAGTAAAGCTGCTATATTGGGCACTTTCACTTTCCCATAGTGCTCAATGCATATTTTTGATTTTTAGTTTTTTGGCCATAACTTTTGATAGGAATAAGATATTTTTGCATTAGATTCTACTCTTCAATATGAATGGGGTACTGCACACCATTGCAAAGTTCCAAAATGAAGCCAAAATGGAAGACAGTGAAGCCCTTTTGGAGGACACCCTGACAGAAGGCTAAAAAATAGGAGAAATCCAGAAAAATCCATGTGATCACCCTGCCTGCACCACCTGCTAGCGTAAAATAACCAATGTTAGTTGTCCCGTATCAAATAAACCTAGTCTTTGTGTATTCTGGCATAGGCAAAAAGAAAACCTGTTCACCAATGGCCAATGATGGCAGGCAGCAAAAGTTCTGCCCTGCCCCAATTAGTGACCAGTAGATCACCAAACTGGGACAGGTGAGGCTCAAGATGAGGCTAAGGCATCCCTCTGGGGCCCAAACAAATTACAATCAATGCTTACATCATTGATTCTAATTCTAAATTGTTGATTCATATTCCAAAGTCCCTAAAATGGTTTGATCTCCTTGAACCTATTTACATCAGCATTATCTTAGTTGATACATGCACCAGGTACTAGTGTCAATGTCTTGAAAGGAGGCCTTCCATCCTAACCTGATGATGTGCCTGCATCTTTTTGGCATTTGTAAATGCATACCCCCGTTTCAAATAGTGAGCTCATATAACAGAAGTCTTTGTGCACTATAAGAGAGCAGGGATTCTCCCTAAAAGATCACTGCTCATTACATTTACTGACCAGATTAGGGAACCTGATTGGGTCAGAAGATGTGTCTCCCAGCAGTGCTCCAGCAGTGCCTGAGGGTCAAATGCCTTTGGAAGGAACCTGTCACTGACAGGAAAAATAAAGCAATCTCAACAGTGAGCGTCTCCTATATTTCAGTGCTACCAGTGTTACTGTTATCTCATCTTCCAATGAGATCATTCCTCTCTCTTTCTGCAACCTTAACTAGGGAAATGGTGAAGGCCAGTCTCATTGGAAGATGTCCGTCTCTCAGTAATCCATCAGTGCTGAGAGACACCTTCCAAATATGCTTATTTTTCTTTCTCCAACCAGAACTGGTGTGTGTGTGTGTGTGAAGTGGGTGGTTAGGGAAGATAATCAAAGGTAATCCTTTTCTCACTTTTCTGATAGTGGAGAAGGCAGCATTGACAAGCACCCTCTTGTACTAGCTTCTCCACCAATGAATAGGTTTCCTCTTCTTTGGATTGAATTCAAGCCAGATACAAATTCCCAGCTTATCTACTTTTTAGCCACCCAGGCCCCAATCAACTTAAGCTGTCTCTCCTTTCTTCCTTTACTGTTGCCCTGAATGATCGGATGCCAGGGGACCAGTAGCAGAATTCCAATTCTTGGAAGAGAAAACTAGTGAGACCTTTTTCTGGTGGGGCAATTGCTTTGGTGGCTGTGGGAGAATGTGTTTTTCTCATTCATTACTTAGAAATAGTGCCTAGATTTGGAAAACTACATTTGCCACTATCTAGAGCAGTGCTATCCAGTACGCATTAGAAAGTAGGGAAAGAAAGTCTGTTCCTCTACCTGAGGCCAAAGCATCACTACTGCAGCTACCAATAACTTGTCAAGCCAATTAGGTTTAAAGGAAATGGGGAGAAGTACAGCTAAGTCAGGAAAAGTAACTGGGATGGAAAGAAGTTAAACTTCTCCCTTGTTGTCCATTAGGGTTATGTTCTGGTCTGGAGCTCCCAGTGGATTAAAAAAATCTATAGATTAAAGGGTGGAAAAATATATTTAAAGAATGTCTTCCAGGTTTCTTGCTCCTCCATTGTTCCTAATGGGATAAGGCCATGCTTCGAAATCCACAGGGGGTTGATTCTAGGACTCCCTGGTAATACAAAAAAATGTATTAAATAAAAGCAGTTTCAAAAAATAAAAAGTGTGTCCTTTGCGATTATTTAAAAACCACTTTTCTTCATGATGTAGAGAGGTAGTAATTAGAAATGCAAAGGACCCCTCCTCTACCTTTGCCTAGGTCTGCTGAAGAATGGAATGACTGCTTTCATGACTGCCTTTCTACAACAGGAAGAAAAAAATAGTTTTAAACTTATTTCAAAAGAATGCATTTTTTATGCTTCTCCAAGGATCAGCATTTTCCTTCTCATTTGCAGCATTTTCCTTCCATTCAAGTTGAGTCAAATCCATGTATTAAAAAATCCATATAAATCAAGGTTGGACCTGTAGTTGAAGCATCCAGGGCCTGCATATTCGATGAAATTGCCATAAAATTTATTCTGCAATGAACTGACATGTTACAAGACTCTGGGGGATCTCAGTAGATGACCCTCTGTGTCCCACAAGTCACATTTTGACAGCTTTCTTGAACTGAAATTGTGGTGGGCTTTAAATTTGTTTCATAAGTTATTTGACTACATGTTGATGAAACTATCAGGAAATAAAGAAAAAAATAGTTCTGTGGGTGCACGTCTCTTGGATGAAAATGCTTTCGCTGGGAAGAAATATTACATTTTTAATGGTGACAAGATGGGGGGATATCCATCTACCAAGTCTGCATTCATTTTTGATTTATTAGGCTTCAGTGGCATCACTCTTCCATTGTATAACATCCAAAGCCAAGTGGATGTTGCACCCCGGTCTAGCACTTGCTTAAATAATGGCTCCCACCTGGAGGTGGCTATGAATCTCCTACTATTAGAGATATGTGGTGGAAGAAACAACCTGTAAAACAAATTTTCATACTGAAAACAAATGCATCCATCAACAGTGTTCAGTGATAAAAGACACTGTGCCTGTCAACTTGAAGGTTGGTGGTTCGAGAACCAAGTACCACAAGATGGAGAGAGCTCAAGATGGAAAGATGCCCAGCTCCTCCCAACCTAGCAGTTCAAAATCAAGTAAATACAAGTAAGTACAAATAGATAAATGGGTATCACTTTAATGAGAAGGAAACAGCATTGCAGACACTTTGGTGTTAAGTCATGACCATGGAAATGTCTTCGGACAGCACTGGCTTTTCAGCCTTGTAGTGGGGAGTGAGCATGCTCTGTAGAATAAGTCACAACTAGTAGGGCAAACTGCAGAAGACACTTTTACCTTTACAGATAGGTTCTTGAGATTAATATTTATTGACCTCTGGCCAGCACCATTAATAAACATACAGGGTGATTCAAAATGAATGGGACAAAAAGGCGAGCAACCTTACATCTTTTTGTCCCATTCATTTTGTATCACCCTGTATTATGTGGGTTGCAGGATTGACAACCCAATATTTTAGGAAGAAAACACCACTGAAAATGTAAGGATTACTATTCCAGATGTATCTACTACAAAAACAAACTTTCAAAATGTGAAATGAGTTCATCCCATACAGGCACATCTGCTTGAGTGTGCACATTGTCTGAAACAATATTTCAACCTACCAATTCCCCCCAACTTTTTTTAAAGTGAATGTTTCAGTACTTAATAGCAGCAGTCAGTTATTTCAAAATTCTGAAGTACATTGCTGCACATTAGCTTATGTAAATCTGGAAGGCACATAGTCCATAATGCGTTGGGGCAGCCCCATCATAATTAAATTCCTGTGCAGCAATGCAATGGTACATAATTATTCAACAGTGGAACAACGGAAATCTCGATAAACTTTTTTGACTTGTTTCTAAAGTAAGAATCTCACTTTCCTTACTATACATGAACCCAATCCTATCCTTCCCCTCCACTGATGCAGCTAGGTCAAAAGCAAAAATACTATATCATGGATGCCAAGCCCACAGCTGGAGGGCCTCTGAGGATCTCTTTCATATGGCTGGAATTCACAGTTTGTGCCGATGATTTCTGGTTCTATCTGAAAGGTCTTATGAGATGCTCCAGCCACAAATTTCATTATCTATATAATTAGATATCCACCCTGGAATGGATCCCACATGGACACACTATAGTGTGAAGAAGTATAACCATTTCTTTATTTTGTATTTACCAACCATGACAGAGGAAAAGCAAACCTAGGATCTCTGTGTTTGTGTGTGCGAGAAAGAGAGCGAGAGAGAGAGACAGTGAGTACATGTATGTATGCTCTGCTTTCCCACTATCTAAAAAGGCATCTTTTTCAGTTATACCATTCTAGTATTCATTACATACAATTGGTATGGAAATTCAACCCTAGTCACAAAGCACATCTGTCAAAACTCATGTGTCTGACAGCAGATCCATACTTCTGTTCCCTCATATGTTTATGCAGGCATAGGAAGAAACAATTGATGCATAAAGAGCTAACTTGAATATTACACTTCTTATAAAAATGCAAAACAAAAAAAGACAGGTGTCCTAATCTCCTCCTTAATCATATAACTTGGAAATTTCTGTGTTTTTTTTCATTTCTCTTCTCACTTACCACTTGATTTATTCATGTTAACCTTAGCAGTTTTTATCCAGAGAAAAACCAAAAGGTGTTTATTTCCTTCTATTTTTTTTGTATGGGTACCTTTCAACTTGCTCACTCCCACCTGCAAGAACTGTTAGCACATCAGTGGAAAACTGTCTTTCCTTGATTGCTTGTCACTCTTCAAGGGAGCATTTCCCTTTTGTTCCACGGCTTGTGCTCTTTTAGATCCTTTCACTCAGAATTCTCAATCTCTAATAAATACATAATCAACCCAAGCCTTTCATCTCTTTATTAGATTTGTCTAACACCTCCAGAAATGTCTTTGCTCCTTGCAGAGACTTGTCAGCCAATCTGTTTACATCATTTGCCAGAAAACAAAATATTACCTCTTTGTTCCTTTCCCAGTTCTATAACTCTTTGTGAGCTGGTTTATACTTTCTTACATTGTGATAATCAGGTTTTTCTGATAGCTGGAGTAGCACCATGGCTAATACTGCAATCCTAAGCATTCTACTCAAAAGTCCCATTGAGTTCAACAGCACTTACTCCCAGGAAAGTGTGGTTAGCATTGCGATCTTAGACTGCAGTCCTACATATGTTTACCTGTCAATGATCCCTCTGAATTACATGCACAGGTTTGCATTGTAAAAAGTTGAGCCGTAAGTCAGGCATACCCTGCTTCAAATCATGCATCTGCTATGAACTCACTAACTTAGGGCAAAAGCCAGAGCAGTTACGGATCTACACAGTTACGTCCACTGGTGTGCACTTACCGGTTCGGGCCTACTTGCCCGAACCAGATCTTCCCATTTCCCTGCTGCTGGTGAACCGCCAGCGGCAGGGAAACTCAAAAAGAGAGTGGACCGGTTCACGCCGGCCGCCATCTTTTTTTTAGTGCACCCCTCCACGCGCCTGTAGACTTCCCCGGTGGGGGGGGGTGAGTGTGGAAAGGACTGCAGCCTCAGAGCCCCATCCTAAGCAGGTCTACTCTGAAGTAAGTCCCAGTATAGTCAATGGGACTTACACCCAGGAAAGTGTGGAGAGGACTGCAGCCTCAGAGCCCCATCCCATGCAGGTCTACTCTGAAGTAAGTAATTTTATTTTTTATTTTTTTATTTTTAAATTTAAAACCTCCCCGGCCCCGCCCCCTGGCCCTGGCCCCGCCCATGTCCGGAGAACTGGATCGTGGGCCAGGCCGAGCCCACCACTGGTTACGTCACCCTCTAGTGTTATTTTATGGAAAGTCACCTTAACTGCTCTGGAGCAAATGGCTTAATTTGACTTTAGGATATGGGCGTTAGTGGTTCTCAGTCTTTTTAGTTTCAAGGTGAGGGTACAGTAGGCCAGGGTGCTATTTTCAGGAATTGGAGTGGGGTGGCAATGGCAATTGTGGAATGCTGGAATTTGCACCCCAGTTCAAACTGTGCTTAGTTTAGGCCTAGCCTATGTTATCAGAATTACAGCCACTGTTTGTCAGGCCATACACATCGAGCTGCCAGGAGATGGCTCTAGTTTTTCAGGGTCTTGGTTTGTTACTTCCAAAAGAATCAGTGGGACAAATTCTGGCTTCAGTTGGTGATGAGAAGATGAAAGAATAATTTCATCTTGGACAGGGTGACCATATGTCTTCTTTTTCCAGGACATGTCCTGGATTTCTGCCTTGTGTCCTGGGAAAAAGCTTCAGTGCCTTCCTTTTCCTTGTAAGCAGGAAACATGTAGCCTTCTTTATATTACAGTGGCGCCTCACACAAAGAATGCCTCATGTAAAGTATGTTTCATGTAACAAACAAAAATTTATCTAGGATTCTGCTTCACGTAAAAAACTGTGCTTCACGTAAAGAACACATTCATTGGCAGTTGGGCAGACGCGCTGGCTGTTAGCCTGTTTAAAAAGCATCAGGGCTGCCTAGCGCACCTGCCCATAGTGAAAGCAACACTTCCATGCTGTTCCTCCTGTGGCCGGGTGTCCGCTGGGCAGAGGGAGAGAAGAGCAGTGGAGAAGAGGGAAGCGGCTCAGGGCTAGACAGAAGGGAGCAGGGGAGAGAGAGGCTCAGGATGGAGAGAAGGAGAAAGAGGGGAGACACTTTGAAGGTGTCTTGGATTGCAGCCTCCTAACCATGTCTTCCCAGAAGTAAGCCCCTTTGTGTTAAATGGGGTTTACTCCCAGGAAAGTGTCTTTAGGACTGCAGCCTAAGTAGACTTCATAAGATCATGCATATTGAATGCATGTTTTGAATTCAATCCCAGTGTTCTGTCATCATTTTTACACCCAGTTAATATTTTATATGAATATTTTTGGGGTTGTGGAACCAATCGTCTGAGTTCCCATTATTTCCTATGGAAAAATCCTCTTCACGTAAAGAACGTTTCACGTAACAAACATGCCTCCAGAACAAATTAAATTTGTTACATGAAGCATCACTGTATATGTAATAGTTTTAAATTTAATAATATGTAATATAGTGATTAAATTAAGTACATGAAAACAATAATATAGTATTCTGGCTTTTCTTTTGTCATATACTATATTTTTCTTGGGTATCCTACATTTTGGGGAGGGGGCTTGATCACTTTTTTTGGTAATAGCATATGATCACCCTGATCTTGGACTAGTAAGTTATTTGAATATCCAACAAATCACAGGGCAGCTTCTCAGCTCAAATGCAGCTAGACAGATATTTTCCTGATTACCAACTGTAGTGAAGCTTAAGCACATGCTTCCTTGTTTACCAGATGTACTTCTCCTTCTTGGAGGAGTCAATATATACTGCAGATTGTATGGCTGATAAGGTAAGGGTCTGCCTTGATTGCACTAAATAGGGCTGACTTTAAACCAATGGTTTGCAAACTCGCAGGAAAATCTAAGGGATTACTCTGCTGCCAGGGACAGAATAGATACAATGGCATTGCTAAGGGGAGGTGCAGGGGGTGCAATTGCACCAGGCTACAAGCTTTAGGGGGGCTACAAGCTGAGCCTGACACTAGTGGCCAAAATTGTGAAAAATGGGGTATACATGAATGATAATACCATTGTGTTATATACTAGGTATATAGGTAATTTATATAAAGGTAATTTTATGCAGAATGCAAAAACAAAAAACAAAAACAAAAACTGCTTCGGAATATCTAACTTCTATCTAACGTTATAACCAATTAACCAGAAAATGAAAACATAAAAGGCTATGGAAAAAGTGGATTTTCATAACTCAAAACATTTCCATGTTACTGATGGCTCTGAGAGCCAATGAGATGTAATACTGATACTGTATGGGACTAAAAAGGGGTTAGTATCTATCTGCTCTCTGTATATGTATCATAAAACAGTTATCCCATGCTAAATGCGATACAGGCACTTCTAATTGGTGCTCCTCTTATATTTAGCAGGGAAAGTACAGCCATTCCTCTTTGCCCGAGCACAGTTCCCCTAACCAATAAGGGACACAATTTTCATTCTTTTAATTTATTAAATTTGATTTTGTTGCTGCAGATGAGGGAGGGAGCAACAAAATCTTTTTTTTCAAATCCAGATAGCAGGTAGGTGCTTTAGCAATGCCACTAGCAGAGCAAGTGGGCTGTGGGTGGCGAAGGCGGTTAAGACGCTGTGCCTGTTAACCAGCAGGCCAGGGTTCGAGACCCGGGTCGGCCCCACAAGTGGGTTAAGTGGGCTATGGGTGGCGCAAGCGGTTAAGACACTGTGCCTGTTAACCAGCAAGCCAGGGTTCGAAACCCGGGTCGGCCCTTCAAGACAGGGTGAGCTCCTGTCCTTAGCCCAGCTCTGCAAAGCCAGCTGGATCCACTCGTATCGGCTCTGCCTTTCCATTGGACTAATTCAGTGGCGAGGAGAGGGGAGATTTGCTGCTTGGGTAACAGCCTATCCTCCATAACAATCCAACCTAGGCTTCTGTGCTTCGCATGCAGCGTAAGCAGCGCTGAGCACGATAGCATAGTCTTTCAAGACTGACGGAGGCATGCTTTTTATTTTTAGCAGAGCAAGTGGGTGGTGAACTGCTGAGGAGGAGAAGGCAGGTTTTTCCCCAATTTTCTTTTTTAAAATACCTGGGGATAAAGTCACTCCCAGTTAGGACATGACTTCCAGGGCAAATTTTTGAGGTTTGCACTGGGCTACATGATCATTAGCTATGCCTTTGAATAATTAGTTTCTACTCACCTGAGAGGTCACTATGGCTTTGTTACTAACTGCTTTATAAAGTCTACTAGCGAAGTGTACCCACGTTGTGGGTACCCAAGTGTACCCATGCACATCAACAACTATGCTCAACACCCTCCCATGTGCAACACTCTCCCCTGCGTAACAACCTCCCATGCACAACACTCCCCCATGTGCATCAAACCCCCCATGCACAATACCCCCATACGCAACACCCCCATGCGCAATACCCCCATACGCAACACCACAATGCTCAATACCCCCATACGCAACACCCCCATGCGCATCAATCCCCTCATGTGCATGCACATTAGTCCCTCCATGCGCAACATCTCCCCATGTGCATCAACATGCCATAAGCAACATCACTCCATGAGCAACATCACTCATGCTCATCATCCCCATGTGCATAAATCCCCCATGTGCAACATCCTCTCCATCACAGAAGGAACACCCTCCCCAAATTTCATTCTTCTAGGTCCAGTGATTTTGGCTGGCCATTGTTGAGTGAGTGAGTGAGTGAGTCAATCAGTCAGTCAGTCTGACCTTTCAGATAGATAGATAGATAGATAGATAGATAGATAGATAGATAGATAGATAGATAGATAGATAGATAGATAGATAGATAGATTTTATTTATACAGTATATATACAGACCTTACCTGTGAACCTGGGGTCCCCACAAGTTCCACTTGTTTCTAAGTAAATCCCACAGCTCCTGAGGCCAGCCCTGACGATATATTTTGGAAATCAAAATGAATGCAAGTTCATTTTAAAATACCAATAAATGCAGCAAACAGAAGCTGTCCCTTCTCAATTTGCAAAAGATTGGCAAGCAAGATAAGTTTCATGAAAATCCACTCCACAGTGGAACTACAAGTAGGCTTTTTCAATTAACATTAAACCTTTAATGTTAATCCTGGGTGTTATAGCATTACTTCAAACTGTCACTTCCCAGCAGCAAGTGAAGAATTTTAAACAACAATGCAAAATCCACTAGTAACTGCACTTATTAGCTTGGTACAAAACAGAGCAGTGATTATATTCCTTTAATTGTCCTTAAAGTCATTATTACATATGCAAGTACAATTTCCTAGTCTCCAGAGCTGTTCCCTCATTACACTTTGTGATTCACCAAATTACACTATTGTGATTAGTGCCTGAAACCAGTGTCCAAGTGGTATCAGGAAACTGCTGGGCTCCTTTTGCTGAGGTCAATCTAATTACATTGTGCATGACAGCAGCCCAGTCATTTGGGTATTGCCTTTGCCACCAGCAATTGACACCTGAGTGTTAATGAGCTAGTAATTAAAAGCTGGCACAGACCGGCACATTTTCATGTTGGTGGCTAGGATTGCCATGTGCTGCTTCATGTTGGTGCTAACAGCCTTCAGTTAGATAGCTCCTGAAATATAAAAAGATTTGTGAAATATAACCACTTTAAGTTTGCAGCAGCTTGAGTAGCCAGACTCAACAATTCTGAGCATCTCAGGAGAAATGGAACGCTCATAAACATTTCCTAAACAGCAGATTATTTTGCTTGGGTTTGATGGATTTAAAATTTTAAAATCCAATTTAAATTTTAAATGCTTTAAAAAGCATTTTAAATTTTACTTAAATGTTAATAGCATCATACAAAGGTCACATATCTCATACATATCATACTTATATCTCATACATATATCTCAAACATATCATACATCACAAACATATCATACATATCATACATATTTCAAACGTCTCATACAGGGCATACATATCTCAAAGATATAGCAAATATTTGATTTCCAGTGCCATCTCTGGAGTTGGGATCTAGGGATCAGGGTTGGGATCTGGCATTTCACCAGATCCCAGACCCACATCCCACTCCCCACCTGTTTGTCAGCTCCTAGGACCACATTTTGCTCCCTGCTCCTTCACTCCTGCCCTCCAGCCTCCAGATCTCTGCACAGGCCATGATCAGCTGGCACAATTTACCCAGAGGGACATGGAGAAGCCAATGAAACTCCCTATGCCAGTCTCCCCTGGTGTATACATCCCTTACAGCATGTTTGCAACACCCTAGGCTGGCTCAAGTCACTTGTATTGGCCCATCTGAGCACTCAGGATTATGTTCTGAGTATCTTGACTCCTTGATATCAAAAGGCCCAATTAACTCTTCCAATTAGAAAGTGCTTCTGGAAACAGCCTTCCTCCTCTGTGCTTTCCATACATTGCATGGCTTCTTAGAGCTCACATCTTATACCATGTACTGGAACAGAAGACTTGTAAAGATTTAAAGCATCAGCACAAAGTTGGAAAAAATAACCACCGCTTCTATACAGATGTGTTTTCAGATAAGATTTTAATGAGAGATTGGAAAGATAAAGGGACTTCAGAGACTCTCATGCATAGCAGCCTCATATGAGGACAGACACATTAAAATCAGTATAAAATGCCATAAGGCTTTTTATTTTACCAACTATTTTTTCACTTAAGGACAATATACCTGGTCCAGAGCTTAAAAAATGACATAAGTTTACTGCTCTTCATGTGTGGTTGGCATGTGCATGACTACTTCTGTTAAAGATACTGACAGGACAAGCAGCAACTGTGATGCCACTGGTGGGTATAAGACTTCTGTCCTTAGATTTGGGTGACCACTCTGGCACATAAGCCCTCCTCTATACAAATTTGATCCATAATTCAACTATGTATAGCAACACTGAACAGCAAAGATAATACAATGTATAATATTTTATGCATTAACATAAGAGGAAAATGATATCAAATATAGTACTGAAGATGTTTACTCAGAAGTAAGTCAAACTGTGTTCAGTGGAACTTCCATTCAGGAAAGTGTGCATAGCATTGTAGCCTAAGGCCCCAATCTTATGCAACAATATCACTGCCAGAACTAGTGTTGTATGAAACACTTTTGGAAGAGCATGGGGCTGCATGTTTCCAGGCCACAGATGGTGGAGAGAACCCTGCACATGAGGACAGAGGAGAGGATCCCTGTCAACTTCAGAAAATCAGTGGGGTGGGTGTGGGTGAAACTGGGCAGGGTGAACGCGAATGGGACAGAGGAGGGGGAAGGCCAGGGGAGTGTTGAAGTTGGGGCTGCACCCAGCACATACAACTTTATGTTTTCCCTTCCAGATTGAGCTAATACAATGTCTCTTGTCTCTTCAGAATTGTGCCATCTATACACCTACATTTACTAAGGGGAAAAGGAGTTTACAAAGGGGTAAGAGAAAATATTTTCTTTTTCCCTTTCCAAGTTGCCCAATCACTCCTGCCCCAAAATATCTTTCAGTGCAGCCAATTCTGGTATGCATGGTGACTTCAAGATTTGCTCAGCCACAGCCTTGAGTAAGTTCTCTGACATTATAAGGAAACTGTTAGTTAGAGGTACCCTTCAGCTTTGAGTCTTCCTCTGGTTCTGAAAAATACTAGTTTATTGACCTTCGGGGCATGCTGCAAATCTTATTTGTTTGCATCAGCAGAGAAGAAGAATGGAAGGCTTTCAGGCTTTTGGAGGGACAGAGGGATGCTTGCATTTGGCTTTTAGGCTTTCGGAGGGAGAGAGGGATGCTCAGTTACTTTTGGTGTTAGGAAAGACAAACCCACTCTCACCCCATCAGATGAAAAATGCATTAACTTTATTGAATCTTTAGTTTTGGGATTTATGCTTCATTTCTCATTTTCATCTTTGGGAAGCATTTGCTTTTGGAGTGAGCTCTCTGTAGGACATCCAGCCTTTTATATGCAGATTGGCATAATTATCCTTTGAAAAGCTCTCAGTTCCCAGTGGCTTAAATGGGAAACATGAAAGGGCAAATGTTATCCAGAGCTGAAGGAGAGAAAAAGTGGCACAGACATCAATCCAAAAAAATGAGAGACAGAAATGAAGAGCTTTTTACCCAATGATGGTAGCTTTTGACAGATTATTGAAGGATCTATGCAACTGCAGAGCTGACTTGAGGAGCACACAAACACGCACCCACACTATCCCTTTCTAGCGATAGCCTTTTTTTCTTTTTTTTCTTTTTTTAATACCAAAAGGTGAATTGATGTTAAGTGAAACAGGAAAAATACAGCACAACCAAGAAAGGGGCTATCTACCCTGAAGAATGTCACCTGGCCCCATGTGGCCCAACAATGTGATGTGAACTGATGATAGAATCATCTAGCTAAGCTGTCAAGCAAGGAATGGCACCTACAGTGGAGTCTCCATCTGGGGAATGAGATAGAAACTCCAGAGCCAAAACAGCTTGTCCACTGAGATCCAGATGACAGACATCTGGCTCCCCCAGCACATGCGGGGAGGAAGATGGTCGTTCTGCTGTCAGATATATCAGGCATCTGTTTAATGCATCCTGACTCCCAACATGAAAAGAGAATAAAAAAACAGAGCCAAATCATGTCTTTTAAAGCCATGAATAGTTCTGGCTATTTAGGTTAGCCAGGGCTAATGTCACATTCCTCTTCAATGAAGTGTTGAGAGATAAATGACAGGATGAAGTTAAAAGCTGTGAGGGTGATAAGTGATGGCTGAGCACCACTCTGGAAACATCCCACTCGCACCTTCTTTTGTACATCTGTTGGCATCTGAGCCTCAGAAACATGTCACAAAAATGAGGGAAATGAAAAGAAAAGCAGCTTTTGGCAAACTTTTTTTTGCAAACTGTTGAATAGGTGATGAAAAAGAGGCACTTGTTTTTATCGCAAAGATGCTAATGTTAAAACAAACTAGGATCTTAAAATATAGATCATGACAATTTTGAGAGCATCAGAAAAAAATCTGTTTCAGCAATAAAGTGCAGTCCAAACTGTAAGTCCAAATGCCAAAGGAGGTGTTTGAAAGCTGAAAACAACAATAAAGAGCATGTTCACAATGCTCAGAGAGATGTTGACATGAAACATTTCCTACTGCGCTCTCTCTCTCTCTCTCTCTCTCTCTCTCTCTCTCTCTGGGAGGTTTAGTCTATTTGGGAGGTACTCACTCTATCCCTCTCACCAAAAGAGCTGAATATCTGGACTTCTAATTTTACGAAGAAATAACAGTGCTATTCAAGGTCCCTTTTGGTGATCTCTGCAGTTTGATCTTCTTACTTTGAAGAGAATCCATTGAGCCGGCATGGAAAATACAAAACATTGCATTGGGAAGGTAATAGGAAGCAAACCAACAATTCTGTGGGGAAAAAAATGGTAGAATTATAGCAATAGGTTGCAGAGGAACTTAAAGAAACCTCATTAGAAAGCTGATACGCGTTGTATTCAATTGCAGCAGCCATAAGTGGTCAGACTTGACCTGAAGCTCCAACTACACAAAACCCAGGCAGAAAGAAGTGTCTGAGAACATTGATGAAGTGCTTGAGCAGCTCACACATTTTTTATTGTGAATAAGAGCAGTCAACAGCAAAAAATCAAGAGACCTTTTCCTAACCTGGAGGTTCCAGCAATGATGAGGTTGAAAAACTGGAGAAAAAGGCATAAGAAACTGGAAATATCAAGAATATGTGTGGTCTGGAAAAAGCAGAGGTGGAATCTGGCTGCAACCAGAGGTGAGGAAAGACTCTTCATGAAGATAATTTAATCTCATTTATAGACCTTGGAGCGTGGCATCCTCGGGTTGCCATGTGTCCTGGAAAACAGGGACAGTCCCAGTTTTGGGAGATTGTGTTCACAAACTGGCAGGATAGACCAGGGGTCCTGTTCCAGTTTTTTGGAAGAGAATTATGGCAACTCTACATCAGGTACGTTCAAATAAAATATTTCCAAGACAAGCCTTAAATGTGGGTATGATTCTGAAGCCCATCAAATATGGAAGTTGTAGCCTTTTGGGCTCATATCTCAGTGATGGAGCAAATGCTTTGCATGCAAAAGTCCTCAAGTTTAGTTTTGGTTATCTCATGCAGGGACGGCAAAGATTCTTGTCTGTGATGCTGAAGACCTGATATCCACCAGTGTATATCCACCAGTGGGAATAATTTTGACATCAGACCTTCGAGAAGTGAAGGGAACCCCAAACCTATCCAGCACAGTCACAGAAGGACCATAGGACCCACACTGTATTCACTGCTGGGTTTGAAACAGTAGTCCCTCTGAGGAAGGGACCATATGTCCTATGTCACGCCCCAGCCTGTGAAACTGCTGGTGGAAGTCATAGAAGTCCCATGTCATTTTTCAGCATAGGCCAGTGTCAATGATCCTGTCCCTCTTGCTCTTCACCACCCTTGAAAACCCCCCTCCCAACATCCATAGTACATTGGAGTATATGTATAGGATTGTGCTATTAGTATTCAAGGAATATCTCAGAAAGAATTCTTGGTTTCCTTTTTGAAAAAAAAAAAAGTTATGAACATGACTGTCGAAAAGATACATACATTTCCCATACATTTTGACGGGAACTGAATCAGTGATGCAACACTTTTGTGGCATCACAAAACATTCATTATAACATTCATTGGCTTCCGAGATGTAACCTGAATAAATATGCACCTGAATAAATATTTTTCTGAAGTCTGTGCATTATGTCTACAGGTGTCATAAGAATCAAAATAAAGTGAGTATGATCATTCCGCCTTGGGTTTCCTTATCCAAGGAAGAAAGGTGGGATAAAAATTGAATAAAATAAAAATAAATACATTCCATTGTTCAAAAATTCAGCACTGGATGAAGAATGAAACAATTACAATCCTTAGTTATTTTTAATTCCCATGATATCCAGACCAAAGGATCCTTACTGTGTCAAGAACAATCTGATTAACTTGGTTTGTCTCAACAGGATAGCAAAGTCAAGTGTTTTGAATGCAATGAGTAAAAAGTTATTAATACAAGCTTTTTAACCGGAGGTGTTAAAGAGAGAAAGGTGAATAAATTCCAATTAAAAAATAGCCATTCAAGTAGAACCATACTGTGTCTCCATATGGTACTAAAATCAGAAAGCAATGAAAACTGAAAAAAATGGCATCAATATGCTGTGAAACGTTCTGGATCCTTATGGTAGTGTTGGAGACAGACATATATGTGTTTTATTGATATATTATGTATTTATATTTTATCTTAAGACTTTGTATTGATACTTAGCTACCTATTTTCAGAGTTCAAGCAGGCCACACTGATAAAATGTGGTAAAAATTTACATTGATAAAATGTAGCAAAACCGTCTGCTATTGTTTTCCTGGATAAGGGACTCCATTTTCTGCAATTTATGAGGATAGGCTGCATTCCCTATCAGAACTGGTCCCGATACAGAAAAAGTTACTGGAGTTCAGTGGCATAGCTAGAGGGGGTGCAAAGCAGTAGGCTTTGCAGAAAGCCTGATCACAGCACGCAAGCAGTCCCTCCCCCTTCCCTTCAGCATGATTTCAGGTTCTGGGAGAAAATGGATGCTGCAATCCTGTGAAACTGAGGCTGCAGTCCTAAGCTCCAGTTAGGCCAGCCAGTCAGGGTGACCATATGACTGGAAAAACTCAGATTTGTCTGGATTTTTAGCCTCCTGTCTGGGTGTCCTACATTTTAGCCTCATTGTCCTACATTTTGGCTTTGTTTTTGAACTTCATGATTGTGCGCAGTACACCATCAGATCATTATGTTGTTGGATTTGTATTAAAGAGCAGAATCCAATGCAAAAATTGGTTTTATTTCCTTCCTATCAAATGTTATGGCCAAAAAAACTGAAAAACAAAAAATATTTTTTTAAAAAAAACCGTTTTTGGAATTTTTTTAATGGGTAGAAATTTTTTTTGGGGGGGGGCTGGAATTTTTGTCTTGGGGTTCAGGAATTTTGGGTTTGGCATCTGGTCACTCTGGCCAGTCTAAACTCCAGTTTAAGTCCTGTGCTGACCTGGGGATGTCACAAAAGTGCCATAAGACACTTCTGCACCACTCCTGGGAGACATGCACTTGCTTCCCAATATCACCACAGGAACAGGGAGACTGATGATTTGTGCCAGCCTGGATTACGATTAGGATTGGATACTTAGTGCTTTGCAGCCCCTCTTGCTATGCACTGCCATAAGTCTTTATTCCCTAGTTCTTCCTTGTGTTCAAAATTCCTCTGCTCTTTTCCAACTTCCAATTGCAGATTTAAAGGACCAGTGCACCAAAGCCTAGCAAAACTATTCTATTATTCACTGTCATTTTATTTTTATAACTGTCTGCAGTACTGCTTTGAGTGTCACTTTCACAAAACTAGTTTGAAGTTATTATTTTATGTGCTACAACGATGCCATCTGTTTTAATTCTTTATCCCTTTTATGCACTGGACACTTCTCTTATGTGTTGTCTTTTTTGTCCTGTGATACAGGAGAAAAAGATACTTTGCGGTATCTTGTTTCTCAGTGGAAATACTTTCTTTTAAAGGAAAATAACTGCAGGAAATAGACAACAAGCCAATGCTCATAAGATATGAAATACACCTCAAAATCCTTAAAACAAAGCAAAAAAAATTGTGATACAGGGAATTGTGTACATTCTCTATTTCTTTGAATACTAGCAATTTAATTTGGAAGCAATGATTAGTTCTGATTCACATTTTGAAATATCCACAATCTGAATGAGAGGGGTACTACATACAGCTTGATAGTGGTCCACCAGCCATTTGGCGTGCTCTACAGGTTCTGGGACATTTCAATTTGTTCATAAATGACCTTGTTCATTAATAACCATAAATGATATAGAGCGCAATCCTAATCATGTCTACTCAAAAGTAAGCCCCATTGTGTTCAATGGATCTTACTTGCAGGAAAATATCTTTAGGATTGCAGCCATAGATACACTTGATAGAGGGCAGTTGTTTTCCTTCTCAAACAGTACTAGAACCTGGGCATATCCGCTAAAACTGAATGGTGGAAAAGTCAGAAGAGGGAAAACGAAATATTTCCTCATCCACCCCATAATTTTTCTGTGGAACACTTTGTCAGAAGACATTGTGATGCCATCTGACCTGGATGCCTTTAACAGGGAATTGGGCAGATTTACAGTGGAATTGAGCAGATTTAAAGTTGTAATTTGTGACACCAGTTACAAGCCATGATGGCTTTATGCAAAGTATCCTTTCAGAGGTTCTTACTCAAAATCCTGGATCGAAGAAAGAGGAATCAGGATACAGTTATGCTCCTAGATGCTCCCAGTTATTCTTTAAGATGCTGGGAGTTATAGGAAGAGGGATTACATTGGCCTTTGAGCCTGCAAGTCCAGCAAGACTTATGTTATCTATCTAGCATACCAAACACATTCCTTAGACACACCTGCAATTTGATCACATTTTGAGACTAGGTAGTTCGGTCTCACAACTATATACAAGGATAAATCACATCATTGCTTTACACTCTCTGGCTTACTGAGTCCTTACCACTGTATCCATTGCAAAGCAGATCATAGGTTTGGCCTGAGAAGATAATACTGGAAGATAACTCAGTGGTTCATCACTATACAGGATCAATATATTTTATAGTCTTCTGAAGACTTCAAAAGGAGACCATCTTCAGCAACTCCCCAGCAGTGTTCCTGAAGAAATAAACACAATAAAAGACGTCCATTTTCTTGATATCACAACAGGCTATTTCATAAGTGTTCTGTTTAGCTGATCAAGGTATTGTTCTGGCTCCTGGAACATTCTGAGTATTAGAGTAGTGGTCCTTCTTCTTGGAGGAAATTAAAGTTCTTGAATGACCCCTAAGATTAATTGGTTGCCAAATATGTTGCTCACATTTCATGTGTAAGACTAACCCTCCAATTAGTGACTGCTGATACTTGAAAGAAGCTTGGTCCAGATATGACTCATATCATGAAAGAGGGAACAGACTTAGTCATTAAGGCTTTGCTACAAAGTGTTATCACTGCGTAGAACCAGAGAAGCAGAGAGGATGACAGAAGATCTAATGAAAGAAATTATTTTATCTGCTCTTCTCCGTATCATTAAAAGAATGTTTCCCACATCATTGTGTATTTTCTTTGAACGTTTTGAATGCAAGTTCACCAGATTAGAGCCTACTGGAAATAAATTATTTTACGATTGATATTTGATTGGAATTTCTTGAAAGGGCTTGCTTTTTTTTAAACCTCTTAATCAGGAAAATTAATTGGTATTTTTTTCCTATTTTCTACATTTCCACTTAATGACATGGTCACCCAACTTCCTACACCTAATTCTTGGCTCCTTCCCCTCAACCAGAATGTGTGGTATGGAGTTGGCAGGTGAGGCATAACCTTCCCATCCTAGAGCACAATCCTAACCATGTCTACTCAAAAGTAAGCCCCATTGTGTTCTATGGGTCTTACTCCCAGGAAACTGTCTTCAGGATTGCAGCCTATGTCCATGGAAAAGCACAGCAGCTGTCCTGCCTGCTTACACCTGAGAAGGCTTTTCTTACACCCAAGAAAACACCTTCTTGGGTGAAAGCAGGTGAGACAGTTGCCTGAGCTGTTGTGCTTTTCTATGGACAGTGAGAAGGTGGTTCTGTCTCACCTGCTTCCCCTCCTCTGAACATCCCTGCTTTATAGTTGTTTTGATCTGCTGCTCCTAGGTTTTTAAAATGATTTTATAATTCAGTGAAACTTGTTGATGCTTGCCATCAACTTGCCATCAGCTGTGGCCATCTCACATAACAGACAGAAAAGTGAAATACTGTATGATAAAAATAAATAGTAGTAGTAGTAAAGGAAATGAATTACTTAGAACCTGTGTATGGGCACATTGCAACCAGTGCAGCACTTTCTTATGGAGCTCTGTGTTCCTGAAGTCTAGGGGTGTCATAGTGAAACATTTGGGGGTGATGTTGCTTTAAAAGAGATAGATCTGCCTCTGGCCTGCCTGCATTCTGCAATCTTCATTCCAGGGCACTTCATGTTCTCTCCATTGCTTCATGTTGCTTTATTTTCTCACAAATTAGTGGTTACAGTGTGATTGTCACTGACAGTTTGAGGAAGCTGGAGATCACCAAACAAAGGGTTGGGGTGCAGCTGATGTGGGCCACACTAGTTGTGAGCTTCAGCAGGAGTGTCCTGGTGAGGTTCACATTCATTGAAACCACACCAGCTGCATTACTGTAGTAGTTATGCTCCTGGATTATGGAAATCTAAATATATTTTACAAAATAAAAAAATCCTTGTGGAGTTCTCAATAGTTGTAAAAATATTCTTCTGGAAAGCTGGGGAGGGTTTCCATAGTTATGGGTTTCCATAATTTCAATAACAGAAGAGTCCTGTTATAATTTATTGGCATGTTCAGTGGCAGAGAAGCATCCAGAAGTGAGAAGCTGAGTTAATGCAGGGGTGTCCAAACCCCAGGAAGGCAAGCCTTCATCTAGCTCATAGCAAGACCCTGCCATGTGGCCCACAAGAAAGTCTGTGATCCTCCAGAAGTGCGGGGAACTCTGATCCCTACATCCCTGGAGTGTATTCTGAAGGCTGGGGAGGCTGTGCCTCCTCATTCTGTGCATGAAAGTGCTTATGAATTGATTTGATCACTCTCTTTGTGTTAGAAAGTTTTTATGAACTGATTTCATTCATTCATTCAATTAATTAATTAATTAATATGTTCCATCTCTAATATATTCATTTAAGTATATTAATGTAAAATCCCATTTTTCTGGCCACCAATACAGTGTGAGAGACATGACGTGGCTCTCTTGCCAAAATGTTTGGACACCCCTGCTCTAATATCTGAATAGGTCTTAGCAACTTCTTAGCCTCTTCACTTTAGCAGTAACAGCTTATCTGGCTGCCACTGGCTTGCTGCTCTGGGCTGGTACCACAGAGGGGCAGATGAAATATTGGCTAAACTAAGGGCACAATCCAGAGTAATTACGGGGAGTCCTTGCTCCGGTGTAATAACAATTTGCTCTGGATTGCAATATGAATTTCCCATTGGTTTTCACTAGGTGGTGCAGTAACTACGGGTACACGTAATGTCTCTTATGTGCTCCCGTAGTTACTCTGGATTTGGGGGTTACTCAGTTACTCTGGATTTTGCCCTTATTTGATAAATTGGAGTCAAACATGCTGAGAATATCTCACCCCAGCTGTTCCCTTAGTGGCATAGTTAGTGAGGTACAGGATGTATGGGCTATGCTGGGTGACACACCTAGAGAGTGACACCAGTACTGGACACAGTTTTTAAAATCTTGGTATTTTTGAATAATATCATATTATATATCAGTGTATGATTTCATGCAGATTGCAAAAGTGTCCATGTAAATGAAATGCCACATTAAAATGAACACACAGAATCATTATCACCACTACCATCACTATCGCCTCCACTTCCTCCTCCTCCTCCCCTGTCCAGCTGAGCACAGCAATCCAGGATTTACTCCCTTTATCTTCACCTCTGATGCAGCCCCCGCCTTGCTCCATGAGATCCTGATTGAACTCAACAGGATGAACAGAGCTATGTTCTACTCATTCTTTTTGTTTCAAATAAGACTATTAGATCTCGTTGGTCAACTTTGTTGACCTTAAGATTACATCCTGTTGCTCCCTTTGTGCTCTCAGAATTCCTGTAACACGTAACAATCTGGCTTTGCCACTTGCTTCATTGCATAAAGCCTTCATGAGGCCAAGAGAGGACAAAAGTGATGTTTAATTTATATAGAGAGAGGGGGGAGAAAAGAAAGTTCCAGAATGCTCAGAGAAGCACATATTAGTGTATTGAAAGGAGCAGGAGACTTCATATGCTGCATTGTCTCACTGAACATCTGAAATAATTTGATCAAAGTAACGTCACTTAAGGGGATGCTCTGCAGGCTGCTATTTTTACAGAAAAATAGTTGTGTGGTTGCTCACAGAAAAGACAGTTGTTTCTAAAGTGGCTTCTATTGGGATTAAATATCTCTCACACACACTCTTCCTCTCGCCAAAGAACCTTTTTTCTGCTGGAAATATATACACTTTCTTTTTTCAGCAGTATGTGTGAACCAGAGTTGGGAATTCAGGTGACTCAGATTAAAGTCGTGAATGCATATTTTTACTGACTCGTTAATTCATGAGTCATGTGCATGGAAGACTCTGAAAACTACTTGAGTCAAGGGCCTCTAATTCTTGAGGCATATTTGAGTCAGACAAGTCAAGTTATGCAACAACTGACATGTGTTATACCCCTCTTCTCCACCTTGTCGACTAAAATTTCTTCAAATGATTGTTTTGCCATGTGTAGGATGTGTAGGATACATGTGTGCCATGTATCAGCAGGAGCAAGTATAGTGGTGTGGGGGAGTGAACAAAAGGGTTAACAATTTGTTTGCACTTTTGAAGGTTGGAAGGGTCTAATGATGCTGCACTATTCTGGATTCTGCAAAACATAAACTTTGTCTGGATTTTTTTTTTTTTGCAGAAAATTCAGACAGTATATATTCCAAATACTCAGAAGAGGTCCATGCAGTCCACCAAGACCAACAAGGAGGCTGTGTTACCCAAAATCCACCTCCCCTTAAGAGAACCTGCATCTTCTCCAGTTTCTTTATCTATGATTTTAGATACTTCCTTGACTATGGCAATTCTAATGCTTCTGCCACCACATTTCAGCACTGGCACTTCTGACACAGCCACTTCTTGAGAAGGGCAGAGTATCCATGACAGCCCTCCTAGGGTGACCATATATCATAACCGGAAATGAGGACAAGTACTTCCCAAAATGTAGATTTCCAAAGAAAAATGTAGGACATAACAAAATAAAAGCTCTAAGGTGCAATCCTGACTTTAAGCCAGAGAGAATGGCCCAGCTAAGCTGGCCTAAGCAGGTCATATCCACAGCTGACAGGTCAAATCCACAGGACTAAGAGGTCTCTAAGGCAGGCCTAACTGCTGAGGACAAAGCAAGTGGCACTTGGGGAGGGCTTGCTCCCAAGGAGACCTACCTTAGATCACACTAAACAAGGATCTGCTGTAGTGCATGCTGGATAATGAAGCCCAGGAACTGCTAGTTCTAGCATACCATTCCTGGTTTCCATAAATGGAAAAAAAATAAAGGACTTCAGCTGCAGGTATCCAGTCCAGCACATAAAGACAGGCAAGACAGCCTATTGCTTCTTCAGTGCTATACTGCCTGATGGGTGGGATGATGTCCTGCTATGACAGCACACTATAATAAGTTCTGTTAAACATCAGAGACCCCAGTGATACTAAATTTGAATCCTATCCAGTGATTCAACTATCATGAGGAAAAGAGAGTATGTGCACAATCCTAACCATGTCTACTCAAAAGTAAGCTCCATTTGTTCAATGGGTCTTACTCCTGAGAAAGTGTCTTTAGGATTGCAGCATACGTCCAATTTCCAAACCAGTACATGTGTAAGTAAATCATTATCAAGTGTAAAGCAGGCAAAGGGCAGTAGCCAAATACCTATGTCCATCACAGGGCTAACATGTGATTGGAAATGTGAAAGGCAGGTGCTTTTCCTCTTGTGATAAGGGCTGCAATCCTAAGAACACTTTCGTGGGAGTATGCCCCACTGAACTCAGTGGGGCTTACTTCAGAGTAGCGATGCATTGCAGCCAACGTACAACTCACTGCTGAACATTTGGGGCAGGGGGGTCACCAGAGTGACCCAGTGCAAGCATTTGCCCCCTGGAGAGACCCAGTTACCTCATAAAATAGAACATCATAAACAAAATCTAATCGTTGGGTTGTCTCTAGAAGATTTTTGACTAGCGTTTTTTAATTGCTCCAGGGCTGTTTTGCAAATATCCGAAGTGCTACTCCTATAAAGAAGAAGCACAAGAAGTGAGAAGTAAAAGCACTTACTTGTAAAATAAACAGACTAGAAAACAAAAACATAAAGTTCGTAGCAAAATCAGCAGAATAAATTTGAAGAAATTAAATATTGTGTACAAAGCACAGGAGTTGTATTTTAGGTGAAAGTGTTTTGTGGGGGAAGCATTTACAGTAGCTAAGAGTTAGAGTTCACACTGCTTGTCATTCCCATCCCCACAATCACATGTGTAAATACACATCCAGAAAGGAAAGAATTTTGTGTGAATGAGGATGTACATGTTGTTATTTGGCTGCCATTTTCATTTCCAGTTCCTGTCAAAATGGAATGGCTCTCTCAGGGTAAAACAGCTTGCAACTCACACATATAAGGCTCAGTTTTCTCACTGTTTTCTCTGTGTAATGGCTTCATGTGGATGATTTTAACAGTGCTCTGAAGCAATCCATGGACACTCCGGAAGAACAATTGCATGGGGTCTGAGCCACACAGTGGGAAACAGCTCTCTGCCCTTCCTAAGTGGCATTCTTCTGTCTGAGCTACGTTGATCTTACTTTCTTCATTTCCTCCAGTCATATCTGATTCAATACAGAAAAGCATTTCTCTCAATATTCAGGACAGATCACACGCACGTTTGTCAGAGATGAAGCCCTCTTTGAATTTGGAAGGAGAATTGGGGTGACATCAAATGCTTTCCATTTGCTTCAATATATGAAATGAA
This sequence comes from Cryptoblepharus egeriae, assembly GCA_030015325.1. Taxonomy (NCBI): domain Eukaryota; kingdom Metazoa; phylum Chordata; class Lepidosauria; order Squamata; family Scincidae; genus Cryptoblepharus; species Cryptoblepharus egeriae. The sequence goes on from JAREYC010000007.1 coordinate 31,773,001, forward strand.
ATATTTCACAACCACTTTCACTATATGTACCACCAGTGTCCATCAGTGTCCTCTGATTTGTTTGGAAAGGACAAATGGTTTGAGATATTTTTCTGATAAGGAGTATCCACATGTATTTATGAGCCTGACAAAAAGATGGTCTGGTACTTGGAAGCAATTCATTTTGCCCTGATAAGATACAATCCAAAAGACACTTTCCTGGGAGTAAGACTCATTGAACACAATGGGGCTTACTGTTGAGTAGACATGGTTGGGCTTTGTAAGTCTTTGTAAGTTGCGTTGTAAGTCTTAGTCCTCTGCTTCAGCATGCTGAACCAAATCTGCCACTTAGATCAGAAGAGCATTTCATACTGCCTCTTTTATCTAAGACATCATCAGAATTATAGATAGAAGAGAATTAAATGCAAGCTGTAAAAAGAGATAAATGAAGATTAAAAACACAGCACACAGGCAGTCTTTTCCATGGTTGAAATGTCATAAAGAAGCCATTGAAAAGAGCTTCTCCCTACAATCCAGAGTAACTATGGGAGCACGTAAAAGGCACTTACTCTAGATTGCTCTCTGCATTTCCCATAGGTGGCATTTCATGACAGGTGGCACCGTAACTACGTCGACATAAAAATTTCTGCTGTTACTCTGGATTGTGCCCTCTGAAACTTTGCAAAGCATAACTTTGCAAGTTGCCCTTGCTTGGACAACTGACAGAACATTACTCTGCCCCAGTAGTTGAACCAGAGGGAAGTGGAGCTGTAAGTTTCATATGGCTCTGAAATTTGCTGTGTAAGTCAGTGGCATAGTGGTACATTTTTATTCATTAACTTTCTAATTTCTGATTTCCACAACCTTTTTGTAAATACTATGAGTAAATGCACTGGGCTCACAAGGCACAGCAAGGTTGAAAGAAAATAACCTCCAGCATTTAAACGCGGAAATACAGCAGTTATCCATTTTTCTCCCTGCTGATTATTTGGTCAAGTTGATCCCTCGGCCTGAAATGTTATCCCTCCCAAATAACGTTTCTTAAACATTTCTTTAAAATAACACTTTGGGCTTTCCTGTATGTATTTGCATGTAAGGCTCAGGGCCCGGGTGACCATATGGCATAACAAAAAAGAGGACAAAGTCCCCTAAAATGTAGGACACCCAAGAAAAATGTAGGAAAAATAAAAGCTAAAAACAGTCATTTGCTCATAAGTCCTTGTCAAGGTTGGCAGCAAGGTCTAAAGACGTAGAACTCTTAGACAACATGCTACATTGTTAATCGAGTTTTGGCCTAATAATAAATAGTTCACACTGCAAATAAATGGCTTCATGGAAAGAAAAAATGCTATCCTTATAAAGGACAAAATGGAGAATTGCACTTTGGAGGAAACTGAGGAAAAAATACAGAATGGTGAAATGGTGTTTAAATCATCAGTAACTGAACAGTAGCTGAAAGAGGATCTATATAGTTAGATTCAAGACAGATGACCTTTTCAGTTTAGTTAACCTTTTGGTCATTTTTTGAAAGTTATCACTTATGAAGATAAAGGTCAGAAGATAACTCACCTTTATATTTTGTCTTATTTCTATGTTTCTTTGGACAATCTTTTTTCTAGTGTCTGCATGGTGTGTATGTGGGACCCCTAAATGCAATATCAAATGGAGCCAAAGGAGTCTTTAGAAAATGTTTCAACTGCTAATGTTTCTGTTAGGTCTGATAGGTGTCAGGGTTGCTGCATTGAAACAAGTCCAGGGCAGTCAAGGATGAAAGTTCAGGCATCACAGGCAATTACCAAAATCAGAGTCAAAGAGAAACCAAGAAAGTAGAACGTGAGTAAAAGTGGGGAAAAATGTGTAAGGAAGAAAAGCAGATGAATTAAGGCAAAGAGGAAGGCAGAAGAGGAAAAAGAAGAATCTGAGACTTTGTTCTGAAAAACATCAGCAAAATTTGGTTTATCTGGACTAGGAAGTTTCAGAGTTGTCATGCTTCCCTCGAGGAAGACTTGGGCTGCAAATCTAATCTCCAGTTAGGCTGGCCTAAGCCCCAGCATAAGTCTTGTGTTAACCTGGGGGTGTCACAAACCCTTGTCTGAGCACAGGCCTAAGCCACCTATCTCCCCTGCCCAGAGTTGTACAGCACTTTTGTGGCACCCTTAGGCCAGCACAGGACTTGTGCTTATGCCAACCTAACTGGGGAATAGGATTGCAGCCTAATTCCTTGCATAGATTAAGACAGGGTACAATTCTAACCTAGTCCAGCACAACTCATAAATCTTCTCATTCCCATGGTGTTGTAGTGAGGCAAGCAGAAGTCTGTGCACTGGCTTAACACCCCCAGAAGTGGTACAGAACTGTCTTAGGTCACATTGGTGACACCCCCAGGTGAGCACAGGACTTAAGCCGGGGCTTAGTCCAGCCTAAATGGAGGATTGCAGCCATTGACTTCCAGCAGTATTGCAGTCCTAACCAGTTTAGGCCAGCATAATTCACCTGCTCCCTGTTCTTCTGGTGGTGTGGGAAAGCTGGCACTGGCCTAACTCCTCAGGAATAGTGCAAAAGGGCCATATGGTATTTTGCAACACTCCAGGCCAGCGCAGGTCTTGTGCCAAGACTTATGCTGGCCTAACTAGGGATTAGGATTGCAGCCTTAGCTGGTCTGATGCAGCTGCTAAAGTTTACCTTGGGCAAGGGAACAAATGTCCACTACTTCTAGGAGATTCTAGCAATCAAAAATCCCCTATAGTGGAAGTTGCATTGGCACACAGGGATTTAGGTTGGGCTGATATTTGTCATTCTACCCCATACTTTTGTAGGAAAAGGACATTGATCCTATTCCTCCAGAGTGCTTTGCAACTGAAACTGAAGAAACAGAAGCAGCTTCAGAGTTAATATAAAATAATTCTCACTCCACCACAAAAAGTTGGAGCTGATATTCAGAGAATTATCATTAGTCCATGAATAACCATTTATCATTTGAAAAAGTGGCTGAATCATCAAGGCAAACAATAGGATGTTTGCTCATCTCTAACTTTCATTTGTTTCTAGATATTTGACTTAAACCTTATTTGAACGTGGCTGAATTTCTGGCGAGCGTTAACACAGCAAGCATAGTACTAACAATTCAGGTTTGATGTAGAAAAAAAGAACTGCAAGTGCAGATTTTCAGCACATTCTCTGTATGCAAACCATTTAGCGTTTGTGCATATTAAATGATAATTAACAAGGTGAAAGAATTTCTGTTAGATCTTTTTTTCCCCACCATGGCAGAAGTAAAAGAAATGGAAAAGCAATTATTGAGATAGAACAAGACTTAAGAACTGATTCACACAAAGTTTTCAAAGGCCAGTGCAGTTTCCCCACATTTCAAGTTGGGAGCATGATGACTTTTCATGGTCAATGACGTGATGACTTTTCATCTGTTCATTGACATATTATGTCTGTGGTTGTTAAAGAATGTACTTTACTGGGAATTAGTAACTTCCACTGAACAGTATAGTATAGCCTCACCCATCACCACCACACTGCATGACTCTGATGGACATGTACCAGCCAGAGAACACACTCCAGTAGTGTTAATACATTCCAGCTGTTGCAAAAGGCAATATGCTAGAGCACAAAGTTTGGTCACTGCCATATGGAATGAATGGCCACTTCTCTACCTCATCAGCTGACAGGTGCCTTGTGGCACTGATAAGTGAGAACAAGGAGTGGGAAGGTGGGCAGATTGAAGCAGGGTGGGCAGAACAGGGTGGCGATAAAGGTGGGAAGAAGGGTAGATCAGGGGGAAGATTCAGCAGCAGTGTCTGCTTAACTAAGCCCTACCATACTTTTTTGTATCACCGAGTACTGCCAGGGTCAGAGTACCAACCCTGTACTATAGTATGGTACATATAATAAATAAATGTTGCATCAAGTTTTAGTATAATTATTGTATACTAATTTTAATTGTGAAATGTTTTGAAATTATGAATTTTGATTATATTTTAGCTAGCAAAATATTGAACAACCAGTGAAGAGCAATGTGGGTCCTATGGACCCTCGCAGTATTCGATGCTATAATTTGAATTTATAGAAAAAATGTAAATTCAAAATATTCATGCTTTTGGATCTATAATTCTCTAATTATCAGTAAGAAAGTTATACGTTCTTATCAAATAATAATAATAAATTCCATTAAGAAACACAACACTAACTTCCTACAGGGTCACAGTGACCTAAGTGGTAAACCAAGGGTTAATCCCCATTTCTGGCATTGTCTGGCCTTCATGCGTCCACCTGGACTTCTTCCAGCTATGGAGCTGGCATAGGCCTAAGGAGACTGGGTGACCTGGCAGGAGCTTGCCCCATCAGTGCCAGGAAACAAATCTTCTGTAGATGGGTAAATAAATAGGCTCTGAGCTGGCCCATTTAAAAAGAGCATTGCCTGCCCGGTACAGCATTTTTCAAAGTTTTAAACCTGACCTATAAAAAGAATCACAGCAGTCATATAGCTGAAGGTGAGAAGCTTAAACCATGCAGAAGTTATTGGTGTACTTTATAGGACTTTGCCTAATTGGGGGTATAATTCATAAATGTAATATAGTTCAAGAGATGGCTATGAAATAAACAATGTATGCTGTCACTTGCTGATAAATAATCCGAGAAAACTGAAGGTGCTGATGTGATTTGTAGATAACTGTATGTGGAATATTCAGTTCTGATTCAGTCCTCTATAAATTAATACTTTAAAAATGACCATGTAAAGGTAAGGTAAGATCTCTGGCAGGTTGCCCTGACAGCCGTGAATGGCTGCAAGTTGCCCTGCTGAGAGGGGTCCAAGCAGCTAGGGATGCATAGGATTGCAGCACTAAGGACCAGATCCTGTGAATGTCTGGAAAGGATGCTTAGCCTTGCAGCTCTAGGAACCAGATTCTGTGCATGTCTTCTCAGTTGCAAGCCTCCTCCACCCCTGGAAAGGATGCATAAGATTGCAGCAGCAGGGACCTCTCTCTCCTGGGCTGCTTCCTCCTCCCCTCTTCCCACCAGTGCCCCTTTGGGGAAGGGGAAAGTGAGTCTTATAAACCAAAAAATACAGTAAATTCCAACCTTATGTACAGTAGTGCCTCACTAAAGAGCTTAATTCATTCCAGAGTCATGTTCTTTAAGTGAAATGCTCTTTAAGTGAAGCAGATTTTTCCACTGGAAATAATGGAAACTCAGACAATTGGTTCCACAATCCCTAAAATATTCATATAAAAATATTAACTGGATGTAAAAATGATGACAAAACACTGGAATTGAATTCAAAACATGCATTCAATGAGCAGGATCCTATGAAGTCTACTTAGGCTGCAATCCTAAAGACAGTTTCCTGGGAGTAAGCCAATTTTAACACAATGGGGCTTGCTTCTGGGTAGACATGGTTAAGAGGCTGCAATCAAAGACACTTTTCTGGGAGCAAGCCCCATTTAACACAATGGGGCTTACTTATGAGTAGTCATAGTTAGGAGACTGCAATCAAAGACACTTTCCAGGGAGGCTTACCTGGGCTGCTGCTGGGGGTTCAAGGTGGTCAGTGGGGCACCTGGGGGCAGTTAGGGGCAGCTGCCTCTGGCACCTCCAGGCAACTGCCCCCAAGTTGGGGGCAGTTAGAGGCAACAGCGCCGGCCAGCAGCCCTTTTAAAGAGCCTCCGTGCAGAGCATCAGGGCTGCATAGCACGCATGCCCATAGCATGCTTGCTTGTTAAGTGAAGCAGAACTTGTTACGTGAAGCAAAATTTCTTGGAAATTTTTGCTTTTTGTGTGAAACGCTTGTTAAGCGAGGGACTTGTTAAGCGAGGTACCACTGTACTTTGGAATTTACATACAAATTTTAATTTACAAATTTACTGGAATTTTCATTTACAATAAAACTGATGGTGTATGATATTAAGCCACCAAGCTGCAGTTTGTGATGAGACAACTAATTAATTACTCTAGGTTGATCACCAGTTAATTGTGGTTCATTTAATTACTTTATGTATAATGCAATAGTTATAAATACACAGCCCATTTTCCACATTAAATAAAAATAAATTTCACTTACAAATTCACTTTAAAGACATTTGAATCATTGCCCAGTCACACATGTTCTCTATTTGCACTGCTGTTTCCTGTAGTAACCATTTACTTAAGTAATTAATATATTAACTTTTTCAGGACTATTATGTTATAAAACTGCAATGCTGAACAAAAATGTCATGTAGACGGATGATCGTATCATAAGGACAGAATGACATATCAGAAGGATGATAATGTAATGGTCAGTTTCATTGTGTTACTAAGGGCACAATCCTAACCATGTCTACTCAAAAGTAAGTCCATTGAGTTCAATGGGTCTTAATCCCATTTCCCAGCTGGAAAGCACATGATGTGGCAGTTTGATGAAAGCTAAGCAAGTAAGTGTCTGATCAGACTACCAGCATATCCATTTACACTTCCCCAGTGACATCACTAGGGTTTGTGTCATCCAGAGAAGGAGGCCAGTGTGCCACTCCCATGATGGACCACTTCCCATATAGTGGCTGGGCAACATCCAGTGGTGATCACCATTGCTCTGCCCCACCTTCTTTAGGCTATAACTTTTGAAAGAATAGATATATTTCAGTGTAGTTACATCACATATTTTAGTAGCCTACATCCTCTACATCCTTCTAGCAAAGCTACTATTCTGTCCCTAGTTCCATAGAAGAAAGGTGAGATAGTATATTAACAAAGAAAGGAAGAACCATGTGAAAGTTTATTAGGAGAAGTTAGAAAGAAGGTAAAGGAATAGGAAATTATCCACTCCATTTTAACTCAGCCTGCCCCCTTTCTCTCCTCTGACATAAACCACCAAAATAGGTGGCAAGGAGACCCACTGGAGATTAGGCAGCCTACCAGGATGTAAGTATCTCTAGCAGATTGTCTCATCCTTCCCCTTTGTTCCCAGGATGAAGGGCACACATTTTTGGCATGGTTGCATTGGTGCTGATGATGGGGGAGGACTGGGGTCTATGGGTAGAGGGCTACTAAACTGATGTAGGACACAATCCAGAGCAAATTCAGCCTGCTCTGACCTAACTGCACTCTCCTAACTATTCTGTATCCAGAGCAGAAAGTTATGCTGAATCCAGAGAGTCAGGAAGCCTGGGCTGCCCTAACTGCTCCAGAGCATGCTAAGTAATTGACACAAGGGGAAGACTTGCTCCTGAGGAGACACCCCTCAGATCACACTGAACAAGGAACAGCTGTGGTGCCTACAGTGGTGACATAACTCTGCACATCACCTGGTGCGGAAGTCTGTGCGTCATCCCTGGGATGCGCGCCCCCCCACCTGGACTGCGCATGGCTGCAGTCCTAACCACACTTGGCTGCAGTCTAACCACACTTGGCAGTCCTAACACACTAATCCTACCTGGACCGCGCATGGCTGCAATCCTAACCACACTTTCTGGGAGTAAGTACTATTCAACTTAATGGGACTTGCTTTTGAGAAGACATGCTTAGGATTGCACGTTAAGTTGTTTTTAATGTACAGTATAATGCTGATTTGGGAAGACATTCTGAGTTGCTGTCTAAAAAAATAGAAACCTGAGATATGGGAAATGTGTGAATTAAATCTTGACAATATATCAGAATAGTTATGAGAAAACAATATACAGTATTCTTGGATGGGAAGCACTTTGAAATCCAAACATTTTTCTGCTCCCATCATGTGAATTGTTGGCTAATATTTTGAAGCTAAGAGGGTGTTTTTGAATAGAAAGAGAAAAAGGATTTTATTTTAAACGTTTTGCTTTGTCAGTGAATATATTATATGCACAGTTTAAAAAATAATAAAAGAATATTATTGACAACTTAATTCATGGTAATTTCTGCTACTAAAGTAATATTTTATTTGACCCAGAAGAGAGAGAAAAAACTCTGCTCAGACGTATTTTAATATAATAGTTTATCCAGAGAGTATTTTAATGTTCTTAAAGAATAATTTTACATGTCACTTCTACAACACATTGGCATGCTAATTATTAGTTGTAAAGAAAATATTGAAATGTAGGAACGGCAGGTGCTTTAAATCAAGCTGGGGAGGCTCCTGAAAATATCTTAATATATGATATCTAAGAAACAGTAAATCCATGTGCATTTTCACAGTATGTTGCCACATTCCTTTTTCTCTAAAGCACTTAAAAGAAATCTCTCTCCCACTTTTACCACCACATCACCTCATCCCAAGGCAAGCACACAGCACACATAATTGTAGTCTGCCTAGACTGTAGATAGAAAGATTTTTTAATGTACAAAAATGGCATATTGTGAAATATTAGGACAAAAATTTGCATCAACGATTACCTGTTATTAGGCTAGGGAGAAAAAAGAATACTATCTATCTACCTATCTACCTATCTACCTATCTATGTCTGTCTGTCTGTCTGTCTACAGTATTTATATACCGCTTTTCAACTAAAAAGTTCTCAAAGCGATTTACAAGAAAATGAAAAATTAATAACTAATTAATGGATACTGGGTCCCTGTCCCAAAAGGACTCACAATTTAAAATGCAAAAAGAACACCAGCAGAAGCCACTTGGACAGACATTGCTGGGGTGCGTTGGGTCAGTTACCTTCCCCCTGCTAAATAAAGGAGGAACAGCCACTTGAAAGAGTGCTGCTTGCCCAGTTAGCAGGGGTTATTGATACTACTACTAACAACAATATCTCAGGCAAAAGTTTGAAAGCACATGATGTGGCAGTTTGATGAAAGCTAAGCAAGTAAGTGTCTGATCAGACTACCAGCATATCCATTTACACTTCCCCAGTGACATCACTAGGGTTTGTGTCATCCAGAGAAGGAGGCCAGTGTGCCACTCCCATGATGGACCACTTCCCATATAGTGGCTGGGCAACATCCAATGGTGATCACTATTGCTCTGCCCCACCTTCTTTAGGCTATAACTTTTGAAAGAATAGATATATTTCAGTGTAGTTACATCACATATTTTAGTAGCCTACATCCTCTACATCCTTCTAGCAAAGCTACTATTCTGTCCCTAGTTCCATAGAAGAAAGGTGAGATAGTATATTAACAAAGAAAGTAAGAACCATGTGAAAGTTTATTAGGAGAAGTTAGAAAGAAGGTAAAGGAATAGGAAATTATCCACTCCATTTTAACTCAGCCTGCCCCCTTTCTCTCCTCTGACATAAACCACCAAAATAGGTGGCAAGGAGACCCACTGGAGATTAAGCAGCCTACCAGGATGTAAGTACCTCTAGCAGATTGTCTCATCCTTCCCCCTTGTTCCCAGGATGAAGGACACACATTTTTGGCATGGTTGCATTGATGCTGATGATGGGGGAGGACTGGGGTCTATGGGTAGAGGGCTACTAAACTGATGTAGGACACAATCCAGAGCAAATTCAGCCTGCTCTGACCTAACTGCACTCTCCTAACTATTCTGTATCCAGAGCAGAAAGTTATGCTGAATCCAGAGAGTCAGGAAGCCTGGGCTGCCCTAACTGCTCCAGAGCATGCTACGTCAGTGACACAAGGGGAAGACTTGCTCCTGAGGAGACACACCTCAGATCACACTGAACAAGGAACAGCTGTGGTGCCTACAGTGGTGACATGACTCTGCACATCACCTGGTGCGGAAGTCTGTGCGTCATCCCTGGGATGTGCGCCCCCCCTACCTGGACTGCGCAGTCACCAAAGTTGGCGCCTGCGCAGTTGTTTCTGAAGCCAACTGGCTTCAGAAAGAGTACTGCGCAAGCACCATCTCTGAGACCTGCGCAGTACTTTTCTGAAGCCTTTTGGCTTCGGGGGAGACTGTGCAGGCGTCAGAGTTGGTGCCTGTGCAGTACTCTTTCTGAAGCCATTCGGCTGCCACTCCGCCTTCTGAGTGAGGCCGAATGGCTGTGCAGAGGCGCGGACTTTCTCTGCTCTAAGGAAGTCTCCTCTGAAGCTGTTCGGCATGCTCAGTGTGTTTCTGCGCAGTGCACCTCAGATGGCCGTTCAGGCCAGCTCCTCAGACAAGTGTCAGCTTCTGGCTGATTCTCCGCCTTGGAGCAGGCCTGAATGGGGGTGCTGATGCCCGGGGCCTGCCAAAGGACAGTCAAACTCCTCCGGCACATCACCCCATACGGAGCACATCACCCAATGCAGCCCACACCAGCCGCACCAGTCTGGTGACGCCACTGGGTGCCTGCCTTATAAGGAGTCCCTGATGAGATGCCAGTACATTCTATAGTGAATACAAGGGGCTTCTTGGAGTGGCCTGCTGTATCCTGAGGTTTGTGGGCAGCCGTAGTTTGTTCCATATCCTGAGGTTGAGAGGAAGGGGTTGCAGCTAGGATGGCCAAGAACTCAGAGTTTTGGTCAGCACTGCCATTCTTACTCGGGCCTTATCATGGTCCCCTATGGGTCTACTCATTACTATACCTGCTCCTGAGGTGGTATAACTCTGAGGGCTGGAAGAGGGCATTTCTGCCTTGGAAACAGGCTCTGGATACAGAGTAACTGCTCTGCCCTAGGCAATGCTAAACATACCCTCAACATGCCTCTCCTGAGCTGCTTAGGCTGCCCCAGTTAGGGCAGAGCAGGTCCACCTCTCTTAGGGCACCCTATCTTGCCTTGCTCTGCCCTAAGCCTCTTCCAGAGTAACTGGGCTGGAACATCTTGCAGTTGCTCCAACCTAGTGTTAGATAGGGCAACCTAAGGGCTCTTATGTGGACAGATTAGTTGCTCTGGATTGTCCTGCCTGTTTTGATTTTCTCCATTGCTTTGAAATATTAATTAGCCCTGGAAATTGAAATGGACACTTGAGGCCACCTTACACCAAGATAATTGATCTATCTATCTTAGATCCAGTGTAAACCTAGCACTGGTTAGCAGTGGCTTTCCAGGCATGGGTATTTAAAAAAATGGTGGGGAATCTTCTCATGCAGAGCATATCTGCTACCACTGAGTTACATACTTTCCTATTATTAGTAGGTTGGATATCAGGAAAAAATTCCTGACAGTGAGGGTGGTTCAGCAGTGGAACAGATTGCCAAGAGAGATGGTGGACTCTCCCTCACTGGGGATCTTCAAGCAGAGGCTCGACGAGCACCTGGTGGAAATGCTCTACGAGGATTTCCTGCTGCAGGCAGGGGGTTGGACTAGATGACATACTAGGTCCCTTCTAACTCTAGGATTCTATGATTTTATGAATCTTGTAGACCAATATTACTGGTCTCCAAATAAACTGACTAACCCTGCATGCTCATATTAGTCGATCATCTGAAAATGTCCATTCTCTCTGTTTTTGACAATGTTTTTTCCTGGTTCTCTTAGCCCAGATGACCAGACATGTTGTCAGCAGTGTGCAAAGCACTATGTTGACCACCCTTCTGCTTGCAATCAGCCTCTCCCCTTCCCCTCTGCAGCTGTTCTCTGTAGCGGGAACAAAACAAAAGTGTTTGTTTTGTTCCTCCATCCAGAAATGGCTCTGAAGGGGAGGGAGATGGGCCACTTGCATACTGCAGGGTGGCTCCCTGCAAAACTTATTTTTTTGCATCCTCTCTAGCTATGCTGAAACATGTTCTGAAGATGGATGACACAGCAACTCTTTTGAAGCTAAGCAAGGTTATGCTAATCAAGCCACTGCGCCCTTACAAAGCAGTGCAAACCTCAGAATTGCATCGCTCCATTCTTCCCCTCACTACACCTTATAGCAGTGCTCAAAATCTAGGAGAATTTGAGGACTTTTGAATTAGGGACTTCTTGTATTTTGCCTTGATTTCTACAGAATAAAGATGACAAACAAAATAATAGTGTATCTAATATTACACATTTAAAAAGAATTCTCAGAATTTATCATTCTCAGTTGTCTGATAGCATATCCACCTTTTTCTGCGTGATGAGAATGTTGCAGCTACTCCCCCGTGCAATTCAGTACTTTATGGCTTTGTGTGTAATGATCTTTCTGATGTAATGATCAAAAGGAAGGCTGCTCATTTCACCTTTATAGCAATATTCCACTCGAACCTATTTGCCAGGAGCAGGCCTGCTCATGCTGCAATATTCTTTCTGTTCCTGGATTGCTTGTGGAGATACTCCATCATAAATGGCTGCTCAGGTCATTGGTGAAGGATGGATTGAAACCCCAGATGCTTTGGATAGCACTCCTTCTGCCTGATGTGCAGTGCTGCACAGCATTTATGCTGCTGTAGTTGAATGCCAGCCATTGTTTGGTGTTAAAGCCATACCCACTGGCATCTATTTGTAACCGAAACAATTATATGAGACCACAGAGAGAGATTTGACAATAGAGATAATGGCTCTCACAGGGCACTAATGTGCTCTTTGTATGCATGGTTACAAGTCAGAGCAGCAGAGAAGAACGTCGGGTCTAATGCACAGGGCACCTACACATGAGAGACTGTTCAAATGTTTCAACACACTGTAGCAGATGGATAATTTAGATCATTAGCTAATTGTTTGAGCTCTTTGCACTACTATGGCTCATGGTTTGCACTGCTGCTGAATTAGTCAACAGTGCTGTACTGATTCTTTGCATGTGCATCACTGGGTGTAGGTCTCACTGATCATAACTGATCTTCACATAATGTCTTAGGACTGTAATGTTAAACTCGATATTGAACAAGACTTCAAAACAAAAGTGGTCAAACTCACTTCTCTGTACCGAAACCATAGCTTACCATTCTTATACTGTATCAGTGGCATCCCGTAGGGTGGGCCTGGATCACTGTTGGTGTCACATTGCCTTTGCCCTGCTCTCCCCACCACATGATGCCACTGCATCCATGGTGGTGCAGGTGGACTCCTGCCTGCCCACCCATCTTCCACAGTCTGCCCTTGCCTGCTCTGTCTAGGACCTGGGCAGGCACCAGTGGAAGCTCAGTGCTGCCTGCTCAGGTTGCAGCGTACGACTTGCATCATGCACTTGTTCTCTAATCCCTCCACTCTTCAGGTTACAGTGGGCACCACTGAGGTTCTTCTGCTGCCCATACAGGTCCTGTACAGAACAGGTGGAGGGGGTGCTGAGCTCAGTTTCAGAATGAAGCTGGACGGCATGCTCTCCAGGCTGGGCCAGAAGGATCTTGGGCAGCTCTGGTGAGTAGGGGGAAGAGGTGCTGAGCTGCCCAAGATCCTGCTGGTCCAGCCCAAAGAATATGCTGTCTGGCTGTGAACTGAAGCTGAGCATGGCGCCTTCCCCTGGTTCTATACAGCACCTGAGTAAGAGGGAGGGAGGGCAAGGGAGAGGGAGGGGAAGGAGGTGAGGGGGGAAGGGACAGCATAACCTTTGTGAGGGTATTAAGGGCGTAGAAACCCAAACCTTGGATCTGGCCTCTGGACAAGGGTTTGGAAGAATCTGCTTTAGTGAACATACACATTTCACCTACAATACTTTAGTGTTATGAAATAATTCACATGACTGCTTCCTGTGAGGTAGATACTTGGTAGTGTTTATTTAATTCATGAAGAACGACTGCAGCCCAGGTCTACTTCTCAAACCACCTGATTTGTGAGTAGTGAAGAGACTGTGAAAACGAAGGAGTCACAAGATTGAAATGCAGATTTGGCTGTGTGTGGTTTATGGCAAGGGTTTATTGTGCAAAAAGACAAAACACCATCTCAGAGGAGAGATTCAGTTTGTTACCCCACAATGCAAAATTTTATAGGCACATCTTTGATATTTGAATTTCCAAACAAAGGTGTCATGACGCAGAGATGTCTAACCACAAGATTCTGTTTTGTTCAGCTAGTGAAGTCAAGTAGACTGCAGGATGCAGGAAGCGGGACGAGATGGTCTTATGGAATGATCAAGTGGAGCTCTTCTCGTATAATGCAGTCTTAGCTATATCTACTCAGAAGTTTATGTGAAAGCTCAGGTAAATGTGCAGATTACAGTCTGAAAGACTCTCTCTCTCTCTCTCTCTCATACTCTCTCTCTCTCTCACACACACACACACAAACAGAGAGAGAGAGAGTTAATTAAAATGGGTAAATTAGGAACAGAAATGCTCCATTTTCAGTAGGCTACAATACGTTTCACTATGTTTGTTTCTGATATTCAATATCTGTCCGATCTCTTTCTTATCCTTTCTTTTGGCTCTTACAAATGAATGAGCCAAGATAGATTTGTCAACACTTTTAAGAAAATCTCATGGTAGTTTTCTACTATTTGCTATGAATAAAATGCAAACTTTACTTTTCACTTGCTTTAAAGTATGCTTTCATTTGGTGCAGGTCTCCCATGGCAATCTTAAACAGAAATGTATATTTGAAACTGTTTAAGAATGTATTGTTAGATTTGCTGGAAGTTGCATGCCCAAAGCTCTGGTGCATTATTTCTATAAAAATACCTTGCTATTACTGTCAACTGTAGAATGTTTAGATTTATATAGCGAGTTGACGCGGAGAGGCCTTGAATTCCATTTGAATCATGCCATTTGAATCATGCCATTTGAATCATGCCATTCTCTTAACCTATACATACATACATACATACATATACACACACACACACACACACACACACACACACACACACACACACACACACACACACATATATATATATATATATATATATATATATATATATATATATATATATATATATATATGTTTTTTTAAAAAGGCATAGGCCTAAGTAACATATGCATCTCTCTTCCGCAGTGAACATTTCCTATTGTTGTGTTTGTAAACTGGAGTTGTACACAAGTCACATGGGGAAGTATCCACTTTGAATAGTTAGCAGGATGGGGAATCTGGCTGGAGATAAATAATGAGCATGCTCTAAGCCTAAGTCTTATTCTGAAGTTTATCCAGCATAATGTTGAAAGACTGACAATAACATCAATTTCAAATATTTAAAAGCAGTGATCATATTGTCCCAAGGGCCTACAAGCGGGTTATAAATGTGGATTGCTCTTCTATATTGTGTGTGTTTGTGTATATTAAGTCTAATGTACCTGTTCTTGGCATTTCTCTTTACAATGACAGCTACCATTGCTTCAAGTCTGCTGTGTATAGCAGCCATTTTCAGCCATTGTGCCATGGTGCACTGATGTGCTGTGGATGGTCCGCAGCAGTGCTGGATTTACGTATAAGCTAAACAAGCCCCACTAAGTGACCCACTTGCACGGGGGCCCTAAAAAATTTTAAAGGAAAAAAAGCAATGCACATTTCCAAAATATAAGATAAAAAACAAATAAAATAAAACCTATATACAGCAACAGTGTTCAGTGTTGCGTAGGCTACTTTGATGTAGGTAATGGGCCCTGCCTGCTAGCCTGCTGGTCATATAAAGGACCCCATTACTTTCAACAGCTTAGGGCTGCATCAAACCTAAATTTGGCCCTGGTCTGCGGGTATGCTGCAGGGTTTAGGAAAGGGTCATTTTAATAGGGTCACTGGGGTTATGGGGCCCTGATGTCAATTAATGTGCCTTGTTAATTTTAAAAAAACAACTAAAAATTGATGATATGCCTTGACAAGGTGCCATAAGATGAAAAAGATTTAGAAAATCACTGCTCTATAGATGAGTTGTTCCCAAACCTTTTAGCATCAGGCTCCTTCTAAAAAAAGTTTCACTTCATTATAGTTTCTGTGACTATAATGGTGATTCTGCAGCAGTTAAGCCCCTGCCACCAAGTAGCAGGTTGTTTAACCCTTGATGCACATAGCCTAATCTGTCTTCTGTGAACCATCAAAAATTGGGCCGTGACCCAAAGTTGGTCCATCGAATTGCTGCTTTATAGACCATAGATCAGTGGTTCCCAAAGTGTGTACTGTGATACCAAGGAGCACTGTTCAACAAGGTGTTGAGGATCCCTGCCACCCAGCAGCAGCCCCGTGGTGCAAGCCTCAGTCATGAGCCAGAAGCTCAGCATACACAACAGGCAGAGTTGCAGTGTGCAAAAATTGCACACTGTGCATTTCCCTTCCTTGTGCCCTGACTCTTTTACCACTATTTTGACCTCCAAATCTAGATATGAAAGATGATTGTGTGATTGGGTTAAACGAGGTTGCTGCAGCACTGGTATGTTTGAACATGACAATAATCTATGTAGACAGTGGACATTTATGACAACATTCTTGCAGTTTCAGTCATAAGGGCCATCCATCATCCTGTTACCACCTTATCCAAGCAGATTCTTTCAAGTTGCATAGAAAGGGGTAGAAGAAATCGTCCCATTCTTCCCATTTATAATATTCTGCTGTATGCATTTCTTTTATTCCATCTTTAAGCATACTTGAAGCATTGATTATGTGAAAATTCATCAGTGTCTTTAGTTCAGTGCACAGTTCTCCAAGAGGGAGAACTTGAAAATGGGTGAAATCCTAACCAATTTAGGTTGGCCTAACTCAACTGGCTTATCCTCTAGTGATGGTGTGAGGAGGTCAGTGTATGCCAATGTAACCCTTGCAGGAGGGGGCAAAAGTGCCTTATGACATTTACTGAGACACCCCAGCTCAGCAAAGGACTTATGCGGGGGTTTATACCAACCTAAACAGAGGCTAGGTTTGCAACCTATGTTTCTAAGGGATATGTTCACTCATAAGGCAACATTTATGAAGCAGGAGAAAGGGCCAGGACTTGGCATTTGTACTGGATCCAAGCCCTGTTCCTAGGTAGCTTTCAGTGTCCACTCCTGCTCGAATTTGTGCCAGATTCACAGGTAGACCTGTAGGCACAGATCCAGGGAGGCCAACTGGGGCTGCTGTTGCATTTCCCTGGGTAAGGGGAAAAGCAGCAGCCCCAAAATTGTGTTGCATACAATATAGGCATGCTGGCCTGCTTATTCCAGTGCATGTTTGGATTGTGTTTTAAGTGTGCAAGCCTATGCTTGCTTTCCTAGAAGTAAGCTCCATTAAACTCAATGGGATTTACTTCTGAGTAGATATGAATAAAATTGGGATGTATACTGTTTTGATCTGGTTGACAGTTGTGCATGAGTTTTTACAGAAACTAAAACTCAATCAAGCAATCAGCACTGATAAGGCAGGCATTACCTACCAGAAGCTCATACCAGAAGCAATTATTGGTATGGTTTCCACTTTTTATATATTTTAATTTAATATTAAAACATTATATAGCCATAGGCAAGCCAAGACAACAACACTCCAAAACAGCATTAAAGAAAAAGAAATTATGAGGATGCAATCAGAAAAAAGCTCATCCAACCACCAGAAGAGCACCATCAGGAGGAGCATAGAAAAGGTAGGTTTTAACACTGCCTATTCTTCCAGGGTTTACTGTAATATTTTATCAAAATGCTGTAATTGTTCATGCAGAGCAAGTTTCTTCCATTGGAATCTGACATTAGCAAAAGGAGCAGAAATTAATGGCCTTATGGAAAAAAATTGTTGGGGAAAAGAAAACAGCCTTTTCTCTCCACACTTGAAAGTGCCCCGTCCCTCTTTTTTAAAACGACCATACACACACAAAAAAAATTGGGCACATTGATTTAATGCCAATGCTTTGCAAGGCCAAAACTCTGCAAGGACACTCCTTGTCCTTTGATTAACATTATAGCCACCTCCTAGTACTGAGTATGGGTTTTTCTTAAAGAGATGTGTCCTGTAAAGACAGTATTTATCCCTTTCTGAAAAATCATCTTGTGACGGTGTCATATTTGGGATTTAGAGCCAGGCAAAGGTGCACCAAGCCTTGCATTGCAAAGAATTAAGTGTTTATGCTTGCAAAACCAGAAACTAGATGCCACCGAAAGGGGCTCACATGTGTGACTGGTGGTAATTCAGTAAATGACCACAGAATTTGGTTCTTTTTCTTTCTGCATGCACTAGATTAGAAATATATTCCCTGAAAGGGAGCTGGGCTGGTGTGAGGCATGTCAACTTTGTTGGAATACCATCTTTGGACACTCAGTGCTGATATCATGTGTCATCACCAAACTCTGATGATGGGCAAAATCCATAGCAGTTACAGGTCCATGCAGTTACGTCAACCTCTAGTGTTATCTTATGGAAAGTCATCTTACCTGCTCCGGAGCAAGGGGCTTAATTTCACTTTAGGATATAGGCCGATGTCATGCATCATTGCCAAACATCTGGGATGACAAATTTTGCTGTCAAAATGATTTTTGTTTTGCAATATATATATACACACACACATACTTAAAAAAAGTGGTGGTGACACTATGGGGCAACAGCCATGACTAAATATCTGCTGTTGCAACAGATTCTGTCCTGAAGGAGGTAAAATAGAAAATGTTTTCATGCATTTCAGTTCCATGAAGAGGGTTGAAGCCACAATGGATATTTGAAAACTGGATACCTCAGCCATTTATTTATTTCATAGAAATTAAAAACCAAATTCCACAGCCAGTGATATTAAGATACCACCTCCCTAAAAGCAAAAATCATAAACATTATCAAATGCAAAGGCATTTTAATTCACTCTGGAATGGATCAGCTTCATATAGGGTTGTCAAACCCGTTTCATACAGCTGGCCAAATAGTATTAATAATGCTGGCTGAGGGCTGGAAGTGATGTCATAAAGGAGGAAGTGATGTCATTAAGCATGTCATAACTAGAAATAATCACTTTTTAAACTTAGGAACTTAGCTGCAAATAACAAAAGAAAGAATATGCAGATCTTGATCATAATTTTCAATATATGGGAAAGCCCATTTATCATGAACATGGCTATCCTAAACACGCATATTATCGTAAATACAAATTATCCTAAACCCACTTTCAGGAAAGTAGAAATGAGTAGGCCCCATTGAATGCAATAGGACTTACCTATGAGTAGACAGGTTTAGGATTGCACTGCACAGCTCTTATATCTGCCACATATTAGCTCAGCAGCTGGTGCTGGGAGACCGCACAGGCTTTGTGTTACACTGTTCTAGTGTACTGATCTAGTAATTCCAGTGAAGTCTTCAAAGGAAGGTGGCCTGAACCACAAACCACAAATATAGTGTTTTAAAGGTTATTTGGATTGCAACAGAATGCCCCAAATTTGCAGGTTGAGGCATAGTTTATTTTACTGTGTCTTTGAGCTATTGCTTAGAAATGTCCCCATAAGATTACTTGCACCTGCCAGCACTGCGGCATATAGCACAGGTGACCCACCAAATGCCAGAGTTAAGAAACCGGCTGCATGGTTTTACCTCATACACAATTATTTTCCAGCCTAACATTTACTTGGAGCAGTCACATAGAAATGAATCTATTATTTCATGCCACAGTGCAGGAGAGCCGCATAATTATTGATTGCTGCTCTACTGTGCAACAAGATTTAAATTATGGTGCTGTAAAAATAAATATTCCCCCCACAAGTGAATAAATAAATTAGTGGACAAAACCAATGCCTCAGTGGTCATGGGGTAGACATTCCCTACAATCCAGAGTAACTACGGGAGCACGTAAGAGACTTTATGTGCACCCGTAGTTACTGCACCACCCAGTGAAAACCTATGGGAAATTCATATTGCAATCCAGAGCAAATTGTTCTTACACCGGAGCAAGGACTCCCCTTAGTTACTCAGGATTGCACCCATAATTTCAGAATCTTTAAATATTCTAAAAATTGCTATAAAATGCTATAAAAATTGCTAAAAATACTATAAAAATCACTATAAATACTAGGTAAATAACCCCTAGGGGATAAGAAGACAATGGTGGTTATACAAAGCTGACTATCCCACACTTTCCCTTCCTTCCAATGGCAGGACTCTGCATTTCGGGGTGCAATCCTAACCAATTTAAGCTAGTACAAATCACCTATCAACTTGTTTCCATAGTGGTTTGAGGTTGCCGGCTCATATGAGGAGGCCCTAACCCCCCTAGGAGTGGCGCAGAAATGTGACACCCTCAGGCCAGCATGGGATTTGTGCCAGGACTTCAGACAGCTTAACTAGGGGTTTGAATTATACTGTCAAAAGCCTTTGAGTCTGTATGAGGAAAAATGGCCCAAAATTTTCCATATTTTGGAAATATATGTGGAAATTTCCATATTTTGGAACCAAGTGGTTCCGTTATGGAAGTCACTTTTTTCCTTCCACAGCAATCTCCACCAGGTGCCAAATCATTCCTGAAAGCTCCACCCTCAAAATGATGTTATTTTTGGAAGAAGGTTTGAGGTTTTATCATGAAGATAAGAAGTTTAAGAAAATAAAATCACAAACTATGTTTCAGGCATAAACTTTTTTAAAAAATTGCATAAAATTACCTTCAGGTGTCACATGTGCAAACTTAATGTGAAACACAAATTAATTTTGATCTTAGACTTGGACCATGTACCCAGGATATCTCATTATTAGGAGTGGTCAAATCAGTAAAAAAGAAATATCACAAAATACAGTGGCCCCTTCACCTAACAAATGCCTCACATAAAGTATGTTCCATGTAACAAACAAAAATTTCTCTAGGATTCTGCCTCACATAACAAGTGTTCCTTCACTTAACAAGCACACTCATTGGTGGTTGGGGCAGAGGCGCTGGCCGGCAGCCCTTTTAAAAAGCGTCAGGGCTGCCTAGTGCGCCTGCCGATAGCGAAAGCAACACTTCCGTGCTGTTCCTCCAGTGGCCGGGCATCCACCGAGCAGAGGAGAGAACAGCAGTGGAGAAGAGGGAAGAAGCTCAGGGCTAGCCAGAAGGGAACAGGGGAGAGAGAGGCTCAGGAATGAAGAGAAGGACAAAGTGGGGAGACACTTTGAAAGTGTCTTTGATTACAGAAGACGCCCGGCCACTGGAGAAACAGCGTTTGTTAGGTGATTTGTTAATTTATGTTTCACATTAAGCTTGCATTGTGAACATTTACAAAACAAACAGATCCTTGTTTCAATAGGGAAAACATGCTTCAAGACTCCATAGCGAACATTCAGTGGGATCAATATACCTCAAAAGCATAGGGCATTTTCCTTCAGTAACCTTAATTTCACCTTCCTACAATCTGAAGTACTATGTGAGAGAAGACATAATACTCCTCACTCTCTTGCTATTAGTTGTTCTTTTGAACGTTCAGTGCTACTGACATGCTGTGCTTGTCTGTGATTCAAGCAGCAAGGTTAGATTAGCAGCCACACAGAATATTGCAATTCTGATGTAAAGCTAAATCAGCAAGCAAGGGGCATTAAGAATCATTGCTTAAAGGCATGCCTGGAAGAAAGCTAAGGAAAGAAAATTTCCTAACCTTTAAAGTACAGGGGAATCTTCATGGCATCTCGCACATTTCTTGGATCAATACCTGAGAGTTCAATCAAAATCTGGGAACCATGCAAGTGAAACATCCCTCCTTGCTGATATCTCAAGCAGTTACTGCAAAGCAAGCTGTGCCATCTATGCTGGTCATGGGATTCCCCCTTTAGCCTTGCCATAAGGGCTACCAAAGACCAACATGTGTCTGAATTTTCAGATCTGCAGTTGGCAGTGGTCAGATGCATTTTGTGAATGAGCCTTTCTTCTGAAAAGGAATCAGTGAAAATTGATCTCTTGCTATAGGCTTCCATTTATTTGGATGTTAATTAATTTAGGAGCAGGGCCTTTTCTGTGGGAACATCTTCAGAAATGCCTTTTTCCTCTCTCTTTTCTCTATAGCCATTGATTTTTTTTATTAATTCACGGTCACTGAGTGTATGATTTTTTTCAAGCAGCACCTGCCTAAATTCACTCTTCTATGCAATACTTAAAAGGTAGAGGTACTCTGTGCTCCATTCTATATAGTCACCCTATGCTCCCCTGACCCTAGCTGCTAATTTTATTTGACTTTACATATCCACTGTTAAATGGATTTATAAGGTTAATTATTACAGTTATTATTATTACAATTATTATTGTGGGCTGTGGGTGGTGCAAGCGGTTAAGACGCTGTGCCTGTTAACCAGCAGGCCAGGGTTCAAGACCCGGGTTGGCCCCACAAGAAAGGGTGAGCTCCTGTCCATAGCCCAGCTCTGCGACGCCAGCTGGATCCAATCGTATTGGCTCTGCCTTTCCTTTGGACTAATTCAGTGGCGTGGAGAGGGGGGATTTGCTGCTTGGGTAACAGCCTATCCTCCATAACAATCCAACCCAGGCTTTCGTGCTTCGCATGCAGCGTATGCAGCTCAGAGCACGATACCATAGTCTTTCAAGACTGACGGAAGCCTGCTTTTTTATTACAGTATTATTAAACTATTGTTTATTCATCCGTTAGGAGTCATAACTTGCTTTTCAACTGTCAAGTCCATAAAGCTATTTACAACTTAGTAAAGCACAATTTTAACACCAATTTCTACCTGGCCTACAGGTGTACACATTTGGTCCCTGTTGTGTATATGCAACCTTAGGCAGAAATGGGTTAACTACCTTGCAGAATGCAAAGCAGGAAGGGGCCAAATCATCTTCTATTTCCTTCATCGTCTGTTAGTAGACATGCAATAGTAATTGCTTGACAGAGAGTGCAATCCTAAACAATTTAGACATCACATGTCTCCCCATTCCTGGGGTGGCAAGGGGAGGCTGGCACATGTCTGTGCACGAAACCCCTCTCCCCAAAGTGGTGTAGAAGCGTCTTATGGCACTTTGGCAACAACCCCAGGCCAACACATAGGACTTGTGCCAGGACTCATGCTTGCCTAACTGGGAGTTAGAATTGCACTCTGAATTTTTAGGACTGAGTCAAGTGTAATGGAAAGTTGAAATTCCCAACACAAGCCCACCTGCTGTCTGAGAATTTAAAGTAACTTGCTGCACAAAAATCTCTTCATGACCCCTCCATATTTTTCTTTTTCTCACTGCCACCTCCAGTCTCCCCCACTAGGGTTGCAGACCTCCAGAATTGGCCTGGATTCTCCATTAATCAACATCTATTGCCAGCTGACTATTGAAAGCAATGCTGAAGATTTTAATAGTCTTCAGATATTATCCAGCATTAGCTCACACTGAGGCGAACAATTTCAAGGAGGCAAGGTTGGCAACCCCTTAGCTACATTGAATAAAGGGGGTGGGGATCATGAGTATAATACTTCGTAATGAGTTTCAATGGTTGAGAAAAACACAAGTAAAAGAAGCTCAAATCCAATCTGGACTCTTCTTCCTATTTTAAAGTTCTCTCTGTAAATTATCTCCCTTCTACTATGCTAAGCAATATATAGTGCTCTTTATGGCTGAACCACACTACATCATTACTCAGGAGGCTAATATAATTCAGGCAGTCGCCCCAAGCTGTTTTGGCCTTTGCCAATGCACTCCATTTTGTCCTGTTTTTATAGTATTACAATTATTTCAATTAAGTTAGCTTGAAAAGCATTTTACCCAGACATGCCTTGGGTTACTAACTTTTACAGTGTCAACAACTATTCACATTCACATTAATCTTAATTAGTTGAAAGTGGGACCCTAGACCTTTAAGAAAAAAATAAAACAAGGAATACTATAATTTATTTATTTATTTTTTGCAATGGCAACGAGTCAGAGCAGTTCAGAAACTGTGGAGTTTGTGCTGTGGCAGCTGTAAAGCAATTCCTATTTCATATATTTCCGTATCCTGATTGACTGCATGGGGCTGATTAACCTAATGTCATTACAATGGTTGCTTCCCCATGCAGTGTGCAAACCCCCTTTCAGCTGAAGCTCATTATCATGCAGCAAGAGCACTTCAGCTTGCATAACAGAAACTGGGTTACTTCTAACCAGGAATGGAAACATCTCAGCCAATCACTGGCGGACTCGAACCTCTTCCATGTTTTTTGCTCATTCATCTTGTCAGTGTGCATACACTTTCTTTTTTGGTCCTTGCAATGAAAACATCCCGTGCCTTTCATGCTTCTCATTATGAAGCACTACTTCATACTGAATGAGGAAGAACTCAAGATGTCTCCTTGTGAGTGTGCTAGGAAAACATATCTGAAATCGAAAAAAAGATTTGACACCAGATTTGAAATTTGCAGCAAAGCACATTCCTTTGATATTGATGACATTGCTTATCTGTCTGTCTGTCTGTCTGTCTGTCTGTCTGTCTTCCTACAGTATTTATATACCATTTACATTGCATGATTATGTTTGTGCCATGTTGATGACCATGAAGAGCAGGTGAATGGTTATATACCTTTGGGTGTGTCATTTACAACACATTGCTGTAAATTATTTCCCAAGCTTTCTGGCCATTTAAAGAGTTGGAGTTGTCCCACCCACCGTATGTACTGGCCTCATGCACTGGGTGAAGCAAACCCTAATAACACCACTGACACTGCCTGTCTCTCAAAGCTCAATCCTATTGTGATGCGGGTTGGGGGAGGTAATGTGGGTAGAAGGGGTGGCTCCCATGTTCAACCTTGCATCTTCCCCGAAATAACTCCACGGAGAGGTAGGAGGTATATCTAATATAACACTTTTACTCTCCTCTTGACGAGGGGTGCAGTTCATGGTTGGAAATATTACAGGTAAGTAACAACAAGCAAACTTCAAGCCTGGTTTCAGATTCACTTACAACAGGTAGGTATATTACTGTCATACACCCAGGAACAGGTAAGTGTCCATGTCGCACTAAGCACCCAACAACCCTCAGTTCTTCCTGCCTTCCTTTAAGTATCCCTCCACGGTCCACGCCCCCTGGGAAGCTTCCAACCCTCAGCCCTGGGAGGGGGAGGCAGATTCCACCACCGTGCAGGTCCTTGATCCATGCCAGGCCTGCGCAGGCTGCAGCTGGAAGACAGCCCCCCAGGGTGACGGTAAGCCTGCTCCTTCCTCCGTCTCCAATATCCGGCGACCATCAGCTTCCTCTGTTCCTCCATCCTTTCATCCCTTTCCACCATGGCTTGCCACTCCTCCGGAGTCATGGTGTCGGCCACGATGGCCTCAGCTTCTCTTTCCCTCCTCTCCTTCTCTCATGGTGGGATTGGTGGAGGGATGTACCTCGTGGCGGCCCCGCAGTGGCATTCCGGGTCTCCTTCCTCCCGGGAGATGTCCAGCCACATTAGGCCTCCTCTAACTCCTCCTGGGGGGTCATCTTGCGGCCCTCACACCTATCTACAAGATAGACTGGCGTATATTTACCTAAGGCAGTTCAACAACAGTGCAGAAGCTCACCTGCTGATGGATGCATTACATTACAAATCAAGAAAATGCTGTGCTGTTATAGACACAACTTGAACACCAGCACAACCCCACTCCCAAAGTGGTCAAAATGTGGAAAAGAGCAGGGCATGACATGGTGGGATGTGAGCAGGATAAGGAGAAATTGATAGATGCCATATCGTAGGTGACCTCAAGACTACAGATCAATAGCAGGAAAAAGTTAGATCACTGAAAAACCTGGCCTTGGCTAGCGGCACTCCCTTAAAATGGGGAAGTGAAACACAGCAGAAATGTCCAATTCCTGTTACCCTCTTCCCTGCCAAGTCCCCCATGATGGGAGAACAGGATGCATATTTCATCTGGATGCATACAACAGAATATAGATAAGTCCCTGTTAGGGAGCTAAAGTTCAGATCACAAGACATGGAGCTATACCAAAGTAGTCTTCCATAGGGGAACTTTGCTATTGGGAACCTGGGTGAAAGTGGACTTGGCTCCCAAAGGGAGCACTGTACGCAGACAACCACATTTCCCTCTCAGCTGGTATGGCAAAATATTTTGTTAACTCTCTTCTTCTCAGAATTCTTACTGCAGGTGTTTTATACCAAAACACACATGTGCTCATTACCCCAATGGTGTAGACAAGCACAATGCACAACAAGCAAACAAGCAAAGTGTAGGAGGGAACCAGTGCATGTTTGTGCGCAGGGACACCACAAGGTTCACGTCACCCAGTGCAGAGACCAGCATGTCACTCCCACGTAGTGGGTGGGCAACATCTAGAATGGTGGGCATTGTTATGTGCAATTGCCCCACCTCTGCTAATTTTCTGACCATATGTTTTGACAGAATAAAGATATTTCAAAGTGGTTTGTTTCATTGTATTCTACTGTAAATTTAATGGTACATAACAGAAAGGTTTTATTTCTGCAAACCATGATTTTAGCCATTTTGCTCACAACTGGTGTCACCACCTTTAAGGGTGCCACCTAGTGACATCCCTGATTGGGACCATTTTGGAAGTCTTGTACTCCACTGGACTGACCTTCCACACCTATCTATCTACAGTATTTATATACCGCTTTTCAACTGAAAAGTTCACAAAGCGGTTTACAAGAAAATGAAAAAAATTAATAGCTAATTAATAGCTAATGGGTCCCTGTCCCCAAAGGGCTCACAATCTAAAGTGCAAAAAGAACACCAGCAGAAGCCACTAGAACAGACATTTCTGAGGTGTGTTGGGGCAGTTACTCTTCCCCTGCTAAATAAAAGAGGAACAACCACTTGAAAGAGTGTCTCTTGCCCAGTAAGCAGGCATGCCAAGGCGTGCATGATTACTCATGAGTAAACATTTTCATTTTCAATGAATTTCAATGCAATCATCAGGAACCTCCTTCTGGCATGATTTGTGGGGGCTGTGTTCATTGGATCAGAACAATTCTGGTGTCCTTGGATTCCTCTCAGCCTGCCCTTTCCAAAGGACAATGGCTTGGTTGCCTACTTGCAAGTAAAGCTGCGATATGGGTCACTTTCACTTTCCATAGAGTTCAGTGCATATTTTTGTTTTTTAGTTTTGTGGACATAACCTGTGATAGCATTGTACTATTTCAGAATGGATATTCTGAAATGGCTATTTCAGCATTGGATTATGTTCTTTAATACAAATCCAACAATATATGACATGATGGAGTTTTCCGCACCATTGTAAAGTTGCATTTTTGGGGGTCCCCCAGCATGTCACCCCTGGCCCCCTACACCCACTTAGTAACGTCCCAGTGTATGCATGACATTGGCAAACCTTTTGCGGTACATTGGCCATTCCAGCACTTATGCCTGATGAGACTGGCCTCTCAAGCACCTAAAGTTCTCAGAGAAAATAGGCCCTGAACAGAAGTCAAGCCAAATAGAGGGACACTATCTTAGAATCATAGAATCCTAGAGTTGGAAGGAACCTAGTAGGTCATCTAGTCCAACCCCCTGCCTGCAGCAGGAAATCCTCCTAGAGCATTCCCGATTTCACTTGAGACTCATATTCCAATAGGATCTCGAGGTAGACTAAGCATCGTACACTTAACAGAAGACCATTCCCATTAAAATTCTAGTTCCATTCTGCTTCTCATTCTAGGGCTTGCTGTACTGACCTTAAATATTACTGACCATTTATTCAATTTTTTAGGAAAGGAAGGAAAATAAAACCTAGAACAGCAAGAGGCATAAAATGAAGACAAATGCATTCTCATGAAAGAAGGTGACTTTGACCAAGCAAGGTGGAAAAGGTCAAAAAAGAGAACAATATCTCCTGTAAGTGAATGTAGAGATCTGTCTCCCACCCCATACCTTGATATACAGAAGTCCTGATTTAACTATGTGCCAACGAAACAAGTTCTTTAAATGAGGTGTTGTTCTAACAAGTTGTGCCTCTTGTGTACAGCAATCTTATGTGCCACAGAGCATCAAACACCATAATTTTAATTTTAAGGAGCGCCCATATGATTTCAAGTGGGTGCAGAGCTTATTTTCTGATGTCTTCAGGCACCTTCTGAACTATAAAACATGTTCTGACAATTAAATCAGCAGAAAGACTGTAAATAAGAGTATTCCCTTGGGGTTGCCTTACATCTATCTCTAAATGTTTGACACAAAAGATAATGGATTTTGCTTGTGTCATTTATGATGGCATCAAATAAACACACAGACAAGTACTATGGATTTTCATGCCATCAGCTACAGATTTATTGATTCAGTATGGATCATATCTACTCAGAACCCCTTCGTCCCTGCAGTCCAAATAATTCCTGTGACCCTAGAAGTAGCACAGAACTAAGGACCATCTCTTAACATGGAGAATATAGTCTCTTCATTGTTAGAACCATTTAAGATTTTCACAGATACAAAAAAACCCAAAACTTTTCCTTTGTAATGTAGTGTATGTATTCCCTTTCTCATCAATTAATGAGTTCATGCACATGTATTCTAAAAGCAGCTGGCAATACAATTTTCATAACTAGTATAGTTTGTTGTAATGTTTGCATTTTCCATTTCTCCCAACATTTTAAGCAGCAGATTTTTGAGATTGGTGTATTGTGAGATTGGAGCAAATGGCATAGCTCTAAAGCTGACAAATTTGTACCTGCTGCAGCGACAGAGTAGGAGGGACAAAATCCTCAAATAACTAGATGAAAAGGAAACTCATGATAGTAGCATTATGGGAATCATGTAATAGATATCACCCACTAGTTGTCCAAATCATTAGTGCAGCCACATCTCATGAAGCACTCATTACCAGAATTGTAATGATGATGATGATGGGGCAGGGGAAGGAAATTTTATATTTTCAGCAAATAATATTGCAATAGATAAACAAAGTACAAATTTGGAGCTCTCCACAAATGGGCAACAGCTGTGTATGTTCCCTGGACAAAGGACCATTGTGGGAAAAAGCTGTAATCATGACTGAGCTGCCAGTATCTTGCAAGAAAGATTTCTACTAATGATTTATGTGGAAAGGGAAGAGGATGAAAGATTCATCAAATAAACTAGAAGTCCATACTATAAAAGCATCCAACATAAGGCTACACTGAAAATTTCTCAGTGGGAATTGACTTCTGAGAAAACATGGAAAGGATGACACTGCATATACTGTACCGTATACTGGTGAAGCAAGTTGATTTCACATCCTCAAATGTGGCTCCATGTGGGTCTCCTGGAGTCTCATACAGCTTCACCTGAACCCTGCTTCAGTTGCCTCTGGAGAGCTTTCTGAAGCCCTGAACATCCACCCACAGTGTCTGCGGGCTTCAGAATGGAAACTGGAAATCATGACATATTTATCTATTTCAAGTCATTCTGAGGCTTGAAGAAGCCTCTGAAAGTCTTTAGAAAACTCTCCAGGAGTGACCCACCTTTGGAGGATTTAAAGGGCTGAAACTCTGGATTTCATTATGCAGAGTTTTCCATGTCCACAGGATGTCCGAGAACAGATCCTGTATACCAAGTCCATTATGCAACTAAATGAACTGACACTGTAGTGAAATGCTATTGTTCACTTCACAGCTCCTTCCATTTTGTAATCACTACAAATAAGGGCCACTCAGTATCACAGTAGGGTAAACAGAAAGCACTTCAGGTACCACAATGCTCTGTGACCTTCCACACCATTGGAACCATTCTGGGCAGTGACAGCAACAAACAGATGTTCACAGAACCAAATGGTATCCTGCATATTTCTGTCACTGTCCAGAACTGCTCTGATGGCAAGTGGGAGAGGCCACATACTCTAGATATGCTACTTTGACTTTCCTTGAAAATACAGTGGTGCCTCACATAAAGAGCTTAATTCGTTCTGGAGGCATGCCCTTTAAGTGAAACGCTCTTTAAGTGAAGCAGATTTTCCCACAGGAAATAATGGAAACTCAGACGATTGGTTCCACAACCCCCAAAATATTCATAGAAAAATATTAACTGGATGTAAAAATGATGACAAAACTCTGGAATTGAATTCAAAACATGCATTCAGTGTGCATGATCCTATGTAGTCTACATAGGATGCAATACTAAAGACACTTTCCTGGGAGTAACCTCCATTTAACACAAGGGGGCTTACTTCTGGGTAGACATATTTAAGAGGCTGCAAAGACACTTTCCTGGGAGTAAGCCCCATTTAACACAGTGGGGCTTACTTCAGAGTAGACATAGTTAGGAGACTGCAATCAAAGACACTTTCCTGGGAGGCTTACCTGGGCTGCTGCTGGAGGCTCAAGGTGGTTGGTGGGGGCACTTGGGGGCAGTTAGGGGCAGCTGCCTCTGGCACCTCTAGGCAACTGCCCCCAAGTTGGGTGCAGTTAGAGGAAGCAGCGCTGGCCGGCAGCTCTTTAAAAGAGCCTCCATGCAGAGCCTCAGGGCTGCATAGCACCCGTGCCCATAGCGTGCTTGCTTGTTAAGTGAAGTGGAAATTGTTATGTGAAGTGAGATTTCTTGGAAATTTTTGCTTGTTATGTGAAACACTTGTTAAGCAAGGCACTTGTTAAGCAAGGTACCACTGTAACTGGAATTGCCAGGTAGCATTCAAGGAGCACACTCTGAAATGAACTTACTCTGCTTGCTGACAGGATAACATCCAAACTGGGTAATTATCAAACTGGAAGCTATTCATCAACCCAGCATCTTAAAAGTAGTTAAGTCTTTAGTTGAGATAGGAAGATATACAGTACAATCAATTAACTGAATATAAGCTGGGGGAAAGCACACAGGAAAGAAGCACGCAGTTAGGGGTAGGGGTGTCTTAAAATACAAGTATGGTCATTTGTCAGACTTATTTTTGCTTGTTTGATATGGCACACATGCCAGCATGTATACTGGCACATTACCAATACCACAGCTACATTTTGGTCATGTAGCATTTTATTGGTTGTTATCCAATAACCAGGATTTTTTTTTTTTTTGTATGCAGGACACTGCATACATGTATGTAAAAAAAAAGTTTTAAATAACTTATATTATGTCAACACTACGGCAACTTGAGCCTATGAATCACTTACAGGTCCGGTGACACAGGCACTGAAAGATGAAAAAACAATTATGTACAAGGCAAATAGGCTATACATGGTGATGTGTTCCTCTCAATCTTCCTAACGCCATGACCCCTTTATAAGTTCCTCATGTTGTGGGGACCCCCAACCATAAAATTATTTTCATTGCTACTTTATAACTGTAATTTTCCTACTTTTATGAATCGTAATATAAATATCCAATATGTATTTTCATATTGTTAAGGATGTATTTTCATTGTTACAAATGAAATGTGTGTTCTATGCACACACTGAACACAATGGGATTTATTTCAGAGTAGGCATGCATAGGATTGGGCCCTGAGGCTGCAATCCTATCCACATTTACATGGGAGTAAAGGCCCCCTGACTA
This sequence comes from Cryptoblepharus egeriae, assembly GCA_030015325.1. Lineage (NCBI taxonomy): Eukaryota > Metazoa > Chordata > Lepidosauria > Squamata > Scincidae > Cryptoblepharus > Cryptoblepharus egeriae. Next base: position 31,803,932 of record JAREYC010000007.1, read on the forward strand.
TAATGGGATTTATTTCAGAGTAGGCATGCATAGGATTGGGCCCTGAGGCTATCAGTCAGCCCCAGTGCAGCTGGAGATCTGGCAAGCCTGAACTGGCCCCCTGCACCAGGGGACTTTAGGCGACCTCCAGGAAACCTCTAGGCAACCCCCAAAGGGGTCCCGACCCCCACTTTGAGAAACGCTGCTCTAGGAAATGGACAATCTTTTTCAATCACAACAGGCACAATTTTGCACAGAATTTTAAAGCAGAAGAAGGAGCTTGTGCTGCAAAAATCTGTGTAGTTGCTCAGGGTGACAGGAAACATGTAGGGGTGAAAAATTTTAATCGTCATAGGACTGGCACATGACATTCTGATACCAGAGATGGCACTCTAAATGCTGCTTCCATTACCCGACGATGTGCCATTGACTACACCCCCAACCCTCCAGTGTTCTAACTCAGCTCTTTCCTTCCCAAGTCATTTCCTTTTTCTCTCTGTCCCACTCTTCTATTTCTAATCAAGAGAGTGGAAAACAGAGGAGGAACAACAGGACAAAGAGCAATGGACATTTCCCCACCAAACTGCTACCTAAGGCAATGTATTCAGTTAGCCATGTGATGGGCCAGCCCTGTTTGAACATACCTAACAGTACATTAAAGAATAATGGTCCATACAGAATAATGGTCCATAAAGGTTAGTATTTTCTCGGTTGTCATGGAGCACTTCTCCAAGGTTTTCAGATATAACCTTGAGATAATAGGCCTGAACCTGAGAACTGAGATTCTCTCTCAAGTGAGAGCAATGTGCCAGCATGGGATGTTGATATGTGTCTCTCATGTATGTGTGTGTGTGTGTGTGCGTGCAGGTGTGTGCAGGTGTTTCTCCTGTCTGTCCACTGCTAGAATCTTTTCAGCTGCTCAAAGAGAGGAATGACTAAGCTTATACAGTAATAGCACAATCCTAACCATGTCTACTCAAAGGTAAGCCCCATTATGTTCAATGGGTCTTACACCCAGGAAAGTGTCTTTAGGATTGCAGCCTAAGGAACCTGTGAAGAGGTCAAAGAAGACAATTAATGCACCTCTCCATTTCGTCACCTCCTCACAAATTAACACCATCCAAGCAGCACTGTGAAAAGACTCTCAAACCTTGCATCTTCAGCACGTGTTCATCTTGCACCTGATATCCTAGCAACGAGAAGTTATTCTTTCCATTTTGAGAAAAAAACCCCAAAGATAATGAACATACTCTTTTGTCACCTTTTCCCCTGTGTGATTGCTCACAGGAAAACAGGTAGCTCTAAAGAAATTCTCCCATAGTATTTCTTTGGATTGAAAAGAGATGGTTAAAATGGTGAAGAATTATGACAGAGATTAAGTACACAACAGCGTCTGAAAATAAATTTGTTCGTGGAGACCCTGTGGGCACTACTGCAACTGCCTTAGGGTCTAGCTTCATAGTCCCATGGTGCTCAACTTGAGTCAAGTCTAGTCACCAGCCTCATGCAGCTTGAGTCAAAAACAAGTCATAACATGGCCACTTTATGTGTATTTGAGTCACCCTTTCATGATTCTGTAGGTTCCATCTACAGTATTCATACACTGCTTACCATCTAAAAAGTTCACAAAGTGGTTTACAAGAAAATGAAAAAATTACCATTAATGGCTAATGGGTTCCTGTCCCAAAGGGGCTCACAATCTAAAAAGATACAAAAGAACACCAGAAGAAGCCACGATAACAGACATTGCTGGGGTCAGGAGGGCCAGTTACTCTTCCCCTGCTAAATAAAAGAGAAACATCCACTTGAAAGAGTGCCTCTTGCCCAGTTAGCAGGGGTAATTGATTGAGTTAATTCACTCCACTCCCTTTAAAAATCCAACAATGGGGCTGCCGCTGCACTTTGTGTGTTTCAGGACTCTCTTTGAACATTCTCCTGCCGTACCTATCCATCTGTAATCAGGGGGAGAGGGTTGGGAAGTACTGCGAGAAGGTAGGGAATGAAGCAGCAAGAGGGAAGAGGACAATAGCTATGAGGCAATGTCCCAAGCAATGGCAGTCCTATTTAGAAGTTGTTCCACTGCAGCTGATCATTCCATGAGGGTTTCTCCTCCCATCAGCTGTGCAGGAAAAACCATGCTTGCTATGAGCTACCTTCTCCCTTCCCTACACTTTTCCCTACTCTGGGATTCTCAAGCCATTTGTAAAGCAACAAACCCTTTGGGCTCTTCTTTCCCTCCTTCAGCAAATGAAAATAACACTTCAAACCTTTTTCCAACGATCCTGTCTCCCTATCAGAATCTGGCTAAAGAGCTTTCTCCAGCTTCCCTTGGCTGCAAAAAGACGTATTAATTTTATGGCTGACTGCACCATATTTTATATTTTAATTGTATTGATATTTTAATAACAAATGTTATATTTGTATTTTATGTAATTGTAATTGTATTTTATGTAATGATTGTTAGCCACCTTGGATACCCTTCAGGGAGAAAGGTGGAGTACAAATCCAATGCAATCCAATCCAATCCAATCAATCTATCAATCAATAATCCTTCCTTGAATTGTAATTGGAAGTCTCTGCTGCTTGCCTGGTCTGAATGACTGCTCCACAAAGCTTTTCATGCCATGAAAACATTAAAAAACATTCCCCAGAAACAGGCAGACTTGACCGGATGACTTGAATATGAGACTTGAGTCAGTGGGGCCCCAACTCAGATGTTTTTCCCCATATATGTGATTTGCGAGTTGATGAGTCAGAGAAAAAATACATTTTCACCACTTGAGTCCGAGGGCACAATCCAGAGTAATTATGGGAAGTCCTTGCTCCGGAGTAAGAACAATTTGCTCTGGATTGCAATATGAATTTCCCAGAGGTTTTCACTAGGTGGTGCAGTAACTACGGGTGCACGTAATGAAGCCTGCGCGCCTCCAGCGCAGGCTTTCTTTGCCCCTCTGCAGACACTGCAGAGCCTGGACAAAGGGCTTTGCAGCCATTGGCTGGAAGAGGGCTAAAGGGGGCGGAGCCAGTCCTTTTCCCAGGCAAGTTTGCCCAGGGAAGGCAGTCGGGCTCGGCGAGCGTCAGGAGAGGAGCTGTGCTGATCTCCTCCCTGGCTTCACTTTGAGATTTTCTTTCTACTGGCTGTGGGGCTTGGTTGGAGCCTGGAATGGAGGCTTCTTCCCCCTTAGCTATTCTCTCCCTTAGGCTGAAGGTAGGGCCTCTACTGGGGCCTGGGGAGGAGCCTGACTTCAGTTTATTGAAGGTGGTAGGGAGATGGGGTGCATCCTTTTGAGGCCCCCCTCTTTTTATGCTGATTCTACCTCCCATTTGGCTGCCTGACCTCCGGTGCCTTCTGCTGAGACCACCACGTGCTGCTGCTGCTTAAAGCTGCCCACATCCTTTGAGTTCAACCTTAAACACACACAGGGTGGTGGTTGGCTGACCCTGGGAAGGTTGCATTGCCTGGGTTAATGTTTCTTCACCGGGGGTGGCTGCCATTAGATGAGTGCTGCTTGGGTTGCAGCTGCCATTTTGTGACAGTGGGTGCCATTTTGGGTTGAGAGAATTGGGGCTTCATGCTCTTTCTCCCAGTGCTTCTCCTGCCCTGTGGGGCTTAGGGATTGGGGCTAACATCCCTCTTCCTAGGTGCATTTCAGCCTGTTAGGGGTTGTTTGGGGTACACCCTTCCTTTTTTGCTGACTCGGGTTCCCCACCCCCTTATTTGTTTTGTCAAGATAATATTGATAATGAATTTTATGTCATTAGATTGCTTGCCTGTCAGCATGGAGGACCCCCTTTCTCAATCTGGTTTTCCTACCCTGCCCGGCAACAGGGTCTTCTGGCACTGTTGTGGGCTTGTGGGTTTATCCCTCCCCCCTTCGGGCCTTATGTCTGCATGTTGGTGGTCCTCGTTAAGTACTGTTGTCGGTATGAGGATCTTCTGCCACTGTTATTGGCTGTTCTGCTTTATGCAGCCTATGTCCTCCAGTTCCATCCATGCTGTAGGTGGGTTAGTTAGTGATGTCTCCATTTCCCCGATTGTTTTAACTTTTAGCAGGCTCTAAGCGTCAGTGACCCTCTGCTTAAGACCCTGAGGGTTAACAGATTAGTGGAGCAATGTCTTTGCATAATATTTCTACATGCTCTAGTCGTATTTGTAAGGATAGCATGGGTGGCTTTAACCCACAGAGGGGCTTTGCATTTTGAGAACTGTATACATGTTATGGGCACCTCAATTTTGGCCTGTTAATGGGCAAACTTTTACTTCCTAAATATTAATATCCATGCAGGGGGAGGTGTGGTTATTGTTACCAATGGGATTTTCTTGGCTTAAGGCAGAACAGTGCGTTTGGTAGTGGCTCCCATGCCTTCAGTGCATGGTTTGAGGGCAATTTGACCTACAACAAGTTCATGGAGGGTGTAGGATGTAGGGTTCTTGCTCTCGGTGATGCTTAACATAGTGAAAGGCTATGCTTAAGGGAGGCTTTGGCTACCTCCTGGGCTATAGTTATATGCTCACATCTGTAAGTGAGAGGTGTGTGGCTTTTTCCGCCTTGAGGGTTGCCTGATGATTGGTTTCATATACGCTGATATCTTTTCCTCCTTTATGTATTCGACAATGGATATTTATACATGTTCACATATGTGAATGGAGGGGATGTGGCTATTGTCCTGGGGGAGTTAGGCTAAGGAGCTCTAAGGGCCTTTATTACCTTCAGTGCCTGGTTGACAGGCAACTTTCCTACACATGCAAATTCACACCCACGCACCCACTTAATATTGAGTGCATAAATGCATGATATGGGGTTCTTACCCATGGGTGGGGGCTTAGCCTGCAGATGAGATATGCACGGGTAGCTCTGCTATCCTTTGTGCCTGCTTGACAGGCTACTTGTATACTTATGCATATTCACATCCGCCTTTACCCTGGTTGGGTTAGCATTATGTTTAGCAGTAAGCTATAAGGTGGTTCCACTATTTAGTGCTTATATATTTCACATCAATAACTGATGGATGTGTGGCTGTCACATGGTGAGGCCTAGTCTAATGATGAGCAATAAGCTACTAGGTATTTCTGTTATTTTCTGTGCATGGTTGACAGGCAACTTTTATACATATTCACATCAGTATTTGAATGCCGGGTGGCTATGCCCATGGTTGGGTTTTGCCTGTTGTTGAACTCTGGCTTGATGGTGGCTTTGGGCCTTCTGAGCCTGGTTACCAATCATCTTGTTATGCTTATGCAGATTCAAAGCTTTAGGTGGGGCTACTGAGCCTGGATAACAGGCAAAATGTTCATTGTGTTTTTCTCAGCTATATCATCAGAGACGGGGCTTGGCTTAGTAAGTCATAAACTCCATACTGGCCTGCTTCCTTTTTCCCGGGTTAACAGACAATTCCCCCCCCCCCATGGTACATGTTCACAGGGGTGATTCAACAGGCAGCTTTATAGTTGTGCATAATTACATTCATAGGTGTAGGATGTCTAAGGATGATGGGTGGCTCAGCTACCTTAGATGCCTTATCCGGCGGCTTGTATATTTGACATAGGCTTCAATCCTAAAGACACTTTCCTGGGAGTGGGTCCTATTGAAGGCATGGTTAGGATTGTGCTCATACTCACATTAGTAGGTGTAGGAAGTGTGGTTATGGCCTGCTATGGGGTTTTAGTTTCACTGTGATTAGTAACTTCATTGGTGGCTTGGCTGCCTTTGATGCCTTTATCAGGCTCCTTTGATGCTTTTGCATTTGCATCAGCAAGTACTGAACGGGTGGTTATAACCCACAACAGGGGTTAGCTTTGTTAGGTGTATGTGGATCTTTCCCTTCTGGGTCTGTTCGGTGGGCACCTTTGACATTTACATACAAATACTCATGGTGGAGGCACAGTTGCCATGAGGAGTGCAAGGATCACTGGGGGCTCAGTTACCTTCCATGCTTTTATTAAGCAACTTTTATGCTTTTGCATATTCATATATCTCATTTTCAGGAGGAGCATTTCCAGCAACTGGCCCCTTTGGCCCGACGGGCCCCGGACACCTTCCCCCTGTGGCTTTGGAACCTTGGGCCGTGAGGGTGGACAGCTTCATTCTCAACTCACTGGCACCTGCTTCACGTTCAAGTTATTCGGGCAAACTTCGGGAATTTTCTGCCTTTTGTGTTGGAGAAGGGGTGAAGGATACTTGGCCCTCTCATGTGGATATTATCCTGCGCTTCATGTTGCATCTTTATGATGCTGGACTGGTTCCTAGGTCCATTGCTGTGTATCTCACAGCCATTAAGTTTTGGTCAGGGTTTTTGGGTGTGCAGGATAATACCGGGCATTTTAGAATTAGGAAGATGATGGAAGGTTTAAGAAGGGCGAGGCCCTCTTTGCCGGACAAACGGCTCCCTATTTCCTTGGAAATGCTCAAGGGTATTAGTCTTAAGTTTGGCTCATCCCTCGCATCTCTTCATGAGATTCGCTTATTTAGGGCTGCCCTGTTGCTCATGTTTTTTGGGGCCTTTCGCCCGGGTGAGCTCCTTGCTGCATCTCGCAGGGGTGATACTATGTGGCTTGTGTGGTGGTCTGACGTGACCTTTGATACATCCATGTGTACAATTAGATTGCGAAAGGCAAAGACTGATCAAAGAGCCAGGGGATACAATGTGAGGCTGGGGAGACTCTTAGGTAATTCACTCTGTCCTGTTACTGCATTGGAAGAGCTGCAGATGGGGCTGGTGGGACGTCCTGGCCCTTTACTGCCACATTTGGATGGTTCTCCCCTTACAGTTTATCAGTTCCAAGTGGCCTTCAAGGCAGCCCTCCATGGCTTGGGTTACCCCACCGGTGTTTATGGTTTGCATTCACTTCGTATTGGGGCTGCCACTTTAGCTAGTTTAATGGGTATGCCTATTGCTGCCGTCCATAGGATTGGTAGGTGGCAGTCGGATACTTACAAAATTTATATATGGAAATGATAGTTGTGCCTTCCTGGGTTTTGTGTTTTGGCTCCTCGTTTGAGCAGTTGGGCGTTTATCCCAGAGAGATTGGCATCACCTACCAGTGGCTTTGCTGTTGGGGCCTTCCCGGCCGGGTTGGCCTCTTGTTTGGGCGCGTGCCCACATTCTTCTGTGGCCTTGTTATCCCAGAGAGACGTTTTTTTTCCGTGGCCTGTTATCCCAGAGAGATTGGCATTGCCTGCCCGTGGCTTTGCCATTGGGGCCTTCCCTGCCGGGTTGGCTGCCGTTGGGCGCGTGCCCAAGTTTTTTCGTGGCCTGTTATCCCAGAGAGACGTTTCCTGTGGCCTGTTATCCCAGAGAGATTGGCATTGCCTGCTCGTGGCTTTGCCGGGGGGCCTTCCCGGACGGGTTGGCCCTTTGTTGGGCGCGTGCCCACTTGATATGTTGCGTTTCGTTATAGGGTGAATGCCCGGGCCTTGCTGGCATCAGCTTGGCTTGTAAATCTGAGGGGGCTTGTGCCTCGAACTTACAGGGTGAATGCCCGGGCCTTACTGGTGACAGCTTGGCTTGTAAATCTGAGGGGGCTTATGCCTCGAGAGTGTTTTTTAAAGCGGCCCGGCTGGCGCCGGTTCGGGTCTGCTGGTGTAGCATCCTGCATAGGGTGGCACCCTTTCGGTTTTTTACTTTTGCCTTTGGGCTTTTCTTGGGGTTAGGGGCTCCCGCTGGCGCACCCGGGCCTGTTGGCCAGCCGTTAGGGCTTGGCTAGATACGTGTGTTATTCTTTGGCCTGTGATGCTTTAAGTTGCATTCTAATGGGCTATGTTTTTCTCTTTCCCCCTTAGGAGGAACCCGAACTCAGATCCTGCTCATCGGCCACTCCATCCTCTTCTGGGCCAAGAAGAGGGCCGAATGCAGTGAATTTGGCACCCAGCTTGGACTAGGATCTGGGGCCTCCGTATCCTGGGTGGTTAAAAGGGGGATGCATTAGGGGCATTTTCTGCCCGCCCTTTTAGAGTTCCTGACTAGGAACCCGCCTCCGAAGGTACTCTTAGTGCATTTGGGGGAGAATGATCTCACTCAGAGGACCTCAGTGTCCTTGAGGGTGCAGATCAAGGAGGATCTCTCCCTTGCAGTGGCCTGTTGTCCTGGGGGTACGCATTGTCTGGTCAGAGATGCTGCCCAGGCGGGCGTGGTCCGGCGCTAGAAGCGTTCGAAGGGTGGACATGTCACGTAAGCGACTTAACGCTTACGTGGCTCGTTTTTTCCTTAGTATGGGTGGTGTGATTATCCGGCACCCCCAGATTGAGTGGAGGTGGCCTGAGTTATACAGAGCCGATGGAGTTCATTTGTCTCCTATGGCTGCAGATATTTTCTTAGTCAACTTACAGCAGGGACTGCTCCAGTTTTTGTAGTGGGGAGGTTGAGCCAAGCGCTAGGCTGACTCACCTAGTGGCAGGAGTCGTGCGGGTATAGGCAGGATAGGTCCTGGTGTGCAGCCTTAGGTAGCAAGGGTTTGGGGTGAGGAAGCCTCCCTGTGATGCTGGGCCGGCTCTGGGGGGAGGGTCTGACGAGCCCCTTACCTGGATGGGAAACCTAGGTGCAGTGTCAGACCGGTCAGCCGGTGGCTGCACGTCCGGCTACCTTGACCTTCGGGTTGTCAAAGACGGGCAGCCTTGAACTCTGTTCAAGGAATGCCCTGAGCCAGGCTGGTAACGCCCTTTACCAGATTTAACATCTGGCCAGGGAACTATGCGGAGAGCCGCATCCCCTTAGACCGGACGGCTATTGTTAGAGCAGTCCCTGTTTAATTTTATGTTTAAATAGTTAATAAAAGTGGCCCTTAATCCAGCACTTGTGTCCGGCTCTTTATTGTGTCTGTCTGGGGTAATGTCTCTTACGTGCTCCCGTAGTTACTCTGGATTGTAGGGCAAATCACTCAAGACACTGAGTTGCCACATCTTGCTCTGTGTCTTACAATGATGTGATGACATCATCACCAAGACATCAACAACAACAACATAAAGGCAACCCAGTCACACATGGCACGGCAGGGAAAATGGGAAAATATCCTCAAAGATCTCCAGCCTGTTCTCAACAAGTGCTGGATACAGCATAGGGCAGCCTACTTCTGACAGGACTGGTTAACATACAGCATAGTTCAGACTGGATTGCCCAAGTTAAAATAACTACTGAGTTTGTTGTAGTGACCTGGAAGGCAGAACAGTGAAGAAGTTTTTTCTGCATCTAGAACAAGAAAAAAAACCCAATAAGGACAGCTTGTCACCATCTCTCAACATATCTGGCAGCATGTGCAAAATGTCACAGCTGTCTGGAACTTTTCATGCAAGCAGTCTGTGACAATCAATGAAAACACTTTCTTGCAGCAGTCACATCCTCCCACAAAAGTGGCTTTATGACTTGTTATTTATTATAGGCCATATAACTGCAGAAGAAAACCATGTTAAACAGTACTCGGAGGTCATGCTTGTGTAAAGATTATAAATAAATGGCAATTTTTTTTAAAAAAACAACAACTTACATTCCAGTGGAATCTGACTTTTGCAGGATAAAAACTCCAGCAAAATATGTAGAGCATGTGATGTGGCATATTAGAACAGAAAGCCATTTCATGTCCAATTTCCCTTTTGTATGATAAACATGCTGTTAGCAATCTGAAAAAGGAATCACTTCTGCCATTCCCAGAACATATTATGCTGGGGGCATCCATCCCACAGCTTTCTTAATACAAGGATTTTATTTTAGGTTTTCATTTTTTAAGTACATCTGCATCAGTTCAAAGGATAAATTAAAACCAGGTATCACTGTGTTAAGTTAAAATACTGTGTGCACTTGGAATCTCGGGGTGCCACTTCATAAAGACTCTCTCTCTCTCTCTCTCTCTCTCTCTCTGTGTGTGTGTGTGTGTGTGTGTGAGTGAGTGAAGGGGCAGCCCTGTAAGCACACTGAGGTTGGGGACACCTTACTCAACACTTTGCATGCTGGAAGTTGCTGAATGAGTGAGAATATGGGATCGGGGAGCTTTGAAAGAAAATCCATTGGCCAGTATGAATGGGGCGACATTCTCCCCCCACCTTACATATAAAATTGTAGCTCTTCCAGGAATCCTCAGATGTTGGGCTTGTTCTTATTAGCCAGTTCAGCATCAGCATCTCCTTCCCACAAACTCTTCCATGTGTATTAGAATGGGGTAGCAATAGTGATAGTGGTGGTGGCTGATTAGATTGTTTTGGTCTGCTTTTAATTCTGATTTGGAAGTGTGTAAAGGGGAAGCCACCAGAGTTACCTATAGCTCAAATATAACCTGCACCAGCAAACGGAATTATATCTTTTGTTGGTTAGGCAAAGGCTGGAAGTCTACTTGAGGTAATGGTCTACTTACCTTGTGTAATGCACCAGCCTACCCAAGGGGCCTTCTTGGATCTGCTCTGGCTAAATTGCTGATACAAGCCCAATAGTCAAAGTCGGGAAGAAAACTGAGAAGGTGGTATATGGAGTAAGCCTGTGTAGCCAATTCTGCCCTAGCCTAGTTCTTATTTATCCCCTGTTTTGCCCATGCTTTGGATCTTGTTTGGATCTTGTGCAGCAAGATGGTGCAGGCTTTCACTTGAATTATTGCAAAAATGGTTTACTGCATGCTTGTGACACTCTGGGCGACATCTTAACCAAGTTAGGCCAGCACAATTCACCCATCTCTTTGTTTTTGTGGTGGCAGGGGGAGGCAGCATATGTGCATGCACTGGCCTCCCCCCTCCCCCCAAGAGTAGCACAAAAGTGCCTTTTTGGCATTTTTGCAACATCATCAGGTCAACACGGCACTTGTGTTAGGATTAAGGTTATGATTGTGCTTTCTCTGTCAATGCAGTTGCTGCAAGGCTAAAGTTCTTGCCTTCTCTGAAGCCTTTAGGCAGTGAGACAAGACCCTGCCTCTTTCCTAAGACCCTTCTTGTCCAGCCCTCATGGACTGATGCTGGATTATTAATTCAATTTATATGGGCCTTGTATAAAGTCAAAATGAAGCGGGCAGATTCTAGTTCTGCTTTCTGTGCAATTCATGCAGCATATGGAGGAAGAGTCTTTGCCAGTGGGGGTGCTTACTGTTGGCAAGCTGAGGTCTGGATGCCTAGATTTCACAATAAATAATTGACAATGTAGCTTCCACTGCTGATTCAAGCAATGCCAGAGCCTCATGACAGAATCATAAGCTTGAGGGAATCTGTCTCTTCAAATTCTGTATGAAGAAAAGTGTTTTCAATTCTTACAGTCTAAACTATATTCTCTACACTTATTGAATTTAACATAATTGAGTTCTAGATAAATCATTTTAGGATTGCTGAGTTCCAAGCTGGATTTGATTTTGAGGAAACATGTTGATGACCTGGCTAGAAGGCCAGCTCTTGGGCATGTGTCTTTTCTGATTAATTAATAAGCAACATTTTAACTGAAGAAATAAAGGAAGGCAATACGCCTTAACTTTTGAAAATTAACCAAGACTGAGTAGCAAAGTATCTGACCAATGAGGTGAATTTTGGCTGAACCCATCTTAAATGTTCTGTGCTTCTTAAAATTTCTCCCAAAGCACATGACTATGCATGGTATAATCATATTAAAATGCAATATAAAGGGGAATTCTGTTGAAAAAGAAAGATCTTGTGTCTATTTACATCCTCAGACAAGAGTCTTCTTGTATGTCATCTGATTTCAATAATTTCCTGATCTCGGCATAAGTCTTATGCGTGTCTGTCTATCTTCCCAACCCGATCCCCTGCATGTTATACTATGCAGCCGTACCAATGGAAACTGCTACATGCTATGGTGTACAGAAAATTGGGCAGCCTGAAGAATGCAAGTTAAAATATTTACTTACCTCTTTGTAAGATGTCAAATCACCTCTGTATCTCCTTGGACCTATGTCAGCTATACAAGTCAAGCATGTTCCAGGATAGCCAAAGGGTGAAGAAAGCAGAAAAATTAGGGATAAGATCCAGCATGCTTGATCACCACTGAATCCATGCCTTCTCCACCACACCCCAATTCCTCCCCTCAACACACTCCATTACTCCCACTTTCCATTTACAGCCCATCCCTATAACTAACATATCAGTGCCATAGGGTCCTCCTGATTGTGCAGCCTCTTACACCTCTCATTGCTTGTGGCAGCAGACTGTGACCTGCCTCTCAGGCTACGGTGGATGGTGCAAACATTATAGCATATTTTATATACCATTTGATGAATAAGTTGTTTTGTTACAATTCATTGACAGTAAATAGCAATTTATCTGAGACTAAACTTTATGCTTAAGGATAGTTCAAACTATATATTTTTATTTTCATTTAAAATACCTATAACCCCACAATTTGTTCTTTTAAGGCAGCGCTTAACACTAAGCAATAAATTTGTAATGAGAACTGCATTGTTAGATAGCTCTCAATGATAAGATCATCTACAAAATTTGTAGTTTGTAAATTATCAGCAAATATTTCATCAATGAGAACTAACAACCTATAATTTTTTCCTTATAGCCAGAAAACGTTTTCCATTATTTGCTATGTAAAAACCCCCAGAAGAAAACAAAATTAGTTAACGGAAGGGAGAATCTTGAGCAAAGAAAACAAACTTCCTTCTTTGGAGAAAACATGTTCTCTCTTCAAGATTCTCCCTTCGATTAATTTTCCATTGGAAATTAGACCACTTTTTCTGACACATTTGCTTCCAAATCAGTGGGGCTGCTTGAAAAAACAGCTAGTGTTATGAGTTCTGTTTACAGGATATAGAAAATGTTGAATGATGGCTGTTTGAAGGACCCAGCTATAAAGATGAATCTGTACTCAGGTGTGCAATTGAAAAAGGAGAAACTTGTTTATTACCGTCCTAGTATACTGTGGACCGAAATGGTATTTTAAAGTACACAGAAAGGAAACTGAAAGTAAGAGCAGTGGAAAAAAGTACTGAACCCTTTCAGACCCGTCACTGGGATCAGTTTTAAAGCAGAAAATGTCATCTTTGTGGACTATTTCATAGTGAACACATCACATCGTCTGTGACAGCAGACTGCAGTGGCCAGTGGCCAACTCTTCAGAGGCTTGAAGCTGCATCAAGAGCAGGTCTGATCTGCATCACCTGGTCTGATATTCAAAGCAGCCACTACACCTGGCAGCCTCCACCTGTTTGTGACCTCATGGTACTATTCAAAGTTGAAGGAGACCTAGGAGCTTTTGATTATTTCCACAGGAGCACCTATTAGAATGTAGGTTTATAGCTTTGCAACACTTAAAAAGGAAACTTTTTACTAATAAGTGAAGATATACAAAGTGAAGGTGGTCTTTTCTTCTTCTTCTTCTTCTTCTTCTTCTTCTTCTTCTTCTTGTCACCATTTATACCCTATGATTTTATGGCATTCAACTTTATAAATGCAACGGATGTTTATTGTTGTGTGAATATTTGGAATATAATGTATTAATGTGATTACAATGCCTAGAATTTCACCTAAAAAAGGGGGGAACTTAATTTAAACTTCATTTTATTACTGTGAGCGCTTCTAACCACCATGATTTCCAATGATTAAGCTCAAGAGATGATCATTCAGCAATGACATTTTTAACTTATCTTTGAGTTGTTTTTAAAATAAAATATTGAGTGACATGGAAATACCATATTTGACATTTGGGAACATGCTATTGAGGTCAGATTGAAATAAAAGGAAAGTGCTTTGTATAATTTTTCAAAATATGATCTTTTTAATAAAAAAGAAGTATAGGTTGTATTTATCACATTTTGGTAATATTGGCCAATTGGGTGTGCAATTAGAGTCACAGCAACTGCTTAAGCTTTCTTTAGTTAAGTTTCCATTTATAAATCTGTGGATAAATTATCTTTCTTATATAGTGCTATATAAGCACTTTATAAGCTCCTGATGGATAAAGAACAACAACAAAAACGGTTTGCTCTGGCAGAATTAATCGGGCTAGATTGGATTTTATTTGAATGTTAGGCAAATTATTGGACACCCGTAGATAAATAACTATGATAAACATAAATTTTGCATAATGTGGGAATTCCACAGGTAGGGCCCAGTGTTATCCAACTTTTCAACACTGATGCAGTGATGCCAATAGAGTGCTGGACCTTGGGGGAGTCCATGTCATGCTCTGAGAATGTTTCTTTCACTGCATTCTGCTGCATTGGTTAGGATTGGGCCTGAAGTATGCATCTGAAGAAAGGTTATGGGGGGAACAAAGGAGAGATGTAGGGCAAAATTCAGAGTAACTACGGGGAGTCCTTGCTCCGGTGTAAGAACAACTTATGGTATTCTGGATTCCAATATGAATTTCCCATAGGTTTTCACTAGGTTGTGCAGTAACTACAGGTACACATAGTTACTCTGGATTTGGGGGTATGTCTTCATCCTCTGCTTATGGGCATGCCTATTGGCCTGAAATGCTGCCACCTCAGATATGTCCCCTCTACAATTTATTCCTAAAAAGTAGCCACTTACCAATTCTCATATGGTTTTTTCAGTTGTGGAAGTCCAGGCTTCTAGTGCAAAGGGATCACGTAAATGAAGCATATCCAAAGAGATCATATCAGGAGCAAGGTAAGAGACAGGTAATGTAATTTCAGTAGACGCATGTACGGATTCTGTTGTCGACAGGTTGTAGCAGCATTGAAGGGCACCCCAAATCGCTCTTCTCTGTAATCTGCTGCTAATGTTATCTGCATCCCTTTGCCAAGTGTTGTGCTGCTCTTGCTGTGGGAAAACAGTATGTAGACCTTTTGCCTCATCCACCTGGGCTCTTTTTATGATATATCAGAAAACCTTGACAATAAAGGAAATTACCTTTGTTTTGTCCAATTTTTTTTTTAGACTACAGTATCTTATTGTTGTTAGAAGAGACATCCATTTAAATGCTAATTTTATAATTTTCTGTACACACAACAAGAGCAACATGCTTCAATCTTTGTTTCTGATATTTATGTCCATGATGTATTAGGCATTTAACCATAGTGGCTGCAAGTATTGAGCAGGAAATAGTGAATCACTTATTTAAGTTTGTTGTCTTTACCTCCCTCGTAGATAAAGCATGTATGTAGCAAGACCCAAATATATAACAAACCACTACTGTGGAATCAAGTAATAAATTATTATAGTAAAGGCATTATTTCTTGTCTTTGGAACTAGCAAAACAACTTCAATCCAAAGTGGTTCACTTATTGTCATGTGCAGGATAAATAGCTCAAGCTGAGTGCATAAAAATAGTTCTCTTCTGTTACCACAAGAGAGGCCAATAAAGAAAATGAGCACCAACAATTATAATAATACATCTAATCCATTAATGCTGTAGAAGCTATTTGTAATCAGCTAAAGGGTTTAGGTAATTCCTTACACACACACACACTAGAGAGAGAGAGAGAGAGAGAGAGAGAGAGAGAGAGAGAGAGAGAGAGAGAGTTCAGTAGTTTGAAACAGGTATCAATACTAGGTCCCCAACAATTAGCAGCAGTCTTTGGAAGGAAGGCTTACCTACTGGTGTAGGAGAGGGAAACTGGCTCACCCAGAAGTTCTTGGGATCAGATGTTAAACATTGGTGGTCCAGCCTGGATTGAAAGTTATGCAAGGAAATTATGATGAATTTACAGGGAATTTACACTAGAGGTAATACAGAAATTTACATTTGAGGTAGGGAAGTGCTCTATTCACTGTGCTGAGTCACGCTGTGTTGATAAGTTGTGTTGACTCATGATTTGTTGTACTCATTGTCATGAAACATCTTGCAGAAGATTTCTAGTCATTTGGCTGCAATCCTAAGCACACTTTCCTGGGAGTAGGACTCACTGAACGCAACGGGGCTTACTTCTGAATATACATGGACAGGATTGCGCCCTTTGATTCATGCCACAAATCATTTTGAGAAACAAATATTTGTGCTCCACCCCCCAAATATCCACTTTAGCCATCTCTTCCCGTCTATGTCCCTGCCCTTTCTTCTTGGAACCACCTATCCCTTCTCCACCCAACTCCCCTGGTGCCATCCATCTGAAGGCCAACTTCTGGATCTCCCATAAAGTCCAAAAGTGAGTAAGAACACACACATATCAGGGATCTAAGGAAAGGACTTGAGTCTATTCATAAAATCACAGCTTAATTCCAAATCACTGGTCCCGAATCACGAGTTGAGTCGGGCATCAGTAACATCCACAACTCAAATCAATTCAAGTCACCAAAAACAATGTTTTTTGTTTTTTTGTGAATTGAGTCATTTTGAGTAGACTGCTCATCCCTAACTAGTGGTGGCTATAATGTCCACTAGTGGCACAAGTGGCTAAGACATTGTGTCTGTTAACCAGCAGGCCAGGGTTCGAGATGCGGGTCCTCATCCAACTCTATGATTCTATGAATTGCCGGAGCAGTGAAGAGTGAAGTTCCAGAGCTCCAGGAGTTTCAGGAGTTTGCAGGTACCATCTAAATATATGGCCAGGAGTGCCAATGTTTTTATTAAGGTAGTGGCTGATATTTCTAAAGAGATAGAGAGACTCTATGTGAGTATAAGGAGGCATAAAGAGGAAGGGAATGAGAATGGCGTGTTTTGCTTCATCTTCAGTTGCCTGCACGTGGAGTCTCATTACTCCAGTTTCACTGCTATGGTAACAACTGAAAAAATACAGCTTGTACAGAATTGATCTTCACAAATCTCATCAGCTGCATAGAGAATGAGCTTCAGGCAGCTAATATCCCTGACTTTGCTCTGGAAACATAAACATTTCACGAAGAAGGGTGGCTGGTAGTGACCGAATCAACAGTAAGTTGATGACAGGTTTGTGTTTTGTTTTTCCATTTTTGGTAGTGAACATTTGTTGTTCCAGTGGTGGCTATCATGACTTGTGATATCAAGTATAACTTCCTTGGACATAATACCACTGAAATCTGCCAGGCTGCTAAATAATATGAAGAATATTAAGTCAGTGGTTCCCAGATGGTAAGCCATGGCTCCCTGGAGAACTATAGAAACCAGTGAGAGTAGCCACAAAAATCTTGTCAAAAATCCACCACCTTAAACAATATGCATACTGGATTGTAATCCTAATGGGGAGCTTTGATCAATGGCCCACTAGGTCAAGGGGGTAAAAATGTTTAGGAACCACTGGATTAAACCGTGCAGAACAATTCTGTGCCACTTCAGAAATAAATCCTACTGAGCTCAGTGGGACATGCTTCATTTAAAAGCAGGCCTCCATCAGTCTTGGAAGACTATGGTATTGTGCTTGGTGCTGCATACGCTGCATGCGAAGCACGAAAGCCTGGGTTGGATTTTTATGGAGGATAGGCTGTTACCCAAGCAGCAGATCCCCCTCTCCATGCCACTGAATTAGTCCAATGGAAAGGCAGAGCCAATACGATTGGATCCAGCTGGCGTCGCAGAGCTGGGCTAAGGACAGGAGCTCACCCTGTCTTGTGGGGCCGACCCGGGTCTCGAACCCTGGCCTGCTGGTTAACAGGCACAACGTCTTAGCCAGTTGTGCCAGCATGGTGACATTAGAGGGCTCTGCAAGTCTAGAGCATTAAGATCCCAAAGCATTCACTACTATGTCTCATTGGGCCAGATCTATAGCCCTTCATGCTTGTTATATTTTCACTCATTCATGCATGATTGCCTCTTGGTAGAGTGTCTGGATTAGCCCCTGCAGTAAACAAATTGTAATAATGTCGAAAGCAGAGATGTTTCATCAGTGTATCTTCAGCAGCATAGGATGCTAAGCTAGGCACCTTATAAGGAAGCTATCCTTTATTCAGTAACATGTGGGTGCATAGTGAATAAATGGGGCTATCATGCACCATCTACACTTGCTCTGCTCCTCTCGCCTCTGGAGGGCGTTCTGAGGACCAGGGAGGCTGCATGCATTTCCTTTCTCTGTGTATGAAAGTGTTTATGAATGGATGTGAATTCATTCATCCATTCATATAAGTTCCATCTGTAGTATACTCATTTATATAAATTTATTCAAATCCAAAATGTAAATTAATTCTTTTTTCCAGCATCTGATATAGCATTTGAGGGAAAGAGGTAAGAAAATTAGCATTCAAGGAAAGATTCAAATCATGTATAACAAATTCCATGTATAACAAGGTTGGACTTGTGTGTGTTTGTGTATGTGGGTGTATAATAAACATGGCCAATTCCACATTGCAACCTGCACCATTACAAATATGCACAATTTGTAATGTGGGAGCGGATGCATGTGACTCACTGAATGTAGGTTTTCTTGAGTGAGAACTGATTAATGTGAACCATTTGGCTCATGTAAACCAAACTACAGATGTACTGATGACAAAAACTTAACCATTTGCACTTGATATATATATTGGCATGCATATATCATGTGCAAATAGTTCATTTGTCTTCTGATTCATTCTTTGGCATGAATCAGAGGACAAATGTATTTACTGTTGTGTATGCATAGCTAGTAAAGATTCTATTAAAATGTGTGTAAAATGAAATATAAATAGGTTCTAAAAAGGGAACAAAATATTCTGGGGATTTGAAACATTTTTTTTAAACCTATTCAGCCAGGAAAGTGTATAGAATAGAATGTAAATGTGACATGTTTCCCCCAAATACTCCTTTTATGTTGAAGAAACTAGGAAGAGATATGCAGTAATCAATTTTTCTTTCTGTGAATATATTTTACAGAGTTCTCTTAGTACAAAATATGGCTGTCTTGAACAAGATTAACTGAGAGCCAAAGATCCTTCTGGGATGTTTGCAACTTTTATGAATTGTAGGCTTTTTCAAAGGAAAACCATAATCTGTCATCATCCTTAACCCTAGATCTCTTAACCTTAGATCTTCATATAGTTACTCTTCATAGTTGGGAAGGAAACCTTCAGATTTTGGCTAGTACAGTGTCATACAGTAGCTAGCATGATCTGTCTTTTATAGGGTAACTGGATGAAGACGTGTCTTTAATGGTTATTTAACTATGGCATTTATTCCTGTACTTCCTAACCAATCTTGTTTCCTTTTACATCAGTACAGTTTGGGGCTGATCAAAGCTATTTATTGTAAAAGCCACATAAAATCAACTTTACATGTTTGAGAGTTATGGGAAAGATGTTTGAGAACCGTGATTTTTAAGAAGCATTAAAATTTTTTAACATATTTACATATATATAAATATGTTATATATTTATATAAAATATAAATATATATATTTTATAAAAATAAAATGTATGTTATATATTTTATATAAAACATATATAAAAGTTGCAATCCTACCCCCTTTGTCCAAGGCCTGACCTGACCTGACCAAATGCTCCACTCATGCCAGCGCACACTATAGGCGTGCACTCTAGGAAGCTTAACTAGTTAAAGAGGCTGTGCACATGCGCAGACTCATACTTTTATATTTTTTAAAATTTTTTATTTGATGCATTATATATTTACATATCAATTTCTCTTATATTTACAACATCATACATAAACATCATTTTCCCTCTGTATAATCCCACCCCCGTTAAAGAAAAAAAAAAAAGCGATCATCTAAATTTATAACTTCAGCCATAAACACACCTTTTGGATTTTGACTAAAATAACGTTGTCCCTCTTCTCTTACCCATCTTATATATCCCGACCATTTCTTTCTTATCTCTAATTTAGTTTCTTCCCATGTCTTATCCTGTCTCAATATTGACAATATATCTGATTGTGCCAATTCATATAAATATAAATTCCATCTTTCCGGAGTCCATTTTGAAGCATCCTTTCACCCATATGCTATGACTGCACGTGCAGCTAAAATCATAATTTTAAATAAGTTCTGTTCAAGTTTTTTTTACTTTATTATTTCCCAGTATTCCCATAAATAGTATTTTTCCAGTCCTCTTCAACTTAATATTATATAAATCCTCCACCTTTTCCAAAACTAACTTCCAGCTTTGAATTGCCTTAGGACATTCCCACCAGTGATGAGACTCATACTTTTATATTGGCTTCCGCGGCTGGCAAAAACTCAGCCGCGGCTGCTTGTAAGTGTACACAAGCACCCCCAAACACCTTCCCTCCCCAGACACTGGTCTATTGGGTCAGACACTGGTCTATTGGGCTGGACAGTCCAGTCCAATAGCCCAAAACTGGACTTATCTGGCTGATTCCGGCTTTCTGGGAAGCCTGCCCACACCACCACAGGAAGATATGCCAAATGAGTTAGGATGGTCTAAATTTGTTAGGATTGAGCCCAAAGTCTCTCATTTTTGATAAATGATACCTAATGTCTTTCTTATTTTTTAGTTTCTGGAGACAAGAAAGCATCTTATTTCTTTGCTATGATGTGAATTGCTCAGAGAATTGATTTGACAAAAAGTAGTACCAACATAATAATCATGGAATCATCAAACTGCAATTGTAGGTAGGTTGAGATATACTTGTAATATGGATCACTGGCATTTCACATGGAAAGGATGCAATTCATGCAGTACATGAACAGGTATATCTCCTAAACTGCATGCCTCCCATCTCTGTAAGCACACTCAGTAAACAATGTTTTACCACTTGGTCTTTCCCTTTCTTTGATCAAAGGGCCCACAGTATTTTCAAATGGAAGCTCAAGCTTCTGGCAAGACTCCCTGAGGTTATTTTATATCAGCTTTTTATATTGCTGCTGGCCATATTGTTGGATCTGAGAATGACCACATACCCGCAACCATTTTCTTTTATTCTGATTTCTCCCACTTTCTCTGTATGTTGTACTGTTTCTCATGATGTTCTGAAATAAACCTTGTACAATTCCTTTTCAATGTCTGATGTTGAACTGCTGGTTCTCTTTCAAGCCAAGCTTAATGTTCATGCATTTAGTCATAACTTGTAATCTGTTCCCTGGAAAATAATGTAGCAATTGCTTCTAAGCATACAGAGTGTATTTCTCTGATGACCACAGCTGTGTTTAATGTATTCCTCTGCAGAACACCCTCTCCTACCACCCATACTTCCTGGCACAGTCCTACTTGTGCTGGCAGGTACTGTTGTGGGGTACACCAACAGCCAGCATGTTTCTTTATGAACTGCCTGCTCCCAAGTAAATGCAAGCAACTGCAAGCCTTATGATACATTTCATATAACCATAGCATCCAAGAGTTGGAAAGGACCAAGTAGGTCATTGTGTCCATCCCCCTGCCTTTAGCAGGAAATCCTCCTAGAGCATCTCCGACAGGTGCTCGTTGAGCCTCTGCTTGAAGATCCCCAGTGTGTGGGAGTCCCTTGGCAATCTGTTCCACTGCTGAACCGCCCTCACCGGCAGGAATTTTTTTCCTGATATCCAAATGGAATCCCCTTTCTTGCAGTTTGTCCCCATTGGTTCTAGTTTTGCTTTCAGAGGAAGCTAAGAACAAATGAGCCCCTTCCTCCCTTTGACAGCCCTTCAGGTATCTGAAGAGGGCGATCAGGTCTCTTCTCAGCCTTCTCTTCGCCTGGCTGAACATCCCAAGTTCCCCCAAACTTTCCTTGTAGGGCTTCCCTTCCATCCCACTGAACATTCTTGTTAGATTCATAGAATCATTTGTGTCATTCTGAACCAATTCAGGCAGGCCTATGCTGGCACAATGGACAATTAGGATTGGGCTGCCTAATTGTGTTTTGATTTCTTGTGTTTTGATTTACAGCTATGCTGTCCCTGCAAAAACAAGGGCTATTCCAGTGAGCCCAGTAAGCTGGAATTGACCAAAAGGGTTGAACTGGAAATTGAAAACGTTGGCACATGACTTGACTGGAAGACTGAATCACTGAAGGGCTTACTAGTCATGGAGGCCTTTTGATGGAAACGTCTCATGCACATTGTCTGCAGCAATTTTCTTTTCAAATGTTTTATTATTTGATTCTCCAGGAACAAAGTGTAAACACTGAACAGAATAGAACTTAACCCAAAAGGGAGAAGTAAAAGTACATCCTGAATTGAACATGGCAGCTTCTTGCAGTTGACGATGTTCAATAACTGCGCCAATTACAAGCGTGGCTCGAATGACAAGTTTTCATTCAAAACATGTCTCCCTAATGACAAGTGCTGGTTAACTTGACATATTACCAAAGCTTATTTATTCACAAAAAGGCAGGGGAAGAAACTATGTGTCAAAGGCTATATCTAGCTTGACTCTTAGTAAAATCAAACATTTCTGCTGGAGTTACCTGCCAGACTCTGCTATACCAAGAATATAACGAGTTATTTTTCCAACACACTGCTACTTCTAGGTGGGTAGCTGTTAATAAAACAACAGCTATCAATTCTTTATATGGTGTATGGGCATACTTTACACAGCCAATAATGATAACACTAACAGTGAAGCCAGGCATATACAGATTTTGATAAAGGCTGAAATTTCTGCAAACACTTTCGTCTTAAAACACTTGAGTTTTTTTACATGCCCACCACACATGGTCATAGGCGACACTTTCTGAACCTTTCCTCCAACTCAAGGGGGAAAGAGTCTTTGAAAATATAACTCTGCATATGTTACTCAGGTTCATCTGTAAAGTCTTTTATGAGCAATCTTTTTAATTAGTGTCAGGGACAATTTCAAAGAACTTTTTAGCCACACTCCTTTCCATTTAGCAAAGGGCACAGTAACACATATGTCTTTTTCCCATGTACTATTTTGACAACACTACAGAATTGTACCATGTGGTACAAGTAGCATGTGGTATACTTAACAGGCTCTGAAATGGACAGAATGATCTTGTTAGCCTGCATTTTGCTCCACAAAATTTAGGTACGGCATTCACATCTCATTCTCCAGCAGTAGTGGAACAATACTGTAGAACTGGGTGCAAAAAGCACAGGGTGCCAGAGGTCCAGGGGCACTAGAGGGCACCACCTTTACACTCCTCTGGCGTCCACCAGGCATCTCTGCCACTGCCACAGCTGCCCCCGGAGAACCCAGACATCTGCGACCATTTTAAAAGTTGCATGTGCTGCATGCACTTCCAGTTTCCAATTTTGGTGTCTTTGATTGCAAAGATAGGTGCAAATGTCTGTCTGCTGTTTTGCAGAGATCTTTCCTGCAACAAGCAAGGGGTTGGACTAGATCAGGCTTGTCCAACAAGAGACTTGAGGGATGCATTTGGTTTAGAAAGCCCATAGATGTGGCCCTTGGGGCCCCTTGTTGGACAAGCCTGGACTAGATGATCTCCTGGAATCCCTTCCAACTGTTTTGATAGGGCAAAATTTCAATCCTTGCTACGGGCGTCGTTTTGCCTAGGAATGGCTCTGCTCTCCAGTGACGGTGTCTTGTTTCTTCTGACTTGTCTGAGCACAGCTGACTTACAGCCCCATGCTGCAGAGTGCAAGGCAGAAGCAAGGTGCAGCAATAACCCCAACACTATTTGGATTGGAGGCTCTCAGAAAATGAAGAAAGAATGCTGTGCCCAAAGAGTCATATTCAGAAGCTTTTATTGTTTTTAAATGGTTCCTTGTTGCTTTTCTTCTTGAACTATAGGGATGAAATAGGTAAGTCCTAAGAACTTGAAATCAGTTAAATTATAAATGTTATTAATGGCCTACATAGCGAGTTATCTACAGAACTGCAAGTAAGCTGTCAAGGGGGCTGATGGTGAGAGGAATGGGACAAGAAACATGGTGTGTCTGGGCAGGTGGATGGATGGGGAGGAAGTGGAATGAAGGAATGAGATGGCGGATCCCAGCTACAGTGGTATGTATCTATCCCCATTCTTTCTCTTTCATATGCTCAGTTCTGAACATTTGGGCAACTAAGGCTTATCCAACATAAGTGAATAAAATTTCCCCCACCATAAAGAGCTCTCCAGTGCCACGTCCCCAAAGCAGCCCTACTAATGTGGTTGTGTTGTTAAAGGTAAGAGCTTGGATTGGATTGTAGCAGTCCAGTGAAGGACAAGAAAATGTTTGTTTTTCCTCTCCTCAGTACAGCATTTGACAGACAAGATTTCCTTTGAGATTATTCTTCTTGTATGAGAAATACGGTGTGATCTGATGTGCTCTGAAAACCGTGGAGGTAAAGCAACACTTTTACCTGGTAAGCCATGGATGGCATTGCCCTTTAATCTGGGCTAATTGGTGTTGTTCGTAGGGAATAAATATAACTGATCTCCAAAGGTTGTTTCCTGACCTATAAGTCTATGATTTCTTGCATTTTTAGCAGAAGAGGGAAAGGTAATGATGGAGGCAATCCAGATGGGACTGTTAGGCCAAAGCATTAAACAGTCAATTTCTTTGAGGGTTGCTAGTCTCATAAAGGAATACCTTTTACTAAAAAATATTTAAGAGGATTCCACTGTATATCTGAAAAGTAGCCTTCTTTGCAACATTTAATAGGATTATGCTACTGATTCCATCTTTACAATGCTAGCTAGTAGTTGGTACTTTTGAACTGCAGACGGCGATGTGGCTGAACACAAGGGAAGAAGGATTAGTTTGTGAAAGAATAAGCAGCTTTTCCTTAAACTCCCCTGAACCAAGCTCTCATACCTGCTAACTTGATAGCCACACAGAGTTAGCAAATGTCAACCCAGTCAAAATACCCATCTGCTGGCATTGTGTTGCTGTATTCCCCACCTGAAGTGTGCTCTTCAGAGCGCAATTCAAGAATCACATACACTTGAAGTAATTGCCATGGTGCTTGATGAGCATAGCTGAAAAATACTTTGCTCTAATTTGTCATCACTGTCCATAGAGAGCGGGATCCACATAAAGGGAAGACATATTTTCGAGGGAAAACAAAAATGATTGTGCAGATTATGTGGGGAGAGAAAAAGGATGGTAATATAACAGCTTGTTCACATGGGCCAAATATGCCCAGTTCACATACACCCAAAAATGTAGCTTTTGATAAGCATTACTTTTATGTGCTCAAAAAAAGTATTTTGATATTTTACAATTACAGTGATGCCTTGTAAGACAAACATAATTCGTTCCAGAAGCATGTTTGTCTTACAAAGTGTTCTTTATACAAAGCAGATTTGCTCATAGAAAATAATGGAAACTCAGACAATTGGTTCCACAACCCAAAAATATTCATATAAAAATATTAAATGTATGTAAAACTGTTGACAAAACACTGTAATCAAATTCAAAACACTGTAATATAATACAGAGTACAATTAAGGTAATATTAATTAAAAACACTGTAATATGCTGTACAGTAAAACAGAAAATAAGAACCTTTATGGCCAAGGAGGACTAATTTTCACTAAAAGAGTCACTGGTGTGTTTCTGAGCAACTTTATTTATTTACCTACCTACCTACCTACCTATCTATCTAATTGAAGAGTCACTGACTCACCCACCAACACCCAGCCAAAACCCCTGGACCTAGGAGCAAGAAATTTGGGGAGGGTAATCCTTCCGTGATGTAGGATGATGGTTCTACTAAGAACCAATTTTCAGAAATTAAAACCCTAAAGGGTTTTAAGGGAGTATGTGTTTTTATCCCTACACTTAACTGTTTGATTCACTGACCCATCGATATCCAGCCCAAAACCCACAGGAGAAAGAAGCATTAAATTTGGGGAGTGTATTCCTTCCATGATGTTGGCACCCTCTAAGAACCAGTTTTAAGGAGAGGGGTCTGCTGTCCCCAGTGCCTGTCTCAATTCCTAGGTCATACTGATGACTACCTCTCCCTGCCTACAGACACTGTTTCTTTGCTTGGAAAGGATGTTACCCCATGCCTGGTGCCCACTGCTACCTGGTTTTACTCCCCCAATGACAGGTAATTTCAGCTAGTCATTACAAAATCGAAGATTCACTAACTGATCAATGCCCAGCTAATACCACTGGACAACAAAGCATGAAATTTACGGAGGTTATTCCTTCCATGATGTAGGCACTCACTAAGAACCAATTTTTAGAAATTCAAACAGGAAGGGTGTGAAAAGGGGTGCAACGGGGTGTAACATGCTTACAGGCACATTCCCGCAAATGAATGAATGAATGAATGAATGAATGAATGAATGAATGAATGAATGACTGAATGACTGACTGACTGACTGACTGACTGACTGACTGACTGACTGACTGACTAAATAAATAAATAAATAAATAAATAAATAAATAAATAAATAAATGAATGAATGAATGAATGAATGAATGAATGAATGAATGAATGAATAAATAAATAAATAAATAAATAAATAAATAAATAAATGTGGTTCAGGACTTGGATTCAGACCTGGAAGATCCAGGTTCAAATAGTCCTTCAGCTAGATAACATTGGGTTGTTACTCCTTCCTGTGTAATAATGGGTTGGCCACTATCTCTTAGCCTCACAACCTATAGGATTGTTGTGAGTAGAGTTACCATAATTCTTTCCCACAAAACTGGGAGATGAGCCCCTGTAAAACTTGCCAGTATGTGAAAGCAATCCTCGTAAACTGGGACTGTCCTGGTTCTTTATGTTCTTTATGAAAGAACATTACAGGCAAGTGACTTACTGGCATGATGCAAGTATCACTTGTATCACTTGTTGAAATCAGTCTTGGGGCTAACATTATCTTTGAATAATTTGGGGTATTGAATTGGAAACACAGTTTGGGTGGGAGGAAATCGGGAGAGATGTAAGCCTTCCTCTCTTGTCTGTGGGCTTCCCAAAGGCAACTGATAGGGCCATGTGAGAAACACGTTATTGGACTAGATGATCCTTTGCCCTGATGCAGTGTTTATATAATATTTTTATAAATCTCCTTGCTAGAAGTCTAGCTCACCTCAAAGAAAGATTCAGGCTTTCCTGTGCTCATTTTCTCCTTGCCTCTTTTTTCTTCTTTTTATTGTGATTTCAGTGCCTGAAATCTGAAAACAAAATTCATCTTCACAACTCTGAATTCTGTGTCTCCCTTTTGGAGATCGTGAAGCAGCCATATTTTGATTTCTGTCCCTTCAATTCCTGTTCAATTTGCTTGTTCTTGATTTGTTTCTCTTTTTCATTCTCCTAACACAGTAGCATTTTTTCCTCCTTCAGTTGTCTTGCCCTTGTCACTTCATGGTAGTTGGCACCTGTTCATAATTATATGTTATGCAAAAGCAGTTTCTTTTTCATTACATTTCAGATTCCTGCCCTCCACTTCCTTTGAATTATTCCTTCTTCTCCTATTAAGAGATAAGGTAAACAGGAGCACTCAATTTACCTTCTCCACTTGATCCATTATGTTTCATTTTGCTGTCCTGACCCCATTTCCTTCCATCTTTTCTTTTGTCTTTAAACTATAAACATTCTCACTCTCTTCTCTGTTTGCTCACACTTACGTCTCTCTTGGCCTGTAGTTATTTTCAGTGCTCATCTGTAAGCCTCCTTCTTTTGTGCTGTGTCAGTTTTAAGATAGGGATTCCTGGACCTTTTGAAAGGGTGAAAAGCTTCTTTCCTTCTTTTTCTTTTCCTCCAGGGGAATGTGGTAATGCCAGAGACAAGACAAATAAAGTGCTCTCCAGGAGAATTCATTTTTAATTAGAAAATTCTTGTTAAAGGGTTCTGAACCCTCATGGGTTCGGAGTAACCAGAGATGTTACTGTGGGCTGTGCAAATGGAGGGCTATGCAAATGGGGGTGCGGGATCATTGACTGATGCGGGGATGTGCTTGCATCAGGAGAAAGAGGTAATGAAAACATGGATGGTGCAGAACAGCAGATTAAGATTGACAGAGAACTGGTTCGAAACCACTTAACTGGCCTAAATGAATTCAAGTCATTTGGACCAGATGAGCTGCATCCTAGAGTTCTTAAGGAACTCACAGATGTCCTTGCAGAGCCTCTGTCAATCATCTTTGAGAAATCCTTGAGGAGTGGAGAAGTGCCACTGGATTGGAAGAGAAGTGCCACTGGATTGGGAATGTAGTCCCAATCTTTAAGAAGGGGAAAAAAGAAGACCCGGGAAATTATAGACCAGTCAGTTTGACTTCAATCCCAGGGAAGATATTAGAACAAATCATAAAACACACAATTTGTGCACATCTAGACAAGTAGTCGGTGATCAAAGCAACCCAGCATGGATTGCCAGACAAATCTGATCTCCTTTTTTGATCGGGTTATGAGCTTACTGGACAGTGGCAATGCTGTGGATGTCATTTATCTTGACTTCATCAAAGCATTTGACAAGGTCCCACATGACATTTTAATTGGGAAGTTGGAAAAATATGGGCTAGACGAGGCAATCGTTAGGTGGATCTGCAACTGGCTCAACTACCACACACAAAGGGTTTTAGTAAATGGTTCTGTGTCAACCTGGAGGTCGGTTTCAAGTGGGGTACCCCAAGGTTCTGTCTTAGGCCCGGTTCTCTTTAACATTTTCATTAATGACTTAGAGGAAGGGATACAGGGGAGCCTGATCAAATTTGCAGATGACACAAAGCTGGGAGGAGTAGCAAACACAACAGAGGACAGGAGAAACCTCCAGGAGGAACTGGATAAACTAGAATACTGGGCTGTAACAAATAGAATGAATTTCAACAGGGAGAAGTGCAAGGTTCTGCACTTAGGAAATAAAATCCAAAAATACAGGTATAAAATGGGGGATACTTGGCTTGACAGCACAACATGTGAGGGGGATCTTGGAGTCGCCATGGATCACAAGCTGAATGTGAGTCAGCAGTGTGATGTGTCTGCAAGGAAGGCAAATGCCATTTTAGGCTGCATTATGAGGACTGTAGCTTCCAAGTCACGAGAAGCTGTAGTTCCTCTTTATTCAGCATTGGTCAGACCTCACTTTGAGTACTGTGTTCAGTTCTGGGCACCTCACTTTAAGAAAGATGCAGCCAAACTGGAGCAAGTCCAGAGGAGAGCGACAAGAATGGTCAGTGGGATGGAAGGGAAGCCCTACGAGGAAAGGTTGGGGGAACTTGGGATGTTCAGCCTGAAGAAGAGGAGGATGAGAGGAGACATGATTGTCCTCTTCAGATACCTGAAGGGCTGTCATAGGGAGGAAGGGGCTCATTTGTTCATAGCTGCTTCTGAAAGCAGAACTAGATCCAATGGGTACAAACTGCAAGAGAGGAGATTCTGGATGGATATCCGGAAAAAATTCCTGACGGTGAGGGCGGTTCGGCAGTGGAACAGATTGCCAAGGGAGGTGGTGGACTCTCCCTCACTAGGGATCTTCAAGCACAGGCTCGACAAGCACCTGTTGGGGATGGTCTAGGGCAGTGGTTCTCAATCTTCCTAATGCTGTGACCCCTTTATAAGCTCCTCATGTTGTGGGGACTCCCAACCATAAAATTATTTTCATTGATAATTTATAACTGTAATTTTGCTACTGTTAATGAATCGCAATGTAAATATCTGATATGCAGGATGTATTTTCATTGTTACAAATGAAATGTGTGTTCTATGCACACGTTGAACACAATGGGATTTATTTCAGAATAGGTATGCATAGGATTGGGCCCTAAGGCTGCAATCTTATCCACATTTACATGGGAATAAAGGCCCCCCTGACCATAATGGGATTTATTTCAGAGTAGGCATGCATAGGATTGGGCCCTGAGGCTGTCAGTCAGCCCTAGTGTGCATGCAGCTACATCTGGAAATATGACAAGACTGACATGGCCCCCTGCACCAGGGGTCTTTAGGCGACCCCCAGGAAAGCTCTAGGCTTTCAAAGGGGTCCTGACCCCGACTTTGAAAAACACTGCTCTAGGGGGATTTCCTGCTGCAGGCAGGGGGTTGGACTCAATGACCTACTTGGTCCCTTCCAACTCTATGATTCTATGTGACCTCACATGAAAAGCAGGAATGGGACTCCATTTGCATGTAGTAATCTGTTTGCTTTAGGTCTTAAAGTAATAATCGATTAATCAGTTTGACAGCTGAATGAAATAGCTTCATTAAAAAATAAAAAAGAATAAAAACTGAATACGATCAATAGATGACCATCTAAAAATAGCCTAATTTGCATACATTATAATAGCCAGGGAAAAAATTGCGTTGGTCATCTAAGGGTTACGAATGGCAGAATGGACAGAGGTTAAAGAAGGCAAGTTCTCAAAGTTCAATTAATCACTGAGAATCACACATAGTTATTTAAAAGAGTAAGAAAGATTCTACTTCACTCTCTATATGCTCTCAATAAA
This sequence comes from Cryptoblepharus egeriae, assembly GCA_030015325.1. Lineage (NCBI taxonomy): Eukaryota > Metazoa > Chordata > Lepidosauria > Squamata > Scincidae > Cryptoblepharus > Cryptoblepharus egeriae. Next base: position 31,833,941 of record JAREYC010000007.1, read on the forward strand.
ACACATCTGTGAAGAAGAGAATTAGTGTTTTTTTAATAGTCTCATTTTTACAAACATCATAAATGAACGAAAACAAGTTCTAGGTATTACATTATATGACAAATGGAAAATAGCTCAATTCCAAACCTGTTTTCTTGGATCTAAGATCTCTTGTCTGACAGACTCAGAACTGCAGCTTTAATGATGGCTCTGGGAAAAATTGATCCACCTGTAGGTGTGGCTAAAATGTAACTAATTTGCTTTGATAAGTTTGATAAAATATCTGCTTTGGTGCAACACAGACCAAGAAAGAATGTATGTATTTATTTACCATCTTTATCAACTATCTAAGCAGTTTACACAGGCAGCCCTCTGTGGTAGAAGTCACTACCCACCGCAATTCTTTACAATCTATTTTCCAATGAGATTTTTACAATTATTATTGCATGAAACAGTCTTATAGAACACCCCATTTCTCCAGATGTTTCCCTTTGTAGTGCAGTTATTATTGTGGCTGCCAATTTGTGCTTTTAAGCCTCTCACAGGCAGATGCCACCGTTCTTCAAACTGCCTTCTTAAAAATGTTTCCCGTTCTGCTAGTGCAGTCCTCCACATGCCTCTACATAGAGAGAGGCCAGCAGCTTCCTTTCAGGTCTTCCATCCAGCAGCTGATCCTGCTTAGCTTTTTCAGGTGATAGCTTAAACCTCCAGACCATACCGCCTGCCCCTTTCTGAATAACCAGATAACTGGTAACCAGGATTGTCATCAGAGGTTGACCAATGGGGTCATTGGCTGATGTCCATGGTTACTAGAGGGCAGATCCTTCCACATGGTTGCTTGAATCTTATCCATGGCAGTGGGATCACATGATGCACTACCAGGGTGCTGCTGGTGGTGAAAATAACAGGAGTTCATTGCAGGACTTTGCTCTGGCCCCCTCTATAACCCAATTCTGGCACTCTGAGAATGCAATCCTATGGACACTTTCCTGAGAGTAAGTCCCATTGAAGACAGTGGAACTTACTTCTGACTAGACAAGTTTAGGATTGTGCCGTTATGGCATTTTATTAGGGAAAGGAGGATTAACTCAAACAGTTCCTTGAATTGGATGGCTTGGTTCAAAGTCACTGATGCCACCATAAGGTTGCTTCATGCCATGAAGAGAACTGCTGTGAGCAGCAGAGATCAAATATATATCTGTGATGTATATACAAATATGCATCCAAATATAAACAAAGGATGCCAGGAGCTTATCAATACTGTCAATAAACACAATGGAGCTAAACCTTTTCAGCCATCAAGTCAGATAAATGACTGATTTGTCACTTAGAGACAGGATGGTTTCAAGTGGCTGAAGCACAGTGGGATTTTCCCAACCCAGCTCTCTCCTTTGATGTAGGTGGTTGTGCTGTAAATGGAGAAGTTGAGCTTGCGGTAGAGGCAGGACTCAACACAGGCATTTAATGGTGTGATAATAAAATGTGAGATTTGCTTGATAATCCAGTGGATTTCTCTCATGCCTGTTGTGGGGTATGAAGTATGATTGTTGAACTCATATTTGCAGTGTTGCTGGGAAGACAGTGAAGAAATGTGTGTAGGATGGGCAAAGGAGTGGTACCAGCCCACTTCAACACTCTCACAATTACTTCCATATCTAAAATCTGAACTCTATGTACACTCACCGGGATTTGTATATATTCAGGAACTCTGCCATGTAAAAATCCTAATCACGTCAAGAAGTGATTTTTGTGTGTGTGCACAAATGAGTACAGGCTAATTTCAGACATTGGCAGCCCAATCCTATCCCTCATTAGGCCATAGCATGCAGATTTACCAATTTCAAGATGGGCCAGCCCAGTTAACACCAGAAAGGCTTGGGCCAGCGTAAGTCAATATAGGCTGGTCCAAGACAGATGGATCTGCACTGGCCTCGCTTTGGTTATAGCCAAAAAAACCAGCAGGGGTGGAGTAATGATACCCAGATTAACCACACCCAGAGTCTGGGGCATTGCCCTGCATGGGAGGTGGACCATCATTGGGTTGATGTGCTGTCCTCGCACATTGGGTGACAAATCCTAGTGATGCTACTGAACTGAAGACACCTTCAATAAATAACTGCCATCATCTGAAGGAACACAGAGCATCCTTGGAAAGTAGAGACAATTTTTTATTGAATAGAACTGAATTCTCTCTTTAACTTGGGCATTTCTTTTGTGACTTGGATGAAATTCTCGCTCTAAAAGTGCCCATTCAGTGGCAAGCAGAAAGGTGATCATTCATCACTACATGAAGAAGGGCAGAAGTCAAGAGATGTAGATATAAATTCCCAATGACAGCCAGTTACATATACTTGTCCGCACACCTGTTGTCAAGGAGCATGTTTTGGGGCATTCACCCTCCCTAAGGGCCCCATAGAACTTTATGAAATGTGGTGTCAAAGAGGAAGGTGACACACGGCTCTTGTTGCAGAAATATGTCTTTGATGGCAGTTAATCAAAGGTTGCCATGAGCTCCACAATACTATCAATAAATACAGTTGAGCCAAACCTCTCCAGGTATTGTTTCAGTAATATGTCTTCTGAATTTATTTTCTACTCAAACAACAATACTGTATAAAATTTTGTGCTTATATAAATTTTGTGCGTTCTGCACAAAAGACAGGGCTCTCTTTGTGATGCTCTTTCAGAGCTCTCCATAACAACTCTTTATTCTCCACAACTCTTTATTGACAAAAAGATATGTATTTTGTACAGCTGGCAGTGGTTTATATATGTTCACATGAAGCGGATTTTCCCACTGGAAATAATGGAAACTCAGATAATTGGTTCCACAACCCAAAAATATTCATATAAAAATATTAACTGAATGTAAAAATGATGACAAAACACTGTAATTGAATTCAAAACATGCATTCAATGTGCATGATCCTATGAAGTCTACTTAGGCGGCAATCCTAAAGACACAATCCTAAAGACACTTAGGAGGCTGCAATTCTAAAGGCACAATCCTAAAGGCACTTTAGGAAGCTGCAATCCTAAAGACACTTTCCTGGGAGTAAGCCCCATTGAACACAATGGGGCTTACTTCTGAGTAGGCATGGTTAGGAATCTGTAATCCTAGACACTTTCCAGGGAGTAAGCCCCATTGGGGGACACTGCGGGTTTCTACTGGGAGTGGGAGGGTGCTTGGGCGCACTGGGGGGAGATACAGGCAGCCGCAAGTAGTGGCTGCCACTTTAAAAGCCTGGTGTTCAAACGCCAGGCTTCTTAAAGAGCAGGCTGGAGGGAGGAGCATTCCCTCACCCGCTGTCCAGCTGCTTCAAAAGCTCTGCAGGAAGCCTGGCATTTGAATGCCAGGCTTTTAAAGTGGCAGCTGCTAATTGCAGCTGCCTGTATCCCCCCCTGTATGCCCAAGCACCCTCCCATCCATCCCCAGAAGGCCCCCCAGTCCCCCCAAGCACCCCCATCCCGGGACAGACCTGGCATTGCCTGAGCGGATCATTCAGGTAACAAGTGCAGGCTGGCAGCTCTTTAAACTTTAAAGAGCTGCCAGCTGGTGTTCATTACCTGATTCAAGCCTTGCTACCCATGCAGAGGCCCCAGGGAACAGTATGTTCTTTACCTGGAACATACTTACCCAGGGCATTTCTTAGGCAAGGTACCACTGTGTGTGTGTGTGTGTATAGATATAGATATAGATATATATAGATATATATAGATAGATATGTATATAGATGCACACACATCTGGATGAGAAATCAAGCATTAAGTGGAAGCCCTTGTCTTCCAGCATGACGAACTAGCTTCCCATCCATTTATCAGTTGGGAAGAAAGAATTTGCACACACAATTCCCATGCGTTTAATGGTAATTGCCTGTATAAATCTCACAGGCATCAACCTGTGAAAGTATTTTTAATTGCACAGGTCTCTGAACTATTAAAGCTACTGCTGTAATGCAAAGCATTATGAACTGCAAAGAGATTTTATGGAGCAAATATTTATTATTATCATTTTAATCACTAATAAACATAAAAGTGAGAGTGACGGAGTGACAGAGTTAAAATGCTCACCTTTGAAGTTCTGTCATACTTGAAAGGATTTGGGCTTATTGTGGTGACATCAGGGTGATGCTATAGAATGCAGGACAGAGTGCCGCTACCTTCAACCATTGCATAGAAGATGGAATTGAGGCAGGTTTAACTCATCATGGAAGGGTTTAAAAAGCAGCACCTGCCAAAATTTCCCCTGAACAGTTGAAAGAGACAAGGTCCAAACTCATGAGAGCATGTGGAGGCAGTTTAAAACAACCTTGATAAAGTCCCAGTGGAAACGTGTGCAGAAGAGGAGACAAAAATCAGCGAAGTCCAGGAGGGAACCAGCATGGCTTACAATCCAAGTTAAAGAGACTGTAAAGGGTTAGCAAGCTTCCTGGTTCCTATCATAAGTTGAAGTCTTGCTCAAATGACTAGAATAAAAAAGAACATAAACTGTGGCAAAGAAATGTAAGAAGGTGATGCAGGAGGCTAAGGAAGACTTTTGAGGAATGTATGATCAGAAATAGTAAGGGAAATAATAAAAGCTTCTTCAAATATGTTAAAAGTAGAAAATTTGCCAGAGAAACTGTTGATCCACTGGACTGTGAGGGAAGAGAAGGAGAGATAAAGGGAGACTAAAAATGGCAAAGAAATAAATCATAATAGAGGTTAAAAGATAAGATGTTGCAAACTTAATTAACAAATTAAAGATCAGTAAGTCATTGGGATCAGATGACATCCACCAAAGGTTGTTAAGTAACTGAAGAATGGTTGCCAGTCTTTTAACTAAACTACTTAACTTTTTCCTTTCTGTCTGTCTGTCATATTTATATATCATTATTCAACTTAAAAAGTTCACAAAGGTGTTATGACCACAGTGCCAGAGGGTTGGAGGCTAGCTAATGTCAAGCTGATCTTTTAAAAAAGGAAAGAGAGGGGGCCTGGGGAAATATAGGTCAGCCTAATCTTTGTTCCCATTAAGAAGGTGGAATGCCTTATCTACTCTATCAATATACTGTATATAAAACTGAAAAGTGACTGATTAATGCCCAGTCAAAACCGCCAGGCCTAGAAGTGTGAAATTTGGGGAGAGTGTTCCTTCCATGATGGAGGCACCCACTAAAAACTGGTTTTCAGAAATTCCAACCAGAAGGGGGTGAAAAGGGGCGCAACGCACTTATACTTTACATTGAAAAATTGCTGACTGACCAACCCCTGGACTTAGAAGCCTGAAATTTAGGGACGGTGTTCATTATGTGACATGAGTATCCATCAAGAAACAGTTTTGATAAATTTAACCCTTAAGGGGCTGAAAAGAGGTGCAACGTGTTTTTGTCCTATACCCAGCATTGAAGTCTGACTGACCAACATCCAGCCAATTTGTTCTGCATGGGGAGATAGTGCCATTGTGGGGGTGATGCACAGGGAATGTTGCAGGGGTTAGGGGACCAGCACTGCACAGGGAGTTTGTTTAGGGTTGCCATAATTCTCTTCCACAAAACTGGGACAGGACCCCTCTGTCAAATTTTCCAATATGTTAATGCAATCCCGTCCAAACCAGGACAGTCCTGGTTTTCTAGGACATATGGCTCTGGGGTAGGACATGTGGCACTGTGATAGGGTGGCACAGATGTGGGGGGTTAGGTTAGAAATATTTTTGAAATTTTACTCCCACAATGCTGGTACATTTTGCTAGTGAAAGGTAAAATTTTCAAACTCAAACAGGTCTTGCTGATAGAGAATCAGCATGGCTTCTGTAAGTGTAAGAGCACAATCCTAACCGTGTCTACTCAAACGTAAGCCTCATTGTGTTCAATGGGTCTTATTCCCAGGAAAGTGTCTTTAGGATTGCAGACTAAGTCTTGCTGTATGAACCTTTTAGAATTCCTTGAAATGTTCAACAAGGATGTGGGTGTGGGAGAACATGTGGACATTATGTATGTTATGGCAATAAGGATCATAAGGCCTAATTTAATATAATCCACATTATGGGCTGGTTTGACTACATTGATGCCAGGCAGTTGTAAAACCATTTCCTGTGCATTTTGAAAATGGAAGTGATGCATGCCTAATTGATTACAACTGTGCAGAGTATGCATAGCTTGAATAGTGGCCCTAGTTACTGATCAGACTCACCTCCGGTGCTGAAACAGTTTGCTAGGATAAAATATGATTGGTACTCCACATCTGACTGGAGGACATCCTGTGCTCTTTTCTGGAAAATAGGTGCCAGTACACACCTACTGGTACTCACCTGTGTGCGTATGTGTGCGTGCTGGTATTCACCCATAGAGGTGCCAGTACTCACACACAGGTGGCAGTAGTCCATACATATGCATATCCCCTGAAAGACCCCTGAGGACATCTAAATATCAGCCAACAAGATATGCCACTTGATGAGGGTTTGTTGGTGGTGTAGCATCAGGAGATGTTGTCAGACTGCTTGGTGTCTTGGAAGTGGATGATGGATTGGACTTTGGATCCTGGAATACAGTTTTGTACTATGTTATTTTACTCCTCTTGTGCTATCTTTTGGACTGTGACTTTGATTTGTGGTTGCTTCCTAAACTTTGGAATATAATTTTCTTGCTGGAAGGCTTACCTTGTGTTTTCTTTTCAGCAGATTGCTCTTTGTGCATAGAAACCTCAGCTACTTTATTCTGTACACTGGTTACTGTTATCTTCTGCCTATTACCAGTTTCCTGTTTCACCAACCTCACCATATATCTAAACTTTCAGAGGGTGTGTGATTTGGTTGCTCACCCAAAGCTGCTAAGGAAGCTCTAAATCAGATAATTAGGCTGCAATCCTAACTAAACTTTCCTGGGAGTAAGTACTATTGAACACAGTGGGACTTGCTTCTGAGTAGACATACTTAGGATTGCACTGTTAGTCTTAAGAATCTTTCCCCCGGATAACATAGTAGCAACCCCAATGAGTCTATTCGGTTCTGCACTGCCTTTGGAGGAAGCGTAGAGCGAAGCAGATGTGAGCAGCCTGAGGATGGTCCATGCTATCCAAGGGATGAGGATGGTATCTGGCATAAAAGTGTTGTGTCCCTGTGCTGTCAACAGATCCCTGCCTACCAAGCCCCAGGAATGCCCTCCCTCTGCACGTTTGTGACTTCCCTTTGAGGAGGTGTAAATGTTTGTGACTCTCCTGGGCCAGTGCAAAGGACTTGTGCTGACCCAGCACAATCTCATGTTTGTGCCCTGAATCAGGTAGCTGTTGGAAAGCCAAGAATTGTATGTTCAAAACCTATAGGGCAGGACTGAGCTGAAAGGTGATTCCCTATTTCCACATTTGCTTGATCAGAGAATAAAGGAAGTATATTTATTGTGTGTTGTAAGACAGAGATTGTGTGCTCAGGTAAGAGAGATTGGATTGATCTGTGTGAGAGAAGCTTGGTGAGAGCAGGCTGGGACCCTGACCTTTCAAGGCTTCAGAAATGCCTACTGAATTGATGTGACCTGCTGATGCTCCCTTGATTGTTGTTTGCAGATCTGTTCCCTGGTTTCATTCAGTGCTCAGCCTGCATTTTTCTAAAGAAAGGAGATATCACCCCCACCACCAGCAAGAATGAAGCAGCAGAGACAGACTTCGATTAAGGGCCACTTTATTAACTAATTATCTCAACACTCAATATAACAAAAACAGGGACTGCTTTCTAATGTCATGCGGGTATAAAAATTGACGGTGAACAAGCCTGACTCAGGGCAAACCTCAAACCACTTAGGATGCCCCTCATTGTCAAACGAGGCAGGGTGGAGGTCGAGGCAGCTGGATGCTCAGCCAGCCAGTTGCCCAGCTGACTTCGCCTAATTTCCAGGTCAAGGGTTAACCAGGCTGCACCTAGGGCTGGGTAGGCATCAATAGGCCTGCTCTGGTTTACCCTGACCCTTGCTACCTCAGGCTAAATACCAAGGCCTGTCCTGCCTAACCCCACACGATACCCACCATAGCCAAGGAGGCATGGTATCTGGCCAAGGACACTGTGGGGATGAGTTGCCAGAAATGCTCTTCCTCGGATGACTTCCTGTTCCTTCCCAATAGAAATGGCCAATAACCCCCTTTCATCGAGACTCATCAGCCCTGGACAAATCTGAAGGCCCATCCTCAATTAAACCCCTAACATCAAAACTATCAATTTTGTCTTCAGAAGAGGGAGGATCAAATGGCTTGGGGGTGGGGGGTCACAGGCTAGGGGCTTGACCCCTTTCTATTGTGCCTTCTTCCCTATAATCAATGTAACCATCCCTAAGGCCAAATAACTAACCACCTCCCTGAATGTATTAATTTCACTGAAGGATTTACACCACTTTAAGCAGTAAACAGCCTTAGATGTTGACCCAAAGATCCTCCCACCAGCAACAACAAGTGATGAAACATGCAAACAGCAAAGAAAGAACAAATGGGAAAGGGAGGAAGGATATGCGCACCAAAAATCTCCCAACAATTAGGCTGCAACTCAGAAAAAGAAGGGTGGGGGAAGGCACAAAAGTGACCAGGAGGCCCAAAATAAATGTCACAAAATTACCCTTGCTGGGCAAAAAATGCACCCAAAAATGCAACAAACAGAAAATCAAAATTGGGAAGGGCGGGTAGCACCAATCCTGTAGATCCAAATTGGCAGAAAAGCAAAAAGAAAAAAGTGGGATTGTGGAGGGGGGATGAGTAGCACCTACCCCAAACACAAAATGTGCAGAGAAAAATAAGGGGGTGGGTAGCACACTCTCCCTAACTTGCCCTGAGCCTCCCATTCAGCCACAGTGCCTCCCAGGCAGCTACTAGCACTTAAAATGGTACCGGCTGCTACAAAATGGGACTGTCAATCCCCACAGCCGCTTTGCACTGTGGAGAAACACCCTAACCACAAGGACACTCTCCCCCAGCCAGAAAAATGCCACAAGAACGCTGCTGCATCACTAGCAACCCCTATTGGCCCTCAGATCAGTAGCATTGTGCAGCTCACGTGTGTGTCTAAACGCTTCTCTGCCCAATTGGGGGGAGCGCACTGGGGAGAGCACTCCCAGGGATTGCGGCCATGCCAAAAACCGCTACAGCGGGCCCAACCATGGTGCGTAGAAGGCAGGGAGTGCTCCCAAAAAGCTCCTTCCCTGATGCCACGCTGAGCTCAACTGAAGCCCTGGGCTGAGCACACCCAGCATGCGCTCCCTGGTGCTGCCCCCATTTGGCCTGCAGCAGCCAATAGGCTGCTGCTGCCTGTCTCTGCCAGCTCCCCGGCCAGAGAGGGGGCAAAATGGTTGGCACCAAGTGTGCGTCAACTGCATTGCAAAGACAAAGGATCTCCAACAGATGACAGAACTTGGGTAATGTGCTGGAATGTAGCATTGATTAGATGCAACTACATGACAACATGCTGCAATGTATAGCTGCAATTCTAATCCCCAGTTAGGCTAGCCTAAGCTCCAGCATAGGTCCTGTGCTGTCCTGGAGGTGACACAAAGGTGCTGAAACAAACTTCTACGTCTCTCCCTGGGGGAAGTTAGTGCATAGTCATGCGCTTGCCTCCCTACATCACAATGGGGATGGGAAGACCAATGAGTTGTGCTGGCCTAAGTTAGGATTGCACCATATATCTGCCTTTCTCTGGTACACTTCTGCCAAACCCAATACACTGTGTCTTTTCACAGTGACAAGCCTTACTCCAGCATTTGTTCAGAACAGCACTTCGTGGCATCTATTTATTTATGTTCAGCCTTTCTTCCTAAAGGGCTGTGGGTGGCGCAAGTGGCTAAGACACTATGCCTATTAACCAACAGGCCAGGGTTCGAGACCCGGGTCGGTCCCACAAGACAGGGTGAGCTCCTGTCCTTAGCCCAGCTCTGCGACGCCAGCTGGATCCAATCGTATTGGCTCTGCCTTTCCATTGGACTAATTCAATGGTGCGGAGAGGGGGGATTTGCTGCATGGGTAACAGCCTATCCTCCATAACCATCCAACCCAGGCTTTCATGCTTTGCATGCAGTATATGCAGTGCTGAGCACGATACCATAGTCTTTCAAGACTGACGGAGGCCTGCTTCCTAAAGGCAGCTAACAGCATTTAACAACAAAATAAAATATACCTTTCCCTTGTTTTGCTCACTTTGCATTAGATCCAAGCCCATGTTTTCTATTTTGATTATTTTGCAGATTACTCAGCCTAGTGGAGTCCTTTTGTCCTGTGCTCATTCTCCCATGCAATTGCCTATGTTGTCTGCAGTATACATAAAACCACCTTCGTATCTAGGGCCAGAGAAAACAATTTAATACATTCTATAATCATGTATTTTCTTTTTCTCAGTTTACCCTAAGCAATTGCTGAGTGTGACTTTTGATACTTTTAACATCTCATCAAGGTTCCACTGAATGCATTGTGACAACATGGAAAATCTCAAAAGTACCATTAGCTCCAAAGACAAAACATGTATGCTTTCCTTAATTATGCAGAAAAATGGTTTTGTATTCACAAGAAGAAAACCATTTTTTTCACAGTCAGATTTTACCTTGCTCTTCCCTTTTCTGCATCTTATGGATCAGCACTTATTATACAGACAGCAGCTCACACAGCTTATAGATATTGTGGAAGATCCGTAAGATGATACACAATGAAGCGATAGCCATTTCTCGTAAAGGCCACTGATGAATGGCTGCAATCATCTGGCTACTTGGCTGTGACAGGGAATCCTCCCAATCTGAAAGGAATGTATATTGCTTCCTGGAAAGCAGCATTGCCTGCATACACCAATAAGAAATGAGGTAAAGGGTTTAAATTACAAATGGACCATGACTTCACTGAAAATGCAGCTCATACTGCAGAGGGTCCTAACTTCTGTACTTAAAATTCCCCTCCCCATTTCATTTCATGCTTCTGCCTTGAAACAGAAAGCTTGGTTCTACTGTATTAGGTTTCCCCTGATCTCATTCATGTGCCTATCTGCAGATCATCTCATAACAATCAGGGTGACCAGATGCCCAGACCTCAAAAAAAGGAAGGGTCTTGGATTCCTCTCAGCTTGGCCTTTTAAGGCGGACAAAGGCACATTTGCCTACTCACGAGTATAACCACAATATTGGACACTTTCACTTTCTCATAGAGCTCAATGCATATTTTTGATTTTTAGTTTTTGGCCATAACTTTTGATAGGAAGGAGATATTTCAAACTGATTTTTTCTTTGGATTCTGCTCTTCAATACAATACAAATCCAGTGACATATGGTATGATGGGGTACGGCCAGTGGTGGGCACCAGCAGGTTCGCACCTACTCTATAGAACCGGTTCTTAACAAGAGATAGTACATATAAAGTTTAAAAATAGCCATTTAAAAGTGACTGCCAGATGGACAGAGAACCGGTTCTTAATTTCTTTGAAGCCCATCACTGGGTACGGCACATCATTGCAAAGTTCCAAAATAAAGCCAAAATGGAGGACAATGGAGCCCTTTTGGAGGACACCCAGACAGAAAGGTAAAAAAAGGACAAATCTGGAAAAATCCAGTCATATGGCCACCCTGATTAACAATCCCAGTTTGTTCAGAACACCTGTAAAGACTTTCCCTGCTCATTCCAATCCTCTGCCTCATAATAGCATGCAGAGGTGGGAATACAGGCTGTGCTGCATGACTCCACTGGTTCATCTGCTCTGGTGGGTAGTGAATGGAGCAGTGACATAAGCAGGAATATTCCACCCTTCTCAACCAGTGCTCCAGCAATATGCTTTTCAGCACACTGTTTGAGCATGCTTTATGGCTGCTTTCCAGAAGCTGCCACCAATGTAATGTGTATTCTACGAGTATCTTTGAAGTTCAATCCAGAGTTTGCTGGTACACAGCGAACACAGGGTTCAGGATACGGCAGAGCAGAGTTCCACCAATCCCCCCCAGGTTCCACCCCCTCCCTGTCCTCTCCATCCTCTTGTCCTGGAATATCTCTCCCATCCCAACTGACTTCTCTACCATACTCTTCTCTTGCTCTAGTCTAGGCAATGTGCAGCTGGTGTCCAGCTGGGTTTTCCTGAACGAGTGCTGAGTTGGCACCAGAACTAACCTGACTGTCACTGGTATGCCTTATGGCACATTTGCAAAACACAACCCCAGGATATGTCAACCCCAGTGTCTTCTAGCCACTCGTTTACAAGTACTTTCATGAAGCATTTTGATTCCATGTTTGGCTTTTGGGAAAGAAGCTGTAACTGAACTATAGGTATGTTTGCATTTTCATGAAATTAACTTCACTCTATGATATAATGTTGAAACAGAAGAGCTATGAATAATTGTTAGTGCTTTTGGTACCACTTTAGAATTCCATTGACTGACTTAGCTTTAACCTGAACCACAACTTACCCAGACTCTGAAATGAATTTTTTAAAAAATAAATCCTACTCAGAGTTATAGAATGATCAGAGTAATTTTTACATCGTTAATGAAATCCATTGTGCGGTGTAATTACAATCTGATAAACACTGGTTAAATGGGTTTGTTTTATTAAAATCTCAGCTGCTGCTAAAAATGCCCAAAGCAAAAAGGAAAAAAAATGAATTGAGCTTTTTGATACTGATGACACTATGTAAGGATTGCTTTATTTCCTGCCTTTCATCATCCATCATGGCTAGTATAACAAACAATGGTTGTCAATAAATGGTTTTTTTCCCCATTATTAGAGCACAGGCTAAGACACTTTGTTCAACGTATATATATTACAATTTAAACTTCGTCTTGATAAGCATGCATTAATCTGAAACAAGCCTGTTAGTAGAGACTAGAGGCCCAGTTCTATGTGGATTTCTATGTTTAAAACATAGAATTTACAACAAATATAACACAGATGTTTAAAACAGAGGAAGCGGGTTCTGTTTGTTGGTGAGAGGGGAGAAACAGAGGCAGGAAGGGGTTAGGAAGGTGTGAAAATGGCACACACCAGATTTTGTTCTCTTGTGACTTGCATCAACAAAAGTGCTAATTCAGATCCTAGGAGACTGTGGCTGCAGTCCTAAACCTCAGGCTGACATAAGTTCTGGGCACAAGTCCTGTGCTGGACTAGGGATGTCACAAATGTTCCGTATGGCACTTCTGCACTACTCATGGGGTTTAGGCCAGTGCATAGACATGCATGAACCTCCCCACACCACCACTGGAACAGGGAGACAAGGAGAGTTGAGCCAGCCTAAATTGGTTAGGTTTGCACTCTCATTGAGACTCAGGGGGTTACAGAGGGGAAACAATTGCCTTTTCCCTTTTTCATTCTCCATGTCCATCCCACTAAATACAGCACTCACCTTTTTGTGCAGCTGCTTCAGTGGAGGTTAGAGGTGGAAGGATGGGATTGAACTTGAGCAGCTCAATCTTAACTAGCATTAGCACAACAGTGCCACATGGCTTCTTGTGTTTCTAGTACTTGTTAGGAGTAGGCTGGAGGTTTCCTGTGATAAAAGAGTTATTTTCCCCCTTTCGCCATGTCATAATTTAACTAATTGGTCTATTTAGATTTGCACAAGATAATTCCTTGGCGTAGGTCTGAGCAGCCCTGGGTAGAGCTTCCAGGCCTAGGAGGAAAGATAAGACATCATAGGGCAGATTCCTATTCTGCCAGTCCTTCCCTTCTTTGGGTCTTATGTTCCCCCATTCTTCTTTCCCCCACCCAGAAATATCCTTTCTCAACCTCCACTCTGTTTTCCAGCCACCACTCCGTCACATGGTTTTTCAGTTACCTCTACTGTTGGTCAATCTTTTGGATTCACTGCAGGTCTCCCCACTGCTTGCCACTAATTACCTAATTGTCACTAATTGCTCCCCTCTAATTACCAGTTCCTGCTTAAGATTTTTGTCATGTTTGCAACCCGCTCAGCTGGCGAAGTGGCCTTTGCACTGGCCAAAGACAAGATTAGGTTTGTGCTATGAGTGACTATGAGTGACAGACTGGGAATAAATTTAATAAGTAGTCATTTGACTTCTATATAACAAATATCTTTGTGAACTACTGAAAGTGGCCAACTGTGTTTTTCCCCCAATTATAGCACAACATCATTTATGTATGTATCTTGGGGGACATTAAATTTCTCTGCAGTTGAGGGAAACACAAATGCAACAATATTAAGTAATTGAAAGATACATAGAATTTCCAATCAGTGAGCGGATGGATGATCTGGTTAATGATTTTCCTGTAATTACAGAAAAGCAATTACATTCTTTCTTCTCTCATGCTAATAATAAAATATTAGGTTGAAGTTCTGAAATGATTGACACTAGAAAATGCTGGTGCATTTTGCTAGTTTCTAATAAATTTTGTCTTGCAATACAAGCAATGTATTCGCAATAGAAGTGAAAAGTAGTCTCCTGGGACCTCCTCAACCTCTCCAGAGAGATCAGCCTATGCATGCCTACTCTAAAGAAAGCCCATTACAATCAGTGGGGCTTACTCCTATGTAAGGGGGGCAATGGAAGGCACCTGAGAGACCTAGGCTGAAATCCTAAAGACACTTTCATGGATGTAAGATCCATTGAACACAATGGGGCTAACGTTTGAGTAGACATGGTTAGGATTGCGCTCTTAGCCTTGCATGTTTACTCTAAAGTAAGCCCTATTATAATCAGTGGGGCTCACTCTTGTGTAAGGAGGCAGCCTGAGAGATTAACAGCCCAATCCAGAGCAACTAATCTGTTCACATAAGAGCCCTTAGGTTGCCCTATCTAACACTAGGTTGGAGCAACTGCAAGATGCTCCAGCCCAGTTACTCTGAAGGAGGCTTAGGGCAGAGCAAGGCAAAATAGGGTGCCCTAAGAGAGGTGGACCTGCTCTGCCCTAACTGGGGCAGCCTAAGCAGCTCAGGAGAGGCAAGTTGAGGGCATGTTTAGCATTGCCTAGAGCAGAGCAGTTACTCTGAATCCAGAGCCTGTTTCCAAGGCAGAAATGCCCTCTTCCAGCCCTCAGAGTTATACCACCTCAGGAGCAGGTATAGTAATGAGTAGACCCATAGGGATCCATGATAAGGCCCGAGTAAGAATGGCAGTGTTGACCAAAAATCTGAGTTCTTGGCCAGCCTAGCTGCAACCCCTTCCTCTCAACCTCAGGATATGGAACAAACTACGGCTGCCCACAAACCTCAGGATACAGCAGGGCACTCCAAGAAGCCCCTTGTATTCACTGTAGAATGTACTGGCATCTCATCAGGGACTCCTTATAAGGAAGGCACCCAGTGGCGTCACCAGACTGGTGCGGCTGGTGTGGGCTGCATTGGGTGATGTGCTCCGTATGGGGTGATGTGCCGGAGGAGTTTGACTGTCCTTTGGCAGGCCCCGGGCGTCAGCACACCCATTCAGGCCTGCTCCAAGGCGGAGCAGCAGCCAGAAGCTGCCACTTGTCCTCAGAGCTGGCCTGAACGGCCATCTGAGGTGCACTGCGCAGAAACACACTGAGCATGCCGAACAGTTTCAGAGGAGACTTCCTTAGAGCAGAGAAAGTCCGCGCCTCTGCACAGCCATTCGGCCTCACTCAGGAGGCGGAGCAGCAGCCGAATGGCTTCAGAAAGAGTACTGCACAGGCACCAACTCTGACGCCTGCACAGTCTCCCCCGAAGCCAAAAGGCTTCAGAAAAGTACTGCGCAGGTGTCAGAGATGGTGCCTGCACAGTACTCTTTCTGAAGCCAGTTGGCTTCAGAAACAACTGCGCAGGCGCCAACTTTGGTGACTGTGCAGTCCAGGTGGGGGGGGGCATGCATCCCAGGGATGACGCACAGACTTCCGCACCAGGTGATGTGCAGAGTCATGTCACCACTGTAGGCACCACAGCTGTTCCTTGTTCAGTGTGATCTGAGGGGTGTCTCCTCAGGAGCAAGTCTTCCCCTTGTGTCAATTACTTAGCATGCTCTGGAGCAGTTAGGGCAGCCCAGGCTTCCTGACTCTCTGGATTCAGCATAACTTTCTGCTCTGGATTCTGAATAGTTAGGAGAGTGCAGTTAGGTCAGAGCAGGCTGAATTTGCTCTGGATTGCAGCCCAAGTGCAGGTTAATTTGTTTTATTTTTCTTACTTATTTTGTATTATATTAAAGTATTGTAATCATTTTTCTAGGAATATTTTTGGGTCCTCAATGAGTCATCTGAGTTTTCAGTATTTCTTATGGGAAAATTTGCTTTGATATACAAGCCTTTTGAATTACAAGCATGCTTCCAGAATGAATTATGCTCACAAACCAAGGCACCACTGTATGTCTATGATACGAAGTATGATTACTGAGAGGAAACATCACTTGGACTTGTCACAAAGTGATGGTTCGCAAATTTACAGCACAATCCAGAGTAACTGCAGGAGCTCTTATGTCAACGTAAGAAAAATTTACTCTGGATTACTCTATGAATTTCCCATAGGTTTCCACTAGGTGGTACCGTAACTACATTGATGTAAGAGCTGTTCAGAAGGTATAGTCACTGGAGTGGCCATAGCTAAATAGTTGAGATATGAAAGTCCGAAGTTCAATATTTTGTTTGATCAGTTTTGAAAAGAGAATAGCGCCTGTCTTGAAACACTAAACATCTATTATTGAGGTAGACCAATTTTTCTCAACCAGTGGTACTCATACCACTGGTGGTACCTGAGGTGTGTCTGGTGGCATGCACAGGACATATATATCCCTGCCACCTGGCAGTGAGACCAGCACCACAACACAAGTTCAAGAGAAAGACTTGTGGACATTTTGGGCATTCAGGTGTGCACATTTTGGACATTTCAAAAAAAGCACACAAATCCACCCTGAGCCACTTACCTCTGTTTGTCATGATGACCTCCTAATCCAGAATTTAATTATCTGGCAATAAAATAATTGCTGATTAATTCATCGGCATTTCCAATGAGTGGACCAGGAGTGGTAGTGAGGGACAAACATTGAGAAACTCTGCTTGACGAAACCCTGCTTAACAATACTAGTTATAATATTAATACTAATAATTATAATACTAATATTTTATATTAATGTTTCCGAAATATTACTCTGAAAAATAAGTTTAAATTTACATACATGTGTGCATGCACATAGAAACACCACATGCATGCATGCAGATGCACACACACACACACATACACACACAAGTATTTCACCCTTATTAAACCCAATCCCAATTGTGTAGATTAGCCCTTTCAGGAAAAACAAACCCACATAAAACTTCACTAGAAATAGTAGATGAGCAATAACATCTGTTTCTGAGACTGGAAAACCAGCTGTCTGTCCAATCTGACAATTGCTGCTCTGTCAGTTCACTTCATTAACATTGATTCATACTGCAGTTAACATGAACCTCGGTTCCTGTCAAAACATATCTGACCTACTCTCCATCATTTAAAAAACTAGAAACACTACTTTGTACAGACGTTCTTTTGTTTGTATAAACTACAGACTCTTGTTTTTTGTTTGTTTACTTTGCTCCTGTTTTTGTTATTTGCTGGAAAAGAAATAAAGCTTTGTAAAAACCTAGTTTGACTTGCACTGAACTTTCTGAAGTGGGCTTCCAAATAAAAATGTGAATGAAATTATAGTAGACTCAAGCTTTGTGTGAGTGTATACGTGTGTGTTTGTATGTGAGCACAATCCTGAGTGCCTACTGGGCCATTGCAAGTCTCTTCTACATGGGAAGTGTTAGGCTGAAACATCATTGGGTGGAGAGCAGGAAGAGAGGGAGATGGTGTGAACAGCCTCTGGCTGCTCCTGTCTACTCAGAGTTAGGCCACCACCGGATGTGGCCTAATCCTAAATACACTTTCCTGGGAGTAAGACCTATTGAACACAATGGGGCTTGCTTTTGAATAGACATGGTTAGGATTGTGCTCATAGTCTGAGTAGACCGATAGGGGCTGCTATTGCTTTACCATGGGGAAGAGGACAAGACTCCCTTTAGCCTGCAGTACCACAGTTAGAATTGTGCTCAGTGTGTGCAAGAGAAAGAGAGAGAGTGAGGGAGAAAGATTTATGACTTTGAAAGTGCAGTCCAAACCACTGGCACAGCTGCAGTAATGAGGCATATGCTACATCCTATGGTAGAGGAGCAGTCATAGTGGCCTCCTCAAGGTAAGGCATGGTTTGCTCCTTTATCATAGAGTTGCATTGTTCTTTCTCCAGAGCAAAAAACTGGTTAGGATTGTGCCGATTGTTTTACTGGCATTGATTCTCATTTTATTGGAACTGATTTGTCACCTTAGGAACAAATTTTTCATTGAAAGTGAAGATATGCAGTAAATCTTTAAATAAAATTCATAAATGTTTTTTAAAAATTCATTTTCGTAAAAAAGCAAGGCAAAAAATGACACAAAAGTAGCTGTGTAATGTGCAAGAAGTAATAGCATGTTAGTTTCTAACAATGTCAGCGATAGTGTATTTAGCTTATTGAAATGTTTCTGTCGAAGTTTCATTTTGGCCAACTAGATGAGAAATCCTTTCCTAGTAGAAAGGTTAGAGAGACAGGTTCAGGGAAAGAATAACTGGTTTCTTGAAGAGAAAAAGCCAGAAATTACTATTTAATAATAAGTTAAGTAGGTGCAGCTTTGCATATCCACTGCTGCAGAACCCAGGCTGCACAGTCTTTCCCCATGCTTCATTTTCTTGCTAGGAGATCCTTGTGAGGTCCAGGAGCCAATATGTGTAGACTATCTGGCAGAGACAAATCATAACAGGTCACATTGTCTGTGGTGCACAAGGAGGAGGTCAGGGCACAATCCTAACCATATCTACTCAAAAGAAAGCCCCATTGTGTTTAATGGGTCTTACTCCCAGGAAAGTTACTTTAGGATTGCAACCTCAGTGCACAATCCAGAATAATTACGGGAGCTCTTAAGAGACATTTATGTCAATGTAGTAATGGCGCCACCTAGTGGAAACCTATGGAAAATTCATAGAGCAATCCAGGGTAAATTTTTCTTGCATCGACCTAACGGCTCCTATAGTTTCTCTGGATTGTGTAGTCAGTCTACATTATATCCCACTGTCTCTGGTAAATTAATGGCAGAGGTGTGTCATGAGTCATGAGGGAAGGGAAGGCAAAGAGAAGGATCTCAACATGCACCAGTACGCAAAGAATCCTATCCCTTCTTTCTAAACTTGACCATCCCCTTTTCTTTCCTTGCACTTACACCAGCTATGTAGTTCAGAAGAACATCCATAGACTACTAGGAGGCTTACAGAGAAATGGGAAAATATTTTTCCTCGCCTTCATCAGGCCTTCTGATCACTTCCCTTGGTACAGCTGTGCATTGGCCATTGTGGGGAATATGACTGGGTTGTAATCTAAAGTAGCTGAGAAATAAAACATTCACATACTCCAATCCTTTTGTGGATTTTATATATTAATATTAACATTCTGGCAAACATTCTGAAATGGAGAACATGGGGCATATCGAGAAAGCATTTGGTCTAGATTTTATTGTACAATTATCCACATCCATTTTTTAAAAAAATTCACATTACAAATTATTATGAACAGGATGTAATCGGTCCCAGAGAAAAACCCTCATGGAGCCAATTAGAGTTTGCCTGTGTGAGACATCCTGTATTGGCATTCACTGTTTTAGCATGGACAAACTCCTCTGGTTTTAATAGACTCAAGTCTAGTTTTAATACAGTCAGTACATCAAGCACTGAGTAGTACCTTTCAAGGTCAGCAGCAGTATAATCTTTAACGTCAGTGTGAAAGGGATCTGAGCCTCTCTATCAGTGCCAACGGGAATGACTTTTCCTTCTTGCTTAATGGTCCTTATCGAAAAGTGCTCTGTCAGCAAAAATCCCTCTCCACTCCAGTGAACTAACGTTTTTGTCGATGAGCCTAGTGCTAGCAATTGTCCCTTGCTGATATTGTTAGTGACCGTATGGCTGCTTCCCCAAAAGTAGCGTATTAAAGGGAAGATGGTAGACTGGCCTCAAATGATACGGGGAAGTAAAAAAAAATGTTATCAAGGCTGGGAGAAAATAGATGCTCAGTATGGAATACATTTTCTGTTAGCCTTTTACTGCACTAAGAGTACTACTGCACTACGGGGAGTCCTTGCTCCGGTGTAAGTACAACTTGGTCTGGATTCCAATATGAATTTCCCATAGGTTTTCAGTAGGTGGTGCTGTAACTATGGGTGCACATAAAATTTCTTACATGCTCCTGTAGTTACTCTGGGTTTGGGGGTTAGTCTACTCAGAAGTGAGCCCCATTGCGTTCAATAGGTCTTACTCCCAGGAAAGTGTCTTTAGGATTGCAGCCTAAGTTAACTCATATTCTTAAGTCACAAGTGTGTAAGAACAATGTCAAATATTAATTTGCAACATTCCTAATTTTTGTCCAGGCATGTAATGAAAGGCATCATTTTACAATAAAGAAACTTAAAGCTTAATCCTATGGGAGGCCTTAAAAGATCACTTCTGATTTTTGCCATATACCCAAAAAAATGTTGGGACCTTAAAAGGCATTAGAAGGACTTCTGAATCAGGGAGGCTACGCACATGGTATTTTAAGGCCTTAAAAAGCCCTAGGAGGGTTGGGAGACTATACCCAGGATTTATAGTATAGATTTTTAAATAATATTTTTATTCAAATAATTATATAAAATACAAATAAAAATTATAATCATATACTATAACAGTGATTTTCAACCAGTGCGCCGTGGCACACTGGTGTGCCATGGATAATCCTCAGGTGTGCCACAGGAATTTGGGGATTGACATTCAGTAATAGGAAAATTCGAGGATTTGAACAGTCTGGTGTGCCTTATCAATAGTAAAAACAATTGATAGTGTGCATTGACAATTTCAATGCCTTGTTAAGTGTGCCATGAGATGAAAAAGGTTGAAAATCACTGCATTATAACAACAACAAAGCCATAAATTTAGACACTTAAATCTTTTAACCTATCCAACTATTCACTGACAACCATTTTTACTTTCAGCATATTCTTCTTAAATTATAATTTATCCATATAATTTGTCTATATAAAATGCCTCTAAACATCACTTCCATTTCTCTTTTTTCTTTCTTTACTGCCTTTCTTTTCCATTTATTTTTTATTCTTTATAATTTCAAATGCATCTGCCATACTTTCTTTTTCTTTCCTCCCTAAACCCTGTTTTTTTATCAAGTTGGGCCAAACTCCCTTGAAATCATTCATCAAAATCCAATTAAATAAACAAACAATTATTTTCACCTACAATTATTATTGTTTTATTTTTAATACATTAGACTTGATGCTACCATGGTATGTGTCTGCATTTGGAGAAAAGATACAGATCTGTACTTTTGACAGGCTACTATGTACATGCTTTTTAATAATGAGATTAAATGGGACATTCTCCTGGGTGAGTCAGGTAGGATTGTGGCTCAGATTTGTTAAAAATTTTATGCTTGATGATCTCACTACTGGGTGTGACTTCACTTCTGGAGAGTCCTGATAGATTATTATTCTAAAAAGTGGGTCCCGGTGATAGAAGTTCAAGAATCACTGTATCTAAGGCCTTCCTGGGGTCAAAGGAGGGATTTGAGAACTGGGGATGCTGTGTATGGCCTCCTGAGTGCTCAGAACACCCTCAGGTGATGAGGAGAGCACAGCACAGCTTTTATCTCATATGGAATATTAAAGGCCTTGTAAAGTGGGTTTTATTACCTATAGTATTTTCAATATTTTCAGTACTTATTGGGGTTCTGGGAATGGAAGCCTTGCAGATGATGAGTCTCCAGATCTACTTCAACATTTATTTGTTTGTTTATTTGTTTATGCTGCAATAAACATATAGCCTAATCCATGCTAACATTTATGACCACCAAACCTCTGTTCTGCTCTCATAGATGTTAGTTATATGTTTGATGTATCATGGCTACTCCTCTAGAAGATATCATAAATATTTGGCCTATCCCTGTTGTCTCACAATAAATAGGAGCACAAATAAACAATTCCCTTTCTGTTCCTCCTGAATGTGTATTTAATGTTGTTGCTTTTCATTCTATTGCTACAAAAAGGATGTTCAGAGAGGTCTAAATCTGAATAGTTCATGGGTAAAACATGACTTCTGTTTGCCATCTGAAGACACTTGAAATAGTAGTTGGAAGATTGAAGCAGCTGTTAGAAATCTCTAGTGCCCCAAAAGTGTCACTCACAGTTCTATGGTGATTTTAAGCAATTGCCATTTGTATCACTCAGTGGTTCTCCAAGAAGTTTCCACAACTTCAGTGTGGTGCTTTCAACTTTGCAGGACTTAGGTAGATGCCTTCTTCCTGTTGATAGAAATTGATGGGATAAGGAATGTTGTTGCATTTATCATTATTTTTTGTATCTTTCAAATTCTGAGCATATCTTCACTAATTCATGTCAGACAACATTTTGCTTTATGTTCCACCTAAATATATGGAATAAAAAACCTTTTTTAGAAAATAAAATAAAGCTTATGAAAAGGAGAAACGGAAACATGCACTTCCTCATACTTTATTGTTCAGTATCAATAATAATATTACCAGTATTACTTCAATTGCCAACTGATGCCTTTTTTGCTTATCTCCAATTTTAAAAATAGACTCAGCCCAGTAAATATTTAGAATGTAGTGCAAGCTTCCATGAAACATCAATGCCATTTTGTTTTGTTTACAATGACAGTGTCATTTTCAAATTACGGGACATGGCTCTAGCAAAGTTAAGCACTTTTACATTCCATTAGTTTCAGTGAAAAAGACATGCTTAATTCTCTACTGAAATCAATGAGGCATAAAACGTTGGCTGCATGGTGCCTGGGGCTGTTGAGAATGGGGAAAAACCTCACTGAGTTTCTACAACCAGTTTCAGGGAGCAATAAGACACTCACCTGGAGTCCAGGTGGCTGTTATTTTAACAGCCCAAGCCTATGTAGGTTTTATAGTGGAAGATCTTAAAATCTGCCACTGTACTCCAGGCCATGAAAGCTGTTCTGCAGGACAAACATGCTTGTGCAAGACCTGGAGGCTGCACTCGGGTGCCACCAATCCACAGACTCTCCCCCATCCCATTATTGGTGGTATGTCAATGGGGCAGAAGTGGGGAAGAGTAGGACAGATATGGAAAATCAGTGGACAGGGGAAAGTTCAGCAAAGCAAGGTCCTGGTCAACAGCTGAGCTTAGCCCTAGCCCTGTAAACAGTTACAAATAAAAAAAAAGTTTTTTTTATACTTAGGCTTAATCTTAGACCAAATGGGTCTAATGGACCCGACCTGGGATGATATGTATAAATTTGAATTTACAGAAAAACTGTAAATTCAAAAACTTTTATGATTTGGATTTGTAACTTTTTCATTAGCAGTAAAAAACTCAGAAAGTCTTGTCAAGTAATAATAATAAATTCAGTAAAAAACACAACACAAACTTCCAGCCGGGTCTAATGGACCTGTGCGGTCTAATGTGGTAGAAAATCCTATGTGGTGGGGGATCCTAAGGGTTAGATCATATTCCCTCTTTCCAGCCCTGATCTGTCCTGAGGGACTAATCCTAAGGATTCATGTACATTTCTAGCACAGCAATACGCTTATTTAAGGAAACCTTTCTGTCCCTTCTTCCCGTAACAGTCAGCCACACCCCTGAAAATCTACTGCAGGGGAAAGAAGGAATGGAGTTCGGCTGCAATCCTAAAGACACTTTTCTGGGAGTAAGAACCACTGAACCATTGAATAGGGTTTTCTTTGGTGTAGACATGTTTAGGATTGTGCTCTTCAACCTCTACTCAAGGAAGGTGTCCATGGTGTTCATGGAGGGAGGCAAAGCAAGAATTTTCTTCAGGCACCAGGACATCCCTTTAAATTAGGGATCTCTAAACTTTTCAGCCAGAGTTCCTCATCAAATACTTTGGCACCGTGCTTAGGGCTAGAAAAAAATAATATAAATATTAAATTTAAATAAATGCATCAGAGATGGAACCTGCATGAATCAATAAATGAGAACAAATTTCTAAGATTTCTCCAGGCACTAATACACATCACAGAAATAAAGCACATACTCAGATGGATCCCCATTTTCCCACCTCCCAAGTACTTTATAAAGCCTTTAGAGGACATTTATGTATGATAAGACATCACTTCTAGTTTTAGGGAAAATTAAGAAGTGATTTTTTTTGGTCCTTAGAACACCTTCCAGACCTAACCAGAGCATCACTCCAGTTGTGTTGAGTCAAGTGTGCCAGAAGCTTACAGGGGACCAGAGGCTGGCCATAGGTCAGACAGAGACCTGCCATGGGCTGCCATCCGGCCCCTGTGCCTGAGTTTGGTGACCCCTGCTATAAAACAACTTCTCCCCATCAGCTTCTGACCCATTTAGGAAGGTGAGAACAATGTGGACGAGGCATCTCCACTTTGCTTTTGGAGCTGCGACTAGCTCAGAAGTCAAGGGGAAGGGACCACTTTACAGAGATGTTCTGGAACCTGAAGAAACTTAATGCTTTGTCTCCCCCTCAAGAAAATCTGAGCTTCTGCAATTCCCTCCCGTTGCTTGTAGATTTTCTTGCATCCTTTTACTCCCAGGAAAACAATGTGGTTTTGAATTTAAGAAGTGATGAGTGCATTATATTATGCAACTTTCCTACCATTTATACAGGAACCAAATCCAACATATTTTGATACCAAATAACAGCCCAGTGCTTACACCCTATGTTGCAATGAAACAGAACCAATGTTGTGCTTGTTAAATCCCACATTCATCCAGATAAAAAGATCGGAGATGCACCCAAAAGCTAGGTTAGTTGTTTAACTGTTTGAGGGCACAATCCTAAACCAATGCAACTCACCCATCAACCAAGTTGGAGGCAGTTAGAAGCAGCAGTGATCACCTGATTATTACTGATTTTTTAAAAGATGTTTAGGTTTTTCATAAGCTCGTATCTGTTTCAAACACATTTTAAAATGTGCCCAGTGTATGTAGGCTCTTTTGAACCTTCTGGCTTTCTCTTGTAGCATTTACATGTTCTTTATTTCTGACCTTATAAGAAAACTTGGATTTTTGTCTAGGGGCCTATAGAACAAATGTTAAGCACAACTTTATGCTAATATACCTATTAGTCTGTAAGCTAAATGCTAAGGCAATACTTTAAAAGTACAAAAAACGAATTAAAGGTAAATATCATTCTGATAGATCAAATGAATAAATACATATGGTGTAATATATTAGGTTTTCCACTTAGTTATTTGGCAAAACTGAGAGTATCAGGTCACCTTCATAATACCGTCTTGTGTGACTAGTGAGACATTAGATTTTACAAAATGATCAGATCTTAAAACTGCACAGAAATTAGTCTTCCACTGACAAATTTTCCAGGGAGAACTTCCATATCGGCAATTTAAAGTGAAATTGCCAATTCTTGTTGTTTCTTGTTTGTTCTTTACGTCTTTCTTGACCTGCCTCAGCAGTTCACAGTACAGTACTGTGGAGCACAAACAGCCTCACACAGCAGCCCAAACGGTGCAGACCATCAACGAGCTGGGCTGGGAACTGCTCCTTCATCCCCCTTATAGCCCAGACCTTGCCCCTTCAGACTTTCACCTGTTTGGTCCCTTGAAAGTGTTCACGAGAGGTACGAAGTTTGAAAGTGACGATGAAGTCAAAAGTGTTGTGAGCGACTGGCTGAGACATCAGTCTAAAGATTTTTACGCTGAGGGAATACGGAAGCTTGTGCACAGATGGGAAAAGTGTGTGACAGTGCTGGGAGACTACGTTGAAAAATAAAAAAAATAAAGCTTCTATCTGTATTAGGAGTCCTTATACAGAAAAATTCACCTTATTTATTAAATCACCCTCGTATATTTGGACTGGATCGACTATTCTATACTATATGCTGGATTGCTGATTTATGACCTGGGCTGTTTATGACTCTGTTTAATTGCCTGATTCTAATAATACAGTTTGCTAGATCCTAACAATCTGTGGCTCTTTACTGATATTATTGTTGGAGACTTGATCAGTGTGCTTCAAAGGCCAAGGTATCCTAGCAAGTCTGGGAAATATCTAGGAAAATACTAGCAGTCATGACCTGGCCAGGACCCAGGAATGGGAACCCTACTGTGGAGTGGGCAGCCTGCTCCAGGTGCCCCCATGCTGCTTCCACTACCCATGTGCCCAGAGCCCCTCTGCCTCCTCCACCGCTTCCAGGTACCTCCCCCGTCACTAAGCTTCCAGTACTCCAAGACTCCTCCACCTTTCTTCCCCCCAAATCACCCCTTCCTCTCCCCAAACCCAGACTCCTCCAACACCGGTGGGTGAGAGAATGAGATGTTTGTGTGTGTGATTTGTGTGTGGGTGGACTGTGTGTGAGAGTGAGAGGTTTGTGTGTGAGTGTGACTTCTGAGTGTGTGAGTGAGAGGTATGGGTATATGTGAAAGACAGACAAGCAGAGAGGATAGAGGGAGTGTGTGTGTGAGAGAGAGACAGTGAACTCAGAGCCCAATCCTATGCAGGTCTACCCAGAAGTAAGTACCATTATAGTCAATAGAGCTCACTCCCAGGAAAGTATTGATAGGATTGCAGCCTCACTTTCCTGGGAGTAAGTCTCATAGAATACAATGAGACTTAGAGCACAATCCTAACCATGTCTACTCAAAATTAAGCCCCCTTGTGTTCAATGGGTCTTACTCCCAGGAAAGTATCTTTAGGATTGCAGCCTTACTTCAAAGTACACATAGACCTGTCAAACTTACTGGGATGTGACAGCGATTTCACTTCAGGTGATGACGTCACATTTATATCTGATAAATTTGACAGATGTTGTGACCTAGTTTTGTGGAAGGGGATTATGGCAACCCTAATTCCACTGATAAAGAGCTGGACCTAACACTAAGCCACATGTACTGAAAAAGGACTGGCCAAAGAAACCCCATCTCTATTATAAGGTGAAGTAAATATGTTATTTATGAAGCTTGTCATAAAATTTTGTTTAAAAATAATTCTTATCTGTATATATAAAATTGAAAAGTCAGACTTACTCACTGACTGACTCCTCAACATCCAGCCAAACCACTGGGTCTGGAAGCATGAAATTTGGGGAGGGGTTCTTTCCATGATGGAGGCACCCACTAAGAATCGGTTTTTGGAATTTTACTCTTGCAACATGGGTAAGTTTTTGATAGAAAATAAAATTGAAGGATTCTGGGGTACATTTAAGGGCTTATGCACAAACACAATCCTATGCATGTCTAATATTTACTGTATTTACTTGAATCTAATGCTCACCCTTTCCAGCTGAATTTAGTCTAAAAAATTAGGGTACGTATTAGATGCAATGGTTAATTAGATTCAAGTAAATGTGGTTTTTGATTATAAGTATAAGGTGCACATTAGATTTGATGGCATATTAGACTTCAGTATATACAGTATTTCTCTGGGACTTACTGTTGTTGTTTAGTCATTGTCACATCTGACTCTTCATGACCTCATGGACCGGAGCACACCAGGCCACCCTGTCCTCCACCAGCTTCCTAAGTCTGTCCAAATTCATGTTCATTGCATAGATGAGACTAACCACCTCGTCCTCTGCCATCCCCTTCTCCTTTTGCCTTCAGTTTTTCCCAACATCAGGATCTTTTCTAAGAAGCCCTTCCTTTTCATTACTTCCACATAAGTGTGCATAAATTCCAGCTCAAAAGTATCTTTCTTATATTTAACTGAATAGATGAATAGTTTGAAATGTGACTGGTAGTTGTGGGCCAATTCCTTCTTCTGCACATACTCTGCATATATTAGGGTAACAAGTGACTGGTGTATATATATTCACCTCTCTCTCTCTCTCTCTCTCTCTCTCTGTGTGTGTGTGTGTGTGTGTGTGTGTGTGTGTGTGTACACACTGTGTGTGTATACATATATATACACTGTGTGTGTATACATATACGTATATACACTGCATATATTCACCTATTTTTCACATTTGACTAGCTGTAATATGCTTACTTTTTAAAACAGATTAGCCTGAAATTCAGGGATAATAGCTACATTAGAATGTCTATTATGCAGAGAACCATTAATAAGTGAAATAGCTGAGATGGCTTTCTGCTTTAGGCTATCGTACTGTTTCTGATTCTAAAATGTATTTGCCTCTTTCTCATTTATGATTGAATATGGCAGCATTAAACCCAACTGTGCATGCAGACAGATGAATTAATAAGGGAAATCAATTAGGATTGACCAGACTAGTAGGACATAGGTATATGTCCACTCATAGTAATATGAGATCAGTCTCTGATAGCAGTTTTAATCTATATTTTAAATCTATATTTATAAGTCTATTTTCACGGTGTTTTATCTTTCTGATGTTAGCCGCCTTGAGCGCCCTCTTGCAGGTGAGGAAAGGCGGGATATAAATTAATTAAATAAATTTTCTGAACACACTCACATTTTTTCTCCCTCTCATTCTTGATAACACACCCCACACATCAACAGTCTATTTGAGAAAACATATTTGAGAATAACTGATCTAAAACCTGCAACTGTATCCATGGAGGAGAAGCTTTTATATTTCATGCATTTATATAACATGAAAATGGGTATCCACAGATGTTCCTGGAAGCAATGATGGCGAGGTTTAACCTGTTTAACAAATTTATAGCTTCTGTTAATGTGTACCTTTTCCCCTAATTTTGCGTTGCTTTGTTCTAATTCAATTTATTAAGCATCCCTGAAAATTGTACCTCAATACAAAATGTCACTGATTCTTCTTTTAATTGGCTACTAAAAGAACAATTTATTTAAATCACATTTAAATCATCATGGAAGTATTACGCATGAAAGTATTACGTTGCTTAATTTAAAGTTTCATTGAGCAACTGAATCAATAAACAAAATCTGGACCATGCTACTACATGTGCCACTTTGGAAAAGAAAATCCTTTTCTAATAAGTCACTAATGCTTTGAATGTTTATCTGTCATTCCTAATAGTCCTTGAATAGCATTATTTTCAAGAATCTAGCTTGTGTACATATGCCATGTAAAACAACAGTAATAGATTATTCATAAAGAAATTTTGCATAGTCATACAGAAAATATACTTTGGTATAGAAATTTCTTGTGTTCCAGTTCAGTTCACAGTCCAGTGTTCCAGTTTTGTCCAGTCCAGTCCTGTCCAGTCAATGTATCCAAATATCTGATATTAAATATCAAACATTGTGCCAATGCTGCATGGTGGAAGCAATTGGACAGCCAGCAAGAGGTAAGTGAAACCAATTTATACTCCTGGTAACTGGATTCTCTGGAAATACACCCCTATTTAGGCTTTTCCGTCAGTGGCCAAGTCTTTGTGATACCATAAGTTGGGTTTGTGCTTCCAGAACATGAATTTTTTTGCAGCACAGCCCAATAACAGAATTTGGCCTATATCCTAAAGTGAAATTAAGCCCCTTGCTCTGGAGCAGTTAAGATGATTTTCCGTAAGATAACACTAAAAAGCAGGCCTCCGTCAGTCTTGAAAGACTATGGTATCGTGCTCAGTGCTGCATACGCTGCATGCAAAGCACAAAAGCCTGGGTTGGATTGTTATGGAGGATAGGCTGTTACCCAAGCAGCAAATCGCCCCTCTCCATGCCACTGAATTAGTCCAATGGAAAGGCAGAGCCAATACGATTGGATCCAGCTGGCGTCGCAGAGCTGGGCTAAGGATAGGAGCTCACCCTGTCTTGTGGGGCCGACCCGGGAATCAAACCCTGGCCTTCTGGTTAACAGACACAGCGTCTTTACCGCTTGCACCACCATTACGTGGACCCGTAACTGCTATGGATTTTGCCCTTGGACTTTAATTCTTGGATGTATTTAAAGATCTGTAATTTTTCAGTAAGCAAGGACAGGGAGCACAATGACAAACATTTTAAAATCTAAGTACAGTATATAATATTTTATACTCTCACCTAGTTTGAATAGCAGTGTGTTTAACCAGTGTGTATAGACTGTTTTTATTCAGGAACTTTTGTAATAAATATTTTCCTTTTCATATTGTGACATATTCCTCTCACAGGTTAACAACCCTCACAAGTCTAGATCTTTTTAAAAAGCTTCCCTGCATTTCTGTTGAATAGTTTTCAATCAACAAAACTAATTGCTTTAGGATGCAAAACTAATTGCTTTAGGGGGCAAACCTAACCTAGGCCAGTACAACTCAGTGGTCTTCCTATTCTCGAGGTGGTGTAGGAAGGCAATCACATGTCTGTACACTGGCCTAACCGTCCCCCAGGAGGTGTCTTACAGCTTTTTTGTAGCACCCCCAGATCAGCACAGGACTTATGCCAGGGATTTAGGATTGCAGCCTTACCCTACAAACCAGAGTAACTACGGGAGGATGTAAGAGACATTACATTCCCCTGCACCACCTAGTGAAAACCTATGGGAAATTCATATTTCAATTCAGAGTAATTGTTCTCACACCGGAGCAAGGACTCCCCATAGTTACTCCCTTAGTTATGTTGATCATATTTTCATTCTTAGGATTATTTCTAGGTCTTCTACATGGTTTAAGGCAGTGGTTCTCAAACTTTTCGTCTTTGGCAGGGAGGGGTGAGGATAGTGATCTGATCATGTCATTAAGGGGGAAAGAATGGAGGATGTCTTCATTTACTTAGTATAGTCTGCAGCAGGCTCCAGGAGGTGTGGATCAGACCGCCTGTGCATCCCTTCCTGAGGTTCAGAGCATTCCCAGATGAACATTTCAAAGCACCTCCTAGAAAATGGAAGTATTTAGAAGATTCATTTGTGAACATTTCAAGCTCAGGTAGTGCTGCCCAGGTCTCATGGAGTTTGCTGCAGACCACAAAAAGTGAGAGTAAGTGAAAGCATTCCCCTTCCTTCTCCCTTAGGAATGCAATCCTGTGAATTGCATTACTGCCCTCACCACTTCCCCTGCCCCTTGGAAAGATCAGACCACCTTTGCAAGAACTGGGCAATTACGACCCACCCAATTTGAGTACTACTGGTTTAAGGGAAATAAATGAAATAAATGCAACAAAAGCAGTGTTCCAATTTAATAACAGACCTCCCACCCCACAGAACCTTACATTAGTCAGCACCCTTTTTAACATTATTCATTTTCAGTAACATAACAGACTGAAATCCAATCCTGATGGCAAGACACCAACTGATTGCAAAAAATAAAGATCAATTCAAGATATTGAAGTCAGTCACTTGTAAATGTCCCTGTCCAACCATGGATCACAAGGTTGATCAACCTCAGATTTTAAAAGATGACAAGATGTTCCACTGAAATTACTGGATCAGAATACAGTGTCAATGTTTGCAAAAACAGAAAACCATAATAATAAAGTGCAAGGCTGTGTAATAGAAACAAATGAAGTGGAAAATAAAATAATAGAAGAACATGACAAGCTAAATGCTTTCTGCATTGCAGGGTTCTTGGAATTGAGTACATTATAAACAAAGAGTTCCCTTCATGTTTTCTAATTTTATATTGGGAATATATCTCGCCTGTCAGTAACCTGTTTAATGATATTTCATTTTTATCTGGTTTAATGCATACAACTAGGTCTAGCATTTAAGGTTTATTAAACAGGTGTCAGAAAACTACTTGCTAAAACAGAAATGAAAATGTAAGATCATGTATGAATGTACTATGTATAGGACCTAAGGCTAAATACATACAAGTGGCAAACTGAGTTACTCTGCCTACTGTGTCTCTGTCCTTTGGGGTGAGCCTCCTTGATCAGCGCTACATCTCAGACCCCTGACCCTCAGGCAGAGCTCTCAACCAAAATGGAGATAACACCTTTTATGACCAAATCACCACACTGTTTAAATACCACCAGTTGGAATGGCAACTGGAACACTCGTGTGGAAGAAGGCAACAGTGGAAAGCAGTGGGACACTGGAACTAAGGGTTGATTCTTCTAAATTTCTGCTTTGAGCAGGTTTGAAAAACAAATGGCAGGAGACTTGGATGAAACCCTACTTCCAAGCAAACCTCTACTGCTCAGTCACTGTTCTGTGATGGGAAGAGGTCATAGAATCATAGAGTTAGAATCATAGGGACCCAGTGGATCATCTAGTCCAATGCCCTGCCTGTAGCAGGAGATCCTTGTCTTGTGCAGACCCGGGTCTTGAACGCTGGCACAGTGTCTAACCACTTGCGCCACCAGAGGACTGTTATGCTATTACATATTCTAGTAGGACAGCAATATATTATTAATTGAAAGATGACATATTCCCTTTAATGTAGAATGTACTGATTCCCAAGGGCCTGTTTACTAGCAGGCCAGAATTTGAGATCCAGATCCTACAAGACAGGGTAAGCTCCCACCCTTAGCCCAGCTTCTGCCAACTTAGCAGTTTGAATGCATGTAAATGCAAGTAGATAAATAGGTACCATTTAAGTGGGAAGCTTAAAAACAGTGTTCCGTGCATCAGTTGTGCTGGCCCCATGACCACAGAAGTGTCTTTGGACTTACCAATATAATTTATGTAAAACATCACTAGTCTCCAGGGATCCACGTACATATCCTCACTGCCAGATTTCAGAGACTCTCTTTGCATCTTCACCTTCTCCTCAACTGTACAGAGAGACTGGATAAACCCTTAGGCCAGGTCCTGACTGCATCTAGCAGAGCCTGATGCCAGCAGGAAATGCTGGGACTAGACTGCATGACTGTGACTACAAAGCATCAGTGGTTTCTGGGACCTGGAAAGGGTGAAGGAGCAATGTATGGGGGAGCAGAGCACCCTCTGAACCAGGAAGGCAGCTGGAAAGGATGAGCCAAGCCCAGAAGATAGTTGCACATAAACCATGAATTCTAGCCATTGAAGGTTGCTTGTCAGGGTGACCATATAGAATGGAGGACAGAGTGTCTGTACCTTTAACTACTGCATAGAAGAGGGAATTTAGACATCATAGAAGGGTTTAAAAAGCAGCACCTGCCTAAATTCTCTCTTCTATATGGTGGTTAAAGGATGATGCACTCTGTCCTCCATTCTATATGTTCACCCTGGAGCTTGGGAATGGGTAGACTATGTGCCCACGTGAGTATTCTACTGTGATCCTCACAGAGGTGGACAGGGAGGAGAAATCAGAATGCTGTAGTCAGTGGTGGGCTCCAGCAGGTTCGCACCTACTCTATAAACAAGAGGTAGGACATATAAAGTTTAAAAATAACCATTTAAAAGTGGCTGCCAGATGGGCATAGAACTGGTTGTTAATTTCTTTGAATCCCATCACTGGCTGTAGCCATCTGCAGCCATGTTGGAAGCCCCTAACCTAGAGCATCATCCCAGTTCCTATTGTGGAACTAGCCCACAACTGCAACTCTGAAGTGTCCAGTAGCACCTCTGGGACTCAAGAGTCCACCAGGAATCAAGAACACACCTCATAGGTCATTGAGTTCCTCCCCCACCCATCCCATAACTTAACCTGATTTCTAGACTTGCTTTCTGCTGAAAATTTATTATACTGTGTTTTAAACATTATTCAATTTCTCCAAGCACAGCAGCTAAAACTAGCAAAGAATGTGGTCTTGCTGATTCCTGTTCCCCCTACTGGGCCTGACACCACCAACCCTTCAACCTGACAGCAAACCAATCACACAGATGTGGGTGGGCCAGAGAGATAGGTATGTACCTTTTTATTTTGAAAATGTACAATTTACAAATCAAATAAAACAATCCCTGAACAATATGTGCCAGCCTAAGATAGTATTGTGCTACTAGCACATATATATAAAAGAATTACATTTTCCCCATTTTTACTGGTGCCTTTCCCTTCTCTTCCTTTCTCATCTTCCTTATGTGTATTTTAGATTTTCATTGCCTCGGTGCAGGGACCTTCCTTCTCTTGTGAAGTGAAACATGTTTATGATACTATACAACTCTATCAGTCCATCATTCAATCATTTAATAAACCAATCAGCCAATTGTTTTATAAATTTGTCTTCTTCCCTTTGGATTGCTATCGTTTTAGTGTTGCAGCCATTTTGGTGTACAGTCTGCTTTATAAATGACAACAGTTTGCCTTGCCAAGTTGTTTTTTGAAAATCAAAGAAGATAGACTGCTGCGTTCAGTTCTCTGAGACTTAATAGAACAGTGTTTCCCAAAATGTACATTGCAATATATTGGTGGGTCATTAGTGGGCAATTGTTGGGCTTCAAAGTGACACAAATTGTCACACAAATTGGGAGTCCCTAAAGATTGCTATTAGGTCACATCAAGCCAGCAATTGGTCTCATTGGTCTCTATGGGATCCAGCATTGGGCCTCTGTGGGACCTGCGTAAGTGACTGGAAACATCTTCTGGTTTGCAGATACAATTCCTGGTTTGATTCTGCAAACTGAACGTTGCTTCTGGTCACCTCCATAGGGCATTTTGGAGGCCAATGGAGTAGGTTGCTGGACTGACACAATCCAGATGTGGGCCCTTAGGGCTTTCAGTAAGGCATTGTGGCACTACAAGAAGCACCACATCACAATTACCTGCTGCAGATGAGGAAGACTGCAGTACTAAAATGTTTGGTAATCACTGCCTTAGAAGAATGGAAAGGTACTAATGTGATTTTTAAAACAATTATTTGGATGCCCCAGAAGCACTCAAATTTTTAGGGTTTTTTTTTTTAAGCCAAATGTGTTTATCAGCAAGCATTCCCCATCTCCCTGCAATATTCACCTCTACGAGAAGTACATCCATTTTTTGTTTATAAGGTCACATGCCACATTATACACAAAACACTCTATATTCCTTTCCAACACCCACGGGTATAATAGTAAGATTTGATTGCTTATACTTGCATAGCTGTGAGTACTATTAAAGGTAATAAAGTTATTCGGGCTTTTCCTCACTTATGCTATGGGCAAAGCATATTATTCTCAGCAATCACCATTTACTTCTACCCATTTAACACTGGGTGAAGCTCTCCTAATGGCTTTGCATGGCATTTTCTAAAGGCCAAACATTAGATCAAATGAAAAGATGATCCTTGCTGGCAAAAATGTGGCTTTCAAATATTCATGAAGAAATAAGATTATCTGGTTTGTCATCATTAACTTTGGCAAATAAAGCTCCAGGAAGATTATATAAAGAAAAGGAACATGAGCACACCTTTTTTGTTTATTTTTTTGTTCTAATTCAGAGTCTGGAAACTCACTAATGTGTGCTGAAAATGTATCTGCTGTTACATCAAGAAATTTGGGGCAGCAAATTGGAGCTCTTTGAAATTTCTAATACCTCTGCTCAGTATAATAGTGTTACCTGTGTATTTTGCTCCTAGGACATGTGTCACCCACTCTGCTACATCTACATCTACAGTATTTATATACTGCTTTTCAACTGAAAAGTTCACAAAGCAGTTTACAAGAAAATGAAAAAATCAATAGCTAATTAATAGCTAATGGGTCCCTGTCCCAAAAGGGCTCACAATCTAAAGTGCAAAAAGAACACCAGCAGAAGCCACTGGAATAGACATTGCTGGGGTGTGGAGGTCCAGTTACTCTGCCCCTGCTAAAGAAAAGAGGAACACCCACTTGAAAGAGTGTCTCTTGACCAGTAAGCAGGGTACATGACACTCTTGCTACATTACACCTCACAAGGATAACCAGTGGATGTTGCTGGCAGCATGATTCAATGATATCTAGCATGCAGGTGCAAATCATGACATCGGGAAGTAGGTTAGTGGTGATGTGATATTGTTGCATCACCACATCACTGCCAATTGCTTATAGAGTGCCACAACTTGCAGCCAATTGGTAGCAAGTGTAGGGAGGGTCTTTCTCCACCAAACATAGTACAGCTTGTTGGAAATATGGGGAGAATGGAAAATGGTGAACAACATATTTGTCTCCAACTGGAGAGCTGTACTTGAGTTGCCTATCAAAGTCACTACCCCAGCAATGCCATTGGCTCAGTATTAAAGTACATCAGTTGCATACAATAGGTCAGTGGTACTCAAACTGGATGGTTGCTTCCAGTGGTGGGCTGACACCGGTTTGGACTGGATCGGCCGATCCGGTAGTTACCGGGAGGCCGCCAGTCAAGATCCGGTTGTTAGAGGGGCGAACGATCCGGTTCGCCCCCCTTTCTGGTTTTTTTTTTTTTTGTTCTGGGGAGTTGGAGGGTGATCTGGGGGCAGCCTATGTAGGTCCTCTCTAGGAACTCTCCCTGCTTCCTAATTAGCTGCGAGCGCATGCACACTGAATTTTTAAGCATTTTTCAGTAGCGTTCAGCCGCTGCAGCTACTGAACGGAAGGAACCTCCAGTGACCCCCCCAACCCCCGGAACTGTATGTAAGCAGCCCCCCTGCCCACAACTGCCCCCAGGTCACCCTCCAACCTCCACAATGCAGAGCCCAATCCTGACTACTCAGAAGTAAGTCCCATGACAGGCAATGGGACTTACTCCCAGGGAACTGTGCCTGATTGGAGCCTGAGATCCCAACCTGACTACTCAGAAGTAAGTCCCATGACAGGCAATGGGACTTACTCCCAGGAAACTGTGCCTGATTGCAGCCTGAGATTCCAACCTGACTACACAGAAGTAAGCCTCATGCCAGTCAATGGGACTTACTCCCAGGACAGTGTGGAAAGGACAGCAGCCTCAGAGCATCATCCTATGCAGGTCTACTCAGAGGTAAGCCACATGCTTAATTTTTTTTGAATATTTTTAATCTTAAAAAAATTCCTGCTGATAAGGGCCCCTGGCCCGCCCCCTGACCTCAGCCCGGCCCCCTGACCTGGCCTGACCCCGCCCACTTCCGGAGAACCGGTTGTTAGGGCCAGGCCTGCTCATCATTGGTTGCATCCCACCAGTTCATGTAATGGTCACCCATGGACTATAAGGGACAGGGAAGGGGAAAGCAGCAGCCCTAGGATCGTGTCCAGGTGGGGGAATGGGAGGTTATGGGGAATGGGGAGCCCTGGAGTCCTGCAGAGTGCTTGCAGGGTTTTTCCAAGGCTTGGAAATAGTGAAAATTCCAACCGCAACTAAAATTGTCATCATCTCTGGGAATCCTGCAAACATTCTGCAGGGCTCCCCAGAGTTTGCAAGACCCTGGCAGGACCTCTGGTAAATAACAAAATAGCCCCCCATTGTCCCCTAGGGTCTGATCTTGGGGATTTCATAACTGTGCTAGCCACTCCCCCACAAATATTTAATGAGGGAATAAAGTTCCCTCAAAGTTTGAGAAAAACTGCAGTAGCATATAAGTTTTCCAGGTAGCAGGTGATTAAAAATAACTGTATTGACCATCTATTTCAACCAGGGTGCTGCAGCATAGGGTAAACCAGCACAGATGGTTCTCAAGTGTGCATGAAAGTTTGGGGAAAGTTCATTGTGTTAGTTGGGCCATTGGGGGATGAGAACCCCAGAGTAGCATGTTGTACCTTATCAGTTGTTAAAAACTGATGATATGCTATGACAATCTTAGGGCCTTGTCAAGTGCCAGAAGATGAAAAAATTTAAAATTGCAGCCCTAGACAGTGACTGCCAGTGAGAAAACACAGTGATAAGAGGGAAATGTAGTGTGAACTGGTTCAAGGCAGTTTCAAATATGCATCCTATCTGCTTCCTTTTTCCTTGAGGTCAAAACATCTTGTTTAATATGTCAGCCTTGCGAGTGTGCACAAATGGAATTATAAGACTAGCCAGCATAGGTTTCCCAGCTCAGAATTTATTCTGCCTGGCTTAGGATCCCCAGGGTCTCAAAAAGAGGGCACATGTCACTGATCCATTAACTGCTGGAAACTCCTCGAACACTGTAGCAGCTGCATGCAGAGGTGTTTGGTTCATATTATGTGTTTCCATGCTAGGCCTTCCCAGTTGTAGTGGTCCATGGCACTACATGATTGGAGTGAACCATGTGCAAACAGGGGCATTACAACACATGGAATGGTTTTCAATATTTTCTGCAAGCTGGTCATAACATTAACACATCAGTCATGTGCACACATCCTAATGTATTTGTAAAATATATTATTTGTCAAAACAAGGACATAATCCAAATTGTAGCCATATTTAGTTAGATATTTAGATGCACAAACCAAATCTATGTCAGTCCACAGGCTTTATCTTGCTAACTATGG
This sequence comes from Cryptoblepharus egeriae, assembly GCA_030015325.1. Lineage (NCBI taxonomy): Eukaryota > Metazoa > Chordata > Lepidosauria > Squamata > Scincidae > Cryptoblepharus > Cryptoblepharus egeriae. Next base: position 31,871,956 of record JAREYC010000007.1, read on the forward strand.
CATATATCCTGTTCCAAGGAACTTGATTACCTGCCAGTAATCACACAACAGAATAAACAGTTATTCTAATTGAAACCCTGGTACTTCATAAATAGATTTGAAAAGGTCTCCTTAGTATGTAGGCTATGAATGATTATTGAATCATTAGAGTCTAATCTGTCCCAAAAGTCTTATTGTGCTGATTCACAGATACAATACCCATTTCTAACCTTTTGATAGTTTTATCTAGAGGTGCTGCCTTTGCCAAAAAAGTAACAAAAATGTAGGAATTAATAAGGATACTTTTGCAATGTTGGAAGAAGCAAAAGGCTTGAAACTCAAATCCCAATCAACTGGAAAAAAAACACTCAAATATAGCATCTTGGAAAACTCTCCATTGTTTAAAGTTTTGCCAAACAAAACCACTTATTTAAATTAAGTTGTTTATATTCTAAGGGTCTTGCAAACACTTTCCATCTAGAATCCTCAAAGAGACTGAGCAGGGAATACCCAGTACTCTTGCTGCGTTCCAAAGAGAAAATGTATTTTTGTTGTTAAATATATTTGCATTTTTCTTTGAAGCATTTTAGAGTAGTATTCATGTTGCTTCCTTCATTTCTAACCTTGCAGCAATAACCATTTAAGGGAGGGTAGTTCCAAGGAGCAACAGTGCAGCAAGCCTGAGCAACAGTGAAACAAGGCTACTCAGAGCCCTTGATAGTCAATCAGGAATCTTAGCTTAGTCCTAAGTTCCTCAGTCCTAGTCCAATACTCTACCACAGTGATTTTCAACCAGTGTGCCATGGCACACTGGTGTGTCACAGATAGTTCCCAGCTGTGCCGTGGGAATCTGGAGATTGACATCATTAATAGGAAAATTGGAGGATTTGAACAGTCTGGTGTGCCTTGTCAATGGTAAAAACAACTGATGGTGTGCATTTACAATTTCAGTGCCTTGTTAAGTGTGCTGTGAGATGGAAAGGGTGGAAAATCACTGCTCTACCACTACACAAAAGAAGAAAGGTATTGTGGATTAATGAATTCTGAACACGTAGCAAATCATTGTGTTACTTTTCTTCCCAATTAGGAGCAGATGCCTGTTCCATATCAGAAGATGACACTTCTTCAGATTCAAAAGATGGCTTGCCTTGAGTACTGGTTCTGAGGCTATGGTCAAGCAAAGTAAACTGTTCTTATGCATTAATGACAATACAAATAAACAGATATATAATAAGGTGGCTAGAGTTCATGCAAGATGTATGGGATACAACTAGCAAATATATGTGACCAGTATTACTGGAGAAAATGGCACACAAATATCCATTGTACAATTCACTGTTTCTCAGAAAATCAAAATAGAGCTATATTTATACAATTCCTCTTAACAAAGATTCCCGCATAATACGACATACAGATATATATCTGACAAGTGTTTTAGTACTGATTGACACAAGAACTTATTTTCTTAGAAATAAGCTGCTGACCTGTAGTTTGTCTCATTCAATATTAATCTCTTGAATCAATAAATCTGGTTATTGAGAAAGGCAGGAATCAATGTCTGTTTCTTTAGACACTGACCAAACTTATCACTAAATATATGTCAACGATATTTATTGAATGCATCTACTAAGTAGATGTCTCAGCTAAAATTACAGAGAACATTCTCTTTCTGTTACATATATAGCAACACAAGAGTTGGGATGTTGAGGTTATTAATAGGGTAAGTCTTTCAATTTCCAGTTCAACCCCATTTGCCCTATTACTGATTACAATATAGTTTTTCATCTTTTAAGGATCATGATCAAGATAATCCTTATCAAATCCTAGGTAGATGGCAGACATTGATGCCTTAAACACCTTTGTGCTGGGTACATATAATGCAGATTGCTGTTTGTGATAAAGTAGATTTGTTTCACACTTCTATTCAAAAGACACAATTCCTTTTCAAAAGGCAAAAGGGGTACAATTTAGTAAGTTGTATAATAAGTCTCTGAAATCGATGAGTCTTCTTAGAATCTGATCTGAAGAATATATGATCAGGAGTTTCACGGAGGAATGAAACTTAACTTGTAGGGCAGTTCAGTGCTTGACACTGACCTGCTTACATTTTATTCTCTATTGTCATGGATATTTTCAGTGAACAGCTGTTATGGTTATAAAACAACAAGCAAAACCTTGGTTTGCCTGCAAGACTAATCTCCAAAGCTTAGCAAGATTGAAGTTACCAGTAGGTTAGAGAATGAGTGGTTAGGAAATCGAGACTTGAAAGATACAAGTTCAAATCCCTCCATGGTTAGAAAGCTTCTTGGGTGATGTGAGCAAGAGTCACTCACTCTCAGCTTCATCTACCTCACAAGACTGCTGTGAGAACTGCAGGAGGGGAGGAATTAAACTTTGTAAGTCACACTGGAATGAGAAAAGTGGGATGAATGATTAGCATTTAATGTGCTAATACAAGATACATGCAGGTATATGCAGGAGCCACCTCCTTGAGTTTCAGGTTGAGACCCAAATGAGAAATTAGTCATAACAGGGGCCATCACAACTCACTGAGGCAGACAATCAGACAGACAGACAGATGGATGGATGTCTATGCTTCTGCTTCTGACTGTGAATGTCTTCCACCACCATTGTTGCTGCTGCTTTCCTCCTCCATATTCTCTTGAGTTAGAAAGGAAGAAAGTAGCAGAGTCAAAGAGAAGATGAATAAGAAAGAATAGAGTAGAGGGCTAAAATGAATGGGCTTCAACTGCAGGATGAGAGTTTTCATCTGAATATTACACATGATATTAGCATCCTTCACTCTCGAAAGACTGTGGTATTGTGCTCTGAGTGTCCTCTCCAGAGCACGATGGCCTGGGTAGATTAATATGGAGGATAGACTGTTACCCAAGCAGCAAATCCCCCCTCTCCACTGAAATAGTCCAATGGAATGGCATAGCCAATATGATTGGTTCCAGCTGTGTCGCAGGAGTTACCAGAACATGATTGTACAGTCACGAACTGCTTGCGGGACTGGATTTTTCCTCGAGGTTGACTCCTGAAGCCTTTTCCATAGATGGGTATAGCCACAAGGCAATGGAGGTTTGAGGTGGGAGTTTTCCTTCTCCCGACAATCCACGTTGAGTGGGATTTTGGACAGGTTTAGTCTGGCTCCTCAACAAATATTACACAAATGACAATGATTTTCACATCCAGTATAAACTGCCTTATGACGATTGGGTCTTGTGATGCCAAAACATTTACGTAAGTCTCTTCTGCTTGTCACAAAAGCTGATAAGCCATTCAGCACGTACTGTTGAAAGCAGCAAGTACTTAGAAGAGGGAAGGGGAGAAACAGGACAGGAAGGGGGAACAGGGAAGAACAGGGTAGATGATGAAGAGGTGAGGATTGTGGATTAAGACTGGCAGCACCATACACCAAAATTCTGTGTGGGTCCATGTGGATGTGTGCCAGCAATACTGCTGACATAAACCTAAGTAAAACCAGTGGAGGTTTATTCTGGGGCAAAGGAACAAATGTTCCCTTACCCCAAGGTGTCCTCTAAATGCTGAAACCCCTTGGTTTTCAGTGAACGCTTTGTTGCATTGCATGGGGAGAGTTATGTAGGACTTGGCTGTCATTCTGCCTCATATACAGGCCAGCACTTCAATATCAGCAATTGCAGTATAAAAACCATGTCTTAGTGCAACACCAGATGTGTGGATACAACATCACAAAATACTATCTATACATTCAAGATTCTCCAGTTATTTTTCAGTATATTCAAATTAATGCAATTTTGCAGTTTATCTCTTTCTTAACAAGATAAAAACCCATAGACCCACTTTCTATATGAAAAAACAGAGCAATTACATATCAAATTATTTAGTAAAGATTAAACTTTTTTCCACAAATATACGCTTATGATTAGTCAAAGCAGCTGTAAGATGAAGTATGATCAAGGGAGTTCATATTATGAAACCTACTGAATACACAGAGCTTTGATTTATAATGAATGCTGTATGTGCACATCTTTTCTACTGCTAAATATCAAGATGTCAGGGAATTTTGTTAGTTTATGAAAAGGCAGGCAGAACTTTGTGTTAGAAAGCCATATTTTTAAGGTTTTCATTCTGTCACTGTTCCATGTTGTGGAGGATGGAGAATTATTAACTTCACTGCAGCATTAAACATGAACATTCAAGGGACTTGATATTAAAAAAGCATATACGGTATTTCAGTTTTCCTTCCAGATCCTAAAGGTCATATGATGAAAATGGAACAACTTGAGATGGATTTTGGACCCTCTCCTTATTCACTGGAGCTTCTGTTATTCATGAGCAAAGACGCTGTGAAAGAAAAGTTCTTCTCTCAAAGTCTGCACATAAGTGTCTTGCAAGCTGCTTTGTTTGCTTCCTTTAAAAGGAAATTATTCATTTTCCTCTATTATATGCATAAATAGCATAACAGTAGATGGCACTCATGAATATGTAGAGTAAACCCCAAGTTTTTCAACAGTCCAAAATGTTGCTTTGTATATTAGTTGTTAATGCTGAGATGGTGGGTGGAAGCTGACATTTGCATTATGTGTGTATCGTAAACATTTATACCTTCCCCTTGATTTTTTGACAGCCTCTGAGTATTAAATTTGAAGTATATTATAGTTAACATCAATAAGACACAATGGAATAGTTGTCATTTTATTGGTGGAAGGAATGTATGAAGAAGGAGGAGGAGGAGCAAGATATTAAATTTAAAACAGTGAAGGCAAGAAGGCAAGGTTATCAGGGACATCTAGGCAAAATCTGTGGAAGGTTCATTTCAATCACCTATGCAGCTACGAAAACCTTTCTGTCCAAAAGAAATACAGGTGGGATCTTGGTATCTGTGTAGGGTTGCCATAATTCTCTTTCACAAAATCAGGACAGGACCCTCAGTCCCATTTGCCAGGATGTGAACACAATCCTCCAAAATAGGGATTGTCCCTTTTTTGGGACATATGGCAACCCTATATCTGTGGGAGTTGTGTTCCAAGAACCCCCATAGGTGACAAATCCACGGATACCCAGATTTGTAGATAGGGTTCCCTTAGAGGGTCTTCAGATGCAACCAGAAGTGCCTTCCAGTCAATTCCAGTGGTATTCCAATGCACATGTTCAGTTTTTCACAAAATCAGACATGTACCTCAAAAACCTCTATACTCGGGTTGCCATAATTTCCTTTCCCAGCACCAGGCAGGATGGGAAAACTGGACAACTTGAGACAGTACCTTCGGGGTGGTGTTACCAAAAGAGCAGCATACAATATTTGTAAGCACTGCCTCTTTGGTCATAAGATCTAAGGCTGGACTTTTAAGTCAAACAGCATCACTTCAGATAACCTTTGTAGAAGGATGAGCTTTAGGGTGAAATCCAGAGTAACTACAGGGAGTCCTTGCTCTGGAGTAAGAACAAGTTATTCTGGATTGCAATATGAATTTCCCATAGGTTTTCAGTAGGTGGTGCAGTAACTACAGGTGCACATAATGTTTCTTATGTGCTCCCGTAGTTACTCTGGATTGTGCCCTTAGAAAGTATATTTTAGCAAAGTTTATTGAGAATAATCACAGCAAGATTACATGAAGAACAATGAAATACAATCAATCATAGAATCCTAGAGTTGGAAGGGACCTAGTAGGTCATCTAGTCCAACCTCCTAGAGCATCCCCGACAGGTGCTCTAGGAGGATTGAGTTCAACTGAGAACTCAATCAATTGAGTTCTTCAACTCTTACTTAGCTGGCTATCCTATTACCAACAACAGAGAGAGAGAGAGAGAGAGAGAGAGAGAGAGAGAGAGAGAGAGAGAGAGAGAGAGAGGTTTTTTAAAAAACGTCATATTACCCATCCAGAGAGCATATCCTTCCATTTGTCTGGCCATCTTTGGGGTGAGAGAGAGACCAACTCCACACTCTCTCCTTACTGGGGGACCAACTCCACACACACTTTGAGCCAAACCTGTATTTGGCATCCGTCAGTCTTGAAAGACTATGGTATCGTGTTCAACGCTGTATGTGAAGCACAAAGGCCTAGGTAGATTAATATGAAGGACAGGCTGTTACCCAAGCAGCAAATCCCCCCTTCTCCATGCCACTGAAATAGTCCAATGGAATGTCAGAGCCAATACGATTGCATCACAGACCTGGGCTAAGAACAGGAGCTCACCAGGGTCTTGAACCCTGGTCTTCTGGTTAACAGATACAGTGTCTTAACCACTTGAGCCACCCACAGCCCACATTTTTGAGGCATAAACATAACTTGATACATATTTTGGCACCTTGCCGGTTGTTTTTGGTTAATCCTAAGAATGTTTACTGGGGGCTATCTAGACAGGAAACAAACAATTTACATTGAAAGTAGGACTGGATAGGGATTTGCATTGATTGGTGTCTGTTACCTAGACAATGGACTACCCCCAAAATCCAGAGTAACTACGGGAGCACATAAGAGACTTTATGTGCACCCATAGTTACTGCACCACCTAGTGAAAACCTATGGGAAATTCATATTGCAATCGAGAGTAAGTTGTTCCTACACTCCAGCAAGGACTCCCCGTAGTTTTTGGATTTTGCCCTACATAGCTGGGACAATGCAAGGGTAAAGGTCAGAAGAGGTATATGTGACTAGGCCTTCAGTTTGGCCTGTATAACTGAGGCTTATGGGGAAAACATATCCTTGCTCATACATTATATTCTTATATGATAATAACAGATTGATTTTGTAGTGATGAAACCATATGGGCACAGGTGGGCTGAGGGCGGTTCAGGCCAGATCGCCTGAACCGTTTCGGTAGCCGTGGGGGGACACAAAACCGGGCGCACTGGTTTGGTGTGCCCGGGGAAGCCCTACACTATGCATGCGCAAGCTTGGTGCATGTGCAGTGCGACGGGGTTGGGGCCCCCCCTCGCCCCGCCCACCCCAGCCCCTGACCCCGGCCCTCCAACTTCCGGCAATCCAGTTATTGGGGCAAGCCGGGCCCATCATTGCTCATGGGTAACAGTGGGGCAAAGCAATCCTGCCCATCTGTACACTGAAGTAAGCCCTAAAGTAATGAATAGTGACTTGCTGCTTCTACACACAGACCTGGTGGCAACAGGAGGTTTTAGGGCTCCAAGGTAGCAGAGCTGCAGGAGGAAGAGCCGGGAAGCAGCAACAGCCAGCGAAGGGGCAGACTGACAGCAGCAAGGCTCAGGCAAGGCAGCTGTTGCTGTTCCCAGCTCCTCCTCCTCTTGCAGCCACCTCAAACCCCTACAGCCAGGATGGTGTGCAAGCACATCCCTTTCTGCCGTGCTGCTACCACTTTGTTGCACTTCTCTAGGCAGATGTGAGCTCCTGACAAGACAAGAGGGGTCTCCCATGGTGGGTATCCAGTAGGAAGGGGCCTGGGAAGGACAAGGATGAGATAGAGAGGGAGCAGCAATAGTCACCGCTGTAATTTGGGTTGCCATTCCATGGCCTTGGTTCAACTATCATGACATGGGACCCAACCAGCTTATAACCCTTTAATCTGGGTGTTACCCAGATTTCCCAGGGATTGGCAACCCTCCTCTTGACATGTTCTGAAGCATGTGGAGTCCTCCAGAAGCCTCAATACATCTCCCAGAAGTTTCTGAGATAGCACTTGAGGTTTAAAAAAACACTACAGAGGTGTCTTTCAGAATCCTTTGAGACACTTTCAATGTGGCCCTCCAGCTGTGCATTTGAACCCATGGTAAGCCAAGTTTATGGGTTCCAAATCCACAAGTGAGGAAGGACCACTGTAGAAGCCTATCTCGGCTGAGGTTGTGATGGAACACTGGAGCAGAGCACAGCCAAGGAGTTATGTTAGAACCATAAAAAGAATCCTGCAGTTTTATTCTCTCTTATTCTTTTTTGCCCCCTACTCACTTGGTTGACAGTGCTGTCCTATATCGATTATTACTCAGAAATAACTCCAATTTTGTTCAATAGGACAAACCTGTTACTGCCAGATCAGTGCATTTTGGATTGCAGCCTGAAAATAGAAGGCCAGATACTCATCTATTCTGTAGATTGTAGAACAAGATCATGACAAAACATAATTAAATTATACTTTTTGATGCTTTCATATAATCACAGAAGATATTAAAAATTGTCTGCATTTTAATTTTAATTCTTTCTATCTGTTATTCTTATAGATAAGGCAAAATCTGAGTGATGCAAAAGAATAGACTGATGATAATTCTTAACCTCTCATCACTTAAAAAAACAAACTTGAATTAGGAGGATAACAAATAATGCTATTCATTTATATAGCACTAATAACAGCCATAGCGGTCATTTGTGGAGGTACTGTAGCAACGAAAGAAGCACGGACAGCAAATGCCTAGTCTGGAGCAATTTGAGACACTCCTTCTCAGACTCCATTTAACAATTTAGCTTTTGCTTACATACACATAGCATTTCTATTGGCTTTATTCAATCACATGAATTCATACAATTGCAAGCTGCAAGCTTATTTATGAGAAAGCAAGAATGGTATGTGTTTATCTTAGCGTTTCCTGTTGCTGCTGTCCTCTTGCAATTTTGATAAACTACTATATATCAGTGTTAGAACAGAAGAGAGCGAACTGTTTCTCCCAAGTGTGCCCATGGGGTGGGAGCATGCTCCGATCAAGCTACTCCTGGCTTTAACACTTTCTATTCCTACAGGTACAACATTTAGCAGTTTAAAAAATCCACCTTTCTAGCATCGCAGCTGCTCTTTTGCCACCTCTTTCCTCAATTGCTCTCTACAACTGCCCCCAAAATTACCCTTTGCCACCTCTCTCCTCAGTGGTTCTCCTCAATTGTCCTCCTAGCCTCACCTCAGCCTGGCTTATCTGTCCCAGATGCAGTTTGAAACGACGGTTGAAACTGGAATGGAATGTTGAGAGTTGCCTCTCCTCAGCCTTTTCTGCCCCATAGGCACATGGGAGTTGAACACTCAGAAGGTTGTTCTCCTCACCCTGCTTGATTGACATGAAATATTGGCCAGAAGATGTGGTCATTTAACACACAGGTTATGGGCGAAATCCAGAGTAACTTGCTCCAGAGTAAGAACAAGTTAATCTGGATTCCAATATGAATTTCCCATAGATTTTCACTAGATGGTGCAGTAACTACGGGTGCACATAATGTTTCTTACGTGCTCCTGTTGTTACTCTGGATTGTGCCCGTAGACTTTTATGTAGAAAGATTTTGCCCAACTGGGACACAGAAAAAGGCAACTATAAATGGAACACCACTTGATGAAACACATACTGTGGTATATCTCACCCACTCTAATGCTGTACACTTGAACACTTTTTAGTGATAGTTCAGCTCAGCCCTGTTCATGTATGTTACCTTCTATTTTAGGATGACCCCACTCCTGACTCCAAGCTGTTGAATAAGCATTCAAATAGCTGCCATCTGCCAGAAGGAAAGAAATATTAATTATTTTGGCCTTAGAATCCAAACTTAGGACTCCCAAAATTAGGTTACCAATACCTTTGTGAGCAAGCAAGCATTGATGATCCCTTGCTCCTCCCAGAAAATGCCCAATGCAAAAATGATACACTGGAAACATACTCTGGAACGTGGAATGCCACAACTAAAAAATATCCATATATCATGTATCCTAAAGTTCTCCAATTCTGAAAACATATTAATGCAGGCTACTTGGATATTGGGAAATACTGGTGCTTCAGTGGTCCTTTGCACCACTCTGATGTCTTACAGTACCAAACCACACATGCCATTGCTCCTGGCTCTACATGAGCAAAAGCTGACCCTGACAACAGTCGAGTTTCAGGTCCATCAGTTTGTTTTTATTGGCCCAGGGAAACCCAAGTTCCCTGGTAAATATTTAGCCGTCTCCACTGCTTCTGTCTCTAAAACAAATGCTTTGTGGAACTAAAAGAAGATACAGCACTAACTTCTGCATTTGGACTTTTGCATTTGGATGGGACCATCCAGAAACTCCCTGCCATGCTTCTCTTTGGGAATAAAGAGAATTCAAAGTTCAGTCTCTAATGGTTCAATCTTATGGGCACACTGCACTGCAGGAATCACTGATACTGTGTAGTAGATGATGCAAATGGCAATATACCATTTTGTGCAACACAGCCACTCTCTAAGGTGGCAAATGGTCATAACTATGTGCCAACAGACTTCACAGAAGACCCAGCAGTATGTCAATGCAGGAACTGAGGATAGGCAGAATGAGCATGGAGGGAGCAGAATAGGATGGAAACTGGGGCAGAGGAGTGCAGATCAAACTGAGGAGTGCAGATCAAGACCAAGAAGGGGGCAGTACTGATGCCTGTATCGTATCCCCTTTCTTGGCCTGATCTGACTTCTCAGGTTCACTTGGATGTGTGCCAGCTAATTGCGGTATAGGTCAGAGTAGACCTCTTAGCACTAGATTCTTATTACCTCTGGGCAAGGAACAAATGTTCCTTTACCCACAGAAGACTTCAGTAACTGCCCGTCCCAGTAGGATACAATGCACACCTCAGTGGTGTGGTTCCATCAGTGTAGGCTGCGTGAGTAGATAGGATTGGGCTGTTAATCACTATAGTATACCAGTTCTCACCATGCAGAATTTTATGTTAGTTGTTCAGTGAAACCATTGTTACCAGCAATGACCAAGGTTTTCCTTCTAAACATTTGTCTTCTGTGTGAACCTTCCTTTACCCCACTTTTGAAGCCTGATCCTTTCACAGAAACCATGAATAAATTTCTCAGACAGGTTTAAATATTAAAATTCTAGGGTCAGCAGAACACTGCATCCTAACAGACTGAAATAAAATATAGAAATAAAATATTACTTCACAAATATTTTTTTCTGCATTTCCAATAAGTACTTGGCCAAAATTCAATAATGGTCATTAAATACATTAATGGGAATACTGCAAATAAAAATCTCCCTACCCCATGGTGATTTATTATACAGTGTGTCTGGAAGCAAAGTTGTGGAAAGTCCTCATGGTCTAGCAGAAAATGTACTTTAAAAAATTATGCTACAATCCTAAAGACACTTTTCTGGGAGTAAGATCCATTGGACACAATGGGGTTTATGTTCAGGAGACATGGTTAGAATTAGTCAAGGAATAAAGTCATAAATGAGCCAAGGCTTTTCCAGGAATTTAGTTAGGGTTCTGCTGTAAGGTGAAAATTCCAAACTGATGTAGGTTAACTTAACATATGACAAATTATGCAAGTTTTTAATATATCAGTTTTTGGTTTTGGTTAAACACAAACTATCATTGGGCTTCTGTATGTGATCTGCCAACAATATGTATATATTGCAAAAATTTGCAAATTTGATCACTCATGTCTTGCATGTGAAAGACATGAAGAACAAGACTTAAAGAAACGTATCTTGGGAAATAATAAAAAAAAATGTTCTAGTGATCAAAAGATGAACAGTCTTTTTCAGAATAGCAGCCACCCTGAAGGGAATGGGCATCATCTTCTTTGAAAAAGCATAAATACTCTTTAGGGTATGCAAATAGGAGATGCGATGATTTGCAATCCACCCAAATCATGTCTCCCAAACAGAATGAAGGAGTAGCGTGTCTTAATTGATGCAGTCAGGAGTTCACTGCAATTTTCAAGCAATCAATGAGCTTTGGAATCTGTTACCTAGAGACTAAAGAGGATATAGGGGCATTCAATTACACAAGAAGGACTGAGGCCTTGATTGAACAAAAGTGAATTAATGGTTGTTGGAATATTCTGGTTTCTGTGAAAATGTTGCCTGAACAAAAATCGAAACATAAGAGTATTAAGGCTTGTGAATATCTCTTCTGCAATATCCTGTTCTACAGAATATTGAATTACTTTTGCCGGTTGGCCTACAAAGATATCAGTGTGCAATAAATGTATTTGATTCACCTGTATGCTCCAAATTGGTCTAAATCCCTTTGTTGTTTAGGGGATCACAACATTGCATGAATAAAATTCTTCTTTCCTTGTGGCTGTAAGAAACACAGTCAGAAACTCTATCTAAAAAAAGACAAAACAAGACCAAAAAGCAATTGTATAACCTCTCGCATCAAGCTTAAACACTTTGTTCCGTCCCCTGGCAGTTTGGTACGTATTACTCCTGAGGCAACTATAGTTTTAAAAAATGGAATTGAAAAGCCTTGTGAAATAGTTGTTTTTTGTTCGTTTTTTTCTTAAAGAAAAACCCTTTTAACATTGTAAGCGTCCCTTTTGCAAGAATTGAGAAAATACTTCAAGTTGATTTTTAGCACCAGACTATCACTCTCATTCCTGTTGTGGTGAACAACTCGTTGAAGAGCAGCTGATAGAGAGTGTAATGGAGAAAAGCTCTGAAGAAAAAAAATTGCTCTCCAGATCTGTCAGAAATAACATTTTTTTTGAATTTCAAATGGGGTTCCAATGCCTTTTATTCAGAGGTGATTGTGGTTTTAGGTATCGTCTTAAAGAGTAATGCTCCAATCCTAACTCCCAGTTAGGCTGGCATAAGTCCTATGCTGGCTTGGGGCTGTCTCAAAGATGCTGTAAGGCACTTTTGTGTCTGTCCTGGGGGAGGGTTAGGCTAGTGCACAGACTTATGCTTGCCTCCCTATATCACCACCGGAACTGGAAGACCCATGAATTGTGTTGGCGTAGGTTAGGATTACACTCTATGTGTTGGAAATGTCTGATTTGGAAGCCCCTTCCAGCCAAACAGTATTGGCCAAGGCAGAGCTGTGCCATTCATGAGGCCAGCTGAAATTGTTGCTTCAGGCAGTAGATGGACATGGGAGTGGTACCCATCTCTACCCTCCTATCTGGCCTCAACTGCTATTCCTTCCACTTCCTGGATTAGAAAATGAAGAGAGGGACAGAGGGGAAGATGAAATGTGGAGTGGAAGAGTGTGGTGAGCTAAAATAATGATGGTGTGGGAGACATCACTGACACATCACTGGAGAAGGGGGCTAATGGTAGGCATGCTGCCGCAGGTGTCAGAAAGTCTTGGCTGCTTCACAAAGTTAACTTTAGGGCATGAAACTTGCTCACTGAAACAACACATCTTTGGAGGTGACATGAGAATTCTTGATCCATGTGCAAGAAGCACACACATAAGCTCACCCTATGGACAGCATGGATCCAGTTTCTCAGAGGTGTGAGAAACGCTAGTGTCCACAAACATCTGGAGGTGGTGCTGAAGCCATGGGTTTTTCCTCATGTGGCTGGAACTTCTGAAATTGCCCAAGGGGCAGTGAAGGATCCATTTAGCAGCAGCTTCCATGCCATGAGGCATGAAAAAGTACTCTATGAGGCATTGTTCATTATGCACAGTGTAGTAGCAAACGGCTGCCCATCAATCTTCCATTGAAAGGTTATATTTCTAAATTCTGCCCCACAGAAAAAACTGTCATAAAATAAACCCATACCATACGTTAGAAAGAAAACTAGCCCATTTCCTGGGCTAGATGAATTCTATGCGAGTTTCCTTTCCATCCTTGACATTATTGAACACATCCTCCCAAAGTACTTTGGTGGCCCTCCTCATTTTAGGAACATGATTATTTTATGACCAACAGCATAATCACCTTATGTCAGATGAATTATTAGTATGCATTATCACAAATGTGGGCCTTGATGCATGCCAGAACAGATAGGTTCTGTGCCAAGAAGGAAAGGGGTAGGGGAAGGGTGAGAAGGAAGCAAAATGGAGTGGGGGAGGGTAGGGAATCCTGACCAGGAGGGGATGGGATTGGTTGCACTGATATAAACTGTACCTTCTCCCTTCCAGGGCAAGATCCACTGACACTGATCCAACTGGACTTGCACCAATGATTTAGTAGTTTCAGGTCTGATAAGACCCTTTGCTGTGGTTGGGGCTTTTTCCAAACCAAAGGGACATATGTTTCTTTGGCTTGAGGAGATTTTATCTTGAGAAGACCTCCAACCTGAAAAATTCCCATCCTGGATCCAGTGCAAGCTGTTATCGACATGTACCACTGCATGGGCATATGGTGATTTCATTAGAATTGGGTTGCAAATGTGAGAAGTTACACTTAGAGCACACTCCTTACCATGTCTACTCAAAGTCCCATTGAGTTCAATGGGTCTTACTCCCAGGAATGTGATTTTAGGATTGCAGCCTATGAAGTATATATACTATGACTATATATTCTCTGTTCTCTCAACAATGTGCAGATTCAATGCTCACTTTTCACCCTTTGATTCATCTCCTTCATCCTTGATTATAAGAAATCAAAGCTAAGATTAATAAACTGCCATTAGTTCCATCATCATTTGATTGATTCTCATCATTGATGTGCTAACTGCTGCAATTGATGCTATTTCTCCTTTAATAAGAAGAATATTTGACCATAAGTAACTTGAATGAGTTTACCAATTAATTTGGCATTTTAATTACTCATGTTTAATGGCTGTTTCTTTGGTCTGTCACTGAGAAGTACCTATTGATTTGCCTTTCACTACTGAGCTATAGTGTACATTAACATAATCAGTACTTAGTAATATATCCATAAGTTTAGGAAGATCCTGATTTGTTTTTGTGCTTGTAATTGACTAGACTGAACTAACAAAAAAAGTTGAGCTGATAAGAAAATGAAGCTTTTTTCAAGTACTTTAAGAAGTACCTTGTGTGACTTGTTCAGTTTCCAGATTTTATTTTTCTGTCACAAATAAATAGATAGAGGACACTTTCACTTTAGGATGAAACACTTCTTTAAAGAACTTGGATGCCAGGAGGTCACCAGCTATGGATTCTTTCAACTCGAAGGAGTAGAGAATTAATTATCTGATTTGAGATCAGATAGATGAAATGCCCAGGGCTGTGTGGGTGCAGAATTTTGAAGACAGCTTGTGAATGTCACACTCGATCACACATGGAGACAGCACTGTTCACATTCAATTCACTGAACGTGAACAGCCATGTTCAATGAACCTGCACGTGGCAAGCCTTTTGCTTCTGGGGCTTCCAACAAGGTTTTGGCAAATATACTACAAAGAAAAGGTTGAGAGACCTTGGTCTGTTCAACCTCGAGAAGAGAAGGATAAGAGGAGATATGAGCACACTCTTCCGATAGCCTCAGAAAGTAGAACTAGAACCAAAGGGTATAAACTGTAAGAAGGTAGATCCTGGTTAGGTATCAGGAAAAAATTCCTGACGGTCAGTGCAGTTTGGCAGTGGAATAGATTGCCAAGGAAGGTGGTGGAGTCTCCTTCAATGGGGATTTAAGCGGAGGTTCAACAAGCACCTGTCAGAGATGCTCTAGGAGGATTTCCTGCTACCGGAAATAGATGACCTATTAGGCCCCTTCCAAATCTAAGATCCTATGATTCAATGACTACTCAATCAAAACTCACCAAAAATGTGCAATAGCACAGCAAAAAATAGAATGGCACAGTCACTTAAGGCACAATCAGGGCACAATCCAGAGTAAGCATTCAGAGGCACATTGCTATTGAACACAGAGACAGAAAATAGCTTCTGCTTGTCCAGATTCAGCCTGAAGAGAGGTCACCCACCCCCTCTCTTGGCAATTGGTTCTATGGTTAAAATTCTCTTCCTAATAAAAAGATACAGGTATCCCCTGCTTTCTGACAGTTTGTTTTGTGACAATCCGTTCTTTCAACACCTTTCAATCCACCTTTCAATCACCCAGAAATCATTCATTCAACACATGTTCTGCACTTTCAACTTCTCCTTGCTGTTCTAAAAGCTAAAATTGTCTTTCCTTTGTTGATTTGCCTATGACATGGTGGCAGATTATTTTGTCCTGTGTTTGTGTATGAGAGAGAGGACACATGGTCACTTTAGGTATTGGTCTTCTTCCATTCCCAAATGAATTCATGAGAGTCCATTTGCTGAAATCTTTGTTGTAACAGCAGGAAATTGCGAAACCAAAAGGGCATATGCAATTTGCTAGCTAAAAAACATCGGAAGCAACATCTGTAAATTAAAAAAGACTATTTGGCTTTTCAACCATTTCTGCTTTTCAACCATTTCTGCTTTTCAACCATTTCAACTTTTCACTACAGCTCTGGTCCCTAATCCATAAGATAGGTGGGTGACACCTGCAAAGCATGTGCTATGTATTCCAGTGTTCACTGTATCTCAGTGTTAAATTGAAATCTATCATCCTATAATTGAAGCCAGTTAGATCTTTTAGAAGAGTAGTGAAAAAGTATTTACCCATGCTCAGGATGATCAGAAGTCATAACCACAAAAAGAGGACAAAATCCCCCAAAAGGTAGGTGATCCAAGGAAAATGTAGGACATGACAAAATGAAAGCTAAATATTCACATATATTGCTTCCCTGTGCATTTCTTATTATTAAATTTAAAACCATTACATTTAATTTAACTACCGGTATTTAAAATTGAAGGTAACTGACTGACTCACTGATTGATTCACTGACTGACTGACTGACTGACAAGAACATGCAAAATTAAGTTGCCACTCCAGTTAATTTGAGTCATGACTTCTTTTCTGAGTCACTTGCCCTGAGTTGTAAGTCACATTTGAGCCTATGGGTGCAATCCAGAGTAACTACGTGGAGTCCTTGCTCCAGTGTA
Organism: Cryptoblepharus egeriae; assembly: GCA_030015325.1. Classification (NCBI taxonomy): domain Eukaryota; kingdom Metazoa; phylum Chordata; class Lepidosauria; order Squamata; family Scincidae; genus Cryptoblepharus; species Cryptoblepharus egeriae. The sequence continues at coordinate 31,888,508 of JAREYC010000007.1, forward strand.
AGAACAATTTGCTCTGGATTGCAATATGAATTTCCCATAGGTTTTCACTAGGTAGTGCAGCAACTATGGGTACACATAATGTCTCTTGCGTGCTCCCGTAGTTACTCTGGATTGTAGGGTATTTGAGCTGTGAGGTTGACATAAGTCACAGAAAACCTGTGCTTTTGCAACTTGAGTTGTCATGGCTTTAGTCCCTATCCCTGGTTTTTTATTCTAAAGGACACCTGTATATGTATAAAATTGAAGTGTCACTCATTCACTCACTCACTCACTCACCCCCTTCTTGGGGGATCCCTGGGTAAATTGCACAGCAACAAGGTAATTATTTGCAGCATCAAGAATGATGCCAAGTCCTCTGTAATCTGTACCCTTTTTTAAAGAGGAAGTTAAAGTCATGTGCCTTAGGTTGTAATCCTAACCACATTTTCCTGGGAGTAAGTAGGATTGAACACAATGGAGCTCACTTCTGAGTAGACATGCTTAGGATTGCACTGTTAGTAAACCTCTGCAGTATAGCTTGACTACTAATTTGGTACAGTGTTCTATCTAAATAATCTCTGATAATGTCAGTACAGTCACCCATCATACAGTGTCGGCTGAGCTCAAGGAAACTCTACATTCCTAAGTAGGAATGCAAAACTTCACATATTGATCCATAGCCATGTAACCTATGCTTTAGTATCTCTAAATGAATTTTGATTCATAAAAGCAAAGCCTATGAAGTCAGATGACATCTATTATCCAATATATATGTCTCTGGTTACTAAAATAGCCTGCATCTCATCTTGAAAGCATAATATATATGACTCTTCTGTGAAAGAATTTCAATAAAATATTGATGGAAAGTACTTTTTATATTTTTTGCACAATAAGACATTTTATAGATTTTGTTGGAGGGGAAGAATTTGAATTCCTCTTAGCTCACTAAGAAGCATATATAATTTGCATTAAGCCTTTACAGAAAACTCACGTCTACAATTAACTTCAACTTAGGGCACAATTCTAACAAATTTGTGCCAGCCTAACTCACCTGGCATATCTTCTCATGACAGTGTGCAGAGGTATGCTTGTGCGCTGTCCTAACCCCCCTCCCCCCAAGGAGTGGGATAGAAGTGCCTTACAATACACAAATTATGCTGGAGTTTATGCCAGCCTAACTGAAGGTTAGGATTGCAACCTCTCGGCTTTTTGGCTAAGATCAAGTGTAGTATGTTTGTAAATGTTAAACATTCTCTTAATAAAAATTAATCTGAGTTAGCTGAAGTTAATTAAAACTGAGTTTTGTGTATTGTGCTGTTGATGGCATAGTATCAGCAAGCCCCTATTCCTACCAGTTTTAATGAAGAGGTGACCCTTCAGATGGGTGCAAATCTGGGTAAGGGGCTCAGAATGAGGGAGCAATACTTTCCCTTTCAACACTGAGGAAAGGAAGCAAGTTAGGCAGGTGATGAACAGATACTTCCAAATAAAGGAGAGATATTTGAATGTGATCCTTAACTTATTATTCCCGGTAAGATTCCATCAATAAATAAGTAGACTCTGATTTGAGCTGGAGTAGGACTGAGGGGTATTATATATGGAGAACAAACTTCCAGCGTAAACGATAACTTCCAGCGTTCTTCCAGCGTTCCAAACTTCCAGCGTTCTTCCAGCGTAATCGATAACAGGAGGCCTTTTATGTACATATATCTTGGTTTGTTGTTATAAATAGACATGTGGCTTGTTATATCCTGTCCAATGCCATATACTTCTTTATTACCTCCGAATGTGTGTAAGAAAGAGCCTCCTATGTAAAGGAGTACTTCAAAAGTGGAGAAACCTCAATCTTTACACAACATAGTCAAAATCTCTAACTCATGTGAGTCCTACCAATGAAGCGTTCATGAGGCTGATGGGATGAACTGGCAGAAGATGCCGTATCCCCTGAGCATTGTGTGTGCAGTTCTGGCTTCATGCCTTTGATGATCTCAGGTGCACAGATTCCAGTGTGTTCATGAGAAAACACAACATTAATAAAATAAAAATTGGGAAAGCAAATTCTGAGCCATTCAGAACCTTCTGTTTACATCCTGTTCATTTATGTCAAATAGGTCTCTCCATGGAATCTATGGGAATTTTGCTAGTGGCTTAAATAAGAAAATGTCTGGATACAAAACAATTTAAGGGTGCTCAGGTGTTTTCTTTTGCAGAATTAATCCCACACTGTAGAACCAGTTTTCTTTGTAAACTGGAAAAAGAAACCTGCCCTCATTTTATCCCTCTGGCATCTTGTGAATCACAGAATGTTAATGGATATTGTTTTCCCTGAGGGGGAGGAAAAATGTTTAAATACAACTTTAAAAACCATTGCTGAAGGCTGTGCTTAGCTTTTGCTTCTTTTATGCCTCAAGGAACTGTGGTAAACTATCCACAATGATAATGGATGTAAGAACTGCAATATTTAACCTGAAACATTTCAAAGATTTCACAGGGCTGAGAAGTCCTTCCTTCACTTAGGATGCAAATGTGTTAACTTAATGTAAGACCCACAGGCAATCTGGCTAAGTGAAGTTACATGAAGACATTTCCCTTGGAAAATATGATCTCTCTCTCTCTCTCTCTCTCTCTCTCTCTCTCTCTCTCTCTGAATCTTGCTGGGACTGCTATATGTAAGTAGCAATTTTCGACCATTTTCATTTCTTGTCACACTTAAAATTGTCAAGGTATACCATGCTGTTGGAGAAGGGGCTCATGGGGCACACCTGAGGCAACCATGTGAACCTCACACTGTATCCTGCAATGGGGAAACAGTCATGAAGGCCACCATAAAGTCACTACTCTTTTATTTTAGGGCTATACTGTGGTGGTTCCAGTGGCACTGGAAAGTTGATAAGACTGGACCTTAAGTGTCCTACTTTGCATGTCCTTTGTAAGACAGACCTCATAAAGAAGGTATATCCCCCAGCAAGTTAAATGTACCCTGTGTACACAGGGTGACCATATGCCATAACCAAAAAAGAGGACAACCCCCCCCCAAAAAAAATGTAGGTCATGCAAGAAAAATGTAGGACATGACAAAAGAAAAGCGAATTACACTCATATACAGTGATGCCTTGTAAGATTAACATAAGATTCACAAGGAAAAGGAGGGCATAGAAATTTTTCCAAGGACACAGGACTAAAACCCAGGACATGTACAGGAAAAAGGGGACATATGGTCCTACTATGCATGAATAGTGCAAATATTCCATAGTGAGGAACTACAGGGTGATTGTAAAGTAACTCCCTATATTGTAATTTATAAGTTTTTTAAAATAGAAAGTTACTTTTCAATCACCCTGTATAGGAAGCTTATAGATCACTTCTAGCCAAAGCTACTAGCACTACCCCTCCCCCATTAAAGTACATTACATTTCAAGGATCAGAGAGTTTCCATCCTAAGGGAATTATTTCTTTCTAGTGTGGCAGAATTGTATTGTTCCTTACCTTGTGCAGTTGTTGGTGTTTCACCCCCAAGTCATCTATATTTTGTCTTAGACTATTTTCACAATCCTGATGATAGCAGCGTGGACTTTTTTAGTACAGCTCTATAAGTGAATGTACTTTTTTATCATTCTGTGGCCTTCTTTTCATGTTATACAGAGTAGTATTGATGAAATTGAAAACCAATGACCTGAAGCACACTAAATAACACAGCACAAAAACTGCCACCATGATTTCACACTGTGCAAATGTGAGGGTGTCATTTGGCTTCAAAATAATAATAGCATTTGGTTGCTGAATGTGCAGCATTTGATTCAGTCTTAAGGCGAGATAGATGGCATAACTGAACTATGCTTGACTTGTGTTGATTTGTAGACAGTTAAGGAACGAATACAATTAAAAGGAAATGGCCCACCATTAAAAAGAAGTATTTTGTGCACAGGGTTTTTGTTTAGTTCATGTTAGAATGAATCAAACATGGCAATTGTATGCAATAGATGGTCACGCCATGTGGCAGGACATCACATCTACAAAAAAGAGTCTATTTCCCTTAATACAGTGGTCCTCAACCTTCGGAGGTCCACGGCCTGGTTCAATGGGGAAAAAATTTCCCATGGCCCTGGAGGATGCACATGCACACTTCCATCTGGAACTGATGGACTGGGCTATACCTGCGCAGTTCTCCCTGTAGCTGGAGAGAACTGTGCAGGTGTGGCCGGGCTGTGCTTGCACAGTTCACACTGGCTGCAAGGTGAGCTGGGCAGACACTGCCTGGTTCGTCTTGTAGCCAGTGCAAACTGCACAGGTGCAGCCCAACTGCTAGGCTGCACCTGTGCAGTTCTCTCCATAGGCATGCTGAAAAACCCTGGCAGCCAGGCTGCACCTGCGCAGTTGGGTCAGGCCAGGGCTGAGCACTTCCAGGGCTCCTGCATCTAGTCTGGGACCCAGTGCTGGAACAGCCCTGTGGGCAAGGTGCTGCAGACTGACACTGGACCACAGACCACGGGGGTCTGAGGACCCCTGCCTTAATAGATGGGGCAAAGGTTCTCAGAAAACCCAGTTACTTCATGTCCCCTAATTTAGGCACACAAAGCAGCATTCTGGCCCTGGCTAGTTTATCTCCTAACTCCTTTCTTTATAATCTCTTATAAGCAAAGATGTACCCAGATTCACTCTGCCACTCTCCTGTTCCTAAGCAAGGGTTTGCCTTTTCTTTTCCTGGTAGCTGCAATAGATAAATGCTTTCAAGATATGAACAGAGGTTGCAATCCTAACCATGTCTTCTCAGAAGTAAGCCCCTCTGTGGTCAGTGGGTCTGACTCCTAGGAAAGTGTGTTTAGGATTGCAGCCTAAAGGGCTGACTGCTTGAGATGAGTTCATCTGGAAGCCATTTCCTCAGTTTCATCCATATTGTGAGCAATCTCATACCCCTACTAATGGCACTTTTTCAAGTGACACTCTGATATTCATAAGAGGGAAAGTAACCTCTAACTTGGCAGGTTTGGCTCGTCATAGAAGGGTTTAAAAAGCAGCACCTGCCTAAATTCTCTCTTTTATGCAATACTTAATAGTAGAGGCACTCTGTCCTCCATTCTGTATGGTCACCCTGCTGTTTGTTGATGTTTCTTATGTATCTATATATATAAAAGGCATCTTCATCATCATCACTGACTCATCAACACCCAGCCAAAACCACCGGGCCTAGAAGCGTGAAATTTGATGAAGGTGTTCCTTCCATGATGGAGGGATCCACTAAGAACCAGTCTTCAGAAATTCCATCCAGAAGGGGGTGAAAAGGGGCGCAATGCGTTTTATAAAACTAAACTTCATCATCATTACTGACTCATCAGTGCCCTGCCAAAACCGGTGGGCCTAGAAGCGTGAAATTTGGGGTGGGTGTTCCTTCCGTGAGGGAGGGGTGCACTAAGAACCAGTTTTCGGAAATTCCAACCGGAAAGGGGTGAAAAGGGGCGCAACGCGTTTTCCTCCCTATACTTTGCATTGAGAATTGCTGACTCATCAACATTCTGCCCCAACTGCTGGGCCTGAAGCATGGAATTCTGGGAGGGATCCTTCTGTCATCTGAACACGCACCAAGAACCATCTGGAGAAATTAACCCTTCGGGGGCTGAAAAGGGGGCAACGTGTTTCTGCCCTATACTTAACATGGGAGACTGACCAACATCCAGCCAGTTTGGTGCTCAGTGCCTGGTGCACTGGGGGATGTTGTTCAGAGGAAGAGGTTGCGCTGGCGAGGATGCTGCACATGGGTGATGTTGCGCATAGGGAGTTGATGCGCATGGGGGTTGATGCACATGGGGAATGTTGCGGATTGGGGGGTGATGCACATGAGGGGTTGATGCACATGGGGGGTTGATGCGCATGGGGATGTTGAGCTTCGGGAATGATGCACATGAGGGGCTGATGCGCATGTGGAGATGTTGTGGATTGGGGGTTGATGCGCATGGGGGTCTGATGTACATAGGGGGGATGATGCACATGGGGTGCATGAACATGGGGGATGTTTTATGGGGGTTGATGTGCAGTGGGGGGATGGTGCACGGGGGAATTTTACTCCCGCAACGCGGGTACGCTTTTTGCTAGTATATTTATATCAGCCATTTTCAGCCAGTGTGCTGTGGCACTTTGGTGTGCCACAAATGTTCCACAGGCATGTTGCAGGATTCTTTTATTGGTACAGGTTGAACCTCCCCATTCACAACATTTTGTTCCTGGAAGCATTGTGATTAAATATTTTTGCTTTATACAAAGGCAATTAGTTACAATTAGGGTAACAAGGTAAGCAATGCATCAAAATTAATCAAGTTCCCTTTCAAGTGCCTTAAAACCTCAGCTTAGAAGCAATTCAGAAGTGATTATTACTTGAGGGAATGGAGGGCCCCTGCCTTTCAGCAGAATTAGAAAGGAAACTGAGCTCTGTAAAATTTTCTAAGACAAGCTTAATTGCCTGTCAAATTACCAGGTAAGCAGGCTGCCTTTAAGCCATTAACTGCTCCTTAAAAGATGTTTATCTTTCAATTTAAGGAGTCAATCACTAACACTTTGAGACAAAATAGCATATAAAATGCTTATAATTAGGTTACACCTGCATGTCCTTGGGGGGATGTGAGTCTCCCAATGGCAAGGAAGTGTGCCTTGTCAAAAAAAATGATGGTCTGACCTGAAAATTTTAGTGACTAGTCAGTGTGCTTGAGATGAAAAAGATGGAAAAACAGTGATTTAGATTGGGATTGTGAGCTCTTTTGGAATAGGGACCATTTAGTTATTACAGTTCACTGTAAACTGTCTTGTTAACTTGTTTTAAAACAGTAGATAAACAATAATAATAACAGCAATATTAATAACATTTTAGTAGAATGATAGTCTACTACTACTACTATTAAATCTCTAGATATTTTGACTATGGTTAACATCTGGAATGTTAATGAAAGAAACATACAGCCCAATCCAGAGCAACTAATCTGTCCACATAAGAGCCCTTGGGTTGCCCTATCTAACACTAGGTTGGAGCAACTGCAAGATGCTCCAGCCCAGTTACTCTGAAGGAGGCTTAGGGCAGAGCAAGGCAAGATAGGGTGCCCTAAGAGAGGTGGACCTGCTCTGCCCTAACTGGGGCAGCCTAAGCAGCTCAGGAGAGGCAAGTTGAGGGCATGTTTAGCATTGCCTAGGGCAGAGCAGTTACTCTGTATCCAAAGCCTGTTTCCAAGGCAGAAATGCCCTCTTCCAGCCCTCAGAGTTATACCACCTCAGGAGCAGGTATAGTAAAGAGTAGACCCATAGGGGTCCATGATAAGGCCCGAGTAAGAATGGCAGTGCTGACCAAAAATCTGAGTTCTTGGCCAGCCTAGCTGCAACCCCTTCCTCTCAACCTCAGGATATGGAACAAACTACGGCTGCCCACAAACCTCAGGATACAGCAGGCCACTCCAAGAAGCCCCTTGTATTCACTGTAGAATGCACTGGCATCTCATCAGGGACTCCTTATAAGGCAGGCACCCAGTGGTGTCACCAGACTGGTGCGGCTGGTGTGGGCTGCATTGGGGATGCGCTCCGTATGGGGTGATGTGCTGGAGGAGTTTGACTGTCCTTTGGCAGGCCCCGGGCGTCAGCACACCCATTCAGGCCTGCTCCAAGGCGGAGAATCAGCCATAAGCTGACACTTGTCTAAGGAGCTGGCCTGAACGGCCATCTGAGATGCACTGCGCAGAAACACACTGAGCATGCCGAACAGCTTCAGAGGAGTCTTTCTTAGAGCAGAGAAAGTCCGCGCCTCTGCACAGCCATTCGGCCTCACTCAGGAGGCGGAGTGGCAGCCGAATGGCTTCAGAAAGAGTACTGCACAGGCACCAATTCTGATGCCTGCACAGTCTCCCCCGAAGCCAAAAGGCTTCAGAAACAACTGCGCAGGCGCCAACTTTGGTGACTGTGCAGTCCAGGTTGGGGGGGGGGCGCATCCCAGGGATGACGCACAGACTTCCGCACCAGGTGATGTGCAGAGTCATGTCACCACTGTAGGCACCACAGCTCTTCCTTGTTCAGTGTGATCTGAGGGGTGTCTCCTCAGGAGCAAGTCTTCCCCTTGTGTCAATTACTTAGCATGCTCTGGAGCAGTTAGGGCAGCCCAGGCTTCCTGACTCTCTGGATTCAGCATAACTTTCTGCTCTGGATACAGAATAGTTAGGAGAGTGCAGTTAGGTCAGAGCAGGCTGAATTTGTTCTGGATTGCAGCCATAATCTCTAATTGTTAGCAGCCTTTTCAGTAGGCTATGCATTAAAGGCCAGAATTGAAAAAAAAACAGCAAATAATGCAAAAAAAAAGACTGCAGAGACTGATTACAAATCTAGACATAATATAGTGGCTCAAATGGGCAATTAGAATGTACAGTATGTGGAAATTACAACATCAAAACCTAGTCAATATTGAGCATACATCAGAAAAAGCAATGAAATGTGAAAGTTTTGTGGAATTCTTGAATCCAACTTCTTGGTGCACAGTACACCACACATGACAATAATAGAAGAATTAAAATGACTATCATTGACCTAGCATTAACTGGCAATAGTAGAACTGATGAAAAAGAAAAAGAAAAAAATAAGTATCAACATTTTAAAAAATTGAGATACAAAGATTGTGGAATAAACCAGCATGATGGACACATTATGTTGTTGATGGACACATTAGATGTAGTGCTAAAAACACTGGAAATACATTTAAAAACTATTGAACAGTTACGAAATTATTATTGGTCAAATTCAAAAAATCATCCTGCTTGGCTCAGCACACATCATTCCCTCTTGTATTGGGATCCCCTAGAGCCCTGGATGGGACCTAACTAGTAATTTTGGTCAAGTCTAGCTAAAGAATTGGTAGCTATGACATGAAAAATAATTATAATAGAAAATGGTTCCTAAAAAGCAAGACAAGATATGTGTTTTGAGGGTGTCATCCCATGGTGGAGCTCTGTCTTTAGAACACATTATCGGTCAAAACTGAGGCTCTTCCCCCGCCCCCCCCCCCCCCACTTCCGATTGTCACCACCTACTCATTCTCTCCAGCAGCTTGATGTGTGGCAGCAGCCTGATGTGCGGAAATTGAGGAGCTGAAGATTTTCCTGGTATGATGAGAAAGTGATGGAAAAAACCCACCAGCTCAATTTGTGTGTGTCAACTGTGTTAAAGATTGAGGAGCAGGGGGACGATAATGCTTTCCTGCCATTATAGCACATTTTTCAGTACTTTCTGCATCTGCCAATAATTTTAATAAAAGTGTTAGAAGTTAACCAGAATATCAACTCCATTTAACAAGAGTACCAGCAGAAGCTCACTTCTCACTTGGCTTGTCTTCTTCCAGAGAAGAATGGAAGAAGCCTCTTGCTCAATAAGGCTCTTAACTATCTTCTTTGCAAGACCAAAAAAAGGCTTTAGAGAAGACAATTCATTCTCAAATACCCAACAGGATTAGAGAACAGAGTTATGTCTTCCACCATCCACACAAGGCAGAGGCTGCACAAGTGACAAGGGTACCTATTGTACAGGTTTCCCTCCTTATCCACTAGTGTTCCATTCCAGATCCTCCAGTGCATATAAAATCAGTGTATAAAGAAAAAAAATTGAAAAAAGCTTCAGACTCACTTCCAGGTATCTTACTCCTTTTTTGGGCCTAATTGAGGAAGGTAGTACCTCAATATCTGTAAGGGTTCAGTTTTGGGACTGGTAAAAACAATGATTTCTTGCATGACTACCTCTCTACAACAGTAGAAAAGCAGTTTTTTAAACTGTGATTTACAGATTTGCTATTTGTGTTAAGTCAAATCCATGTATTAAAAAATCAAGGTTGGACCTGTATTTCAAATGACATTTCATATGTTTCACCTTTGTTCTAAGAATACTGTGGGCTGGTAAATGTGGGAGGTCTGTTTCAGGACCACCACAGATTCCAAGTTTTGCAGATACTTGATTCCATAGTTACTTAGGTCTACTCCCCTGCCTCTAGAAGGCACATCTTGCCTCCTGTTCATTTTCTGGTTTTATCTAGAAGCTCTCTTCTCAGAGGCCGGATAACCAAAGGCTTACCATATTATGGGCTGAGCTCAAGATACATATGAATATTCAAATGCCCAGCCACTGGATAAGGAAGATCCACTAAAGCAGGCCTCCGTCAGTCTTGAAAGACTATGGTACACTGCATGCGAAGCACAAAAGCCTGGGTTGGATTGTTATGGAGGATAGGCTGTTACCCAAGCAGCAAATCCCCCCTCTCCATGCCACTGAGTTAGTCCAATGGAAAGGCAGAGCCAATACGATTGGATCCAGCTGGCGTCGCAGAGCTGGGCTAAGGACAGGAGCTCACATCTGTGTTGTGGGGTCGACCCGAGTCTTGGACCCTGGCCTGCTGGTTAACAGGCACAGTGTCTTAACCGCTTGCGCCACCCTCAGCCCAAGGAAGACCCACTAGAGCATATGAATTTGGGAAGTCAGATCTTAGAGTTGTGTACTCCCTTTACCAGTAATAGATGTTAAGAAGTGGCTTGACTCCAGCCCTATTGAGTCACAAAGTGGTTATTCAAGGTCTCAAAAAATGCCCCCATTATGGCTGTAATTCTAAACACACTTTCCTGGGAGTAAGTACTATTGAACACAATGGGACTTACTTCTGAGTAGACATGCTCAGCCAGGGGAATGAGAAGGAAAATATATTGCATGGCAGGTACCATCAGGTCTTTTTCACCCAAAGTTTTGTCAACATGAGAAAAAAATTAATAGAAAATAAACAGAAGAAGAAAAACAATAATGCCATGAGTTACATTAGTAGAAAGGCCTAATGGGGGAATACATGAAAGGTCAGGTCAGGTGTTCTGAAGATACATATGTGTAAAATTGGAGATGGGGAAAAAGACTTGATGGTACCCAGTGGGGGTAATTTTTTCCTGGAACTCAACAATTTTGTCTTTCATTGCCATTTTTTTTGCTATATTTTATCAAGGGGTTCCTGCTGTTTTTCACTATGTTGTGGGAGCTTTAGCCTGAGCTCTGCTAAGCACTAGAGCACCGTACATAGATTGTATTCTACAGGGATAGCAGTTGCTCCATCCATTCAGCTCTAATGTCTGATCTAGTCCATTAGTTTGTGGTTTTGATGAATTCTTTTCAGGTTGACTGCATGTACCAGTGACAGTAATTTAAGTATTAAACAAATTTTGCTGACTAAATTCATGAGTTATATTGTCTGAATTATATCACTTTTGTTTTTATCCCAATTTTTTAAATTATTCATATTTTGCATATGACACATTACCAGACTTTTCTTTTTCTTTTTTTCTTTTAAAGTAGAGAACGTTTTATGATTTGGTTTCTACCCAAGATCTTTGCTAGGAACAGACAAGAGTATATTTTTTTTATTTGTATCCCATTCACTCCTATGAATGGGTTATGCCATATGCCATGACCAGGAAAAGAAGTCAAGGCCCCTCCAAAATGGAGGACATCCAAATAAAATGTAGGATATGATAAAATAAAAGCAAATAGCATTGACATATTTTGTTTTCATGTAGTTAGTTTAAACATGATATCACTTATTATTAAACTATTATATATAATTGATATAATGAGAGGTGCAATCCTAAGCTCAGAAGTAAGTCCCGTTGTGTTCAATAGTACTTATTCCCAGGATAGTGTGGTTAGGATTACAGCCGTAATGGGGGCACTATTTGAGACCTTGTGTCCTGACACACAATTTGAGAAACACTGCTTTAAGGAGAATTTCCTACCAAAGCAGGGGGTTGAACTAGATGATCAAAGGGATACCTTCTATCTCTATGATTTAATTTATTGCTTCCTTTGTCCAAATATTATCTGCCTGGTTTACCCATATACAGTGGCGCCTCACGTAACAAGTTTAATTTGTTCCAGAGGCATGCTTGTTACATGAAATGCTCTTTAAGTGAAGCAGATTTTCCCATAGGAAATAATAGAAATTCAGATGATTGGTTCCACAACCCCAAAAATATTCATATAAAAATATTAAATGTTTATAAAAATGATTACAAAACACTGTAATATACAGTAACGCACAACACTGCAATAAAGAAAATATTATACAGTACTGAAATGTACTGTACCTTTGAAAACCTCCATGGCTGGTATGAGGTTTACAGAGAGGGGATGACTTAGGCTGCAATCCTAAAGACACTTTCCTGGGAGTAAGACCCATTGGATACAATGGGGCTTATGTCTGAGTAGACATGGTTAGGATTGTGCTCTTTCACAATCACTAATGGAGTCACTGCTATCCATTGGCTCAATGGAATCTTTGTCTTTTTGTGCAACTTTAACATTCCCAATCTGCTGATGGGGAGCAGCACTAGAACACTGATATGGCACACCTTCCACGCTGCCACACATAGATCCTACATACAAACCTGGCTCAGGCTTCTCCCCCCAGACCCCATCAGTTCCCTGGCCATGGAAGCCTATCCAAACTTTGCTCAGGGCCCCACTGTAGCTCAAGCTAGTCCCCTCGTCCCTCCTGTGAGTTCCCTTGCCTTGGAAGCCTGTTCCAAACTTCCTCAGAAGTGCTCTTTACTCAAGATAGTAAAGAAACAGATCTTTGCACAAGTCAAAATTTCTGAGAAAATTTTGCTCTTTACCCCAAACGCTCTTTATTCAAGTTGCTTTTTACTCAAGGTACCACTGTATGTACATAACTTGATTCCTCTATAAATTACTGGCTATATAATTTAGACCAGGAACTTAAAGTGCCCTAGTGACATCGAGACTAGATTATTGTAACATGCTCTACGTGGGGCTGCCTCTAAAGATGGTCCAGAAGCTTCAACTAGTCCAGAATGCGGTGGCCCGTGTGGTTGTTGGGGCTCGTCGGTTCGACTCTGTCGGGCCACTGCTTCAGCGACTACACTGGCTGCCCATTCGTTTCCAGGCTGAATTCAAAGTGCTGGTCCTGACCTTTAAAGCCCTAAATGGCTCGGGGTCCAGGGTATCTGAGGGACTGCCTTCTTCTGTATAATCCGACCCGTCACCTAAGGTCATCTGAAGGGGCCCTACTGACTGTGCCGCCACTAAGAGATGTGAGAGGTGTGGCGGCCTGAGATAGGGCCTTCTCGGTGGTAGCACCCCAGCTGTGGAACTCCCTCCCCTTAGAACTGAGGAAAGCTCCCTCAATACAGAGCTACAGGCAGAGCTTTAAAACCTTTTATTTTAAAAAAGTATTTTAAATGTGGCAGAGGTCGCGGGGGCAGTTGTTTTATTGTTTTATTTTTATTGTTTTTAACCAATGTTTTTTAGCTTGTTTTAATTGTTCTTAGGCTTTTTATCCATTTTAATTGTATTTTAATTGTATTTTAATTATGTTTTAACTTGTATTTATTAGTTATTTTAATGGTGTTTTATTCTTCTTTGTTAGCCGCCTTGGGCTCCCTCTTGAAGGGGAGGAAAGGCAGGATATAAATTAGGAAAATAAATAAAGTGTCTTTTCACTCAGTTTGAAAATTACTGATAGGCCAGTATTTGCTGAAGGAAATTTGGTCAAGAAGACTGTCACTGAACTAGCATTCACACATATTACCATTCATGGATGTTCAGTGCTAGACAATGGTAATGTGATAACGTAACCACAGACGGAGGTTGCATATATTTTTCCCCCATTAAGAGGAAATTAACCCAAAACCTATGTCTGGAAATGGTGTTCAATTTTTTTAAGTTATCACAAGTTTTGCTGCTCATTGAGCATCCTGTCTTTAATGCTGGCATATTTGCTAAATAAAGACTGCATACAGAAATTACACAAAGGATGGGAAAAAACTCTTGCCATTTCTGTATGCAAAAAATCAGGCCAAAATATTCATCCTAACAGTTGCCAAATAAGTGATAATTTCTTCTTTTTAAGGGTAGGTACAAACATAGGCTGAAGTCCTAATCCCCAGTGAGGCCGGCATAAGTCCTTTGCTGACTGGGATGGAGGGTTTGCAAAAGTGCTTCACTGCTCCTGGATGGGTGGATTAGGCCAGTGCCCAAACATATGCCAACTTCCCCACACCACCGTGGGTATTTGAAGATGGGTGAGCTGTGCTGGTCTTTTTAGTTGCAAAGTAGTATATAAATACTGTAGATTGATGGATGGATGGATTGATTGATTGATTACCCCTTTGACATCAGTGGTATGTGTGCTAACCTTGTTCATGGTCAGCAGAAGTACTCTGTTGCTGTCATCTTGATTTTGCACCCTACTCTGGATGCAGTATCAGTTTTGCAGGAAAAAAAATATCCACTGGCAGCTGCCATGCTTTTGTAACCACTGAATATTATATTTTCCCCCTCAAAGTTGGTCTGGAGTTGTTTTTTTTTTATAGTGGAGTGTTGCTTGCCAGAAAAAACATGGCAACCAAATGACCATTTTTTTCTTAATGATGTCGCCAAATTTATACACAATGGGTGCAATCCTAACTAATTTGGATTGGTATAACTCACCCACTCCTCATGCCTGTAGTGACGTAGGGAAGCTGGTTCATATGTGTGCACTGGCCTACCACCCAGGAGTGATACTGAAGTACCTATTGGACAGCCAGTAGATTGTTAGGTCCAGGTCCTTGTATGAACAACTGTAATTTGGGGTTGGGATTACCAGGCTTTAGGAAAATTGTTCCTCCTCACTATGATTCTGACTCCAGTATGTCAGATGGTATGAAAGGGATGCTTTGGCCAGAGAGTCAGATTGGATCAGGATGATTCATCAGATGGGAAGTAGTTAACTCGCCTGTAGTCAAAACTCATGAATTCAAATAACTCAGTTTTCCATTAATGTCTCTAATGTTAAAGCTCTTACACATAACATTATTTTTATATTTGCAGGTCTGTGTTTGGTGAGCGCTTCTACTTGCAGTCACCGCTCTTGCTGGAGATAAATCTCATTTAGATACCCGTAGAGCAATGCCGCCTCATGCTTTCTCAGACACATTATCTGATCAAAATGTGAAGTTTGACCTATTTGCAAGGAATTCCAGCCCTACTGCCTGCACTTCCTTTAATCTGCTGCGTCAAGACAATGGTCTCCATTTTTGACGTTTGACAGCTCCATTTCTGATCTGCCAGCTCTGCACAGAAAGGGAGCCGATGTCTCCATGCTGTCTCGGTGCCACTGTCCAAGTGGCAGCTGTGATAACCTTTCTTTTCTTTTAGCAATAGGAGGAAAGAGTTCTGGCTTGGTGATCCTATACTCTAGCTTACAAGAGGACAAAATGTACAAGCAAGTGTCAGCTACATAGCATGAGCCGTTTCAGCAGCAATTCTAAGCAGATGTATTTGTAAGTAACACTCATTGAAATAGGTTTGCATTACCTCAGAGTAAACGTGTTAGATCAGCGAGTTCTGGTCCACAACTTGCTCTCTGCAAGCACCAAATGTAGGCATATATGAATGCTTTTGATTCCAAGCGTGCTGAGCAAAATGACATCCTTTGATAAACCTCTTGCAACACTCTCTCCTGTTGAGATCTGGCATACTGCAGGCTGTCTGATGGGTTCTATTTAAAAAGTCAGGAATTAAAAAAGAAAGCATTGAAAATGCAAGCAACATTGATTTGATGCGTGCTATTGCAAAGTAAAAGGAGACAGTTATCTCATGCTAAATCAATGTAATCTGAATTAAAGCATGTGGGCGATTACTGTGCCAGCCAATGTTTTAATGATGTTAAGTGAGAAGGACTGGTGTTTACATTTAACTTCTGTAGTTCTTGACTTATGTCCTTCCTTGAATACGTATATGCAGACTCCCACATCCCCAAGATTGGTCTGGTTTGTATTCATCCAATCCAAACAGTGATAGATTTTCCATTCTTCACATGATGAAAGATAATAGGTTGGTACAGAGGAGATAGCTTGAAGTCTCCCTTATCTATGTGCTCCTTTTCTCCTTCCCCATATGTCCTCCACTTGCATGCTGCCAATATCCGGGTTAGTGAATAATAGCTCAGTGTGTTCCCAGAACCCAGGCTTCATTGTTGCTTATGGATTGCAGTGAAACAGGAACTCAATTCAGATGACATATAGAGCTATTGTTTAATCATGGTGTCTATGTTAGAGTTCCACATCAGAGCATAAACCATGCCATGAACCATGGTTTATTGGGTCATGAGAACCTTTGGTTTCTGCCAAACCTGTACTTTCTATAATAGTACTCTCTATAATAGCTATTTTCCCTTCCATTATTTTGCTTGAGAATTATAATATAGATGGAATTGCTATGCAACATGGTGATTGTCTGCTGTACAAAATGAAAAAACCTATCATTCTAGAAGTGCAGTCCTAATTTGCATGAGAATAGGGAGATCAGTGAACCTGCTACCTATCCAGTTCAAGTTCATCAGCACTGCCATTCCACCATTGGTCAAGGAGAAGGTTTTGCTGCAGCCCCAATTGGTATACTTGGAGTTGTGCCACTGATTTTGGTGGCAAAACTCAGAGCAGGTGAGTGTGGGGCTGCTTTGCACCCTCCAAGAAACAGGGTTGGGTTCCATCATAACTGCTGAGTAGTTACCTACCTCTTACACATTTCCCACCTCCAGGAACATCCTTCTTCTTGTCAGAATACCTCTTTCCCACCTTCTCTCCAACCTCCCCTGTACCCATTAACTATTAATGAGCTATTAATTTTTTTATTTTCTTGTAAACCGCTTTGAGAACTTTTTAGTTGTAGGTAGGTAGGTAGGTAGGTAGGTAGGTAGATAGATAGATAGATAGATAGATAGATAGATAGATAGATAGATAGATAGATAGATAGATAGATAGATAGATAGATAGATAGATAGATACCCACCCCAGATCCCTGTGCTGGTGAGCTCAGCCAATGAAACTTATTGGGTTCAGACTGGCATAGGAAGGCCAGTGCAACTCCCCTATACCAGCCTGCCCTACTCCCAAGATGTTGCAGCTGTGCTTTATGGCACATTTGTGACACCTAAGACTGCCACCAGTGACTTGCATTTGCCTATCTGGTTAGCTAGGATTGCACTGTAGGCTTCTGTATAATACCTAAAACAGTCTGCCCAATGAGCACTGAGTGCCCAATATACAATTCTATGGGACTGAAAGAGGATTTTCTAGGAACATACTCTTAAGTTTCTAAAAGATGTTTGCAGTCATAGTTGCTCGTACTGCAGATGTAAGGCCAAAGTCAATTGTGAGGAGGGGGAGGCGAGATAAAAATCAGAATTAAGCCCTGGGCAATAACTTTTCCATGAGAGTAAGTGGAAAGGAATTTATTAGCTGTAGAAGTATTGGAAAAGAATTGTGCTGAATGTATTTTATTTAATTGTTCCACAAACTATGGATGAGAACTGCTTTTTTAATTAATTATCTACCTAAATTCAAAATGATTTATGTAGTTTAAAACTATCGTGGGTAATAAAAAGTATAAACTTGCTGAGAACACATTATTCCTGCATTTAAAGGAGAAAGCCTTCCATTCCCATCAGTTCTACGTAGACTGAATGGCAGTGATCTCAAATGGCTCAAATGATCTCTTATAATAGCACATGAATAGCACAATCCAATGATCTCCTTAGAAGCATAGGAATTAGTGATACTGGAGGAAAGACCTGCACCAACCAAACAGTTGACCCTAATATAGATAAGTTCCATGCCAGCTAGAGGAGGTGCAGGAAGAGGTTGGGCAGGCAAGGAGAAGATCTAACAGAGCAGGGTGTAGGCTGGGTGGTAGTGGGATTAGTGCCAACGGCATACGCCATATCCTGTCCTCACTCAAGGTCCAGGTCTGCCAGGGTTAGGTTATCCATATGTACTTGTGCCAGCAATTAGAGGTGTAGGCTGAAGTAGATCATAGAATCCTAGAGTTGGAAGGGACCTAGTAGGTCATCTAATCCAACCCCCTGCCTGCAGCAGGAAATCCTCCTAGAGCAGGGGTCCTCAAACTTTTTAAACAGGGGGCCAGTTCACTGTCCCTCAGATACTGTCGGGGGCCGGACTATAGGGGGGTTTCTCGGGGGGGTGGGTACTGGCAGGGCTAATGGGGGGTTTCTGGGGGTGGTGGGTACAGTCAGGGTTAGTGGGGGATTTTGGGGGGGTGAAGGCCTGTCAGGGATGGTGGGGGGTTTCTGGGGGGTGGAGGGTGTACTGTCAGGGCTGGTGGGGGTTACTGGCATGGCTGGTGGGGGTTCTGGGGTGGTGGGTACTGGCAGGGCTAGTGGGGAGTTTCTGGAGGGTGGGGGTTACTAGCAGGGCTAGTGGGGGGATTCTGGGGGGTGGGGTTACTGGAAGGCTGGTGGGGATCAGGGGGAGAAAGGGAGGCACTTACCTGGGGAGCCCTGTGGCCACCATCCAAGCCCCCTGGCTGGCCAGGGTAGCTGTGGATTAGGCGCTGCAGCCACGCATTCCCCCATCCAAGCCCTCTGGCTGGCCAGGGAAGCTGTGGATGGGGCGCCGCAGCCGCGCGGTCCCCCATCAAAGCCCCCTGGCCAGGCAGGGAAGCTGTGGCTGAGGCGCTTCAGCCGCACAGTCCCCCATCCAAGTCAAGTTCTTCTGCTGGGCGAGCAGGTGGGCGGGCAAGCGAACAGACAGGCAGCCCCTTGCCATGGTGGGCGCCCACCCCGGTGCTGTCGTGACGGGATGGCTCCTCCCCCTCCCTGCCTGCTCTCGCCTGGCAGCCATTCAGCAACAGCGAGGCGGGGGGGAGGAGCTGTGCCCTCAGGACAGCACAGCGCACACAGCGGCATGCCAAATTTAAAATGGCAGCTGCCACCAAGCCTCTTTTCCCAGTGGCGGCCAGCAAGCCTTGGCGGGCCAGATTGAGGGCCCTAGCGGGCCGTATCCGGCCCCCGGGCCGTAGTTTGAGGACCCCTGTCCTAGAGCATCCCTGACAGGTGCTTGTCGAGCCTCTGCTTGAAGATCTCCAGTGAGGGGAGTCCACCACCTCCCTTGGCAATTTCTTCCACTGCCAAACCGCTCTCACCATCAGGAATTTTTTTTCCGGATATCCAACCAGAATCTCCTTTCCTGCAGTTTGTACCCATTGGTTCTAGTCCTGCTTTCAGAGGCAGCTAAGAACAAATGAGACCCTTCCTCCATATGACAGCCCTTCAGGTATCTGAAGAGGGCAATCATGTCTCCCCTCAGCCTCCTCTTCTCCAGGATGAACATCCCAGGTTCCCCCAACCTTTCCTCATAGGGCTTCCCTTCCATTCCACTGATCGTTCTTATCACTCTCAATTGTTGAGGGTATGGCTTTTCCCAGGTAAGAGGGCAAGTGTCCCCTGATACTGAGGAGGGCACCAAATGAATAAATTCCCCCTAGCATGCAGTTTAAGCTGTACTGGCCTTGCTAAATTTTGCCAAAAGGACTGAGCTTTTGGTAAATGTAAACAAATGTAGTAAAGAAAATAAATAAAAAAATATATCTTTTCATTTTACAATGACATGTTGACATCTTTTTTAGAGTTAAGTTCTAGGATGTCTTGAAACAGTGACCAATCAAGGGCTACAAAGAAGTTTAGAAAAAGAGTAATCTCAGAATCGTCTAATCATTTTGACTCTTTGTGGCATTTTAAGATGAATTCTTAGTACAGGAATAGGACTTGTTGAGTGTGCAAAACACTTCATAGACATTTTTCCTGATGCAATCCATCTAACCATCCTGTAGTAATAACTGTTATTACTGTCTCCAAATTGCAGCCAAAGCTGAGAGAAAATAACTTGCCAAAGGAACTTCATGAGATCATGGTAAAGGAAATATTCAAATTTTCATCTCCTTCTCCTATCTATGGCAATACAACAGCTCTCTGGTTGCTGATTCTTGGCTGTCATTGCTAGCTAGTCCCCAACTGCAAGATCCTTTCTCCATGTATTTGTCTCAAATGAAACCATTAAGAAACTGCAAAGCATAATTACAAGTGGGAATTGTTTGTAGGGAAGGTGTTCACATTCATTCAGCCTCTGTTGTTGTGAACTGTCCAAATATTAGTGATTGGCGAAACCCAAGATACCCCCAAATCCAAAGCAACTACATATTGGAATCCAGAGTAAGTTGTTCTTACACCGGAGTATGGACTGCTCATAGTTACTCTGGATTTTGCCCTAAATCTATTTGCTGAATTCCTTGGGTTCCACCCAATTAAAATATACCCAATTGCCTAGCAAGTTCATTGTTCTTATCAGGTTTTTGTTCCATAGCTCAGAGGAAGTCAAAATTTCTTTTAACTGATGTAATTTGGGACATTCTACAAATAGATTAAAATGGATATGCCTGATGCCCTGGGCTGTGTTTCAATGAACTGATAGGAGACTTAGGGTGCAATCCTAACCAGTGGTGGGCTCCAGCAGGTTCGTACCTACTCTACAGAACCGGTTGTTAATGAGAGACAGGACATATAAAGTTCAAAAATAGCCATTTAAAAGTGGCTGCCAGATGGGCAGAGAACTGGTTCTTAATTTCTTTGAATCCCATCACTGATCCTAACCCTGTCTACTCAGGAGTAAGTCCCATTATATTCAATGGGGTTTACTCCCAGGAAAGTGTGTTTAGGATTGCAGCCATAGAGTGCAATCCTAACTATGTCTACTCAGAAGTAAGCACCATTGTGTTCAGTGGGTCTTACTCCCAGGAAAGTGTCTTTAGGATTGCAGCCATATGCTGCAGTCCTACAAACACTTCCCTGGAAGTAGGCTCCATTTAAGACAATGGGACTTGCTTCTGAGTAGACATGATTAGGATTGCACTGTAAGAATGCAAGGAAGGCAAGCACATGCCTGTGCACTGGCATAACCCTTCCCCAGAAGTGGGGGAGATATATCTTATGGCACTTTTGTGATACCCCCAGGTTAGCACAGAATTTCTGCTGGGGTTTAGGCTGGCCTAACTAGAGATTAAGATTGAGCCATAGTGTATTCTGTAGACATATGTTTCAATTCTAAGCATGTCTACTCAGAAGTAAGGCTTTTTGTATTCAATGGGATCTACTCCCAGGAAAGTGTGTTTATGATTGCAGCCAAAGTGTATTGTCTGTAGACAATTTCAGGATACTATTATACGAAACTAGATGTAAAATATTAAATGATAAGTAATATTAGCCAAACTTTTTGTGTGTAAGCAAGCTCTGTGGATTTTTGTGGCAAAGAGAATGGGCATTATTGGAGCTAATGATAGCTTCTTGATTATTTCATCTTGGGACCCTCTATTTGGGACCCTCTATTTGGGACCACCCTCTTGGGACCCTCTATTTTATCTTCGGACCCTCAGAATGACAATCTGTCTGGAATCTTCCCATGGCCTGGAAATGATATCCTGGCATCAAAAAAGATAACTTATACCATCCCTGTTCAATATTAGAATACACTTTAATCAGTTCTGTCAAAAAGGCAGACTTCTGCAATTCCTTTCCATCATGAACCCTTGTCCATCAACCAGATTTCCAGTCAGGATTTTTTGATTTTTAAAACGAAACTCTGTTTCATCATTATTTACTTCCATCCAAGAGGAAGTGGGTATGAAACTCTGGTTCATAAGTTTTATCAGCTGTGACCTTAACTGATTGTTAGGCAAACTACTGGCTTTCATCCTCATTCATCTGCACTATGTGGATACCAACTTTGGCCTACCTGTCAGAGCTGTCGTTAACAGCCACCAAAATAATTTATGGGGAACACTTTTAACATATGAACCCATGTGCTAGATCAAGGCAAATAATTTTTATTCAAGCACGCTTTTGAAAGCAGTCCCGCATATGTGGAGCACTTTGAACTGATACTTTGGCCTGATAATCACTGAGACGGTATGCTGGCAGCTAGACAGTGCTCCAGGCTGCCATAAATCTATTGCTATCATTCAGCAAGGTTAAGGCCATAAGGTCAGGAGCAATAAATCTCATTGCCCCATTCTGGCTTTTCCTCCTTTGTTCTTGCCAGACCCTCTGGAGCCTTCTGCTAATTCAAAGAAAACCTTGCCTTCTGCTTATATTTCCTATCAAAATCAATTATATAAATTCCACCTAAATTTCCCAGAACAGGAATCATCAAAGACTCACTGGAGCACTATAGATAATTATTGGGTTACTAACAATGAATTAGTAAAAGAGAGCAATCAGCATGTTCAGAGCTCTGAAGAATCCACTTTATAAGGGAAGGCTACCTTGTTGGCATCTTTTCACGAGGGTAAAAGGAGGCAATTAAGAGCACAAACCTAATCATGTCTACTCAAAAGTCAGCCCCATTGTGTTCAACAGATCTTACTCCTAGGAAAGTGTCATTAGGATTGCAGGTGAAGGAAAAACATAATTGAAATCTATAAAGTTATGTATGTTTTGAAGGAAGTGAAGAGATATTGGTCTCTCTCTCTCTCAGACACACACACACACAAACACACACTCGGGACTTACGAATCATTCCATTAAACTGATTAGCAGAGATTTAGGACAGGCAAAAGGAGAGACTACCCCACACAGTGCATCATTAGACAGTGGAATTCATTGCCACAAGATGTGGTGCTGGCCACTGTATCTTTTCTCTGAAAAACATTGGAATTATATCAGTAATGTAGGGAATAAGTGCGGTATAGTGGTGAAACCACTGGACTTGAACTGAAAAGATCTAGGGTTGAATTCTTGAGTGGACTATGACATTCAAGTGATATTTGGCCATTATTCATCAGAGAAGCTGTTCTGGCTTGTGGGGTACCCAGAGCAATTTCCCTGCCAGTGGTTCCCCTCATACATACCTTGCCAGATATGGGTTACCAGATGGTGGCAACAGAGGGACATAGAAGCATTCTTCTGTATGCAAATATGGCTGCAGCCACCATCATCACTGAGCAATGCTAAATCCAAAGAAGTATTAAAATAGCAAAGCAGTCATACTTGTTTTACAAAGAACATCAGGAAGGATTTTAAAAAGAGGTGTTTCAGTGCCTACAGACAATACACTTTGACTGCAATCCTAAACACACTTTCCTGGGAGTAGATCCCATTGAATACAATAAGTCTTACTTCTGAGTAGACATGCTTAGAATTGAACCATATGTCTACAGAATACACTATGGCTCAATCTTAATCTCTAGTTAGGCCAGCCTAAACCCCAGCAGAAATCCTGTGCTGATCTGGGGGTATCACAAAAGTGCCATAAGATACATCTCCCCCACTTCTGGGGAAGGGTTATGCCAGTGCACAGGCATGTGCTTGCCTTCCTTGCATTCTTACAGTGCAATCCTAATCATGTCTACTCAGAAGTAAGTCCCATTGTCTTCAATGGAGCCTACTTCCAGGAAAGTGTTTGTAGGACACTTAATTGCTTAAAGTGTTTGTAGGACACTTGTAGGACACACTTGCCATCTCCCTCACTGGGGATCTTCAAGCAGAGGCTGGACGAGCACCTGTCAGGGATGCTCTAGGGTGATTTCCTGCTGCAGGCAGGAGGTTGGACTAGATGACCTACAAGGTCCCTTCCAACTCTATGATTCTATGAGATTTTAGCAGTTCTGGACTATGCAATGGCATTGGTACTTCGACACTTGCTCAAGGGTGCTATGGGTTGATGCTGAACCTGATGCTCTCACTCTTTTTTCTAACCTACTTTCAGAGGGTTGTTGCAACATGAAGATGTTATTGCAGTATCAATATCTGCATGTGAAGGTTCTTGGAGAATAAGGGGTATAAATTAGAAGAAGAAACGAAAGGGTTTTCTCACAAAAGTTGGAGCTTAAGAAGTGCAGATCCCTACAATGGAATAACCTCATTACCAGCATTTTACTGATCATCAATTTTGTCTCAACACAAACTAGGTTGGCTATTTAAATTAAAAGTTAAATATCCCTTAAGTTGTAGTTAATGGCTTAAAGGCAGCCTGCTTACCATGGTAACTTGGCGAACAATTAGGTTTGCCTGAGAAAGGGTTCAACTGGTTTTTGTTTCAGCTAAGAGGCAAATCCCTCTCTTCCCCCATATGACTATCACAGGAATACGAAGTGATAATCACTTCTGAATTGCTTTGTAGGGGGAAGCTTCTGCCTCAGAGCTCAAAATAAGCGGTTTTAAGCCCTGGGGAAAGGGAAATTTGGTAAAACTTGGTAAAACTTGCTTTTATATAATGTGAAAATGGGTATCCATGGAAGTTCCTGGAATCAAATGTTGCAGATGGCCCTATATAACAAATTTAACAGCTTCTGTTATTGTGTACCTTTTCCCCCAACTTGCATTGCTTTGTTCTAATGCAATTTATGAAGCATTTCTGAACAAAATGTTTCTGTACATCTCTGTACAAAATGTCACTGATTCTTGCTTTGGATGGCAAAGTTCAACCTGTAAGTTAAAAAAATCCATCCACTACTAGCAGTTATAATATATATTTGTTTTAGAGCACAATCCTAACCCTACTCAATGGGTTCAGTGTTCAGTGTGTTCCATGGGTCTTACTCCCAGGAAAGTGTCTTTAGGTTTGCAGCCGTAGTAAGGTTTTCTTGAAGTCAAATGATTTAGGGTCAAATCCTATCCAATTTTCCAGCATCAGTGCAGCCATACCAATAAAGTATTCATTGCATCCTACCATTTATGGAAGGCAGATACAGAGGTCTCCTCATGGTAGGGTAAGTTTGCCACTTTATGTTGGGGCTACCTTGTGGCTAAACTGTAAGGTTGGATAGGATTTGGGCCCTCAGTAAACAAATGAAAGTGTTCCCAGTTTTTTTAGAGCCTAATTGCTTTGTTGTTTTCTCTTTTCTGACATGAACATTGCAAAGGAACATAGTAGAAAAAACTTTGCCGTGGTTTTTCTGTTCGTAATAATTTATAGTGCAGATTCTGCACTTGGGTCACAACTTATTGAATGGCTGATTCTCCTGAGAATATTAAAAAAGAGTTTAATACCAATAATAAGCTTTAATTTAAAATCTTGGAAAGGCATTTTAACTACCTATTCTATTAATTTTTTTAAAAAAAATGTATAGTAAACATTGATTTTCATCTTCCACTGTACATGAACAGAGATAGGCCCCTTGTGAAATTCAGGCAACCGAACATGCATGCTTTTCCAACTTTGATTATTCTTGCAAGGCAAGATGGGTTTGACGTCAAGTGAGGTGTTGTCCTAACCAGCAAAGCACTCACCTTTTGCTGTTTGAATTTCCCATGGCAGATTAAAGAAGAGAGATAAAAGAAGGGATAAAAGAAGAGAGGAAGGACTCACAGAATGTGGATGCTGCAGACTCAGTAATTAGAGAGGCCAATCTCCCTGTGGTCTCTCCATGATGCCAGCTGAAGTAAGAAACCACCAGTATGGGAAAAGCTTTGTCTGCTAAGAAAGAAGGTCTCCTGGAGGTCTTCTGAGCTATAGGGTCCAATCTCATTGGTCTTCCCAGCACAACATATTGGTCTTCCCATTCTTGTGGTGATGTAGGGAGGCAAGCACAACATTGGCCTAACTCTCCCCCAGGGGTAGCACAGAAGTGCCTTACAGTACTTTTGTGACACCAACAGGCCAGCACGGGACTTGTACTGGGGCTTAAGCTAGACTAGCTGGGGACTAGGACTGCAGCCATAGTGTTCTGGGCAGGTGCTTTTATACTGGCTTTGATGTGTTATGATTGGCTCCACTCTATAGTTTTTATTATTTAATTGTCATATTTCTACCCAACCTCTTTCACGCTAAGAGGATCAGAGACAGTTTTTATCTTATCTAGTTTAGAAAATTGTCGCAAGGACATGATAGGATGCACAAGTTTTCCATTGGGATATTCCTATCTCCCTCAGCTCAGTCATTGGTGTAGTACAGGGATGTACCACATCCCTGTGGTATAAACCCTGGGGTTGAATGATTGCACTTGTGGAAATGGGGTTGTGCTAGCATACAGAGAAATGGGCTGGTATATTTCGACCAGACAATTTGTCTGCTAGTCTAATTTTTCTCCTATTAAAGAAATGTAACATAACCATTCCAATATAACAGCATTATGACTGTACAGTTCTTCTGAGGACAAGAAGGCTGCAAAAATGATACTTTGGTCACAACACAGCAATGTTAGCACTTTTAAAAGTGTAAGATGCATTTTAAAAAGTATGGTTTAAAAAAACATAGTTAAGGGGCCCATCTCCAAAGTGAGAAAATGTAAGCGTTGACTTTAGGTGTGGGAACCAAATTAGGTACAGAGTGAATGTTCGGGTTTTTTTTAAGTGTCTAAAAACTACACATATGAAAACAAAGGTGGCAAAAATGGAATAAGGCAAAGAGAAAGAGAAAGATTCATAATAATTGAGGTCATGCTGACACATATCTATAGGTTGCAGTTCAGTATGCATTTCAAGGAAAAGGTGATCAGAATACTTGGTTCTTCCAGAGTTCTAATGAGTTTGGCTACAGGTACTGAGAAGCAACTTTGAAGAAGAAAAAAACAAAGCAACCCTTTTGTGGAGCTTTCAGATACTGAGTGCAAAGTTGAAAAACACAGCTGATCATTTTGATTTGGAGGCAAATTAAGGAGAGGAATCTTTTTTAAGTGCACTGGTATAGCTGTGATTTATTTAAGAAATGCATATCCTACTGTTTCATGGGAAGAAATAATGCCCATGTCCAATAATGTCCATTTCTCTATAGCCCAATCTATAGCCCAATCCTATGCTGTTCTGGTGCCCAGAGGTGCAGCAGTTGCATAATGGCCACCACTATACCTACACAGAGTAATTATGGGAGCTCTTGCGTTGACTTAAGAGACATTAACGTTGATGTAGTTACAGTGCCATCTATGGGAAACCTATGGGAAATTCATAGAGCAATCTATAGTAAATTTTTCTTGCTTTGATGCAAGAGCTCCTGTAGTTACTCTGGATTGTGCTGTTAGTTATACTTCTTCCCCTGCTTCCCTATGTTCCCCCCTTCCTGTACCTTAGAGGGAACCACAGACTTCTTCCTTTGAAACCCCTTTCTTCCTCTAGCTGATTTCTCTGTTACCCTTCATGCAAAGCTAGGTACACATATATTAGCTAGTTTCTAAGGCAGTGATTTTCAACCAGTGTGCTGTGGCACATTGGTGTGCCGCAGATAGTCTTCAGGTATGCTGTGGGAATTTGAGGACTGACATTCATTAATAGGAAAATCGGGGGATTTGAACAGTCTGGTGTGCCTTGTCAATGGTAAAAACAACTGGTGGTGTTCCATGACAATTTCAGTGCCTTGTTAAGTGCGTCATGAGAAAATCACTGTGCTAAGGAATTCCTCTGTTATTTCTGTGTTCTTTTGTTGTCCTTCATAATAAATCCCTGTTCAGAATTGTATTTTCTCTGAAGCTCATTTTTCCCTAATAAAAGTATCTCTGAGGGATGCTATTCTGTTATCCAGGATTTGGTCCTTAATTTCCAGGTGAGATTGTATTGCAAGGGCATCCAAAGTTTTTGGCAGGAGGGCCACATCATCTTTCAGACACTGTCAGGAGCCAGAAAAATGATTTACATTGAAAATTTAAATAAATTTATATAAAGTTACTTATAACAGTGAATTAGAAACACATTAGGTTTGCCTGAGGGCTGGATTGAGGGGTCCTGCCAGAGGCCACATTGAGGCTTGCTGTGGGCTGCATTTGGTCCCTGGGCCAGAGTTTGAACACTCCTTGTGTATAGGATTCCAACCTTAGACATGGTGGACAAGTAATAGATTTGATTCCTAACCAACAGGAATGAACAGAAAGAAACAGCCAGATGTGTTGCAATCTGCCCATCTTAGACAAAATGATCTAGAGTCTGACTCACTCTAGATCTCACTTTAGTCAGTGGGATCTACTCCTAGAACAGGATTGTGTACAGGATTGCAGCCAGGCAGCCCAATCCTGAATTGCCCAGTGCACAGCTCTTCCAAGGTACCAAAAGTAATTGCTGCAGAATCTAGCACATCACAAGCAACTGCTGCTGCCTCCTAAAGAGATGGGGATTTTCATTCCCTTCTCTCAAGTAAGGAAAGCAGCCCATGATAAGACTGCTGGATTCTGCAGCAGCACAGAATTGAAGGCCCAGCACAGAATTGAAGGCCCAGTTTTGTCTCCTTGTTGCCTACTTTGAATATGGCATTTACAAAATTACAAGGACATCTTTCACAATTTTTCATCTTTTTAATCTATGAGGTAGCATGTCGTTAGTGAGGAGTTAATGTAGGAGTTGGTGTGTCATTAGTGGCATTTTTATTTCACGTAGGAGGCTGGGCTGCTTTTAAATTGATTTTGTGGCAAAACCTTCAAAACCTCATGTATATAATCAGAGAAGCTCATTAGTACGGAAGAGCTGAACATATTCAGGAGTTCAGAGTAGGGTGTGTGTGTGTGTTTGTGTGTGTCTGTGTGTGTGTGTGTGAGTAACATTTGCCATAGTATTCATAGTATGTTTCCTCCGGGAACAGTGCCGTTGTAGCTGAACAGCCGCAGTGAAAATGGCTTCAAATATAACCTTTGATCCCAATGACAGAAAGAAATTTGCCGAGGACACGGTGAGCATTAGGAACGTTTGAACTGACCCACATTCCTTGAAATGCAGGTAGCATATGCCTCATTTTGATGAGGCCAGTCCATTGAAGACATAAATGAAATTAATTTATGTGCATATTATGCACGACATAATTTGGCACTTCCCGGCGATATGATTTGCATATGTCCCCCTCCGATTGCCCTATTCTGCTGCCAGAATTATCACCAACCTGCAGGCATGACTTGATGCTAGAAATGGCCATGAACAATTACATTTTCAGTCACAGCATCAGCAAAAGATGCAGCTCAAGCAGCCCTTGCTAAGCCTTTTGGTAGCAGCATTGATAAGGCAGAAAGAAGTTCAAGAGGGAGAAAAGTGAACTGTAGATGCAAATCTCATGCTTGGCCAGGATTCTGTTATCAGAAGGAATGCATTGATCCTGAGTGGCATCAAAATTGATGGCACCATGTGAGTTAAAAAAAAAAACCAGTATTTTTTTCTTCTTTTTAAAGATGTACGGCTATACTTTGGATTTTATAACTCTTCTTATTTTTATTACTCAGAAGTGAAATTATTGTTACGCCTGCGATTATACAGATTTTTAACATTCCAAACAAATGAATGAGTTTGAAAACTTAGTGCTAATATTGTGCATTAATCCCTCCACATTCCCCAAATGTAGATCTACATCTACATCCATTAGCTATTAATTTTTTTTTCATTTTCTTGTAAACTGCTTTGTGAACTTTTCAGTTGAAAAGCGGTATATAAATACTGTAGATAGATAGATAGAATCCTAATGGTGACTAATCATTGAGCATCATTATGTATGTGCTGATTTGTGGGTTTTGCATGGATCATAGAATCTTTCAAACTGTCAGATGCAGCTGAAAAATGAACACCAATTTCCTGTGACATACACCAAAAGTCTTGAAGTTCAGGACCACCCGTCTGTTTATAGAATTGTATTGCTGGAAGAGATAAAAGCAATCAAGCCCTATTCTTGAGGCAACTCTGGGCCATCCAAATAGCAGACCTCCACAACTAGACGGCAGATGCAACTTATTAAGCTATCAATAGTGAAAGAACTAAAAGATGAGTCAAACTAATCAGTCTTCTTCTGTTATATGAGAAGGGGCACTGTTGCTCAGTAACCCTTTTTTAAATGTGTATGTCATGATGTGTGATACGTGTGCATAAATATGTAACTATATATGTTTGTGTATATATACAATTTGTTTTGTCAGAGCTGTTATCACCCTTATTTCCCACTCTGTCTGGTAAGGAAATGGACTTGCCTTGCTTTTGTTCCCAGGAAAATGGAAACAACTTGCTTGTGCAGCACGTCTGAACCTGTGAATGAAAGCCATAACCTCCCCAACTTAGAATGAAAAAGCTGTTAGTGGCACAAAAGAAAGGTTGTCAACCCTAGATGTTATTACGAACTACATAGCAAGACAAATACAATAACGAGTCTAAAATTCTAAACAGTACTTTGAAAAGGTAACTCAATAGAAGGGGTGAACATGACAAACAATTTACCTTTTTTCCTCTCCCCTCTACAACAGTACAGCTCTAGTTAATTGCAGAGAATTGAACAGAACTAAAATTGCTAAAATTATGATTTATAGGAATAATACCATCATGTTATACAACATTCAGTGAGTAATTTACAGCAGAATGCAATAAAAACAGGAGTGAAATATCTCCATTCTATCAAAAGTTATGGCAAAAAACTCTGCAACTGACTTAACAAAAAAGTACATTTCTTTAAGTCAGAACAGACTAGTGAGACTGATTAGTTAAACTGCTAATGAGATGTTATTATGACACAGCATGGAACCAATAAGGTGTTTGTAATGTATGTGTGGACCCCACTAATGACCTAAAATTGCCACCAGTGAGCTAAAATTGCGCTTAGTAGGAATAATGGCATCATGTTATATAACACTTGATGTGTAATTTACTGCAGAATGCAGTGAAACAAATCACTTTGAAATATCTCTATTCTATCAAAAGGTAAGGCCAAAACAAAAAAACCAGTGGAGACAGGGCAATGGAATATCATCACACCCACCACACCAGGGTTATTGCCTTGCCCATAGGAGAAGGTCCATTATGGAAGTGATGTGCTGGCTTCCTGCACCATTGTGATGTCACTGAAAGTAGTTCATTTACATTACACCTGCCCCCCTTTTTTAACTGCAACACAGAATATGAGTGTACAAGCCATCCATCAAAAAATCCAGGATGGGAGTGAAAAGACAGAGGTGAATCTCCACAACCTTTTATAACCATTTGAGTCATTCCATATTAAGTGAACTAGGGCTCCCTGCAATTTTTTTGGAAAGTTTTATACATGCTCTTTCTTATGAGGTTGGTTTAAAAGTGTTTCTAGAAGGTACATTTTTGCAAAATCAGATTGAAAATACCCTACTTTTGGACTTTTTACAAAAATCATCAAATTTGTCCCTAAATTTTAGGCATTGGATGCCTACATTGGAAAATCAAACCCACTTTTTGGAGAGTTTGAAACATGTTCTTTCTTATTAAGTTGACTTGAAAGCAGCACTAGAATGTACTTTTTTGCAAAATCAGATTGAAAATACCCTATATGGGGACTTTTTACAAAACTCGTCACCTTTAAACTCAATGAAAACAGCGAGGAGGTTGAAATTATACCTTCAGAAACAATGAGATATTATGTGAGATATTATGTGCTAAATTTCACATTTATTACTTGACTATTGTGAGAGCTATACAACGTTTAACTTTGATTTTTTTAATGAATTTTTTTTGTCAACTTTGCTGCAATTTACACATCCTGGATGAATGAAGCCAAAATTATTATTAGTTACATTGAATAGAGTGGTAAAAGTTGTACAAGCTAGCTTAGTTTCATTTGTTTAGGAAAAACAGCAGAGGAAATATTGTATCCCAAAGTTTTATAGTTATACTCTACATTGACGTGGTTTGGGGTCAAACAAACTGCTATATCTCAATAACTATTCCACATGTGAAGCTATAACTTTACAAAAGTTTATTTGAGACATGTGGGACTCTGCAGACAAAATTTCACCAAAATCTGTGATGGTCGTGTGGTGCACTTTTCCAAAACTAGACCACTACACATGGAATGACCCATGCTTCAATGGCCTCAAAAATATCACCTCTTGAACCTTTTCCTGCCCAGCCTTCACCAAATTGCATCAATTTTGTGACTTATGGTTCAATTTAGTGTACCTACACCAACCCGGATGAAGTGGGAGAGGGAAAACACAACAGTTCATCATGTTTGCAAACAAGTGGTTAAATCCACACTATAACTCTCTGGTGTCAGGGTGGGCAGGAATTGCCACAAGGATATGTTTGTGCTAGCTACTATCAGGTAGGTTCAGTGTTGTTGTGGCAGTTGTTTGTGTGATAGTGTCAATCCACACTGCGAGACTCTCACACCACTGCTGTCAAATGGAAACACTTTAAATCAGGTCTTTCAGCATTGCTAGAGTGACAGGAAGTAGACATTGTTTCATGCCAACCTAGCAGACTTCTTTCTCCAGCATAATGTGAAAATACATGAATATTATGTCGACTTACCTGTAAAACAGAACAAACCACATTTGATTGCCTTCTAAGGGAGTGGTATGGATTTGTTCAGCCAGCTGAGATGGAACCAGGCTTCATGGTCCCTTCATTCTCAGCAAGCACAGCGTGTGCAGCATTCCCAGCATTGCTCTTCCAGGCCTGTGGACTCTTACCCGATTCAACAGTCCAATGAAGCCAGTGTAACAGTGCAATGAATGACAGAGTTGGCATAATGAACGCATGCCTCGAAAATCCTGCACACTTGAACGAGATGCTGCTTTTAGATGCTGCTGATATTTTGGCTGTACTTTTTCCCAGCTTCTCAAGGGTGTTCAGAACATAATGCAATTGCATACACTGGTAACAGTATACAGCTCTCATTCAGACAATGGGCAATGCTGCAGTTACACATGATTAACCCTTCATTGCTTTGCTATTAATCACATGGGCTCTTTCCAGCCATTTAGCAGGCACCAATCCAATGCACTTTCAGATTGCTGGGATTTCAATCTAATTCAGTGATCTATATTCTTTTTCTTGCCCCCTATCATTTCTTCTTGTCTATTATACAATTGTAGTGTTTTCCGTCAGTATGACATTGCATCAATATCATGTGCCAATCCTCCCCAAAGTCACAGTCCCTAAGGAGGAACAGGGCTTGAATGGTATTGGCTATATGGAACTGAAATGAGCCAAATGTAATTATTTAAGCAAGCGTCCCTAACCAAATTTATCCAATTGGCATTTTGGTCCCCCTTAAGACATGTAAGTGCTACTTGTTCCACCAAATTAGGCTTGCTTAATCATGATGGATGGCTGCCTGCCTCAATGTCCCTAAAAAGGGTGCAGCTTTTCTACTTCCCCTTAACTCACAACAGCACAAGGAAAGAGACATAGCTTAATGGAAGACAAGGCTGCTATCGAGCAATCTCATAGGGTAGTTTTAAAAAACAGGTTTTATTCAATACAAGATGCTTTCATTTCTTCATATGAAGGGATTAAGGCCCAAACATTGGGGTGGTGATAGAGTTGTTGCAACTCCGTTACCATTTGGAAAAGGAAACAGATGCTAACTTGTTTATCGTGCTTGAGGTTATGGATGGAAATTTATGTTCCTTTATTTAGGTATCTATTATCTACAGGTAGGTCTCGTCAGAAACAGAGTTACAGCAAAAAAAGCAACCATCTGAACTTGAGTTGCTGGCCAAATATTTCAATGAAAGTGTGCTGATGATGGAAGCAATGGCATAGCCCCTCCCCTCACCAATAGCATGTCATGCCTTGTCAATTGCAAGCAAAAACCTGATGGTGTCCCTTGACAATTTTAGTACCTTGTAAGGTACTTGCAAGATGAAAAAAGGTTAAAAGGGGCCCAGTTCTGAAGTATAGCCCTAGCAAAGATATTGGGAAAACTTTGTCTAAGCATCAACATAGTGATTACAAGTAATGAGGTGCTGTGGTTTATATAGAAGCGGTATAATACCAAAGAGTACAATGTGTATAAATATAAATTCAGAAATACAGAATATTTATCGTTATGGCTTGTAATTAGTAAACTCAAATCTTAACATTGTTTAGGCTCCTTGCTGGGATCAGGTCACTTCTATGTGATGCACCCCACTGGCATTACATAAATATGTTGTAGGAAATAGAAGCAGAACTAATAATAATATTTGCATCTTTGTCAGTGACTCATTAATTAATTCTTCACAGGTATGCTGCTTTTGTTTGACCTGAACTGCTATATGCTTGTATTTTTCCCCTATTTTTTCATCTCTCTCAGCTCAGTTTTAAACATGTTTTAAGGAGTCCCATAAGCAGTTCCAAAGAGGCAGCAAAAGAGCTGACCTCAACTGTTCTCTCTGGAGCTACACTGCCAAATTCTAGTAAAGACAGGAAGCCCTCTACAACTTTGTGAAGTACAAAGCATTGTCTCCTGAATCTTTGTTGCCGGTTTGCAACCCAGATGATCAACCCAGATGATGACGAATGGAGCTCAGACTGTCCATCCACATTCAATCTGCACCGAGTCTATTTTTTTAGATATATAAAGATAGTGTGGAATTAATCTTTTTGTGAATGCCAGATCAGGTTGGCAGTTTGATGGCTGAGACTAGAAAGGAATAGTATTTCCATAATTTCTGCTCAGAAGCCTAGAAACAGGATGCAAAATGTATGACATGGGAGAGGAATGGCTAAAGATGCAGGTAACAAGGGAGGCCATTTCTTTATTTTGTGGCAACTGAAATTCCAGCCATGTTGTCTGCAATCCTAACCTCCACATATCCCAATAAGTCTTATCCTGACCTTGGGATGTCACTAAAGTGCCGTAAGGCACTTCTTTCCAACTTGTGGGGGTTAGGCCACTGCGCAGGCATATCCTGTACACCACCATGGAAATATATGCCATGAGAGTTAGGCTGGCCTAAATTTGTTAGGATTGTGCTTGTTATGTGAGTGTCTGGCTATGTCACTTGCCATTCTGCGCACACTTATAAACAAAAACCCCACTTTTATTTGCTGGTATCTTCTACTCTTGTGAACATTGGATCATTCTAGAAGTTTTGACCATGCTAGACCATTATGAACACATGGAATACAAAATTTTATATATGCTGTGGTCATGCCTTGTTACTGCATGTTTTGGGGAGAAGATATTAACATCAGGGATGTGCAATCATTGGATCAAATGAATCTCACCTGAGCTCCCAGATCACATGGACTTGAGCACCCAGACACAACAGGAGAAGTTCTATAGTCACATCCTGGAGCCTTTCTGAGGCCTGCAGAGCCTAGCCTTTTCAGGCTTCAGAAAACCTGCCAGAAATGTTTTAAAACACAGTTTTAGCCAATGTTATGGAAATGCTATGTCACTTTTGGGTCATGTGACATTTTACCAACACAAAACATCATGACACATCACTGATTAACATAGTGTTACAGCAATCATTGACATTTACTGACATGTATATTGTGTTAAGGCCAGGGTTGCTCAGGTCATGTCTGTCAACTAGCAAGCCAGGGTTTGAGGCCCAGGTGCTATAAGATGGAGTGATCTCCTGTCCCATGCTCAGCATATTCAAAAGCATGTAAATGCAAGTAGATAAATAGGTACCACCTTGGTGGGAAGGTAACAGCATTCCATGCACCTTGGCATATAGTCATGCCGTCCACGTGTCCATGGAATCATCTTTGGACAATGCTGACTCTTTGGCTTAGAAATGGGGATGAGCACCACACCCTACAGTCCAGGGGCGACCCGAATGCACGCGACACCTGGTGCAGGGCATAGCATGTCACCCCTGGGATGTGCGCACCTCCCTTCTAGGACCAGCTTCAGAGGAGACCAGCTTCTAAGGAGGAGCAGCTTTTGGTCACTCAGGAGGCAGAGCGGCAGCCAGAAGTGGCAACTATTCACGTAACGAATGAATTGATTTATGAGCTTATCCATTTTTGAGCCAATGGCATATCAATATCAGACATGATTGAGTATATTTGAGACAATCTGGTGGCCATTCCTTGATAAATATTTAAAGCTGCATGAATTATGTTAGCAATATTTACAAAATGTTTTTGATTACCTATCTATATTTTTCTTCTTTTCTTTATGTAACTTGGTATGGATTCTATTTTTTCTGTGTTTTTTCTTTTTTGGGGGACTTTTCATCTTATATAAAACAAACATAAAGAGTTTAAAAAATGAACACATGGTATTGTGCCTCTGCTCCAGTGTATTGTATCAAGGATATTACTATTGCTGATACAGGGACCTTAAGTTTGATGCTATGTCCTGTGAAAACAGTATTCCTATGATGACAGTGTAAAGAAAGCAATATTCCTTTGCATTGCTCCTCTACTGTTATATGCACTCCTTAACCTAAGCACTGATGTGTTCATACACCAAATTATGGCTTCACACTTTTTTGGAGATTTGTTAAGAATTTTCTGACACAAAACAAATAGAGCTGGCAAATATCCAGTAGGTAATTATCCATCAAAATGTACAGTGAAAAGAATAGGTTACAACCATATTCAGGCTTATTTAAAGCATGTCCTGCTGCTGAAAGGACTTGCTTCTGCGCCAACATGAGATTGGATCTTAAAAAATGTAATTAAAGACTGTATCTAAAGCAATGGGATCACTTCCATCATCATAAAATAGCCACCAATGGAGCATGTGCAATGGGAGATCTGTGGAAATGGGAGATCTGTGCAATGGGAGATCTATGGAAAAATGTGGATCTGACGGCAAGCACTGGATCTTATCCCCTCATACTGCCCTCTTTTCTGTAACATGGTGGTGAATGTTCAGGGATGTGAGGGTAAGTTGAGATTACTACTTTAAATATAACCTCCTATTAGCTCTTGGCTAAGCCTACAATCCAGAGTATGGGACCATGTAACAGACATTTATGTTGACGTAGTTAAGGCACAATCTAGTGAAAACCAACGGGAAATTCATACTGCAATCCAGAATAAATTGTTCTTACGTCGGAGCAAGGACTCCCTGTAGTTACTCTGGATTGAGCCCTAACTCTCCCCCCTCCTAGATGCACCACATGCCTTTTTGGCATTGCTGCAACAGTGAAAGGGGGGGGGTTGAATAGAAGATAGGACTGTCCTTCATGTCACTCATGATCTGTGATTTTAAATCAGTGTGCTGAGGCACACGTATAGCCCTCAGGTATGCTGTGGGAATTTGGAGATTGACATTCATTAAAAGGAAAATTAGGTGATTTGAATTGGTGTGCCTTGTCAAAGGTAAAAACAATTTATGGTATTCCTTGACAATTTCAGTGTCTTGTTAACTGTGCCGTGAGATGAAAAAGGTTGAAAGTCACTGCTAATGATGATTAACTTGTCTCATTGATTTCAGTGGTGCTTAGTTATGACAAACATACTATACATACTAAACATACTATAGGTACAACCTATAGTTAGGATAATAATGTAATCTTTGTAGGACCAAATTCATATCCACTTTAGTTTGGTGGCTCCCACACTTGGCTAGCTCACCATAGTCAGTGAACCAAAGCAGAAAGTATTACAAGAATATTGCACCTTGCAACTGATTGTGTGAACACACCTGATTGTGTGAAAAGAACCAAATCTTTTCTTTTTCATCCATTTATTGAACTGAGCATTGTTAATTTCTGAACAGTTTTGGCTAAGTTCATACCTCCCACCTTTAAAATTATTATTAAATGTGACTAGGATATCCCCTCTCATATTTTATAGTGGTTACTATATTTTAAATGAGAACGCATTAGTTAGCTAAATACGTCTGCATTTGATTTTCTAAAGGCAAAATGCCGGGCATTTTATGCATGGCGAATAGAATGACTCTTAGGAAGTGATTTTTCATTTGTACGTAATTACTAATATTGATAATTTGTAATCTTCTTTGAAGAAAAGCTAGTAATGAGCTGACATTGTCACTAAATTATCTGCCAAACCCATGATTCATATTCCATAGGCCAAGTACAAGGTCACTGGTATGGCTCTGTGGATGAGTTGCACTGTTTCAGTGGTTCAGGTCTATATGGATTGATTTGCATACACAATTCTTCAAGTTTCAAACACTTGTTCTTTCAGGTTAATTTTATCTTCTTGGTGTTATTTAGTTTAACTCCTTCTGCTTAGAACCTTCTTTATGGGCAAATATATTTCAGGAGCACCCATTAAAGTTAAAATGTCAATAGACACAAGACAATTTCAATATGTATCGCTACTTCTATTGCAGTTGCAGGTATCCTGCAAGGTAACCTGCATCCATAAAGTAAATTTACAAGACAATGCTACTGAGAGCTAATTTTTACCCTATTGTTTCCCTTGGCAGCTCATCCAGAGCTATTTGGTTGTCATTGGAACTGATACAGTACAAAATCAAAGAGATGCTTGCACTGACAACATGTGGGAATCTACAGATTCTTCAGATCTTGTTCAGTGTTTGTGAACTGCTATGAATTCATCAAAATGTAATATTTTATTAATGGAGCTGATGACAAAGAAATGAATTGCTCGTGCAGAGGAAGAAGCCTGCTTGTATGCCTCTGATAGAGAGAGTCTGAGATCTTCTTATGGAAGTCAAAGAATGCTGGATGGGTGTGTTGCATTAAAAAAAAAAAACTTGGCTAGAACTTGTTGCAAATAGTAAAAAAGTAGATGCTTCTGATTCTTCTATGAAAAACTCTTATATGAAAACTCTCAGTAGTTTCCTGTTCCAAATAACTAGTATGAATTGTTTTGGAATTGCTAGTTTTTACTACTTGGAGCAGAGCACAGCAAATCTTTATTAGGCATATTAAAAACATATACAATGATAAAATCCACTGAATATAGGCATGTAAGTTAAGACAATAAATTTAACAGTTACAGTAAAGTCCAAATAATATAAAGGGGGAAAAGTAGACATAGAAGCACTCAGGCATTAGTAAGTTGTCACCATTCTATGTCTCTTTAACACAGCGATTAGAAAGATACTTACTTGACTTAGAATTGCCATGTTATTAGAAGCAAGTAGCCAAAAATTTTGTCATTATCCTGTTTATGCTTCAGTCAGTAGGGGAGTTAAATGTTTAATTCTAATATCGGTATAAAAGGTGCAATAAATTAAAATATGAATTAGCGTCTCAGTTGTCCCCAGTGAACAAATGCACTACTTGGAACTAGCATTTTCAGGTAAGACCAAGGGTTCAATCGTAAACAATTTATGCTGGCCCAGCTCACCTATGGAGGTGTGGGGAAGTCGGTACATGCCCGGCACTGGCCTAACCCTCCCTCAGGAGTGCCACTGCAGTGTCTTAAGGCACTTTTGTGACACATCCAGACCAGCATAGGACTTGTTCTGCTGGGGCTTATGGCAGCAAGATTGTAGCCACATACACATGCGAGAGAGAGAGAGAGAGAGAGAGAGAGAGAGAGAGAGTCTAGCCGTGCCTATGGAAAGAATTAAGATATAAAAATAACATTATTGGTGCATCAGTAGTCTGGTCTTTTGTTTTAATCAGCACATGGAATATATTTTGTTTTCCTGGAGAGGGCGATTACGGTTTCATAACTAATTGATGCAGGTTAATTGCAAATAATTAACACTTGAAGGAACCTTTTAATTTCTTCAACGTACTCATTCAGTCTGCTACCCCTGGCACTTCCTGGAAGTGTGGCTAGAATTGCATCATGGAATGAAAGGTTTTGTACCAAACAGGATTAAGTACACTTTGACATATTTATTGGCCATTTTGCTGTATTTTAATCCTGAGTGAAATGGTGTTAAATATGCAGAACCATAAAAGATGTGCATGAGTAGAAAGGAAAGGGGGAGGTAACAAGACAATATTAAGTCACTTGCCATTTCCACTAGTCATGGTACAATTTTACGGTTGTTACAACTTTAAGCTATTTTGACTGACTTTACTATCATTATGGAACAGTTTGCATTTACCAGAAATGTCACAGCAAGCTACTGAGGGCATCTCCAGTGCCTAAAATGATCTGCTGCTTCCTTGCCAGGAACATGCCAGCTTCTGCTCCCCACATTTCCTAGATTGGTAAAGGAGTTGGGTAATGGAGAAGAAGAAATACATGGAGAGAAGAGTAGTTGGACTATACTACTGGAGGTGCTTCACATGTTCTCTTCCACTCCATCCTACTCCATCCTACTATTTTCCATTCCAGTGAGTGGAGGAAAGGAGGAAATGACAGGACAAGTATCTCATGGACATCTGTGCTCCCCTGATATGCTTCTTTTATTGGATATTTGCATCCCCTCTTTTTGTGTCCCAAACATTTGTGTCCCAGTATATGTATATTTGTATTAGTTGTAATTTATAATTTTTTTAATTTTTTAAATGCAAAGGGCTGGGATGTATATGATACGGGATTTATTGCCCAGTTACATTTTTTTGCCACAGTTCAAGTAAACCCATTAAAGACACTGTGAGAGCAAAGAAGGGTAAGCAAAACAGGGCACAATCTTAACCAATTTAGGCTAGCACTGGCCTAACTCCCCCTCCCAGAATGGGACTTGTGCTGGTATAACCAGAGGTTAGGATTCCGTTGATAGTCTTTTACTTCTCCCTCAGTCACTACATGGCCTCCAGCTTCCCACAAGACTGTGGTGAGTCAGGGCCTCTAATGGCCATGTGAGCAACATTTAGTTAGGATCAATCTGTTAGTATCTTTCACACCCTTCCTTGAGTTCCTTTGGCTAGCTGAAGAATTAGTCACCCACTCTCACTGAGTGTGACTGCACAAGAACTTCATTACATTTTGGAGAACAGCTAATTTTACTGTCTTCTCTCTCCTTTGGACACTGTTCAATTTGCTCAATTAGTTTATCAGAAGTATCTCTCCGTGGGCCTTCTCTATTTAAAGGGACTTAATGGTAAAACAATGAGCAACTCCAGGGGGAAGGAACACGCTAATGCCCCTGTAAGAGCTAATTGGGTAGCTGAGTGATTTCCAATTTCAGAGATTTGCAGCTCATGAATATTCAGCCATGTGCTCTTCACTCCTTTGTGGCCTCTCCTCCTCTGCAGAAACTCCTCAAAGCACTGTGATCAACATTTTAGTAGATACCATGATCCCATTTCAAAACCTTCCCAAAATGAGACCTTCTTACTGTAATTTTCAAGAAGCATTGTACAACAGCTTCACAATGGTGTCTATTGAAGGAATTTCAATCATAGAATATTAAGAGCCAGCAGGGTCCTAGTCCAGCTTCCTGGACTAGGAAGTGTAGACAACTGCTACAGCATGCCTGACAGGTGGCCATCTAACCACTGCTTGACAACTTCTACAGGTGGAAAACCCATGACTGAACAATAGACTGTTCCAATCACAAATTTTTCTAAGAGTGGCATATCTAAGGCACCTGGGGGAAACAAAATTTTTAATTTTTCCCTTACAAAATCATTCTTTTCTGCCGGACCTAGGGGGCTCCAAGACGCTTAGAGGTCCACTGAGGCAGCTTTTTTAGGTATCCTCCTCAGGTGTGGTACCCAAGGTGTGGTACCCCCTACACTACTCAGAGATTCCCCCAGAGAGCAAGTCCTTCCCTTCTTCTTCATAAAGAACTAACTATATACTTTTATATAGTTAATTGTATAATTAACTATAATTTTTACTATATTATATCGTTAATTATATTATATATTATATAGTTATATTATATTTACAATATTTATAATTATATTATATATAACTATGTTATATAGTTAATTATTGTTAATTATAAAATTAACTATATAACTAAATATATTTTTATATACCACCTGTAAAGGAGCAGTTCCAAACGTGTGTCACAATACCTTGGGGCGTCAAAGGCTGCCTTCAGAGAGACCATGGTGAGTGTCTTCATGCATTGACAGAAGGTTCAGCCTGGCAGGCAGAGCTGCAGCACATGACAACCACACATTGTGAAAAGACTTGACTCTCTAACCTTTCTTTGAGAGCTTATAACAACCTCCAAATATGGAAGAGACATCATTGTATGAAGTGATATCATTGCATGATGTGTTTTGTGTCACTGCCACTCACGTCCAGATTCTGAGGGCATCACAGCTCCATCAGTATTGGAAACAATGAGGTGACCACCATTATCTCTGTATCACTGATGAAAGGCTTGAGGTTGATAGGGAATGATATGTTAAAATTCACCAAATGAAGTCATGGTAGAAACAAGTGGGAAAGACCCAATTCACGAATGAAAAGCAAACAGAATTTGATTCAGGTTTCTGGAGACTACAAGCCGATCCTAATGGGTTCAGAACCCTTAGATCTAAAAACTTTTTGGCGCTGATAATGTAATTTTTAGTGCGGCCCAAGTCCTGAAATTTCTTTATTAGTAATTAATTATAGAACTACTATTTGAGAACTCAAATACTATTTGAGTATTTGAGAACTCAAATACTATTATAGAACTCAAATAGCACACTATTTGAACCTTTGAAGAGTCCTTTTCCTTTTGCCATTTCTAGGCACACATTTTAGAGTTTTCAGAAACTTTTACATTATAAGTCCTGCTTTGTTCTCCAACCACACGTCTACCTATTATAGATTGGAATTGATCCCTAACATTTTACATTCTAAGACTTCTTTATTTTTTGCTTTTGCATTTCTCTCTAGTAGCACAGAATAATAAAAATGAGTTTGCAGATTCCTTGTTTCATTCTGCAGCCTTTCTCCATTAGTGGCTCTTTGATTTGAAATTGGGAAACACTTCTATATTTTTGCTGGCATTCAAATAAATAGTACCACCTCGCCCATTTCCCAAACCCCCCCCTCATGTATTTTTCATCATGTCATCATTTCTCTTCTTTCCCTATACATTTTAGAAAACCTTGCATTACTTCTCATTCTGTCTCTTCTCAAACTTAACTATGGCACTGTAAGCCTTCATATAGCTTTCAACACTAGCCCCATCAAATTGTTCATTTGTCCCAAATTTGACTCACTGACACTTTGAATGACTCTTTTCAATTATAAGGAGTTCAATTTCAGATATCTTGTCACAGATAATGCAACAAATGAGAAGGCTGCTGAATGAAAGGTCCCTGGAGGTCTGTTTGCATATAGCAGCTATACTGGCCTCTATTTCTGATGGCCAGCTGCTGTCTCTAGGTTCAGAGGCACTCTGCCCCAAACAACCATTTGAATATATTTGATGATGAAAGAGGTATAGCTTTCTTTCCTGCTTCATGGACCTCTTAGAGGTAGCTAGTACCCCATTGTGGGGACAGGATGTTAGACTAGATGTGCCTTTAGCATGATCAGAGCTCTTTATAGTTTATGTTCTGATTACTTTTTTTACGTGTTCATGTTCTTTATGAGGAGCATAAGGCTATATGAGATCTGGAATGGTGCATCAGTGCAAATGGTAGTAATGGTGGTAGCTGATCTGCTACCATTGAGTTATCATTGGCTTAGGAAGACAAGTTATTCTCTATGGCAGTGTCAGGGAAGATGCTTGGAGAAGGCAGAAACCAAAGGGATTATTACCTAGGAGTTAGCATTCATGCACTCCTTCCAGTTCTTCACTTTCCCTATTCGCTGGGTCAAACATTGAAGGGATGGGACGGGGCTGCTTCAATCACTGGCTTAATAGATCAGGAAGAGGAAGACTGTCGAATAAAAATACTACACTGGAGTGCATAGAACCCCAGAGCCTTTTACTTAAATTGAAACACAATAGTGCCTGTGAACAAGATATAACTTCCGATGGACTAGCATTATCCTTTAACATGAACTAGAAATGAAATGGATCAAAAACTAGTTTACTAAATATCTAAAAGAAAATGGAAGTAAATTTTTTAAAGTGGTATAAATATACAAGCAGGCTGATGGAAAATGCCTGAATTTAGCTGGATGAACACCAAAAGAATGACCAAATTGGGTATAACTAACAGTACCCAGTGGAGGGAACTACAATGCTACACAAGAACAAAGCACACAAAACTAAAGTTTGATCAGTTGCTAAACTGATAACACTTGCAGGTGGGTTTGGATTGAAAAGAGCAATCAAAATTCATTCTGTAAATGCATCTAGCTAGAAATGGTGGTGTTTTTTCAGGTACTTTGTGAACTATTTTTTCAGTATAAAAGAGTACAGTACAATACAGCACATGTCTGGTAGTAGCTAGTCAATGGGTCGTTAAGAGTTGGACATGGTTTAATGATGGAACAACAAGTAGCTTTACCTAAAGTAGTGGCCAGAGTGGCTTTATGATTGGTAGCACTTGAATGATGGGACTGCTGAAGTGGGGCATACTAAAATCCACAATTCCACTACCTCATTCATTTCTGTTTTAATAGATCATATGAATGTGTCACTATGTATGTCTTCCATGAGACTATACATGGTTATGCAGTAATAAGTCCCATTTTGTTCAATGGAACTTGCTCCTGGAAAGTGTGTTGAATTACATCCTAAAATCAGTAACTAAAAGAAAGCCATGGTTAAGTGGACAGGTACCCTTTGCCTGCTGGAATACAAACATAACTAACTGATGATGCCCCTTTTCTCCAAATTTCACCAAATTCTTCATTATTTTTGATGGCTTTCCATCTATTTGTTCCACAATACGCTGTTGTTAATGTTCTTCCAGAATGGAAGTGCTAATGCTGAAGTCACTGAAAGCTTTACAAATGTCCCAGAGATTTCTAACTAATGCCTCATGTGATAGATTATCTGGGGATTAATCTACAGGTTCTAGTGAGATAACTCCTACTGAAGCTTAAAAGCGGCTATCTCCTGAGATTATGATGTTCTGTAACATAATCACAGTTCACTCTGAACTCATGTAATCCACTTGTCTTCCCTTGTCTCTTAATTTTTTAGAGTTTGAATGGACAGCTTTGTGTGGACTGGAACACAGAGACTATTCCAGATGATAGAAGCCACTACTGCAGGAATACTAAAGAGTAATCGGGAAAATCCTATGGCTGCAATCCTAAACACACTTTCCTGGGAGTAAGATCCATTGAATACAATGGGGCT
Source organism: Cryptoblepharus egeriae (assembly GCA_030015325.1). Classification (NCBI taxonomy): domain Eukaryota; kingdom Metazoa; phylum Chordata; class Lepidosauria; order Squamata; family Scincidae; genus Cryptoblepharus; species Cryptoblepharus egeriae. The sequence continues at coordinate 31,933,024 of JAREYC010000007.1, forward strand.
TACTTCTGAGTTGACATAGTTAGGATTGTGCTCAGTGTCTCACACAGCAATACATTTTGTAATCTATGCATTTTTTGCACATGCTGCTTCTATAACATAGTATTAAAGGCAAACATTTTGATGAGCATCATATCTCACTTGCCACTATCCTCCATAGCTTAGTGGGAACATTCCACTGTGCACTTCAGGAGCACTAAATCTGTGGCAGGCAGGGAAGAAATTAAATAATCTGAAAAGAAATATACTCACTAAGTTGCTGGCTCTTCCAGTCTGAACAGACTCATATATCTTATACTCTCTATGGCTTCCTGGCTGTGATATATGTGAAGGAATAGAAACTGTGCATCTTGGCTGATTGCATTATTATTTATGCCAAACTGAGAAACCAAGAAGTCCTTAATGGTTTGTCTTGAGTATTATCTCCCAATTCTGCCCTGTCATAATACCTTGAGACATTTCACTGATCTTCTCAAAAGATTAAATCAAGTTTATTGGCTTCGCTTTCTGTTATATGGAAAATGAGGGTTGTATACAGCTACAACTGTGCTTTTCTACATTTCATTAGTATAACTTGATGCATCCTAACATAAACATTTCAAGAACTGTAACCATCCTCTGTGGACCATTGGTAAAGTTATATATATATATATATATATATATATATTTTATTCTACATACACAAGTAGGGGAATTGTAGCCCAAAGTTTATTCTCCATTACCTGTTATAACTCCATTTCTGCTGGGCATAGCAAGAACTCAGATTCTTGTGAAAATTTTCACATCACCATTCCCATCTACATTTTCACCATAAAAAGTGGTTCATTTCCTTTTTCTACGTTTGAAATGGCTTTTTTTCCTAGAGTCAGGCTAGAGGAATGAAAAAGACCTGTTGTGATTTTTCTGCAATGAAAGGCAATGATGTTGGGCTTCAAACCCTAATCAACCTGCCTCATCTTTCCAAACCTGTGACTATTAATACAGCACTTGGGAAATGACATTTTTAAAGAAGAATTTATTAAATCCAAATTAATTTGATAGAGAACCTTGCATAATAAATAACTTCTGACAGTGGACTTTGAGGAGGTGTAAATATATCAGATCAATGTGGAGACCTTGATATATTTACAACAGCTTGTGCAATGTGGTGTGCTGTTGCACCATCATTTTCCCAGGAATATTAGAAATAATCCATCAGTCTGTCAACATAAAACAGGCATTTCTTCTTTTCATAATAGAGACAGAATGCAACCTTTTCATTAGTAATCTAAGAACCAAGTATTCAGAAACTTCTAAAAATAGTTTATCATTTTGCTTTGGTGTTAAAGATTATTAGCTGATTGCCTTCTTTATTTTAACAGAGGAATCATGTCTTTGACGTTCTCATGTATATAGAATGAGTAGCATAAATCAGTTAGTGCAGCAATTCCCAAAATTTTTTTGACTAGTGGCTCCCTTACTGTGCCATTGGTTATGGCTTCCTACTAGGGCTATAGTACAGGGGCCCTCTTACATCTCCAGATCCCTTATCTGTAAACTAGCGAAAAGTGTACCTGCGTTGCGGGAGTAAAATTCCCCCATACACCATCACCCCATGCGCGTCAGGCCCCCATGAGCAACAACCCCTCATGCGCATCATCACCCCATGCGCATCATCCCCACATGCGCAACATCCCTCATGCGCATCAGTTCCCCCATGCGCATCAGTTCCCCCATGCACATCAAAACCCCATGGGCATCAAACCCCCATGCACATCAACACTCCATGTGCATCATCCCCCATGCGTATTATTCCCCCATGCACAACTTTCCCCCATGTGCATCAGTCCCCCATGCGCATCAGTCTCCCATGCGCATCAAAACCCCATAGGCATCAAACCCCCATGCACAACATCCCCTATGCGCAACATCCACCTATCGCATCAACATCCATGCACATCAACCCCCATGCACATCAATCCCCCATGCGCAACTATCCCCATGCGCAACATCTCCCTATGCACATCAACCCCCATGTGCAACATCCCCCATGCGCATCAGTCCGCCATGCGCATGAACCCCATGCGCATCATCCTCCATGCACAACATCCCCCATGTGCATAATTCCCCCATGCGCAACATCCCCCATGTGCATCAATCCACCATGCGCATGAACCCCCATGCACGTGAACCCCCATGTGCATCAGACCCCATGCGCAACATCCCCCCATGCACAACATCACACATGAGCATCAGTCCCCCATGCGCATCATCTCCCATGCATAACATCTCCCCATGCACATCAACCCCTCTATGCGCAACATCTCCATGCGCAGCATCCTCCCCAGTGCAACCTCTTCCTCCATACAACATCCCCTGGTTCTCTAGGCACTGAACACCAAATTCGCTGGATGTTGGTCAGTCTTCCATGTTAAGTATAGGACAAAAACACGTTGCACCCCTTTTCAGCCCCTTAACGGTTAAATTTCTCCACATTGGTTCTTGGTGGGTGTTCATGTGACAGAAAAAACTCCCTCCCTGAATTTCATGCTTCTAGGTCCGGGGGTTGGGGCAGAATGTTGATGAGTCATCAATTCTTCAATGCAAAGTATAGGGAGGAAAACACATTGCACTCCTTTTCACCCCCTTCCAGTTGGAATTTCCGTAAGTCAGTTCTTAGCGCCCCCCTCGGTCATGGAAGGAACACCCACCCCAAATTTAACAGTTCTAGGCCCAGCGGTTTTGGCAGGGCGTTGATGAGTCAGTGAATCAGTCAGTGAGTCAGTCAGTGACTTTTCTCTTTTATATATACAGAAGATTGAATCTTTGAGTCTGAATCTCCCAGTATACCACCTGTGCACCCTCTCTGAGTGTTTTTATGACTTATAAGACATTCTGAGGCCTGGAGTGCCATCCAGGGGTTATCCTGGTCCTCCGAATGCCTTATAAAGTCACTTCTGGTTCTCTGAAGAAACTGCAGTTTTGAGTTTTCTGCCCAGATGGCCATTCTGAAGTCTGCTAAAGCCATGGGTAGACGTGTGCAGCATCTGTGAGACTCAGAAAAGCCTCTGGACCTGAAAGGAACACAGTTTCGGTTGGGTTCAGAGGGCTTGGGGGATGGACCCACGTATCTCCAGTTTCATTTAACAGTGAGTGTTCTAGAACAGAAATCTTCATAGATATTGGGGAATTCCAGCTCCTCAGGAATCTAAAGCTCACAGCTCCTTGGGGAACCATGGTTCCTTGGGGGACCCCTGATTTAGTGGATACACTTAAATGCAGTCAGTTGAGGATGCTGTCTATATTTTCTTGGGACTGGGAGCAAGACTCTTTTAACACAACGGGATTTACTTCTGACTGGACATGCATAGAATTGCTCTGTTAATCTTTAATTTGTATCTTTTGTTGGGTAGTTGAAATTTAGGACTATCACGTGACCTACCCTGGCGGTTAATTGATCTGTAGCGGCAGTGATGAGGTTCAGTACATTCACACAACAGGAAGTGCATTCAAATTTTCTGTGTATCAGTACAGTTGCCATATTTCTCTTCCACAAAATCGGGGCAGGACCCTCCATCACACTTGCAAGTATGTGAATACAATCCCCCCCCCCAAATTGGGATTGTTCCTATTTTTGGGGACATATGGCAACCCTATGTATAACCCAATATAATGAATCACATGGCTAGTCATGCCTTTTGATATGATTGGGGGTAGGGATTAATAAGGTATGTAAATGATGAATTTCAGAATTTGAAAATGGTTTGGGACATGGGACATTGGTTTTGGCTCCAAGTTCAAATCCCTGCTGTCAGGTGACTTTGTACTCAATAATTGAGTAATTGAATAATTGAATCCACCAATGGACAGTACCTTTTTGTGGTGGTGGGATTGTGTGCTCCAGTGATACAAAGGGCTATGCTGGTGGTAGCGTTGCTACTGGTAGGGACTCCCATGCCAGACAGGCCTTTGCTGAGGAGCCAGACTAAACCTGTCCAAAATCCCACTGAACATGGGTTGTCTGGAGAAGAAAAACTCTCACCTCAAACCTCCACTGCCTTGTGGCTATACCCATCTATGGGAAAGGTTTCAGGAGTCAACCTTGAGGCAAAATCTGGAGCCAGAGTCCCGGAAGCAGTTCATGGCTGTGTACAATCACGTTCTGGTAACTCCTGCAACGCAGCTGGAACCAATTGTATCAGCTCTGCCATTCCATTGGGCTAATTCAGTGATGTGGAGAGGGGTGGTTTGCTGCTTGGGTAACAGTCTATCCTCCATATTAATCTACCCAGACCATCGTGCTCTGGAGAGGACACTCAGAACACAATACCATAGTCTTTCGAGACTGAAGGATGCCAATGAATGAATAATTGAAATAATTGAATAATTGTAATAATTGATGCTAATCAATTGGAAGTGGCCTATTTTTTTCTAAAACTATTTGAATTCATTGTAATCCATAGAGATACGTGGGCAAAATGTTATTTGTCAGTCCTCATGCCAATGCAGTGACTGGGCTTCCAATTCTGAGGACTTTGCCGCAAAGTTGCTAGATAAGAGTTATCTGGGGCAAACATCAGAAAGAGATTTCAGGGAAGGAAGGATGGGAAAGTAGCAGAGAAAATATTTTGAATAAGATTCTGTCAGGATGTTGTCTGATCGTTGTGTCCTGTGACTGTTTATGTGCCGCAAGAGTGAAGACAGACACAGTGGAGTAGATTAACTCTGTATTATATTTACACTTGAGAGTAGTCTAACACAATCCGGGTCATACACATGAATTAAGTCCTTCAGTTTAATTCTCCTCAGAGCTAACCAGTATGCTTCTGCTCTGATGAAGCTGAGTTCTCTGCTCTGAGTTCCAACTGCCATTTCCAACGGACAAACAGTTCTCCAACTGTCACACCCAACTGGCAGATATTCAAATCTTGAACATTCTAACCATCTCAGCTTACCTAGAACCAGCTATTAGATTGCAAATTCTAACATTCTTTAAAGTGAATATTCACTTAAACATTTATTTGAGTGTATGGCCAGTTCTGATGGCCAGTGGGGCATGTATAGCCCTCCTTAAGCTAAGGCAGTATTTATTCTCTTACCTCAGGGGTGCATTGAACTTTCAGATGACAGAAGCTGTAATGAAGTGTGATCTAGAGTGACACACAAATGCATGAAACAAATTTCATATCTAGAATGCAGACTTTGAGCTCTATGTGACACTCTGAGCACACTAATGTGCACAAAAGACTTCTAAAATGTCAAACAGGAAGACAGATATTATTCGATAAGAAAGAACCACTGCTTAAAAAAATTCTTTCAAGCTGTGTGCATTATTCATTTACTAAATTTTTTTATGTCACTGTATGTATGTTCACTGTATGACATTCCACCTAGATATCTTCTATATACTATATACTTCTTGATCTGATGAAGTAGTAGCTGTGGTCATTAATTTGTTATATGAATTGTACTATATCCTAAGGAAGTCAGTCATGACTAACTATAACTGTGATCAAGGAGACAAATTAGTCATTCCTTCCTTAGCCATGACTAACATCTTTCAAATTTTATTTCTGAAAAGCTGTTTAATTAATATGGCAGATTTCCAAAAATAATATTTTCAAAGGTTTTCATGACCTGCATCGTCTCATGACAACATTGACCAGCCCTGAAGAAATGCTTGATGAGTAGGGTAAGGGTAGCTTCTGATTGGACATGCCTGAAACAATTTGTCCCCATGGATATTTATATTGGGACCTCTGCTTTTTAAAAAAAATGTGCTTTCTTAATTTTCTTTTCTGTGCAGTAACGAAGCACTTCTGGTTTGATGAAAATCGCTTTGGATGGAGTTTCAATGAAATGCTAAAGTCTTATGCTTTCTCAATTATATTATCCGTCCAAGTGTTCCTTAACACTTCATTATTATGCTGGCATAGGTCATTGCTAATAACAGTATTCAGAAGCAGATCTGGAGTTTTATTAAAAGTTTCAGAGTCAAATGGAATTCACATGGAAACATGGAAGGCACACTAAATAAGTAATTGAAATTTGCATATTGTAAGGAGGTGTATGTCATAAAGAGGTTGTGTATAATGAGATTTATTGCATAGGGAAAACATTTTTTGTGTGCTGATTCAATTAGTTTTGAAAACTTGCAGGTCTGCACCGGAGGTGCTTATGTGCAGCAATTTGCTTTCGAGCTAGTAAATTCACTGAATGTGCCCCATATGAAGTCATCGTATATGCAAGAAACATGATGTGGGTGGATGCTTCTAAAGAGATAATGGAGATTTGAGTTGGCCTTTAATATTGCTGTGCTCCAGCACAATAGTGCAATTTCTATTTAGTCTTCCTTTGGATAACCTATGCCTGAAACTCTGTTGTGGAATCACTCTTGCATGCGAGTGCACTGATTTCCAATGTCAGCATTTTCAGTGTATACATACAGGGAAGTTTATGAGTTTCTAGAAAAGGTTGAATTGAAGTTTTCTCCTATGAAATTCCAATCATAACAGACTTATGCTGCAAGAACTACCATTCCAGGGCAGCAATAGCACCCCATACTATGGGCTGGAGAGGCTGGGGACTTTGGATTCTCACAGCACAGGGTGATACTTTCCCCCACACCTTGAGCCTGACCAGGGTGGCAGTGGCACTCCCACTGGTGGATCTCCATGCTGCAACCTGTTCCACAGTCTGGCAGGAGGGTGTAGCCATAGCAGGGGCAGCTCCGATGGAGTCGCTGGCAACTCTGTCCTGCCTCAGCACCAGCAGGCTCACATCCATGCTGGGATGATCAGAGAGACAGGTGTGTGTGAGAGAGTGAGAGGTGTGAGAGAGAGGTATGTATGGTGTGAATGATTTTTTATGCTAGTCCACTCAGACATAAGTCCCATTATAGTCAAAGGACCTTACTCCCATGAAAGTATGGATAGGATTGCAGCCTCAATCTCCTGAGAGTAAGTTTCATTGAATACAATGGGACTTACTTCAGGGTAGACATGAAGGTGGCTCTGACACAGTCAAACGTAACCAGGATGTGACAGTGGTGTCATGCCTGATGTGATGTTACTTCCAATCATGACATCATAGCCAGGTTGATGATATGTTTCTAATTCAGGCAAGAATCCACAAACATCTAGTATACAAATCTATGTGGCTTAATTTCCATCTAGGGAGGAAGAATGGTGGTGGCTGAACGTACTGATTTGTGTACGCTGCTGATGGGAAGAGGGAAGAGATGCAGTTAAATGCATATGTTTTGTAAAATTAACAAGCTCACACCCTCCTAAGCAGTGCAAGGAAAATCCTTGTTAGAGTAGTGAACTTAACAAGTGTTGCCAATTTCCTGTCACCTCTGGAATGAATCCATGAAGCCTCACTATGGAGAAAGGTTTATCAATTTCACCACTGCTGATTGATATAATTTAAATTGCATTTAGGCAACTGACAGCACAACTCATGTTCAGATGCTGATGCTGTGCTATCCTGGGAAAGGGAAGCTTTTCCCCTATCCCACTGTAAGGCTTTAGCATCCTCTGTAGGAGTACTCAGACTTATGCCACCTCTGGAGATGGCCTCTGGAGGTGGTATAAGTCTAAGAAGACTAGAGTGGCGATGCACCAGTCCTATCTGCCTTTCAAACAAGGCCAGGATATGACATAACGTTGCATCCTGGCACTTTCCCATGCTCCCCTCCCTCCAAGCCACTAGTGCATCTTTGGAGATGTGCACCCAGGCTGATGGCAAAGCTGCCAGAACCATAAAGGTGGCGGTGTGGGCAGGCAGTAGGTAGAATGGGGGAAAAGGAAGATAAATTTGAATGTTTATGGGCAGAGAGAGGGTGGGGAGGAAGGGGCCCAGATCACCAGCATTCCCACCTTTTTCCTTTTCTTCTCCCTTATGGAAGTTCCCACTCTGAGAAGGCTGCCCTCCACCATAGAATGAAGTCCATGGGCCATTGGTGTGTATGCATCAGTGAGAAGATTTGGATAGGATTGAAGCCTTACACATCTTGCTTGAGTTCTCTGAGCTGAAGCAAAATGTACTTTATTCATTACTTTCAAAAAGCGTACCGCATTGCGGGAGTAAAATTCCACCATATGCAATTCCCCCATGGCACATCAATCCTCCCCACACACCAACCACCCATGCACAATACCCCCCATGTGCAACCTCCCCCATGCACTTCAGTTCCCCATGCACATCCACCCCCATGCGCAACATCACCCTATGCGCATCCACCCCCATGAGCATCAACCCCCCAATGCGCAACAACCACCATGCACAACCCCCATGCGCATCATCTCCCCTTGCTCATCATCTCCCCATGCACATCAACCCCCCATGTGCATCAACCCCCTATGCACATCAACCCCCCATGTTCATCCCCCATGTGCATCAGTCCCCCATGTGCATCAACCCCCATGCACATCATTCTCCATATTCATCCCCCATGTACAACTTCCCCCATGTGCAACATCCCCATGCGCATCAGTCCCCCATGCGCATCATCTCCCCATTTGCATTATCTCCCATTTGCAACATCCCCTGCATGTGCAACATCCCCCCATGCGCATCAACACCCATGAGCAACATCCCCCATGTGCATTAATGCCCCATGCACATCATGTGCATTAATGTGCACGTGTGCATTAATGCCCCAATTCCAATGTGCATCAACCTCCAGGTGCATCATTTTCCCATGCGCAACACCCCACATATGCAACTCCCTATGCGCAATCCCCTCATGCGCACCATCCTCCCCAGTGCAACCCCTCCCTCCAAACCACATCTCCCCCAGTACACTGGACACTGAGCACCAAATTGGCTGATGTTGGTCAGTCTTCCATGTTAAGTATAGGACAAAAACACATTGCACCCCTTTTCAGCCCCTTAAGGGTTAAATTTCTCCATACTGGTTCTTGGTGGGTGTTCATGTCACAGAAGGAACACCCTCCCTGAATTTCATGCTTCAAGGTTTGGGGCAGAGCATCCCTCAGTCACTGATTCTTCAATGGAAAGTATAGGGAGGAAAACGTGTTGCGCCCCTTTTCACCCCCTTCCGACTGGAATTTCTGAAAACCAGTTCTTAGTGACTCCCTCGGTCACGGAAGAAACACCCCTCCAAATTTCACGCTTTTAGGCCCAGCGGTTTTGGCAGGGCGTTGATGAGTCAGTCAGTGACTTTTCTCTTTTATATATATAGAAGAAGATAAGAAGGCTAGCTTAAAAGCTGCACAGTCAACAGGGGGTGTATCTTTGGGGTGGTGATAACCAGACATGGGTGTAACTATAACCGGTGTGTATCTGTGGTGGAGTGTGTAGGGGTGGGAAAGCAGGTGGTTATACTGTTAGTGCCTGCAGCACTTTTAAGCTACCTTATGTGGATTGCATTTTGGGCCTTTGGTACAAAACTAAAGGGACCTCTAGTCCAGCTTAGAAATCAGCAATGCTAATAAAGCATTTATTGCTACTGGAAATCTGTGCTTCATCTGGTGCTTGAACATCCAGCATTGGGATTTGTCTCTGGATGAGGAAGGAATAGTTAAAAATTCAAATTTTAGAATAACTGAAATTGTGTGTGGGGTTTGGGCTAAAGTGGTTGTGTGAAAGTGTGGGTTAGGTTGTTTGTGTGTGTGTGTGTGTGCCCGTGTGTAGCTGTGTTGTGTGTGGGGGGGGGGGAGAAGTGTTGTGTGTGTGTGGAGTGAGGGATTGGGTTGTGTGTGTGGGTCAATCCTAGGATGATCCCAATTCCAAAAAGATATAATATGTATATGAAGAGCAAATGTGGGTGGAGCTAAAAGAGTTTAGGACATGTGTGGAGTTAGGGTGTGTGTGTGTGTGTGTGTGTGGTGTGGGGGTGGGTTGTGTGTGGAGGTCAATCCCTTGATCATCCCAATTCCATAAAGGTATGTCTATGTAGAGCAGGTGTGGGCCGAGCTAGAGGGTTATGGGATAGACGGACGGACAGACAGAATTTGCCTTTTATTTATATAGAAAATGGAAGAAGTGAAATTGATTTGAGTTGGGAGAAGTCCATCCATAAAGAGATAAAGGTGACATATGGTTTAACATTCCAAACATAACTGCAGGTGGATTGAAAGCTTGAGAATTTTATTCCTTCTTCCAGCTTTTACAAATATACAAGTAATGTCCAATTAGTGCTGAACATTCCAAAACTAATAATGGGTAGATGTACAGTGACTGTGTAAACAAGCAACAAAATAAAGAAATAACATTTTACTGGAGGAAGAAAAAAGCATGCATATGCAGCAGTACAGAAATTCTGCAAATAACTGACAGCTGAGTCATATACGTACGTAATGCCAGCATTGAACCCAAGTACCAGGATTGGGTTCTATAAACATGATGTAAAGCATATTTACTCATCACTTCCTGGAATCTGCAGTAGTGTGGGAAGGTCAGCACACCACGTTGCACTAATCTTTCCTCCTGTTTGCATGGCACAAATATGCTTTGTGATAGTGCTGGGTGCAAGGGACGTGCACTAGACCACCACCACCTCAGGAATGTGCTTTCATTTGTCTTCTATAAACCTGTATTTGCTTGAAGCCAACACACACACACACACACACACACACACACACACACACACACACACCTTGTTCAGCTGAATTTAGTCTCCAAAATCACAGTGTGCTTTAGATTTGATGGCACATTAGATTCTAGTAAATATGATATTTTGATTATCAGTATAGGTCAATATTTAGTTTAACAGTTTACTATAATGTAATAAGAAATGCAACATAAACCCATTGCTGTTCAAAGTAGTGCAATGAGGTAAAAATCATAACATAATCCATTGTCATATTATTCTCATAGAACTCACTGCTGAATTTTGCAACTGCTTTGCAACTATGCATTACAATTGCCAGTAAACATTTTTATAATTGAAGTGCACATTAGATTCAATGGCACATTAGACTTGAGGAAATATGTTATTATTACATAGGGGGAAATAATTCTGACTACATAGCCTAATTATCCTAGTATCTAAACAACGCACACTACAGACTCTACTTTCCTTCTCATTATTTGTCAATTTCATTTTTTTTTACCTGTTGCATGCATTTCCTTTTTGAATTGCTCTTTAGCTAAATAGCAAAAAGTATACTTTTGCCAGCCATTTTCTTGCCCAGCCATTTTCCTTCTGCTTTTATTAATGTTATTTGTTCCATGGAGCCTGGGAAACAAATGGGTTGTCTGAATCATGTTACAAATACAGATTGCCTACAATTTTTGCATACCAACACTCAACATGCATTAAAAGAGTTTGCAATGGTTGCAAAATCAATTTCTGCTTGTAATGAGTGATTCAGAAAACTTCTTTACCACTTAAGAAACATTCAGAACACTTGCAGTGGTTGTAAAATCAATGTGTTTTTTAGTGAGTGATCTGAGAGTGACGGACCAATCCTATCTAACTCCTTGTTCAGCGATGCAGCTGTGCCAGTGCACCTACCAGTGCATCCCATCTGTGATTTGGGGGAGAGAGACATTTTTTGAGAAAGGGGATATTTATTACCAGCAACCACTATATCTGATCTCTGCTAGCAATTCTGATATATGCTTGCAGTAGTACTGGTGAAAGCCTGGGTTGATCCTTGCAGGCAGTTCAATAGGTGTGCGGCAAGCACCAAACACCAGAAGTGTTACTCTATTGTTCCCATCACTTGGGATATGAAGAGAAACCAATCCTCATTCAGACCTGAGTTTAATATTACACTGCATCACCACATGACTTTCATTGGAATGGGGAACAAGGATATTTTGAACAGTCACATATATTGCTCAGCAGCCCAAGAAGGCTGCACAACAGAACATCCAGGCAAACAAAAACTGCCCAGAGTGTTCGTGTCTCCTGATCTAAATGAAAGTTATGTGGTGATGCTTTCAAACTATGTGGAATGGCATAGTCCAAACCTTGGATCTAGCACCCCGGAGCCCAGGACTTTATAAACACAGATTAGCAGCACCTCATACTAACAGTCTTCTACTGTTCTATTAATCTGCCTACATATGCTACTGCAGACTCAATAGCAAAGACTTGTAGAATAAAAGCAATGCATCGTCTTAATGGAGGTTCAAATACAGAAGTGGTAATTGTATCCTACAAAAGCCAATCACAGTGCTTTAAACTGTGCCAAACTAGACTGTGTTATTTGCACTGTCTGTGACAGTGCTGATTGCGATACAGACCACTCCTTGGTGTGCAGCAGAGTAAAATTACAAGCAAAGAGGCTGCATCACTCAAAGAAGGAAGGAAGACCACGAATCAATATCAGCAAGACCCACAGTCTGGAAAAGGTGTTGGAATATGACCAAGCACTCGAGGAAATTCTCCCAGGCCCGGCTGAGGCAAACGCTTCTGAACGATGGGAACATTTCAAGAATGCTGTTTATACTACCGCCTTGTCAGTTTTTGGTAAGCAGGTTAGAAAGTCAGCAGATTGGTTTGAAGCCCACTCGGAGGAGATGACACCAGCCCTTGAGGAAAAGAGGAGAGCTCTAACTGCATATAAAGCCTGTTCTAGTGAGCGCAACCTTCAAGCCCTGCGAGCCGCCCGTAGCAAAGTCCAACAGATTGCCAGGAGATGTGCTAACAATTATTGGCTGCAGCTTTGCTCTCAGATCCAGGTAGCAGCTGACACAGGCAACATCAAGGGGATGTATGATGGTATCAAGCAGGCCCTAGGTCCAACAGTGAGGAAATCTGCCCCGCTTAAGTCTGCTACAGGTGAGGTCATCCAGGACCAAGCACAGCAGATGGCACGCTGGGTGCAGCACTACTCTGAGCTATACTCCAGAGAAAATGCAGTAACTGAAGAAGCATTAAACAACATCGAGTGCCTGCCTGTCTTGGAGGAGCTCGACAGTGAACCAACTTTAGAAGAACTAAACGAAGCCCTGGATTCCCTTGCTTTTGGCAAGGCACCCGGGAAAGATAACATCCCTGCTGAAGTTCTGAGGTGCTGTAGAGGGACCATTTCCACTGAACTGTACAAGATATTCTGCCTTTGTTGGAGGGAAGGTGGAGTACCACAGGACATGAAGGACGCTAATATCGTCACACTGTACAAGAACAAAGGCGACAGGGGTGACTGCAACAACTACCGTGGCATCTCTCTTCTTAGTGTTGTAGGGAAGCTGCTTGCCTGTGTCATACTGAAGAGGCTTCAGGTGCTTGCAGAGAGAATCTATCCAGAATCACAGTGTGGATTTCGAGCCAACAGGTCCACCACTGATATGGTATTTTCCCTTCGACAGTTGCAAGAGAAATGTAGGGAACAAAGACAGCCACTCTTTGTAGCCTTCATAGACCTTACAAAGGCTTTTGATTTGGTTAGTAGGGATGGCCTTTTTAAAATCCTCCCCAAGATTGGATGCCCACCTAAGCTCCTCAACATCATCAGGTAATTTCACGAGGACATGAAGGTCACTGTAGTTTTTGATGGCTTAACATCAGACTCCTTTCACATCCGAAGTGGAGTGAAGCAGGGCTGCGTCCTCGCACCAATTTTATTTGGGATCTTTTTTGCAGTCATGCTGAAGCATGCTTTTGGAAACGCAACAGAGGGAATCTATCTCTGGACCAGATCCAATGGAAAACTATACAATCCTTCCAGACTAAGAGCAAAGTCCAATGTCCAGCTGAAATGCTTGTGGGAGTTCCTCTTCGCCGATGACGCTGCTGTTACTGCTCACTCTGCCGAAGACCTTCAAAAACTTATGGACCTTCAAAAAATTTTAGCAAAGCCTGCCAAGACTTTGGACTAACAATCAGCTTGAAGAAAACACAAGTCATGGGTCAGGGTGTGGATCCACCTCCCTGTATCACAATCTCTGAACATGAACTGGAGGTTGTCCATGACTTTGTGTACCTTGGTTCAACTATCTCTGACACTCTCTCCTTAGACTCTGAGCTGAATAAACGCATTGGTAAAGCGGCTACTCCATTCTCCAGGCTTACAAAGAGAGTATGGCTTAATAAGAAGCTGACGGAACATACAAAGATCCAGGTCTATAGAGCTTGTGTCCTGAGCACACTCTTGTACTGCAGCGAGTCTTGGACCCTTTATGCATGGCAGGAGAGAAAGCTGAACATCTTCCATATGCGCTGTCTCTGACGTATTCTTGGCATCACCTGGCATGACAAAGTCTCAAATGATGCAGTATTGGAATGTGCTGGAATCTCTAGCATGTTCACACTTCTGAAACAGCAGCGTCTACGCTAGCTTGGGCATGTCTTGAGAATGGCTGATGGTCAGATTCCAAAAGATCTCTTATATGGAGAATTAGTGCAGGGAAAGCGCCCAAGAAGGAGACCACAGCTGCGATACAAGGACATCTGCAAGAGGGATCTAAAGGCCTTGGGAATGGACATCAACAGTTGGGAAACCTTGACCTCTGACCATTCAGCGTGGAGGCAAAAGACCCAGCATGGCCTTCTCCAACTGGAAGAGACACTTGTTCGGCAGGCTGAAGCAAAGAGACAGACCCGAAAGCAGCGAAACATGGAGCCTGGGCAGGGGACGGAATTTATCTGTCCTCAGTGTGGAAGGGATTGCCACTCTCACATTGGCCTCTTTAGTCACACTAGATGTTGTTTCAGGACCTCCAATCAGAGCACGATACCATAGTCTTTCAAGACTGAAGGATGCCAATACTGTCACACCACTTTCTCTGCAGCTCAGTATCTCCAGGCAAAGTTCATGCTTTAGCACATGTGCTTAACATTACCGAGTCCTAGAAGCAATTAGCTCTCAGCGGAAGTTATTGCCTAGTTACCATTTCTGATTTGACCAATTTATTCAGATATTTAAAGCTTTTCTGTACAAGCATGATTCATAAGTCCTTGACAGATATGGTCAGATTTTGTATGGAAATGTTTATATCTATACAAAATGCAAGGAAATAAAGTTCTCTACAAGATTGATTGACTTTTCAGTGTCATGAAAACATCATGGTAAAGAGTCCACTTGAGGCTGATTACTCTTCCTGAGTCAGTATGATACTAAACTTCTGTAGAGGCAGGAAAAAAAATCTATGGCTGCATTATAAATTTTCCCTTGAAACAATGCTACCCATTTCATTCTGAGAGGCAATCTTGTTGATTAAAGCTGTCTAAGTGTGTGCAGGACTGCAGCCCTTAGTTTCAGTCAATTCTTTCTTCAATACCTTCATAGAATCATAGAGTTGGAAGGGACCCAGTGGATCATCTAGTCCAACCACCCCGCCTGTAGCAAGAGATTCTCGTCTTGTGGGGACCCAGGTCTCGAACCCTGGCCTGCTGGTTAACAGGCAGTGTCTTAACCACTTGTGCCACCAGGAACTTAACTTGATTCAGTCAACAGTTCTTTTAAAGATTAATCAAAAATCATAATGCTAGATTTAAATGCAATGGATTTCAGTGCAATGGCATTTTAGTTTCTCTTCTTTCAGCGGGAAAAGCTTCTGGGTTGTTCTAATAGTCATAAAATACTGTATGTTGGACCCATCCAACACTACCACTTTGGTGGTGCTGATTCAGCCGTGCCAATGGAGTGTGTACACTGCATCCTGTGATGAGGAGAGTAGTCACACAGGCCTCTGCAAGTTAAGGGAAATTGAGGATAAAGAGTTCCCTTGCCTTGAGGCTTCATTGAGGCTATGGCTGCAATCCTAAAAACAATTTCCTGGGAGTAAAACTCATTGAACACAATGGGGCTTACTTTTGAAAGGTACATGGTTAGGATTGTGCTTTAAATCATAGTGGAAAGTTTGACAGGATCAAGCTCATGCAACATACTATGCTGCACACAGTCAGAGTGCCTTTTATGTCCACTTTATAGTACAAAGCACCAGAGGAATGCTCATTCCACCAACATAGCAGTAAAATATAATTGGATTTCCTGTTACCTATACTTCCTTTCCCCCCTCCACTCCTGAACTCAGTTTGATGCACAGGGAATGTATTTTTGAGTATTTCCTCACAATCTGAAAGAAGTTAGGACAGCATATCTCAAATTGTGGGCTGGAATCCACCAGGGAGGCAGTGAGCCAATTTCAAAAGGACATCATAGCAACTAGCTTAGCCACTGTTGAATACAGAGCTGAATATATAGGGTACGTAGCTGCCAGACATGGTGAGCTCTTGGGAGAAACATGTATATAGCTCTGATTAGGTGGAAAGTTGGGACATTGTAAAGCGAGAAGGTTGTGTGGTTGGAGAATGTTCCAGGTCTGTGTTGTGCTTTGACTTCTGGTCTGGAATGCCCCAGTTCTGAACTAAATAAAAAGCATGACTGTTCTGTGCAAAGGGATCTCTAGCTGATCATGAATAAGGTTTGAAGCCTTAACCACTTCCAGATATGACATCACTTCCAGATTAATGACTTCACTTCCACAAGGTCCAAATAGATTGTCCTTTTAAAAAGCGGGTCCTGGTGCTGAAAAGTTTCAGAACCACTGGCTAAAAGATATTGTTGCCCTTGCTCACCCCATGCTCATCCTTTTATTCAGACAAGCTAATGTCTGAATGAAGATTTGAACCAATATTTCCAAGGTGTGATCCCAACACTACTGCTATACTAGCCGCTACACTCCAGTTCCTAGACTTCTATTCCAAGGCATGTGAATGAAAAGAGATTTTAAATCTTTACTTTCTTTAGCCTACTTACATTGTTGAGCACCTTTCCATATGCCATACTTCGACTGACTTTGATCCATGATTTCATGTGTAAAAGCTGATCATAGGTGTGCAGGTAAAGAGCAGAGAAATATAATAGGGTTGAAATATGGGAGAAGCCTGTCAAATGAATAACCTAGTTGTTTTATTAAACATGTTTTGTTATGCTATGTAGAAAATAGATTTTAATAACAGATCAGTCTTCCCCACCCCTCAAATAGGTCAATCTTTTGTTGCATTTAACTCTTTGCAAAATTTGAAGCATAGTTTTACTTGAATTTATTCATAGCAAACTATTCTCTTTCGTTGTGAATGTACCTGTGTGGTGGTCAATTTTCCCGATCCTGAAATGCAGGGAGTCTTTTTTTCTGACTGTCTTTCTGTTTTACATCTTAGGAGCCTTACGAACCTTTGATGTCTAAATGTTCCAAGTTTTAATGTTTCCCAACCCCAACTTGCCCCAATGGCCACATCTTAGACCATTTCAAAGTAGTATCAGTTGACAGGTGCAAGATGCTGCCCAACTGAGTGACAGTCAAGCCGCTAGAAACTTTTAAAAATGCTGAGAAAATCTTTTTTTTTCTTTTTCTGGACAGGTCTCAAGTAAGTCATTGTAATTTTTTTAAAAAACAGCCAAGGAAGTGTCAGATGGAGATGAATAATATGGCTACTGATGTCAAGATAGTCTGCTTCATTGGAGGCCTGACATCTACCTAAACAAAATGTGCTTATTCCCCAAATTGGCAGGTCTGCATCACTGACGTAAAAGTCTGTGGCCAGTAGTTTTGTTGTATTTCCTATGAAATGCCAGAGTGCATTCAATAACTTGGCAGTTTGATCCAGTGAAACCTAACATATGATTGTCTTACGCATCTGCAAATGGTAGAGATATGTGTATCCTTAGTGCAGCAGTTCATAACATTTTTGACTTGTGGCTCCTTTGAACCTCCTAGTCCATTGGTGTGGCTCCCCAAAAGGGTTATGATTCTGTACATTTCATAAAATGGCAGATTATTTGCTAAGAATTCTGCAGCTCCCAGGCTGGATTAGCTGCATATCCATATATTTTGATTGTGCTATATTTTGACTATTTTTCATATGTGTGATTTGACTTTATACACTATATGGAGAAAAGATCTAAACACAATATCTTGCCCAAACCCAACTTCTCCAGTAAAGAATTTTGATTGACTGCCTCTCTATAGTTTATACTGTCATGTGTCATGAAGAAAAGAAATCCACATCAGACTTATATGATAATATTTATTTATTTAGATTATCTAATATTCCATCTTTCCGTCCAAATAAAAAATGTGCACAAGGCAAGAAACAATATAGAAACAAAACCAAAATAGGAAAAAGGAGTCATGAAGCCAAACCTGGAGTCAGGTCCTGAGTTTCTGCCCCTTGACTTGAGTCACCCAGAAGTCATAAAGGGTAATTGTTGTGACTCATCCAAAGCCATTTTTTCAAGTCTTTTTCACTTGAGTCAGAGTTCTTTCAAGAAACAAATTGAGTTGCAAAAATAGGGGGAAGCAAGCAAAAAAAGCAATACCAGAAAACAAGTTGTGACTAATGTTTATTTGAATCTTTTCATTTTTAAGGTAAAACCCAAGTCCCAGGTCAGTGCCCAAGTTTTGAAATGTGTGAGTCAAATCCATTTGAGTCATGAGAAACATATTTTGTGATTCAAGTCTTGATCATCCAAATTGGGGGCTATCCCTGATACAAATTGCTTTTGTCAATCATGATGATAGTAATGTCAGTTATAATAATAGAAATGATAATGATAGATAATATTTTAGCACAGTGTTTCTCAATCAGCGATATGGTTGACACTAGTGGTATGCGTCTGGTGATACTCACAAAGCGTCTTGACCCCTGCTGCCTAGCAGCAAGTCTAGTGATGTGAGACAACAAACACTAGTAGGAGGGTTGGCTTGGTGGGCAAAGCTATAAATTTGCATGCTCGATAAAGCTTTTTGGTATGCTCTAAACTGTGGTCTCCAAACCCTGGCCTAGGGGCCAAATGTGGCCCTTGGTGAGCTTCAGTGAGACCTCTGGCAAGACCCAATACACTTCAATACATTCTTATATGTAAATTTATGTAAATATATTCAGATTTGAAATGTAAATTAGTTTTCCGGCCCCCAACACAGTGTCAGAGAGATGGTGTGGCCTTCCTTGCCAAAAACCTTGGTGGCCCATGCGCTAGAACAGTGGTTCACAAGCATTTCAGCCGGGGACCCTCTTCTGAGAATGACAATCTTTCCGGGCCCTCCCAGAAATGATGTCATGTCTAAAAGTGACATCAATCAGGGACATCACTGTGGTGCCAGAGCTCCTCCAGGTACACTTGGTAAGTCCCATTGTGTTCAATGAGACTTTGAACACAATCCTAACCATGTCTACTCAGAAGTAAGCCTTATTATATTCAGTGCGCCTTACTCCCAGGAAAGTGTGTTTAGGCTTGCAGCCTTACTTACAGGAAATCAGGCTGACTACCCCATTCTGAGATGGTGGCACCCAGTGCCAGATTCTAAGATGGCAGCACCCAGCTTTGTATGACCCCTGAAATGAAGTCCCGACCCCCACTTTGGGAACCTCTACTTTAGAAAGTCTTCCAGTACTTCCTGAGTCTCTTGCTGATGTTTGTTGCTTTGCATTTGTCCTCCCCAACGTGGCCTCAGTTACTTCTGGTGGTAATTTCAATAGGTGGACAATCCAAAGTGGTACAGCAGGGGTCAAACATTGAGAAACACTGGTTAGTACAACTGACAGACACTCGTACCATGCTTTGCAGAAACCTATGAATTTACACAACAGTTATATATGACGATCACACACACTATATAAATAGCTTAAACACATGTAGATTAAGAACTATTGTTTTCATGTGCATAGGATGTCATGAGTGAATTGTCGAATAGGCATATCTATGTCTTCATATTTCTGATAGTATTTGCTGGCAGAGTTAGTTGCTGCCAAGAAAGGTGCTGTGACTTGTGATAATGTTTATTTCATTTATTTATTGAAATATTTTTATCCCACTGTTTTGCCTCCTAGGAGGCCCACAAGGTAGCCCACAGTAATAAAATATACATGATTACAATAATAATATCATTAAAAACTCAACATCAAATAATCCCAAGCCCCAAAACAATTAAAGAACTGAAGTGAGAGAGCAATATAAATCAGAGAAACAAAGTAACACAGCACAGGGAATACCAATTAAGCAAAACACTGAAATAAAAGTGTTAACTTAGAAGCATAAACATACCAAAGCAAAAACATACCAAACATAAACAAAACATGCCAGCATCTGAGCATACAGAGGGAGGAAATTCCAAAGCGTGGGGTTTATTTGGAAATGGATTCCCTGTTGATAATGACACTGAGCATTGCAGGTGGGAAAACACATATGGGAAGCAAGCTCAGTGGGAGGTCTGTACCCTGCTGCATTTTCCCCTTTCTAAAGTTGTTGCTGAAGCCACTTTCAAGAGAAACCACAATGAGGAACCTATTTCCCACTGGTGCTCATTGCCAGCTGCTTCCTTTGGTGCCCTTTAGTATCCACTGCCCAGTGCTCACTGGTTCCCCATGCCTGCTGGTGCCCAGTGATGCCCTGCAGTGCCCAGCTATGCTTGGTGCCTACAAATATCTTCAAATTTGACTCCTGCAACAACAGGTTAATTTTGCTAGTCTATAATAATTCCTCTTGCTCTTCATTTGAACATATCGTGGGGCCTTGATATCTAAATCCAAATTCCATGGATAATTAAATGCATAGGGGAAGAGCATCCTAGAAATCAGGGGTATTCCTCTGAAGCATTCGGAAGAACATAAGAGTTTGACACATTCTCTCTCTCTCTCTCTCTCTCTCTCTCTCTCTCTCTCTCTCTGTGTGTGTGTGTGTGTGTGTGTGTGTGTGCACATTTTGTACATACACAGGTGAATGTGGAAATTATTAATAAAAAGTGATTGTTGTATACAGCACGGTATGCCCAAAACTGAAAAAAGGTAAGTGGTGCCCTGTCTGCATGCTGGAATAAAGGGTCCACAAAATGAACCACCCTGTCTCTGTACCGAGTAAGAGCCCACACTGGGCACAGGGCGTGACCCGGAATAGCTCGTAACTTGATTACTGCTCCCTAAGCCCTCTGGTCAGTCTTGGACCTGTGTAATCGCAGGATACAGACCAAGCTTTCGAGGGTCACGTCCGACCACCAGAACACCCAGGAAGGGTCAGCCGAACGAGACCTCACCAAAACCTCGCTGATCCTAAAGGCTCCAAAGAACATAACCAGAGTCACTGTCCTAAAGAGGTCCCTTTCAAAGTCAGAACTACAACACCGGCCAAAGGCCTCCATCAAGTACCCCAAAATCTTAACAGTCACCGGCTTCCATTGGTGCGGGACTGAAGGTCTGTCTCTCCGCATGCCCTCAAGCATGTGTCAGACCTTAAAGTCTTGTGTAATATCGACTACTCCTTTCAGGCCAGCCATAAAGGCCAGGGCTGAAAGGTATACAGAGATGGATTTTGGGTGAAGGCCAGATTAAAGGAAAAGCATAAACCTGAGCAAAATTTCTACAGGCAGAGGCCATTCCACAGGCAAACCTCTGGCCTGACAGAAGGCCTCAAACTCTCCCACCTTTCTCTCATAGCTGCTCCTTGTGGAAGGAGCCAGGGACCCCAAAATCAGCCTTTGAGCCCTCACGGTCCAAGGCTCCACAGCCACTTGGGCATGGGGTCCGGATCCTGATGGGCAGCCGGGGTGAGTTGCCTGAAGCGCTCCTCCTGAAAACGAGACAGAGCATCGGTTCCTTCCTTCCCAGGCGGGTTTGGAGAGGGGCTGAGGACATCTGGAAAGTTGATTTGGCCCGTAAGCGGGTCAACGCCTACGTGGCGCATTTTGTGGAAAGTTGGGGTGGGTTGGTGATTTATCACCATCACATCATGTGGCAGCTGCCCCATGTTTTTAGAGCAGATGGGGTCCATCTTACTGACCTGGCCCTAGAGGAATATATATGGAATTTAGTTAAGGGACTGCTATCCTGTCTGTAATGGGGCGGTGGAACCATGTTCTAGCCAGGTTCCCCGTGTGGCAGGTGTCGTGCTGGAGTAGGCAGGATAGGCCTTCGGTGACTGCCTGAGACAGCAAGGTCAGTGCTATGCATCCCTGGCCTATTGATACCGGACCAGACGTAGGACTGGATGGCTAGTCCTGCACCTGGGATTTAGGCTAGGTTAGCCGGGTAACTGGTTGACCGAGTGCCCAGCTGTCTTAACCTTCAGGTTGGTGATGATGGGTACCCTCAGTGCGAGGTGTGAAACTGGAGCCAGGCTTTCGTCATCCCTTATTTTTTAGCTGCCAGCACGACGAGTTAGCAGACCCTTGTTGGGTTTAAATATGTTTTGTAGTTTAATAAAGTGGCCCTTAAATCCAGCATCTGTCTCCGGCTCTTTATTCTCACCGTGGGGGGTAATGGGGCTAGCCACATAATGGGCTGGCCCTTTTGCCTCCACCAAGTGGGATGGTATGGCCGGGGGAGATGCGTGCAGCCTATTGGCTGCTAAGGGCTCTGGGGGCGGCGACTGAGGGGCATTGCGTGCGTGGTGCCCGCTCGCTCCTCAGTCTTTGTTGGAGAGTCGTACCCACCCTCTCTCCCTTGTGCAGTTTAAGCCTTGCTGGTCGCGCTTTGGGCCGGGTAGGAATTTTTGGGGTCCCTGCTGATTGGCTCTTGCCGGGACTCTTTTTTGCCCACCCTAAACTGTAATAGTGGTGAAGGGGGTTTAAATAGGTCACTTTATGGCAGGTGTCGTGCTGGAGTAGGCAGGATAGGCCTTCGGTGACTGCCTGAGACAGCAAGGTCAGTGCTACGCATCCCTGGCCTATTGATACCGGACCGGATGTAGGACGGGATGGCTAGTCCTGCACCTGGGATTTAGGCTAGGTTAGCCGGGTAACTGGTTGACCGAGCACCCAGCTGTCTCGACCTTCAGGTTGGTGATGATGGGTACCCTCAGTGTGAGGTGTGAAACCGGAGCCAGGCTTTCGCCATCCCTTATTTTTTAGCTGCCAGCACGACAAGTTAGCAGTCCCTTGTTGGGTTTAAATATGTTTTGTAGCTTAATAAAGTGGCCCTTAAATCCAGCCTCTGTCTCCGGTTCTTTATTCTCGCCGTGGGGGGTAATCTAATACTTGCATTTTTCAGCTGAATTTATTCTGCGGGGGCTCAGCTAGCTGGCTTGACTGCAGGAGACTGGGTGGGGAAGCTCAGACAAGCAGAATCCAGGCTCAGAGGAAGCTCCAGGTTCTCCCCATGCTTGGTGGGGAGACTCAGAGGTTTCTTCTGCCTGTGCATCCCTCTGCTGGCCAGTCACTGGTACTGCTGGCAGGAGGAGAAGTCCTGTCTCAGCCACCTGAGCCCAGCCAACGGACATTTGTCTTACAAAGCACTTTCATCTTACAAGGCAGAATGCCATAGAAATTTTAGTTCGTCTTTCAAAGCATTTGACTTACAGGGCATTCACCTTATGAGATACCACTGTATTTTGATTATAAGTATAGGTCTGTATTTTGTTTGTTTACTCTATTGTAATAAAAAATGTAACACAAACCCCTTGTTGCATAAAGTAATGTAATTAGGTAAAAATAACATAAACCCATTGTCATATTAATGTCATATACAGTGGTGCTTCACATAATTTAATTTGTTCCAGAAGCATGCTTGTTATATGACACGCTCTTTATGTGAAGCTGATTTTCCCATTAGAAATAATGGAAACTCAGATGACTGGTTCGACAATATTCATATAAAAATATTAATTGTATATAAAAATGATGAAAAAACACTGGAATTGAATTCACAACATGCATTTAATGTGCATGATCCTAGGAAGTCTACATAGGGCAAAATCCAGAGTAACTACGGGGAGTCCTTGCTCTGGTATAAGAACAACAGACCCTACAATCCTGAGTAACTACGGGAGCACATAAGAGACTTTACGTGCACCCGTAGTTACTGCACCATCTAGTGAAAACCTATGGGAAATTCATATTGGAATCCAGAGCAAATTGTTCTTACACCGGAGCAAGGACTCCCTGTAGTTGCTCTGGATTGTGCCCTTACTCTGGATTCTAATATGAATTTCCCTTAGGTTTTCACTAGGTGGTGCAGTAACTATGGGTGCATGTAAAATCTCTTACGTGCTCTCATAGTTACTCTGGATTTGGGGGTTAAGCTGCAATCCTAAAGACACTTTCCTGGGAGTAAGCCCCATTTAACACAATGGGGCTTACTTCTGGGTAGACATGGTTAGGAGGCTGCAATCAAAGACTCTTTCTGGGAGTAAGCCCCATTTAACACAATGGGGCTTACTTCTGGATAGACATGGTTAGGAAGCTGCAATCAAAGACACTTTCAAAGTGTCTCCCCACTTTCTCCTTCTCTTCATCCTGAGCCTCTCTCTCCCCTTCTCCCTTCTGGCTAACCCTGAGCCTCTTCCCTCTTCTACACTGCTGTTCTCTCCCTCTGCCCAGTGAACGCTGAGCCACGGGAGGAACAGCATGGAAGTGTTGCTTTCACTATGGGCAGGGGCGCTAGGCAGCCCTAACGCTTTTTAAAAGGGCTGCTGGCCAGCGCGTCTGCCCCAACTGCCAACAAGTGTGCTTGTTAAGTGAAGCAACACTTGTCATGTGAGGCAGAATCCTAGAGAAATTTTTGCTTGTTATGTGTATCACTTATTAGGCACTTGTTAAGTGAGATACCACTGTAACTCCTTGTTGTATGCAGTAAAATTAAACTTTGCACCTGCTTTGCAGCTCTGCAGTACAATTGCCAGGAAACTTTTTAAAATCTGAATCCTTTTATAATCAACTAGCAAAAGGCATACCCATGTTCCGGGAGTAAAATTCCCCTGTATGCCATTCCCCCATAATCATCAACCCCCCATGGATAACTTTCCCCCAGGCGTAACAACCCCCAGGCGCAACTTCCCCCATACACATCAACCCACCCAAGTGCAACTTCACCCATGCGCATCAACCCAGCATGCACAAGTTACCCCATGCGCAACTTCCCCCCATGCACATCAACCCCCCATGCTCAACTTCCCCATGCGCATTTTGCCTATCCTTAGCAGCCCATGCACAACTTCCCCCATATGCATCAAACCCCATGCACAACTTTCCCCATGCGCAACTTTCCCCATGCGCAACTTTCCCCATGTGCAACTTTCCCCATGCACAACTTTCCCCATGCGCAACTTCCCCCATGTGCAACTTCTCCCATGTGCAACTTCTCCCCATGCGCAACTTTCCTCCCATGCGCAACTTTCCTCCCATGCGCAACTTTCCCCAGGTGCAACTTCCCCCCATGCGCAACTTCCCTCCATGTGCAACTTCCCCCCGTGCGCAACTTTCCTCCATATGCATCATCCCCATGCGCAACTTCCCCCATGCGCAACTTCCCATATGCGCAACTTTCCTCCCATGCACAACTTCCCCCATGCGCAACTTCCTCCGTGCGCAACTTCCTCCGTGAGCATCATCCCCCCATCCGCAACTTTCCTCCGTGTGCATCATCCCCCCAAGCGCATCATCCCCCCATCCGCAACTTCCCCCATGTGCAACTTCCCCCATGTGCAACTTCCCCCATGCGCAACTTCCCCCATACGCAACTTTCCTCTCATGTGCAATTTTCCTTATGCGCAACTTCCCCCATGCACAACTTCCCCCCATGCGCAACTTCCCATATGCGCAACTTCCCATATGCGCAACTTTCTTCCCCTGCACAACTTTCCTCCCCTGCGCAACTTTCCCCCCATGCGCAACTTTCCCCCATGCGCAATTTTCCCCATGCGTAATTTTCCCCCATGCGCAACTTCCCCCCAGGCGCAACTTTCCCCAGGCGCAACTTTCCCCAGGTGCAACTTCCCCCCATGCGCAACTTCCCTCCATGCGCAACTTCCCCCATGCGCAACTTCCCCTGTGCGCAACTTTCCTCCATGTGCATCATCCCCATGTGCAACTTCCCCCATGCACAACTTCCCATATAAACAACTTTCCTCCCATGCGCAATTTCCCCCATGCGCAACTTCCCCCATGCACAACTTCCTCCATGCGCAACTTCCTCCGTGTGCATCATCCCCCCATGCGCAACTTTCTTCCGTGTGCATCATCCCCCCATGCGCAACTTCCCCCATGCACAACTTCCCCCATACACAACTTTCCTCTCATGTGCAATTTTCCCCATGTGCAACTTCCCCCATGCGCAACTTCCCCATGCGCAACTTCCCATATGCGCAACTTCCCATATGCGCAACTTTCCCCCATGCGCAACTTCCTCCCATGCGCAGCTTTCCTCCATGCGCAACTTCCTCCCATGTGCAATTTTCCTCCCGTGTGCAACTTCCCCCCTGCGCAACTTCCCCCATGCACAATTTCCCCTCATGCGCAATTTCCTCTCATGCGCAATTTCCTCTCATGCGCAGCATCCTCACCAGCGCAACCTCTTCCTCCAAACAACATCCCCCAGTGCACCAGGATCTGAGCACCAAATTGGCTGGATGTTGTTCAGTCTCCCATCTTAAGTATAGGACAGAAATACGTTGCCCCCTTTTCAGCCCCTAAAGGGTTAATTTCTCCAGATGGTTCTTGGTGGGTGTTCAGGTGACAGAAGGATCCCTCCCAGAATTCCATGCTTCAGGCCCAGCAGTTGGGGTGGAATGTTGAGGAGTCAGCAATTCTCAATGCAAAGTATAGGGAGGAAAACGCGTTGCGCCCTTTTCACCCCCTTCCGGTTGGAATTTCCGAAAACCGGTTCTCAGTGCACCCCTCCCTCACGGAAGGAACACCCATCCCAAATTTCATTCTTCTAGGCCCACCGGTTTTGGCAGGGCGGTGATGAGTGAGTGAGTGAGTCAGTCAGTCAGTGAATGAGTCAGTCAGTGAGTGACTTTTCTCTTTTATATATATAGATTTAAAATTGATTCACATTAGATTCAATGGCATATTAGATTTGAGTAAATGTGGGGTACACTGGGGATATTTCAGATAAATAAACAACTGACCAAAACCAGTAGAGGATATAACATGTTGTGCCATCAGCCTGCATAATCAACAGAATATCTCACACATTTCTCAGTTCTTACACATATTTTCCCCTTGGATAGCAGGCACATTCACTAATAAATGCTTAGAAGAAAGATATTATCCAACTTTGAATTGGAGGATTCAGATAACAACTAGACAGTCTACACAATTCCCTGGTCAAGCCTTTGAAAATTTTTCATTCCTTGCAATGTCCAGGAAAGGTGCACATTGCTCTTTGTCCGCCCTCTAAAGTCTCCATTCATCTTGCATTAACCCAACATGCACATAAGTTCATTGCAGAACATCATCTGTGAACTATATGTCTGAACTCCACTCTGTATCTGGCAGCAACAGCCATTATTAGAGAATAGCATGGGAGGTGTGACAAGCACCCAAGGCAAACTACCGAGTGCATGCAAAGGTCAACTAACAGATGAGAAGAGAGTGCAAGGATTAAATGAAAAGAGGAAAATGCCAGGGTTATGCTGACGTTTTCGTTAAGAAAATTACTGAATATGTGTAACAAGGCTGACATTTACTTACACAGTAGTAGAAATCACAGCTGCGTGTCTATTCTTTGCTTTTCTGCTTAGTCAGCACATTGTAGAACTGGCTCAATGTTATCAGATACTTTAGCAAAAAAAGGAAAATGCAGAATAACTTTACAGAGCTATTTATTTATTTATTTATTTAGTTAATTGGTTAGTTAGTGAGTTAGATAGTTACTTAGTTACTTAGTTACTTTAGTTACCTATTTAGGCTGGAATCCTAACCACATTTTCCTGGAAGTAAGTACTATTGAACATAATGGGACTATTATGTCAGAAGTGAGTAGACATGCTTAGGATTGCACTGTTAGTTAGTAAGGGTGCAATCCTAATCACCAATTAGTTCCATGCTGGCCTAGGAGAGTCACAAAGTGCATCATTCAGGGGGGAGAGTTAGGCCAGTGCACATTCACGCACATGCCTCCCTATATCACCATGGGAATGAGTTGTTCTGATGGTTAGGAATAAATTGTTAGTTAGGAGTAAATTTTCCTAATCTATTTAGGCCAGTACAACATACCCTTCTCTCTGTTTTCGTGGTGGTGTGGAGAGGCCAGTGCATTGGCTGAACCCAGTGGTGGGATTCAAATAACTTAACAACAGATTCTATGTCCTAACAACCTAAATTAACAACAGGTTCTATGTCCCATTAGCTACCCGTTCTCAGAAACAGGCACTCATTAGCAAAGGGTTTTATAGAAACTGTGATAACCCCCTGAAGCCCACCACTGGCTGAACCCTCTTAGAAGTGGCACAGAAGTGCCTTACAGTGCTTTTGCAACACAGCCAGACCGGCACAGGATTTGTGTCAGGGTTTGGGCCAGCCTAATCAGGGATTAGGATTACTCTGTCAGTCTCTGTCCCAAAAAGTGCCAAAATAAGAGAAACTGCACCAAAAAAAACTTCCTGTCTGCTCTAATGCATCAGAATCATTACTTAATTGACTCTGCAATAAGTGCATCTTGCTACATTTGAGAAACCAAATTTGCTTGAACCAATTAGCCAGAGGCTACAGTTGTATCTCCTTCACACAGGTGTGACCTGAGCAACCCAGATCCTCAATCAATCCAGCTCTGAGTCATCACTACATCTTCTTAGTAGCTATTCTTCTTAATGTAATCAATAACTATCTCATGCCAGACATAAGATAATATGCAAGCACAGCTCAGATACAGAATCAATGCTAACTATAAAAACACAGAGAAATTGAACTTTATATCCTTTAATTTGTTTTGCAACTTTTTTATTCATTTTTGAAGGATTTTTTAAAACTGAATGGATGGATGACTTTTTAAAAACTGTATGCTATCTTTTTCAATATTTCATGAATCATTCAATGCATACCAACCTTTTCTAGAAAGCTGATTGTGTGCATCACATAAGGGCAGAACAGAACAGTCGTTGCAAGGAGCATAGGGTTGCTTTTCCTGCTCCAGGTCATACTCTTCTCTCTTTTCAGTGATGTGTGTGATCTGGCAAGTGATGTCTGTTGTATAGTGTTTGTGATCTGGCCATGGCTGTCCCAGAAGAGATTGTGGAGTTAGAACACCTTCTCTATCAAGCCATTGTTAGGCACAATTACTACCCTCGCAGAATTATGCTGTGTTTGCAGCTTTTTCTGGTACTATCTCTGTTATTCCAACAGTGGAATTGATTTGTAATTTTCTTATTCTACAGTTGGGCTGTCACATGAAAGCATTTATGACAGGAATACAAGAGTTTACAATTTCACTATTATAAAATGGCCACCAATGAAATGGCCACCAATAAAATGGTTTGTTGGTGGACATTTTCTGAATGCTGTTTCAAGATGTGGATCTCTCCAACACCTCCAAAGGACCTTGCCATGAAAACCAGAGAAAGTAAGGCAGTGATGATGACAGGAGAATGGGCAGATAGGCAAGATACTGAGACAGAGGGAAAGGGAGTATATTGGAGGAGGTGGATCAGCAGTGATGGTGCATGCCAGATCCTATCCCATCTTTTAACAGCATCCCTGCCTCCTTTGTCTCTTTGGACTTTTTTCAACAAGTCCACTGTGCAGGTCTGAAAAGATGCATTGACAATTTGGTGGCTTCTAGGGATGTGAAAATAATTTCCCTTATGCCTCCCAAGCTTTTTGATGTACCCTCCCACAGGCTGCAGCATTACACTTTTGCATCAGTGAGGGGTGGGGTAGGAGTTGGGCTCTTAGTTTATGAATGCAACAGAAAAGAAAATGGGATCATCAGGGTTGGAATCACCTGATGTGAGAGGCCAGTGTGTCATTCCCATGATGGACCTCCTCCTATGCAGTGAGCAGGGCCATGCAAGTAGGTGGTGGATATGGTGATGCTCCATTGCTCTACCCCTTGCTGGTGGGTTTTGTTCGTTTTTTTGCTATGATAGAATAGAGATATTTTAACCTTGTTGTTGCACTTCATGAAAATTCACATCAAATGATAAATAAGATGATGAAAAATTGAGGATTGTAGTGGCTCAGTAGTTAAGATGCCAAGCCTGTCAACTGGCAGGCCGGGGTTCAAGTTCCAGGTGCTACAAGATAGAATAAACTCCTATCTCTTGCCCAGCTCCTGCCAACCTAGCAGTTTGAAAGCATGCAAGTAGATAAACTGATAGTGCTTTGGTGGGATGATAGTAGCATTCTGTGAGCCTTGGTATATGGTCACGCCAGCCACATGACCACATGGGAAGCATCTTTGGACAACACTGGCTCTTCAGCTTAGAAACAGGGATGAGAACCATACCCTACAGTCAGTCATGACTAGCAG
The DNA here is from genome assembly GCA_030015325.1 of Cryptoblepharus egeriae. NCBI lineage: Eukaryota > Metazoa > Chordata > Lepidosauria > Squamata > Scincidae > Cryptoblepharus > Cryptoblepharus egeriae. The sequence continues at coordinate 31,963,106 of JAREYC010000007.1, forward strand.
TAAAAACTGCAGGGGACACATGTGCCTTGTCATTCAAAATACCAAGTTTTTAAAAAATTAGTTGTGTTAGTTGTCAGTAGTTGTGTTAGACTCCCAGTGTGACCTGCACCCCCTAAAGTAATGCCACTGTTCCCAACGCACAGAAAAGAAACAGTCTGTTCAGTTTCCCAATTCACAGAAAAGAAACAGTCTGTTCAGTTTCTTCTAAAGTCATCCTATATTCCACAGTTAAGTCTGAACCGTCTTACCAGAATCTCTTCATCAAAGGTCATATTTGCAATCTGCAAATGGGAAAACTTGGTAATTTAAAGAGCTTTCTATCATTCCCTTCCTCCTTTTCCTTCCTTTTTGGAGACAGTCTTGCTTTCCAAATGCTCATTAATTTTGCTCTGAAAGTGAAAAGTGCTGTATTCGACTCTATTTGCACCTCGCCGATATGTGTCCTTAAGCAGATAAAAGAGTCAGGCTCCTTTCTGATACACAGTTATATGCAAACACAGAGTACCATACTCTCTCTGATTCTTCTCCGCTCTCTTTGAGAGATATCCCTCTGGCACATCTCTAACAGCTAAATTGCATTACCAGGCTGTGTGGTCCTCATGGTGCTGAAAGGGAAATATTGGATAGACAGGCACTCGTGGTGGAGAAGGGCTTATTGATGATGGAGAGACTGATTCAATCTCTAATTCTGAAGAACAACCTGCCACCTGGAGTGATAGTATACAGATGGGCACAATCTAAACTCTCTTTCCGCCTCAAGTTGCATTTGGCCGTAGATTAACAATGTGATTCCATATAATGAAGATGTTTGTTTGCTGCAGTGGCAATTTTCCATTACTGACATGCAATGTCAACAGTTCTGACATCGCTATAAGGACAGCGTTTAAATGTGCTACATCTGGCTGGGACCTGCGCCAGGTTATTAACAACCCCATTAAAATTACCTGCAGTGATCTGTTTTGGAAGACAGGAATATGCAGCACAGCTTCCCCTATGACTGCCCACTCAGATATAATAGTCTGATGATATTTAGTTATTGTAATATTGCTGCCGGGTTTTGTCCTTATTTTTTGCTATCAGAGGATGCTTTATACATTCTGATCAGGATAGAGCTTAACCTGGGCAACCACAACACCATTTTCATTCTCTTAATACAACGTATGCAGCATGGAATGCATGGCTCATTATCCATTCTAATTTTCTATCATTAATAGTTTCATCCTTCAAATCAGAATAGGTTGGCAGAATATTCCTCTTAGCACATTAGCTTGCACATAAGGCTATATGCTTACCAGAAAACCCTGAACAAAATATATCTCCACTAATAACATGGGTATGAAGTCCAGCCTTCCCTACTGCCCATATAAAGTGTCTACTTCCAGTAACAAGTACTGATCATGAATTTAGAGATTGGGAGACCAATCCTAATCTGTGCTGGATCAGATAGGCCTGCTGGCTTTGCTGTTTCCAGCACATGGTTTGATATGGAGCCTATGCAACTCAGAGTATGGGATTTCCCCTTTATCTTGTTCAGCAGCCAGCTCAGTGGGGCTTTGCACCAGCAAAATTACTGTGCAAAGCCAAGCAGACTGGTGTAAGAATGGGCTGCTTTAGAGGGGGAATAGGATCTGGCTTAGGTACTGGAGACTGATCCTAATTCCCCTCCTGGGCCCAGTCCACTGACTGATTCACCTTCTACTTGCCCTCTACCCACCTAAAAATACCATCCCACCCTCCCCAGCCCCCTGCATGGGCCACACTTAGCTGGCATGAATTCACTGTGTCCATTACTGGATTCAGTGTGAGGAGCCCAACATGTGTCCTTGCACCATCTCCTTGACTCCTGAATTGGCATGAACATGCTTTACAGCATGATCACCCAGATGCCAGCACAAGGGACAAGCATCAGCTTAACTCCAAGTGTGGATGGTGCTTTCTGTAACTGCTATAATTGAAATGTTCCAGAGTGGTCATCATAGGAAGGTTACCTTCTGTGACCAGCATTTCTCACTGCAGAGAAGTTCTGATAACAGGGAAAGTGGACCTGTACAAAAGTTTCATTGATAAGATTTGCTTGTGCACATGCGCCAGTATAGTATACTTGCCCCACCCATGCATACAGAACAAAGGAGTAATTACTTGGTCATTTGATGAACTCTTGCATAGTGTGTTACTCTTCAGATTTATGGCTCTTCTGTATTACTCATGCTACTGATGAGTCTGATGAAAAATTCTCTCAATGGCTACTGCAGAATGTAATAAGTACCTAAGGGCTGTAGGTGAGGAGAATATGTATACTGGATACTGTATAATGTATACTGGATATTGGTAGTACTCACCTTCTGTTCCCAAGTGTTTAAGAGAGCTGTGCGCTAAAAGTGGTCAAAGTGTTGTTTGCAAACCTTTTATATGTTGGTGGGCTGTGGGTGGCGCAAGCGGTTAAGACACTGTGCCTGTTAACCAGCAGGCCAGGGTTCGAGACCCGGGTCGGCCCCACAAAACAGGGTGAGCTCCTGTCCTTAGCCCAGCTCTGCGACGCCAGCTGGATCGAATCGTATTGGCTCTGCCTTTCCCTTGGACTAATTCAGTGGCGTGGAGAGGGGGGATTTGCTGCTTGGGTAACAGCAGATCCTCCATAACAATCCAACCCAGGCTTTTGTGCTTTGCATGCAGCGTATGCAGTGCTGAGCACGATACCATAGTCTTTCAAGACTGATGGAGGCCTGCTTTTTTGTATGTTGGTTCAGCCATACCATGTATTAATGCCAAACTGCATCTTATGACATGCCTCTCCATGATGTAGTTTTAGCTTTTGAAAATACAGTCATTCAAGTAATAGAAAAAGACATCAATAAGAGTTTTATGCACAGATGAAGTATAGAATAGGTTTCGTTTTCTAAACTGTTCTGAAAGTTTCTTCACATTGCGTAATCTCAGGATTTGATGCACAATCAGTAAACTACAGGTATGAAATGAGAAATTTTGAGGGTTGTTGAACTCATGATTTTGCACAGTATAGAAGCAAAGTGTTCTTTTAGCACAGGTTTTTTTAAAAAAACTTTTAGACACGGCCCAATCCTATCCAACTTTCCAGCATTGGTCAAACCATGTTGCATCCTGAAGTATGAATGCAGTCAGAGTCCTCCTCAGTAAGAGAATGTTTATTTCCTTCAAGCTGCATTACGGCAACATTGTTGTAGGCAGCTATGTCTCAGTCTCCAGGCAAAAACACCGCCAAGAAGATGACAGACCCTACAGTCCAGAGTAACTATGGGAGCACATAAGAGACATTACATGTACCTGTAGTTACTGAAAAACCTAGTAAAAACCTATGGGAAATTCATATTGCAATCCAGAGCAAATTGTTCTTACACTGGAGCTAGGACCCTGTATTTACTCTGGCTTGTGCCTTCGCCATTATCTACTGTAGTAAGTTCTTGAAAGATAAAGGCTGCAATCTAAAACACACTTTTCTGGGAGTAAGACTCAATGGAGCTTACTTCTGAGTAGACGTGGATAGGATTGTGCCCAAAACCTGTTTATTGCAAAACCTTCTCAAGGGTTAGAGAAGCCTGCCCGTGTAAACTGCCTTGAATAAAGTCAAAAGCGAAATTCAATAGTCAGAAAGGCATTGTATAGTATTGTATTGTAATGTATTGTAAGGTTGGATGGGATAGAGTACTGTGTATTGTATTGTAATGTATTGTAAAGTTGGACAGAACAGAGCTCACATTGTTTATATATCTCCCCACACTTTCTCTTTTCTGTTTTCATAAACAGATGGAGGTTCTTTCTGGCAAAAGCAGGAGTGTCCAAACTTTTAACTTTATGGCTCTTGGACCTTCAACAATTGTGTCAAGGAAGGAATTTCAGCTGCTGCAGCTTGTCATCTCACAAATGACAAGATAAACCTGCAGAAATGTCCTCTCTTCTACGCAATTGTCCAGGAGCCCCAAAGTTGAAAGTTTGGACACCCTGGGCTAAAGTATTGGAATGTGCCTTTTCTCATGGCCCATGTGGAATATAGTAACTGTGTTAATTCCCCTTTTAAATTGTCTGTCAGGATCTTATTTATGTTTGTGTTAGAATGAATGTAATCTATATATATAAAAGAGAAAAGTCACTCACTCACTCACTCACTCACTGACTCATCAACACCCTGCCAAAACCACTGGGCCTAGAAGCGTGAAATTTGGGGTGAGTGTTCCTTCCGTGACTGAGGGGTGCACTAAGAACCGGTTTTCGGAAATTCCAACCGGAAGGGGATGAAAAGGGGCGCAACGCGTTTTCCTCCCTATACTTTGCATTGAGAATTGCTGACTCCTCAACATTCCGCCCCAACTGCTGGGCCTGAAGCATGGAATTCTGGGAGGGATCCTTCCGTCACCTGAACACCCACTAAGAACCCATGTGGAGAAATTTAACCCTGAAAAGGGGTCAACATGTTTTTGTCCTATACTTAACATGGAAGACTGACCAACATCCAGCCAATTGGTGCTCAGTGCCTGGTGCACTGAGAGGACGTTGTTAGGAGGAATAGGTTGCACTGTGGAGGACGCTGCGCATGGGGGGTTGGAGCTCATGAGGGGTTGGTGCGCATGGGGGAGTTGCGCATGAGGGGATGTTGCGCATGGGGGATGTTGTGCATGGGGGGTTGATGCGCATGGGGGAAGTTGCGCATGGGGGGAAGTTGCGCATGGGGGATGTTGCGCATGGGGGTTGATGTGCATGGGGAAGTTGCGCATGGAGGTTGATGCGCATGGGGGGTTGATGCGCATGGGAAAGTTGCGCATGGGGGGAAGTTGGGCATAGGGGAAAGCTGCGCATGGGGGAAGTTGCGCATGGGGATTGATGCGCATGGGGGTTGATGTGCATGGGGGCAGTTGTGCATGGGGGTTGATGCTTATGGGGGGATGGCATACGGGGAACTTTACTCCCGCAACGCGGGTACACTTTTCGCTAGTCATTCTAATAAAAGGAAGTGGACAATCTGAATATGTTTCAAAATAATTAGTGTTGTAGGGAAAGGTCCTTTTGGAAAGTAGAGGCTTTTTTACATTAAAAAAGTTATTACCTAAAATGTTGAATGGAAGTCTACCGGTAGTATTCATGCATTTTAGCAGGGGACCCCCTTTCAAACTTAAAAATCAGTCTGGGTCCAGGACCTCCTGTCAAACTTACTGGGATGCTCCTCCATCTCAGAAGTAAATCCCATTCTGATCAATAAGACTTTCTTCCAGGAAAGCCCAGTGCCAGAAAATACCAATGGTCTAAACTACGACAAGAGGTATGTCAGTATTGAGGATTCAGCGATGATTTAGGATCAGGCAGGTAGTGAAGAGCTTGTATAGCTTATTGATGAAGACATGGGCAACCCAATCTTAAACTGCCTGTCCTTTGCCCAGTTCCTGCCAACCTTGAAGTTTGAAAGCATGGAAATTAGACCGCCCTGAGACTACCTTTCAGCCAGCTCAGTTTGCAGCGTCAAAGCAAGGAACTGCTTTTTCAAAACTTTTTAAAAGATTTTTTAAAAGGACTTTTTGAAAGCATTTGGCAGGACTGTTAAGTGGCTTCTGGGAGTGACAAAGACTGTCCCCCACCATCCACAGATGGTCAAACTGTGCAGAGAGCATGGATGGTGAGGGATCACTGTACTACAGCAGTGAATGCTCAAACTATAATTTAAGAAAGAAGGTTAAAATCATGCTCCCATTAACACTATAAGATGACATTTTAATACCATGTGAATGAAGGACATGTGCTTGAGATCCCAGATTGAACTGGATTGTGGAAAGGACATGATAGGTACTATTAAAAATATGATTAATGCTTACTGGACCATGCTCATGCATCAGTCCAAAATGTTTTACATCAATCAACCCAACAGAACGTGAATCTGTACTGCCAAGAGACATCACATCATTTAATAGAAATAATCTGAATTCCTCTTACAGAAAATCATGCAATGTGTTCTTGTTTTATACATTTTACTTCATACATTCTAGAACAGTAATTAGTTAATGCTCAGATTCTTTTTCTCTCCTAATGCTGAGAAGTCTAATTATGAATTTCACCTTTACCGATTTTCAGACTTCATTGGCTAAAGGGAAATGTTATTTTTGTCACTGGCAAAGATGAAAACTTCCCTAATGTTTGCTGAGATGTTCCAGTTAGCAGAAGCTTTTGTAATTGTTCTCTTTAACAAAGTTAAAATTTTTGTGGCATATTTGACCTGATAGTCTTTTGAGAGGTGATCTATGCTCTAAAATGAGATGTTGGTACTGCAGGTTCATCTCTGTTCTGTCAGGGAAGTTGAAGGTGTTCTTTTCCAAACAACTGACCCAGAACTTTATGGGTGAGTTGGATTAATAACACTAACATAAAAGATATCAAAGTGAGTGCACCTTGATACCTGGCTGAAGTGTTTGGCACATAATAGAGAGAGAGATGGGCAGAAGACTCGAAAGAGATTACTAGGTATCTATAGCAAGATTTTTTCTATCTTTTATGATATAAGAATGCCAAGACATTCACAAATCCAGGAAATTAAAATAATTTTGGTATATTGTATAATTACTATTTCCCTCAATTATTTTTTCTTTTTTTGTGTGACTTGGCTGCTCTTTCTTAAGTCATTCTAGCACCTGACCCTAGTTCTTTATGATTTTGGATTTCATCGTTGCAATTTCCTAAGTAACTTCCTCATGCTTAAAAAAAATTTCTCTTTATTAAATAAAGACAAAGTTAAAAAACTTGTCTTGTTTAAAACCTTGTTTAAAAGGGTATAAGCAGAGAGCTTATACCAAGACAACATGCAAGCTAGAAGGGAGCCTTAAGACTTCGTTCTTACCTCCTGATTACCTTTTCTACTTTTGTCTCATATATGTTACTTGGCTCCAATGGGTCTTTTGCTGCCATATGTCAGACTCCTGGAGGAAAGATCCAGGCTGAAAGGGGGGAGAGGATCTTGTCATGACATAATCCTTCTCACACCGCTTCTGAATGTCCCCTGTTCAGCCCACCCCAAATCTCCCCCAAACCACCTCCTCCTACACCTTACAGGTCTGCTGGGGCATGTGGGAGCCCAAGTGTTCACATTGGAACCCCTGATATTTGCTGCACGGGGTCTATAGTGCACAATGGTGGGTAGCATTTATGGCACCACACAAGAACTTAACAGGTGGAGATCACAAAATCTCCCCCTGCAAGAGCCCCATTGGATTGCGCTGTATGTAAAATATAGCATCATTTGCCATGTCATGAATGTAGAAATATGTTTTTTTTAAAAAAATTCTCCATCTCTTAGCAGACTGATATGAAAAATGGAAGACTGCAAATAACATTGCAAAATGTTCATGTTTATCTGTGTGATTTGTTCTCCCGCTCTTTCTTTTGCCTCTTCCATCTTTCTTCTCCAAGACTTAATGTAATCTTCTTCCTCTCCATAACAAACACACACACATAGACAAATAGCTCCCTTGGCATCAGCTACACACAGAGCTGCATAAAATTAGAACAGAAAATAAAACTGCATTTCAAAAAATATATGTACTGCATAAACCCAGCATTTCCATACATTATATATGTGATACATACCGGTATATCTAGAGCTATCATGGCTTGTAGTTAGAACTTCACCAGATCAACATTTGTGCATCCATAATTGGAACTATATGTCATTTCAAGACTTTTCCTATGCCTATATCATTTTACATCTCTTGCTTTCATTTCCTATTCTATCACCTCTGATTCACTTCCAGAAGGGTCACCTCAGAAGGGCTAATTCAAAAATAGCAAGACTCTGTGAAAAAGGCTAATAACTGCAGTATCTACAACCCAGAATCAATTTGAAATCAAAGGACAGGTTTTAAGATGAGAGTGCATAAACTAAGTTATATTTCCATTAGTTATAATGAGTATCAGAATTCATTTGGAGACACTCTCTTGTGCTGCTATTCCACCAAGGATTAATGATGCCATTACATCATTGAGAAACTGATTTCATGTGTATGTATGAGAAGATGGTTGTGAACGTCTATTCAAAAGATACATTGAAATGCACAGCTCCAATAATATTTTCAGCAATGACAGTTCTAGTATGTTATAAGTCTGCAATCCTATCCACATTTTCCTGGGAGTAAGCCCCAATGACTCTAATGGGACTTACTTCTGAGTAGATAGACATACTATTGAGCCCTTAGTCTTCCATCTGTTGCAACTTTTAGAACATATGCAACATATGAAAACAGAAGCATTGGGAAGATCTCTTTTTACTTCTGGGTTTCCACTGGTGGGAATATCAACTTCTTCAGAAGGGAAGCTGTCAGAGGCCTTTCTGGCTCTCAGTAGGACTTATGTGGACTTATAAGGTCTGAAATGTCCCTCAGAAGGGCTAAAATTTCATACAGCATGGGGACAGAACTGCAGGACCTGATGGAATAGGGGACAGGTCTGCAATACCTTATCTCCTGTTCTTTGTTCCCCAATTCTTTTTCCAGTCATTTTACAGGAGATGGAGGAACGGAAGAGACAACTAGGTCAGTCTACTCAATATTGTGGGTTGTGACCCACCAGTTCATTTAAAAGTTTCCCATTTCTTTAAGGGGCTGTGGAAGGGGCTAGGCAGTGATGCAGTTCCCAGGATCATATTACTCAAAGGGTTGTGGGAAGCTTTCACTCACTTAGGGTAACAGGCAAAGCTAGGGATATTGAAAAATAAGCAATTGCAAAGAATTTCCTCTTACTTCAGGAGTGATTCTTCCAAAAAAGTTTGAGAATCACTGAATTATACAGAGATTATCCCCCTCCTTTACGGATAATCTAGCTTTGGATTTCCTGTATTGAGTTGGAGGTTGCAGCAAATGGCAAATCCTTTCACCTCTATAAATCAATTTGTCTTACAAGGATCTTTGTAATTCATTTGCATTGACCTAGACTTGATTTGCTGTGCTGATGCAAAATGTGGAACATTTTACCGCCCTAACAGACTACCACAATTTGTAGCAATGCCCTATTAAGGCTGCAATCCTAACACATAATTAGGTCAGCATAAGCCCCAGCAAAAGTCACGTGCTGGCCTGAGAGAGTGACAAAGGACACAGTCCAGAGCAAATTCAGCCTGCTCTGACCTAACTGCACTCTCCTAACTATTCTGTATCCAGAGCAGAAAGTTATGCTGAATCCAGAGAGTCAGGAAGCCTGGGCTGCCCTAACTGCTCCAGAGCATGCTAAGTCAGTGACACAAGGGGAAGACTTGCTCCTGAGGAGACACCCCTCAAATCACACTGAACAAGGAACAGCTGTGGTGCCTACAGTGGTGACATGACTCTGCACATCACCTGGTGCGGAAGTCTGTGCGTCATCCCTGGGATGTGCGCCCCCCCTACCTGGACTGCGCAGTCACCAAAGTTGGCGCCTGCGCAGTTGTTTCTGAAGCCAACTGGCTTCAGAAAGAGTACTGCGCAGGCACCATCTCTGACACCTGCGCAGTACTTTTCTGAAGCCTTTTGGCTTCGGGGGAGACTGTGCAGGCGTCAGAGTTGGTGCCTGTGCAGTAATCTTTCTGAAGCCATTCGGCTGCCGCTCCGCCTCCTGAGTGAGGCCGAATGGCTGTGCAGAGGTGCGGACTTTCTCTGCTCTAAGGAAGTCTCCTCTGAAGCTGTTCGGCATGCTCAGTGTGTTTCTGCGCAGTGCACCTCAGATGGCCGTTCAGGCCAGCTCCTCAGACAAGTGGCAGCTTCTGGCTGCTGCTCCGCCTTGGAGCAGGCCTGAATGGGGGTGCTGACGCCCGGGGCCTGCCAAAGGACAGTCAAACTCCTCCGGCACATTACCCTATATGGAGCGCATCACCCAATGCAGCCCACACCAGCCGCACCAGTCTGGTGACGCCACTGGGTGCCTGCCTTATAAGGAGTCCCTGATGAGATGCCAGTACATTCTACAGTGAATACAAGGGGCTTCTTGGAGAGGCCTGCTGTATCCTGAGGTTTGTGGGCAGCCGTAGTTTGTTCCATATCCTGAGGTTGAGAGGTAGGGGTTGCACCTAGGATGGCCAAGAACTCATATTTTTGGTCAACACTGCCATTCTTACTCGGGCCTTATCATGGACCCCTATGGGTCTACTCATTACTATACCTGCTCCTGAGGTGGTATAACTCTGAGGGCTGGAAGAGGGCATTTCTGCCTTGGAAACAGGCTCTGGATACAGAGTAACTGCTCTGCCCCAGGCAATGCTAAACATGCCCTCAACTTGCCTCTCCTGAGCTGCTTAGGCTGCCCCAGTTAGGGCAGAGCAGGTCCACCTCTCTTAGGGCACCCTAGCTTGCCTTGCTCTGCCCTAAGCCTCTTCCAGAGTAACTGGGCTGGAGCATCTTGCAGTTGCTCCAACCTAGTGTTAGATAGGGCAGCCTAAGGGCTCTTATGTGGACAGATTAGTTGCTCTGGATTGTCCTGTAAATGCCATGAGTAGGGTTGCCATAATTCTCTTCCACAAAATCAAGACAGGACCCTCTATTTGCCAGTATATGACAAAGATCCTTCCAAAATCCTTCCAAAATTGTCCCTGTTTATGTCCCTGATTAAGGACATATGGCAACCCTAGCTATAAGAGACTTCTGTGCCACTCCTGGGGGAGGGCTAGTCCAGTGCACAGAAACATATTTTCCTCCCTACATCACCATGAGAATGGGAAGACCAATGAGTTGTGCCAGCCTAATTTAGGATTGTACCCTAAGAAATTTTTTCTAGCTATTTTTTCTGTAGGAGTTGCCAATTTCAGACCTTAGAATCAAGTTATTATACATATTGCCTCATTTACTCTAAGCATTCATTATTTTGATGAAGTCCCATCAAAATATTCCATACACAAAAGGAACCAATATAAGACATGTACTTGAAATAGCTCCTTGAAAATAATTATGCCTGAGATTCAGCATGGACCAGATTCAAACTGAGGCTGGAAAAAGGTATGTTTGGTACCATCTGTGTCTGTTACCTTGTAGTCTTCCTTGAAACAACGTCCTTTTCTGCTAAATGAATGAAATTCTTTTGCAAGAGGAAAACTAGGTGAACATCTGTCAGGATTTTTTTTTAAACAAATAATTGCTTTTTAAGAAAACTGGAAAAATAGTGTTTGAAACTGTTTCCGAGACTTCTATTTTCTCAAAAAACAAATTTAATGTTCATATTGTACATCACAAGAAATCAAATAATAAGTTATGAAAAGTTCAAATATATTATTTAAATAATAATGTTATTTTGATGCATTCAACATTTCAGTTATTTTCATAAAAGATTTAATCTTGGTGAGGGTGGTGATGAGGAGATTGTCTGGTAAGGAAGCTGGCTGACCTGCAAGCCTACAGGGAGCCACAAGTAGGGAGAAGGATAAGGGCAAAGCAACCTCCTTTCACTAGTGTCTATAACATTGGACCTGCAAAGAGAGTACCATCCCCTTTACTTGACAGCCTTATCCTTTCATGGACCTTTTTGAGCCTGATACCCTTGGGATGACAAATTCCCCACCTGGAGAAGGACAGAAGTTATGATGGACTTGTACATATGAAACTAGAAATTTAGAAATTTATATAAATTTGACTGTTTAAACAAGCACACAACTACACAGAACTGTAGGAGTTGCCAATTCTGCAACCTTGGCTTCTGTTTGTGAGCAACCTTGGCTCACTGTCAGAATCTGACAGTGAGAACTCACCATTCACAAGATCAATATACATGGACCAGAGTTTTAAGCAGAGGTTAGATTGAAAGATGGATCTAATTCTAGCATCCATTTATTAACATTCAAATGGCATTTTAAAAGTAAGCCATGTTATTTGTCTGTGTACTGATTGATGAATACTCTGGACAATGGTATAGGGAGAAGATGGGGCTACTTTATTGATTTTCTTACAGGTTTTCTTACAGGTTTCTTACAGGTTACAGGTAAGATTTTCTTACCAGCAGCTGCATCCAGTGTAAGACACCTGTGGACTGGAGGCCTCTGTGACAATCCTGGGCTGCTGGGCCAAGCATGTACTGACTCCAAGCCTGACCCTTTCCATGACTGGTGGCCTATCCCATCACAGTCAGCCCACCTGAGGGCCAGATGCAGCTGGACCATTGGTCTCTATCTCATGCTGGATGACAACTGAGGCAGGCACCCATGGTCCTGGCAAGGGCCTGACCAAACCAGCCCTCGCACTGTCAGGTTGCTGAGCTATGGGCTATAAAACCCTGCTTTAACTGCCTGAGTGTGCACCAAAGACCTTGATCGTACCTTCTACCTTGTTTTAATCTGCTAGGGGTGGGGGTGGGGGGTTAGTCTCAAGCTTGACTCCCTGTACCCAACAAGAGTAAGAAGGGTTTGCTGGGCATCCAGAAAAAAATGTCTGCTCCTACAGTAGGACAAGAGTAGACAATTCCTTTATCCAAACAGCACTGAGGGAATTGAATAAAGGGATGCAGAGTTGCTGAAACACTGTACCAATATCTTTGGATGTGCCCCATAGACTGCAAGCTCCATAAAAAACTATCAAGAACTGAAAGCAAGGTTAAGGGCGGAAATCTACGCTGGAAAAATGCACTCCATGCAGTGCTGCAGTCCAACAGGAACTATGGTAATGTATCCACAGGAACAACGGGCTACCAACAGACCCCAGCCAAGCTGCCCCCTCTCAAGCCACAACTGGTGGCCACATGCAGGGAAGGGTGAGCAGCGAAGGCAGCATCATGAACCCCTGCTTAGCCAGGAGAAGCAGGAGAGAGGAGCGGGGGCCACTGCCAAACAATTTGGACTCCAGCAGCAAGGCCAATTCAGAATGGAGTCCTAATCAGCAACAAAGACAACTTCTTTAGCATTTGTACCTTGTGATGACAGTGTCCACTTGTCCAATCCAATCCATGATGGTCGAGACATGGGGAAAGCTGGCCAGCCTGTCACAGGGGCCAGTTGCCAGGACATTGCCTTTCCTACCAAGGTGGTACCTATTTATCTACCTATTTGGTACCTATTTGCATGCTTTTGAACTGCCAGGTTGACAGGAACTGGGCTAAGGACAGGAGGTCACCCCATCTGGCAGTACTCAGGTCTTGAACTGCTGACCTGCTGAGCAGAATTCTGGTCAATCAGTGTTCTAATCCCAGAGTCCTAATCAACAACCCTACTGCTTATTAAAATTAATTACTTTTTGTGTAAAAAACTATTAAATAGGAAGGGGAAAAATCCTTTCCCACCACACATTTATTTAGGGAACATGACCCAAGTCAGCCAAGTAAGCCTAAAGATTTCAAGATGGGGATCCCAACAAGCAGATCTGTGGTCACTCATGTTTCAGCTGAAACTCATGCATGCAAGCTCACTGACCCATATTTAAAATGTTTGATCAGACCCACTGGGGCACCATCTAGATGTCCAATCTGAGGAGTCCACTGCACAAGAGTTCCTATAAAAGTCTTCTTACAGCACTATATTAAATAGCAAACACAGTGACAAATGTAAGTGGCAAATGATGGAGAGGCAACGGGAAGAGCTTCTATTCTCATTGCATAGACAGGAGACAAATGTCTCTTATGAGCAGTGTGCTTCCCTCACATCATGCCAGTCACACATTGTTTTTATATTTAATATTTTTATACGTGTTCTATGTGTATGTGAGGAGGATATATAAAGGCCCAAAAGGGAAGTACAGTTTTAGCAGATCCTCTTTTTACTGGTTTTGTTGCTTCCAAGTTGTCATTTGTCGAAATGCAACATGAGAGAGACAATATGTTTTTCTTCTGACCTCTGATACCAGGTACTATTTTTTCAGATGGAAGCCCAGCAGATAGTAAATTTATCCTCTGCCTGAGTAGTGTTTCTATATTGGAGTCTGTCAGAACTGACAGAAGGAACAGGCTATGGTTTCATATTTCAGCTTTCTATCACCATTTTATTTTTGCAGCCTGTATTACTGGAGGAAAAAATCCACATTGAGTGTAGCCTTTGTGGTGAAGGTCTAATGTAGCAGGCCAGACTTAAATAAAGTGGGAAGAGTTAGGGCTGCAAACCTTTCAAGCAGGGTTGGCCCAAGACCTCCTGACATCTGGAGCAGCATGACAAGTGCTGTCCAATTACCTGATGATGTGACCGACTGCTCCTCCTCTCAATGTTCTTGCTCAGAGCATTCCTCTCCACTAGCGTCACTAGAGTTTGTGTCTCCTGAGGTGAGGTCAGTGCATCACCTCCATGATGGACCTCCTTCTATGAAGTGGGCAACAACCTGGATGATGGTTGTGGTGATTTGTCCTGCCCCCAATGACTTTTTGGACATATCTTTTGAAAGAATATACTTCAAAGTGGCTTGTTTCATTTCATTCTCCTGTAAATCACACTGTTATATACACTTTTATATACGCAACATATATATAACATATATAACATATCTCACATTTCAAACATATGAGATATGTATGAATCTATAATGGTATGAATATGTATAATAATGGTATCATTCATAAAACCTGTAAATTTAGCTATTTTTGTCATTAGTATTGTCAAACACACCCCACAGGTGTCACCTTACTAACAATTTATTACAGCACTGGTTCCCAAACTTTTCCACTTGGGACCCACTTTTTAATGTGATAATTTGTCCAGGACCCTCCAAAAGTGATGTATGGCTGCAAATGAAATAACTCACCTGTCATATCTTCCTGTGGTGGTATGGAGAGGTCGGCTAATGCCTGAGGCAGCTGCTTCTGTTGGCCTGAAGATGGGCCAAATCTACATCCAAGATTGGTCTGAAATCTCTAGAAACCAGCACCAAACTCCAGCTGACTACTGAAAGCAATTCTAGAAATTCTAACCAGGCCTCCAGGAATTTCCAACATTATGTCATGTTGGGGGACAAAATATCCAGGAATATCATCAGTCAGAGGTGATAGTCTTAGCAAAAGCTGATTTATTAAAGGTGATTTATAAAAGTATGAAGTGTTTCCTGGGAATGGTATCTTAAGGTATATCCAAAGGTAGCAGAGAAGACTGTGACAGTTCCTGTTGTACCCCTGTTTGAATCTTATATTTATGCACCTTATGCTTCCTCTTCTTCACTCATGTCTATTTTTAAAAAAATAAAACTCTTGAACATCTTGAACTTTAATACAGTCTGGAAATTCTGTAGTAAGGTTCTTAAGCTATTCACACAGGGGTAGCTTGCACAACATTTCAATTCATGTGGTGGGGTTTAGCAAGTTCTAACCCTAGTTTCTTCTCTGTAGATCACATTTAAAGCTCTTCTCTGAGAACCCATGGAAGAACAGATGGAGGCAAAATCAACTAATGATGGGCTGCATCCATTATAACTTGGATAAGGTGTGTTGGCTTTTGTGGAGCCATGCTGCTTTATGCATGGTAATGATTCCAGGTATAATTTCTTGCATAGGTTTCCAGCCTTTCTGAATGAGAAACGAAAGCTAACATCAGGGTGTTACCATAAGGCCCTTGATGTTTGCAATAATTACTTGGGCTTGTTTTGTTTTTGGCACCACTGTCATGTCTATATCTCCAGCCATGGTTGAAAAGATTATGACTGGCAGCCAAACACTGATTCCTGATACTCTAGATGAAGTTGCCAATACTTTTTAATTGCTAGGTACTTCACTGGAAAATGTTATGCAATTTAAGAAATCAGCCATCAAATTCATAACAACAGAGGTAGAGTCAAGAGAGATACTCTTGCATATCCATAAAACAGTCTTTGCCACCAGAAAAGTTTTCTTGCTGTAAAATTACATTCTTATAATATGTTACTTTCATTTTACACTTATGTGCTTAAGAGAGAGCACATAAATCTAACTGCTTACATTCTCTTTTGCTTGTTGAACTCTCTCAATGATCGTCTAGAATATCTATTTTCAACCAATATGCTACAAATGGTCCACAGATGAGTTATTGGCGTTTGGGGAAGGGTCATCATTGTCATCATCCACAGTCTTCATATACTGCTTTTCAACAGAATGTTCACAAAGCAGTTTACAGATAGAATTAAATAACTAATGGCTCCCTGTCCCAGACAAAGACAATCTAAAAAAGATGTCATTTTTTTTAAAAGGGTCATTTATTAGAAGTTTCTTAGTGCTGCTCAGAACACATATGGTTCAGAGATAGAAGAGTAATCTAGGGAACCGCTTTGGGGCACCACTTTGCACAGTGGTCTCACAGCAGTTGCAAGTTTAGCAACTGCTACTCTAAAAGAAGGGGAAGCTGATTGGGATTTACATTAGCATAACATGGAATTGTAAGGTGCCTTTTTATACCTGGTGACCTTGATTATACAAAGGCTACAGATTGCAGTTTTTATGAATTCTTGTGGCACAAGATATTTATGTGATCTGGTGCAAGCCCAATATTTTGGGAACTTAGAAAACTTTACCAATAAAACTTCAATTACCATGCCTTGATTTTGAGTAGATACTTCATAGCAAATTTAGCAAAGTTATTTATGCAAGAGCACGTGCTGCTTTAAAAGCATTGTGTTTACCTCTTTATAGATAAGAGTTTACTGTTTAAATACAACAATCTCTTATTTTTACAAACTGCAAACACCTTTTTTTTAAAAAAAAGCTTGCTGTGGGGTTGTTAGCTGTTGTCTTAGGGCACAATCCAGAGCAAATTCAGCCTGCTCTGCCCTCATTGCTCTCTCCTAACTATTCTGTATCCAGAGCAGAAAGTTATGCTGTATCCAGAGAGTCAGGAAGCCTGGGCTGCCCTAACTGCTCCAGAGCATGCTAAGTAATTGACACATGGGGAGGACTTGCTCTTGAGGAGACACCCCTCAGATCACACTGAACAAGGAACAGCTGTGGTGCCTACAGTGTCAACTCTGTGCATCACCCGGTGCGGAAGTTGGTGTGTCACCCCTGGGATGCGCGCACCCCCTACCTGGACTGCGCAGTTGCCAAAGTTGGTGCCTGCACAGTTGTTTCTGAAGCCAACTGGCTTCAAAAAGAGCACTACACAGGCACCATCTCTGACACCTGCGCAGTACTTTTCTGAAGCCTTTTGGTGTCAGAGGAGACTGTGCAGGCATCAGAGTTGGTTCCTGTGCAGTACTCTTTCTGAAGCCATTCGGCTGCCGCTCCGCCTCCTGAGTGAGGCCAAATGGCCGTGCAGAGGCGCGGACTTCCTCCGCTCTAAGGAAGTCTCCTCTGAAGCTGTTCAGCATGCTCAGTGTGTTTCTGCGCAGTGCACCTCAGCTGGCTGTTCAGGCCAGCTTCGAGGACGAACTGGCCATTCGGGCCAGGATAATTCGGGCCTGCCAAAGGACAGTCAGACGCCTCCGGTACATCACCCCATATGGAGCGCATCACCCAATGCTGCCCACACCAGCCACAACAGTCTGGTGACGCCACTGGGTGCCTGCCTTATAAAGAGTCCCTGATGAGATGCCAGTACATTCTACAGTGAATACAAGGGGCTTCTTGGAGAGGCCTGCTGTATCCTGAGGTTTGTGGGCAGCCGTAGTTTGTTCCATATCCTGAGGTTGAGAGGTAGGGGTTGCACCTAGGATGGCCAAGAACTCAGATTTTTGGTCAACACTGCCATTCTTACTCGGGCCTTATCATGGATCCTTATGGGTCTACTCATTACTATACCTGCTCCTGAGGTGGTATAACTCTGAGGGCTGGAAGAGGGCATTTCTGCCTTGGAAACAGGCTCTGGATACAGAGTAATCTGTATCCAGCTCTGCCCCAGGCAATGCTAAACATGCCCTCAACATGCCTCTCCTGAACTGCTTAGGGCAGAGCAGTTAGGGCAGAGCAGGTCCACCTCTCTTAGGGCACCCTATCTTGCCTTGCTCTGCCTTAAGCCTCTTCCAGAGTAACTGAGCTGGAGCATCTTGCAGTTGCTCCAACCTAGTGTTAGATAGGGCAACCCAAGGGCTCTTGTGTGGACAGATTAGTTGCTCTGGATTGTGCTGTTAGCTGGTAAGATAAGAGGTAGTCAGCAGGACTACACTCCAGTTGGGGAAACCTGTCATTTCATCCGTCATGCTCAATCATCTAAAGACGTAACAATATAAATAAATGTATTTATATGTATTCACATAGCCATTAGGCAACAAGCATATCTGGAATTCCAGTGGAAATATAGTTTTTGATTTCAGCAATGGCTATGTCATTTTGCATTAGCTGGAAGAAACGAGCACTATGCAATCCATAGTTCTGTTATGTTTTTGATAGAAAATGGAATGGATGAAGTATCAGGTCCTACTCCACCAAAAAATTAATGTACAACTTAATTATCAGGGTTTTATTTATGAGTGTCTCAACAATGAGTCTGGCTCTTAAAAGTAAAAGATAAACATGAATGAGGTGGCTATGCCATAACCCCAATATTAGAGACAATAGAGCAAAACTGATGCCATTTTAAATTCAACCCTCCAAATAGATCTAACTTTTAAGACAGCAAAATGTGTATAGGCTTATCAGGTCAAATCCCCCCCTCTCCCCCCCCCCCCCAAAAAAAAAAAAAAATCAAAATTTTATTTCAGTAACTTTTTCATAATTCTGACTTTTTTCTTCTTTTATGATAACTCCCTCAAAAAAATCTGCTTTGGAGAGTCAGAATATAAAACACTAACACAGGAGAACAATGCACAACGTATCTCTGCTGTGGACAGGCATGGCTGGTTCTTGTAATGCAAAGCCCTGGCACATGTTCACATTTTGCATCTAATCAGCAGATTTGTATGTAATTATGTATTTTGCAGGTGAGGTGTTAATGTGGGTTAGATGGCACATCAGCTGCAGGCTGCCACTTGAAATGGTCCACTGGAAAATCTTGAGACAAACAACATTCAATTATGCTCACTGCCATGAGCAGCTGTGCTAAGTACCACTGGCAGCAACTCAGAGGTACATTTCGCTGTGAGATCTTCCTGCTTGCCAGTTTTTTGGGCAACGAAGCTTTCCTAGTACCACTTTCTCTTTGAACCGTGGGTCTTTGGGCTTGAATTTTTGACTTTGGCAAACAAATGATTTGACAAATGAATGACTTTTGTACTGGGAAGAGGGCATCCATTCATTAGAACAGGTTTTCACCACCTTTTCAGGCTAAATCATTACAAGTTGACATGAGTATCAAAGGAAAGGCAGATTTCCACTCCCTTCCCTAATACTTAGCAAATTATATGTGTGCTTCAAATGAGCTGCACTGGATTCTCTACTATATATTGATCCAAAACAAACAGAGCTACTGATGGAGAGTGCTTCCTTTCTCATTGGGCTACATTTAGGAGAAGGAAACAAAGCAAAGCTATTTCATTACCAGTTTTCAAAGGATTAATGTAACAGAAGAACATAAGAGAAGCTCTTCTCAATCAAGCCAAAGGCCTCCATAATCCAACACTCTTGTTTTCCACAGTGGCCAACCTGAAGTCTCTTAGAAGCCCTCAATCAGGAGAGAAAGGCATTACTATCTTGCACCTTCACTACCACACAATTGGTATTCAGACCACTGTTGCCACTGAACCTGGATAAAGCACATTGTTATCAGTAGTCAATTTTTTTATTATTTTATTTATTTTTTATTTATTAAATTTTTATTCTGCATTTCTCCCACAAGCAGAACTCAATGCAGCTTACAACAAGATAATACTAACAATAAAAACTACGTATAGGTTGCAATCCTATGCAAACTGAGAGTAAGCACCACTGAAGATAATGGGATTTAAGACAAGCATAGGATTGTGCTCAAAGTGCACAAAGTTCATAAAATAAATTTCCATAAACATATAAAAACATTTTAAAAACAATGCTATGGTCACCTAAAAACAGTTTAAAACAAGGTTAAAAAGGTAAAAACAATCAGTCATGACCTGCGGCCATTAGAGTCTAGTGGTCACACATGCTGATCACACTAGCTCAGGTCACAGAACCGTGATTTTCAACCTCTTTCATCTTGTAGTGCACTGATAAGGTACTAAAATTTTAAGGCACACTGTGTTTTAACCATTGACAAAGCATACCATGCTGCAAGAAGCTGAAACCCCTCAATAAATGAGCCGCCGCAAAATACTGTGACACACCTGTGGACCATCTGCAGCATTTCAGTGTGCCACATCACAGTGGTTAAAAATCACTGTCATAGAAGAAGCTGGGGCTTATCCATAGACATGGGGACAAATGTCTCCTTATTTCAAGGATACCTCCAGCACCCAAAACTCCCCCACAAGATACAAAGAAGGCTATGACTTTGCTTCTTCATCACCATATGACACCCTGAAACCTGGAACTGGCAAGTTAGAATCATAGAATCATAGAGTTGGAAGGGACCCTGTAGGTCATCTTGTCCAACCCCCTGCCTGTAGCAGGAAATCCTCCTAGAGCATCTCCAACAGGTGCTCATCCCCAGTGATCCCCAGTGAGGGAGATCACTTGAAGATCCCCAGTGAAGATCCCCAGTGAGGGGATTGAAGATCCCCAGTGAAGATCCCCAGTGAGGGAGAGTCCACCACCTCCCTTGGCAATCAGTTCCACTGCTGAACCGCCCTCACTGTCAGGAATCTTTTCCGGATATCCAACCGGAATCTCCTTTCTTGCTGTTTGTACCCATTGGTTCTAGTTCTGCTTTCAGAGGCAGCCAAGAAGAAATGAGCCCCTTCCTCCATATGACAGCCCGTCAGGTATCTGAATCCAAGAAAGGATTTTGCATTAGTCACTGATCTTGAAAACCAAGTAGTCAACTGACTGTTAGCTTGAAGGATCTGATGCTGGTTGTTACCACCACTTCATTGTTATGTGAACCACCTTGGAAGTTTTAAAAATGAAAGCAAGGCATATCTGTAACGGATGTGAAGTGGAGAAACATGTGATGTCTATTGCAACAATATTTTCCTCAAAAAACTTAATTCCACTTCCCTGATTACAGCAGGAGAAAACGTGTGGATAGGAGCATCACATGCTAGAGAAGTTGTGAACATTTGATTGGGGTACTTGAAAAGCAAATGCTCTTTCTAAATATTTGTTGCCAGATAGACAACAAACCAGCTTGCTAGCAAAGACTGGAGATTTTATAATCAATGAAACTAGCACTCGTGATGGCTTGAACCAAAAATGTACACTGCATTATCCCTTTGGGAGTTGCGTCTATGGCCCCAGAACTATCATATTCTGCTGGAAATTGGAAGTAATTGTCCCAGTCCAAGAAACTCAAGTGGGAAATACTCACATATCCCAATCCTATCCTCCCCCAAACAGTTTATGTAGCAGGCTAGCACATCCCACACTGTATCCTATGTACAGATTTTCCACGTTGGAGGTCTACTTGGGGTAAGAGAACATTCATTTCTTTGTATTGTATTAAGTCCCAGAATGAGCAGAATGACAACTTGGACTTCTGCAAGCTTTGTATTTGGCACAAGTTCACAGTCCCTCAGCAGATTGAGTCTGGCAAGGGAGATAGGATCTTGTGTGTATGGCTGCTGCCAATGCCACCACCTTTGATCTGCTCATCCTCTGCACTGCCCCCAACCTTTACCCACTTTCCACCCCACTTGGCATAGAACTTACCTTAAATCCGTATTTTGAAAATTATCCCTCCCTTCCTCCCTTCCTTCCTTGGATAAGGAAATCCAAGGTGGCTAATTTACCTGTGATGAACATAATAACATTACTTAAAGGGCTACTTAAAGGGAATAATAACATTACTTAAAGGGCTATGCATTTCAGTCTTCAGATCTTATTTTGATACTCTTGTAAGCCATTTTGAAACCCAGGGAAATTTCAAAAGTTGTCATGCAGCCTGAGACTTTTGGAAAGTGAGAAGAGAAGCCCATCTGTTCACATTACCCACTACATGCCTGTGAGTTTGTACACACCCTCCCTTCTGTCTTTGGATTGCAGCCTGAGTCACAAACTGAGTGGTGACTGTTTGCTATTTCTGTCTTAATATATCAGGGAAAAAAATCTGTGAGATTAATGATGCAGAAAGACTGGTCTTCACTAGGGATGCTTTCACTGGCTTGAAATTTATACAGCTGTATTAACTATTGAAATAACTGGTTGTGATCCCCTCAGGGGATGATTCAGAGAACACTCGGTGAAAATGGTACAGTCAATGTTATCGCAATTAGCTTCAATGGAACTACACTGGTTTAAATGGGTCATGGATTTCCTCTCTGCACTGAGGTTTTTCTCCTTTTGGAATGGGATAATGGTGATGAGATTGGAAGGAGGGGGTGGACCATGCCGTTACAGCTACCAACAATACCATATAATGTTCACTGGTATTGAATGTGCAGATGACTTTTTTGTGGCAACTCTTGTGCTTTTATCCTATAAGCAAAGAGATTATTTTTACACAGACTTTGTTTTTATAATATTATATTAGCTGTTCTTCAAAATAATTGCTTAATATGAGCAGCCCACTGCTTTGCAATCATGGATGAAGAGTTACAGCAATGCGCTATGGAGCTGCAAAATTGTGCCGGCAATACAATATAATACAAGGCTTGAAGCTAGAAGAGTCAGGCAAGGCCTTTGCATTTAACCTTTAAAAATGCCATTTCAGGCTATCGAAAAAGTCAATAGTTTGAGAGATAGAAAAAAGGTGTCACATTATAGAATGTGCTCTCCTGATGTGCTGGAATATCTTAAAGGTATGCCTGCACAGCCCTTTCACAAATGGGGAATGAAATACAAATGAAATTTCCACATGAAAGAATGACAGCAGGCAATGGTGGAGTCTGATTACAACTGCGGAGAACATTATGGAGTGATTTCAACAGTGAACATTATTCAGAGGCTCGGATGTTAGTGCAGACTCTAATGTGCACATCGTTCTGGCATGTGCAAGTGCTTGCCCATTGATTTCAGCGTCATTTCCTATCGTGAGCTGTGACTCAGTGTAAAACAGTTCCTGATAGTTCTTTGAGCAAAGTTCAGTCATCTTGTACCCCTTAGAAAAAATTTGCAGAGCTAACAGACACTCAATGAAAAAGCCAGTTGTACTTAAAATGCATCCAGAGATTGCTATGGGTGGCGCAAGTGGTTAAGACACTGTGCCTGTTAACCAGAAGGCCAGGGTTTGAGATCTGGGTCCCCACAAGACAGGGTGAGTTCCTGTCTTTAGCCCAGCTCTGCAACGCAGCTGGAACCAATCGTATTGGCTCTGCCTTTCCATTGGATTATTTCAGTGGCATGGAGAGGGGGGATTTGCTGCTTGGGTAACAGCCTATCCTCCATATTAATCTACCCAGGCCTTCGTGCTTCGCATACAGCGTCAAGCACGATACCATAGTCTTTCAAGACTGATGGAGGCCAACATTTTTTCAAGATTGGAACCATCATGCTTAGTGGTTATTGGGTGACTATGAATGATCCATGAAGAAAGATATGGAAAAATTAAATAACAGTGTATTAACTACTTAATTTCTATCAAGATTATTTGAAAGGGGCAGAGGACATGTTTAGCATATAGAGCATTCCCTGTTAACTCTCTGGTGCTTCTAGGTAGCTGGGAAATTCCTGGAATTCTGGGGAGACATACCAGTGAGAAAATACACAATACTGGCCTAGCTGAACCAATGGTCTGAGTCACTGTTAAAACATATCTTATGTTCTATAGTTCTTTGTCCAACATCTGTCATTAATCACTCCTTAGAATGAAACAACAGTAGATCCTATAGATTCCCAGGAATAGGCACAGACAACAGCACTCATAGTTAAAATATCTGGCTCTACCAACCATAAAATTCCAAAAAAAACTGTTGTTTAAAAGCAATGCTTCATCTTCCAATTGCTGACATCCTCTAGCATATAAGGGCAACAAACTCCACTGTTATAAGGCATGTCAACTCCCTGTTCTCTACTTAACAGAAAAGGACTTCCCTAGCTGTATTAGGTTAATTAATGGCACTTATTCCCAACAATACTTACTCATGATGTACTCACAGAAGGCAATTCAAGTCATTCCAATTTTTTTCTGAGTTTCTTTGATCTTTGTCTCTCCACAGTAGTATCCATGTTTCATAGCATTCCCAAACTGGAATCCAGATCCAGTTCAAAATGCCCTCCTTTTTGTTCATATTATTCATATTATTAAATGCCTTTAGCTGCATTATTTGATAATACTTTGACATATTTTTCTGAAATCACGGAGCCAGACTTTTATTGTTTTCTGTTTCCCCTCCACATGCACTACCTTATATTTCTCTGGTGTTCTTTAACCTGAGTTAAAGATCTTTTTGTGGTTTTCACATACACTTTTCCATACTCACATGGGATACTATATGAACATGGTTCAGCCATTGGACCTTTAGGACACCTTAACAAGTTGCCAATATCAGTTCTTATATTTTCGTTACTGTATATTGTTAAGAATACAGAATGCTATCTGTAAACATTGCAGATATGGTAACATGGCACAGGTTCCACAGGGAGGTTCCATGATTTGATTTCTTTTTTGTTTTTTCTTGAATGTAAAGCATTATTAACTTTATACCTATACCCCTATACCACTTACCTTAGATATAGTTTCTCTTTAGAAAATGTATACTGTATGTTCCCAACTTATAAACGAGTTCTATTCCAGAACTTCATTCCAGAACCTTGTTTGTAAGTTGAATTATTCATAAGAAGAAACCCATTCATGTCAATACATGTTTCACCCAGTTTGAAAAAAAATTTTAAATTAAAAAGTAGTGTAAGTAGGGATGTTTGTAGGTATGAACAGTCACATCTTGAATACTAATAAGTCATACTCTAACCTCCTAAATTTGGTCCTCTTTATCTTCAGGAGTTTGATTCCATATTGGATAAGGAATTATGCGACTCCCACTCCAAAAGCTCACCCCATATTCTTAGCCTCTATGGGATTCTTAAAGCTATTTCAGGTCAAGTCAGAGGTTGATTCAGAATAATGGAAGTAGTTTCCTTAGACTTCTTCAGACCAATCTGAGGCCCACAGCGGTCAACAGAGGCACTGTCTTGGCACAACTCAAGACAGTCCTCCACAGTTGCTAGGCAAGTAAACGCAGGAAGCCTCCAGAGCCATCCATATGGTCCTGCAGTGTCCGTGGATCCCGTCTACTGTATATCCATGGATAGTTAAATCCATGTACAAACTTGCTGGAACAGAAGGTCCACTATATTTGAGATGAAAAAGAAATTCAACCTTCCAAAGAGCCATACAAATAACAGAGGTTAGACTATTATGTGATCTTTGTTGTCCTTTTAAAAAAAGACAATGCAAAATACCTTGAGTCCAGGAAAAATATGCTCCCTCTTTTCCTTGTTTCCTCCCCTTAATCCTATGTATTACCTGTATAAAGAAGAGGGATTTGTGCTTTTTCTTCCTTTTTGCTTATCAATCCTGCAGTCCCACTGTCATTGTTTGATTCTGCTTAAATCCCTCCGTACCTGAAGGTACAGCCTTATCAATTGAAAAGCTAATGCTGTATAAGAAGTGAAAGGAACACAGAAAGGTTTCCTAGCAACTACTGTGAATCCTTCCAAAGTAAGTCAGTGAAAACTGTGCGGTACGTGCAAAGGGTGTCAATGAGAGACCAACGCTGAGCCACACATTTACCAGTGCCCACCATAAAGTACAATAAAACCTGTAATAGGAGGTGAATTGTTTAAGAAAGGAATCACATCAGAGCCCTGACAGCTTTATCATTATTTAAATGATCCAGCTTAAATTCTACTGCATCGTTAGTAAGCCTAAATGTCAGAACCAAAAGTGATGGGACAAGAAAGCACACCGAATCGCACCGCTTAGCACCACTACCATGATTATCTCCCTTACTGGTCTCTCAAATAGGAATGAGCAAATATTTTTTAAAGTGAATGTGCAGTTAATGGGATAAGAGAACATCAGGATGTGAACGTTCACACGAGCAGAATTCAGAAAGAGACTCATAATGGCCGGGGAAAGAAAGATTTCAAATGCAGATTATAAAGTCTTAGCAAATTTCATACCGATTTTCACACAGAATTTCACGTAGTATTTCTGCACATCTCAGCTTATTCTTGGCCATATTCCAACCAATTAGTTTACACAACTGTCTATTTTTTCTAAAGCTACTTTATAGATAGTGCTAGTGATGAAGCATAGGCACACTTTGCCAGCAATGATCAAAATTCTCTCTCTCTCTCTCTCTCTCTCTCTGGCGCACACACACTCTCAACACACAACACAACATCCTCTCTAACAAGTGTCATTATTTAGTTTTTGCTGCTTACATTTAAAATTCTTGGAGGTGCCCAGGAGCATTTTCCTTAATGAAAGTATGCTGTGAACAATTCTAAGGAAATGAATGATTTAAGAAGCGTTTATAGGCTTGAACAGAAAGATGCATCTGAGAATAGTGTTTCCCTATGACAAATCATACATACCTTGCTTATCACACATTTTCTTTAAAGTGAGAAGGGGCAAATGTTTTTTGTGATGTAGCATAGTGTTTGCCATGGGGCGTTGTTAAAAAAAATTCCATTGGACATGCCTACGGTCTTGGATCCAGCTGTAATATTTACTGGAGTAGTGTCCTTCAACGTTTGGGTTACAAAGGCTCAGTTGTGTAGTCCTGCAAATGTACAAAATGAAAAAGGTTGATGATCACTTGATAAAAGATAAAGGGGAAGGCATCTGGTCTATCCCTCCAGGTACCAGGAGATTATGACTATTGAACTATTCAACATTGGGACTTCTGAGTAGATATGTTTAGGATTGCACTGTATGTCTGAGTCCTCAGGTTTTTGGCAATTGTTTTAAAATACCTTTCACTAGTGCCAGTCTTCATGGAAACTTTTTCCTCTCTTTAAGAAGAATGTTAAAGAGTGCTGGGAGGCACTACAGTGCTGGGAGGATTATAGGGAGCTGAGTGGGAAGCAATAGGAGTACGGCATGGGCAGATAGGGTCCTGGGAATAGGCTGAGATCAGTAGGGGATCCCCAGTCTCTCTGACCTGCCTTACCATCTGTCTGTCTGATCCCCAGCCTGCCTGACCGTCTCTCTGTCTGTCTGTCTGTCTTCCTGGCAAGAAAATGGACCACTGTCCCAGAGGGTCTTGTTCTATTTAAGTGCTGCACAAGCCAACCAAAAAAATTTGCTGTTTCTTGACACAATCCCTCCAGAGTAAATGGGGAGCACACCAAAGGAACTCCTTAATTGGAGCTGGAAAATTGGTTAGGAATGCGCCCTCTCAGTGGGTGTCCTCAGACCTGTGTTAGCAATTTAGCTGGCCCAAGTTCAAAGAGAAGAGAGGGGTGGAAAGATTTTAAAAGATGAGATAGAATCCAGCATGCTCTGTTGCCACCAAATCCACTCCACCACCTCAGTGTCGCCCACCTCTCAGCTTGTTTCATTTTTTAAATAGCCCTGCATTTGGTATTTGCAGGACCCCATGGAAGTGATATGGGTTACGATGGCTAAGACGCCATGCCTGTCAAATGGCAAGCCAGGTCTACAAGATGGAGTGAGCTCCCATCCCTTGTCCAGTTCCTGCCAACCTAGCAGTTCAAAAGCATGGAAATGCAAGTAGACAAATAGGTACCATCTCAGTAAGAAGGTTCCCTGTACTTTAGCCATGCCATGGAAGCATTTTTGGACAACACTGACTCTGGCTTAGAAACGGGGATGAGCCAGTCACAACTAGCAGTACAACCTGTGGGGGACACTTTTACCTGTACCTTTACGATAGTGATAATGCAGCTATAGTACAGCTATAGTACAGCTGAAACTTTTTTCAGCTGTACTATAAACACTATTCAGAAAGAAACCTGTTCCTCTTTTCTACTGTGAAAGTTGGAGGGCATAAAATGTTCAGAATCAAGTGGTGCATCACTCCTATCATCCGGCAGCATCTTTGGTTCATGCGTCTGAAGAGGACATGCTTTGTGAACATTTGTTCTGGAAGGCAAAGAAGTAAGTGACTAAAGATGCCCGAGAAATGGAAGATATTGTTCAATAACCTGGCTGTTGTCATATCCCACTCTAAACCTAGAAGCCAGAAATATGGAGCTTGCTAATCTCTTCTCTGCACCTTCTTAATTTGCAAGTTTGGAAAGACTCATTAAGTCTTTACTTCTAACAGATGAAGTCATGCACATGTACACCTGTTGGCAGGTTTATCGTTAATAAGGTGCAAAAGCAGAAATGTGCTGGAAGGCAAACACATGTTTAAATCTCTCTCCTCCAGAGGTAACCATAATAGACTATGCAGCTGAGGAGGGAGAAGATGAACTACCCAGTGTATTTATTTCTTTTTTAAAAACCTATTTTCCTTAAGAAATAAAACAGCAACATGCGACCAAGTCTGGGTAATTTTGAAGGAAACGGTTTACTAGACCTCCAAATTTGATTATAAAAGAAGTACACTAATTACTAACATTGCCTGCAATTAGGAGTCCTCTCTAATGAATATGGGAGGACCCTACTGACCTCCATGAGAGTGGTCACTGAACGGATCACTAGATGCCATATTATATTTTCTAACAACTATGGATATATTCATCGGGTCAATTAATATATGTTGGTTGAGTGGAGCATTCTAGACCAGAATTGTTATCCATATGGTTACTATGTTAAATGTGCACTTCCCTTGCTAGGTTTTTTGATTATCAGTTCTTTCTTCTTCAAAAGCTGTATCTCACATTTGACGCTTTCAACCCTGTTCTATTAAACAGCGGTTGAAACAAAGGGAACGAATGGAGGACTTCAGGCTCCTTGGGGCAGGGAATCTCGTGTACTGTTACTTTCTAGCAGCATCTCCTTCTCCATCCCCCTCCCTGCTGCGTTTCACCAGCTGGGGTTTGAGCCTGGCTTTGTGCCCCTTCTGGGACTCCTGCCCCTGCCTCACCCCAGTCCTGGGTCCAGCCAACACTGTTCTATTAAAATCACTGTCAGCGACACAAAAAATAAACAACAGGAAATGAAGCAGAATCATTAGAAGTATCAAGTGAGTTCAGGAAATAATAGAGTCACACTGGGGAAAGATGTCTGTGCCCCCAGCAATGTAGGACGACTGAGGTATTCTGTACACTTTTGTATAACATAAAACACACAGTGTTGGGATCTGTATGTTTTTTGTGTTACCAGAAACTTTTGTCTTTTGACATTTTAAGTCTGAAAGAGTTTGGGTACTGGAAACTTTAAAAGGCAGCTTCCTCCAATGTAATTCCTTTTTTTGAAGGAGACCCTGAAGCTTGTTTAACCATCAACAGAGCTTCAGAAGGAAGACATGCTGGCATTAAAGCCCTTTCGATAAAAGAGATTGAAGAGAAATGAACAACATTTAATTTAATTAAACATCTATGTTTAATTCAATATTCTATAGAAAGGAAAGATGTAGTGGAACATAATTTGCAGCCATAAGGATGCATAAGGTAAACTCTTCTTTAGTGTGAAGGCTAATCTATACTATTCAAATCTCCAACATGATTGCAAACCTTGAACATTGGCAGAAATTGTACCCTCTGATAAGGGGACTAAGGGCAAAATCCAGAGTAACTACGGGGAGTCCTTGCTCTGGTGTAAGAACAATTTACTCTGGACTGCAATATGAATTTCCCATAGGTTTCCATTAGGTGGGGGTGCACGTAAAGTCTCTTACGTGCTCCTGTAGTTTCTCTGGATTTGCGGGGGAGGAAAGGCGGGATATAAATTGATTGATTAAATAAATAAATAAATAAATAATGACATTTGCTGAAGTGTATCGAGTAGGATGTTTGGCAATGCTTGTTTATGTTAGAGTGAGCAAAATACTAACTCAGGAAAAAAATGGGAATGAAATAGAATTTAATCATGATAATTGTTCTTTTATTCTCTTGACTTGAGAGTGTTTTCAAGTAATGTGAGTGTTTTGATGATTATCTGAAGTAGAATTTCTGCTCATACAAGTCAACCACTAATAATTTCACTTTCTCTTCTGTATTGGAATCATAGTAACAATTTCCAGCAACTTCCCAATGGGAGAAAAAATATACAGTAATTTAAAGACGAAAAAGAGCAAAAGTGCCCCAAATAGGATCTAAAAATACATGCCTTTCTGTGTACATTACAGAATATTTGCTATAAACCTATCATGTATGTCACCTGCTTTTTTTCTTAGCAATGGCTGCAATACAGAATAAGTAATGAAGTTTCATTCAGTTATCTGTCTTGAAGCTTGTGTGTTTAATGACGTTCTGTGGATAATTTATTAGAAATGTTTGCTGTTTGCCATTAGAGGTGTGAACTGCATTTGTGCTGTTGCTTGAGTTTGAGAGTAACTTAGATTGAGAGTGGTTTGCAAGACAAGCAAACATTAATACATTTTAATTTGATATATAAGCAATTTCGTGATCAACTTAGCAAAAAAAAAAAAAAAAGCCCTGGCCAGGATATGTTTGGTTTCAGTGCTCTGGCAGCACCAGCTCACCCTCTCCTGCTTATGCATGTCTACTCTGAAGTAAGCCTATTACAGTCAATGGGGATCACTCCTATGTAAGGGGGAAAGGAGACTGAGACCTAGCCTTGCATGTCTACTCTAAAGTAAGCCCTATTATAATCAGTGGGCCTTATTTCTGTGCATTCTGGACTGCCTTTACTGGTCTTTGATTCCTGGAACCGATTGTGACCACCATGTTGCCAGGTCCTTCGATACATGTTTGTCTCTGGAACCTGCTATGTTTGTTGAATTTATTCCTGTTTTACTTCCCATTCCTGCTTTCATACCCGTTGCTATCCTGCCAAGGCAGTAAATCCTGACATATTTTGATTTTGAAAGTTGTTTGAATGTTCCTAATACCAGGGTGACCATGTAGAATGGAGGACAGAGTGTCTGTACCTTTAGCCATTGCATAGAAGAGGGAACTGAGGCAGGTGCTTCTATGTTGAGTTAACCCTGCTTCAATTCCCTCTTCTTTGCAATGGTTAAAGGTATAGGCACTCTGCCCTCCATTCTGTATGGTCACCCTGCTAATACAAATATGTCCTTGTGTATCAGTATTGGACTATAATTGTTTAATGTTATTTTAAGAAAAACCAAAGATTGTAATAAAAAGTGCTATTATTCTGGTACTATATTTTGTTTTTTTACAATGGAGTCAAATTGTACTGTCATGCTCCAGTCAATGTAACTTTTTCATGGTACCATGACAGGATTAAGTACTTTATCTCATATGTTTATTGGGCAGGCTATGTGGGCAAGCCAAAGTTAAATAACTCTTTATTCTGAATGCAGTTATGGGAAACTGATGTTACTGTTGGAGTCTGTGTTGTGCATCCTTTCGCTATATAAAATAAAATTCAATTTATCTCCGACATCACCCTAGCACACTAACTAGTGCTATAGAAACAAATTGGATATGTTTTTGTATGCAGATCAGATACTGTGGCTCAATATCTATATATCCAAATATATATCCAAATACGGAATTGTGAGTCTGACCAGTTTCTTAACTTTGTTTAATTTAGCCTTTGTCTACCTTCTTCATATTATAGTGTGCAGCCTCAAGAAACACAACAAAAAAGCCATCTTTTCTGATATGTCTTAAACAAGGAACAATTTCCTTGTTTGAAGGAAATTGTTTGAAGAAATTTTCATGTCTTCCAGTTTCCTTCAAACAACTATTTCTTTTTCCTAGCAGGAAGAGGGTTACTAACTCTTGGGATAGAAAATAACAATTGTGCTCTGGATAAAAAGCACTGATAAAAACAAAGTATTCTTTGAAGAGTACGGAAATGCCTTGAACAAGTAAGGTATATACACTGAAAAGATTTTACTTATTTATTTATCAGGTCATTTGTATGCTGTCTTTCCACCTCCTACCAGCCTCAGTGCAGCTTATAGAAGGATAAAAACAACAAAAAATGCAATGATAATAATAAAAAATATGCCATGTCTAACTGTTCCTAGACACATACCAACAGCCCAATACTAAATTGCACTGGAATGGGCAGTTGGCCTGCCTCATATCTTGTTTGATGCTGGCTGTGGCTTAGTCTGAGACAAGGGGAATCAATTCCACTTATGCTAGTTACCACAGAAGCAGCCCTACTGGGGATACTCAGATCTGCACCACCTAAAGATATGGCACAGTTCTGTGCAGCCCAATGCCTTGCTAGGTAATCAGGGATGGGGATAGGGTTGTGATCTGGCCTAAGTGTCAGATTCTGGTCCAACCTGTCAGCCCTGAACGCCCACGATCTGCCTGACACTCACCTTTGCCTCACCCCTACCCCAGAATATGTCCATCTTGTCATCCCTCTGCCTCTCCAGATCCCTGTGCCCGCCCGACTTGTCCAACTCATCTCTTCTCTAGGCCAGCTGCACTGGAGTCAACTCTGGAAACTAGTGTATGTCTGGTGCTATGTGAGACCTCTAGGGGCTTGTTCTGGCCGAACAGTCACTTGGGATTATACCCAAGACACATATGATATGTGCACAAAGGGATGTTGGGTTTATATGTACAAATTGATTGAAGCAGCTCATGACACAACACAATGAATCAGCATGAAATGGGAAAGGCAAGAGACTTTATAACAAGATGTAGCTTTTATTGCAGAGAACAAATATACTCTAACAAAGCAGGAGAGTCAAAGAGAATGCAATACTCACAACGCAACACACACCTAGGCTAAATATTAGCTGTTTCTAAGCAGGCAAAAAGAGGAAGATGGCCATTATCTATCTGTATTTGCAGGATAGAGATTTGCATTGTTCGAGGGATTATGGAGAATTGTGGGATAGTTAGCCAAGACTCCTTGTTCAAAGGTAGGGAAGTGGCAAAACTGGGTTTGATCAGCAAACCTTAGCAGGGCTAGTAATCTTCACTAGTTTCAAAGAGAGAAGCAAGTCAAGGGAGTTGTGATTTCTTTTCCAGAAGATGGCTCATGAGTCTTTGAGCTATAAGTTGCAGCAGTGCTCAAAGGGAAGAAGGAAACAACTAGAAAAAGAGGAAAGAAGTTGGATACCAGTCCTGAGTAACTGGGTAAACTATAATGACCACAAGAGGCAACACCAAATGTTGTGACACTCATTTTTTATTAGGTAAAATCTTCATTAGAAAGCACTGCAGGGCCTCTTACATTCTATCCGGATGGTCCTTTATAGTTTGTCCAAAAGAGAAGATAGTCTTCTATTGTGCAGCACTTGAGGACTGCAGTGGGAGATTTTTTTCCTTTGGAGGCCTATGCCTCAAGTTAGCATGCTCAGTTTCTACTGGATTTGGTGAGGCAAACAAAGTTGAAAAAAAAGTATTTTATGAACATAAGTGGTCTTGGTTACCTCGAGGTCAAGAAGCTCCCAAGACGGGGTTTGGTTCACAAATGTAAACTGATTCACCAAAAAAGGTACGGCTGGTCACAGACTTTTCCAAAGCTAAAGCTTGTTTCAAGAAAGGCAGCTTTGGAGGTTGCTCTAATGAACAAAAGTTGGTCCTTCTGTCTAAAGATCTATGGATCTGATGCCATTAGGCCAAATCATATAACGTAGGCTTGCATATTTGAAGGTAAGAATACCTTTTTCTTTCAAAATTTATTTTGGTATTAGCAAAAAGTGTAACCGCATTGTGGGAGTAACTTCCCCAGACAACATCCCCCACGGCGCATCAACAACCCCTGCGCAACCTACCCCCATGTACAACATTCCCCTGTGCGCAACTTTCCCCATGCGCATCATCCCCCCATGCGCATCATCCCCCCAAGCGCAACTTTCCCCCACGCACAACATTCCCCCGTGTGCAACTTCCCCCGTGCGCAACTTCCCCCAATGTGCAACTTCCCTCTGTGTGCAACTTCCCCCACGTTCAACTTTCCCCCATGTGCAACTTCCCCCTTGCGCAACTTCCCCCATGCGCAACTTCCCCCGTGCGCAACTTCCCTCCGTGTGCAACTTCCCCCATGCGCAACTTTCCTACATGTGCATCATCCCCCATGTGCAACTTCCCCCATGCGCATCGTCCCCCCATGCGCATCATCCTCCAATGTGCAACTTCCCTCCATGTGCAACTTTCCCCATGCGCAAATTTCCTACATGCGCATCATCCCCCATGCGCAACTTCCCCCCATGCGCATCATCCCCCCATGCGCAACTTCCCCCATGCGCAACTTTCCTACATGAGCAAATTCCCCCATGCGCATCGTCCCCCCATGCACAACTTCCCCCCATGCGCAACTTCCCCCCATGCGCATCATCTCCCCATGCGCAACTTTCCCCCATGGCGCAACTTTCCTACATGAGCAAATTCCCCCATATGTAACTTCCCCCATGCGGAACTTTCCTACATGCGCAACTTTCCTACATGCGCAACTTCCCCCATGCGCAGCATCCTCGCCAGTGCAACCTCTTCCTCCTGACAACATCCCTCAGTGCTCCAGGGTCTGAGCACCAAATTGGCTGGATGTTGTTCAGTCTCCCATGTTAAGTGTAGGACAGAAACACTTTGCCCCCTTTTCAGCCCCTGAAGGGTTAAGTTTCTCCAGATGGTTCTTGGTGGGTGTTCAGGTGACAAAAGGATCCCTCCCAGAATTCCATGCTTCAGGCCCAGCAGTTGGGGCGGAATGTTGCTGAGTCAGCAATTCTCAATGCAAAGTATAGGGAGGAAAACGCACTGCGCCCCTTTTCACCCCCTTCCGGTTGGAATTTCCAAAAACCGGTTCTTAGTGCACCCCTCAGTCATGGAAGGAACACCCACCCCAAATTTCACGCTTTTAGGCCCACCGGTTTTGGCAGGGCGGTGATGAGTGAGTCAGTCAGTGAGTCAGTGAGTCAGTCAGTGAGTGACTTTTCTCTTTTATATATATAGATTATATTAATTTGGGGTGCTGATTCTAGAAATGGCATCAGTTTTATCCTGTCACATTTAGTTTTGGAGATATTTGGCTAATTTGTTCAGTGGTTCAAGCAACTTCCTCATGAAGAAGCCAAGGCATAGTTCAATATCTCTGAATTTAGACATGATAAACACTGATGCCATTTTTTGAATCAGCAGCTCATACGTACCCAGGAATAAGTATAACTTTTAAGTCAATAAAACATATGTTGGCTCTTGAAATCCAAGATTAGCCTCATTAATGAGTACTTGGGATACACTTTGCACAATGTAAACATATATATATAAACAGGGGCTCCCAAGAACTTCTCCAATACACTTTCCTGGAAGTAAGCCCCACTGACTATAATGGGACTTACTTCAGAGTAAACCTGCATAAGATTGGATTCCAGCCCTTGAGAAACACCATTAAAGCAAACTTTGGCCCTCTGTATGAAATGTCTTCAACACCCCTGGCGTAGAAAGTTATGGGGTGGAACTTTAAATCAGCGGCCACACATTATTTCCACCCAGAGGGTCCAAGTACAGCTAGGAAAGACTACTGTCTACAACTCTGGAAAGCTGCTGGCAATCAAAGCAGTCAACTGCTGCATGAGCCAGAAGGATGCAGGAGAAGACACCATCTTATTTTGGTTGTGATAGGGGGTGATAGGGGGTTGTGATAGGGGGTGATATGTCTTTCTGTGTGAGCTGATCTTATAATTGACTTCCTCAAAGACATTCATGACCTCTGCTGATTCTGCAGTGAAATGTACTGAGGTTGGGAGGTGATAAAATGAACATAAGAAGAGCCTCTAGTGGATCAGGCCAAAGTCCCATCTAGTTCAGCTTCCTGTATCACACTGCATCTGGCATTTTGAGTAAATTGGCAATGCATGTAAGAGTCCACCACCGCCATGCAGTGTCACAAACCTGATATGGAGGCATTCCTGAAGGGGGCACAGGCATCACCTGTGGCTGCCTAAAGTCCATAGGATGCAGTGGCAGCCATTTCATTTCTGCTATAGCCTTGGATGCTGGACAGTTTAAGATTGAGCTGCCCATCTTCGTAACACGAGTGACCGGTGGCCAAGAAAATTTGATATTCAAAGTGCACATCTCACTAATCAACTGAACTGGAAGGATTATGCACCTCTAATGTAGTTACCCTAGGTTTGCAAGCACAGCACAAGTTGTAAGTACTTTTGTTCAGTAATTATGACTTTTTGCTGGAACATCACTAAATTAGCCAACTGACAAAATTAGTTTGTAGTTTGGCTAAGGACCAAAAAATTAATCTGAACCAGTAGCATTACTTTCCCTGGGCTTTGCAAGATTTGAAAGAATACAGAGAAACTGAAGAGATGGGATAGGAAAATGGCATTTGCCATCAGCTTTGTTTGCAGAGAAAGTAATGTGTATATCATTTACAAGCCATTTAACAAATGAATGGATGCAATGGAAACAAATAACAGTGGTAGAGATATAGCTTTTATTCTGTTTTCATTGAAGCCCGTGGAAAAGATCTCATAAGCTGCTGGCTGTAGATGCAGAATACAATGGAGTAAAATGAATGTGAACGTTGCTATTTCGAATCACTGCAAAAACCAAGAGAACCAGGCTAAATATTCATTATGCTATTGTACTGACTTTCCTTTTGTGCATGATAGAACTGTGAATAGAGTTGCGTGCTACAAATGAGACACCACTATCCATTTATCTTCTATATATAAAAAATTGAAAAGTCACTGACTCACCAACTAACTGACTGACTCATCAACGCCCAGACAAAACCGCTGGGCTCAGAAGATGAAATTTGGGATGGGTGTTCCTTCCATGATGAAGGCACCTACTAAGAACTGGTTTTTGGAAATTCAAACCAGAAGGGGGTGAAAAGGGACGCAACACATTTTCCTCCCTATGCTTTCCATTGAAGAATCCCAGACTGAGGGATGTTCTGCTCCAACCCCTAGACCGAAAAGCATGAAATATGGGGAGGGTGTTCCTCCTGTAACATCAACACCCACCAAGAACTGATGTTGAGGAATTGAACCCTTAAGGGGATGAAAAGAGCTGCAATGTGATTTTGTCCTATACTTAACATTGAAGATTGACTGATCAACGTCAGTAAGGAAGGAGGGTACACATGGGCGGTTGATGTGCATGGGGGGTTTATTAATGCACATAGGGAGTTTCATGCACATGAGGGGGTGTTGCACATGGGGGGTTGATGCATAAACAGGATGTTGCACATGGGAAAATGATGAGCATGGGGGTTGATGTGCATGAGGATGTGCATGGGGTTGATGCGCATGGGGGTTCATGAGTATTGGATGTTTTGCATGCGGGAATGTTGTGCATGGGGGTTGATGAGCATTGCTGGTTGATGTGCAGTGGGGGTTGATGGGGGATGTTGCGCATGGGGTTGATGCACAATGGGAGTTGATGCAAAGTGGGGGGTTGATGCGCATGGGGGAATTTGCGCAGTGAGGGGGTCGATGGGGGATGTTGTGCATGGGGATTGATGTGCATGGGGGTTGATGTGCATAGGGGTTGATGAGCATGGGAAGATGTTGTGCAGTGAGGGGTTTGATGTGCAGTGCCAGGTTGATGTACATGGTGGGATGATGTGCATGGGGGTTGTTGCGCAGTGGGAGACGGCGTATGGGAGGAATTTCACTCCCACATGGCGCTAGTTGTATAATAGACTTATTTAACAAAAAAGCAAAAAGATCAGTAGATAGATACTTATTTGCAAAAGATCAGTAGATAGATATAGCAAATAGCAACCCCAAATCATAGCAAATAGATTATAGCAATCCAAAGAACGATATTAATAACAAACAGAGATAAGAGGTCAAGTGGCAGAATCCATCAGTTTCAAGTGGGATTGACTCTTGTTATATTTTGCAAAGTTCTCCCTGTACACATAGATGTCCAATTGTGTTCAAGTTTGGGTTGACCAGGAAAATTTGACCTGAACTTAATCATTAAAAGAAGATAAAATTACATATAATGGAATGACTTAAAAACTGCTATTTAAATTTAGAAGGATATATATAAATGACATACAGAAATCTTGTCTAGCAGGCTGATCTTGAAGGAGAAAAAGATCTTTCTTTATAGAGTCATTTGACTTGGTGAATGACACAGAGCCATATCATTTAAAAGATGTTTCCTGTACCCTTCCATGACTCACTCATGATCATTTGTTGATCCTGAAGAGACAATGATCTTCTCAGTTGAGAATGAAAGCTGGCAGCGTAAATACTTTAAGATGACTGGATAGGAATGTAGCCGTTATGCACGAATAGGAAATCTGTTGATGAGTCCATGAAACTAGAGCTCTTTTCAATTAGAGCAATATGAAAAGTATGTGAATTCATGCACAAACACACAGGTCATTTCAGGTTTTTTTCAGTTTTGCAGCCTGATCCTATGCTTTACTATCCCCCCATGGAAGTATCCCATATGCCACACTCCTGGCAAAACCATATAACAGCCTTCATGAAAACATGTAGATCAATAGCATATCACTTCTGATCTCCTGTCACACATCACACTTCCTTTATGTTTATATAGGACACAACTCTGCTGGGCATCATGACTATTAAAATTACAGAATGGTGGCCATTAATATCCCTTTTATTGGTGAAGCAATTTTCCTCTCTTACATTCTTTGGCTTCCTATTACTTTACTAGATTTATGAAAGACGATGGGAGTGGAAATCAATCAAATATTAAAGGCAAAGTCCTAGGAGGAAAAGGCATTCCTGCACAAGGGGCAGTAGATGCCGGCAAAAGACGTATGAATTGCTCTGCACAGGAAGTCTTAAACTTGCCTACCACCCAGAATAAATTCTGCTTTAATTAATAAGACGATATAAAATGTGACCACTTTATTTTATAGGCTGCATTCAATTAGTCTATAAGTTATGAATACTTCGGTTACCACTGCTGAAAGGCACATGAATAAGCATTTAATAAAACAGCAGGTGCATTTTCCAGAAGTCAGAGTTAACAAATAATATAACATCCAGGAAAGGGTCAAAAACGAATCTTCTGTAGACCTGGAAGCCAATTTTGACTTAGAAATCATGAAATGTACAATTTACAGAGCAGTCCTCACTGACCTCACTGCCCACAAGTCACTTGTGCCAACTCAGAGTGTCACAAATGTGCTGCAAAGCATGGCTGTGAAACCTGCCAAGTAGGGAATGCTGGCACAGGAAGTTGCGCTTGCCACTCTATGTCACACCATGGTAAGTTGCGCTAGCATGCCTCATCATGGTAAGGTGCTGCTCTGGTCTGCTAACTTATGCCACTAAAATTGGTGGTGCAGCTCCAAGTTGACCCATTGGGGCTTCTGCAATAAATGTCAATTTATTTACATTATTCGTTGCAGTAAATAATAAATATCTCCCCTTAACCCACGGTAAAACATCAACAGCCCCAAACATGTGCTGCCTACTACAACATAAATTATTATGATTGCACTGTAAATTCACCACACTGGTATATTCAGTATATTTGGAAGAATTATTGTTACATAGCACACTCTCTTTCCTGAGAATGTGTCATACTGAACACATAAAACTTTCTAAATGCAACTGGAAAAAAGGTTCTGGTGATATTTAGGTCTTCAGTGTTTCCATCTGTGGGTTTGGATCCTGTGGTTGTTGAAATCTGTGGGTTCCAAATACAAAAATATGGAGGGCCAACTATATTTCAGTAAACTCGTGGCCCATTTAAACCTAGAAACTGCTAGTCTTCTGTTTTACTGAGTTATGTGAAGACAATTTTTATATTGAGTTACACCTTTTAGAGACATATTGAACATGTACTTTTACTTTGTACTGCAAAAAACTTTACTATATAAAGCAGCAATCATACATAGAGTATGCACAATTGTTGTTAGTGTTTCATATTCATTATCTGGTGTAGGTCTATTTCTCAGGTCTCAATTGGAGAATTTTGTACCAATATTGCTTTCACTATGCTTTGCAGTTGCATGTCCTGGCAGGTAAATACTTTGCAGAAGATATGACAGAACAAACAGCAATGAGAGCAGCTCATTGTATAGTAATGATAATGATATATATTTAATAGACAAAAGATTCTGAAACTTTATCTGTTCCAAAATATATATTTCTCTTTCAGTGCTAACTGTTAAACTACAGAAACTTTAAAGCTTTGTTCAGAGCTCCAGGATGCAAAGGATTTTGTTTATCCATAAATCTTCTGACGATGTTTCTCCTTAACATGACAGAGAGCTGCCAGTATCATATTCAATTCTCTTGCAGTGAATCAAGGGAGAGCACATACCTTTTGTGCTTTTATTATTATGAAAATGTGGATTTTCAGACCTTTCACAGAGCAAAGTTCCCCCATCAATTGCATGTGGAAAAGGAAATAGGGTTGGTTTCTGGTTTCCCCATGCGCATTACTCTCCCCTGCACAACAACTCCCCCCCCCAACAAGCAACATCCCCCCACAACTGTGGGTACCCCTACTGGGCAGGTGTATGATTTGGGGCTGGGTGTTGATCCATCTTCAATGTTGAGAATAGGCTGAAATGCATTGCACCCCTTTTCAGCCCCGAGGGGATTAAATTTCTAGAAAACAATTGTTGGTGGGAGCTCCTGTCAAGGAAGGAATACTCTACCTGAATTTCATGCTTTAAGGTCCAGGGGTTGGAGCTATCTGTCAATGTTTCTTCAATGGAAAGTATAGGGAGGAAAGTGTGTTGCACCCCATTTCACCCCATTTCACCCCTTTCCGGTTGGAACTTTAGAAAATGGATTCTTAGTGGGTGCCTCCATCACGGAAGGAATACCCCTCCCACCCAAAAAAATTTCATGCTTCTAGGTACAGCAGTTTTGGCTGGACATTGAAGAGTGAGTGAGTGAGTGAGTGACTTCTATATATATATAGTTTCTCCAATTTGTAAAAGTGTCATCTGAACATTTAGAGCACAATTCCAACTGTGTCTACTTTAAAGTAAGCCCCACTGTGTTCAGTGGG
Organism: Cryptoblepharus egeriae; assembly: GCA_030015325.1. NCBI lineage: Eukaryota > Metazoa > Chordata > Lepidosauria > Squamata > Scincidae > Cryptoblepharus > Cryptoblepharus egeriae. Next base: position 32,003,900 of record JAREYC010000007.1, read on the forward strand.
TCTTACTCCCAGGAAAGTGTCTTTAGGATTGCAGCCATGGTCTGTCAATCCTTTTTTATTATTTTTCAAATTAAAGTAAAATTTAAGTTTTTCTCAAGATGGATCCAGGGAACTGGAATAAGGCTGGCAAGGGATAGGGAGCTTTCATATGTTATTTATGGTGTATTTATGGATACATATATTTATATTTCTATAATAATCTGGATATATATATGTATATATAAATTTATGGCTTTGTTAATTGCTGAAGACTAAAATGAGTATGGATTCAGTGATGGATCTGAAAGATATTGAGCATCTAAATTAGGCTATGAACAAGCAAAATGACATATGTGCTTTAATCATGCTGAGTGGATTCTTATTTGGAAGTGCTCTATGTGCTATGAAGCTATACTGAGGAATTTAATGTGTGATGCATATAACAGCACGGGGTAGACACAGTTCATGTCTTTTTCTTGTAATCATGACACTGTTTTACTGTATATGGCAATATACTTTGACTACTGTATTGACATTTATGCTTGACAAACGTCAGGCCTAGAAGCTCTACAGAACAAGTTAAAAAGGGCAATAGCAGCCTATGACCCAAAAAGAAACATTCCTGCTCAAGTTTAATCAATAGAGAAGGAAAGAGATGGAACTGGAGGAGAAAAAAAAGCTGTCAGATGTCACCATTTTCTTTGCAACGAAATACAGATTCATTTACACTTTGGATTAAATCTGGATAACCTGTGTTCATATTGAATTAACCGTGATGAATAATTATGATGTGCTGATTGCCCACCAAGAATCTCCAACTGTAACTTAAATATGGTTAACTGAATCATGTGCATTTCAAAATCTAATCCTGCTTTCACCCCTCTTTTCTCTGTCTTGTCTCCCTTACAACATTACTGATATTATGAATTATTTGTAATAGAGACCTGAATTTTTACTTTGTGCATAGTACCATGCAAGTTGTTGTTGCTGTTGTTGTCATCGTTATCATCATCATCATGTGCCTTCTTCATTTAAGGAAATGTAAACAAAATAAAATCAAAATACAGAGTGGGTTTAGTTTATTTTGTTTTCCAGAACAGAGGGATCTGAACTACCTTTCTCTATGGAACAAATAAGAAAAATGTTGGAATGACACATACTCCAGGACTTGGAGTATATAGCACTGTTTAGATGAAAGCCTATCAAGACTGAGCCTTTTAATATGGGCATCCCCTTTTGAAGAGTATTTTTCCCCCTAAGGAACTATACCATTCTGGAGGACTACAGTCCAACCATCACACCCTTAAGGAATGTCAGTGTACAAAATAACAGCGGCATGAAGTAATTCATAGAGGGTGAATGGGTTTTTTGATAATACAAAATAATGAGGGGAGGCAGAATTGAGATATCCTAGCTCTGTCTGCTTCCAACCAATTAGCACTTAGCTCTCTCTGCTTCCTTTCTCACAGAGCCCTTCTGTGCATATGGTTTCATATGGTGCATATGGTTCCAGTCAATTAGCTGAACTGAAGCCAGTGAGAGGGTGATAGAGTAGAGATGTCACAAGATCAAAGATCTAAGCAAACAAGGCTGGTAGTGACTGAGCAGGAATTTCCTCCTGAAAGACAAATGATCCTAGTTTCTGACATGCTATGGTCATTGATTGGGTCACAGCCCCTACATCTTCCACCAATATCAGTAGATGGTTGACACATGAAAGTAGGAATTCAAATATGTAAGTGTTCAAATTTATACAGGTCATCACTCAACAATGAGCAAAATCCAGAGTAAATATAGGGATTCCTTGCTCCGGTATAAGAACAACTTACTCTGGACTGCAGTATGAATTTCCCATAGGTTTTCACTAGTTGATGCAGTAACTACAGGTGCACATAAAGGCTCTTACATGCTCCTGTAGTTACTCTGGATTTGGGGGTTAGTTTACCTTATCTTCTCTATTACTACATTTATCTGTCAGTCTGCTAACTGGGGAAGGAGGACTTTATCAAAGTGGTGGTTCCCTTATATAGCATGTAGCTGGAGGACACCTATACCTGTTCATCTTACCACAATGGACACTCCAATAAAGGGTCAGACAAAGTCAACATTACAGAGCTGGAAAGATTATGTGGTCTGATTCATTATAAATAAGACATCAAAACCATCATTGCTATAGTATTATCCTGATGATGTTTCATAGCCTTTCAAGGCAAGTATTAGAATCCAAAAGTACATCTGGAGAGTTGAGGCTAGGAGGGAACAGGCTTGCAGAAGGTGAACATTGAGCCAAGAAGACCTTATTTTCAATTTGGGGAATAATCCTAAGCATGTCTACTCAGAAGGAAGTTCCATTGACTTCAGTGGTACTTACTCTCAGGAAAGTGTGTATAGGATTGTAGTCCATGTCTCTTATATATCCAATATATGTCTACTCAAAAATAAGTCACATTATTTTTCCATGTTTTTCCAAATAAGTCACATTATAAGTCTTCCATGGGGCTTACTCCCACGAAAGTGTAGAAAGGATTTGTGAAATCCTAATCACATTTTCCTGGGAGTAAGCCCCATTAAAGACAATGAAAATATACTCTGAGAAAATATACTATACAGCTCTGAGAAAATATACTGTGCTATGCCAGTTCTCCGCATTAAAACAGGATGGTTATATTTCTTTTGCTGTGTTAATTGCTTTGTGAGCTCTGTTGTTGAAAAACGATGCAGAAACGCTCTACCACAACTACAATAACACAAGGGATCTGCAGATGGAAAATTAGTGAATAGACTCAATCTGTACTTTTTAGAAGACTGTGTTCCTGATAAAGCCGATTCATAAAAATCTAGTACTCTTTGCCCAAAGCATATCTTTGAAGGTTAATATCTTTATTTTCTCACAGATTATGGATTATATATAGGGACCTGCAAATGGCGAGGTTATTTTTCCTGACAAAGGGATGTTATAGATTTTTCTTCATATGCTTTATATGTTCAAGTCAGAAATGTTTTGTTTATTTTTACCCATTGTTGGTCACCTTCTAGATATGGAAGTTTTGGTTGTTTTTCAAATAAGCAGGAAAAAATAAAAGAGTGGTGGGGAATAATTCAAGAAAGCAGCCATTTTGGCAACCACTGATTATGTAATTTATATTTCACATTGACAGCGTGCTATGGTGGCTACAGCATAAAGTGGCTACATGTTGCCTGGCATACAGGAAAATCCAGAGTAACTTTGTGAGCACGTAAGAGACATTACGTGCACCCATAGTTACTGCACCACCTAGTGAAAACCTATGGGAAATTCATATTGCAATCCAGAGTACTGGTAAATTGTTCTTACACCGGAACAAGGACTCCCTGTAGTTACTCTGGATTTCACCCATAGTTTATAAACATGTGCTGGATTCATGTCAGGTGGGTGTGACCCAACCTTATCTTTCCTCAAAAAGTGACACCTCTCAAGTTGTGTCTATTACTTCCAGGGGCATTGCCAGAGTGGTGTGGCTGGTGCGAGCCACACTCAGTGATGTAGCCCAGAGGGTGACTTGTCAAAGGAGTTTGATACTTCTCCGGTGGCCACAGTGCCCCCAGATCCCAGAACTCCATGCATGCATGCTGATCTGGGAGCTGTCTGAGCCCAGCTCCAATGCCCAGCGTTTTGGACTTGTGCACTGGGCATCAGCATGTTCAGTCAGCTCTGCTCCAAGGAGGAGCAGAGTGCCCCTCCTTGGAGCAGAGCCAATGGAGTGTGCTGATGCTCAGTACACATGCCCAGAGCTCTGGGAAGGTGAAGGGGGCTGGGAGCATGCTGATCCCACTCTGCATGCCCAGAGCTCTGGGCATGTGCACTGGACACTAGTGCACTCTCAGTGCTGAGGGTTCTGGTGCCCAGTGCACATGCCTGGAATTCCACACATGCTTGCTGGTGCTCTCTGTGCATTCTTGTCATGCACAGTGGGCTGGGAGCATGTCCAGAGTTCTGAGCATGTGTACTCAGTAGCAGCACCCTCAGTCTGCTCTGCTCCGAAGAGGAGCAGCCTGCTCCTCTTCAGAGAAGAGCAGACTGAGTGCACTCATGCATGTGTATGTATGCATTCACATGTCTCTGAATAACCAGAGGGGATCCAAACACACCAGAGGTTTGCTTAAGAAGCAATGAATAGATGATTGAAATTGTTAACATGAGAAATGCTAAGTAAAAATAACCTCAGACAAGATAGAGGCTTCCTCGTTTCATATTATTCTGGCATCCTTTAAACTTCAAATGCCAGCAAGGAATATGAAGCAGAGCTTTGACTTTCAATGTGAGGAGTGAGACGAAATGAAGAGCAATAAAACTTGAATGTGTCTCTCTTGGGACTGAGCTTTCCTCCAGCATCTGAAAAGATTAAAGTTTCTCTAAGGGGAGTCCTCATCTTTTGTATACTGGTTTCAAAGTGGGGAAAAGATTATTATGCTTGCTGATACAATGATCTTACAAAAAGAAACATGAAGACTATCTCCTACTTACTGAAAATGCACATAAAAGAATCCCAGTTCAAAGTTCATATTCCTTTCTTCTTCGTATAAGATGACAACAGCATCTTCTCACATGCTGCCTTTGAAAGCTTCTGCCCCATCTTTTTTGTGGTTCTACCAGAAAAGAGATAATATTATTGACTGATGAGTACTTGGTCTGAGACTTCAGGAGATGCATTTAAGTTCCACAATATTTTCTTATTTCATTTCACAAGCCCGCCCGCCCCCCCTCTCTCTTGTGAAGAGTTTTAACACTGTCATGCATATGGAAATCACTGAATGGTAACCCTGTCCAGTGTCCTTACCTTGAAAAATTTGCATTTTACAGCAGACCATGTAAACATTTAACCTAAAAAAGTCTTTTGTATATAAATATTTTAAACCTTGGTAAAGATTCAAGAAATGTATGCTGATTCTTTTTTATTGTTCAATACAGTGATTAAACAATAGTGGGGGTCGTGACCCCCAGGAGGTTCTGGAGCCCCCACAGGGGTGTTGTGGAGGGACCACCAACTTAGACCCCACCCCCTGGGGACCAGAAAAAGTTCACCTTCATGATTGTGCATCATACCCCATCATGTCATATGTTGTTGGATTCATCTTGAAGAGCAGAATCCAATGCAAAAATCTGTTTTGAAATGGATCCTTCCTATCAAATGTATGGCTAAAAAACTAAAAAACTAAAATATGCATAGAAAATGCATGGGAAAATGTAAGTAGTTTATTTCGCAGCTATATTTGTGGGTAGGCAAACATGCCATAGTCCAGTGGAAAGGACAGGCTGAGAGCAATCCAAGGATACCAAAAGGGTCCTGATCCAATAAGCTCAGCCCTAAAATCACCCCAGAAGGAAATTCCCTCCTTCCCCTTTGCATTGAGCTGCACTGAAAGTGTGAAAAGTTAGTCCAGGAGTGCAAGGCTTCCAACATGGCCCTGATCCCAGGCTTGTGGAGCTTACAAGTGTTCTAGAAGGCAGACCCCCCCCCCCCCCCAACACTGAAAATGATAAAAACTGGCTCTGCAGGTAATGTGAATTTTTTTTTTTAAAGACATTTTTAATTGCCCAAATTCCTCTTCCCTCTCTCCCCAAGCTTAATGTCATAGCCTTATCCCTCTGGGATTTTAATGCTTTTGGGGGATGGTGAAGATGTTTTAATTTTATTTTATTAATTTTATTTTTATCAGATGTCCTCTTTCTTCAGAAAACGTCCTCTTTTAATCCTTTAATCCTGGGGAAAATAAATCTTCATTGTCCTCCTTTTCCTTGTGAGCAGGCAGTCTATAGCTTGTTTGGAATTAATAAATTTTGGCTGCAAGCCTTAATGCACTTTCCTGGGAATAGGCCCATTGAAGAGTCTGGGAGCTTGGAGGAAGTTGGGGGTAAGGGAGGACCTGTGGGGTTGGGGATGGGGACAGGAGTGGGAGAGAGCATGGGACGTGGGGAGCAGAGTGATCATATGTCCCCTTTTCCCAAGACAGATCCTCTTTTTTTAAACCTTATGCCCTGGATTGGGGGTTCCAAGGTTGACAAGGGGGTCCTGGACAGATTCCAAAGAACCCAGGCAGAAATGGCCGAAGACCACTGGTTGAATATAACACTTTGCATTTATAGAATATTTTACTGAAGTAGATCTCCAACTTTTTGAAGTCTGTAGAGCAGACATGTCAAATTCATTTCATACAGTGGATCAAATAGCTTTCATGGCGCCTTCTCAGTGCTGGAATTAACAACAGCAACACAGGTATTTATATACCACCTTTCTGGCCTTGGATTACTTCTTTGGCTTTATTTGAGGTAGTTTACATGGACAGGCTTCCCTAAGTCTCAAAGAAGCTTTTACAATAAACGAAAGTTTTTGCAATCAACCTCTTTCACAAACTGACTTCATGTGATGTGGATCACAGCTGTGTTTTTTTAAAACGTTTTACGGTGTTTCTGTATATTTTAATGAATTTTATGTATTTTTGTTTTATCTATTTTTAAACTGCATGTATTTTTCTGTATTTTTAAATGTTGTAAGCCGCCTTGAATTCCCTTCAGGAAGAAAGGCAGGATATAAATAAATAAATAAATCAAAATCAATCAATCAGTCTTTCCTTGGTCTGAACAAACACTCTGTCATTCCACCCACTCAAACAGGCTTCAAAGCTAGGGTTGCCATAATTCTCTTCCACAAAATTGGGACAGTATCCTCTGTTCCATTTGCCAATATGTGAACACAATCCCCCAAAATTTGACTTTCCCCTATTTCGGGGGATATATGGCAACCCTTTTCACAGCTGACCTCATTGGCTGTCACTCAAAGTTCTTCCATTAGCTTGTCAATGTTGGCACTCTGGAGTCTTCTAGTGATCTTGAACAAGCATCCTTCAGATGAATTATCTTTGGGCATGTGGGTGGATTCATCCCTCTAGACCAGACCTCCTACCAGTGGCACTTTTCCCCCACTTTGGATCTCATTAGCTACAGATGAGAGAAAAGAAATGCAAATCATATTTTCAAGATATGGGAGAACACAACTGTCATGCAGGCCACCATTTTAGCATGAACTTTATGGTGTAGTTATCCTGAGGGCTAGATAAAATGTGTTCATGGACTTGGGGTGACCAGATGCTGAACCCAAAATTCCCCCGCTCCTTCACCAAAATTCCTATTCTCCAAGCCAAAATTCCTATCCAGTTCAAAAAAAATTGCAGGGCACCCCAAAAAATGTAGGACTGTTAAAATAAAGCAAAAATTCTCATATTGGTTTCCTGTACTGTATTTCCAGTTCTGTCAGGGAATTTCCTGTCATCTGGCAACCCTGCTGTGGATTACATCCAGCTTTTGAACACCTTGACCCTAAAAGCAGTTACCTGATTTATAAATGCCAAGGGGTGTGGCAATCCTCTCATCCTCAGGTTTTACACATCCACAATATTTTACAGGGTTATTGGAAGATGGTGCAGGTGAAGTGCTTTGCAAACTCAGAAAGAGCTATGCAAATGTTAAGTATTATTACTACAGTGACCTTAAGAGAATTAGATGAGATGGAGAAACAGAGACAGTTATCCAAGATCATACCACAAGCTGCAAGACTGAATGGAAATGAATTGGCTCTCAGTCTAATAGGGTAAATTGTGAAGGTATCACATTGCCGGTTACTACAAAGGATTGTTTGGGGACTGCTTCCTTTGCTCTTAAAACACTTTACTCTATACCAGGGGTCTCCAAACCCCAACTCTGGGGCCAGATGTGGCCCTCAGCAAGCATACATCTGGCCTTTGGAAAGCCCCCTCCACTTGACCTTTGGCAAGCCCAAAGGTGAGGGGAACTCTTCTCGCCACACGCCAGGAGAGTATTTTGAGGGCTGGGGAGACTACACATACCTCCTTTTTTGTGTATGAAAGTGCTTATGAACTGGTTTGAGGATCACCGTCTTGGTGTGTGTTGGAAAGTGTTTATGAACTGATTTGAATTCACAAGTTCTGTTACTAATAGATTCATTTATGTAAATTTATTCAAACTTGAAATGTTAATTAATACTTTTTTCTTCCAGCCCCTCTACACAGTATCAGAAAGATGATGTGGCCCTCCTACCAACATGTAACCCCTGCTCTATTCATCGTTAATAAAGAGTCCATGGGTGTAACCTAGTTGCACACATGTGTCACAGTCACACAAATCCTAATCAGTGATTTGAGAATCCAGACCTCACTGTTGACTCTGGCAGGTAAAGATTTTCAGTGTGGGTCTTTGAGGGCTCCTAGTCCCCCCTGTGATGGCAAAGAGCAACTACAAAGTTCCTGGGATTCCAGAAATGCTAATCAGCAGTTCTAGTCTGCAGCACATTTATTAAGCCCTGACATCCAGGAGACAGGCTGTTACAAATAGAACTGCCGGGTGAAAAATGCTGTTCCAGTGTTTTATAATAAAGTGCACCAATTAGATGCATTCATTAGGACAAACTGCTTGTCTTTTCCTATATTAGAGCTTTTAAGAGGCACAATGCATTTCATAGCTCAGCCTATTTGGTATGATTATTAATTGAACAGAACACATTACCAAGTTTTAATCAAATAACTGTAAATACATGATGAATTATGTCTCCTTGGGGATTATCAGGGTTGCATCAGACTACAGCTGCGTCAGAGTGTACACCAACAGATGCATCACGTTTGAGCAGTTCCTTTTCCTTACCCTAAGAAGTTCCCCCACAGGTGTTATAGGGACATCCTCAGAACAAGGGACTCAGCAGGTGCTTAAAAGGCCAATCTGTCATTGGTGTTAGGAGCTAATTAGGAACCACCTCTTCAATGTATCTCCACTTCATCATGAGGAAAAGGGTCAGAAATGCCAGCAATTTGCTAATTCTTCATGTTGCCTGCTGGCCTTGGTGCTGGAAATGAGTCTGTATTTTAATTTTAGCAACATGAAGAGCCCTTGGGGCATTCAACGATTTAAAAAGGGCAAATGGTGAACACTAAGTGCAGAAGAGATGAAACAGGGGGCAGTGCTGGGGTGGGGCAGGAAAAGGACAACGTTATTATACAAGGCTGGGAACAATTGTCAGAAGATGAATGGAGCTGCTACTTCTCCTGGCAAGAACATTACTTCTCAATTTCTTGCTAGTACACAAAGACACAAGGGATCAGGCATTGCCTGATCTTTCACTGTAATAAACATAAGCTGGATGTAGAGAGACCCAAAGCCTACCCATTTCTTCAGGAATACAACCACAGAATTCTATCCAAGTACTTTGAGTCAGAGTTACCTGATCTAAGCATCCATACCACATAAGGGTCTTCATTTATTTAAAAACAAAAAATTGCTTCCAAATTGGCCACATAATAAAATACAGGTTGGGCATCCTTAACCTAGAATTCTGAAATCAGAAATAGTCCCAAATCTATAACTTTTTTCTGAGAGTGAACCTGAAGTCACAGATTTTGGGGTAGAAAATATCATGTTTGGGGAAGAACATACCACACCAAAACACCAGCCCTTGGGGCTCCTCAGAGGCTCAGAGAGGTCTCCTTGAATGGGCTCCTCCATTTACTGAGTAAAGTGGTGGGCTGGGCAGAGCCATGGGATATTAGATGAGTTATGAAATTCATACAGCCACCAATTTACTGCTGCCACCAAGCTCCATGCTCTCCTGCCTGAATTTCTCCTTACCTGATCCACCACAAACCACTTCCACATGGCACACTTCCACATGGCATGTGCACATTCTTCCTCTTAACACAGCAAGATCCAATCTTGCCACCCTGCTCTGCCATTTTACATTAGCTTTATTTCATTGGGCTTCAGCTTGCTGACTCCCATTCTTCCTCTTTATTTTATATGCCTACTGAACCAGACATGAATGTTTTTGCTGGTCACATGATTGGCATGAGTTGGCAGGTATTTTTCCCCTATCCTAACTTTAGTGGGTTGGGGTTTTTTTTATAGCCATTGTGGTCATGTCTGGCAGGTCTTATGCAGGGCAAAAGTAGATGTTGGGATTTTCGGATGCATCCTGAGGTATGCAAAAGTCAATGGGTGACATAATGCTAATCCCTATAAATGGCGGGTGAACATTCAGGCTGCAATCCTAACACCAGTTAGGCTAGCATGAGTCCTGGCACAACTCCCATGATGTCCTGGGGTGTGTGTGTGCCACTCTAGGGGGGTTAGACCAGTGACCAGACATGTATCAGCCTCCCAACACTACCATAGGCATGGAGAGCAAATGAATTTTGCCAGCCTAAATTGGTTAGGCTTGTACCCTCAGGTACACTTAATTGCAAAATCATCCTCAAAGGTAGGGTTGCCATAATTCTCTTCCACAAAATTGGGACCTGACTCTTTGTCCCATTTGCCAGTATGTGAACAAAACCCCCCCAAACCGGGATTGTTCCTGGTTTTGCGGACATATGGCAACCCTACTCAAAGGCTTTCCAATTTGAGGGAGTTTAGTCCACCACCTTCCCCAACCCTTTGGGGTTGACAGTCATTTGATGCACTGTAGCTATGAGTGATGGTGGGAAGTCCCAAAAGGGGAATCGACAGTGGTTTGCTATAGAACAGATGCAAACTGTCAGAAGGGGAGGAGTTTTAAGTCTTGCCTACCACAGGGTTGCTAACATATGAGTTTGGCTTTCTGAACAACAAAAAACATCAAAGAACATTTTTTCAGAGTATGTCACAAAGGGTTTGCATAATAAAATCCATCAATGGTTCCCGGTCCCCAAAAGGCTCATCATTAAAAATGCAGTACATATACCAGCAGCAGTCACTGGAAAAGATGATGTACTGGGGAGAAACAGTTGCTCTCCTCCCACAAATATAAGAGGACATCATTTTAAATGGTGCCTGTTCGTCCAGTTCACAGGTGTCTATTCCTAGCAACTAGGTCTTGTGTATTTATTGGAAGGGGTGGCTCTGGTCAATTAGGCTCCAATTCTATGCACACTTTCCTTGGGTAGGATTGTGCCCTCAGTCTTTGATTGCAAAATCATCCTGAAAGGTAGGGATGCCATAGGTAGTGTAGCTCCACCGAACACAATGTAACTTTCTGTGTAGTTATGCACAGGATTGTGCTGATAGTTTATACATTGGCTACAATAGTGGCTGAAAGAAAGTGAGTTCTCATATTTTACCAACAATCTTCTTTTTTTTCTTTAAGAGGCAATTAGCTGAGAAATTGGTCTGCACTTTCCCTGTTCCTGAGAACTTTCTTCCCAAGTTCAGCAGTGGGTTATAATTTAGGGAGCAATAACTGTAAAGGTAGATTACTAAAACCTTTTGTGCATATTTGCTCAGTTCATCTTAAGCCAACGCTTTGATGTATTTGTCTGCCTTAAATTACCTTGCCAGAACTGGTTTTCTATTCCATTACATTTTTTCCCCTTTCTTTTTTATCAGCTTTCTACAATGTGGAAACAGCAGTGGAATCCTGATTTATAAACAGTTTCAAAACAATATTAGTAGAGAGGGGAGGAAGATATCCTGCACATTTTACTTCAATTGACTTCAGGGATGACGACTATTGATGTAGTATAAATCGACAAAAGTTTGTATGCTTTTTATTGCCTTGTGTTTTTCATCTCCTTTTTCTTTTGACCTCTGCCTGTTTAAGAAACAAAACCACCTGGATATTAATACCCGTTTTTCCTTTGTCTCCAGGCCCCAAACATTTTAGCACTGGAACCCACTTTTTAAAATGATTTATCAGATTTATCAGACTTTAAATGAAGAAAATTTAGGGGAAAAATACTATTTTAGTTATTATCAATAGTAAAAAAGTGGAAAAATACCCTCAAATATTTATATTCACATACCCTTGCAAACTACAGGAGTTGTGCTGGTTACAGGATACTATCCTATAGTATCTGATTTGTGAAGCCTCAGGATTTGAAGCAGTAATCTGATCTATAAATCGCCCTTTGGCATCCCACCAGAAATCAGGTCACAACTCATCATCAGTGTGTCCAGAATTATAGTGCCTTTCTGCTTGAGTTCCTACTGAAGCACAGAGTATGGAGTATGGAGACATACAGAGTATGGAGAGTATGGAGTATGGAGACATAGGAAATCACATTTTATCTTAAAAAAATAAAGATACCAAATAAAGATTCAGCTGACACCATCCTTGAAAACTTCTGTAGCTGTTCTAGCCATCAGGTTGGACAGGTAAACAGTATTGTAGCTGTGCCTAAGAATTGGGCAATGTTCTCCTGCTGTGTGCTGAAGAAACAGCAACAATATTTAGAGACAGAAATATTTATACAGGGTCCACTTTTCTTTGTAGACCAAAATACTGCTAGAAATTTTCTTTACAAGAATGTTGTTGCACACTTTAGTTTTCTTCCCAAACCTGATCCATTAACATGGATTATCTCAGACTTATGCTAGAGTTTATCTCTGACACAGTCTGAGTTGACCCATATTGAACGCTAGGATCAACTGAGGAACCACTGGGCTTACCCAGGGGCAAGGGAAGAAATGTCCTCTTATCTCCAGCAACTGAAATTCCTGCACAGGATGCAATGGAAGCCACACTGGCGCAGTGGGGGAACTGCCATGGGTAAATTTATTTAGGATTTGGCTGTTCATCCAATTGATTTCGATAGCACATACCCCCAAGTAAGCATGCATAGGACTGCATCTTGGAAGAACATGAATAAAATGTTGAGGCAGCTGTGTTGGCTGCAATCAGCCACCCTTGCTATGCAAAAGAAAATGTATGCACCATTATTTATTGTGTAAACTCATTCTATCAAATCATAAACAATATTGGTGACATTGGTGTCACTCACTGCTATTGTTTGTCTCCTGGCTTGTCATTAAGCGCATTTACTCATTCTTGTTTTATACACACATTAAACAATAATTATTTGCTTTGTGTCAAGAAGTCAAGTCAGTTTCAGGCAATATTAATCTGCAATTTTTAAAGAGCAAATTTAATTAGCTCATGTGTAACCTTGCTATTTTGGGTCCTGTAAATAGGCTGATTTCATAGCTGTGCTTTTCATTTCATACCTTGATATATGCATTTGGCTTTATAGAAAAATTGTGTTTTTTCCCCTTCTCTACCTTCTACTGAAATAACACTGAATTTTCTTTCTCATCCTCTTTTTGGAGGTCCTCTGAAGGAGACTACTAAAGGTAGTGTTGGGGCAGGAAATGTATGGACCCTCCTCTGATTCCTTCAAAGTGAACAATGATAAAAATACAGCACAACCTAACTTGTGCTGGAGCAGGTAGTTTGGCATGAAAATGGTCATGGTGATGACAATGACAATGATGACCACAATGATGATGAAGATGACGATGATGATGACAGACTGGCAACCAAAGTATGCTAACAGAAAAACGTCTTAGACCTGTGTGCAAAGATCAGAAGAGATGCATCCAGGTCTCAACTCTTTGGAAGTGTGTTCCACTGTTCCAAGTGACCTCTGCTTCTTTTGGACGCAGATAGAAGAATCCTCAAATAGAAGAATGCTCATCTCAAGTACTATATTCGGTTCTGGGCACCTCAGTTTACAAAGATGCAGCCAAACTGGAGCAAGTCCAAAGGAGAGTGACAAGAATGATCAGTGGGATGGAAGGGAAACCCTACAAGGAAAGGTTGGGGGAACTTGGGATGTTCAGCATGGAGAAGAGAAGACTGAGAGGAGAAATAGGGCGCAAACCAGAGTAACTACGGGGAGTCCTTGCTCCAGTGTAAGAACAATTTATTTTGGATTTCAATATAAATTTCCCATAGGTTTTCACTAGGTGGTGCAGTAACTACAGGTGCACGTAATGTTTCTTACGTTCTCCTGTAGTTACTCTGGATTGTACGGATAATTGCCCTCTTCAGATACCTGAAGGGTTGTCATACAGAGGAAGGGGTCATTTGTTCATAGCTGCTTCTGAAAGCAGAACTAGATCCAATGGGTACAAACTGCAAGAAAGGAGATTCCGGTTGGAGATCAGGAAAAAATTCCTGACAGTGAGGGCGGTTTGGCAGTGGAACAGATTGCCAAGGGAGGTGGTGGACTCTCCCTCACTGGGGATTTTCAAGCAAAGGCTCGACAAGCACCTGTTGAGGATGCTCTAGGAGGATTTCCTGCTACAGGCAGGGGGTTGGTCTAGATGACCTACTAGTTCCCTTCCAACTCTAGGATTCTATGATTCTAAGGCTACAATCCAGAGTAACTATGGGAGCATGTAAGAGACATTACGTGCACCCATAGTTACTGCACCACCTAGTAAAAACCTATGGGAAATTCATATTGCAATCCAGAGTAACTTGTTCTTACTCCATAGACCAATAGTTACTCTGGATTGCGCCCTATGTCTGGAAGCATAGTTATCTCAGTTGGCCATAATGTATGGGGGCATTCATATGGAAATATGTGTTCTCTGAAAGACCCAGGATCCAAACCATTAAGAACATCATGCAGCAAAGGCAATTCTTGATTTCACTGTGGAAATATATATCAGTAGCCAATGTCAGTGTTTCAGCACAGATGTAATGTGATTACATTTTTCCATAGAATATGTTTGAGAACTATGTGTTTCATGAATATGTTTCAAGCAGAGGCTCGACGAGCACCTGTCGGGGATGCTCTAGGGGGATTTCCTGCTGCAGGCAGGGGGTTGGACTAGATGACCTACTAGGTCCCTTCCAACTCTACGATTCTATGCTTCTACGACTGTTGTAGTGTTGCCTTCACAGGCTGATGATTTTGCTCATGCAGCTACAAAAAGGCTTTATTAGCTAGGCTGAGAATTGAGGGCTTGTTCAAGTAGGTTGGTTGGGTTGCTTGCCTTCCCAACTAGCTCTAGTCAGCATCCTTCTCCTACCCTCCCTTAAGATGAGTGGGCCATTTTCTGGAGGACCTGGTAAAAATTTTTTATTCTTGCACTGATTAGCTGACATGTGGGAATCTTTCAGCCTACTCTGAACTGAAATTGGGTCATTTGGTGCTGTCTTACGTGTTTACTGGTTGCTTTGGCAGGTGATATGTTGGGTGGGTAAGTAGGCCATAGACTTCAGTGCAGTGGTGGGATTCAAATAAATTAACAACAGGTTCTATGTCCCATTAGTAACCGGTTACTAATTCTTGTTAGTCGAGAACTTGAGAACCAGGTGCTTATTAGCAAACCAGGTGCTTATTATAAAACCTGTGAGAACTCCCTGAAGCCCACCACTGCTTCAATGAACAATCTGAGGTAAGCTAAGGCAAAGGGCAGTACTACTCCTGTGATGCTGGTTGACAAGCCCCTGGCCTTAAATAGGCAATGCTAATGCCTGGTTTGACTGCTGGCTTTGCCATCCAGATGCCTCAATCCTTAGGACACAATCCTATTTGTGTCTACTCAAATGTAAACCCCATTGTGTTCAGGAAAACTCCCAGGAAAGTGTCTATAGGATTGCAGCCTTCCTCAATAACTCAACACTTCCAAGCATCAGATTGTAAACCCAATGACATCTTGGGGGATGTTGATGTGCTCCTGCCTCCTGCTCCTTGTCTGCTCACCCACATTCCCCGGGCCTGCCCACAGTCTGGACATCTGCTGTCCCCCATCTCAAATTACCTCCTGCCACCCCACTGGTGACCACTGGGAGGTTCTTACTCAGCTTACTTTTCTACCAATTTCTGCAGCAGTGTGGAAACATGAGTGTACCAGATGTGTGCTAACCTATCTTCTCCAAGTGTGGCCTGAAATTGTTTTATAGCATTTTCACAACACACCTGGGACAGCGCATGTGAGTGGGTTGGATTGTGCCCCAATTACTGAATTCACTGATATAAAAATTTGATATAAAAATTTCCTCCTGGCTAGCCTGGGATCCTGTGCTGGAATGAAGCCTGTGGACTGCCTTTGTACGCTTTTACTCCTCTACTTTTCATTATTGTAAAAACAATGGAATGTGAATCACTTCTTTAACATGAGAATTGCCATTTATTTAGACTGCTGCATAATATTCAATGTGGGGCTGTCCAAGGAGACAATGAAAGAATGTGCCTTTATTATATTACTTCTTGTGTGGTATGTCACCATGCAGCTATTTTAAATGCAAGGAAGTTTCAACTATCAGGGAGTAAAGCATCTTGCTACTGGATCACTGTTTAGCTTGGCAATATGCAACTACATCTTAGTTCTTGTTCTAACTTTTCCTTAAATTACATTTCAGGTACTTGTTAAATTAGTCCTGCTTGGTTCTTCTCAGGGTGTAAAGGCTACTGATTGCATCAGATCACTAATGTCAGAGGAGCTGCATTTAAGGAAATGTGTCTGAATTTAGGATAAAAGATCCCCTGGGTTCCCTGGCAATCAATCAATCAATCAATCAATCAATCAATGATGAAAATGGCAATAATAGAGATTTGTCCACTAGAACTATTACTAGTACTGAAAGTTGTAACTCAAACGCAGCTTTTTGTTCACAGTATAACTTCACAAATTTCTTTCATTTCAAAGCAAACAGATGAACGTATCAATTCAGAAATGCATTTCAATAACACCACCTGTGTGTACTGTATCTACATCCGTCTGTCTAGTACCCAAGGTTTAAGAATCAATTTGTGATTTTTTAATGATTTCAGCTGACACTCTTGAAAGTGCTCAGTGTTTACTGTGCTAAACCAATTGTGGACTCTGATAGTGTATATGTGGTATACGTACATGCAATAAACGAATTACTCCACAGTTGACCCTTCTGTTGTTTTTATTTATTGGGCTTGTCAGTCATGCTGAAGTATTATTTTTTTCAGTGTGGCAACAAGGACATGCAGAGAGGACATGTTGGAGTGCTTATTCCCCTTTTGCAACAGCAAAAACTAGATTTAATTTTATGAAGGTGAACAAGCTACAGTTAATGAACATAGAACTGAAAGAATATTGATGACATTGTTCTGGTCTATTCAATGTTTCGTTACCTGTACCTTGTATGCGTTCATTTCCTGGGATAGCTTCAGCTAATGCAATAAACAAATGAAATTGTGTATGAGGTCTTGCTATCTGTTCTGCACATGAGGGTTAAAATAATAAGCGAGCGCTCTCACAATGAAAACAGTGATTTTCTCTTGGCTCGTGGCTCTCTTTAAAAGTGCAGGAGTACAGAAGGAAGTAGGAGTGCATCCTTGAAACTTATAGGAAAATGTTCATCCTTTCTTACTATTGATGATAAAAACAAAAAAAACAAATATGAGGTGGTTTATGAAGCTGTACAATCAAGTACAATCAAGTATAACTTGGCAGCAATGCTAACTTTCTTGGGAATAAGTACTATTGAATATAATGGGACATACTTCTGAGAAGACATGCTTAGGATTGCACTGAACACAAGTTTTAAAAAATCAAACTAGGAATTAAAAACATTAACTTATCATTACATGGTGAAAGACAAAAATTAAAAGCAGAGCAAATCACCCTTCCCACTTGCCATCAGTGCCATTGCTGGCAGCAATAGCAACACACAGGCACTTGCTGAACCAAATGGCATATCCTGTATATGGGCATATCCTGTATATGGAGTCCTTGCTCCAACATAAGAACAATTTACTCTGGACTGCAATATGAATTTCTCATAGGTTTTCACTAGGTGGTGCTATAACTATGTTGACATAAATGTCTCTTACGTGCTCCCGTAGTTATTCTGGATTTAGGGTATGGCTATTGTGCCTGGAAAAGTTCCAGTTGTGAGTGGGAGGAACCACTTACAAGGTGCATTGTAGCACCTGCAGTTACCATTTCTTACCATTCCCCCCAGTAATGCAAAGGCTATAATTAGATGTTTAGTTAATCCCTTGTTCATTTTTTTTATCTTTGGCCCTGGAAATGTTTAATGGAACTAAGAATTCTGTAATTATGTTTCCACTGCAAGAACAAATCTAGAATCATACAATATATACAGTACACAGGTAACATTAGTTCTACCTTTAGCTTAAAGGAAGGTTTATTTGTGATAGTCCAACTGCATCCTGATTATGATTACGGCCCAATATTACTATTTGAATGTAAATTCACTCAAGCTGTTTTCAATTGGTACCAGCTTTCCAGCTCGTTCTGTGTGTGTGTGTGTTTGTGTGTCTCTTTAAAAAAGTATTATCCTATTCTGTCAACTTAGAAACGCCTTTCAGTTGTTGACTCCAAGTTGCTTTGTTGCAATATTTATAAGCTTCTTTTCATGTGTCTTTTAAAGAATTGTGAATTAGCCAAATAATGAAGCTAAAATTACAATCTGTTTGATAGCTGTTTGCATAGGGAATCAAAAAAGTGCCGTTTTTCAGCAAGCCTCTGGAAGCCACATTCTCTTAGCAAAAGGTACTCGTTTTATTACTTGTAAAGATAAAGACTAATTAAATGTTACACAGCCTTTCAGTAATTCAAAAGCTCTACTAATCAGGAGTACCATACTGTTGAAAAGTTGTAGCACAAACAAGTCTGAAAAATGAGCACAGACCTCACAAACAAAAATGCACAGTGGCATTTCATGTGGCTGCTACAATTTCTATGGATGTCAGAGGGCACAGAACCTGTGCGACCCACATTGCTGACCAGCCTCAGCAACTGTAGAGAAATAAATTTTGGAGAATGCTAACAGAATTTATGATCCATACAGCAAGCTCAAGGGAGCATCAACGTAAGTGTGCACACTTTTGTAAAAGGGTTTGGGCACAATCCAGAGTAACTACGTGGAGTCCTTGCTCCGGTGTAAGAACAATTTGCTCTAGATTGCAATATGAATTTCCCATAGGTTTTCACTAGGTACTGCAGTAACTAAGGATACACGTAATGTCTCTTATGTGCTCCCGTAGTTACTTTTGTAGGGTCTGTCAGTTACATTCAGTGTATCGAAAGTTTGCACAGTATATACTATACAGTAAAACCTGGAATGAGTGCATTTTGGATTGAGAGCATTTTGCAAGACAGGCAAACATTTCTAATAATTTTTGTCTTGCAATACAAGAGGAAAATAGTCCCGGACGAGATATGGCTGGTTTTGGCACTCCCCCAGCTCTGGCTCAGCATCTCCTGAGAGATTAGCCTATGCATGTCTACTCTGAAGTAAACCTATTACAGTGAATGGGCTCATACATACAATGTTGCGTGCGCATGTATGTACGTACAATGTTTTCTGTGTACACACAATTTTTCCCCCTGAAGTCAAATGAGTTCATTATTTTTGGTGGACTCTCATGGAACCAGTCTTGTGAATGGAACAGTGTGTTCTCCCACTACTTTATCTACTTTATTTACTTTGCAGAAGTAAATATGTGATTTAAATCCAATCTTATGGCTGTGAGCACTGGAGCTGCAATTTCAGTGCCTATGCTGGGTGTTGAAAAAGATCTATAAAGCACTTTTCACCTTCCAGTGAATACTGAATGCTGGCAGTTAAGGCCTGTACTATCCCTAGTTGTATTCCACTAAATAGCTGCCAGAGTATATAGTAAAACTCTCTTGTATTTAAAGTGATTCGCAAGGGAAGCAAACATTTCTAATAAATTTTAACTTGATATACAAGTGATGTCTTTGATAAACAAGTGAAAAATAGTCCCAGCTGGGATATAGCTGGTTTCGGCACTCCGCCAGGGATACGACTGCTCACTGTTCACTGCTCACTGCCCCATCCCAGCAAATTCATCCCCACATCCCCAGTATATGCATGTCTGAACTATTACAGTCAATGGGACTTACTCCTGTGTAAAGGAGGCAATAGAAAGGAGCCTGTGAGACCTAGCCATTCATGTCTACTCTATAGTAAGTCTTATTATTATCAGTGGGGCTCACTCCTGTGTAAGGAGGCAATGGAAATGAAGTTTTTAGGCCTTTAGAAAGTATGATTTTGCATGAACTCCCCAGAACATCCTCCAAATATGGTCATATGAGTCAGAGGCATACAAGGGACCAGAGGCTTGTTGAGGATCTGACTGAGGCTTGCTGCAGGCTCCATCTGGCCCCCAAGTTGGGGTTTTGAGATCCTTACTGTAATAACAAAGCATAGTTTTATGGTTACAACTAAGCCACCTCAAGGCAAAGCATTCTGGAAAAATGACATCTGTGTGGGTTTTCTGTGTTTTTTTTTTTACTACTTTCCAACACCAGACTTCAGCAGTTTTTTTTCTCTCTGTGTATATATTCCTTTCTGAATGAAAAACATCAGGGTGCATCAGACACCAGGGTGCAAGAAAGCAATTTTAGTTTAGGTTTATTATGTGCCATTTTTTTAGTGCAACTGGATTTAAATCTAACTTCTCCATAGTAAGGCAGTGTTGACAGTATCACCAACAAATAACTTGTCTATATATTTCTTTGCCCTTCAGCATGAACTCTATAGAAGTTGAAAGCAACACCTCACATAGCAGACACATTTTAATTTTTCACACTGTGAAGGCCTCACTGCAGCCCACTGTTGTGTTTCAAAGAGATGACTCTGAGCTGGACTGACAAACCAAGAACTCACTGGTTCAGCAGAGGTAGAAGGTCAAGGCAAGGTGAATATTTTAGGAAGGTAAATAAGATCAGGGAGAAATCGAGAATGAGATGCTAACAGGACACGATGCAGAAACCTCTCGAATAAATACATTTAAAAATGTAAATAAATATAATATGTCAAAGCAAAGAGAACAAATATGTTAAGTGGAGTCTTCACACATGACCAACACTTTGCTATCTCATCCAGGAAAGAGCATGACCTGTTTGTACGAAGTATTAATAGCTCTGCCCAAGACGAAACTGGAGGCAGCTTGAGAACTCAAGGCTGAGTGTTCATAGACTCTCTCTTGTCTGCCAGGTGAGCTAGTAGGATCAAGGGAAGCATTTAGGAAAAGGATGATGATAGTGTTAGAGATATTTGGGGGTTTTACCTATCCTTTGGATCGTTGCAGCTGGCAGGTTATTCTTCCAAGAAGAGAGACACAGCTGTAGATTGAATTGCATCATCTTTTCTATATTGTCAGCACAGCACAGGATACAACAAGGCCTTCATACAATTTGGAATCCAATTCTTTTCTTACTGTTCTTAAACCCGTCCTAATATATACTGTGATACCCTAAAAAAAACACATCTATTCCTGGTCCCTCATTGGCTTTCAGCTCATGACCACCTGAGCTCGTGATCAGCTCATGATCAGTCCATGGCTCATGCTCATGGCTTATTCTGGTGGTCATGACCATGCTCATGGGGATCTTTTGACTGACCATCCGGAGTCCACACCCTGTTGATATCTGGTCATCTTAAACTTTCTATTCTTGGTTCTTTAATTCATATGAATACCATTGTTTAACGTAAAGAGGAGAAAGCCATAATCCCTGGCTTTCCTTCCACCATCCCTTCAGATGCCATAAAGTCAACAAGACATGTGGTGGTGCTTTCCTTGCTGAGCTTTGCCTTGCTGTAGCCTTTATTGCCACGCATGCAGTTTTGTTAACCAGGTTCTTAACTTCCAGTCTCAGTTATGGAAATCCACATTTTTCTCCAACGATAATGACTTGTGTGCACTTCTACTTTTTCCCTTCTGGTTAAGCCTGAATGCTCTTTGAGTCTAAAGTAATTATGGCTGCAATCCTGAAGTGCACTTGGGCTAGCCTGTCTATCACTGGGGTGGCCCAATTCCAAAATGGGCCAGCCCATTTACACCAGAAAGGCCTGGGCCAGTGTAAGTCAACATAGGCTGGTCCAAGTCAGATGGACCTGGGCTGGCCTAGCTGTGCCAGCCTAGGCAGTTCAAGAGAGGCATGTTGAGAACATGTTCAGCATGGCCTAGAACAATGCAGTTAGGCTGTATCCAGAGCCTGTTTCCAGGGCAGAGATGCCCTCTTCCAGCTCTTCAAAAGTATACCACCTGAGGAGTAGGTGTAAATCTCAGTAGACCCATAGGGCCTATGGGCTGGCAAAAATGTGTTGGCAAAAATTTTGAGTTCTTGGCCAGCTTAACTGCAACCCCTGCCTCTCAACTTCAGGATATGACACAACTATGACACACCAACCTCTGGATACAGCAGGTCACTCCAACAATCCCATTGCATCCACCCTCTACTACAAGAACTGCTGTACTGCAATCTCATGCTGCAGCTGTTACTGGTTGTCAGGAACTCCTGGGTTTCCTTATAAGAAAGGCACCACAACTGTTCCTTGTTCAGTGTGATATGAGGCAGGTCTCCTTGGGAGAAAGCCCTCCCCAGATGCCACTTACTTGGTGCTCAGCAGCCTCAGCAGCCTACATATTTGGCACAACTTTCTACTCTGCATACAGCCTCTTTGGGGCAGCCCAGCTGGGTCATTCTCACTGAATGAAGAACCACTACAAAGAAAAGAAAATACTGTTTTACCCAGCTGGTAAAAATATCAGTGGAACTCCTGTCTGCATGATATGACAATGACATCTTACTTGGATGCCTTTTAAAAAGGATGGGACATATTACTGGAGGAAAATTCCATCAGTGATTACAAGCCATGATGGGTATGTGCAACATCCTTATTTTAGAAGTAGGCTACCTCAGGAGGCCAGTTGTTTCTATTGGATTGGCAGGACCAATAGTTTCTCAATTCTATAGTGTGTAAAGCATGAAAGATGATATATCCTCACTTTAAAAAAATCTTGCATCTTTAGTTTCCTTATCTAAAACAGCCTGGCTATACTAGAGTTGTAAGTCAGTCTGTCACTCCCCTGTTCAATGATACTCTCAGGAGAGCTAATCATTATCTAATTATTTCCTTGAGACAGACAGCATCAACAGGCAGCTTTTTCATGGATTTTATGACATGCTAATTTCCCATCTGTCCTGGATAAAACAGACTATACGCTTTAGTTCATTCACCATCTCTAAATAAGCACGCTATAGGAACAGAACTCTTGTTCACATGTCTTCAGAAGCTTAGGTGCATATCAAATTATTCATGTCAATTCCAAGGGGTATATTTTATTTCCATTTCATATCCCTTTCTAACCTCAGCTTATCAGTGTCTCCTGGCTAACAAAGATCAACATGAAACTTTTTGGCAATACCGGGCATGTCTGATAGGCCTGAAGGCTTTTGAGATTTATAAAACTTATCTAATCGGAATGCATGAAGTGAAAACAGATGGCTGATACTTTTGCCATTTACATTAGATCAGAAGATGTAGAAAGCTGCTATCCTGCCTTGTGTAAGCAGAACCAATCAGGTGGAATCAGGCAGCCATCTCCATTTATTTAATGTTTCTGTATTTATGTACGGCTATAGGTTTCTAGTTTCCTAGCCTACCATTCCAGAGCCAACTTACTTAACTGTAAAGACGGAGCAGAAGACATGGCAGAATTTGGCCCACACTTTATCCATGTGACCTCTCAGCACCCCTTTGTTTTCATTAAAGCTCTGGGATTCAGAAATGTAATGCTTCAGCAGTGGAAGTATTTTCTGGTATGCAAAGTATGAGGGAACTGCTTCAAATATTGCTATTTGACATGCAGTTGCTTAACAGTGCAATACTAAGCATGTCTACTCAGAAATAAGTCCCATTGTGTTCAATCATATTTACTCCCAGGAAAGTGTGATTAGGATTGCAATCTCAATGTGAAAACACTCCCCCACCAAAGAAAACAGCAAGCCTAGATTTCAGTAGTTGATGAGCTAGAGCTCTAGAGCACCCTAGAGCTACACTGTATTTATGTGGCCAAAGATGAGCTCAAAGTTCTGTTCCACAGCTGTGAAATACTTTCACAAGGTCTGGTGAGCTCACTCCAGGAATAAAAAACCTGTTGTTATCAAAGGACAGAATACAATACTACCTGCTGCCAATGCATCACTTTCCAAAATGTATCTTTCCCGTCAATAACCAAACATGGGTGCAGCCTGTAGCCTGCCGTACCTTTTGTTCCTCAGCACCACTCTTATTTATGCTATTCGGTATTTATGCCTTTCATAATGTTGCCGTAATTCTCTTCCACAAAATTGGGACAAGACTCTCTGTCCCATTTGCCAGTATGTGAACACAATCTCCCCAGATTGGGATTGTCCTTGTTTTTCGGAACATATGGCAACCCTAAATGAGCTGAGTTCCCTCCATCAGGTACAATGGGAAAGAGTGAGGAGATTACTGATATGATTAGCTTCATACTCTCAATGCACAGACATTCTTAATATGGATGCAAAGGAAAATTAATTAAGAAAACCTAATGCTACTGAATCCCATCCTGATGATTTTCTTTTCTGGCTATAGGTTTCTTCATAGTGGTCTTTGCACATGGACTTTTATAATCCTAACCTAGAAATGCATGAAATAAACATGAAGAAGAAAAGACTGCTATGCATATGGTCTGTTCCGGTCATCTGAGTGGCCGTCCAGTTTAATATATCTAATAAATGTGCAGATAGAACTCATAGCTCTTTGTATGGCTGCCAAGATTTGTAAATAGCTGCTAGTGTGGCATTAAGCCTAATAAGCAGGTGGCTGGTCCCTTTCTCTAGGTTAGAGGTTTCAAGAAATAATATGTTTACATTCTTCCTAAAGGCAAGACCACTAGCATTATTAGAAACAGAAATCTCCTCACAGTTGATTACGCTAATATGTGGATACTAATGAATCAGACTGGTGGGAGGAGGGGAAGAATGGTATAGAAGTCTGTAGCCTGCATGGGGGGGTGGGTGGGTGGGAAACAGTTTACTTGGACTACAGTATCAAAATATAAGGATAATATAATCCTTAAATATAAGGATAATAATAAGAAAAGTAGGAGCAAGAGGCAATAAAATAAGTCAGCTGGACAAAAGATAAGGATTATATAAAGCATTAAACTCTACAGGCACATTCAATAGTTAAAGGTACAGTAGATGCACTCTGTCCTCCATTCTATATGGTCACCCTGCACATGAGAGTGTATGGAAGGCCAAGAATAGTTTTCAAGGTGTCATCTTTTTTTGTGAAATGCTCTGCTTTGAGAGGTATGCCTGCCAACAAGACAATATTTATTTTAGTGCTATTTTAGCACAGGTCCTTTTGGACATCTGTTTCATTTGTTCAGTTTTTTTAATGTACAAAATTTATTTATTTATTTACTAATTTATTTACTTGTAGATTGATTGATTGATTGATTGCATCCACTTTCTCTGTGCTAGTAACAGTAACCAGTAAACAGCTGCAGCATGAGACTGCAGTACCTGTAGTGGAGGGTGGATGCTGCTAGGGGTTTGTTGCTGGTGTGGTCTGCTAGAGTTGCGCTCTATCCTGCGGTTGAGAGGCAGGAGTGGTGCTTATGCCAGCCTAAGACATAGAACTTTTTGTTTTGCTTCCATTTTTACTGTGGCTTATCATGGGCTCCAATGGGTCTACTCAGATGTATTCCTGCTCCTGAGGTGGTCTAACTGAGGAGCAGGGAGAGGGCATTTCTGCCCCATAAGTAGGCTCTAGATATGGCCTAACTGCACTGTTCTAAGCCAAGTCCAACATGCCCTCCACATGTCTCTGCTGAGCTGCTTGGGCTAGCTCTGCTAGGCTGGCCCAGGTCCACCTGCCTTGTGCAAACCTAAGTTGACTTACATCAGCATGACTTATGCTGGACCAGTCCATTCCTGGTGCAGGTAGGCTGGCATAATTCATCCCAGCCTAGGCTAGATAGGCTGACCCAAGTGCACTTTAGGATTGCACCCACAGTTTATTTAACTAATTTTGGGGCCCAATCCTATCCTCCACCAGCTCAAAGCATGCAGTGGCACCTATGGTGTGTGCACTTCATGCTGTGCTGCATACATAGGTCATTAGGCACTCAACGCCCACAATTTTTTTGACATCTCCATCATCAAAATTATTTAATTAATTATCATCAGTGCAATTAGTACAATACAATTAATTAGATAATTAATATTATTAATAATTAATATTAACCCTCTTCCACTGGAAGCTCACCCTGCCCAGCAGCTCTGTATTTTCAGTTCTGTTTTTTGAATGGCAGCCTGCTTGACCCACTTGAAGTTGGCTCATGATTCACCTAGTGGGTTGTGACCCACAGTTTGAGAAACACGGGGTTTAACTCAACATAGAATATGTAGCTCTTAAATCTTGTGGACCTAGAATTTGACATAACTAATATTTGGTTATGTGGGAAATGGGTGCTTTATTATATAAAGAATAATATTGTATGCATGTCTCTGCTTTGTCACTTTGAAATATAAATTATCCTTTAAAAAAATCCATTCCTCTACATTAGAAAAAAGTCCAGTCTAAACTTCCATTGACATTAATGGGAAATGTGCCTGCCTCTGAACCATAGGTCTACTCAGCATCCTTTAGAAATTGCATTTTTTTTCCTGACACTATCACTGTCATTACCAAGATGTAATTTTTGGGAAATCAATAGTTTCAATGTCCTTGGATGATGCCGAGTGTAAAGTAAAGCAGACTGAAAAGAACCAAATTATAGAGAATAGAAAAATTCAGTAAGTTCTTTCACAAGATTACAATGCAGCAGAAAAATATCTAAATATATGTATCCTTATAATAACTCTCCCCCCCAAATAGATTGGAAATCTCCTTTTCTATGGCCGCCTCAATGAAGTTTTCTGAGTGGACTGGAATGAAGATCTGCCAGTTTTATTCACTCTCCATTACATTCCTCTCTCATATTCATGTATTTTCTTTTCTTTTTTTCATCTTCACAGTATGTGGCTGGACTCAGCAGTTTGCCTCAGCTGTTGCTCTGCATCCACCTTCTTCATACTTGGTACCTGTTTGCTTGTTTGGTTGGTTGTTTGGTCAATAGATAGTTGATGTGCAGATGATCTTAGCTTATAGCAGGGATGTGGATCTCTTTCTCTCTCTCTTTCCCTCTGTGTGTTAATCTGGTGAGTTACCACAGGCTGATTCTATGGGCTGGTTCACACAAAGACTAGTGTGTGACATTGTAAAGAGAGTTAGACATTGTGAATAAGTATGCATCTACTGTACACCATAATCTTCATAATCATAATTTTCACAATCTATCCATATTTGAGGAAAGAATCACTGGAGTGGGAACAGGTCTACATTTGAAAAGAAAAGGTATTCTTGCACCCCAATCCTCACCAGAGGGGGATTACTCCCTGCCCACCCCTGGTATGCTACTATCCTTCCTGAATTCAAAACAAAGAGGAAGAGGAAGTGTAGAGTGGTGAGGCTTGATTTGTGGTTCCCAATTCTCTATCCCAAAACACACTACTCTCTATCATATTTTCTCTTTGATTTTTTTATTTTGTGAATCCAAGAAGCATGGGGAAAACTAGTGGGTTAGGAAAAGTAGGAAAAAGTGAGGCCCATGATATTTTCAAAATTTTTCAGCTTTGGGGGGTTTTATTGTCAGTTTTCAGGTAGGAGGAAAATGAATGACATTATTCAGGATGCAGGCAAAATGTGTAGGAAAGGAGTGAGGTCACCACAAGTCCCCAAGTCAGGCATTTTTGAGTTAAACAGTGCAGTCCTAAGCATGTCTACTCAGAAATAAGTCCTGTTGTGTTCAATAGGACTAACTCCCAGGAAAGTGTGGTTAGGATTGCAGCCAAAAACAAATGGAATTTTTGTGACTTGAGTCTGAATCTTTTCAACACAGTTCCCATCTCTGCTACTGTCTTTGTATTTCTTCCCTTTTGAAACCAGGGAAAAGGATGAGAAGATGAACAAGAGGTGGAGTTAGAAAGAACTGGGTGACCTTTAGCATCCCACCACAGATAGGAGGCATTAGCTTTGGAGCCGGCCCAAGCTCAACTGAAAACTTGTTGGCTGAATGAGGATTAATAAAACAGGTCTCTGCAGTCAGAGTTTGATATTCTCTCCATATGCCACTCTTCTATCCTCCCTGCTTATTCTAATGCATTTGTTCCAGTGGTCAGTGAAGAGAGCTAAGTATACAAAACACATTAATAGCTCTTTTGTAGGTACTGATGAGATGTCTGTGCACCAAGTTATATAACCATAAAGTCAGACCACATGTAGCAAGTATTATCCCCCTTTTTGCCATTCCCTTTGTTTTAACATTGGAGAAAACAAGCATCACCACTGAGCAATATTTTGATCATTTTTATAGTTTGATCACTCACCAAGGGAAGGTAACTATTCCAGGCCTTCTGAACCCTTTTAATCTCTAGCATGGGTTTTTAAAGTGCACTGTGGAATCTCGAGTGCCCCATCGCTTCAAAAATGCAGCATACCAGCAGAAAACAATGGGTTTTAAAAATCACCAAAGAACACTTTTATTCACCACAGTGACATTCCCTCTAATTAAATTTTTATCTTTGAAGATATTTAGGCCTCTCAGATCCATCTGGGATATGTCTGCCCTCAGGTTAGCCTCAGGCCCAATGTATTTTTGTTGATATTCCAAACAGCAGGCTCTCCTCCATGATTACAAGTTTATTCCCCACTGGTGGTTTATTCAAGAGATTGTTTGGCTAGTTTCCAAGGACATCTTCTAAAACTCTTTTTTCCCAATGGAGAGAAAGAAAATATTCCTGTAATGCTCTCTAAGTGAAACAATATGGTTTTACATTTGATGGGAAAGGCAACGTCCTGGTGAAAGGCCATAACGATGGGCTGGCCAGGTTTCCCCATGTCACATTCATCATGGATTGGATGACTCCAATCCACAACAAGCGGTCCCTTCCACCACACAGGACAAAAGCTGAAGAAGTTGCCTTTTACATTCATTTCAAACAAGGTTTTTGCACAGACCTTTCTGTAGACATGGGATATGATATCAGAATTGGATATGAGGATTCTAAATCTGGGGGGAAATCATTGGTATCTGACTAATACAGATGTCCCCCCAGATTTAGAATCCACATATCCAATTCTTCACATCACTGCACCCTTTAACTTTATTTAGGCTCTAACCACTGTCACCACCAAAAATGTTTCCTCCTTATGTTGAACATTAACAAGAATCAGGAAAATAACTTCCTGAAGTATATTAGAGATTCTGGAAATACTATTAGGGGAAAAGGGACTGAAGAACCATGTAATCCCTTCGCCCATACTCCATAGATGATGTTTAGAATTCAGGGTTCTAGAATTCAGTCCAATTGTGAGCTACCCTGTACCAGCACTACTGCTAGTCGGAAGGTAGGCAGAGGGCAGAACTTGACAGAGGGGATCAGAGCCCTTGAGAGAGAGCTCATGAGATGAGGGAAGATCTTGGTACATGAGCACTGGTGGACTGTTTTGTTTTGCAAGCCAATCTTGTCCCATTATGGAAGGAGCTGATTATGGCACCTTCCAGCAAGTCTCTATAGGCAAATGGCACCTTGCTTTGGAGGGGCGGGACACAGAAAGGGAGTTGGCATCCTTTTATGCCTAGTATCTGGCCCTCCAGCCCACGCTTATTACAGTACTGAGAGATGAGGGTTTTTGTGTAGTTGCCACAATTCCTTTTAGCAATTCAGCAGACGTCCTTCTTTTTGGGTTGTCTTCCTTTCAGAAATTACTTGGAGCCTCTAGGAATCAGCATCAATTGCCAGGAGATGGCTGAAAGCAATCCTGGAATTTTTTACAGGATCTAATGTAGAACACATTACATTACATTTCAGTAGGGGGAAGATCAAGCAACAGCTTTGGTTAGAGTTGACAACCCTTGCTATATTAGACTAGTAGCTGAATTCATGGTAATATAAATGAGGAACTCCACATTTTAGTTGCACCGAAGTTCCTCTTTTGAAGGGTGTAGGATTATTCAGTAACTAACATTCCAAAACAGTTTTATCTCACAGAGAGACTTGGGCAAAGGTAGCACTACTTTCATTATCAGGAGTGAGCACTTTGCATATTGCTTCCCCCAAAACTTTATACTGTACATTTTTCAATTTAAAATCCAAATGAACACAGAGAGAGGAGGGGGAAGAATAGACCGATGGTGTCAGCATGAGCATCATGAAGGTCAAAATTGTTTTAAATTCCATTTCACCCCTTCCCTCTTTTCATATTTCCAGGATATGCTTTTTTAAACAGCTGGGGTTTTGTGAATTAATGTTTCCATTGCATTTCATGCTGGGATGAATCATGGCAGACTGATTTCTCCTGATACATTACATCATGCTCTTTCAATGGTGCACCACATTGCCCGCCACATCCAATTAAAATTATAATAGAGGGCAAGCATAGATTTGTTTCATTTACATTAACTCTAAAAAAGTAGGGAATGCTGCTTATGTGACATCTGAAAGGCACTACATATGAATAATTGGTTTCAAAATGTCTGGGAGCTTTCAGAATCATGATTAGGGAATTTTGTGTAGCAATCTGTTAAATTAGGGGTAGGACATGGATGCCAGAAGCTCATACACTCATGGGGAACTTATTTCCTTGTCTCTCCAGCCCTGCCACTGCAGAAACACATTGACCTTCAAATCCCACTGGTCAGTCTCATATCTTTTTGCCAGAGTTGGCTGTATGTTTATTACAGTGGGATTTCACAGATTCTCAAACACCTTATCTTTCTTTTTCTGTAAAAGGAAAAGTTCCCTGCTATAACTGAGGAACACTTGTCAGACATGAATCCCTACTGTGGTAAGCCCTGCTTAGGAATTCATATGTTTGCTGGATCAGATACATGTAAATCAATCACAAGTGGAAATATTTCATTATAAATGGAAATAGCAACCTAATATTTCTTTACTTTTATCTTTATTTTTAGACTCTTTTACAATAATAATAATAATAATAATAATAATAATAATAATAATAATAATAATAATAATAATACCCAGAGATCATCGGCTTCAAGAGAAAGAACATGAGATCATGTGTTATAAGGATCTATAGGTAGAAATTCAGAGAATCTGGGAAGAGAAAGCCACTGTGATTCCAATAATAATAGGTGCTCTTGGCGTGATTCCATTAAGTCTTCAGGAACATCTAAACTCAATGGGCCCCCAGAAGATTACAACTGCCCAGTTAAAAAAGCAGCACTCCTAGGAACTTCACACATCTTGTGAAGTTCCTAGTTCCTTGGATAGCAACCAAATCACAATAGAGCCAATTCCAGTCAAACACCTGGTGACTGTGAAATATTATATAATAATAATAATAATAATAATAATAATAATAATAATAATAATAATAGTCTCTATTTCTTCTTGCCCTTCAAGAGAAAAAAAATAGTCTCTATTTCTTCTTGCCCTTCAATCCAGAAGACTAAGAAAAAATGTAAGAGGCACTCTGGATTGCTCTATGCATCTCCCATAGGTGGCACAATAACTACATTGGTGTAAAAGGTCCCGTAGTTACTCTGGATTGTAGCCTTGGTTTCCTTGTACCCAAGTTTTCATGAATGCAATCCTAACCAGCAAGTCACTTGCACTGGCAGGGAGTGTCATGAATGTGCTATAAAACATGTTGTGGTTACTCTGGAGGCAGAGAGGTCAGTGCATGGATGCACACCAGCTTCCCTATGCCAGATCCAGGCCACAGCTGCCACACTGGAAATAGTGGTGGCCTTTTCCGCACCATTCTTTTCCTGGGCGCTGGGGCAGCATAGGATTAAGCTGCCTTTAGGAAGCTACTGGAAAAGGGAAGCATAAAAAGGAAATAACCATTTTCAAGAACTGGCTGTTTAATGATAAAATGAAACATAGCAATACATTGAAGAACTTAAGTCTTGAACTGGAGTTATGAAGTTCTTACAATGTGGAGTGAAGCGGATTCACACAGACTTCCATTGATTTTTGGGTTCCTAAGATTAAATTGGACTGTAACATTTCCATGTCATGTTTCCACCTGTCAGAGCTGTGCCTTGCCAGAGGCAATTGATAGAACATCACTGCTGAGCTTCTGACAAAGTGTCACAAGGACACTGACACTAGCATCTTCCCAACATGCAAGCTGTTATGTCATTGTTACACCTCAAAAGATCAAACTACAGTCACTATGTTCTAAAACAATGATGCTGTTAAAACTTTAAGGAAATTTTATTAAAGTCTTAAGTGGATTAAGAAGAATAAATGAAATGAAGCACTGTGGTACATTGTATCACCACATTGCACTGAACAGAGAAAAGAAAAAAGGATAAGAAGCCATACTAGGATACTACAATACTGTGTTCTGGTCATCGAGAATACAGTGACTTCATCTAGAACACAGTGTCCAATTCATGATACCACACTTGGAAGGATGCAGCCAAACTGGAGTAGGCAAAGAAAAGATGGCCTGGAAAAAGGCAAAGAAAGATGGCCTGGAAAACAAATCCAATGATGAAACCTTGAGGGGAACTTGAAGAAGAGAAGGCTGTGGTGGGAGGGGAACAGTGTTCTTCAGCATTTGGTCAGAACTCCCATTGGGTTGGAAAGCCTCAGTTTGCAGCAACTTAACAGGATGAAATCCACGGGACTAGAGGACCACCAGTTAAAGAAGGGGGGCATCTCCTCCTGTACTTCTATGACCACCAGGACCCTGTATCAGGTACTAAGCAACTGTGCTAAAATAGCTTTCACTGGTGCCAGGCTTCATGGTTGCTTTTTCCATTCTCTGGAATAAGAATATTTAATTATAGTAAACAGTGCTGTGAAGTCATTATGAGGGAGATGATGATAGACTATTCCATTGGCCATTCCATGGGATTATTTCAGTGGTGTAGAGAGTGGGGATTTGCTGCTTGGGTAACAGCCTATCCTCCATATCAATCTAGCCAGGTCTTTGTGCATCACACGATACCATAGTCTTTCAAGACTGATGGATGTGAAGGTGATGGAGGTGGGGGGTTCTGTGAGGAGGGGGTAGGCCCAATAATGGGTCCCCAGTCTGCTTGCTTGCTTTCTATTCATTCAATCTTTCATTCATTCATTCATTTAGGTTGTGGTATGATAAAGGTCGAAGACCGCTGTGATAGCACACTTCAAATAGCAGAATTGCTGTTATATGGAAGAGGTAAAAATGTTTTCAAAAATGCCCAGAGAGTTGAACTACAGGGTGATTGAAAAGTAACTCCCTATTTTAAAATACTTATAAATTACAACATAAGGAGTTACTTTTCAATCCCCCTGTAGATCTAATGGGCTTAAGCTGCAGGAGAGAAGAATCTTCCTGTTAGAATGCAAAAGCCATTTTTATTGGGAAGTGCTCTGACGGGGAACAATAACAAAGGCAACAAAGGTGTTCTTTTAGCTGGAGGCCATCAGGTAGAGACTTGATAGTCTAGAAGAGCTCAAGCCTAGAGCAGATTTTTCTTGTTTCAAGTAGCATGATGGACTATAATGGTCTATGACTATGTGGAAATGGGATGGTTGTGAATCACAAGTGCAGGAGAAAGGCTCTAAAGGTAACATTTTTCAAGAATCCTGTTAACTTTAAAAGTGCTGAAAGAGCAACAGTATCTATTCTCCTTTAGTCATGCTAACTATTCCCTTTTCTGGGAATCTTCAGATTTGCTTTTTTTGCTAGATGACTAATCTCATTTTCACAGCTCAAAAATTCAGACAAAAAATCCTAAAAGCAGGATCTAAAAATATTGTTTTCCCTTATGAAGTGAATGGTGAAGATTATGATAAAACCCAGACAATATTTGCAAACTTCTCAGAATGTTGCATCTCTGTAAATTGGAAACAATGTCTACATTGGTGCAAAAGAGGTCATGACGAATGATCCACAAACTGCACACATTCATGTGCACATGCACACACATACCAGTGACATTCATATTCTTATCATATAGCTTTGTTACCTGTTGTGCACCATGAGACACCTAGGAAACGCTGTGTAAACAGCTGCATGGATTTGAAATTTCAGCAAAGCGGTGAGGACAGCAGATGGTTCTCTGGTCAGATCAAGAACTTTTGGATAAATGTGTCTCACCTCTCCTGGAAACTTGTCAAGAAACGATGACAAAACAGGCACATCATACCTACTCATGATACTACAAGTAGGAAAGCACCTGGCACTCTATGCCAAACACAGCTGTTTTGCCAGCATCAACAATCTGTACTGGTGGCTTCTTGACTGTACCTGAGTGCACTCCTTGCAAAAAGCAGCTGTTTCCCTTTTATTCATTTACTCTGATACCATTATCTTTATTGCTTGCTACCTTTTGGACACAAGATTCTCATTTATAATTCATGGTACACAGATGCTTACAGGGAGTAGGAGCTTTGGCTACATTACCTGTCACTCTTGGTGTATTTTGTATTCATAGTGGGTAAATACACAAGTATAAAGCTGCCATATTCTGTATGGCTATCTATAATGCATTAGTGAGCAGTTGTTTGATCATTTACACTGTCATTCTTGGTGGCTGAAATGGCATCAGAATGAACAATGTGAAACCAACTCAGTGCATTCTCTCTCTCTCCCCCCCCTCCTCCCTTTAATTATTTTTTTCTGAAGATAAAGGTGAGATCAGATGCTACTCTTTCCCATCCTCCTCTTCCCTTTGGATGATGATCATTTGGTGCTCTGTCAGCTATTCAATATGTTCACCAGTGCAGATGGATTCAGAAAATGATGCCTTCGTAGGCTTATAAATCCAGCCTACTGAAAATGGTGAAATAGGAGGGTGGGAGTGGGGAATTGTCCACACAAGCAGGACAAAAATATACTTACAATAAAAAGTGAATACCCCACATTGATTACTTATAATGGCTGCAATCCTGAACAGACTTTCCTGGGAGTAGGAATCATTGAACACTATAGGGCTAACTTCTGAGTATACATGGTTAGGATTGTGCTCTAAGGTAGTTATTCTTGAGCATTTCATTCTGGGATCCCCTTCTAAGAATGTGTCTGTGATTCCCCCCCCCCCCCCCCCACTGAAATGATGTCATGGTCACAAGTAACACCAAATAGGAAGTGATATCACAATTTCTTCATATCTAATCAGAATTAAGTCCCATTGTGTTCAATGAGACAGGCAGCCCAATCCAGAGCAACTAATCTGTCCACATAAGAACCCTTAGGTTGCCCTTTCTAACACTAGGTTGGAGCAACTGCAAGATGCTCCAGCCCAGTTACTCTGAAGGAGGCTTAGGGCAGAGCAAGGCAAGATAGGGTGCCCTAAGAGAGGTGGACCTGCTCTGCCCTAACTGGGGCAGCCTAAGCAGCTCAGGAGAGGCAAGTTGAGGGCATGTTTAGCATTGCCTAGGGCAGAGCAGTTACTCTGTATCCAAAGCCTGTTTCCAAGGCAGAAATGCCCTCTTCCAGCCCTCAGAGTTATACCACCTCAGGAGCAGGTATAGTAATGAGTAGACCCATAGGGGTCCATGATAAGGCCCGAGTAAGAATGGCAGTGCTGACCAAAAATCTGAGTTCTTGGCCAGCCTAGCTGCAACCCCTTCCTCTCAACCTCAGGATATGGAACAAACTACGGCTGCCCACAAACCTCAGGATACAGAAGGCCACTCCAAGAAGCCCCTTGTATTCACTGTAGAATGTACTGGCATCTCATCAGGGACTCCTTAAAAGGCAGGCACCCAGTGGCGTCACCAGACTGGTGCGGCTGGTGTGGGCTGCATTGGGGATGCGCTCCATATGGGGTGATGTGCCGGAGGAGTTTGACTGTCCTTTGGCAGGCTCCAGGCGTCAGCACCCCCATTCAGGCCTGCTGCAAGGCGGAGAATCAGCCAGAAGCTGACACTTGTCTGAGGAGCTGGCCTGAACGGCCATCTGAGATGCACTGCGCAGAAACACACTGAGCATGCCGAACAGCTTCAGAGGAGACTTCCTTAGAGCAGAGAAAGTCCACGCCTCTGCACAGCCATTCGGCCTCACTCAGGAGGCAGAGCGGCAGCCGAATGGCTTCAGAAAGAGTACTGCACAGGCACCAACTCTGACGCCTGCACAGTCTCCCCCGAAGCCAAAAGCCTTCAGAAAAGTACTGCGCAGGTGTCAGAGATGGTGCCTGCGCAGTACTCTTTCTGAAGCCAGTTGGCTTCAGAAACAACTGCGCAGGCGCCAACTTTGGTGACTGTGCAGTCCAGGTGGGGGGGGGGGGTGCGCATCCCAGAGATGACGCACAGACTTCCGCACCAGGTGATGTGCAGAGTCATGTCACCACTGTAGGCACCACAGCTGTTCCTTGTTCAGTGTGATCTGAGGTGTGTCTCCTCAGGAGCAAGTCTTCCCCTTGTGTCAATTACTTAGCATGCTCTGGAGCAGTTAGGGCAGCCCAGGCTTCCTGACTCTCTGGATTCAGCATAACTTTCTGCTCTGGATACAGAATAGTTAGGAGAGTGCAGTTAGGTCAGAGCAGGCTGAATTTGCTCTGGATTGCAGCCTTAGGCTGCAATCCTAAAGACACTTTCCTGGGAGTAGGACCCATTGAACACAATGGGGCTTACTTTTGAGTAGACATGGTTAGGATTGTCCTCTAAGAGCACAATCCTAACCATGTCTACTGAAAAGTAAGCCCCAGTGTTCAATGGGTCTTACTCTCAGGAAAATGTCTTTAGGACTGCAGCATAACTCCCAGGAAAGTATGGATGGCAGTGGGAGTACCCCATTCCAAGACGGTGTCTCCCAGTGCCAGATTTCAAGATCACGGCATCCAAGTTTTAAGGCCCCCCCCCCCCCCCGGAAATGAAGTTGTGACCCCTAAGGTGGTCCTGACCCCTGGTTTTAGACTCCCTAGGGTCTAAAAGTGGTTTTAGGACCACTATACTAAGAAATGTTAATTTCAGAGTTGACAGGATTACATAGGACAATATATCAACTGCATGAGTTGATTAGCAGGCCTCCGTCAGTCTTGGAAGACTATGGTATCGTGCTCGGCGCTGCATACGCTACATTAATTACCCTATTTTCAACATGCAATCAAACATTGTTTCACTTGTGAGAATGTTTTGTGTTCCATCCCATATTTTAATGCTATTTTTAGAGCAGCCAAGCCAAGGAAAGTCAGCAAAGGAAACAAACCTCTCACTCGTTTTTCTGCAAGGCGACACTGCCAGCTATGCTTGACTTGGGAACCCATTAAAATGAAAACATACTCAAGATTCTTGCAGGGAAAGGTGCAAAAAGATATGGATACCGACCATGTGTGGCAGCCTGGAAAGCGCACAGGCCTCTCTGAATAGTAATGCCATCACATTAACAAATTAGCATAGCCCTGGGCAGCCAACTTTCTTTTTCCTCTTGGTTAGGAGTGACATTTTGCATCTGAAGTACATTCCCCCCCCCCCCCCCAGTATCCCTTGTCTCATATTTTAACAACTATATGTCAAATTAAGAAAGGTTGCATTGCACCTTTTGACATTTGTTGCCCCTTATTTCTTTCTCTTGTAGAAACAAAACTTTGTTTCCCACAACTTTCATCATATTGTTGCCAAAGACTTTCTAATTGTATTTCCTATATATACACATGATCCATGGAATATATAAATGAAGAATCTTGCTTCCACAGAGAGATCTCAAATTCCTATATCCAATTCATTTTATCCTGTGTATATATAGACTGTATACATTGTATATACCCTGTATACAATGACTTCAAAACGTAATGACTTCTCAGCACATAGGGAAGCTCTGTGTGTGCACTTCCACTGACATGTGGGTGATAAATGTGGGCAATATTATCATGGATAAGTTTAAGTTTTGGTATGATCCAGTAAGAACCTTCTTCTTTCTTGGCTAACTAATGGTTATTCTGCCTTGGCTAACTGGCAGATCAACCCTGAGCTTCCTGGGGCCTGCTGGCATAGTGGCACAACAGTGACTACCACTACATCCAGTTGGTTCTTTGGAAGATGGAAACTTTTTCCCCCTTTCCCCAGGGAAAGCCCCAATCTCTCAATGGGACTTCTTAAGTTTGCACTGGTTATTTTGCAGGTACAGACTAGACCATGTTGGGCCTTCCAGCATGACACAGAGTTCAGGATCCAGCAAAGGAAGGTTCTGCCAGTTCCATCCCTTTTCACCCTGGCTCTCTCCAAACCTTTTCTATTCACTCCTTCTCCTTCTCCCTGAAACTACTTACCACCAGCCAGTGCTTCTGAAGTGCCAGCTGACTTCTCTGAGTTGAGGCTCAATGCCGACAGGCAACGGCTAAGTACTGGAAGCCCTTCCTTTCAGGGTTCCACAGATGAACCATGTTTGCATACAGCATGTTTGCAACACTTACAGCATGTTTGCAACACTCAACACCAGTGCTTGAGCTGGTGGAGCTGTGGAGCTTTAGGACTGGACCTTCATGTATAGTGTACATTAAGTTCAGAGCTTTCTGGATTAGTTCAAGAGATTCCTAAGCTTCTTTTAGGATCAAAAACTCTTCTTACATTTCTGCAACACTTTACAGCTAAATCAATTGATGCAACTACTAGCACATGTCATGTCACCAAAGGAGTTTTCAGGTAAGAAAGGAACTGGAGAAGGGTGTGCAACCACCAGCTGCTCCTTGTTCTAAAGACCAAGATTAGATCTACGGATCCTAATTCTGGTACAGTTTTTGCCAGCTAAGGTTGCAATCCTACATAGTTACTTGGAAGTGAATACCATTAAATTCAATAGGACATACTTTGGAGTGGGCCTGCATAGGCTTGCACAAAAGCTACAGGTTTTTCTCTTGCTTCCAGAAGTAATCAATGTATAGTTGCCTACCTTGCACAGGAGATGGGATCAGGCTGTGAACATATTTAAAAATCATTTTTTGAAGTTTATGGGAAAATATCACTCACCATGTGAGAATCCACAGAGCTCAAATTCACACTTGAGATAATATTAAATCAATTGGAAATGGATGTCGGCTGAACACACATTGATTTTGGTAACTTAACTGTTATTGCACTAACTTGGATAATCTCCGCAGCTCATTAAAGTCTGAAGTTTAACCTCCATGGAAATGTCCTGCTCCATGTATTTTGGAACTAGCCATGATTACTATTTCAAATTACAAATATGTATCTCCACAGTACCTGCCTGTTCCAGAGCTACTATAGTCTAAGAATTAATTATTGTGGCTGACAACTGTACTGAAGCCCATAATAAGAATCTCCTTCACTTGCTCTAACAAGCAAATTCCCTGTTTCCCTCTTACAGAAAGGCAGTGCTGTCTATGTATCTGGCTTGAAAGGGAAGCCTATCTGCCCTTCCATTTTCTCCTTTTATTGGCCTGATTTGCAATTCTGTGCGGGTCTGTCTCAAAGAAGCAATTCTCTGCTGGAAGTGCTGCAGCTGGTTTCCTCCAAGACTCCCCCCTCCCTGCCTGGAGCGAGGGAGGCAGCAGTGGGCTCACACAAGATTGGCTTAAATGGGAAATCAATACTGGTTCCTCATTCCCTACAAAAGAGCTGAACTGGACTGGCTCGGCTCCAAGGAAAAAAACGACTCAAGTGGAAAAGATTTGGCTGACAGTGGGATAGGTACT
Source organism: Cryptoblepharus egeriae (assembly GCA_030015325.1). NCBI lineage: Eukaryota > Metazoa > Chordata > Lepidosauria > Squamata > Scincidae > Cryptoblepharus > Cryptoblepharus egeriae. Next base: position 32,043,143 of record JAREYC010000007.1, read on the forward strand.
TTGCTTCATACCAGGCTCGTTGGGTCTCTGCCACTAAGCACATCACAAGGAGTCTGAAATAAAACTGGCTTACCTCCCACCATCTGCTTTCCAATGGACAGATAAATATTACAAAAATCCAAGTCAGAGGCTCTCCTTCTGGAGACATGTACACAGCAGCTTAGAAATACATAAATGCTCCTGTTAAGCATCAGCAGGAATGTTTGAGTCATGTTCAGGAGCTGCAGAAAGAATTGAATATTTATGAGCCTAGAAAGCAAATCATGGGTGAAATCCTGATTGAATGTGTGCAATAAAGACATGATCAATGCACATCAGAGGTGTGGATGCCATGCAGGATGTACAGTCTCTTAAAGCAGTGGTTCACAAATGTTTTTGACTGGCAGCTCTCTTGACCTACTAGGCCACTGGCAATAGCTCCCAGATAGGGCTATAATCCTAAACATTATAAAAAGTGGCAAGTTTTTATGAAGATTCAACAGCTTCCCTGGCTGGTTTTTGAAACTCCCTGACTCAGTTTCAGAACCACTGCTCTCAAAGATTGGAGTCATATTCTAGCAGGTGCCCAGATGTCATAACCAAAAAAAGAGGATAAGGAACCCCAAACTGTAGGACATCCAAGAAAAATGTAGGACACAACAAAATAAAAGCAAAAAACACTCAACTATAAAGCCTTAATGTGCTTCATTTAAACATAATATTAAATTTAAATCAATTACCATACATATAATTTATTAGACAAAATTTATTCATCACAAGAAGGTTATATGCTGTGTATGTACAAGGAAAAGGAGGAAAATGAAGATTATTTTTTCCTAGGATGCAAGGCTAAAATCCAGAAGATGTCCTGGAAAGAGGGGACATATGGTCACCCTGCATTCCAGCCATGGTCTTTCATTCTGCTTTGCCACTGGAAGCCAAAGACACACAAGATGAAGCCAGCCTTTCCTAATCTGACACAGCCAGGCCAGAATATCTATGCTCTGGTAAATGCCAGGTTAGAGCACTGCAATTGATTGCATGTGGATATATCTGTGAAGATGGATCAGCAACTGCATTGAGTCCAAAATACAACTGCCCAGTAGGACATTTAAAAGCAGGAGTTCCTTATCTGTTTGCTTTGGATCATATCATGGAGGCTTAAGGGCAGGTGAAACACCATGCATAATATACATGCCACAGCATTCAAATGTCCACTTTGTTCAAAACCATGAGTAGGCAACACAGTATAAGAGTGATGGGCATCATGGTGATACACATTATTTTGTGATCAAGCTTGTTTGGGTCACAAAGGACAAAAAGGAAAAAAAAAGGGAAAAAAGATTTATCTAGCTGCTAAACAGAGCCTGCCTAAGGATTGGTTACACCTGGATAACTCAATTTATAGCCAGACAGCTGTTTCATAAAATATGCAGAATATGACAGCATTTCAGACTATATACAAGAAAGGGTGCATTGCTTACTTTTTAAATATTACCCTATTTAAACAAGCTCCTTGCATGCATTAAATCAGCATTTCTATAGTATACATGAGGAGGAATATTAAACAAGGTCCTCCCATCTTCTGTCTCCAATAGAGACAAAAATCCCAAAAATATACAGCGGTGCCTCACATAACAGGTTTAATTCATTCTGGAAGCATGCTTGTTGGGTGAAATGCTCTTTATGTGAAGCGGATTTTCCCTTAGGAAATAATGGAAACTCAGACGATTGGTTCCACAACCCCAAAAAATATTCATATAAAAATATTAACTGTATATAAAAATGATTACAAACACTGCAGTATAACACAGTACAAAATACTGTAATATACAGTAACACATAACACTGCTATAAAAAATACTGTACAGTACTGAACTGTATTGTACCTTTGAAAACCTTCGTGGCTGGTGTGAGGGTTACAGAGAGGAGGATGACTTCGGCTGCAATCCTAAATACACTTTCCTGGGAGTAAGACCCTTTGGATACAATGGGGCTTACATCTGAGAAGACATGGCTAGGATTGTGCTCTTTCACAATCATTAATGGAGTCACTGCTATCCATTGGCTCAATGGAATCTTTGTCTTTTTGTGCAACTTTAACATTTCCAAGCTGCTGATGTTGAGCAGCACTAGAACATTGATAAGGCACAGGCACTCTTTTCACGCTGCCACACACACAGATCCCACATACAAACCCACTCCCCTTGGGGCCCCCATGAGTTCCCTGGCCATGGAAGCCTACTCCAAACTTTGCCCAGGGCCCCACTGTAGCTCAAGCTAGTCCCCTCGTCCCCTCTGTGGGTTCCCTTGCCATGGAAGCCTGTTCCAAACTTCCTCAGCAGTGCTCTTTATTCAAGACAGTGCTCTTTAAGCAAGTCAAAATTCTGAGAAAACTTTGCTCTTTACACAAAATGCTCTTTATTCAAGACGCTCTTTCTTCAAGGTACCACTGTATTTTGCCTTATTGGGTATTAAAACCAACTCATGAAAACCTTACATCGTTGATGTACAGAATTCTTTGCAATGGATTTACAATTTCAGGAGGCAATATGATAATGTACAGGCACACAAGCAGAATCAATGTGATATTGGAACAATGGGCACTCTGAGGAAACAGATGAGAATTTTTCAGATGCTCTGCAATAAAGATCACAAATGTTGAACTAATTTTGAAGAGAGCCAAGGGAAACTTAGCCATCACATATTATTTATAACTCTTTATATAAGGGCTGTATCAAACATGACTTCTTTTTTTATGAAAAAATGTTCAAAGGGGAAAAAAAGAAAAATTACCAGACATTTCTGTCTTTGAAATATATGAACCATTAGATTTTAATCTGACCCAAGGAACTTGTGGATCTGACTTGAGAGGTCTATAAGTCTGGATACCAGCTTTATATCTGGTCTTCATTATAACATATATAGAGAAAAGCACAGTCCCAAATTCCTCATTTATCACCTGAACAATTGGGGAGCAGTTATGACTGAAATTACTCCGTGACCACATAACTAATTATGTTATTATACATTGAGTTTGTTTGCCAAGGGCACCTTTCTGAAATTCAGAAAATGTTTTGTTCCATTAAAAAAATGAGATTCTAATATACTTTCATACAGAAAGTATAATATTTAGCTATACTGGTGTGCACCACATTATGACATTCTAATGAATGAATGGCCATGCAGTAGTTTTACCGAACTCACTGGTCTAACTTGCTAGGCTTGCTTCCTTCCTTCCTGGCTCAACCACTAACTGATACTTTGATACTTTCCATGCATGCTTTTGTGAACCAATTACCCTTTTCCTCATTTTCCAAGGCTTTCTCAATGTTCTTGGCCTTCCATGCCACAAGGGATTCCTCAGAATGAATTGGCTGCCATTGTCTGCATGATGCATGCACATAACAACAGGGTCTGCAGAATGTACAGTATCTCCATTATTAATCAGTGCATACCTGTACATATGTTAACACACATACAACTGTGATGATTGTGTGGGTGGAACCGAGAAACCAGTGCTCAATGCCAGGAACCAATTTAGAAGGTTCCAATGTTACACAAAAATGAAGCTATATCAAATGAGACTGTTCTCCAATCTAACTACTGCCCTGTACTATAGTTTGGTACATATAACAAATAAATGTTGTAAAATGAATAAATATTGTGAAATTATGAATTTTGATTATAATTTTAGCTAGCAAAATACTGATCCTATGAATCTCACCTAAGACCACCAAGGTCCATGGAAAAACCAATGAAAAGTCCAATGGACCATGCGAGATTAGGTGGTTCAATTTGAATTTACAGAAAAACTGTAAATTCAAAACATCCATGCTTCTGGATTTATAACTGTCTAATTAGCAGTAAAAAAGTCATAGGCTGTTGCACTGTTACACAAAAATGAAGCTATGTCAAGTGAGACTGTCCTCCATTCTAACTACTACCCTAACATAATTAACCCTTAGACACCCAGCTTTTTTGTTTATCACCTAAGACCACAAAGGTCCAATGGACCTTTGAGGCCAATAAATGGACCCTGTACGACCCTGTCAAGAAGGACAAGACAAGGCTCTGACCAAGTTCTGCCAGCTACAGGCAGGGAAAAAGCAAAAACCTCATAAACAGACTTTGTAATAAATATGACGAGGGGGAGCTTGGAAAATACAAGATTGAAAGAATAAATGCTCAGGCTTCAGAAAAGACGGGCAGTGGCAGTGATTAAGTTGTGATCTTAGCAATAGTACAAGCAAGGAATTACAGGATATTTTAAAACCGAAATAATTCCCTGTCATGTTTATATCTCACTGTTCTGATGTTTTGGAATTAGCATGTAAAATCTTGAGTCTCCAGGGCAGTGGTGGGCTTCAAGGGGTTCTCACAGGTTCTATAAGTTCTATAAGTTCTCACAGGTCTCACAGGTTCTCACAGGTTCTCACATGTTGCTAATGAGCGCCTGGTTCTAAGAACCGGTTACTAATGGGACATACAACCTGTTGTTCTATGGACATACAACTTGTTGTTAATTTAGGTTATTACGACATAGAACCTGTTGTTTATTTATTTGAATCCCACCACTGTTCCAGGGAAACTGGTGTGTACTATTGTACTATTCCCCCATGCGCATCAACCTGCCATGCGCATCAACCTGCCATGCGCAACTTCTCCCATGCGCATCAACCCGCCATGCGCATCAACCCCCATGCGCAACTTCCCCCATGTGCATCGTCCCCCCATGCGCAACTTCCTCCCATGCACAACTTTCCTACATGCGCAACTTCCCCCCATGCACAACTTTCCTACATGCGCAACTTCCCCCATGCGCAACTTCCCTACATGCGCAACTTCCCTACATGCGCATCATTCCCCTTGTGCATCATCCCCATGCGCAACTCCCCCATGTGCAACTTCCACCCATGTGCAACTTTCCTACATGCGCATCATCCCCCCATGTGCATCATATCACCATGCGCAACTTTCCTACATGCGCAACTTCCTCCCATGCGCAACTTCCCCATGCGCATCATCCCCCATGCGCAACTTCTCCCATGCACAACTTCCCCCATTCGCAACTTCCCCATGTGCATCAACTCCAAAAGTGCAACTTCCCCATGCGCATCTTCCCCCATGCGCAACTTCCCCATGCGCATCAACCCATGTGCAACTTCCCCCATGCGCATCAACCCCCCATGCGCAACTTCTCTCATGTGCATCAGCTCCCCATGCACATAAGCCCTCCATTCGCATCAACCCCCATGCGCAACTTCCCCCATGCACATCAACCCCCCATGTGCAACTTCCCCATGTGCAACTTCCCCATGCGCATCAACCCCCCATGCGCATCAGCTCCCCATGCGCATCAGCCCTGCATGCGCATCAACCCCCATGCACGTCAACCCCATGCGAAACTTCCCCCATGCGCATCAACCCCTATGCGCAACTTCCCCCATGCGCAACTTGCCCCCATACTAATCAACCCTCATGCACAACTTCCCCCATGCACAACCTCCCCCATGCGCATCTACCCCATGCGTATCTTTCCTCCATGCGCATCTACCTGCCCATGCGCAACTTCCCCCCATGCACACCAACCCCCCATGCACAGCATCCTCCACAGTGCAACCCCTCCCTCCGAACAACATCCCCCAGTGCACCAGGCACTGAGCACCAGATTGGCTGGATGTTATTCAGTCTCCCATGTTAAGTATAGGACAAAAACACTTTGCCCCCTTTTCAGCCCCTGAAGGGTTAAGTTTCTCCAGATGGTTCTTGGTGGGTGTTCAGGTGACAGAAGGAACTCCCAGAATTCCATGCTTCAGGCCCAGCAGTTGGGGCGGAATGTTGATGAGTCAGCAATTCTCAATGCAAAGTATAGGGAGGAAAATGCGTTGCGCCCCTTTTCACCCCCTTCCGGTTGGAATTTCCGAAAACCGGTTCTTAGTGCACCCCTCCGTCACGGAAGAAACACCCACCCCAAATTTCACGCTTCTAGGGCTGGCAGTTTTGGCACAGCAGTGATGGGTCAGTGAGTCAGTCAGTGACTTTGCTCTTTTATATATATAGATCTGCTCTTTTATTTATTTAAAAGAGCCTTCGGGGCATCATAATGGCTGCCTTTTAAACTGCCTTTTGTTTGATATTTTACTGCTGACTGCATGAAATTTTATACTATTTTAACTGTATTTTATGATGTGGGCTGTGGGTGGCACAAGCAGTTAAGACACTGTGCCTGTTAACCAGCAGGCCAAGGTTTAAGACCTGGGTCGGCCCCACAAGACAGGGTGAACTCCTGTCCTTAGCCCAGATCTGCAACGGCAGCTGGATCCAATCGTATCGGCTCTGCCTTTCTATTGGACTAATTCAGTGGCGTCACTGGCATTGAGAAGGGGGATTTGCTGCTTGGGTAACAGCCAATCCTCCATAACAATCTAACCCAGGCTTTCGTGCTTCGCATGCAGCGTATACAGCACCAAGCACAATACCATAGTCTTTCAAGACTGACGGAGGCCTGCTATGGTTTTAATCATATCTTAGGGCACAATACAGAGCAAGTTCAGTCTGCTCTGCCCTAACTGCTCTCTCCTAACTATTCTGCATCCAGAGCAGAAAGTTATGCTGCATCCAGAGAGTCAGGAAGCCTAGGCTGCCCTAACTGCTCCAGGGCATGCTAAGTAATTGACACATGGGGAGGACTTGCTCCTGAGGAGACACCCCTCAGATCACACTGAACAAGGAACAGCTGTGTTGCCTACATTGGTGACACGACTCTGCACATCACCTGGTGTGGAAGTCTGGGTGTCACCCCTGGGATGCATGCACCCCCCCCATCTGTACTGCGCAGTTGTCAAAGTTGGCGCCTGTGCACTTGTTTCTGAAGCCAACTGGCTTCAGAAAGAGTATGTCGCAGGCACCAAATCTGATGCCTGTGCAGTACTTTTCTGAAGTCTTTTGGCTTCAGAGGAGACTGAGCAGGCATCAGAGTTGGTGCCTGTGCAGTACTCTTTCTGAAGCCATTCGGCTGCCGCTCCGCCTCCTGAGTGAGGCCAAATGGCTGTGCAGAGGCACAGACTTCCTCCGCTCTAAGGAAGTCTCCTCTGAAGCTGTTTGGCATGCTCAGTGTGTTTCTGCGCAGTGCACCTCAGCTGGCCGGGCCAGCTCTGAGGACTAGTGGCAGCTTCTGGCTGCTGCTCTGCCTTGGAGCAGGCCTGAATGGGCGCGTTGACGCCCAGGGCCTGCCAAAGGACAGTCAAAATTCTATGGCGCATCACCCCATACGGAGCACATCACCCAATGCAGCCCACACCAGCCGCACCAGTCTGGTGACGCCACTGGGTGCCTGTCTTATAAGGAGTCCCTGATGAGATGCCAGTACATTCTACAGTGAATACAAGGGGCTTCTTGGAGTGGCCTGCTGTATCCTGAAGTTAGTGGGCTGCCATAGTTGTGCCATATCCTGAGGTTGAGAGGCAGGGGTTGCAGCTAGGCTGGCCAAGAACTCAGATTTTTGGTCAACACTGCCATTCTTATTTGGGCCTTATCATGGACCCCTATGGGTCTACCCATTACTATACCTGCTCCTGAGGTGGTATAACTCTGAGGGCTGGAAGAGGGCATTTCTGCCTTGGAAACAGGCTTTGGATACAGAGTAACTGCTCTGCTCTAGGCAATGCTAAACATGCCCTCAACTTGCCTCTCCTGAGCTGCTTAGGCTGCCCCAGTTAGGCAGAGCAGGTCCACCTCCATTAGGGCACCCTATGTTGCCTTGCTCTGCCCTAAGCCTCTTCCAGAGTAACTGAGGTGGAGCATCTTGCAGTTGCAGTTGCAACTTGCAGTTGCTCCAACCTAGTGGTGGATAGGGCAACCGAAGGGCTCTTATGTATCTTACCGTTTTTAATTTTATTATGACTTCTATTGATTGTTAGCTGCCTTGTGTGCCTCTCAGAGAGAAAGGTGGAGTACAAATCTAATAATAAATAAATAATAAATAATCTCCATCCTTTCTACCCATATTCCATTGTACAATCTGCTTTTCAAACTTCCCTCCCAATCAAGGTGCATTAAATACACACACACACACACACACACACACACACACACACACTGTTACAAAAGAGGACTGAGCAGAATTAGGCTGTCCTCCTAGAAAGTGGTTATACTCACTATGCTGATAAAATCATGTGAACTTTCATGACATACCGGTACATATTACCTATGGATGGTATTTGCCACTTTCATATCACACTGCAGCAAAAAGTCAGAGACAGGTAAATGGCTTATAATCAGAGTACAAATGATTGCCAATTGCTTTTATGCAAGGGAAAAAAATTCCATAAAACATACAGAAGGAAATTTCATACAGTAATAAGAGCTAAGCTATTGTTACTGACTTTTCTTAATATTATATGTAGTGAAAGCTGGTGATATGACCCGTGTAAGCAGTAATTGGTAACTTTAAAATTATAAGCAATAATTTTATATTTTATTAAATATAAAAATTATTTTCATAATAGTAATATGAGCATCAACTAGCCAACTTTTGTGTTATGTTAACATTTTGTGTTGTGTTAACATTCAGTTTCTATTTAACATGACTCTGACTCAATCCTGGGAGCTTACCACGGAGACATGTAAAGAATATTTATGGGTCTCATCACCAGACCAGTACTTGAGCTAGCCCAGCACCAACCAAGTCTACCTAGTGGTAAAGAGCTGAGGGGGACATATGGGGAATGTGGGAGGAGGTGCGGAAGATGGGAAGGGTGAGTTGAGGGTTGAGAGGAGGCATGGTATGGAAAGAGCAGGGGCAGTATTGACAGAACTGGGCTCCACTGGACCCAGAATCTCTATGGAAGGCTGTTTGCCTTTACATGCAGGCTCTTCATTCTGCACCAGCTCTAGAATGAGTAGTCCCATTGCAGGGCTGCTTCACTTATACGAGGAAAGAGAATGAATGTCTAAGAAGGCAGGATACTGGTAGGATACTGCAGCAGCCATTTTGAACTGCTTGTGAACTTCAATCCAAATTAATCACCAAGAATGTGATCTTGTGACATTTGAAAGAATCACAGAGTCAAGGGTGCCCAAACCCCGGTGCAGGGATCAGATGTGGCCTCTAGTGAACTTCCATGTAGCCTGTGGCAAGCCCCTACATCTACAGGCTGGTCCTGTAATCCTGCACAGGTTGTGGGGAACTGTGCTTCTTATGCTGTTATATGTATGCTGTGCTATTTTATTCAAATGCATTTTCTTTGGCATTTTTTAAATCCAAGTTTGGATGTAACATTGAGGGAACTGGCTGACCTGTCACAGAAGTTCATCACAGGGTCATTGCCTTACCAGCGAAGTGGTACCTACTTATCTATTTACATGCTTTCAATTTCCTAGGTTGGCAGGTGCTGGATGAATGACAGCTTACTTTGTCATCCAGCACCCGGGTCTTGAAATCCCAAACTGCCAGCTTTTAGGTCAACAAGTTTTTAACCACTTAGGCTGCAATCCTAATCCCCACTTAGGTCAGCCTAAACCTCAGCACAAGTCCTGTGCTGGCCTGGGGGTGTCACAAAATTACTGTAAGGCATTTACACCTGAGGGAGGTTTGAGCTAATGCACAGACATGCGCTCGCCTCCCTACATCACCACAGGAATGGGAAGACCAATGATTTGTGCCAGCCGAAGTTAGGATTGGATCCTTAGCCACCACAGTCCCTCCCCCTTGTGATCTGTTATTCATTGGAGGTTTTCAAGCAGAGGCTAGATATCAGGGACTCTGTGTTAGTTGCCTGCATTGATCAGGGGCTAGAGTATGGGCGCAATCCAGAGTAACTATGGGGAGTCCTTGTTCCAGTGCAAGACCAATTTACTCTGGATTGCAATATGAATTTCCCATAGGTTTTCACCAGGTGGTGCTGCAGCTACATGTCTCTTACATGCTCCCACCGTTACTCTTGGATTGTAGGGTATGTTTCTGTAATAGATGGGGAGAAGTTATTATCCTCAATAAGCAAATTTTCCCTGGTTCCACTTTAACATGGTGCTCACATTTGCTTTTTCTTTATTTTTCTGAGAGATGCTGCTGTTGCTGCATCAAGTGGTGCTAAAGAAAATATGTAGAAGATGCCTATTCATTCATTTGTCCAAACGGAGAAACAGTTTCTTCTTGGCGAGTAGCTCGCCAGACCCACTTGTCAAGTCATCTTGTCCCAGAGCTCCTTTTGACTTCCCTTTTTGGTAAAAATGTTCCTCACTCACACAGGAATAAGACACAAAGACTGTCATGCTCACATACCCACACATCTGAAGAGTTGATGCACTTCTTCAGATGGTGCTGAGCTTCAGTAATGCTTCCCTTATTCAAGGCTAAGAGCTCAATGACAACACACACTTTATCAGGCACAAGGGACAGCCTGCGATAATTCCTGTAACAACTCATATGGAAAAACTACATATGTGTGTGTATAGTGTTGGCACACCATCTGTTCTTCCATATCCTGTGAATGACAGCCTTACAAGACTAAGTGTACACATTGGCATTATGAGCAACCCCCTCAGGAAAGCAGACACCTTTAATGTGCCACTGACTCAGTGTTTTACTTTAAAATCCCCTCTCTACTTTCCAGAACAAAAATCTTGCCCTCCGTGAGCCTGGTCACCAATTAAGAAACCAGGAAACATATGGCCAAAATCACATTCCACTTTATTGGGAATGTTTGAACACTGCCAGTAAATACTAATGTATCTACAAATATGTGCATATGTCTTCTTAAATTTCCCAGGTTGTTAATCACAATTATTTTTCAATATTTTTAGGACTGGATTAGAACCATTGGTAGATTTGCTGCTAATTAGTTTCTACAATTTTTAGTTCAGGTAAAAAGGACATTGATGTAAGCACAGATGTTTTGGGGGGAAAGTTAAACATGCCTTACAATCCAGAGTAACTACGTGAGCACGTAAGAGACTTTACGTGTACCCGTAGTTACTGCACCACCTAGTGAAAACCTATGGGAAATTCATTTTGCAATCCAGAGCAAATTGTTCTTACACCGGAGCAAGGACTCCCCGTAGTTACTCAGGATTGCGCCCATAGTCTCTTAGAATCCAAGTGGTTTGATATTATGTGAGTTTTCATAGGGCAACAGCCTGCTATGGGAGCTGAGGTCTGAGAATATGTTCGTTTGAGAGACTAATCCCTACAATCCAGAGTAACTACGGGAGCATGTAAGAACATTATGTGCACCCATAGTTACGGCACCACCTAGTGAAAACCTATGGGAAATTCATATTGCAATGAAGAGTAAATTGTTCTTACACCGGAGCAAGTACTTCCCATAATTACTCATAATAACTACAACCAATGTAGGCAGGTCTAACTCACCTGGCATATCTTCCATGACAATGTGGGGATGTTGCACTAGCCTGCTCCCCCCAAGAGTGGGACACTTATGCTGGGGATTATGCCAACCTAAATAAAAGTTAGGATTGCAGCCTAGGGGTACAGTCCTAACCTAGGCTGGCACAACTCATTGGTCTTCCCATTCCCATGGTGATGTAGGATGGCAGGCATATGTCTGTGAAATGAAATCCTATGAATCAAATTGATTTCATTCAATCCTATGAATTGAATGAAATAAATGAAATCCTACCTTTCAGTTCCCCTGCACACTTGTTGAGTGAGAGGGGCCTTGTCTCACCAATACAAGCACATTCATTTTAAAATAATGCTCTGAATTTGAGATAAAAGCTTTGCATTATAAATGTACAAAGCATCCCGCCAGAGATTATAATAAATCTCCCTTCAAATATCACTCTGATGTATAATGTATAACACAAAAGAACAGATACACTTTAGATGAAATAGGCACTTCTCTCCATACTATCTTTATAATCTTTCCTGGCCCTTCAAAATGTGAATGACCAACTCTCAATCACATGCAGAATAAGGTGCAAGTACTACACTTGACTTTTTAACTTTTAATTTAATGGAAAGCTTTAAAATGGGGTAGAGGAGCTGCAATCCTGATTTGGAACACAATGACTGCCTTCCTTTCATGGGGAAGTCGTCCTGTTATATGCAAAGTTCACACAGTGCCATTTCCTTCCAAATGTCATTTTTAAAATACACTGGAAAGAGAGGAGAGAGAATGAGAGCTTTTATATCTTTTAATTCAAGTCAGAATTTATATTCGTTTCAAGAGTACAAAGAGTATATAGACAAGCATGTTAAGAAAAGAAAATATAAAACAAAGAAATAATTATATTTCTCTTTTTTCAACAATTGTACAGGATGGAATTCTTTGCTTTAATTCTTATTTTAAATATATTCATTCCTGTCATGGAATGGCGATAACCAAGAAATAATATCAGTCCTATATTCCATCAGCAGGTAGATCACCAGTAACTTTCAAGCCAACTAGATCAAAAGTGTAAAACATAAGGCCTGTGGGCTCAATCCCATACGCAATTTCTCTGGGCTCTTTTGTAATTGGGCTCTCTCAACCTGATAATCGAACTCTCTTGTATCTTGAAGGCTGAGGGTGGCGCAAGTGGTTAAGACGCTGTGCCTGTTAACCAGCAGGCTAGGGTTCGAGACCCAGGTCGGCCCCACAAGACAGGGTGAGCTTCTGTCCTTAGCCCAGCTCTGCGACGCCAGCTGGATTCAATCATATCGGCTCTGCCTTTCCATTGGACTAATTCAGTGGCATGGAGAGGGGGGATTTGCTGCTTGGGTAACAGCCTATCCTCCATAACAATCCAACCCAGGCTTTTGTGCTTCGCATGCAGCATATGCAGCACTAAGCATGATACCATAGTCTTTCAAGACTGACGGAGGCCTGCTTTGTATCTTGAAATGTGCACAATTTTTTCCCCTGTCATGTGCCACTAGTGAGTTTCTTTATGAAAATAAAGTGCCATCATCATCATCAGTTCCTAATAGGCCTCCAAGTAAGAGCAATCTACCCTAATCTTGCCAAACACATACAGCACACTTTGCAACAGACATTTTGAATATTTTTTTCTATAGAAAAAATAAAATTAATATTTTCAATAATAATTTCACATTTACTAAACCAAATCATTTTGTACTTCTAAAATGCAATGTATTCATTTTTTGTTTATTTATAGGCATCCATTTATGCAATCATATATTAAAATGAGCATATATAGGCTACAATCCAGAGTCACTATGGGACCTTTTACACTGACATGGGTACTGTGCCACCTATGGAAAACCTATGGGAAATGCATAGAACAATCCAGAATAAGTGTCTTTTACATTTTTCCACAGTTACTCTGGATTGCAGGGTATGTCAGTTTTGCCCATTAAGTCCCCTACACTTCTTAAACATAAACAATGATAGCTTTGAATTCCATCTTAGCATTTTTATGTCTTTTACTAAGGCTGCAATCCTAAAGACACTTTCCTGGGAGTAAGACCTATTGGACACAATGGGGCTTACCTCTGAGTAGACATGGTTAGGATTGTGCTCTAAGATTCTACTAATCTGCTAATCTACTAATTCTACATCTTGGGAATGAACCTGGATCCCCCCCAAAAAACATTTCCATTTGGTCTCCTTTGGCTGGTCCAACTCATCGGTCTTCCCATTCCCTTGGTAATATAGGGAGGCAAGCACATGTCTCTGTGGTGGCCTAACCTTCCCACAGGAGTGGCACAGAAGTATTTTAGGACACTTTATGTGACAGGTCAGAACAGGACTTATGCCAGCCCTTAGGCTGGCCTAACTGGAGGTTATGAAAATAGCCTTACAATCCAGAGTAACTACAGGAAGCTGTAAGAGGCACTTACTCTGGATTGCTCTATTCATTTCCCATAGGTTTCCCACAGGTGGCATCATAACTACATTGGTGTAAAAGGTCCCGTAATTACTCTGGATTGTAACCTAGTTAGTTAGTTTGCTTGTTTGTTTATTCTTTGCTACTGGACTCCTCCACATTCTGTTATAGATCCATCAGTAGCTTCCCATGACTCATCAAAGGCAAGTCTGAAACTGACCCTGCTTAGCTTTTTCAGGCAGGATAGCAACTTAGCTTCCAGACCACATCTCCTGTCAAACTTAATCACAGTTCACAGTAAATGAATTATAAAATGGCATTGAAGGATGGGAAATCTTAATGTTTATAAATATTTGAAAGGTTTATATTTGAAGGCATTGGATAAGGAGTGACATTTCTACCCTTTTCAAGGACATTACTTTGAATAACATATTATCATTCTTCTGATCATACTCCTCACATGCTGCAAATGCTCTTACATGCTCTCCATTCAGTCACCATTGTAGCTATTTATGCCACTGGATATATTATGGACATGCAAAGATGTTATAAGTCCTTTGTAATGGTCTTGGACTGAATGTAGAGTTAACCTCTCTCATCAAGAGGAGAAACAATAACAGAGGTTTACTCAGCATCATTATTTTCTTTCCTCCTGTGTTCTGAAAGAAAACTATCTTTCCCCTATCTTTGTTCCTCATAATAAAATGATAAAGAAACTATTGTGTTAACTTATTCTCTAGTATAATATACAGTCTAATGTACTGCATTTCATTAAAATATGCGCATTATCTTCTTCAAAGGCAGTTATTGAAAGATTCATGAAAATGTAATCAACATCAATAAAACAGCCTTGCTTAGTCCATAAAGAATATGATTATGAAAAGGGTGGCATGTTCAACAGAACTGACAATATAAATCTCCTATCTCCTTTTCAGTTCTTTTTTTTCTTCCCAATCTTTCTGCATGTAGGAGTGATCAGTATGGATAGTAGTTTAATATGTTTATAGTTTCATTCCGCATACCAGGGTTTATTTTGGTATTCATTGTTCAAATAATCTTTTTTTTTTAATTCAGAAAGCACAACTTTATTAGCAGCCAACAAGACAATTTGCTGAATTATGATAGAGAAATGTTTTACTTTTTCAGGGCTGTAGGTCAGTAGTTAGAATATATAGTACAATAGTTACAATGACGAATCATGGATTCTGTTATAAACTTATTGGATGGTCTTTTGCAAGACTATTTTTTAATTATTGAGTCTTGCTTTTCTCATTTTAAAAACTGGATCCTTCCTTCACAGGGATATTAAACAATCCACAGCTAAAAGTGCTGCATTTAGTACAGGTATCCCCCATTCATTTGACAGGTTAGAGACTGGCACAGTGTTGAAAAGTGGAAATGGTTGAAAAGCAGAATCCAGCCCCTTTTATTTTACAAATGTTTCTAATGCTTTTTAACTACCGAATGGCCAATTTTTTATTTTGCAAATTCCTGCTGTATGCAAAGATTTATGCAAGTGGAATCTCATTAATGAGTTCAGAAATGAAAAAAGTGCCTACTACCCAGCAGGGCTGCCTGATGCTCAATAGGGATGGCTGGTGCTTGCTGCCCACTGCATGGTGAGACTCTGTGGGACCTGATGCCTGGTGGTGCCTGGTTCCCAGTAGAGATGCCTGGTGGCCACAGGTGCCCATTGATGCCACTTCCTGGTGGTGCCCATTGGTACCTGCTGCCCACTGGTGTCTGTTACCAGATGGTGCCTGATGTCCAGTAGGGGTGTCCAGTCAGGTTGCCCTGTTCCTGTTGGTGCCTGTTGCTGCCCGTCATTGCTCCCTGATACACTCTGGTGCCCAGTTCCCGCTGGCGCCTGCCGTTTGGTATCCACCAACCAGTGCTAATGCCCAGTGGTGCCCAGAAGTGCTAAGAGTGCCCAGCTACAAATATTCTTGAAATTTTACTCCCATGATGATGGATAATTTCCACTAATATTATTATAAAATTAAAATCTATAATTTTATCATTAATTATTAATGATTAATAATGCTATAATGATGGATTTCAAGGTACTATTTAAGCTCTGAAATTTGCATTTTCAAAAACTACACCTATCTACTCATCTTTTATCATATGGCCCAGTACTATGCATCTTTCCAATGTCATAATGCAGCCCTAAGGTAAGACAACAAATGCTCCCTTATACTCCCTTATTTTAAGAAGGCCTTTATGACTGTCTTTATGACTTTAAGAAGGACTTTATGACCACCACAGGATGCAGTGCATGTCCCATTGGTACAGTTGCACTGGTGCTGGAAAATTGAATAGGTTTGGGCCCTTAAACATCTTCACTCCAATGAAATACACTCCGTTAACTCTGACTGGACCCAGCAAAGGGAAGGGAGTAAGGAGATTGTCCTGTCACAAGGCTGGACACATATTTCCCTTCTTTTTCTGGGGAAAAAAGGTGATGGTACTCACCACAGAGGCATAGTTTGTCATCCTCATTATTAATTAGCTGCTGGGGGGAGGTGGAACAAGGTGCTGGTACTGAGTATCGGTGACTACCCGAATAAAAAAGCCCTGGTATAGGAAAGAAAATTGGAACAAACTCATTAAAATGTGTGGCTAATTTGGGGAGGGAGGCCAATGACGTCTGTATTTTTCTTGCTTGTTCAGTTGTACAAAAAAATAAGTATCACTAGTGATGGCCTGGCCCATGCATGTCTAACATATTTTCAAACACCTTGGAGATAAAGCTCACCCCCCCCCCCCCATTTTCCCCCTGGCACATGAAAAATGCTAAGAAAAGGATTACTTTCTGATACTTTTATTAACACCAAGGTTAAAAAGACAAAAAAAGTCTTCCTTTATGTGTCTGAGTAATATTGCTTGTGTAATCTTAGCAGCTAGTCCTCTCTGCAAAGTTTCCCCAAGTCAATATATTACAGGAAGTCAGAAAAGATTTCCATTCTACTTACCAGCATTAACTTTCTTTTCTTATAAGTCTTATATTTTCTTTTGCAATTTACTTTTCAAATAATCTTCATAAAGATAGCATTAATTTTCTTTTCATAAAAGTTCTAACATTTAAAAGAAAGTCGTCCTACTAAGAACAGCGTGGTCCTCTTAATGCAGAAGAAATTAATAGAAACTCCTTTTGTCTAAAATAAAAGATAAGCCTTACTTATTGCTCATCTATGACCCACTGTTACTAGTCACTCAGGCATATCCATCCATTGAAGCTAAAGTCTGAAGAGGTTTTGTCATGCTCAGTTGCAAATACTAATTTTTGCATTTGTATTTCCCCAGTTCCCTAAGAAAAAGCAGATATTGTACTGATTTCCAGGCAGTCTCTTTTTGGTCAGATCCACTTTTACTTAAAGAAATTAAACTTTGATTGGTTGTGACTCTGCCTAGTGAGCTGCTAGGCAGAGATAAGCACATAGTATTTAACAGTGAACCATTATTATATTTCTTACACATGGATACATCACTGACATAGAATATGAGCATGCCGTGCCTACTGTGCATGGTGTATGTGCATTATACACATATTCTTAGGAAAATAAACAAAAGTGCAGTCTGATATTTACATGATTATCATGTTGCTGTAATTTGCTGAGAATGTTGCCCATCCCACAAGGAATTGATGGAGGAATACTTTTGTACATCCCCCAGACATAAAAAAGGCATGAGAATTGAGTGAAAGTGAATTGATCCTATGAGTCAGGACCAGAAACCATAAGGAGACTGCAGCTGTATGAGCTACAAATGAGGTTTTGCACTCATTGTGAGTTGACCTGAAAGCTATCCTTTTTTTGCAGGGAGAACAGATGTGTGGTGAGGTCCTGGGCAGAAGAGGCAATACACAGTCTCCCCCTTCCTCCTCTTAAGCTCAGTCTTAGAATTATCCTCTCCCTTGCCTGGGAATGAATGAATGAATAAATGTGAGGGAGGGCATTGCAATTTAAGAGTTAATTAGATAAGCATAGTTTGTTCTTGGTGATCTCCTGCTTGGAGTCAGAGTAGGGCATTTATAATCC
Organism: Cryptoblepharus egeriae; assembly: GCA_030015325.1. Taxonomy (NCBI): domain Eukaryota; kingdom Metazoa; phylum Chordata; class Lepidosauria; order Squamata; family Scincidae; genus Cryptoblepharus; species Cryptoblepharus egeriae. Next base: position 32,060,956 of record JAREYC010000007.1, read on the forward strand.
AAAAGATTTGTCTCATATCTAGGGACTTGCAAAAGGTAAGGTTATTTTTCCTGACAAAGAGTGTAATTCTTTGTCAGGAAAAATAACGTCAAGTTTTGCAGGTCCTTACCCATAAATTATTGGGCAGATACGTGCAAAATCTGTGATCTTTTTGCATACGTACCATTTACAACGACCAGTCCCTGTGGAGTTAACTGCCTGCAAGTAAGGGAGGAAGACAAGCATGATGGTAAGTCATGCCTTTCATATAAACACTGGTTATATCTACAGACTTCTATGCATTTATGGTTTGTCTGAACAGGGCCTCTGAGAATGTGAGAAGATTCACCCACGCTATCTGGAACCCTGTGTCCTTAGAGGTCTGAATCATGAGGACAAATCATAGAGACAAATAAATCTGTGGCTGCAAAGTGTAGGTATTGCATCTGTATATTGGATATTTTGCAACTCTAATTAAACCCTCCCATCAGTTGGTTTACATGGGAATCCCAACCCATGAGCTACTTGTTGCACAACGAGGGGAAGGAAAATTAGTTTCCCTTACTCCAAGTAATGCCACTAGGTCCCCAATGGGACTACTACGATCTGTGCCACCTAAAGGGCCACTAATGACCTACCTGCTGCCTGCTTTCTCCCCACTCCTGGGACATTCCCAGAATGACCCTGGAAACCCTCTCCAGACCCCGGCAGTTGCAGCCTGCTCTCAGCATCCACCTACCTTGCCACTGGCACAAGGGCCCTGAACACACCTAACACCCCAGGTAGTATGTTCCTAACCAGCTTCCTAACACACCAGGTGGTATGAAAGTGCCATATAATATTTCTGTGATATCTGGATGTCAACACTGGGCACTTGTGTCATCCTTGGATGCAGTAAGGAATGTGCCCTCCAACAGTCTCTAAATGTTTTATCCAGAGGGCGACATCAAATACCTGGCAAGGTATCAAGGGCCAGAAAAAATGTTAATATAAAATTTAAATAAATACGAAGGATATGGTATCTAGATGAATATAAATGAGAATAAATGGGCTCAAATTTCTATGATTTCTCCAAGCACCAACACACAACACAAAAATAAAGCACGTTTCACTTAAAGAGCACACCTCTGGAATGAATTAAGCTCTTTATGTGAGGCACCACTGTATTTAAAACGATGACCCTTTTTATCAGAGTCATAAATGTGATCCTGATGTAGTAAAATATTCAAATGGATCCCCATTTCCCATCTGCCAAGCACCTTCTAAGCTCTTCAGGTGGCACAGATTAAGCACCAGTTATGTTTGTTCAAGTGGACCAGAAGCTTGCAGGGGATCAGAAGCTGGCTGTGGGCTGGGTAGAGGGTGGACATGGGCTACATCTGGCCCCTGGGCCGGGGTTTGGAGACACTTGTCCTAAAATAATCATTGAACAGGCAAATAGTATGATTTTTGGCTGAGAATTGCTACTGCACCAATAAAACAGAATGAACCTTTACCACTGCAACTCACACATGTAGCAAATAGAGCCAACTACAATGGTACCTCACTTAACAAGCGCCTTGCTTAACAAGCATTTCACATAACAAGCACAAATTTCCAAGAAATCTTGCTTCACATAACAAGTTCCGCTTCACTTAAAGAGCAAGCATACTACAGGCACGTGTGCTATGCAGCCCTTATGCTCCATATGGAGGCTCTTTAAAAGGGCTGCAGCAAACGCTGCTGCCTCTAACTGTTCCCAACTTGGGGGCAGTTGCCTGGAGGTGCCAGAGGCAGCTGTCCCTAACTGCCCCCAAATGCCCCAACCGGCCACCTTGAACCTCCAGCAGCAGCCCAGGTAAGCCTCCCCAGGAAAGTGTCTTTGATTGCATCCTCCTAACCATGTATACCCAGAAGTAAGCCCCATTGTGTTAAATGAGGCTTACTCCCAGGAAAGTGTCTTTAGGATTGCAGCCTAAGTAGACTTCATAGGATCATGCACATGAAATGCAATTTTGAATTCAATTACAGCTTTTCGTCATCATTTTTACATCCAGTTAATATTTTTATATGAATATTTTGGGGTTGTGGAACCAATAGTCTGAGCTTCCATTATTTCCTATGGAAAAATCTGCTTCACTTAAAGAGCGTTTCACTTAAAGAGCACACCTCTGGAATGAATTAAGCTCTTTATGTGAGGCACCACTGTATTTAAAACGATGACCCTTTTTATCAGAGTCATAAATGTGATCCTGATGTAGTAAAATAGCTTTGTCCATGTTATCATTGTATTTACCATTGGCTCATATCCGTATCTGCAGTCTTTTAACTCCACTGCTTATATTTTTTATTAATGTTGCCCTAACAGCTCTTTGTATATTAATATTATTTTATTCTGCCGGAAGGCCTTGTTATAAAACTAATTAAGCTCAATGTGCAATCTGATTGCATTTACACTATTTTTTTATTCCTCTGTAACCCCGATGAACAAACTCATTGGCATTTGTCCTGACTTACCCTAGCACAAATGATTTTATAATTAAGAATTACATCTTATATGATTCTCTCCTCAGCTACATAAGGCTCCCACTCATTGAGGGCAGCCCCAGCTGTGACACAAATTAAGAGATTGCAAGGAAGCCACAAGTTTCCAAAGCTGCAGTTTAGTTTTCCCAACTGAAAATCTGCTTTGACCAATGTCATTGGCAAATTGCTTCCAAATAATTGGCTGTTTCAAATGCTTCTGAACTGCTAGGTTGGCAGGAGCTGGGTAAGAAATGGGGGCCCACTCCAGCCTTCATATCAATAAGCACAAAGCACAGTATCTTTACAGAGCCACTGCAATCCTTCAAATTTAGCAGCCTAAATGAACTTCCTCATTATAATAATACATAATGTTCCCTGGCTTGCACACTTATTCATACATCATCTTTTCTGCCAGTCCCAAATACATATAGTGAGAAGACAACAATTAACACATAAAACTGTCCATAAAATATTATGCCGCGATGAAAAAGAGTACAGGCTGGGCATCCTGCTTGATATTTAAACGAGTGAGAAATTTTTGTTTGGGCAACAGCTGCAGATATTCCAAGCTCACAATGTTCAGACTTGTCTCATCTCCCCCCCCTCCCTCACTTGAACAATTTGTACAGCCCATCATTCAACCTCCCAGCCAAATATACCAATCTCATCTCTACAAAGGGGAAACAAGTGATCTGCATTTACAGTAGGATTTAAATTTTCCAGAGTGAGCCAGGCTGATACATAAGGTCAAGATGGATATTCTCTGTTGCACGGTAGCTTTTGAAATATTCGTCACTCTGCACATTAGGCAACTCTTTTGATGATACTGATCCTAACAAATTAAAACAATTTTCCAGCTTCTGGATGACTTGATTATTTTTCTCTTTCCACATTTGTGCTGCAAAGGACATTTCATGCTTTTGTACTACATGTGTAATATAGTGTAATATAGTGGTTTTCTGCTGATTTTAAATTTACATGGCCTTGTTGCACTGAGAGTGTAATCCAAACTTGCACTGGAATAGGCATGCTAGCTTAGCCTGTGATACAGCACAGGTTTTGGGACTGCTGCTGCACTGTAATAATCACATTGATTATGTGATAATGTGACAATGTGATTATGAATAATGTCATTACTACTGTATTTACAAGGCACAGAAGTGAAAGCATTTGCCTTAGTATTACTATTTTTATACTTTCTAGTGAAAATGGATATTTTTCAAAGCATCTTGTCTCTTAAACTAAAGGGTTTTAAAAATACTAGAATATGATCCTTAATATCATGCACGCATGACTGGATCAGCAATTTCCCAAGTATAGCCTTAAGGAAATTTTGTTACTGTTACTTCATATGAGTGATGTGGAAAAGTCCTCAGGCAAAACACAGAGACTGAAAATGAGAAACTTTCTGAGCAAACCTCAGATGATTGGAAATCATGTGCCTCCCCTCCCCTTCAGTGGGAAAATGATGGGTAAAGATATTGGATCTTATTGAAATGGACAAACTTACAATTCTCCTTAAAGAAAAGTCTGTAAAAACTTTTGTGGACAGTTGGAATCAGTTCATGAACTTCTTGCAAGGGGAAATGGGACAAATGAACTATGGATTCAGTGAGTAGGTAACTGATATACTGTATAACTTTTTCCCCCATTCTTTGCTGTCACAAGTGTACTTTAGTATAGCTAACAGACCTAATATGTTGTGTGCTTTTATAGAAAAGCAAAGAAATGTAGATTGAGAAGTCTACACTAGTAGACTTTCTATATATATTCTTTTTTAATTTAAAAAAAGAGAAATATGCTTTAGACCGCAATCCAGAGTAACTACGGGGAATCCTTGCCCCAGTGTAAGATCAATTTACTGTGGATTGCAATATGAATTTCCCATAGATTTTCACTAGGTGGTGCAGTAACTACAGGTGTACGTAATGTCTCTTATGTGCTCCTGTAGTTACGCTGGATTGCAGAGCTGGTCAAAGAAAAGTGATTCCAATTCAAAACAAAACAAAAAAAATTCCCGATGGTAAGAGCAATTTGGCAGTGGAATAGATTTCCAAAGGAAGTGCTGGACAAACCCTCGTTGGGGATCTTCAAACCAGTGGTGTAGCTAGGGGGTGCAGAGGGTATAGTTGCATCGGGTTACAAGCGTCAGGGGGGCTACAAGCTTAGCTTGACACTAGTGACTAAAATTGTGGAAAACGGGGCATGCATGAATGATAATAACATCATGTTATATATTGTTGGCAAGGTTATTTAATATAGAATGCAATGAAACAAACTGCATTGGAATATCTGTATTCTATCAAAGTTTATGGCTAATTAACCAGAAAATGAAAATACTAAAGCCTATGGAACAAAAATGGATTTTCTTAACTCAAACTTTCCCAGGTTACTGATGGCTCTGAGAGCCAATGAGATGTAATTCTGATACTGTATGGAACTAATAAAGTGTTAAAATGAATCAGTTCTCAGGACATATATCATATACATTGCATATATCAAACAGTTAATCATGTTTACTGGGTATACAGGCACTTCTAAGTGGTGCTCCTCTTATATTTAGTAGGAAAATATAAAGCATTTTTCTTGCCCCAGCATACTTTCCCTAACCAATAAGGGACACAATTTTCTTTTTTTATGTAATTAAATTTGATTTTGATGTTGTAGGGTGTGTGTGTGGGGGGGGGCAAATCTTTTTGTGGGGGGAACAGAATCTTCTTTGACTCCAGATAGAAAACAGGTACTTTAGCTATTGCCACTAGCAGAGCAAATGGTGGTGAACTGCTGAGGAGGAGGAGAAGGCGGCAGGTTTTCCCCCAATTTTCTTTTTAAAAATACTCAAGGATGACATCCCTTTCGGTTGTGACATCACGTCAGGGGCAACATTCTGAGCTTTCCACCAGGCTACATGATGCTTAACTACACCACTGCTACTCCCCATGGCCAGCCTGCTTTCTCATGGTACTCCCAACACTTTCTCCATTTATTACAACGTTCTCAAAATTTATCCTTAGACACTGGGGCTCCCAACATACTTTGCCTTCATTATGGAGTGTCATGAATGTATCAGGGTTATCTATCTTCCATTTCTTTCCTAGACTTTTCCCAGATCACTGCATGTGCACCATTCACAACAGTTCCCAGCATTCTCCATTCCTTAACCATTTTTTTCTTCCTTTCATTCCTCTTGAAGTGGGGGGGCGGGCGGTAAAGACAGTATTATTATATAATATGTAAGCTTGCCTTAATAAAACATTGCATTGATGTCATGAAAAAGAAAGATATTTCCATAAAAAATAAAGTTAAACAAATAAGAGCAAATGTTTTTAATTGCTTTGCTTAATGGGCTTCCTTTTCTATACTAACTTTTCAAAGGCAAAAGATATTGAAAACTCTTCTTATCAATGGGATTTAGATGCCTAAGCAGGACTTTCAGTCTCTAGCCTCTATCTACAGTGAAAATATGATGAGTTTCCATTTGTCCTCTTCTTGCAGGGATTTTTGTTATTATTTTCATACCATTTGAAGTAACTTAATTAATATTTAAATTCTCCTTTTTTCCTTTTTTTCCACAGCTTCAGTAGCTGCTTTTCCAAGCTTTGCTATGCCTGGTATTTTTTTCCTATTTATGCTGCCAGAGTCTAAGGTTTAAAGTGGCAGATAACACTGAAGTTGGATCAATTGCTTTTAATTTTTTCCTGTGTTTATGTATATATTTTTTGTTAATGTACTTCTGTAGTGTTTTAAAATGTGTTTATTTCATCAAAACACCAAAACAGAGCCATTTCTAAGCCAGTGTTAAGATGTCTTCAAAATGTTGTCCTCTAACAGATAGTGAGCTAGTTACAGCAATTAACATAACTCCAAGAGGTTATTTGCTCTTACTCTTGAACTGAAATTATGGCTTTCAGGAAAGGGAGTCTGAACTCGAGGATTAGTGTTGTCTACAGTCCAAGTTGAATAAGCTTTTGGATTTTTTGTTTTAACAAAGTCAGATAAGAAGAAAAGCAAACTTATGGGAAACCAGAAACTACAGAAAATGGAAAACCCTACAGTTGTACAGCTTTCTCCATTCAGAAGTCTTGCCCACTTTCAAGATGTCTTGTTTTAGAAGTACACATGTAATCCTCTCTTATCTATCTTTCCCCACCCCACAAATGTCCTGAAAATCTGTAGAGGTTAAATGGAGCATCTGAAATCTACCTACCAGTTGTAAATGCCTAAGGCATAGCTGGTTAAAGTGATAAGACATTATAATCTTCTGTTTCTTCCATGTAGCAGGCTCTGTAGTTCTATACTACATTTATTTTTCGCTGCCAGTACAGCTTACTCTGGTAATGTACCTTTTTCTTCCTCTAGCATCAGTATCTATACAAGTTACTTCAGTAGAAAAGTAGGTGGCAAACAGTGCAAAATTATCATTAACCACTATTTTTACCATCACATCTTAACGTTATTTTGGAACGGCAGTTTGAATTCCCATCCTTATAACACTTTCCTATTTTTTGTCAATTTTTCTGAAGGCAACTCACAAAATAAAACAGAAACTCCCAAATGTCATGCTTTAATTTACTCTTTTATTCTCTTTCCTTTCTTTGTTGTTTGGATATGATCCCTTTCCTTCTTCCATCTTGCAGATAATTTAGGGCCATGGTAAGGTACTGCAAACGTTTCATAAAACATGTATGTGAGCAGTGACACAGTAAGCAGTGACACATGCCAGCAGTGACACAGTACCTCTTGGTCAGGGTGGTCAGGGTGAGGCTGGGAGGCTCCGCTCAGGTATCCCACTATATCTATTCTGGCACACAGGAGCCCTGCTAACACAAGGTTTGGGCCATCAGAGTTTTGGGGGGTTGTCAGTGCTGTAAAACAAGTTCGTGTCACTTCAGGATAAGTTGCACTGGTGCATAAAGACGGCTCAGAGAGTAATTGCTGCCCTGGCAGAGCTTGGCCAATGTGAATGTCTGAGGGAGGCAGGGAAAGGGCAGGGAAAAGGTGGGAGGGAGGCATTCCAGGACACGAGGAAAATAGGCAAAGGGTAGGACAGTGGGAAGGTAGCAGTAATCGGTGGGACATATTGTACCTGTTCCAAGCATCAATCCCCAGGATACTATTGTCAACTTGGATTTGGATCATCTGAGGTGGCTCATAGACCCATTAGGGCTGCTGCATCTTATCTGGGAAAAACTTTTCCATGCCCTGCAGAAGCACTGTAGCAGTGCTGGAGTGCTGACTCAGTGTAAGCATGTCAGTCTGCTTGCACCAGTACCTCTTTGGATTGTGCTGCCTGATTATTGCATTTTAGAGCTCAATTCTAACCTGAACTAGAACAGGCAGCACAATGTGCTGCATCCAGTCAAATTGCGAAGGTAGTTCTGGCACAACATGGAGTGAGTTAATATTTATCCCATTTATATGTATCATGTGCCAGCCACCCCCATTGGGCTTCTCAGATCTGTGCCAGAGAAACTGCTGGTAGAAAATCCAGCAGCCTAGTGTAACATTGGGCTAGCGAAAAGGGGGTTAGGATCTGACCCAAGTTCCCCAGGATGGTCCCACTTTCCCAGGCCTGATCTATCCACCAACCCACACTCCCCTGCACTTCCAATACCCATAAATCACCTTTTCTGCCCTTCTGCCACCCTCTTCAGCTCCTTTCATTGGTCTCTCTAAGGGCTCAATGCAGAGTAACTACAGGGAGTCCTTGCCCCAGTGTAAGAACAGTTTGCTCTGGATTGCAATATGAATTTCCCATAGGTTTTACAAGGTGGTGCATTCACTACGGGTGTACATAATGTCTCTTGTGTGCTCCCATAGTTACTCTGGATTGTAGGGTAAGTCAGATGAACATATTCTGTCCTAGGTGCCCATTAGGATTGCGCTCTTAGGGTGACCAGATGCCGAACCCAAAATCCCCCCCCCCATTCCTCCAAATTCCTGACATCCAAGCCAAAATTCCCCCCTGTTAAAAATGTAGGAAACCCCCAAAAATGTAGGACAAATGTAGGACATGTTAATATAAAGCAAAAAACACTTGTACTGCTTTCCTTTACTTAATTTCAACACTTTTTCAATTTAAAACATCTTTGCAAGAGATGTTTTTACCAACACTGCACATGTGAAGTGGCTCAAAGCAGACATGATCTTGCCCCAGAGACCCCAGCCTATTCCCATCACCCAAAGACGTAAAAGTGGCTCAAAGCAGACCTGATTCTCACTCAGGCCCTTAACTCTCTCCAAAAGCAGTTTGCAGCATCAGAACCCATGCAAGTGACTTTAACATACATCATTCTGACCCAGACATGTAAGACACTCACAAGGCAGTTTGCAGCACCAGACCCATGCAAGAAAGGGGAAAGGTAGGTGGGAAAGGTAAGTGTGGGTGATGGGAAAGGTAAGTGAGAAATGTAAGTGCGGGTGAGAGGATAGGTTGGGATCTGGTTGGGTGATGGTATAGGAGGGGATCTGGGTAGGGGAGGGAACACACCATGCACTCACTCAGAGACATACACATACACTCCAGGCACCCACCCACTCACACACACACACACACACACCATGCACTCACTCTCTCACACACACACACACACACAGAGAGAGAGAGAGAGAGAGAGAGAGAGAGAGAGAGAAACACTGTGCTCCTGCATTACTTCTGGAGAACTTGGAAGATGCTCTTCAGAAGCACCTTACAAATATACAAGGGCCAGGGGGCTGTAGCGGTCATGGAAGAGGCTGTAGCAGACATGGGCAGGCTGTGGTGGTTATGGGGGGCTGTGGTGGCTGTGGGTGGCCATGCGGGGGGTGTCCTGTAGGCAGAGGCTGCTGGAGAGGCAGGGCTGGCTGGCAAGGCTCTGGAGGGGCTGCAGAAGCCACAGGAGAGCCAGGGCTGGCCAGCGAGGATGCAGGGCAGCTCAGAAGGTGCTGCAGTGGCGCTCTCTGAGCATGTTTTTACAGTCAAGGTTCAGGAACCCAGTTCATGGGCTGAATTTCCTGCCCAATTTCCTGGCCAGCCTGCTCTTAGAGTGGCCAGCCTGCTCTTAGGATTCCAAGCACTATAAGTTGGAGCAAGTTTGAGTACCACTGATGCAGAGAATAGATAGAGTAGCTAGAGGAATATTCTTTTCCATCAGTATTCCATCAGTACCAGTGGTAATGCCCAATGCATGGGTTGCAAGACTTTGCCCCAGCGCTCACAGCATCCTGCCATTCCCCATGCTTTTATTATAATATAAACAGGGTGAGAATGCAAAGATTCCAGTTTGACTGCCTATTGTTTGTAATTGCTTCTAATTTTATACTGCAAACCTGGTTTCAACATTTCAAAGATATCAAAGACAACTGTAGACAGGTAAAGATAAAAAGAAAAACGGTTATAAAAGATGATGCACATGAAGCACACAAAACAGCAAGACACAATGCCATGTATCCAAAGATTCTTATGTGAACGAGCAGTGAACTTTTAACTGACATTTTTTTAAAGTTCAATAGACTTGGAAGAGGCAATTGAAGTTCCTGCAGCAGCAAACCTATTATTACTTTCTCCTCCTCTTTATCTGAGTGGGTTAAAATGAACTTGGAAACAAGAGGTTTGGAAACAAGAGAAAATGCCCCCAATTCACTGGGCAGTGATTTGAACAATAGTGTTGCAATGGGTATGGGCCACATTAGTAATGGGGTGACACCATTACTCACATTTAAAAAAAAAACATGGTGTTTTTGAATAATACCATTGTATATCATTTGACTGTGTAGTTTCATCCAGACTGCACTGAAACAATATTCCTCACCCACTGCACAGGAGGAGGTGTTTTTTTCCCCAGGTTCTCATGTATATTAATTGTATTTTAAAGTGTACTTGGTAAGTACTATAGTTGATGCAGTCTCAGCAGATGCAGCCACACAGCATAATCTTAAATCCTTGTTGAGCCAGCAGAAGTCCAATCTGGAGGGTGGGATTGCAAAAGTACCAGGAGGCACTTTTGCTTGGGGGAACTCCTGGAGGGTAGTGATTAAGGCAGTGTACAAGACATGCACCAGTTTTCCCATGTGGTCAAGGGAACAGAGAAATGGGTGAGTTGTGCTGGCTTAAATTGATTAGGGTCGCACTCTCAATATGATTTCTCACTGAAAAAGTAATCTATTTTAATTTCTAGAAATATCTTAAACACAAATATGTGGTGTTTTGTGTTTTTACTCAGATACTGTAACCACAAAATGCAGTATTTTGTGTTTTTATATTTTTTAACAGAATTAACACCTGTACATGAAAGCCTAAAAACAACATTGGCAATTCTTTGTATAAAGATGGCATGGATCTCCTTTCCTCCACAATGACATTTGGTATATATTTTATTTTTCTCATTTTTATACTACACTTCCTCCAAAGGACTACTGTTCACGTGAGAAAACCAAGTGTGTTACAGTCTGCAGAGGGCTATGGACCTCCTGTATCCTCTCCAAAGTCCCTAATCCCCAGGATGACAATAAAGAATGGAGGACAGATTGCTTCTACCTTTAACCATTGCATAGAAGAGGGAATTGAGGCAGGTTTACCCCATCATAGAAGGATTTAAAAAGCAATACCTATGGATGATCCTGGGGTGGATGGGGACAGTTCATATCCTTATGTTCTAGTCTAGGGTGGGCAAGCTGGGCCATTTTAGGGATTCTAGATTTTTCATGATTGTATATATGAGGGAATTTCAGCAGGTGCTGCTTGTCAGCTCACAGATGACAAGCTGCATCTGTTTAAATTCTCTCTCCATACAACTGTAGGGATTTTTGCCACCTCTCCTCAGTGACAATCCAAGATGCAATCCGCTTCTCAACATGGCTGGTTATGAGTTGACAGTTGTAATGGTGAAGACTGGATCTCTTCAGCCTGCTTTATCGATATGGTATGTTGCCCAGAAGATGTGGACTCCCACACACACAAGGCTTTTATGTGGAAAGAAATCCATACAAAAATATCCCTGTTGTTTTGACATATCTTATGAAAAAACAGCTTTTACTTATCTTGCATCTTCAAATGAAAGCCCTATGACAGAGAAAGACACTTCTTGAATAATGATATTAAAAATCAACTCTATTCACTATCTTGAATAATGAGATTAAAAATCAACTTTAGTAATCATTATTACTAAATGATTAATAAAAGAATGAATTTTCCTTACTACTTGTAAATGTCCAGGGATGTGTAATTAGTAGACTGTAGAAAATGAATAGTTAATAGATTTATTTCATTGAATTTAAAAAGAAAAAGAAATAGGCAGTAGATTCTAGCTGGCTAATAGATCTCCATTTTAGGGAACTTGTCATTTGAACAAATGTGCATTTAGTAAAGGAATAAGAGAAGAGCCTCAAGAGTTGTGAGAATGAAATGGCTGCAGTTTGATATACAATAAAACCTTGGATTTAGAGTAACTTGGATGGAGAGTATGTTTAAGATAAACATTTTAAATAAATTTAGACTTGGTATACAAGCAACGTCTTGATAAATAAGCAAAAAATAGTCCTGGCTGGGATACAGCTGGTTTCAGTGCTCCGCCAGTACCTGCTTAGCTTCTCCTATATGACCAGCCTATGCATGTCTACTCTGAAAGTCGATTACAGTCAATGGTGCTCTTTCCTATACAAAGGGGGCAACATAAAGGAGCCTGAGAGACCTAGCTTTGCATGTCTCGTCTAAAGTAAGCCCTATTATAATCAGTGGAGCTAACACCTGTGTAAGGGGAGAGATTGCAGACTGAGAGAACTGAGAGACAAATTGCAGGTTGATAAGATTTGTATTTCTTTATATTTTGTATTTTTATTATTTTGTATTATATTACAGTTTTGTAATTGTTTTTATATGAATATTTTTGGGTTGTGGAACAAATCATCTGAGTTTCCACTATTTCTTACGGGAAAATTCATTTTGATATACATGTATTTTGGATTACCAAAACTCCCAATGAGATCCCACTCCCCATCAGTTCTGTATCCTGTATTTTAATCTATTTTCAATAACGGCTGTGCTAGGTGCTATACAACCCACCTGAAATTGGCTTACAATTCACCTTATGGGCCTCAACCCTTGGTGGGTCCCAATACAACCTGCTGGTTAAGAACACACACATCATAAAAGCAAACAGACCACTCCACATGCTTTCTTCAGATTCTGAGAAATAAGTCTTACTGCATGGAGGAGGTACTCCATCTTTGGGGTGACAAGCTGACTTCCTGAACTAGGTGATGCAAATTCTTGTGACACCATTGCTCAGGTGTCAGGAAGTCTTGGGTCGGCCCTTATGCCAGCCATAAGCTTTCTATAAACCTCAAATTACATATCTATCCACTGCAGAATTTTGCTGCAGTCCTTTCAGTTTGCATTAAATCAACTTCATTTGTGAAAATGCACTTTTCATAAAGCTTGGCTATATAAACAGAAGGTTGGCTGTACAAAGTATGCAGCAGGTTTTGTATTATTATTTGTAAGCGTACCCCCTTAAATGCTGAGCACTCGGGAGTTGTTAAGAAAAAACATACCAAAGATGAGGAAAGGTTGTTATAAAAATGTAAAAACCATAGGCCTTTATAAAAAGACTATTGCATTCAGTACAAAATTGTACATTGCATGGGTGAAAGGATGCATAAAAAGAAGACTCCTTAATAAGAGAGAGGAAAAGCCCACACATGGGGCTTAGTTGTCAGCTTGTTGATTTATTTCAGAAAACTACTGTAGTTAGTACTTGATTCGAAACTAGAAAAACTGGAGTTTCCTTACTCTTCATCTTCAAGTGAAGATGAATGGGCTTTCATAATAGACCTTGCCCTGACAATAGGAATAAATGACTATGATTTCTAAACAATTTCAAGGAGACCCAGAGACTCAGTATGCAAAATCTCGCCTTCTATCATTGAAAGCACAGCCTTGGATTATTACTGACAGCCGAGATGCAGTTAAAGTAAAGGTCATGCAGACTATTGACAATAATAAATTTCAAGATTTGGAATCTTTCAGTTGAGGTCTGCTTTGGGACATACATCAAAAGGGAGGAAAAAAAGTCTGTATAAGAAAACCAAATAAAAATGCAATATACATTTTTCAAGCTTCTATTGGAATTCACTGGTATCAAAACCTCTCATACATTTTACAGGTTTTAAACTCAAAAAAATTGTTTTAAAAAGCACAGCAAGGGAACTGGCCACCTAACACACAATTCAATCCCCAAATACCCACCTATCATGCTTAATTGAAGCATTGTAAAATAATTACTTGCTGCTAGGTGTAAGAAATCAGCACAATTGTATCTTTGAATAAAGGCTCAATGTAAATACGGACAAGTTAATTTGGTTTTCAGCTTGTAAGCCTGAGGTGAAACAACTTTAACTTTGAAGGTTAACTAATTGCCAATTCCTAAATGGGAAACAAATATTTCTTGCTTAAAAGCCATGGCAGGGAGACAATTTTTCTTTCTTGGTAAGCTATTATAAAATAGGCAATAACATGATGTGACAGAGCACAATGGAAAGCTGTATTGCCCTCATGCGCACGCACGCGTGTGCACACACACACCCCAATGAGACAAGTTGAGACAAGTTGCCCAGGATAGAAATAGGCTACATTTGTTAAATACAACCAAATAAGAACAGATTGCAAATAAGAACAGTGGAACAGATTGCCAAGGGAGGTGGTGGACTCTCCCTCACTGGGGATCTTCAAGCAGAGGCTTGACGAGCACCTGTCGGGGATGCTCTAGGGGGATTTCCTGCTGCAGGCAGGGGGTTGGACTAGATGATCTACTAGGTCCCTTCCAACTCTGATTCTATGATTCTAAGATTTGGTGCATGCCTTTGCTGTTAAATCAACCCACTCCAATAGCCTCCCAACCAGTTTTGCCCTTCATTACCCCTTCTTCACCCACCGTCAACCTTCTCCACTGCTTTACTTTGTCTGGTAGGTGCAGAAAGGTCTGTCAGTGAGATTGCGATGTGCCACCTCTAGTGCAGTGCTTGCATAATAGTCACTGATAGAGAGCTGCTTGCTCCACCACTAACCATTTTAGGACAACAAGAACTCTGTTCCACTGTCATAAACCTATACATGTCACAACCAAATCCTGCTTTGTAGTGGGATATCAGATTCTGTTTTCCTGGGTAATTAATTTCTCCTTCCAAGACCCATGCTTACATTTTGTACTGTTGCCCTCTTGTTTGATGCTCCTATGGAATGGGATAGGATTTTACATATTCACTGAGATTACTGCCAAGTGTTTGGAGGAGAGATAGGGCAAAATACAGAGTAACTATGGGGACTTCTTGCTCCGGTGTAAGAACAACTTACTCTGGATTCCAATATGAATTTCCCATAGGTTTTTAGTAGGTGGTGCAGTAACTACAGGTGCATGTAAAGTCTCTTACTTGCTCCCGTAGTTACTCTACGTAATGACTCTGGATTTGGGGGTTACTCACACAGGGGAATGACTTAAGAAGTGCTATCCTTTTCACTATCCTTTTTTCCCTAACTGGACTGCTAGCTTGAGTGAGAACCCAATCCTAGGCGTGTCTACTCATAACAAAGCCTCATTATGGTCAATGAGTCTTACACCCAGGAAAGTGTAGATAGGATTGGGCTGTCAGTCGTGAAAGTTAACCATAGCAGAGAGCATCAGGACCTGAACCAGTTTTAGGTTTGTATGTGATAAGAGGTCAGGATAGAATCTTTGGGATCTGTGCTTCGGATTTCCTGAGTATATACAGTATATATGCTGATATAGATGCAAGATAAAATAACAAAACAAAACTGAAATCACACACCCTGAAAAGAAGGATGGAAACGGACATCTCTTCAAGAGTTTATCCTTCAAATGGGCAAAAACACAGCTTGCTTACCTGTGAGCATCTCATGATGTCAAGACGAAGTTTAGAGTTGGAGCAATTGTATGCATATCATGTTATAAGAGAAGCTGCAACAGAAACCAATAAAGGAAAAGCAGGAACCACCTGCATTTTTGCATTAAACATTAATGTGTACTGTAAAGAAAAGCAAATATTTATCATACAATTTACATTAAAAATGGATTATACTTTTCCTTTGGCAACATTTGACTTCAACGTTCTGCTAAAATACGTTTGTTAAGCAGTTCTTCATGGCTTATTAGAGCTTATTTATGAAACTCAGTATTCAAAGCTTATTAATAAAAAGTTAACTATTAAGCCCAGCTAAGCACATTATCAAAAGCCAGTTTATAAGTATATATTTAAAGGTTAATATTATAGTAAGAAAGCCAAGATACATTGATTCAAAAGTAAAAACTTCCCTCATATACCTATTTGAAATTACATTTCATTTCAGATTCCACCTGCCTACAGTGGAGCCTAACACGGAAATCTCTAAATAATTTAGAGCCCTTCAATGCATAATAAAAAATATGAGCATAAAAACACAACATAGTATTTTTTGTTTTTAATATCTGTTCTTTTCTCAAAACCTTCCACTACTATAATGTCCTCCCCTACTCCATTTGTTAAAGCAACCATTCAAAATCTGCCCATCCATGAAGGTTGCTGAGGTATTGGTGTTGAGGTAAGTACTAGATTAAATTTGTATCAGGTAAGTGACTCGCACGAACTAACCTGCCTCTGCCATTATGACTCCTCTGGATTCAAAAAGGAAGAAGGAAATGGAAAAGAAAATATGAATCAGGGTGCAATCCTAACAAATTTAGGCCAGCCTAACTCACGTGACAAATCTTCTCATGGTGACGTGGTGAGGTTGGTGTATGCCTGTACAGTGGCCTAACCCTTCCAAGAGTGGGGCAGAAGTGACTTACGGCACTTTTGTGACATACCCAGGTCAGCACAGGACGTATGCCAGGGCTTATGCCAGCCTAACTGGAGATTAGGATTGCAGCCTCAGTGTGGTAACATAGACCAGATGTTGCAATACTCACAGGGGCACACAGACTGTTCCCAATGACCATTCCTGCCTATTACCCCACCATTTTGGATTTTGTGAAATCTTGCAAGATTCAATATGGTAGTACCCAAATCTTGTAAGTTTGGGTGCCCCCAAATTGGATGGCATAAGATTTCACAAGATACAATGTGGTGGTGCTGAGCTGAGGGGGCTGTGAGGGCATTGCAATCCAGAACTTCACAATTGTAATCATAACTTTGGAAACCTCTAGTATAGATTGTTGGATAAGCATGCCTTGTAAGTTGAGCCAGTCACAGCACAATCCTAACTTGCTCTTGTAACTTGCTGCTTACCACAGGGCAAGGAGAAACATTTCCTTTTACTACAGCAGGATACACTTCCGAGCACTGCAGCAGACCATTTGGGGCTATTTGAAGCTGCACTAACAATTTCACAACTCTTGAGCAGAGCAGAGTAGCCTCCAGCTATTCTGTTTTGCCTATGGAATGGGATTTGAAATCCAGCATAACTGTTGTGACCCCAACATAACTGTTGTGACCCCATTTTCTCCAGGAAAATGGAAAGGATTCAAGCCTCAGAGCCCAAGGATAGGATTCAAGCCACAGAGCCCAAGCTTGAGTAATACTACTCAGAAGTAAGTCCATTAGTTTAATATGTTAACTATGTTTTCTATGGGTTTTTTGGATGATCAGCCACCATTAGTGTTTATGTGTGGCCCAAACCAACTCGTTTCAATGTGGCCCAGGGAAGCTAAAAGGTTGGACAACCCTGGCCTAGACCATGCTGCAGGACCTGAAGTGGTGCAGGGAAGCCAGTACAACTCCTTGCACTGATGTTCCCTACTCACTCGGTGACACAAATGTGCATTATGGTATGTCTACAATACCGTAGACAAGCATAAGTGACTTGCACCAGCCTACTTGGGCAGTGAGGATTGCACTGTCAGTGTATTTCACTGGTATTTAGACAACATATGTGTTAATTTTAGCCTCTTATCAGTAGGGGGTGTTGTTTTCTGTGTAAAGGTTTTTTGGGTTGCCAGGCTGACCATATGCCCAAACCTCAAAATGAGGACAGGGTCTTGGATTCCTCTCAGCTTGGTCTTTCAGGAGGCCTATAAGACATTTTCCTACTCATGAGTAAAGCCTCAATATTGGGCACCTCCACTTTCCCATAGAGCTCAATGCATATTTTTGATCTTTAGTTTTCTGGCCATAACATTAGATAGGAAGGAGATATTTCAAAACCGATCTTTACACTGAATTCTGCTCTTCAGTACATGCCATGACATCTGACATGATGGGGTATTGCACACTATTGCAAAGTTCCAAAATGAGGTCAAAATGGAGGACAATGAAGCTCTTTTTGGAGGACATATTGACAAGACGGCTTAAAAAAAAGAGGACAAATCCAGAAAAATCCAGTCATATGGTCACCCTGTGGGTTGCTTTCCCATCTGCTACCAATGCCATTCTTGGCAGCAGTGCGGTGTGCAGTGCATTACTGACACTGCTGGGAATGTCTCTGAATGGTGGGGGGCTACTTATATGGGGCATAGGGGTGCCTTCACTATGTTCCATTGTCCTTCTCCTCTAGCTCCTCTACTGATAGGGGAGGCATTTTATTATACAGGGTTTCAAACAACAGGAGGAGGAGTTTTTAGCATGTGTTTTTAGTCACTGGGAGGTCTTGGATGGCTCTGTAGACATAAATAAAAAAGGATATTTTTTTGAGATGTTAATTTTTTTTGAAACAATCCCCGTAAGCTTGCTCTACATTGTAAAGTATTGAACATGTCGTAATATTGTACTCATAAACAGTCATAGTAAGATTGTATTATTCATGCACTCTACTGTCTAAAATGAGGGGTGTCAAACATAAGGACTGAGATCAAAAACAGCCCCCAGAAGAAATTTATCCAGCCCCTGCTATAATTGAGTTATCACATACTTGAAAATATATGTGTACATTTTCTCTTCTGTCATTTGAAGCTAATGAGGTTCTATGTGAGAGACTACTTATTTCTGGCCATCAGCTGCTTAATATCACTTCTGCCCTTAGCAGGCACCATGAATGTTAACTTCAGCCTTTTATATGAATGAGTTTTATATCCCTGGTCTAAATAGTAAATGTGCAGTTCTAGGATTATGTTACACACTTTTTCATTACAAATACATTTTATATTCTTGGAGCTACTGTGATCTTGCTATCTTTTTTGTTTTGAGAGTAATAATCTGAATTTTGTATGTAGAAACCTTCAGTGGGATAGATGAAGGCTTACAATATACGGCTGATTTTTTTTTTTCTTAAACAGTAATTAATATTCAACAGCTTACACTTTTTTTGTTCCAATTACTTTATTGATGCCAGGTCATATTTAATCTTAATAATTAGTCTTGCCTTTCTACACGACTTCTGGGTATACAACATATACAATTTAATTTTTTTAACATATCCATGCATACCAGACTCTTTTTTCCCCTCGCTAAAAAATCCATTGCACAAACCAATGCCCATTATAATGGCAGGCAGGCGCATGTAATTTGACTGGTTGTGCTATTTGTGGCTGGGAATACATATTCAACTGTGCATTTGCATGCACATCCAAAAATGCATCCAGTTGAAAGTAATGTACTGCTGAAAGACATCTACACTTGGATGTGCATTCAAAAGCCAATTATATTTTTCCCCGATGGAATGTAATCAGAGAATCAGACATAAGGAAGATTTGAGTTGAACTGTCCCCACCAGAAGAAAATCTGAATTGGAAATTGACTAAGAAGGTTTACTATAATGTTTTTAATGTTGAATGTATCCAGAATTTGGCAAGAACTCTATGTTTTATGCTTCTATTTTTGTTTGTTTTAGTAAAGGTAGAATTTTAAAGTAAAACACTTAAAAATGTTTTTAAAAATCATTTTGAAATACAAGTAGCACTTAGCCATACAATTCCCAAAAGCAGGACATTGCTGTACAATAGAGGCAATTTTGGATTTGCATATATAAAATACTAACAACAGGCGAGGAAGGGGGTTGTGTTACCAAATACAATCAAAGGAATAGTATGTGAGTGCAAGATAACCACTTTTAAGCCTCACAGTACAGATTAGCTGTAGACGTATATTATAAAGGAAGTGCCGAGAAAGAGAATTAAATGCTGTCTTTTCTTTCACATTTTTATGAATCCGGCTTCTAACATTTAGACTCTGATTGAGGCATGCTGCTGAGTAATTTTCAGAAACAAACACTTTGATGCTGAATAAAGCTGCTGCTGCTGCTGTTTATTCTAAAGGCTGCCTGAAGCGACAGCACTTATCTATATGAGTTGCCCTGACTCCGTGATCATTGAAACGGCTTGTGTGCCTGAAGGTTCCAGCACTGAACACACTGTACGCAAAAATAATGATGCACTCAAACCTGTCTACACATAAACCTAAACACTAAATTAGTGTTTACTGCTTTTCCGTTTTAAAATATGCAGAATGAATTCCAATTAGGAGCATTTTCTAAACAACCACTCATTCTTTACCATTTCTTCCTAAAGAAACATCTTGTGGCATGGAGAATCTTGTTGCTCTCAGTTCTGAATTTTGCTTAGGCTTATCACAAATGTCACAGGGGAAAAAACTCTACTCAGTGATTGGCTCTACTTAACGCTTGGATCCAAGAAAGATACATTTGTAGTGTATTGAGTCAATCAATGTGCATATGTTGGGAACCAAACCAATGCTCATTATAATGGCAGGCAGGCCCATGTATTTATATTCTTGTTCACGTGTTCATTTAAGCATATGAAATTAGCCACATGCATGTACTCTCACGTGTGTATAGCTCAATTTAGAAGTGGGAATGAACACAATAGGAATTAATAGTGAAACCAGCCATAGGGCCAACCTATCTTATTCCCTGTGCCAGCCAGCCAGCCAGCCAGCCAGTCCCCTTCCTCCAAATAATGCAACAAATGTTGCAATGAGTCACCACCATTTTGCCAGCTATTTTGCCAGACTGAAGAAACTTAGGACGCAATCCAGAGTAACTACAAGAAGCCCTGCTCCAGTGTAAGAACAATTTACTCTGGATTCCAATATAAATTTCCCATAGGTTTTCACTAGGGGGTGCCGTAACTATGGGTGCACGTAATGTCTCTTTTGTGCTCCTGTAGTTACTCTGGATTGTAGGGTTAGAGTCCAATTTTGAGCCTGAAACAAAGATAGGATCTGGCAGAGCAGGGCTATTCTGGTTCCATCCCCTCCCACCATGGTCCTTTGCCTGAAATGCCAGTACATCTCAGTCCTGGATCTGCTTCTGAAATGCCTCGATACATGAGGAGATACAAAATTCATCAGTAATCCAAATGGTGATTAATCAGTATTCCAAATGATGTTTCAAGAGCTTTTGGACAACTAAATTTGGCATTCAGGAGAACTGAACGGGAGATGGAGGCATCACGTTTGGTTTTTGGGCGTTACTCAATAGATCCCTCTATCTTTTTGCCCCTCCATCCAACCCACATCTTTTCAAAACAATAAAACAATAAAAGAACAGCTTTTCTAGTTGCTAATGCTGCGTATCTGTATAGCACAAAAGCCATTGCTTACCCTGCAGCAAATTACCCTGCTTTGTTGTTATTCAAAAATGTAATAATGTTTTCTTGTGATAACTTATTAAAGCCCACTGAAAAGAGAAAAGGCATTCTGGCAAAAACAGTACAGCGTTTCACGGTTGCTTTCAAGGTGGCTATCAGAGCAGTGTACATTTACTGTGAATTAACATCTTCCAAAAGGATCAAGGTTGCCTACTCTTGTAGACTTTGATTTTTGGAAACACAGTTACAGTGACCTTTCTTCAAAACCTTATTAGCGCCCACACCTTCCTGTGAAAACCGCCTTCTTTATTTATACTGTTTCTTAGAAGAGGGGACAGTTTCTGAAGCAGCAGACAGCTGGTGTCAGTCTGAGCAAGGTAGACATAGACACTGTACAAGCTTCCTACATGCAGCTGTCAGTGTACCTTAATCCCGACCTGCCACAGTTCTCTGATTCACCATAGGGCCTCTCTGAACAGGCTACATTTGTGATAAATAGTGTCAGATTGTTTGATGGTATTTCTGCTTGCTATGTTGCACCACTGCTGAATCTCGCAAAAAAAGCTGCCATGTATTTTAGGCAAAGTTGTCAACTGAGTACACAGTTCTCAGAGAAAACAAAAAATGCTCTCTGAGTGTAAAGTCAGGGCCAAAGCACTGTGCCAATGCCATTGCTTTATTTTGTTTATTCAACTACAAAAGTGTAAGTCGCAGAATAGCATCTTACAAAATAAAAGTGTAAGCAAAATACAAGTGTAAGTAGCAAAGTAGCAAAAAGTAGCAAAATAATCATGTCTACTCAAAAGTAAGCCCCTTTGAGTTCAAAGGGTCTTACTCCCAGGAAAGTGTCTTTAGGATTGTGGCTTTACCATGACATCTACAATGAATGAATGGATAAATCTTCCTTATGCAAATCCTATACTAGTCCTTGAGACTCAAAGACTTTAGGCAGGGGGCTATACTTTCTATATTCTATATACAAAGTATGAGGCCAACAAAGAAGCAAAATTGGTGGGAGATGAGCAAATTCTGTTCACCTAGTTGTCTCCTTCTCTGCCTTTTCTTTCCACTCCCTGGATTAGCAAAGAAAAAGGAGACAGAGAGGACAGAGGTCACTGACTGACTCACACACCGACTGACTCATCTATGACCAGCCAAAACCGGTAGACCTAGAAGCGTGAAATTTGGGGAGGGTATTCTTTCTGTGATGGAGGCACTCACTAAGAACCGGTTTTCGGAACTTCCAACTGGAACGGGGTGAAAAGGTGTGCAATGTGTTTTCTTCCTTATACTTTCCATTGAAGAATCCTAGACTGAGGGATGCTCTGCCCCAACCAATGGACCTAGAAACATGCAATTTGGCGAGCATATTCCTTCCATGAGGGGAGCATGGGGGTGTTATGCATGGGGGGTTTGGTGCGCACAGCAGGATGTTGCGCATGGGAGGGTATTGTGCAGTGGGGGTATGGTGTATGGAGGGTATTGTACTCCTGAAACATGGGTACATTTTCCCTAGTTAAGCTGTAAAAGTTTAACTCAGAGTCACTCACGGACTCACTGATTCACTGACTCACTGAGTCATCAATGCCCAAACAAAACCATTAGACCTAGAAGCTTGAAATTTGGGAAGGGTATTCCTTCCATTATGTAGGCACCACTAAGAATCAATTTCTAGAAATTTAACATTAACAGAGTGAAACTACCCTACCCTCTGGTGCCTTATGGTGACCTGTGCCTTCTGGTGTTCACTGTCTGCTGGTGCCCACTGCCCGCTGTTAGTAGACAAGAAATTGATAACATCTTGAGAACCTGATGAAGGCTTGATTTAACCCCCAATTAGGGCTTGCATAAGACCCGGCTTAATTCCTATGCTGGTCTGGAGTGTCAAAAAAGTGACATCACCTCACACTGTCATGGGAAGTTATACCAGATAAGTTATGCCAGCCCAAATTGGTTAGAATGGCACCCTTAACTGAAGGTTTGTCTCCTTCCTTGAAAAAGGAAGGGTTGAGCTGCTAGGAATATGGTTTGTTTGTTATTCAGGTATGGCCCTTCTAGAAGACTATGCTTGGCTTATGCTTTGCATTTCACAAGTAGCTTAACTTGACGTTTTAAAATAGAATGCAATGAACCCTATGTCTGTTTGGCCATAATTAGTTTTAAGACACAAGAAAGAGCATATGTGCTACTAACAGGAAAAATATTCCAAAAAAAGCTTATTTTTTTTTTAAGCCACACATCATTGCGATATTTTAGTAATTTTCTCAGCAGCTAATAGAGAAATAATGTCTGCTACAATTTGCTGTTCCACCCACTCGGGATCCCAAACTTATGAGTGGCATCTTCTTCTAAGGCAGCATAGACTTTGATCAGACCCCCCACCACCATAAACATGATCCTTGTGATACCTAAATGTCAGGATAATAACTTCTGGCACTTTATTGCTTCCTGGTGGGTGTTCATTCAGGACGTGCTATCCCATACTGTTTGATAATTCTTTATATCCAGTGTTAATCAGCAAATGCTGCTTGACAATTGACGTCATGTAGGAGTAGTACTGAGTCCAGCTTACATGGACATTACTTCAGCTGCATAATTGCTGAAATACATTTGAATTTTCCAATTAAACACATTGATAGACAGTGGGCATATCAGGGGAACAAGAATATTCCACTCCATCTTGACATGCTCTTATATTAATTGTAATGCAATATACAGCACCATTAAACTCCTTCCTCCTTGACCCTCACAAAATAGTCCCTGAATTAACTTTGGGGCTTTCATTGGAGTAATGGATGCATTTCGGTGGATCACAGAAGGAGACATAAAGTGTGGTTATCATGCCGTGATAATAAGGTTCACATTATTTTTTGTAATCAGTTATGCATGCCAAAATGCATTTGGGTGAGTCACGTGAAGCTTCTTCTGAAACAGATCATTATGGTATAAGCTAACAATGGTCCTCAGCCTTATCTTGACAACTTAGCCTGACAACTTATCTTTAGCCTTATTTGAGCCATTTAGACCTGGCCATGATGATCAACGCCTTAGTAACATCACCTCTGGACTACTGGCACTTGCTCTATGTGGTGGTACCCTCTAAAGCAGGGGTCCTCAAACTTTTTAAACAAGGGGCCCGGTTCACTGTCCCTCAGACACTGTCGGGGGCTGGACTATAGTTTCCTCTTGGCAAGCCACGCCCCGCGCCTGTGACGCATTCCTACACTGAAGTAAATCCCATGATAGTCAATGGGCTTACTCCCAGGAAAGTGTGGCAGGATTGCAGCATCAAAGCCCCATCCATCCATCCATCCACTCCTACACAGAAGTAATGGGCTTACTCCTCGGAAAGTGTGGCAGGCTTGCAGCATCAGAGCCCCATAGTAAGCATCAGAGCCCCAGCCATCCATCCATTCCTATACAGAAGTAATGGGCTTACTTCTAGGAAAGTGTGGCAGGCTTGTAGCATCAGAGCCCCATTCATCCATCATCCATCCATCCATTCCTACACAGAAGTAATGGGCTTACTCTTAGGAAAGTGTGGCAGGCTTGCAGCATCGGAGCCCCATCCATCCTTGGAAAGTGTGACTTACAAGCCGGCAACTGAGTGGGAAGGGCACAGGAGTTTCCTGGCAGTGACTGAGCAGGAAGCAGCGACTGAGCAGGAAGGGTGCATGCACCAGCCAGAGAACCCCTGGCGCTGCGGAGAAGTGGCAACAGGTGTGCGCGCTTCCCGCTCAGTCCCTCCTGCGCTCGTGCGCCTGGCATCGAGGCCCCTGGGGTTCCCCTAACCCCCAGCCAGGGGGAGGCGGGGGGTTCTGAAAGTGCCCGCGGGCCGGATTGAGGGCTCTGGCGGGCTGTATCCGCCCCCCGGGCCGTAGTTTGAAGCCCCCTGCTCTAAAGCAATTCAGAAACTATAATTTGTGCAGAATGCAACAGATTGGGTAGTCATGGGTGGTAGATGACTTGACCCTGATGGATCTGCTGTTATCTGCTCTGCTTCACAAGCTTTACTGGCTCTTTCCATACATTCTAACCCTCTTAGGTCCCCTGGGGGCTCTTCTACAAGTGTCTCAAATGAGAGAGATGGCAGCAAGCAGTCTTTGGTCTGTCAACTAATTTGCAGTACAATGCTATATTTAAGCTGGCTTGACAACTGTTGTTACATGATGCAAATATGCCGTAAAGCTTATTTACTTGCCAGAAGGGAGCACTGGAGGAAGGCCCGCACTGTCCTGTCTGTGCAAGATCCTAAGTTCCACAGATCCACAAGGCAGTTAAGTTCCAGGCAGGGGAAGGGTGATGAAGTGCAGGGAGGGATGTAACAGGGTGGAAGAGTGGAGTTGGGTTGGGAGGGAGCAGGATCAGTGAAGGAGGTTTCCAATGTCATCTACTTTCCCTCCTGGTGGAAATATTGTGATGTGGCTGGTTAAGCAGCTGGTTAAGCATCTTCAAACTACTTTCTTCTGTCTATTCAATTTCTTCATAAAAAAGAGAATTATTTACTTTTCAAAACATTTAAAAGGAACTGTATTCATGATGTGTGTAAAGAAGCAATGATGACTATAGCTTTTGTGCTTCTAAAACAACCTTAAATTAATTTATATTTTTTAAATATCTGTTTGCATGCACAGTCTGTACAATTTATGACTCACAAGAACGTCAGTTAGCTTGGTGTGATGTACTGAGAAAAAGATGTAGCTGTTGTTCCCATATACAGTATCAAGTAAGAAAAACATATTTTTAGGCAAGTTGAAGAATGGAAAAAAATGGAATGATTATTAACATTAAAGTCCCACTGTTCAATGCATGCTTTAAATGGTAAATTACTTTTTGCATTATATTACAACAAAACAACTGAATATACTCAAGCAATTAACATCTAACAGCTTATTCTTGAGCTTGGGTGAGAAAACTGAAATGGTAAATTAAGCATTGTATTATACCAAAAACACTTGTACTGAAGAGATGCAATGAAATGCCGTTTTAATTGTGCATTTTGTGAATTTTGAAATAAAATAGACAGTCCTGTGTTTTATATAAATGTTTGCACTTTAGATGCCGATGCACAACCTAGAGAAAACCATAATTAAAACATAATTAAAACTGTGCAACTTCAAAATGTGATACAGTCCTGAATAAAATGAGTTAATTTTTAAAATTTCATACAGTTCTATTTTCTTAGTTAATTTGCAGAAGGAATGTCTGAACATGAAATGAGCATGGCTGATATATAATATCTGTACTTTGTCTCATTGATTTTCCTGCATCCATTCAGAAACTGGTAAGCGTTACAGTTCAGAAACAGGAATTCAATGGGAAAACCAGTACAGGCTTTTGGCACAGCATATTTAATGGGACATGGCTATAGTTACCCTAAGTGTTCAAATTACTGGGAAAAAATATGGAATTACAAATGACTGCCGAGAAATATTATATACAGTGTGTATACAAGAATGTATATATGTACAGATATATATTCTATCTGTGTATACCTATATACATTCTATGTCTACATATCTATATTCTTATTATATATAACAGTACAGGTCTCCAACAAATCAGTAACAAAAAAATTGGCCAACATGATAACATTCAAACTGAATTAGAGTTCTAGTATTAGGTCAGCTACATGGAAATGAGAGGTAACTCAAATACCTGCTTAAATGAACCTAGAACACAATCCCAATTTGCATTGGAAGAGGCGAGCCAGTTGGATCTAGCACAATTTTTGGCTGCTGCTGTGCTTCTATGGTAGGGTTGCCATATGTCCTGAAAAACAGGGACAATCCCATTTTGGGGGGATTCTGTTCACATCCTAGCAAGTGTGAGAGAGGGTCTTGTTTGTATTTTGTGGAAGAGAATGATGACAACCCTATTCTATGGGGCAAGGAGAAAGCTCCAATGGTTCTGCATGGATCTGAACTATCTCAGGAGGCTCAATTTCTTTCACTCCCTCATTTTCTTATCACTTCCTTGATTGGAATAGGAAAAAGGGGATGAGGAAATGTAAAAAGGGGTTGCGAATGCAAAGCTAGAACATTGGAGAGTGGGACATCATTAGGGTGGCATCAGGAGATCTTGGGAAAGCGGTGATGCAGATATTCAATGAGACTGTCAGTACTTGTCCATCTATACATCTAAAAGTTCTGAATATGAGTAGTAATATAGACTTTGATGAAGCTTTGCACACAAGAAAGGACTTATAAGCTTTGTTTTCTTAAACCCAGTCAGTGGCAACTCTACCTCCTCCCTTTCTTTTCCTTTCTTCTTCTTTCCCAGCCTTGAGTAACATTACATAAACACATCAAAAGGAACAGTTATATGAAAGGTGGGGATTTTAAAGTACAACAAAACAAAGTAAATCATGGAATAATGCTTTCATTTTAATGCAAAGCGTTTGCAAGCAATTAACATTTCAATGGATAATGAAATTCAGTGGTGAGGAGGAAATGCCATTTGCCACAGTAGTGTAGCATAATGGCTCCTCAAGACTATTGCCATCCCTTCGTGGGAGGCTGCTTAAAAATGTCCTGCCACATGTACTGTCCATGGGATTAAGTACAGAAAATGTTTATTGTTAATAGACCTTGTGATGATGCCTTTACTATATAAAAAAACATGAGAACCAAGTCACAACAAAGGGGTGATAAGAAAGGTTATTAAGCATTTCCATAAAGTGATAATGCCTTTCCTTCTCTAATCAAAGTCTACAAGGGGCCATAGAAATAAGTACTGTATTTACTTAATTATTCTTTCATAATCTTGATCAAAGAAGGTATTCCTATGGGGATGCTTAATGACCTTCAACATCAGTTGCTTGCTAAAAACCCCAAATACTTAAGTTGCTTTCTGATATGGCAAATGTAAACTATAGCTGACTTTTCCTTTTATTCAACAGGGTGAATCCCAATATTGGATCTACTAATAACATGAATTCAGAAATTGCTGGTAGTGCAAGCCTGGCTGCCTGAGAGGTTGATTGTTGTAGGCCATGTGCTCCTTCTAATCTACTCTTAAGTTCTCCCAGGTAGTACCTCCTAGAGGTACTACTGGCTGCACTGCATCAGGTCCAGGCATTGTTGAAAGCACTGTGCCACCACCCACTGGTGGGTTGCAACCCACATTTTTAGCAACACTGTATTAATACATTAAATATTGAACTATTTTATGTAACATTTTATGATGTTGTAGGGCAGATGGGGAATTCCCCCCCCCCCCCAAGAAACACAAGCAGGAAATGTTTAAGATGACTCCTTAAAGCCATGATTTTCAACCTTTTCCATCTCATGATACACTAACAAAGCACTGAAATTGTCAAGGCACACCATTGTTTTTACCATTGACAAGGCACACCAGGCTGTTCAAATCCCCCAATTTTTCTATTAATTAATGACCTTCCCATGGCAAAATCTGAGACTACCCGTGGCATAGCTGGTGTGGGCTGCATTGGGTGATGCATTCCATATGGGGTGGTGCGCCGGAGGAGTTTGACTGTCCTTTGGCAAGCCACGGGTGTCAGCACACACATTCAAGCCTTCTCCAAGGCGGAGCAGCAGCCAGAAGCTGCCACTTGTCCTCGGAGCTGGCCTGAACAGCCAGCTGAGGTGCACTGCGCAGAAACACACTGAGCATGCCAAACAGCTTCAGAGGAGACTTCCTTAGAGCGGAGGAAGTCTGCACTCCTGCACGGCCATTCGGCCTCACTCAGGAGGCGGAGCGGCAGCCGAATGTCTTCAGAAGAGTACTGCATAGGCACCAACTCTGACACTTGCACAGTCTCCCCTGAAGCCAAAAGGCTTCAGAAAAGTACTGTGCAGAAGTCAGAGATGGCGCCTGTGCAGTACTCTTTCTGAAGCCAGTTGGCTTCAGAAACAACTGCACAGGCGCCACCTTTGGTGACTGCGCAGTCCAGGTAGGGGGGTGCGCGCATCCCAGGGGTGACGCACAGACTCCCGCACCAGGTGATGTGCAGAGTTGTGTCACCATTATAGGCACCACAGCTATTCCTTGTTCAGTGTGATCTGAGGGGTGTCTCCTCAGGAGCAAGTCCTCCCCATGTGTCAATTACTTAGCATGCTATGGAGCAGTTAGGGCAGCCCAGGCTTCCTGACTCCCTGGATGCAGCATAACTTTCTGCTCTGGATACAGAATAGTTAGAAGAGAGCAGTTAGGGCAGAGCAGGCTGAACTTGCTCTGGATTGTGCCCTTAGTCAAGGAGAAACCAAGGAGATCCATCTGGGGGAGGAGTGACCAGGAGGAAGAAGGGAAGCAAGAGAGGGTAACCTTACTATCTCCAATACCAATGGTGCTATCCACCCCAAGGGCTTTGCTATCGTTCATTTCAGTCCTCCTATACACTTACCTATGGCTCAGCTGGCCCTCATCATGTGAGATCCAGGATCCCCTACTACTCTTTTGGAAGGAACAAAGTGTGGGGGGAAGGAAGAATAGAAGGGGCAAGAAAGGATGAGGGTCTTAGAAGGGGGTAGTCCCACAGGTCAGGGAGAAGAAGGGGGCAAGACATCAGAACCCTGTCCTCGCTTCCAGGGTGCAAAGACCCAAAAGGGGACTGAAACACCCGAACAGGGTATCAAAGTCCTGCCTGGGGATTAGATGAACTATTCAAGATTCTGAAGTTTTCTATTGTTGTTGTTGAAACTTCCAAGAAGAAAGAAGTTTGTAAAATAATAATGAAAAGTTACTAATCTGAAGTTCTCCAAGTCCAGGTGTTGTTTGCTTACCAGAAAGTGAGCAGCATGACCAAAGGTAACCCTTTTGATGCTCCACTTCCCCCTAGACAATCAGAAGGGAAACCCAAGATGCAACATGTGTAAATATTTGAGAATATCTATTCTAAAGCTAAACAGAATTAAGCTGGGTTACAAATTAGGCTGTTGAAGTCTAAACATATATTTGCTTTAAGTCAAAAGTAAAAAAGGATAATATTTTGGTATATATGGCACACATATATAGCTGAAAGCATTAGCTGTTTTTTCTTTTTCGTTATTAAAAATATTTGGAATACCATCTGAGTCAATGTTGACCGGCCAGGTCAAAATGTTGTGTTTTTTTCTGGAATTTATTATTATTACCTGACAAGACTTTCTGACTTTTTTCCTGCTATTCAGACAGTTACAATTCCAGAAGCATGAAGCTTTTGAATATAAAATTTTTCTGCAAACTCCAGTTTATACATAGGATACCAATCAGGTCAAGGTTGACCCATGATGCCTTTCACTGGTTATTCAATATTTTGCTAGCTAAAACTGTACTAAAAATCATTATACTAATTATACTAATTATAATCATAATTATACTAAAACTTGACACAACATTTATTAATTATATGTATATTATATGAACGTTGTATGTACCTAACTATAGTACAGGGTCGCACGGGTCAAAATTGACCCATGCAGACCTGTGCAGTCTGTGCAGGTGATAAAAAATTGTACTAAAAATCATTATTTCACAATAAAAATAATTATACCAAAACTTGACACAACATTTATTCATTGTATGTACATCATACATACATTATATGTACCTAACTATAGTACAGGGTCCTATGGACTCATGTTGCCTTTTATTGGTTATTCAATATTTTGCTAGCTCAAATTATACTAAAAATCATTATACTAATTATAATCACAATTATACTAAAACATGACACAACATTTATTCATTGTATGTACATTATATGAACATTGTATGTACCTAACTATAGTACAGGGTCGCACGGGTCAAAATTGACCCGTGCAGACCTGTGCAGTCTGTGCAGGTGATAAAAATTGTACTAAAAAAATCATTATTTCACAATAAAAATAATTATACTAAAACTTGACACAACATTTATTCATTATATGTATATTATATGAACATTGTATGTACCTAATGTACCTAACAATAGTACAGGGCAGCATGGGTCACACTTGACCCATGTGGTCTTACGGGGGGCAAAAATTGTTTAGTATTCCTAGAGGAGCAGCAAAAACACAAAAAAGAAAAAAGTGAGAGAAGAATACTATAAACTGAGTGGCAAGTATGGAACATTCACATGGGTCGTCTTCTACTAAAGTCATAAAACCTATTGTTTAAGGCTTATCTTAATTAAACAATTGAATATCCTAAAATTTATTTTCAAACAAAGCAAAATAGATAAATGAGAGAGAGAGATTTTAAAAAAATATATATCAATTTTCAATCCATTAACTTCTTATTTCATACTTCATTTGGTTCATTTTCATCTTCAGATACACAAAGTCCATGAATGATTTACAATTATACATAACATTTTACTAAATTTGCTTTAAAAAATTGTATGATTCAACAAATGTCTTTGTCCACATATTTTAGTAAACAGCTTTCTTTTCTAATACTTTAAAAATGTCTTCTAATATTTAGCATAGCGTAATCTTAAAGCAGATATCATAATTCATAAATTTTCATAAACTTTTTATAAATTTTATAAAATTTATTATCAGATTTTCAATAATTTTAACTAGTATACCAGTAGCATACTATTAGGGTTGATGCGCATTGGGGTTTGATGTGCATGGGGGGTTGATGCGCATTGGGGGGATAATGTTCGTGGGAATTTTACTCCTACAATACGGGTATGTTTTCGCTAGTAAAATATAAACATTCCCAAGAATTTACTTGTTAATTTTTAAAATTGGAGAGTCTTTATCCAGAAAAAGAAACTAATAACAAAGCATTGAAAATCATTGTCTTTCAGATAAATCCATTCAAAATCAGCTTAAGTGTGTGTTCTCCATGAATGATTCTTTCTTTCTTCTGTCTCTTCGTCTATCTTATAATTAGTTTTAACTGTCCAAGTAACTTTCATAAATCTTAGATTATTTTGTCCACAGCTTGCAAGAGTGAAAGTAATAGTAGATAAAAATTGTCCAGGAGGCTGGAGCAAGAATGGAATCCTGCCTTTGCCAAGCTGAAGCCCTGAGACATTGTGCCAGGGATATAAATTTAGTAAAGGAGTAGAGAAGGCTTATATGCAATTTCATGCTTTCCCTTTTATCCAGAGAAAGTCCTGGGCTGTAATTAGGCTGGCGTTTACCTCCCAGTGCTTTGTGAACTGGAGATGTTCAACCCACCATGTGGAAGCAGGGGGCAAAGTCTCCATCAGCTATCTATTTGGATAGATATCTGTTGGATAGCAGAAAAACATTCTGATGGTCAGGGCAGTTCGGCAGTGGAATAGATTGCCAAGGAAGGTGGTGGACTCTCCTTCACGGGGGATATTCAAGCATCTATTGGAGATGCTCTAGGAGGATTCCTTGCTACAGACAGAGGTTGGACTAGATTATCTATTATGTACCTTTCAACCTTAGGATTCTATTTTTTTATAACATGAAACAAATACAGAAAACTTTCATGAAAATATTTTATTTTCAGCAAAAAACAATGAATAAACATTAACTATTCTACTGCTTTCTAATTAGAAAACAAAAATTCAAAACATCTCATGTTTCCTGCCAGCTGAAGATCATTCGTTACTTCCACTTTTATGTCCATCTGTTGCATGCACTGAATTTCAGTGGTCATTTTAGTATTACTCATATGTACATGTTGTGAAAAGCTTTTATGGAAACTCCAAAAAAGAACCAGAAGGGACTCTTTAAAACATTTGAAAGCATCGTGGTACAGGAGAGTGAAAGCTGAAAAGGCACACACATGCATGCACAGAGTAGAGAGTAGAGAGCATTTTATGACTGTTTGGAGGAAACATTTAATTAAACATTTGGCATTTTATAGCTACTGCAAGATGGAAGATGAACATGTTGAGTTGGATAGGAAAGTAGAGAAAGTTTTATGTGTTCAGAGGTTAGGCGTGTCTCATAATGCAAACTGTCCATTTCCAGTATTGTTCCTAATTTCAAACTCCTGACCTGTCCTGGACATTTTGCAGGCCCCTCGGAGATATGCCAGGAGAACAGCAGCAACCACAATCCGCAGTAAGTTTCACGTCTTCATTCTCCTGACTGACCTTTTTCCCAGATAAAAGGCAACTTCCCCAGATGAAAGTACTGTATTTGCAATGGCAGATCTTCCAGTCTGCCACCATAAGATTGGGCTGTATACTGGAGAAGATGTTGACCTTCTGTTTCTGCTGATCTTAAGCAAAAAGAAACAATTATCACCAATGAAGACTGCAGTGCTGCTTCCAAATGTTCACTTGGTACTTTTGCTTAGATTGTTCAATGGGGAATAAGTCTGCAGTTCTAAATGCCATCTGTAGAATTTGCTTCTTATTCATTTCCTAAGAAATTCCCCAGTGCCAATACTGTTAACTGCAGCTGTCAGAATCTCTGTGAGAAGGGGAAAAAACCCTAAAACTATGAACAATAGACAAGGAATGGACTTGACACATCTGGGTATAAAGGCACAGGCACAATTCCCAACTGTACCTATGGCCAGTTTCTGATACAGTAGCCAGAGGAGACAAACATTTTCATAAAATATATGCCTTGAAAAAAACATTTGTATGCTGATAACCTGTCATGTCAAAACTGTATTTCCCCTTGTAAGACACATGCGTATATTTAAACAGTGCCTACAATCCAAACCGCCAGTTAGGTTGGCATAAGCACCAGTACAAGTCCCATGCTGGCCTGGGGGGAGTGTCGCAAAAGTGATGTAAGGCACTTCTGCGCCTCTCCTGGGGGTTGGTTAGGCGAATGCACAGACATGCGCTTGCCTCCCTTCATCACCACATGAACAGAAAGACTGATGAGTTGTGCTGGCCTGGGTTAGGATTGCACTCTGTGATATTTAGAAAAATATATTGTGTGGAAAATATAATAATTCAACAGATCTCTTCCTTGATCCACACTTTTCTTATCAGCTCAATAGGCTATTTCATTTTGCCGCTGCCTGCACTGTGAATACCTCCTTTCATCAGATAGTCATTTTAAAGGATTTTTTGTTAAATGTCTGTCATGTTTGGAGTAAATAGTGAAGATCTGTTGCACTGAAATCACTCAGGCATAAAAGGCTATAAGTCTGAACAAAAGACTTATGTGTATTTTGAGTGTGAATGAAATGATGCTCTTCAGTACAGAGGTAAAGAGAGGTGATAATATGTCCTCTTTTTCAGGACATGTCCTATTTTTAGCCTTGTGTCTTGTAAAAAAACTTCATTGTCCTCTTTTAACTTGTGAGTAGGTAGAAGGTAGCCTGCTTGTAATTAATAAATTATAGTTGCAATCCTGACCCCCTCGTTTAGGCCAGTTTAAGCCCTGGTACAAGTTCTGTGCTGGGCTGGGAGTGCCATTTTCAATGCCACTCCTGGAGGAGGGTTAGGCCAGTGCAGGGTGACCAGATGCCTGAACCTAAAAAGGAGGACAAGGTCTTGGATTCCTCTCAGAATGGCCTTTCAGGCGGACAATGGCACAATTGCCTACTCTCGAGTAAAGCCACAATACTGGGCACTTTCACTTTCCCATATGCATATTTTTTATTTTTTATTTTTTTGGCCATAATGTTTGATAGGAAGAGATATTTCAAAACTGATGGTTGCATTGAATTCTACTCTTCAATATGAATCTAATGACATATGACAAGATGGTGTACTACACACCACAGCAAAGTTTCAAAATGAAGCCAAAATGGAGGACAATGAGGTACTTTTGGAGCACACCCAGGAAGGAAGGCCAAAAAAGAGGACTAATCTGGAAATTTCCAGTCATATGATCACCCTGCAATAGGATTTTAAATGAAATAAATTTTATGTAAGCAACATACACATTTTTAAAAACAATTCTAACTTTTTGCTCAAATACCATATACTTTGGGCTGTGAGTGGTGCAAGTGGTTAAGTCACTGTGCTTGTTAACCAGCAGGCCAGGGTTCGAGACCCGGGTTGGCCCCACAAGACAGGGTGAGCTCCTGTCCTTAGCCCAGCTCTGCGACGCCAACTGGATCCAATCGTATTGGCTCTGCCTTTCCATTAGACTAATTCAGTGGCGTGGAGAGGGGGGATTTGCTGCTTGGGTACCAGCCTATCCTCCATATCAATCCAACCCAGGCTTTCGTGCTTCACATTCAGCGTATGCAGTGCCGAGCACGATACCATAGTCTTCCAAGACTGACGGAGTCCTGCTTATATATTAAAAATCTAATTGAAAAGAACAATTACAATGAAAATATATCACTAGATGATGAATAGCATTAAACAAGTTAAAGTTATTTTAAAGCCCTTTGCATTGAGAGAAGACCTTTGCTTTTGATGACCTTAACCTTAAATACCTACGCTGCCAATATTGTAGGTGGTTGTTATGATTTATGTTTACAGCTGCCAACCATTCCCTGATGGTCTAGTGTAAATGTTATGCACAGAAACAGAATGAGGGAAGAAGTGCTTACTAAAAACCTAATTAACCCCTAATGCATTTAAGGTGAACCTGATGTGCTTTAAATGTCTGCATATGCATAATACGAACAGCCCTCCGAGTGGAGAATTCAGTGTCCATTTGAGGAAATTCATTGCTAATACACACCAGTGGGATATTTAAAACACTTCTTTTGCTGCTTTCATTTTTTTTTGAAGGACATTAAGGAACTCATTAATTCATCCTCTGAAGCAGAAATTTCTGAAGTATGGTGCAGCAAGTTTTTCTATTGATTTTGGGGTTTGTGAGTGTGCAGTGGCATCACTAGTGTTTGGGTCATCTGGTGCAGGAGGTTACCACATCATCCCTTTATATACCTCTTCCTTTGCAGTGGGCAGGGCAACAACCAGTGATGGGCTAGAAAAAAATTAACAACCGGTTCTCTGCCCATCTGGCAGCCACTTTTAAATGGCTATTTTTAAACTTTATATGTCCTGTCTCTCGTTAACAACCGGTTCTATAGGGTAGGTGCAAACCTGCTGGAGCCCACTACTGGCAACAACTCAGTGGTGAGTGTGGCTATGTACCATTGCCATGCCCCCCTCTCTCTCTTATTTCTTTTTTGGAGTGGGGCATACCTATCCACGTTTCTCTTTTATTCCTTTTGGGGGGGGGGGGGAGGAAAGGACACTGCCTTCTGGAACATTTCCTGAGTTCCAATTTCTTTGAATTCTCTTTGTCAGACCCGAATATGAACCAAATTATATTTGCTTACTCATGAGGAAACATATAGTTTAAGGGTGAAATCCAGAGCAACTACGGAGAGTCCTTGCTCTGGAGTAAGAACAAGTTACTCTGGACTGCAATATGAATTTCCGATACGTTTTCACTAGGTGGTGCAGTAACTACAGGTACATGTAACGTCTCTTATGTGCTCCCATAGTTATTCTGGATTGTGATCTACTTTTGTTTCCCACAGGGCTCGATACATTTCTAAACTTGGAGGGGATTCTCGGTTCTTGGGGGGGGGGGGCTGTGGTCATTGGATTCCTCTCAAACTGCCCTTTCCAATCGACTAAGGAAAGTTCACCTATTCCTAGTAAATATGTGATATGGCTTGGTTTCACTTTCCATAGGGTTCCATCCATTTTATTGTTTTCTAGATTTTGGCCATAACTTTTGACAGAAAGGAGATATTCCACTCCAGTTTTTTCATTGCACTTTGATGAACAATATGCATCTAATGGTATATAATATGATCAGGATATTATTCCTAATCATTATGATTTTAGTGTATCAACCCTTAGACATGCCATATGGTGCAAGCCACATGCCCTGCACCTTTAGCGATGCCATTTTGTGTGTATGTGTGCGTGTGTGTGTGTGAGAGAGAGACAGACAGACAGACAGACAGACTGACTGAC
The DNA here is from genome assembly GCA_030015325.1 of Cryptoblepharus egeriae. Classification (NCBI taxonomy): domain Eukaryota; kingdom Metazoa; phylum Chordata; class Lepidosauria; order Squamata; family Scincidae; genus Cryptoblepharus; species Cryptoblepharus egeriae. The sequence goes on from JAREYC010000007.1 coordinate 32,097,727, forward strand.
TGACTGACTGACTGAAAGAGCTGAGGATCAAAGAAGAGCAATTACCAAACCTATTCTGCTGGCAGTAAAGAGCATCTGTACTTCTATCAGAATAGGGCCCAATACTATCCAACATTCCATACCTCATCAAGGTAAAGAAAGATTTGTTATCTTCCCTCAGGTCTACACCAGTGCTGGGACATTGGATAGGATATGGCCAATTCTGACAATTAAATGAAAATACCAGTTAAATGTAACTGCTACTTATTGTATGTAGTCTGTGACTTTTCTATAGTTATTTTTTGTAGTGATGTTGCATAAGCTCCTTCCCTGAACAACAAAAAAGCGAATGCATATGTATTGCTGTTGATTAGGCGAGAAAGCAGTATGTATCAACTCAGACACAAGTCCCATTCTAATCAGCGTAATACAGATACACTAGTTGCACATCACCTTATTTGTTTAGACTGATGAGGGCTGGGGTGGGATGAGAGGTAATTCATCAAGTGTCCATAGTTCTTTTAGCATTGTTGTTGATTTCCTAAAGATTTTCTGCAAACTTATCTGAAGAGGGGAGGACGTAATCCAGTATTCCTGGATGCTCATTAGCAGAATGGATGCAACTTATTCTATGAGGAAAATTAATGCAAATGGAAGAACAGCAGCTTTGTAAGAATGATGCACACAATCAGATGGTGGAGGTGTTTCTTCTGTGTTGATCTCAGTGCCCCAAATGGCACTGAAGGAAAGGGGGAAGGTGCACTTTACCCAGGCTGATAAACGGTAGTGTTGTAACTCGTCTAGCTACAACCCTTCTATGATCTGAGAGTGCAATCCAAAAGGGTGATTCAGCAAGCACAAGTCCCTTGTGCTAACCAGGGTGCAATCCAGGAGATGCCGTTAGGCTTCCACAACCAGCATTTGTCTCAAGGGCTCCCAAAGTTTGTCTTTACTGTCTTTACCTTGTCTTTTCTGCACTGCCACAAGTTAGTTCTATGCCCCTGCCTAGGGGACTTGGGCTGGTGCATTGACGTGCACTGGCAAATATATTTACATTTTTACAGTGCAGTAATAACCTGTGCTGGTGCAGCCAGGTGACAATGTCCTCACTGTAACCAGTGCAGATTAGGAGAAGGCTGGAAGTCTTTTGGGGTTAAGGGAATATTTCCCCCCTTCCACAGCCTGCACTGTGGGGTTACTCAGCTCTGCCCAGATCTGGAGTTCCAGGAGCAGGTGTTAGAATACAGTTGTGTTCTGCATCACTCAAGGGCCAGGGAGACTGGACTGGTAAAACAGAATATTAGGATTGAGCTGCCCTAGTGTTAAAATTGAGAAGTGTGGGTGTTTGGAAAATCAAACTAACAAAAGTTTTTATTCTTGGTCTCAGCCTTCTGGCTAGATAGACCAAAAACACTATAGCCACTTAACAGGAAAGTTCAGAACTTGTTTTGTATTATCTTTTGTGGCTTCCATTTCTTTTTCTTTTTTCTTTTCTTTTTCTGCTACCCCCTGAAAGGTGTTACAGCCAAAGCTGCATGTTAGATGCTCAACAAGATTTTTTTTGGGGGGGGGAGGGGAGAATGAAGGTTAAAAGCAGATATCTCTCAAGTCTTGACAACCCCTACTATGCTGTGATTTTAAATTATAATTAATCCCTTTCACTTTTGGTTTCCATAAGGAATAGAAATGTTTTGTGTGTTTTTTCTCTCTCTCTCCATCAAGCCCTCGGGTGTCAACAAACAGCAGATTACACTGCTCCAAGGAGGCTGTACCATTCAAGGACTGAGAGCCGTCTAAATGTACAAATTGGTGCACATTTCAATTAAGTTTAAATAGTCCAGATGATGTCAACAGCTGTGAGGCAGGGCCCCAAATGGGCACAAGATGTTTTCTTGCTGGCTACTTACATAAAGTTATTTTCCATTACAAATTTGGCAGTGAGCAGCCTCATTTGCCCTGCAAGATCTCACTGAATCACTTCTAATATGCTGTGGAGAAATTTCACCTCCATGAATGGCTTCCACACCATTCTCTCAATCATCCTTAGACAGAAACAGCTCACAAAAATGACAGTGTAAAAGTGAGGGGATGTGCATGAAAATCACGCTGGAAGCATGTGTATAGAGAGTAATTTCATGCACTACACTTCTCCAGAAAATCTTTGTAACTATGTTAAGGGGACCTTGACTTTAATGATTACATAGAGGTGTTTGTTTCCTTTCAGTGAGACAGTATTCATAATGAAAACAGTGAGCTTACTTCTGAGTAAAATAAATAATAATTTTCAAACACCTTTACTGATTGGTTGATTAGATTTGACCCGCTGCAAGCCACCAAAGACTTAAGCAACTGTAATGCAGTAATAGATCAAATCATAATGATGTCTAAAATTTGACAGTCTATATATGCATCTGCATACTATTCTTGAATTAGCAATAACTTGAATGTCATTTAGAGGAAAATGTACTGCAACAATGATTTATGACATATAAAGAAATATATTTGTCTTTATTATGAATCAAATTGTTCACTTGTTGCAGAACTTGATGCAACTTCAAGAAACATAGATTAACAAAACATTCTGAAAAGGTTATGGCACTCAGCATGGGCAACTTTCACTGGATGCTGTCACCTATAGGAACACCAAAAACATCTGTCTTCTCGGACCTGTGTCAATTAAGAACTGGCACATGTGTGAGAAGACCTATTTATAATTGGGAGGTTCATGGAGGGAAAAATATTCTTCCTTTTCTCTTCATAACATTGCTCATCCATCCATCCGTCCGTCCATCCATCCATCCATCCATCTACAGTATTTATACACCACTTTTCAAATAAAAAGTTCACAAAGTGGTTTACAAAGAAAATGAAAAAAAATAATAGCTAATGGGTCCCTGTCCTAAAATCTAAAATGCAATCTAAAATGCAAAAAAGAACACCAGCAGCAGCCACTTGAACAGACATTGCTGGGGTGGGGGTTTCTAGGGCCAGTTACTTTCCCCCTGCTAAATAAAAGAGGAACACCCACTTGAAAGAGTACTTCTTGCCCCCATCATAGCATACAGCATTGGTCTACAAATTAAGGCCCATCCAGTCCACTACATGATTTTATCTGACCTGCAGCAATGTTTTTTTTCTCAGAGCATTTAATAGTGTTTGACATTTTTACCCATTATATATCATGCATTGAATTTCTGTGTCATATTTCTCTTTTGTTCTTAATCATATCACTCTGATTTCAAAAAAAGCAAAAAACTGAAGAGTCATTGACTGACCCACCCACCCACTCACTCACCCACTCACTCGTCAATGTCCAGCCAAATCCACCAGACTGAGAATGGTGAAATTTGGGGTGGGTATTCCTTCCGCAATGTAGATACCCAATAAGAACTGATTTTTAGAAATTCAAAAGGGGTTCAGTGTGATTTTGAAGAATGTTGACTCATTAATGCCCTGCCTCAACCCTTGGATATATTCAGATGAAATTTGTGTGAAATTTGTGGTAGTGCCCAGTAGGGATGCCCAGTGGGATCCAGTGTTTGGTGGTGCCCACTACACACTGCTTGGTGGTAGCTTATGGTGCCCAGTGCTGCCAGGTGGTGCTAGGTGCCCACTGGTGCCTGCTGCCCACTAGTGCCCAATGCACATAAGTGCCCAGAGGTGCCTACCAATACCTGTTGATGCCCCCTGCCCAGTGCTCACTGGTTCCCTGTATCTGCTAGTGCCCACTGGTGCCTTATGCAAGTTGGTGCCCTGCAGTGTCCTCTGGTCCTCAGCCATGCCTAGGTGTCCACAAATATCTTTAAATTTACTAGTTATTTACTAGTAAAAACTGCTATTTTTATCTGCCAGTTCATTTATAAAATTATATTTTTTCATCCTGCAACAATGTATAAAATATATGATGTAGACCTCTTTCTGAAAAGTTTGGAGCCCCTTGGTATACAGTGAGGCTTGTTTTGACACCATTGTATGCTATGGTGAGGGAAGGTCTAGGATTGGACTCTTTGAGATGCTTTCATATTTTAAAAACATGGATTTATAAATCTCAGAGTTTAAAAGATCAAAAGGGGTATTTAAAACACACACATACTTTGTGAAGCACAAAAACAACATTATTCACATTTCAAACCTGAAAAAAGAGCAGCCCTTCCTTTCTATTGCAGTGCATTGTTTTTAATTCAAAGATCAAACACGTACGATTATTCAAATGCTCCTTCACTCTCCTCTCCTTAATAAAACATGTAAACAAAGTGAATAGCATTAGCGTATCTAAAAGACAGCACCCTCCTTTCCGAAGCACGGTGCTCCTCTTAATTCCTTGAATCCAAATTAGAAGTCTGCCGAGCAACCACAGAGAAAGGGAACTTGGTTTTGAACAGATAACTGTGAATACCAAAAACTTTTCCTTAGAAGGAAACCCAAAGAAACCACTATTCTAATACCTTTTTCCTGAAAGTGAAAAAGCGTTAGCTCAGAATATTGAGGAATGTGTTGGATCAGATAAAATAGCTTAATCCTATGCAGCTTCACTTAGGACTTGGTCTCATGGTTTTAATGGGACTTAACTTCCAGCTAAGTGTGTATAACATTGCAGGTTTACCCGTCTTTCTGTTTTCCTTATTGAAATTTGGGGTGCCAGAGTTATTCTGCCTATGATTGGAACGATGGATACTCATGCTGCAATCCTAATCCCCAGTTAGGCCAGCATAAATCCAGACAGAAGTTCTGTGCTGGCCTGCGGGTGTCACAAAATGCCATAAAGCACTTCAGTGCCATTCCAGGGGGGTTAGGCCAGTGTATAGATGTATGCCAGCATCCTCACACCACCACAGGAATGGGGAGACTGGTGAGTTATGCAAGCCTAATTTGATTAGGATTGTGTCCTCAATGGGCAGCCCCAAACTTTGGGAGTCCCTGAGGCAAATGCTAGTTATTGAAGCCTAACAGCATGCTCCCCCAGTGGTATGCAAAGATGTGGATGACACCTATACCCTTTTGGTGTTCCAGAACGAGTTAATAGCTGGACATCTTTCATGCCGCCACTTGCTGTTATAGCAGTGGCTGTGAAGGAGGACATTGGCCATCTACTGCTTCGTTCTCAGGTAGCTTTCCCAACAGTGCACATAATGAGAAGTTTTTCTGAGATGCAGTTGGGAGCAACAAGTAGCAAAGAATGTCATTCCCTTTCTTCCCTGAACATTATTTAACAATTCCAAGATGCTCCAAGATGCTTCTAGCTTTTTTCTGTTTACAAATAAAATGGCATTGAGTCACTGAATTCAAATGCCTTGTTTTTGCCATTTTTTACCATAATGCATGGAGGCCACCATGTTTCAACCATTAGAATTTAAATACATGGAGGGTTCCATGTTTTATAGTCTTGAGCTTGAAGTATGGTGGGTGTGCAAGAACCTGGAAAATGTAGGTGACCCTAAAGAGCTAGAAGGGGTAAAAAAAAAATCTCTGAAGTGCTTCTAGCACTGGAAGCTGAAAAACAAATACTGCCACAGTGTTGAGTGCCAGAATATCTGAGTACTGTAAAGTGGAAATGGGAGAAGATGTATACTGGTGACACCACTGGCCACAATAGTGAACAATAGTCCCCTAGCACACTCCCTCCCAAGTGAACAGGGCCAGAAGTTTCAAGTGGTGGGGTCAGCTCATAATGCACATGTGAGTTCAGCACTACTAGCCCATATTTTGAATTTTTGATTCATTTTTGATTTGTTTTTTTTAATTGGTGACACTTCCTCCACAGAAGCATTTTGGTCCAGCTTATTCACATTACTGATTCACAGCAGCTAAATGAACACCAGCCTATTGGGCTGTGACCAGAGCTACTTAATTGCCAATTTGCATAAGGGGGAAGAATCTATAGAATTGTAAACTGGGACACTTCTTGCTTCTTCTATAGAAGTAGATGGCAAGCATCTCTTTTGACTTTTACTAAAATGGGGAAAATTATTTGATCCTAAAGTTGCCTAATTGAACTTGACTGAACTTCTCAGAAAGTGTGGGTTCAAATGAGTGTTTGTCAATGGAAATGAAAATGCAAATACAATTCATGAATTTAAAAAGCTTTGTTGGTGCAAGCTATAATTTTATTTACTTTATTTGATTATATCATGCATTATTGAACAGTTGGCATAAATATTATTGAGAGTGGCTGATTCATTAATAAAACTTCACATTAATGGTCCAGCCTATCCATTCCTTTCTCACTACTCATTCATGGTAACTTCAATTTTGTGAGATTCTGGAATGATATTAACAATGTCCTCAGAATATGTGCAGTTTAACCCATCTCCATTATGGTTTCCAGCTGGCAGTCCTGGGAGCTAAGTTGGACTTCAGTCTGAAAGTGCTTGCTTACTGTTTCTGTGGCATGAAAAGTTCTTGTGGAGCCATCATTCAGGCCAGATGAGCATCAGGGAGTTCAAACCACAAAGCAGGTAAGGCTTAATGTGTCCTTTTGCAGTCAAGGGAGACTGGAAAAAACCTTTTTAGCTGGATTCTGATATGAAGGCAGGAACATATCTCATAACTGTACCAAAGGATCAACAATCGAAGTTCTAATATTTTCATTGGATGAGGGAGGGCAGAAGGAAGAGCCCAAGTGGTTCATTGCTTTTATGTTTGGCTTGAGAATGAGGGAGAGAAAGGCAAAGGTAGATCATAGTGATCATACTTTTTACCACATGTCTGGTTGGTGGAAGAACCCTCACTGAATGATCAGCTGCTGTGGGGCATGGGACTACTTCTGAGCTAAGTAAATGGGTCATTTATTAAGTAAATGGGTCATTTACTAAGTAAATGGGCCAAAGGAAAGGCTTGGGTCATTCTAGTAAGCCTTGCAGCTGATCCTCTTCCTCTTGCCACTTCCTTCCCCACTCTCTCACAGTTCCTCCCACCCTTCTCATCCTGATTACAGATAAGTAGGGATGGGAGGAGTGTCTAAAGAGAGTTACAATACACATACAGGACTTGGCAGCTGTCCTGTTTTTTTCCCCACAATTAGCTTTTTAAAATTATTGGAGAGATTTGACTTGATTCCTATTGAGGCATAAAGGGGTATCTTGAGTATTTGTACAAAGTTTTTGACTCAAGTCACAGGAGACTGATGACTCTAGATTTGACTTGAGTCAAATCCCACTGGACTGTTCTCAACACTGCGACTCAGTTCCTTAGAGGTGTCCGCACTGAGAGTTTTTGCCATATCTAAACTTTCTGGAGCTGTGTGTGCTTTCGATTTGGAGGTCTCTTCCTCCACTTTAGTTCACTTTCCCTTATGAAGTGTCTGTATTGCTGTGTGTTTTCTTCATTACCACTTGCCCAACCTGATGTATTTTAGAAACAGAAACATCCTCTCCATTTTGGTGATACTTCCTTCTGTGTTGAAAACCTGCAGATTTCTGCTTGATAATGCTGTCCTGCAATCAGGAAGCTTCTTGCTGAGTCCTTCCACTTTGGTAGCTGCCTTTACTCTTCGAGAAACTACATTACTAACTCAAAAGAGCATCTTTTTGCTACCTTTTTTCTCTTATAGGGTGTTCCAGCAGCACACTCAATAGCAGCTACTGCAGATCCTGACAGGGTCAGAAGGGTCCAATGTGGGTCAAAAGGCTTATAGAGGTGTAAGAGGATTTTGGCATGGCTGCACCAGTGAGGGAAGGGAGAATAGGATTTGTCTCATAGAAATGCATTAGCTCCTTTATTTATTTAGTGACATTTTAGAAGTAATATGCTTTATTATTTATTTATTTAGTGAAAACTACCCTTTGGTTTAATTCAAATTGGTGTAGCTACTGCTCATTTTATTTGGGATATTAAAATTAAAATTTAATAGATCCTGCTTGGTGTTTGTTATCAAAAGTGCATACTTTGCATGCTTATTAGTCATCCTCATTTACTTAAAATGAATAGTACTGATTGAATATCCTTTGATGTGGAATATGCTGTACTGAGCCCAGATTAAAATATCTGTAAACATGATTTACTGGGTGGGAGAGGAGAAAGAAGTGGAAGGGATGGAGGGAAGAAAGGGAAAGGAGGGAGGGAAGAAGAAGGGAAGGACAGGGTGACCATATGACCGGATTTGTTCTCTTTTTTTAGCCTTCTGTCCGGTTTCCTCCAAAAGGGCTTCATTGTCCTCCATTTTGGCTTCATTTTGGAACTTTGCAGTGGTGTGGGGTACCCCATCATGTCATGTCTTTGGATTCATATTGAGGTACATTGAAGCGGTTTTGAAATACCTCCTTCCTATCAAATGTTATGGCCAAAAAACTAAAAATAAAATTCGCTCTAGGGGAAAATTAAAGTGCCCAATATTGCAGCTTTACTTATGAGTAGGTAAACATGCCATTGTCTGCCAGAAAGGCCAGGGTGAGAAGAACCATGACCTTGGCCTCCTTTTGAGGTTTGGACATCTGGTCATCCTGGAGAAGGAGAAGGAGGAGGAGATTGTAATCTTTCAAGTACCTGTATTCATTTTATGATTTTTCCAAGGTAGTTATATATATAACTACCTTTTTCCCGTATGTGTATGTATATATATATATATGTGGGCTGTGGGTGGCGCAAGCAGTTAAGAGGCTGTGCCTGTTAACCAGCAGGCCAGGGTTCGAGACCTGGGTTGGCCCCACAAGACAGGGTGAGCTCCTGTCCTTAGCCCAGCTCTGCGACACCAGCTGGATCCAATCGTATTGGCTCTGCCTTTCCCTTGGACTAATTCAGTGGCGTGGAGAGGGGGGATTTGCTGCTTGGGTAATAGCCTATCCTCCATAACAATCCAACCCAGGCTTTTGTGCTTCACATGCAGCATATGAGTGCCGAGCACGATACCAGTCTTTCAAGACTGACGGAGGACTATATATATATAAAAGTTATGTATATAACTAATTTAAAAGAAGGAAAAATGCTCAGCTTGCATCAAAAGACATGAAAAGCAATGGTTGTTAAGGGATGAGATCTCACGAATAGTAATTTTCTCTCTACTAGCTATGTTCATGTGGAAAATAGTCTACCTGTCAAGTGTTGCTTGTTATGTGGGATGTTATGGTCAGGAGATGTGTGCACTATCAGGAAAGACATTTGGTGGCAAGAGAGGGGAAAGGAAGTGAAAATAAGTTAACTTTACTACTTTTAATCATTCCTAACTTCCTTAACTCATGTCCCTTCTAGACTCATAACATTCAGCTCTTAGGTGATGAATCATACTCCATATAAGTGCCACCAAGTTCTTCAAATGCCAGTGGGAGCACAGATGGAAAGATTAATGGAAATCCTGAAATCACACATTTTGCTGGGATTTTCTGTCTCCTCATTTACTTATGGTTGTGATTGAGAACATATCTGAAAGTGCAGTTCACTAAGAGTGACAGTGCCTCTGAGAGTTACTCCAGAAGTACATGACAAGATCCAAGCCTTGGCTTTCAACCACTACAAAGGGCCCCAAAAAAATTTTGGCAAATATTTTCCTGCAGTAATGCCCAGATAGAATAGAGATGCCAGAGTGTCTAAGATAAAATTTAAGAAACTGAGAATGTGCTATGTAAATTGACTTTTAATTTATTTAGATTGACTAAATTTTTAACATCAGCAAATACAACTTCAGAAAATTGATGGAAAGCATCTAGAATGATATCTACCTTAATCCCCTTGTTCTGGGACTCAGATTTGAGTATAATTATCAATCATGATCTGGTAGCAAGAAAGACAACAGAGGAACTGAGGAGTGAGGAAGTCAATGCATTGGGAGAACTGCAAGGAGGTGGTCGGGCAGGGTGAAATTGAGTGAAGGAAGGAAAGGGGATTGGAGATTGGATCATGTCATGGTGCAGGATTAGTGGAACTTGATACTGTCACCACAGCCTAACACTTTTATTGCCCCCCATCCTTCTGTGCAGATCAACTCAGACTTTTGACAGGTATTTAGCAGAACTTTGATCACTTCCGAGTGCCTGCTCCTCAAGAGGTAAGCAAGAATGAATACATGCAGAGGGATTCAGATATGAAAATGGAGTCCTGAGTTGAGTTGTGAGTTATTACTCTTTGGTTCCAAGTTGAGTCTTTGAGGGGATTTAAGTCCAATTTAGGAGTGAGTTGCAGAACTTGAGTCTGCATCTCTGACAGAGACCATTCAATAAATACAAGCAACAAGAAACTGAGAAGGTGGGGCAATTGTACAAGTGGAAGGGCAGTTTGGTCATGCAGGTCATGGATCCAAGTCTCTCAATATGTTGAAGGCAATATTATGGATATGAATGGAATCTGGATGAAGTAAGTAGATCACAATTATATTCATCCATCCTATACCAATCGAGGTCAGACACAATTAAACTTGCACCCTTGGACTTTAAGATGTTCATTCCAAAACAAAATTATGCTGATGCAGGAAGTTTCCCCCGTATTATCCCACTACTTTTTAATCCACAAAACTTTGTACTGTCAGGCAGCATTTTGGCCAATTAGACCATGCAAGTTTATTTTTTCATGTCCCAGTCAGTTCCTGCATTTTCTGCCACATGCACTCTGTTAAATTAGGATAGCCTATAACATGTCATGCCCACTACTCACAGAATATTAAATCCTTATTTGAGAGGTGTGTTAAGGGCATACTTCATTTGCATTCTATTTTGTTACCACTTAGAAGAGGTTATAGAAAACAGTTCACACAGTTATCTAATGGCTTTCTGCAGAGTCCTTCACCTTTAGATTTTAATGAGCTGTCCGTATACAATGCCACTTTGTTATTTACCCTTGACATAAATTCCAAGTCTCTTTATGACTTTAATGAGATGCATAGTAAAAGCATCATCAATTTATATTAGATATTCCCCAGCTCCCTTTACACTAATCCCCAAACTAAGTAGCATCAGCCTCGAAGAGCCCTAAATGCTAATTTTTATTGATGGCTACCATCAGAAAATTAGCAAACAATGCAAGAAGCAAAATGAAGCAACATGTACAGACAATGAAAGTATATTTTAATACTTTGGTATATCAGCTGATTCTACATAATTGTTAAGTAATTGATGCAGAAGTGGTATTTTACAGAAGTGTTAGCATTCACAGAAGATCGTTCAGGAATATCTGTCTGTCTGTCTGTCTGTCTTCAGTATTTATATACCACTTTTCAACTAAAATGTTCACAAAGCAGAGTATACTAGGCCATTGTGGAATATATCCAGATTTACAAATGTTATTGTTTCCATAAGGCAATGTTGCGTGCAAAATAACTGATAACACTAAACTTTCTAAAGTTTCAAAGAGACTATATGAACAAACAAGGAAACACTCCTTTGTTGTTACATTTAGCAGTAGACTTGATAAAGAGCAAATGAAGCAAGGAAGACAGCCATTTCATATAAAAATGATTACAATACTGTAACAGAATACAAAATAATAAAGACATACAAAATATAAAGAAAAATGAAACAAATTAACCTGCACTTACAATGCAATCCTGATTTTAGGCCAGAAAAATGGCTCAGCTAAGCTGGCCTAAGAAGGCCATATCCTGAGCTGACAGTTAGGCCAAATCCACAGGGCTAGGAGACCTCTGAAATGACACTAAGGCCAAATCCATAGGACTAGAAGGCCTCCGGCTGGCCTAACTGCTGCTGAAGAGACAGCAGCACAAGGGCAGCATGCCCACTGGGTTGGTGTAGTTGTGCCATATCCTGGGGTAGGCTGTTGTAGCTGTGCTCTATATCTAGAGGCTGAGATGCAGGAGTGGGACTTAGGCAGGGCCTAAGATTTAGAACTTTTGATTTTGCTTCCATTTTTACTCTGGCTTATCATGGACTCCCATGGGTCTACTCAGATTTATACCTGCTCCTGAGGTGGTTTAATTTTGAAGAGCTGAAAGGGGGCATCTCTGCCCTGGAAACAGTCTCTGGATATAGTCCAACTGCACGGCTCTAGGCCATGCTGACCATGCCCTCAACATGCCTCTCCTGAACTAGGCTAGGCTAGCACAGCTAGGCCGGCCCAGGTCCATCTGTCATGGGCCAGCCTAAGTTGTCTTACACTGGACCAAGCCTTTCTGGTGTAACTGGGCTGGCATATATTGGAATTGGGCCAGTTCAGTGATAGATAGGCTAGTCCAAGTGCACTTCAGAATTGCAGCCTAAGCATACAATGCTAAAGAGACTTTCCTGGGAGTAAGACCCATTGAACACAAAGTACATGTCTTTTGAGTAGACATGGTTAGGATTGTTCTCTTACCCCCAAATCCAGAGTAACTACGGGAGCACGTCAGATACTTTCCGTGTACCTGTAGTTACTGCATCACCTAGTGAAAACCTATGGGAAATTCATATTGGAATCCAGACTAAGTTGTTCTTACACCGGAGCAAGGTCTCCCCGTAGTTACTCTGGATTTTGCCCTAGTCTCTCAGTTTCCTCAGGCTGCACTCTTACACAAGAGTGAGCCCCATTGATTATAATAGGTCTTACTTTAGAGTAGACATGCAAGGCTAGGCTCAGGCTGATAGGCTCCTATGAAAGGAGTGAGTCCCACTGACATTAATAGGTTTGCTTCAGAGTAGACATGCATAAGCTGATCTCTAGGAGAGGCTGAGATCTCTTAGATCTGGAACACTTTTCTTGTTTTACAAGACAACACTTGTATTGCAAGTCAAAATTTATTATAAATGTTTGCTTGTTTTGCAAAACTTTCAATCCAAGGTTTTACTGTATATTGTTTAAATTAGGCACATGAAAGCAATATATAAGAGTGTTTTTAGCTTTTATTTTGTAATTAGCGAAAGGCGTACCCGCGTTGCGGGAGTAAAATTCCCCTGTATGCCAACCCCCCCATATGCATCAACCCCGCATGCACAACTTTCCCCCATGCGCATCAATCCCCCATGCACATCAATCCCCCATGCGCAACTACCCCCATGCACATCAACCCCCCATGCACAACTTCACCCATGGGCATCAACCCCCCATGTGCAACTTACCCCATGTGCATCAACCCCCTTGTGCAACTTTCCCTCATGCGCATCCCCCCAAGCGCAACTTCCCCCATGCACATCAACCCCCCATGTGCAACTTCCCCCATATGCATCAACCCACATGCGCATCATCCCCCATGCGCATCATCCCCCATGCGCATCAACCCCCATGCGCAACTTCCCCCATGCGCATCAACCCCCCATGCGCAACTTCCCCATGCGCATCATCCCCCCATACGCATCATCCTCATGTGCCTCAACCCCCATGCGCAACTTCCCCTGTATGCGCATCAACCTCCCATGCGCATCAACCTCCCATGCGCAATTTCCCCGTATGCGCAACTTCCCCTATGCGCATCATCCCCCATGTGCCTCAACCCCCCCATGCGCATCATCCTCCATGTGCCTCAACCCCCCATGCGCAACTTCCCACATGTGCATCAACCCCATGTGCAAATTTCCCCCATGTGCATCAACCCTCCATGCACAACTTTCCCCATGCACAACTTTACCCATGCGCAAATTTCCCCATGTGCAACTTCCCCCATGCGCAACTTCCCCCAATGTGCAACCTCCCCCATGAGCATCATTCCCCATGCGCAACTTCCGCTCATGCACAACTTCCCCATGCGCATCATCCCCCATGTGCAACTTCCCCCCATGCGCATCAACCCCCATGTGCAACTTCCCCCCATGCGCATCAACCCCCATGCGCATCAACCCCCCATGCGCAACTTCCCCCATATGCATCAACCCCCATGCACAACTTCCCCCCATGCGCAACTTCCCCCATGCACATCAACCCCCCATGCGCAACTTCCCCATGCGCATCATCCCCCCATGCGCATCATCCCCATGTGCCTCAACCCCCATGCACAACTTTCTCCATGCGCAACTTTCTCCATGCGCAACTTTCCCCATGCGCAATTTCCCTGTATGCGCAACTTCCCCATATGCACATCAACCTCCCATGCGCAATTTCCCCGTATGCGCAACTTCCCCCATGCGCATCATCTCCCATGTGCCTCAACCCCCCATGCGCAACTTCCTCCATGCACAACTTTCTCCATGTGCAATTTCCCCGTACGCGCAATTTCCCCATATGTGCAACTTCCCCCATGCGCATCATCCCCCATGTGCATCTTCCCCCATGCGCAACTTCCCCATGTGCAATTTGCCCCCCATGCACATCATCCCCCATGTGCAACTTTCCCACATTCGCATCATGCCCCATGCGCATCATCCCCCATGCGCAACTTCCCCCATGAGCATCAATCCCCCATGCGCAACTTCCCCCATGCGCAACTTCCCCAGGCAGATCAACTTCCCTCCATGTGTAATGTCCCCCATGTGCAATGTCCCCCATGTGCAACTTCCCCTCATGCGCAACTTCCCCCAGTGCAACCTCTTCCTCCGAACACCATCCCCCAGTGCACCAGGGTCTGAGCACCAAATTGGCTGGATGTCATTTAGTCTCCCATGTTAAGTATAGGACAGAAACACGTTGCCCCCTTTTCAGCCCCTGAAGGGTTAATTTCTCCAGATGGTTCTTGGTGGGAGTTCAGGTGACAGAAGGAACTCCCAGAATTCCATGCTTCAGGCCCAGCAGTTGGGGCGGAATGTTGATGAGTCAGCAATTCTCAATGCAAAGTATAGGGAGGAAAACACATTGTGCCCCTTTTCACCCCCTTCCGGTTGGACTTTCCGAAAACCGGTTCTTAGTTCTTAGTTCACAGGAACACCCACCCCAAATTTCACACTTCTAGGCCTAGCGGTTTTGGCAGGGCGGTGATGAATCAGTCAGTGAGTCAGTCAGTGAGTCAGTGAGTGACTTTTCTCTTTTATATATATAGATGTCCTACATTTTTCTTGGATGCCCTACTTTTTGAGCCTCGTCCACCCCCCCCCCCTTGTTTATGGCATACGGTCTTCCTGGGAAGGTCACATCTAAAATATTCTGCTTAACGTCCCTCAAGTCAAAGCCTTGAAAAATATTATATTTATGTAATAGCACAAATTTTGGTATTATGGACCAAGTGCTGGAAGGCATCACTTATTTTCATTAACAGTTGCACCATCAGTCAGGAATGTGCTTCTGCATAGAAAAGGGACAAAAGAGACTGCACAGGCTGTTAGTGGCAATTGCTCAGATCACAACATCTAATTCAGAGAAGGAGAGAGAAGTAGAAGACAACAACACTAAGGGGAACTAATGATGGCTTTATTCAATTAGTGGAAAGCTTCAATGATTAAGAGGCCACTGAGAACACAGTGTACAAATATACAAAGGTAACAAAGTGAGACAAGCATAATGATGTTAAGGTGATCTATTGAAAGGAAGTAACACTAAAGGATTGGCTCGAATTGATTACTAGATAACTTGAAAGCAGCATAGGAGCTGCTGAAAATGAACTTCTTTGCAAAAGGATATTCTGGGAGCCACTCGAGTGTGCAAAGGCTTCTTTTGACTATGCAACACTGAAGTCTAATTTTCTTTTTAAAATTCCTTTGGAGATTATCCCTAACTGAAGAATTTAAGATGAGCACACATGAAGAAGTCTTGTTTGCCTTAGTTCACAGGAAGACTGCCACAAAGGATTGTGTGCTTGTTATTGTGTCTTCAGATGTTTTTAGGCAGGCGTTGCAATCCATGGGAAAAATTATTTGGAGAAAAGATATTTCCCCTTTAAAGATAATATAATGTTACTACAATCTGGAGCTGCAATCTGGACAACAATAAAAATTAAGTTAAAAGGGTTTATAGTTATAAGATAGTAGAAATTCCAGTATAGTATGCACACACACAAACAACATACACATATTCACACCCCTGAAGTTCTCCTAGAAAGAAAATGAATCCTAATATAATTTGCACTGCAACAAACCAAACTCAAATATTGTGCACCAATAAAAATACTGTTTCCAAAATTTCCCCAAAGGATATTTTGAAAATCCAAAGGATATACAGAAAATCCTAGACAAGTGCTTTCCTGGGTGGTGTGCCGTGACACATTGGTTTTAGAAACAGTGTCGTAGAAGACCGCCAGAACACAATGTTTGGTGTGTATTTAGCTGCATTTCAGCTGCATTCTGGGACTGATGTGATGCCAAAGTGACCATATGTCACCTTTTTCCATGCTATGTCCTGGGTTTTAGCTTGGTGTCTTGGAAAAAAACTTAAATGTCCTCCTTTTCCTTGCAAGTAGCAATATGTACCCTTCTTGGAATTAATAAATTATTTGTAATAGTTTTTAATTATATAATAAGTAATATTGTGTTTAAATTAAGCATATGAGATCAATTTATGAGTGTTTTTAGCTTTTATTTAGTTATGTCGTTTTTCTTGGGTGTCATATGTTTTTTGGGGGGAGGCATCCTCTTTTTTGTTATGGCATATGGTTATCCTGCGTGATGGGTAGTGAATGGATATACAAGGAAATAAATCTTTGGTCAAAACTGCTAATCCTAAGATGTTGCAGTTATGTATTGATCTGACCCATCAGCTACTAATTAGCTATTATTTTTTTCATTTTCTTTGTAAATTGCTTTGTGAACTTTTTAGTTGGAAAACGGTATATAAATACTGTAGATAAATTTAGATTGGAGACTTGCTGTCAAAAGAAACCCTTAAATTCTTAATTTCACAAAACCTCTAAAAAAATTTTTAAAAGAAACTTTTAAGTCTGGAAAATGAATCAATGTTGTTAAAGAACAATTTAGTGCAGTGAAGTGAGACTATAGAATAGCTGCTTAGAACAGGATTTGCTGTAGCTACACTTACTGCTTTGAACAGTCTGTGGCCTAGATGATCTATCAGCTGTGACTTGTGGAGAGCCAGGTAACTGGTGCATGATAGGCGAGAAAACTCAGTGAAGGGTGAATCTCCAGGTATCACACAGCCCACCTAGGTGAACCTTAGATGCTTCTTCTCAGCTATTACTGTAAGATTAATGCTGGGGGCATGAAAGGGCAGAGTTAGAGCATGCCATTCTCCAAAAAATCCATTTTCTGAGGTGATCTTGAGGTTTAGCTGAGACAGCTGGATGATATGCAGGGTGCTAAATCAGATATTCTTGGTTCTCAACAAGTTCCTTGGGACTCTTGAAAGCCAAAAGGGGGAAAGAAAAAAAGCTGAACAATTTAAAAAGAGAAAAACAACAACTGTAATCCAAGGTTTTGCATGCACACACAACGCTTCTTTGGTCTGGGAAGAAAATGAAGTGCTCCCTAAGCACAAATCAATATTTTCTATTGGATACAATCCAACTTGAATGATTCAATGGTCTGCGCAAGCTGACACTTCCTTTTCTATGAAAGGAAGGAAGAGGCTCAAACCTGATGGATCAAGACCAATAAGGTGAAATCAATGATTCAGTGTAAAATTATTTGTAAAAAATATGAAGGTAGATGTTGAATAGTACTGCATAATTTTAATATGTATATGAATAATTTCATCACAGGCCATCACACTTTCTGCACCATTCAAAGTAGGAGGTGCAAAACAAACCTGTTTGTTCCATTTTGCTCTTTCTGCCTGAAATGGCTGAAAAGGGGTGAGGCATCCTCCAAGATTAACTGCTCAGCCCCCCCCCCCTCACTAGCCATGCCAGTGAGACCCAATCCTATCCCACTTTCTAGTGCTGATTCTGCTGTGCTTCATGGAGGGGGAGAGGGAGCAGTCGTGGAGGCCACTTCAAGATAAGAGAACATTTGTTCACATACTTCAAGTCTGCATTGTGTCTACATCAGAACTGGAAAGTTATAAAGGATTGGGCCCTCCAATTTCTTGATTTAATTCCATAATCCTGTTTCAGGTAGATGAGCATCCTTAGCTAAACCTCTTTTTTTAAGGTAGCAATCTGATTTGCATGAAAGTGCTTGTAAACTAGTTCACTGAGACACAAAGAAACAAAACTATGAAAGAAAGAAAGAAAGCTTACAATTTTGTCTGATAGATGAGTTATTTTAACATCTGTTTTGCTGTTGACGTTGAATCATGTTTTTAATGTTCAAATCTCAATACTCTTATTACTCTGGTCTCTTTCATGTAATAAATACCACCATTGCTCACAATGATTTGGTAGGCTGAGCTGCTGAGATGCGATAAGCAGATATTATTTTACACAATGCAAAAATGTTGAGACGTAGCGACCTTCAGATAATGTATGTACTATCTCCTGAGAGGAGGAATGAGTTTTTTTAAAATGGGCTCACTTGCCTACAGATTTGTTCAACCACATTATCAGCCACTTTGAAATCCAAATGAGTTCTTAAGCATGCAAAGGATGCATTGAACATTCTTCAAAAATGCAGCATTCCAAGGCATGATATGCATGAACTTAAGCCTTTGTAAACAAATATGATTGTTTCTCAATTTTCAGCCAATTTAAAATTAGCTCTATACATATAAAAGATCACACCTTGTATATCAGTGGTGCTCAAGCATTTCAGCCCAGGACCCCCTTCTGTGAATGACAATTTGTCTGGGACCCTTCAGAAGTGATGTCACGGCTGGACGTGACATTAAAGGTGACCAGTGCCAGATTCCAAGATTGCTGCACCCAGCTTTTTGTGACTCTCTGCAATGTGACCCTCTGCATGTGTGACCCTTTTCGTGACCCTCTGCAACCCCCAAGGGAGTCCCAATCTCCACTTTGAATACCATTGTTGTATATGGTGTGAACAAATATAAGATGGACAAAATATTTACATAAATCCTAGTGCAATAAATATGAATAGTATTAAAGCAAACAAAAAAGGCAGCAAAACAAAAATATTGTGATCTACATGCTTCATAGAAAATTAGGACTATATTATGCTTTGAATCCTGGAGAAAGCCGTTTCTCTCTCTTTTCCCCAGATTACTAGTGGTGGATAGTAGCACTGATTGACAGTAGTCCCCATGCTATCTTTTGGAGATGGTGAAGAATCTAGAGTGGTAGTGTTATACTGCAACATTCAAGACACTGTGTGGGTTCTTGACCCAAGGATCAACTCATTAACTCCAATGCTAATTTATGGTTTATTCTTTACATTCAAGAATTATAAGTGTTGCAGTGTGCAATCCAGATGGAGTGCTTGCCTGGTGCAGCAGCCTCTGTGATGGCTGCAACAGGACATAAAGCACTGTACTGTACTACTCTATTATAGAGCAAGAAGCACCAGCAGAAAAGCCTGATTCCTACTGGTGATGCATCTCGATTCCCAGCCTTTGGAGTACGTAAGTACTCTGCCAAGCGCTGCAGGAGTTGGGTGAGGATAAAATGGAGGCAGAGGAGGGGCACCTCTGGGAAAGGAGAAGGTGAATTGGGGGAGTATCAGGCCTGGAAAAGGGGTGGGATTGGTGAAAGTGGCCCTTGCTCCATCTTACATTCTAAGCATGGTCCTTCCATGGCACTTGTCAGACTTGCACCAGCAAATTAACTGACAAGGATCCAAATACGTCATGTGTTGTTGCAATGTTGGAGGCAGGACTGACTCTTAGGTCTCATTTTCTACTCATAAAGTATTTATTAGCAGAGACAAATAGTGAGTAGAAGAATAGCAGATGTGAGAACTGGCAGATGTGCTCTTCACACAGATGTGCTCTTCAAAAAATTTCACAGTTGCTTCAACCTTGTCTATATAATGTTAGTCTGAGAAAGAATAGAATGAATTACACAAACTCTGCCCAGCCAGTTAGGTAGCTTTTAAAAACTGGTTCTTGCCTTCTTACTCCAAAAGGGCATTGAAGATGTTATTATTGATGGTTCTGTACATTTAGGTTGTCGAGGTACTTGCAGAACATTTTAAGCTATTCAACCTCGATCACTATAATGAGTTACCATTTGTTCACTGAATCTTTGCTGTGAATTGTGAATGTTGCAGAACAATCCCTATCTGAGCTGCTGATCACTCTATTTTATTATGAATACAGGTAACTGAAAAGAAAGGGGAAGAAGGTCAATGGTTTCTCTGCAACACTCACATTTTTTAACAAGTTTGTGGTGAATTACATTTTTAAAGAATAAATCATCAAGAGACTATAATTCCATTTGGTTCCTTTTTGAGGATAGAAATTAAGCACCTGTTGGAAATTAATTAAAACAGACTTGCTTAAATATTCTGAGTTTGATTTGCATTATTTAGCCTTTTGGATTTACATAATTTAAATAATAACATCACTGAGCTCTATGTTGAAGGATTGGGGGCAGGAGTTGGATGCAACCACCCCATTTTAAAGGTGTACCCTTGTTCACCAGGCTGCTGTAGAGTTATGAAAATCTGGGCTGCATGAATATAAGGGACTGATTCAGGTGAAGAACTTCAATAGATGAGAGAGCTCAGTCCTAACCATGTCTACTCAACAGTAAGTCCCATTCTGTTCAATGGTTCTTACTCCCAGGAAAGTGTCTTTAGGATTGCAGCCTAAGTGTCTAAATAATTGAGGAATGATGAATAATGAAGGTTTTTCTGCAGAGGTTTTAGAGGAATTCTATTCAGGACCAGGACCTGTTGTTCATTGCAACATGAAAAGCAAGAGAAGAAAAGTATAATCTTAGGGGGTGATTGATCCTGGGGTCTGGTTTCTGAAGTGCTGAACAGATCACTCTCTTAGCTGCACTATATCCTGGCAACATGATAGCACTTTCCCAGTGTGGTTTCCAAGTTTCGCACTGCGTATGATTGTTCCATACCCTGAATACTGTGAACTGAATATTGTAGAAAAATAAAAGCAAGCAAAACAAATTCAAATAAGTTGATTACTTCTGCATTTGTGTGTCTGTTCTTTAAAGAAGTGTTCTTTTTAAGCAGAAAAAAACTTTCAAGTGTAAATAAGCCTTGGGGAAGTTATTCAAGCTAATGACAGAGCCGGAAAAGAACTGAAGCAGCAGAATTCAATGTCTGAAATTCAGATTGATTGCCATTATATGGTTCTGTTTTATAGCTTCACTAGAACAAAGGAAATATGCTTATTTAATTTCTGAAACTGAAAGAGAAAAGATAAGAAAGTATGCACACTGCATCTACTATTTCTTACCAGAACAACAATGGTAATGATGTACCTTAACAGGACAAAGTATTCATACAATAATGGTAATGAAACTTTTTTGAATTATAAAGTATACATTTTGATTAACATAGATATATTCATCAAATTTGCTGGCCCAAAAATCTGGCTAGAACATTTGTGTTTAAATCAATGCAACCACTGACTGGCTTTTCTTCTTTTATTGTACCTATTAATGGTTAGAGAATTTTTACATTACTGGGTAACTCAGTAGTCTGCTGGTGGGCTTCCTAAGCTGGTGAGTGGCTTCACTGGGATCCCCATGGAAGGCTTCCTTCATTCCAGGAAGCCACTGCTGCCAGTTTTTGCCTTTGCTAGCCAGGCTTGTAGTTGAGCAGGGGCGGGGCGAAGCATAACCCTGCTCTATTCCTCATCCCAGACAAGGAAGCCTTCCTCCTGCTGGGTGCAGGGAGTAGCCGGGCTTGGGCTGAGTGGCAGTGGGGGGGGGGGCGCTAAACCTTCTCCCCAGTTGTCAGTCTGACTGAGCTAGCTGGAGATCATGGCACCAACCCCTGCACCGAGCAAAGGAGGTAGGGGACATTTAGCTGGGAGGGAAGTTGAAGGCTTGGGTCCCAGCAGAGTCCCAACATGGTTAGAGGCTTTCACCTCCCCCAACCTCCAACTTCTGGCTCGGTTCGTCCCCTTCCCACCCTGCCAGACACTGTAATTACTTGAATCTAATGCACTTGTGATTATAAGGTGCACCCCTTTTCTGTTGTAGATTTGGCTGAAAAGGGGGCACAATAGTTTTGAGTAAATATGGTAGTTTTTTGCGTCTTCTTCCTTGCTACTTCTTTCTTGGTCCTTCCCATAACACTGATGCGTGATGGATGACTGCAGCAGTGATATCAGTAGCACCCTCCCCAAATATATTTGCCTTGTACCCTTTCAGTTGAAATACACAAGACAGTACAGACTGGCAAAATAAGCTAAGACCACTTTTTAAGATTTTTCTTAATAAGCGCAACACCATACTCTTCTATCAGATTTTATGATAGCTTTTAATGATATCTTTAGTTGCCTGATGTTATTTATTTGAAAAAAGTATATAACTGCATTTCATTTTCGACTTCACAGTAAAAACAACACAATTGCCAGTAATTCAGACATAAGTTCAATCAACAGCTTAAGACAGCAGCAAAACCCAAAATGAGGAAAACAAGCAAAGGATTAAAAAATCAGAACCTGAAAGGAAGCATCTAAATTATGTGAATATAAAAGGCAGATTTAGTATTTTATTTGCATTGTTTGTCCTTTGGCTATTAGTCTTTGCTAATTTTATTGTTTGCTATGAACACACAAATCAGATTTATTTCAGTTTGGAAGAAATAAGTAACTGAAATTGTTACACACCTTCAATCAGACACCCTGTCAGATACCACCTCCTGCACAGGAAAATGAACTTAGCTGGATAATTGGCTTCTTACACTCTACTCTGAATATCTTGCAAATTGAGATTAACCAGGTGATAACTGGTGAAATGGTCCTTTTTGCTGTAGTACCCAATTCAGAAAGATTCCCCTGGAGATATCTTCCTGTGTTTGTCTGTGTGTGTGTGTGTGTGTGTGTGTGTGTGTGTGAATGTGAATGCATGTCAGAGTCATGTACGGTGAAGTCACTTGCATGTGTGGCTCATGTTGCTGAAAACTGCTTTGAGGGTGTCTTACATGTTTGGGTCAGAATCATGCATGTTAAAATATTTTCAATTGTTAAAGTGTTGAAATTAAGTACAGGAAATCAATGCAAGTATTTTTGCTTTATTTTAACATGTCCTTTATTTGTCCTACAATTTTTTTTAACTGGGTAGGAATTTTGGCTTGAGGGACAGGAATTTTGGGTTCAGCATCTGGTCATCCTGAGATACAGTGCATGTCCAGTTTACAAAAATTAGGGGCACAATCCTATGCATATCTATTCAGATGTAAGTTCTATTGTGTGCTTACTCCCAGGAAAGTGGCAATAAGATTGCAGCCTAGGTCAACTTAGGGAAGTGATCAGTGTAGGGAGGTTGTCAACTATGGAGGTTTTCCTGTATATCTATTACAAAACAAAAATTAGTTGATTTTGCTGGCTCCATACAGGTTTGTTATTCATTTTTTAAAAAATTTTTGCCAGCACAAGCATGAACATAAATCTCCAAAAATACTGAGAAAATACATCTTAGTACTATCAAGGATAACTTCTCACATGGAGTACTGAAATCTGACTGATTTCTACCTAAATAAAAAGTACTTCTAAACAATGCATTATTTATTTGAAGAAGTATATTTATTTGAAGAAGCATTTTCTTTGAGGGTGTACTACAGCCTGGAAATCACTTTCTTTCAAACAAAACAAGAACTTGAGTATTTTAGTTAAAAATGTTTAAAGTCAAAAAATGCAGCTGTAAGTGTACAAGAACGTAATGGAGGAATACAGAGGTCATATGCAATCATTGTCATCCTCTGTTCAGTTATCCCCCTCCTCTCTCTCTCTCTCTCTCTCTCTCTCTCTCTCTCTCTCTCTCTCTCGTGTGTATGTGTGATTTATTTATACTTTTAAAACAACAGGAAAAGGTCAAATATGAAATATAGACCACCATTCCTAGGGGAGCAGATTCGTAAAATAGAAGGAAGTCTACACATTGTCAACCCTCACTTGAAGAAGCTGTGGTTTGCTATGGAAAGAAATTAGAATGTTTCTCAGTTGCTGAAGCCATGGCCATCAGAGGATACAACTGACAGAACTTCTCAGTGTATGCTTGACATGAGGGGGCTCCTTGCTATCATAGGGGAAAAGGCCAGGAAAGCTCCAGTCTAAACCACTGACAGTTTGTCTTCCTCACACCCACTACATTCAACATTTGTACTCCAAATTAATTGCATTTGCAGTGTGGTTGTTAAACAGCTAGTGGACATTTTGTAATTAACTGTCAACTTCAAAGTCCTAGAAATTCTGCGTGTGTGTTTGTTTTCCCTTGCATATAACCATAAAAGGTGTTTCTTTATTTTCCCTTTTTTGTATTTATGGTCCTCAAAGGGGAATTGTGTTTTGATAGGCTTGTAAGCTTTTAAGTTTGGATAAGGAAAAAAACAACAACCACCAATTTTTGTTTTCCCGAAATAGTAATTTTATTCAGGTGATAAATTGGCATTTGTTTAACCGAGTGAAACGTATGTGAGAAGCTTTCACAGAGATAAAAGCAAGCAACAGCTTAAAGCTGTTATGAAAGAGAAAAGCCATTAAAATATTCATTGTAAGAACATATCAGTTGACCATAAGAAAGACAGCTTTTGACCTTGTCTCTCCGAAACCATTTGCACAGAACACCATTGTACATCAGAGCTTTACAGTCAATAGAGTCAATACACCAGTGCTTTACAGTCAATAGTGCCAAAGCTACTAGTGATACGTCACAGTTTGGCAGGTGATTCTTGGTCCTGCTGCTTTTGTAATCATGTGACACTACCTTGACTAGCCCAACCATATGGAAGTTCAAGTGAATGGCATGGTGACGTACCACTGGCTGTCCACCTGCTTCAAAAGAGGTATGGATTGAGCAAGGGTGTGACACCCACCCGTGAAGAGAATGCACTGGCCACACCTCTGGCAGTGGCAAAGTATCAATTTGTGAAACTGTGAATGTCCATAGTTTGATCCTGTTCAAAGAACATCTGTTGGCTCATCACAAGTAGGGTTGCCACATGTCCCCCAAAACAGGGACAATCAAGATTTTGGGGGATTGTGTTCACATACTGTCAAATGGGACAGAGGGTCCTGTCCTGATTTTGTGAAAGATAATTTTGGCAACCCCAATCACAGGCAACATTGTATATCCCTACTTATTATATTGCATGCCTTTTCCTTATGTGCAGAATAGGGCTATTTAAGTATTTCAAGTATTAAGCCAGCCTGTGCACATTTGCATCAGTTACCAGATAAGCAACTCTTGTAACTGGAATTTAAAAAAACTGTATTATAAGATTTAAAGTAACTTATGATATTTCAATAACAAAGCCTTTTCATAAATAAAACAGCTGTAAAACTCCAATGCTGACATTTGTTTCCATTTGCTAGCAAAAAAATTTAAAAAGAGAAGAAATAATCCCTCTTCAGCAGCATACTGAACATGATTAATATGAAGGATTCAGAAGAAAACAGTTTAAAAGACAAAGCACTCCTATGGCTTTCATATTCTTAATTAAGAGCCCAATCCTTTCCTCCCTCTTTCCCCCCACTGGTACCAAAAAGGCTACTGCTGCATTTTGCAAGGATAGTTATTCCCTTTCTTAGGGTCAGGGTGACCAGATATCATAACCACAAAAGAAGACAAGGCCCCCCAAATTGTAGGACACCCGAGAAAAACGTGAGCAAGACAAAATAAAACTAAAAACACTCATGTATATTGCTTTTGTGTGGTTAATTTAAACACTACAATACTTATTAAATTTAAAACTATTACATTATGGGTGCAATCCTAACCAATTTAGGCCAGCCTAACTCACCTGGCCTATCTTTCCATGATGGTATGAGGTCCGTGTATGCCTGTGCACTGGCCTAAACCCACCCCATAAGGATTGGGGCAGAAGAGCCTTGCTTCACTTTTGTGACACCCCCAGGTAAGCACAGAACTTATACCAGGGCTTAGGCCAGCTGAAGTGGAGATTAGGATTGCAGCCATAATTGATTACATATAATTGATTAATTACAGGAAGGCTACATTTTGTCTGCTCACAAGGAAAAGGAGGACACAAGGCTAAAAAGAAGATATATTTAACGCTTTGGGGGTTTTAATGCTTTGGGGGTGGGTTAAGGCAGTCTTGATATTTTTTAAAAAAATATATCAGTCTAGCCCCCGTCCCCCATCCCCACCCCCAAAAAACATGCTGGATTTAAAACTTATTTAATACTAGATCATATATATAAACCAGAACTGGTTTATATATAAGAATTTACACTGAACTGGACATTGGATAGGACTAAAAAAATTATTGATATTTTGGGGGGCAGATGTTTAGGTTATTCACTTGGTTTAAGTTAATGGTTTTAGTTAATGTATTCACATTTATTTATTTATTTATTTATTTATTTATTTATTTATTTATTTATTTATTTATTTTGCTTTCTTAGACAATGTGACTTCCAGCCATGACATCACTTCTGGTGGGTCCTGGCCAGATTATCTCTCTAAAAAGTGAGTCCCAAGCTAAAGTTGCAGAATTCCTGCAATAAGGTGGAAGAAACGTGGCATCCTTGAGGGGGATGACACCACTAGTGACCAAAATGGTTAAAAACATTTGTTTTAGGGATATAATATACTGTGGGATACTTAGTGGATGTAAGCAGACAGCATTGTCATTCTTGTCATATCTGACAGCAGATAGCCTTCTTGTCATTAATATATTCTATGTAATTAATAATATTTAATAGTTTTAAATTTAATAGTAAGTAATATTATGTTTAATTACCAACATAACAACAATATACCATATTTACTTGACTCGAATACACCATCAAATCTAATGCACATCCTATGCTCATTATCAAAATACTGGATTTACTCAAATATAATTTACCATTGAATCTAATGTGCACCCTGATTTTGGAGACTGAAAAAATGAGCATTGGATTCGAGTAAATTTAGCATATGAGGGTTTTCAGCTTTTAT
This sequence comes from Cryptoblepharus egeriae, assembly GCA_030015325.1. Classification (NCBI taxonomy): domain Eukaryota; kingdom Metazoa; phylum Chordata; class Lepidosauria; order Squamata; family Scincidae; genus Cryptoblepharus; species Cryptoblepharus egeriae. Next base: position 32,124,368 of record JAREYC010000007.1, read on the forward strand.
TTTGTCATGCCCTACATTTTTATTGGATGTCCTACATTTTGATTGGATGTCCTACATTTTGGTGGGCCTTGTCCTGTTTCCGTTTATGGCATGGGCATAGGGTCACCCTGCCCAGACGTCAGCACAGGACTTATGGCAGCCTAACTGGAGTTTAGAATTACAGCCTTTAACTTTCCTACTGGAGAGTTAAAGTTGGAATAAGGCAGGAGATAACACAACACTGTATGTGTGTGTGTGTGTGTGTGTGTGTGTGTGTGTGTGTGTGTGTATACACACACACACACACACACACACACACACACACACACACACACAAACAGTAATTTTGCAGTGCAGCGATTCGCCCAAGCAATAGTTCTGTTCATTTAAATACCTTTGATGTGACTTTCCCCCCTGTAAGTAGTTACTAAAAGATCAGACCCAGTGTTTGGACAGTCTAATTGCTTCACATACAAAAGGTTTCATGTCCCAGGTTCTACAAGTAGGAGATTTCTTCTTTGAAATATAAATCACAATATCTGTTTGGATTTTCTTAACACTTTTTAAAGAAGCCCCTACCCCAAATCTTCTAGCATAGAAATGAAAGTATGAAGTATTTGACAATGTCACTCTAAACAAAAATAAATTTTAAAAATAAAGTATGAAGGGAAGCCACACATTGTTCTTCACTCTGTCTTTGATCACCAGTGAAAATAATACCTTTGTGCATTGTGTGAGATACTCAAAACAATCCTATGTCTACTCATAAGTAAGCCCTATTTTGTTCAGTGGGTCTTACTCCCAGGTAAGTGTGTCTAGGATTGCAGCCACAAAGACCCAATCGGAGGTCTGCAATTGAAACAGGAAATGAAACGATTGTAACTTGTGTCTGCTGTATTCCTACAGCAGTGGTGGGCTAATGTTGGTCAATCTCACGGAAAATTGAATTATGCATAGCTATTACACTCTGGTAAAATAAAGACCAAATTCAGTCAGTAACAGGAAAATACCAATTGTAGAGTAAAGATTAGTGGACTCTATTTCCAGCATCCCATTAGGCTTTAAAGCAGTTAACATTCTTGCACCCCCCTTCCTAAATGGGCTAGTTTAAAAGCACATGAATATTCCTTTTTGTGGAGAACAGTCTTCTAATCCCCTGCACAGGGCCCCATTCCAGGCAAATATCTCAGTAATTATAATACTTACAGTTATATGAGGACGTTTCTGGATCGTAATACTTTTTAAGTTGAAAGCAAGCTATTTCGTATTATTTTGTAACATTAGAACGATGGTTTTTTCACATATTGTCAGCACAGAAATTCTATTGAAACTGGTGAAATTCACACACATACATGCGCGCGCACATGTGCACATACTGCTGTTTCACTTATTTTATAGCGTTAAATTCTCAATAATGTCCCAATTTACATTTTAACTTGATATTAATATTTTGCCCATTTATCTTGAGAGCTTATGGCTGCAAGCCTAATGTCCAGTTAGTCCACCCTGAACCCTGGCATAAGTCCTGTGCTGACCTGGAGGTGTCACAAAAGTGTCATAAAACACCTCTACGGGAGGGGGGGGGGAGATTAGGCCAGGTGAGTATATCAGCCAAAATAGGTTAGGATTGTGACCAAAGGCAGCAATTAGCAAAGTGGGAAGTTTTTGATGGGTTGTGAAACTGACAAGGCAGATTATGGACTTCAAGGATAAAACAATTTGCTGCTTGGGGTGGAGCAATGCTCCTCAAACACTGTTATAGCCACAGGGGTCATGTGAACTTTTAATATGTTTAATACATCTTTGAAAATTATTTATTATTTATTAAGATTATTTATTAAATTCTTTTATTGTTTTGGCTTAGTTGTAAACCAATTGAATACTAAGTTCTTTCCAAAAGGATTTTCAAGTGTGATTGGTTCTGAAATCACACGATTGAAAAATTGCAAAATTTGTTTTGATTATCCCATTTATTCATATGTAATGCTGAATCAATGTTTCCTTACCCCAAGGAGATCTCCAGCTGCCTCCCCGGCCATATTGCCAGTGTACTGAGCCCTTTTGGGACAGGGACCCATTAGCTATTATTTTTTCATTTTCCTTGTAAACCGCTTTGTGAACTTTTTAGTTGAAAAGCAGTATATAAATACTGTAGATAGATAGATAGATAGATAGATAGATAGATAGATAGATAGATAGATAGATAGATAGATAGGCCATTTTAGTGTTGTTGTACTGAGGCAACCCCTACAGCAGGCTGCCAGGTGGTAATCCTATTACATTCATCAGAATCAAACACCTCTAATAATAAGCTTTCTGCAAAACCAAGATTTCACTGGAATTCAGTTGGAAAATCACAACCTATTTTTTTCTTCGTATATATATTTTTCACATAAGAATGGCATTCATTTTCCTATCCACCTATTTTGTTCACTTTTCACACACACACACACACACACACACACACAGTGGTACCTTGAATAACGAGCATCTTGAATAACGAGCATTTTGTATAAAGAGCAAAATTTTCTCAGAAATTTTGACTTGCTTAAAGAGCACTGTCTTGAATAAAGAGCACTTCTGAGGAAATTTGGAACAGGCTTCCATGGCAAGGGAACCCACAGACGGGACGAGGAGACTAGTTTGAGCTACAGTGGGGCTTTTGGAATAGGCTTCCATTGCCAGGGAACTCATAGGACGTCTGGGGGAAGCAGCCTGAGTCAGGTCTGTATGTGGGATCTGTATGTGGCAGTGTGGAAGGTGCACCTTATCAGTGTTCTAGTGCTGCTCCCCATCAGCAGCTTGGGAATGTTAAAGTTGCACAAAAAGACAATAGATTCCATTGAGCCAATGGATAGCAGTGACTCATTAGTGATTGTGAAGTCATCCCCTCTCTGTAATCCTCACACCAGCCATGAAGGTTTTCAAAGGTACAGTACAGTTCAGTACTGTACAGTATTTTCTTTATTGCAGTGTTATGTGTTACTGTATATTACAGTGCTTTGTACAGTGTTATATTGCAGTGTTTTGTAATCATTTTTATAAACAATTAATATTTTTATATGAATATTTTTTGGGTTGTGGAACCAATTGTCTGAGTTTCCATTATTTCCTATGGGAAAATCCGCTTCACTTAAAGAGCGTTTCACTTAAAGAGTATGCCTCCGGAACGAATTAAGCTATTTAAGTGAGGCCACACACACACACACACACACACACACACACACACATATATATATATGAAGAATATATTCATGTTTTCGTGTTTGTGTGTGTGTGTGTGTGTGTGTGAGTGAGAGTGAGAGAGAGAGAGAGAGAGAGAGAGAGAGAGAAGTCTAAAAGCATTGAGTATTCATAATGTCTATGTTACATCATCTATATATTGTGTTTCTCTATGGTGCCTCTAGCAATAAACCTTTTGCAAGCTGTAATTTGCATCTTTAACAGACATTGATTTTCACTTCTGTGCACCAAACACAGCAATAGGACTGGCAATGTCAACTCGGAGTACAATATTCCTTATGGGATTCTGCACATTCCTGCTTGTCTTTCACGCAGGCATCTAATTTCTGGAAGTGCAGACTTATAGTGCAATCTCTTGTATCTGATGCATTGATGTGGATTCATATTGTTTGGTATAAAGTGACAGATGGGGATACAGTGGCCTTGTTGCCTGTCATCTACAAAAGCTGCTAACAATGCTTACCCAATACAAATAGGGATGTTGCAAAGCTGGATGGTTTCTGCAAAATGGAATGGTTTCTGCAAAATTAGCATTAAGGAAGATCCCCGAGCCTGTCTTTTTTTATGTGAGCTGCTGTATATTTCCGTCCATGCTGTCAGTGCAAAACCTTCTTGTTTCTCAGACTTGATTTTGCAGGCAAAAGGAGTGGGGGAAGAAGGGCCAAAAACAGGAATTAAAATGATCTTCAAATCAATGCGTAGCATATGTGTACAGTACAGTAAACCTTTATTAGGCATATTAAAATCATATACAACAATAAAAATCCAATGAATATAGGCATGTAAGTTAAGACAATAAATTTAACAGTTACGGTAAATAATAAATAATATAAAGGGGGAAAACGTAGATATAGAAGCACTCAGGCGTTAGTAAGTATAAGTTGTCGCTGTTTTACATCTCTTTAACACAGCAATTAGAAAGCTACCTACTTGACTTAGAATTGCCATGTTATTAGAAGCAAGTAGCCAACAAATTTTGGCATTATCCTTTTTATGTTTTAGATTAGTCAGTGGGGGAGCTATATGTAAAAAGTGATTTACCTGCTTTAAATCTTCTTGCTGCTCTATTTTATAATACAGCTGATTTATAGCTACTCTGTATCATTTTAATTAATTGTTTTAATTGGTTTCTCAAGTTTTTAATTTAGTGTTTTTAATCTTCTGATTGTACATTGCTTTGAATGTTAGAAAGCAGTATATAAATCTTTTTAAATAACAAAATTTATGCTTCTCACTTGGTGGCATTTTACCTAAACACTGTGAAACTGGTTAAAATTAAAGGGCCACAGTTCTCCTTACTGCCTTTTGAAAGAAAGGTGATGTCTATTATTAAGAGTTCATCAAGCTAGCTTGAGCTACAGTGGGGCCCTGGGCAAAGTTTTGAATAGATTTCCATGGCCAGGGAACTCATGTGGGGTCTGGGGGGGAGCAGCCTGAGCCAGGTTTGTATGTGGGATTTGTGTGTGTCCGTGTGGAAGGTGTGCCTTATCAATGTTCTAGTGCTGCTCCCCCATCAGCAGCTTGAGAATGTTCAAGTTGCACAAAAAGACAAAGATTCCTTTGAGCCAATGGATAGCAGTGACTCCATTAGTGATAGTGAAAGAGCACAATCTTAACCAAGCACAATCTTAACCATTGTGTCTAATAAGTCTTACTCCCAGGAAAGTGTCTTTAGGATTGCAGCCTAAGTAGACTTCATAGGTTCATGCACACTGAATGCATGTTTTGAATTCAATTCCAGTGTTTTGTCATCATTTTTACATCCAGTTAATATTTTTATATGAATATTTTTTGGGTTCTGGAACCAATTGTCTGAGTTTCCATTATTTGCTATGGGAAAATTCGCTTCTCATAAAGAATGTTTCAGGTAACAAACATGCCTCCGGAACAAATTAAATTTGTTACATGAGGCACCACTGTACTGCAAAAATTGACTTCTCCATGTTTGCCCTCGAAAATGATTCTCCCTGCTGCAGTTTCCACAATCTGGAGTCCTGTGTGCGAATTGAGGCGGTGTTGCTAGGGGAGGGGTGACCCAGGTTGTAAATCTTTTGCACTAGAACTCCATGGTGGCAGAAGAGCCAACCCTTGCATTCTATTGATTGCAAATTGTAACACTCTGGACTGACATGGGTGTGCCTTTTGGGGAGGGGGGGGGTGTAGGATTGCCAACTAAGTCCCCATTAGTTGAAGCTTCCACCTGAGTGCTGTCTGATTGGTCCCAAATCATGGCACTTTGGAAGCAATTGGCAGTCATTGTATCGCCATCAAACTATTTCTGTGTGCTGCACCAGGCACCATGAACAGGGTGACCATATAGAATGGAGGACAGAGTGCCTGTACCTAAGCATTACATAGAAGAGGAAATTTAGGCAGGTTTAGCTCAACATAGAAGGGTTTAAAAAGAAGCACCTGTCAACCTCAACACAGTGTCAGAGAGATGATGTGGCCCTCCTGCAAAAAACTTTGGACACCCATGCTCTAGTGCACTGATCCTTCTCTTGTGCACACCTTCTTGTGCACTCCATATGTGACAAAATTGGACTTTCAGGGCAATCAGATTTATGTGTCACTTCAATAAAAGTTTAGTACAGCTGAAAGGAAATCAATTTAGGTTAACCAATTTCTGCTCAGACCACAGTATATATGTTTCATCCCTTTTGTGTGTATATGCTATGTTGGGCAGAAGTGGCTTAATTATGTATAATCTCTCCATTTGATTTACTCAGAAGTATGTGCCCCTGAAAAAAATACCCACACCAAAGAGATGTTTGTGAAAAAATACAGTCTGTGCCCATGCTGCAATTTGGAAATTTAACAGTATAAACCAGTGAGAGTATAACCAGAGCTTTTTTTAAAAAAGTCATTCCTAATGTTTCTGAATAGGTCCTGTTAACTTTTAAACTGCTTAACCAAAAGTAAGCACACAGACATGGATTTAATACAACTTCAAATGAAAAATCTTGGGACTGTGGATTTTAATCCATATTTAATCTGTAAAAGAGCCACATCTCATCACTGCTTATAGAGCCAGCTTCCCAGAGGGATTAACTGTTGAGTGCTAATATATATTATAAAGGATCCTGAGCTTCTGGGCCAGAGGAGGCATCAGAGACATTTTGCAAATACAAATACACACTGATCACTCAGCCAGAATTCAAAGGATCTTTTATTTGACAATACTTTTCTTACATGGCTAACCTCAGAGCAATAAGCTATTTATTTCTGTACAAGGTAATTGAATTTATTCAGATTTATGTGTAAGGGAGGCTCATGTTCATTTAAAAATTTATACTCATTAGTAGCACTAAGTTATAAGATGGAAATTAGAAGGAAGAATGCAAGCTAGGCAAAAAAAATGTTCATGGATTTCTTGTAGAGGGTTTGTAAAGGTAGGAAAAAACTTGGCAGCAGAAAAATGGCAATATTATTATTTTGTAAAGGAAGATGTCAAAATACAAAACTCCCACCTGGATACAAATATGTATTTAAGCCTTTAAAAACCGGGTAAATGAGATCTACTACTGATTCCCATTATATTTCCTAATGATGGTCATTACAACCCTAACTACTTTTTAATGCTGAAATCTAATGCCACTATTCATCATCACAGCAAAATACAGTGACAATTGACAAACCTAATTAAAACAACAACAAATAAGAAGTCGGGGTGTAAAAAAAAATCTCTGTTTAATGGTTCCACTTCAGTGAGTTGCTTTTATGAGTATTATCACTTAGAAAAAATGTGATCTTGATGAAAAAACAAATCTGAAAAAATATTTGAATAATACAATAATCATATTATACTTACCGATGGCTATCATTGTGCCTCCAAAGACAACTGAATGCCTTTCTTCAGTTAGTTGCTGGATTATATTGTACTATCTCAGCACTATCCTAACACTTTGATTGCCCAGTACAAGTACTGTGGTGGCCTATGAGTGTCACAAAAGTGCGCTAAAGCACTTCTGTGCCTTTCCTGGGAAGAGGAGGTGTTAGGCCTGTGCACAGACATGGCCCCACAACACTTCAAGGAAGGCAATATCCTTATGAGAGGCCCCTGCGATAGGCTGAACAGATTTCACCAGTGTTGCAACAACCATGGTATGGATGACTCCAATCCAGAACAAACAAATCCCTCTACCACATGGGACAAACACTGAAGAAGACAACTCAAGGATCAACCTCCTGGAATTTCTCATATTGTCCAGAGCCATGATTCTCAAACTTTTAGGGAAAGTTGCTCCCCTAAGCAACTCTTTATAGGGGACAGATAAGAGCAGAAACATGATCCCCAGGATCACGCTTCTGTGGGGGAAGGGGGCTATGTTTAAACTAGAGGCTGTCAGTGTCAGGAGGTGTATAGGGAGTCCAGTAGAGCACTTGGAGCATTCTTTGCGGCTTCCAAACAGGGAAGGTTTGAACTGGTTTAAACTGGTATTAGAATTTCTGGTTTCATCACTCCTAGTTTGGTGTGAAGCCACATCAAAATCAGGATCACTTTATCAGGAACGGGAATCAGGTCACTTCATATACAAGAGGGGATTCAAATCTCCTTACACCTTGTAAGCCTCCCACTCTGCAATAGGTCTCCTCAAATTTGCAATAGTGATATCTTGAGGGCACATCCAAGGAAAAGAAGGGGGCATGGAAGAAAGGAGATCTGTTGTATGTCATTACTGCTGGATCTATCCCTTTCTTTAGCCTTCCCCATTATATTCCCTTTCCTCACAGGCCCCATTCTGGTTTCCTCAACTCTTCCACTGATATACCTGTTCTGGTAGGTAGTGGGTGAGCCAACATGAGAAAATAGCAGTGGTGACCATACACTACTTTTCATGGTATGCTTGGAAAGCACTAACTAGTGCAGTGCTCCTGAGATACAGATGAAACACTATCATAACCATACATATAAAAGGCAACATAAGACCTTTAAAGACATAATATTTTTTTTAATTCTGTGTTTTATTTTAAGAGTCAACCATCAGCTGACAGTGTTTGTCTGGGTAAAATAATCAATATATACAGCAGTGTGGCAACAGAGATTTTATTACCTGTAATTTTTTGTGTAATAATATCATCATGATTCATAATGCATAAATTGGGGTGTTAACATGAGCTCCCCTTAATGCAATAATCATTGCAATTAGAACACTGACAGCATCTAGCGGCAGGGATAAAATTAAAACAGTGGCCTACTTTCACCTTTAATTATCGCAAAAGGAAAACCGTAATTCCTAGAAATCTGTTTTCACTACCTCAGCACTTGCTAAAATATTCAAGCATCTTCTAGTTTCATTCTCTGCAAGCATACTGAGGAAAGTGGCTGGCGCGGCACTTGACTGCTTTTCCCCATTTTGTATAATCCTTGTTTAATTTCATTTCAAATAATCACAGATTGCACCCCACACACCATTCAATTCTTTTTCCTTATCTTGGAAGGCCATTAAAAATGTCATTGTCGAATCACTACAATCCTGTATTTTTCATTGTTTCAAACATTCTTTAGGCCTGATTTGTGAATTCATTCATTCATTCTTTCTTTCTTTCTTTCTTTCTTTCTTTCTTTCTTTCTTTCTTTCTTTCTTTCTTTCTTTCTTTCTTTCTTCTTAAATGAAGTGTGTGTTACTTGGAGAGTCTCCAATTCCAGTTGTTATGAGATTTGGTGGTTAGGTAAACATTCTGTCCAGTCTAGTGGCTTTGTTGTATAAATAGATGTTCCCTGCTGGACACTAGCTGTCTACACAGGCTACTAGAGATATCTCTTCTTTGCATTCAGAGCCTCTTGTGTTGTGTAAACAGACACTCTGCTGCAGGCTATGGGAGACTCAACGGACTCATTTAAAACTTCGTTATTGTGTTTTGACCATCATCATATATGTGGTCTGTCATTAAGCAATGCACAACTGTACACTACCAGCTTCTCCAGTCAAAACAGGGGAAATACTTTTACAGTGCAATCCTATTCATGTCTACTCAGATGTACAACACATCTGTGACACCATGTGAGAAGAGGAGGCAGGCACATGGAGTTGCTTCAGCCTCCCTGCACTAATGCACGCCATATGCATGGATGGATCTGGAGGTAGGGGAGGCAGAGAAGGTTAAGGAGGAGGAGGCAGGTGGGGACATTTCAGGGCAGGGGAAGAGTGGGTGGAGGGCATTCCCAGGGTGGATGGGTGGAAAGCAGCAGTCAGGACTGGAACCCAGCACTATTGTGCTGAATTCAAGCCCCATTCCCAGGGAATTCCAGAGCAGCCTGCTCAGATTTGTGCCACCTCCTGAGTTTGCTCAGATTTGTGTAGATCCAAGTAGACCCCAAAAGATTCCCCTGGCACTGTGGTAGTACAGCAGTAGCAACCCCAATCTTCCTCTGGATGCAGCGCATGTGAGCCAGCTTGCCTACTACAGCACAGGTTAGGATTGCAGTGCTCATCATTTTACAGCTTCCAGAGGTGTATTTGTACTTGGAGTTGTAGGGAGCAGAGTACTGGGACATCTCCTAGACAGTGACTTCATAATCAGGTGTGCTCACCTGCTGCCTTTAAATTTTCTTTTAAAAACCAGCAAAAAACCCCTGAACACTGACAAGAAGCATCAGGCTTATCAGGTAACTAATAGAGGCATTTAATTAAGGGCATATGATTCTTCCTGTTCTAAGCCAGGAGCACCAGACTTGCTAAATTCATAACATTGTGAAAATGTCTGTTGTTTTAATTGGCATTAGCCTACAATGCATTTTTAAATTTATGTTTCTTGGGGGCTACAACTCTAACCTGCAGTTTGGCTGGCCTAAGCCCCAGCACATGTCCAGTACTGACCTGGGGATGTCACAAAAGTGCTGTGAGGCACTTCTGCGCCACTCCTGGGACAGAAGCATGTGCTTTCCTCCCTACATCACAATGGGAAATGGAAGACCAATGAATCGTGCTGGCTTAGGTTAGAACTGCACCATCAGTGCTCATTACAAATGCAACTTTTTGTGAAGTAATTACAAGAATGTCTTGGATTGTTGATTGAAAACTTGTGCCTCTTTGTATGATGCGTACAGTATATTTTAACATTAACAGCTTTGCATATTTTCAGTTTACACTTCTATAGCATTCCCAATAGCTCAGTGTTAATAACTATGCAAATATCTTATTTCCTCTACCAGCTTTCCCCTTCACCTCACTTATTTTTAAAGCATCTTGGCAGACATTTAGTGCCAATATCTTCTCATCTAATCTCACTATCTTTGGACTCTGAGCTAACTCTTAACACTAAATATCTGGCAACGTGTTAATTCAGTAAGTGAAGGCCAATTAAGCTGAAGCAAATATCTTAGAAATATCTTTCCTCAGTCCAAAAATACATGATTTTGGGCTGCAGTCCAGAATTATTAGACCAAACTAAAAAAAATACATAAAATAGGTTTTGTTAATCATTTTTATGACTGAAAGGGGAGGTAACAGAGCACTCACGGTGTACACAAGGAACAAGGACATTCCTAGAAGTAGTATATCTTTATTCAACACAGTATCTCATTTTAGAAAAATAATATATTTGTGAAGGAAGACAGAACGTTATGTCAGTTCATCCTCAGTTCTCAAATCAGTTCAGTCTCACTGGTTTTGCATTATTTTCATTTATTGCTTTGAATTTTCCTAGTTTTATTATTTTTGTTCAACACACAACCAAACTATTTATTTATTTTAAAAATTTGTATCCCGCCTTTCTCAGGCTGTCTAGCCCGACTCAAGGTGGCAGAAACATAAAACCAATTAAAAACATAAATAATAAATACAGTAAAAACCATTAAAACATATAGGCTAAAAAATACAGTAAAAACAGTAAAAAAAATACAGTAAAAAAAATACAGTATAAAACCAAAGCCCCCCCCCCCCACCTTTGCCCTGTTAAAAAGCCCCTTTGAAATAAAAGGTTTTTAGGCTCCGCCTGAAGCTCTGCAATGAGGGAGCTTTCCTTAATTCTATGGGGAGGGAGTTCCAAAGCCAGGGTGCCACCACTGAGAAGACCCTATCTCTGGCAGCCACACATCTCACGTCTCTTAGCGGCGGCACACAAACACATACACAAACAAAAACAAACAACAACTCCACACACATCCTAAATCCCTTTAAAACCCACAGTTGCTCTACATAGACATATTATACCTCTTTAGAATTCTCTTCCTATACAACATGCGGTTGATAGGAAGGTTAATTTAAAGAATTTGATTACTTGCTAAGAAGTGGTATATAAATACTGTTGATTGAGCTACAACTACATTTTTAAAAAAACAAATGGCATTCAACTCTCATATACAATAAGAGATTTAAAGGAGGCTTCCCGTTTTCATTGCATTTTTTCCCAATTTACATTGAGATTTCAAGCAAATAAATGTCAGAATGTTAAAAATATGAACTTCTAAATAAAACACTTTTTTGTATTCATCTTGATTCTTCACATACCAGGTTACTCACAAGTCAGAATGACTGATACTGAAGTTATTTTTTGAAATGTAAATGATTCAGGTAATCCTATTAGAACAGATAGGAAGCAGTAAATTTATTATGAGATAAAAAATGACAGAATTGTACATTGGCGATGGTTGGAAAGCTATTTCACAGTCTCTGTAACAGGCATGAATCACAATTTTATGCATATTACCATGGGAGGCGAATCCCACTGAGATCAATACGATTGACTCTCTAGTACAGTGGTCTTTGGCCATTTCAGCCCAGAACTCCCTTTCAGTCTTTGGAATCTGCCCAGGACCCCCCTGTCAAACTCTGCCCCAAGTGCCCATGCGCTCTTCCACCCCACTGTCCCCAACCCCACGAGTCCTCTCTTACCCCCAACTTACTCCAGGCCCCCAGACTCTCTCACATGCCACTGCCCCCACTCTCCACATGCACTTTCAAACACACACACATGCACATACCTTTCATCCCATGCAGTCATTCACACACCCACAACACACATACACACATACCCACACCATGCAGTCAAACACACACATGAATACGCACACAACCCTTATAACTCACACATATACACATGCATATACATACAACACACACAACCAGAGGGGGCCAGGCCTGGCCCAAGAACTGGTCCCCCGAAAGTGGGCGGGGCCAGGCCGAGTCAGGGGGTGGGGCAGGGGGCAGGGGCAGGGCAAGGGGTAGGCCCCGACCCTGGCACACTGCGCATGTGCCAACCTTGGTGCATGCGCAGTGCGCAGAGGCCACTGCACATACACCGAGGTTGGCGCATGCGTGGTGGCCTTCTGAAGCCTATGGGCTTCGGAGGGCGCACTGCGCATGCGCCGGCCATGGCGTATGCGCAGTGCATCTTCTGAAGCCCAGGGGCCCGTGGGCTTCAGAGGACACTTCCTCCTTGGAGAGGAGGAAGTCTGCGCCTCCGCGGGGCCATTTGGCCTCCCTGGAGAGACAGAGAGGCTCAGCCGCTCTGCCTCCCTGGCGAGGCCAAATGGCCCGCAGAACACCCAGCGCACACTGCGGACGCGGCAAACTTTGGCGCATGCACAGTGCTGTGTTGAAGTTGGGCGATCGGAAGGTCGCCCAGTTTCCAGGCAGCACTTCAGCCGGCCGCACTGTGCACACGCGGTGTGCACTGTGGCCGGTCGAACCGGTCCCCCCTTTCTGCCCCACCACTGGCTGCCGGCTTGCCAGTGGTCGGGCAGAAACAAAAACTGCCCCTTCTGAAGGCTGTGGGTGGCGCAAGCGGCTAAGACACTGTGCCTGTTAACCAGCAGGCTAGGGTTCGAGACCCGGGTCAGCCCCACAAGACAGGATGAACTCCTGTCCTTAGCCCAGCTCTGCGACACCAGCTGGATCCAATCGTATGGGCTCTGCCTTTCCATTGGACTAATTCAGTTGCGTGGAGAGGGGGGGATTTGCTGCTTGGGTAACAGCCTATCCTCCATAACAATCCAACCCAGGCTTTCATGCAGTGTATGCAGCGCCAAGCACAATACCATAATCTTCCAAGACTGACGGAGGTCTTCAATACAAATCCAATGATATATGACATGATAGGGTAGTGCTCACCATCACGGTTGATTTTTTGGGGTCTCTAGGACCAAAATGGTGGTCCCTCAGCCTTTGCGACCCCGCTGTGGGGGTTCTGCAACTCCCCTTGGGGGTCATGACTCCTACTTTGAAGACCACTTCTCTAGTAAGCATGTTTGAGATTGTAGCCAAAATGAAGTCAATAACAAGCCAAACAAGTTACACCATTAGAAATGCCACCATCAACAGGAACTTCCATGAGTGAGTAGGATGAAGTTCTCTCAATAAGAAAAGTGTGGTGTGACAATAAGGAACTAAGAATAGAGACCCTGTTAGAAAGCAATCAATCAGTGTCGCAACTGCAAACTATTAACATTACTAATTAGCTTTGGTCTGAAAGAAAATAGATTACACTTCCTTGCCGATCCATGTGAATGGTAGTCAGGTGCTGCCAGTACTACTCTGTACATGTGCGAACACACACACACGGCGCAATCCTAACCAATTCAGACCAATACAACTTACCCTTTTCTCTGTTCCTATGGTAGTGAGGGGAGGCCAGTCCATGTCTATTCACTGGCCTAACTCCCCACCCCACCCCCAGAGTGGTACAGAAGCACCTTACAGCACTTTTGTGACACCGCCAGGCCAGCATGGGACTTGTGCCATTATAGCCAACACACACCCATGTGCATGGACACAGACAGACAGACACACACACCTTTACCTACTGCATTTGCAAACACAGAATCTCAGGTCCAGGTTTGCCCAGCCTACATCTAAGATGGAAAGGGCGAAAGTTTTACTCATTAACAATAGAGGCCAGAGAGCACTGAATGGTTTTTTGGAACCATTGCCTGGCCCTCTCATTCGGCTAATATAACACTGAACATTAAAAAAAATAAATCCATCCAGGGACAGCAGGGAGCTGTCCAGCAATTGCCCAGGACTTCAATTGCCCCAGCCGATTGCTCTGTTGCCCTTGGTTCGGCTTCTACACATTTGTGTAAGGAGGTTCTCAGCCAGATTCTAGGGCCCTGGAGCTCAATAGCTGCAATCTGCTGCCTCATGGTTCATCCAGAGGACATTGCCTTATTTGGGAAAAATCCTCAGCCTTGCTGGAGCCGGATAAATTGCAGGAGGTTCATTTGAAGGAATTATTTTTACAGAGGGAGCCTATTTGAACCATTCAAACTGTGTTCACAAAATAGCCAAGGCAATCCTGCCGTCTGCTGGCTCTTCTGAGGAAGCACATGGGCCTTTTTAATACCAGGAACTTTAAAGTGAAAGGAAATTTTGTTCCTAGCATTTTATATGAATTTTTATCTATGCGCACACAAATGTGTTTTCACGGGCTGAGAGGGTTGAGACATTCCAATCCAGTGCAAATTCTTGCATAGCAGTGCATCAGAGCTGCAGATGGGGTTGCATTCTGTGTGTAGTTTTGCAGGCTGGAGGGATCCACATGTAAGCGAACATTTGTCCCCTTGCCCAGGGGAAATGTGCAACAGATTTACTTGGACCTGATTGAGCCACTTGGTTAGCATAAGTCCATTGGCACCTGCACAACATGAAGTGGGGATCGGATGTAACACATGATTAGGGTTGCCATAATTCTCTTCCACAAAATTGTGACAGAACCTTCTAATCCACTGGCCAGTATGTGAACAGAATTCCCAAAAATCAAGATTGTCCCTATTTTTCAGGACATACGGCAACCATACACATGCTACTGTCACTGTCCCACCCCTCATAGGCCCAATATACCAATTTCTATCCCCTGTTGTCACCTTACCTCAGAATAACAAGACTCTTGGAGTGGCATGATCAAACCAGATTTTCAATGCATTCTCTCTGCAAAGGAATATATACTCTGTACAGCATCTAGCACACTGTCGAGCAAAACATTCTCTCAAAATTCTTTATAATCACAAATTAAGGATGTTGATATAGAACTGAGGCCTAAGGAATTAGTTTGCCATTAACCTCAAAATGCCCTTTGTTCTGGCAATATACTTTCCCATTGGAATGTTGCACCTGATATGGGATGTATTATTGCATTTCTGACCTATGGCTTTTCATCTTGTGTTCATGATTTCACAAAACACCATTAAGGAATGATCAATTACCCTAGCAGGTTATTAAAGAACAATTACACTGTGTGATACATCCATGTCAATGATATTTTGCAAATGTTTCTCTTGTTTTGTTGATTGTTATTTGAGAGAGAATTGGTCAAGTTTTCCCTTTTTTACTGAAATAAAATAAAGTAAAACAAGCAAACTATAGGAAGCAGGGAAAATAGAAAAGCTGGGTAAGTTAAAGTGAATTATGTCCCCAAACCTTTGTGTGTGTGTGTGTGTGTGTGTGTAAAATAATTACTTTTTGGCCCATTTTCTGCTGAAACTTTTAAAATCCCAAGAAAATAAGATAGAAGGCTGTGAAGTACAGTAGGAACCAACATGTTTACTTTTTTTTAAAAAAAAGGAAACTCAAACTAGCTATTCAGGAGCTATCTTGGGTAGCTAATCACCATTTTTGTCTTCATCAAAGGTAGCGTAAGGCCACCAATGGTTAACAGTCATTTGCATAGTGATGCTCAGCAGGGATGCCTTCTGTTCTCTGGTTCTGTTCTATGCTGCTAGATAATTCTGTCCTCAGTTAATAGGGCAGAACAAACACATTGAAGGAATCTCTGTGGGATTGCAGTGGCTGAACTTGTGAATGTATGCTGATGACCTGCAACTAACCTTGGTGGATTCTTCATGGAGTTAACCTTTTCTATTAATGCTGGCAATGCCCTTTATACCTTCCTTACAAGCCTATGTAGATGAATAAAATCCTCCAGGGACTGTTTACTGTTGTGAAAACGCCCATGGAGGTTAATTCCAAGGAAAATGCAATGTGGCAAAGCAACCACTTTAGAACCATCCCATTCTATTGCAGACAGGTCTTAATTCTTTAATGATGAAATTATTCCCAAATGATATGCCATAGAATGGGTTTCAGCTAATCAACAGAGTTTGTTTTTTGAAAGGCTTGGGGTCACTATAAATTGGTTTCAGTAAAGAGAACATTTGCCCATGAGCAACATGAGTGAGAAAAGCTGATTAGTAGGAAATTGGCCCTGTCAGGGTCTCTCTGACCCACCCCTGAGGCAGTCCTAGGTAGCAGGTCCTTTGGCATGGTCCTTTGCATATCCACCTAGTGTGGTGAGCACTCATCCACTCCCAGGAGCAGCTCTGCACCCCAGAATGCTGGAGGGCAGCCTGAAGGGGCTTCAGACAGTCATGGATCAGCCAGGGATGCATAGTCCGCTGCTTGTCAGCAGAGGAGTCAGAAATTTACCACTCTCCCAGCTTTCCTGGTGGCAGCTTAATCTTCCAGGGGTTTCCTCAGTCACCTTGTAAGGCAGGACCAAGGCTCTCTAAACCCTGCACTCAGGCTGAAGTTGAGACCCCTGGTGGAAAGGTAAGGAGATGAACTGGTCCTACAACAAAGCGAATCATGTGAGGTCTCCTGCTGGCTACAGAAATGGGAGAAGCTTGGTTGTCTTCCTCAAGTGGAAGGGTGAAGCAGGAAGGGATTGTGGAGTCGGTCCATTTAAGAGGAAGGGGAAAGGTTTATTGCTTGCAAATCAAACTCCACTGAAATCATACAGCAGTTTCTCTCTAAAAAAAAACCTGGGATGCAACACATACCACCAGTAGTATGTGTTCTTGCATACCACTGGTGGTAAGTGTACACCATTTGGGAAAAACTGGGATAGACAATAATGAGACAGATCAATGATGTGACTTGATATAAGGAAGATTTCTATGTTCATCCTTGATCCAGCGACTGGAGTACTTTCATCTGAAACACTCAAGGATCTACCTTGATTTGAGAGTCCCGATTACACTGGGCAACTTATGTAGACAACCTCAGCATTGATTCACAAAAGTAGGAATGGGCAAGGTCACAGTGGCCTTGAGTAGGCCCATCTAGTGCCCTTTAATGTGCAAAACAAGCAGAATAACTCCCTGAACTGAGAGTGAATGTACTACTTTTTACATTGTTACTTTCATTGATATGCCTGCTGTAACCTGTTAGTTCCCCAGTCTTAAAATATGTTAAGTGATATAGCACTAAGATGATATTTATGTTCCTTATCAAGTCTGAAGTGATGATAATTCAACTGCTCTGTGGCATGCCTTCCCCTTTGATTATAAGCATAATTGCAGTAACCTTGATGAATAAAGAAACCCTTGTTTTTAAATAAGCAACACTAAGCATGCTGACATCTTTAAAGAAAATAAAATTCAGATGTGGTTTCCCACTCCTCCCTTTGCTGTGGATATGCACCATAAATTTTTTTTCTTTTTGTTTTAAAAGGCTGATGCAGTAAGTCTTTGTCCTTGGTAAGGACAAATAAAAAACATGTTAGGAAGACTTTAAAATTACTAATCAGAAAAAAATTAAATTATCTCAGCTAATTCATTAACAGTCTCAATTTTTTATTTCAAGTTAAAAAAACATTTTGCTCTGAAAACAAGGCCCTATAGTTCCTCTTTCTAAAAATTTTGTACCTGTTTATAAACGATCCAGCCCAATTCTACCCCCCACTAATCCATTGCATGTAACTGCACCAATAGTGCACGTGCTGTGGTGGGGCAATTATCAAACAGCCAGAGGCAGCACAATCATCTATTGTGCTGGAACAGGCAGACCAGCATGCCTGCATCATAACCCCCATAAGATTGGGGCTGCATAGTGGATATATCTTTGGGATCGTAATTTGAGCATTGCTTTCAGGATTCGTGTCTGTGTTTGAGGATGCCAATACATCTTCATGTATTGAACTCTGCAAATCCATTTAATATTTGGAGTTCAATTTTATGCTTGCTAAAGGATTGTTAGGTTCTGCTATAAATTCAGCATTCCGGCCTTTTTGCCTTGGATACACTTCAGAATACCACAAGGTTATAATCTGCAGAAAAGTGCTATTTGGTCCCAAGGAGAAAAGAGAAGAGAGAGATAATGGATTGACCCTCTACTTGAAACCGCAAGGCCGAATTCTGGGCTGCTGCCATTCAAATGAATAGAAACCGGCAGCCATTCTAACACCTTTCCAGTTTCAATTTTGTAACATCTGCAGGCATCGCGCTGGGATGGTAAACATTTTAATGGTCAGATTGTGTCCATTTTGCCATTACGATTTCCCATATTATCCCCTGGTTTTTGTGTGAGAGTGAAATGAAAAGGTGACAGATTGCTGCAAATCACATGAATGGAAGATGCCATTTGCATTCATTTTAGTTGCTGCAAACACCCTACTTTCCTATTCCTTTGTTGTTCTTCTGAGACACCTTTTCAAGGCATCTGAAAATTCAAGTATGAGACACTCCATTTCGATAATGCTGAAGGAATCTTAAGGCTTTGGTCTCTGAATAGATTCAATAACACAAACCCATTTATAATTACAATTTATCTCTTTGTTATAAATCCTAATTGATTGAGATTAATAGGAAGATTTTAAACCAACCTGCTCTGAAAGGAGAGGTTTTTAGAAACATTTTTCTTTAACCTGGTATACAAAAGGACATTCTCTAAGCTCAGTGCTCTGTCTCCCTGAATATGTATTTAACATTTCTTGGCTGTGATTATTTGGCATGGGTTTTCTTTAAACAGAGCTAATTGAAGAGGTTGCTGATTATTTACAAACCAATATGTATGTGGTGGGTGTTTTTCTTCAAATTCTTCACTGCTGATTGCTTTTCAGAAACATTTCCTATCCTTATTCTCCGTCACTCTTGCTATCTTTCAGAATATCACTGATAATGAAAGTTCTGGAATCCATCAGTACTAATGCAATGGTTTACACTAGAATTGAAGAAAACAGATCACCAATTTATAAACAAAGGCACATCAAACCAGAACACTTGGCATGTATCTTCACTGAATGAAGTAGGTGAGTGGGGGTCAGACAATTAACAGCAATACACCAGCTGAAATGGCAGACCATAAATATTTTTACTTAAAAAGAGACCCAATTAGTGTTAATGGGACTTCCTTCTCAAAAGCTATACTGGCAATCCTTTTGAATAGTATAACATGATTCTATGCATGTTTACTTGTAAGGGAGGCCCATTCATGTCACTAGGGTATGCTTCCAGTAACTGTGTGTAGAATTGCATCAACAATCTGTCAGCAGCAGATGAAAATCATTTCATTGGATGCTTCAATTTCATTCCTGCAGAATGTCCAACATCCCTGCCAGTGGTCTTGTCTACATTTATATAAACATTTCCACTATGACACCTTGTCTAGGCACAAGAGATCTTTCAAGGACATACCCTACAATCCAGAGTAACTACGGGAGCACATAAGAGGCATTACGTGTACCCGTAGTTATGGCACCACCTAGTGAAAACCTATGTGAAATTCATATTGCAATCCAGAGCAAATTTTTCTTACACCGGAGCAAGGACTCCCCGTAGTTGCTCTGGATTGCACCCTAAGGCTGCAATACTAAACTCTAGATAGGTCGGCCAAAGCCCGACCTATCAGCCAAAGCCCCGGCATAAGTCAGCCCCTGCGCTGACCTGGGGATGTCACAAAAGTGTCTTAAGATGTTTCTGCACCAGTCTGGAGGGAGGGTTAGGCCATTCCACATACATGAGCTTGCCTCCCTACTTCACCACAGGAATGGGAAGACTGATGAGTTGTTCCAGCCTAGGTCTGGATCACATCCTAAATGCAGTAGCTATGTCCTCTGCTAATGACATGGAAACATGCCTAGACCACCCACATTCTTTGCATTCTGTTGGACTCTGGCCATGAGCCCATTTAAAAAGATGTTATGTAAGGCTAACAGTTTGTTTGGGCATTGCTCTTCTGTGCTATTGTTTCCATGAAAGCCAGTTTTTGTGTCAATTTAAATGCAAGAAAACTAAAGGTGAGCAATGGATCACATACCACATACCATACATACCAGAAGAACAGAAGAAGAGCTCTGCTGGATCAAACTAAAGGCTCATCATTCTAGACCATCTTCCTGCATATCTCAGTGACCCACCAGATGCCTCAAGGAGTACACACAACAATACGATACCTTGTTACCACCATCTTACATCTGGCATAATCAGATAGTCAGTGCAGGGCTGAGGCCGGTTTGGGCCAGATCGCCCGAACCGCTATGTCTTTCTGGCCCGCTGCTACCAATCCAGGGGGATCAGTGCCAGGGGGTCGGTACCAGGGGGTCGGTGCCAGAAGATGCACTGCGCATGCGCCAAGGTTGGTGCATGCGCAGTGCGCCTGGGTTGGGGCCCACCCCTCCCCCGCCCACCCGCAGCCGCAGTGCACTGGGGTGGGTGGCGTGCCCTCCCCGGCCTTGCCCCCTGACCCCAGCCCCACCCCCTGACCCAGCCTGGCCCACCCACTTCCAGGGAACCAGTTGGGCCAGGCCAGGCCCATCCCTGCAGATAGCCTACTTCTAAAACAAGGACAGGAGCATCATGGCTCATAACTTTTGATAGATTTTAGTGTTAGAAATCTATTCAGTCCTCTTTTAAAGGCATCTTAGCCAGATGCCATCACTACATCCTGTAGCAAGTAGTTCCACAGACTAATTATACATTGGGCAAAAAATTTCTTTAGGGCACAATTCAGAAGTGCACTTGGGTTACTCTATCTATCACTGGGCTGACCCAACTGGAAGATGGACCACCCTAGTTTTTCAGGAAAAGGCTTGGGGCAGCGTAAGGCAACATATGATAGTACTTGGGCTGCCCTATCTGGGCCAGCCTAGGCAGTTAGGAGAGGCATGTTGCAGGCATGCTTAGCATTGCCTAGGGCAGAGCAGTTACTCTGCATCCAGAGCCTATTTCCAGGACAGAAATGCCCTCTTCCAGCTCCTCAGAGGGTCGGTACCACCCCAGGAGCAGATACAGTAATGAGTAGAATGAGTAGACACATAGGGGTCCATGATAAGGCAGAGTAAAAATTGGCAGTGTTGACCAAAAATCTGAGTTCTAGCTGCAACCCCTGCCTCTCAACTTTGGTATATGGTACAACTATGGCAGCCCATTAAACTGGGGATACAGCAGGTCATTCCAAGAAGCCCCTTGTATTCACTGTAGACTGTGCTGGCATCATGACACCTTATAAGGCAGGCGCCACAGCTGTTCCTTGTTCAGTTGTTCTGAGGGAGGTCTCCTCAGGAGCAAGCCCTCCCCAGGTGTCACTTACTTGGTGCCTACTGAACATGCTCTAGAGCAGTTAGGGCAGCCTAGGCTTCCTGACTCTCTGGATGTAGTATAACTTTCTGCTCTGGATTCAGAATAGTTGGGACAGCACAGCTAGGGCACTACTCACTGTCCTTACTCTGGACTGTGCCCTTAGTCTGTTCTTAACTCTCTCAACTCTCAGTTTTAGTGGATGCCCCATATTCTAGTGTTGAAAGCAAGTAAAGCATGTTGAATATTCCAGGACTGAACATCCCATATAGAAGTTTCTGATCATTCAAGAGTTTTCTGTGCATCAAATTACTTGGAAAACAATATGTGAAATTTTCATTCACCATACACAAAAGATGCAATGACAGTTTTAGCCTTCAATCCTAACCACATTTTTCTGGGAGTAAGTATTATTGAACACAGTGGAGATTACTTCTGAGTAGACATGCTTAGGATTGCACTGTTAGAGTATCATTCTTATAGGGACCAGGTCAGAGCTTTCCATGCTTTCAAAGTGATTGTCATTTTGCCCCACTGTTTGTGCTCATAGTCGCTGTTATGTGTATACTGACAATAAGACCTACAATTGAAAGGAGACAGCAAGACAAGCATGACCAATAACACTTCACCAATACTTTTAATAAAGTTGAATGACCAATTCTATTCCAAGATTTTCTCTGAAAGTTTGCCTTACCCAACAAGATACAGAATGATGAATGCTGATCTCTTGAAATCACCAAGCATGAAGTGTTACAAAAAAAGTTTTCCTTTCTCCCTCCTCCCCATTCAACAGTGTGATAAAGCAGGCTTGTGTTGATGAATCACAGGGATGAGGCTGTCCTGAAGCTTATCTATGGCACTGAAAAATGAGGTCATTAGTAAAAAATAAAATGCAAATATTATCAAATGCTTGGTCATTTTTCTTCACAAATTTGGGTTGGAATCTCATCATGGAATGCAAGAATGTACATACATCAGTTGGAAAATGGGACATGGAAAGACAATGATTTTTCTAATAAAAACAGTCATTTGCCCCCCCCCCCACACACACACACAGAATACCAACACCCATGTCTTATTTTCTCAGTCCAAGTCATGCTGTGACTAGAATGTCACAGAAATTAACACAGCTTTTACATGTGCACTGATCCATGAACACTCAAGACAACAACATATGGAGAAAAAGGGGTCCACTTTATTAACAGATAGAATACAGTAGTGTATAACTCTCAACCAATATGCTGTTGTAGGTGCCACTGGATTCCATGTATGATTCATGATACGCTTCCACTTTTTGTAGTTGGTGGCAATGTTTTTAGCCTCCTCAGAGATCAGTCTTTGTTTTCCTATGTCTTCCTCAACCAGTTTGAGCCACGTCCTTTTTGGTACTGCTTGTTGAACTCTTCACTCTCACTAGAGGAGCTTACGTGGCAGCCAATTGGCCGCCCAGGTAAGGTCCAGCTCTTTCACCATCAGGCCCACTGAGGGCTGGACTGTGTTCAGTCCTTCTTTGTACTGACCTAAGGGAACATAAAATGACCATGATCAAGCCTTCTACACCACATTGCCTGCCACAGAAGGGGGGGCTTAGCCTAGACCTTGACCCTTCTCATGCCTTACAAGGTAAAGAAGAGTTCGAATGCCATTTTGCAGGTCATGCAGAAAAATGTCTGCTCCTTCTTTAGACAAGTGGCCCCATCTCCTATTTACAAATAGGGCTGAGTTAACTGAATAGAGAGATGCATAGTCACTGTCGCCCAAAGGTGCCAATCTCCTTGGTGAGCTTCCTCCTCATCCTCAGTCCTGGGGCACTAAAAGCTGCAGAAACCAGTGCTGCAAGTAGTCCAACCAGACCAACACACTGTTGGGGAGCCACCCTTGTGCTGTGCTAAGTCCTCTGGAGTGCCAGAGATGCAGGTGCAGGCAGGAAGGCTGAACATCCAACCAATCCCATATAACCTAAAACCTGGCAAGTACCAGGGATGTGGTAGCAAATTGACCTCCGCAGCACCCCGTCACCAGCCTGCATGGATTAGGCACTGAGGGACTGGGGCTATCCACCCATCTGCTCTACCCATGCCTGCCACCACAAGTTCAGTAGGGAGCCTGGGCAGATGTCAGTCATAGTTCTCCTGCACACCCAGCCAGCCCATGTGGTCTGGCTAAGCACAAGCGACAGGCACTGGTGTAGGTGTTGAGGCCATCACACAGTAGTCCTACTTCCTATTTGCCAGCCCTGTCTTCCCCATGGACCCTTTTACCAGGAGCAGTGGAAGGGAACTGGGTGAGAGTCACTGGGGTGGCTTGGAGGCATGCTCTAGCCAGCCCCAGCCAGGCAGCTTACCTGCCACTGCCTCCCCATTGGAGCAGCCACATGGAAGCACTGGGGACACATGCTGGCCTCGTAGCAAGTCTGGGCGGTCTTGCAGTTCATTCAGGGACGGTTGGAGAAGTGGACTCCCATGCACTTGCCCTAGCTGAGCCCTGGGGAATGAAAGGGCTGTGTGGGGGTTGTGAAAGTGCTGTGTGGGACCCAGAAGTAGACAGAAAGAGCATGGAGAGCAATAGTCTAAAGGAAAGGGAAAATCCTCCCTCTCCCCACCGCTGAAGATGCGAAGTAGATGCCCAAGGTAGCTTATTTATCCTTTAGTCTTTTATCCTTTAGTCTTCAAAAGAACCCTATGAGGAAAAATGGAGGGAAGAGAAGCCCAACCCACCCATGCTGCCCATATCCCAACCCCACCACACAACCAGTGGCTGATTCCAGAGGACTAGGTGAGAGTAGGCAGCTTTCTATGTTGAAGAAAAGGTGGCGCAGGCCCGTAAGCACCAGGACCCTGAAGCAGTGGATCCACCATTACAGTCACTAATTGCGCCTCGAGCAAAGAAGCTCTAAGCACTGATAGCACGGCCTTAAATGCCGCGGCGGGCTCCATCCAGCTGACATGCCTCTTGCCTTCCCACGGGAGAGGGCAAGTGCTCTTTTCCTCAGGCCAAGTAATCCGTGCTCCTGTATTGCATTTGGTGAACTGGGATTTTCATTTAAACTCTTTGCTGTCTTTCCTATCCTTGCCTCTTTCACATTACCAGCAACTACATCTGCTCGGCAAATACGATTTTTTCAATATAAATCATCCTACTTGCGCACTCAACATGGATTCACAAAGAGGCTTAGTGTTGTGCCCCTATAATATAAATTCTCATTTTCTCAAAATCATGAAAGATTTGATTGATGTGCAATTTTTCTGCTTTTCTCTGTCCCTGGAAAAGCTGGAATCTTTTCCTTCAGTATTCCTTCTAGTAAGTCAAAATAGCTGCATTAATCCAAGGAAACATAAATGATTCCACATTTATCTGGCACCACCAGGCACCAGATGCCATCACAACATCTTGTGCAAAAGAGACTACTAGACCTGATATACTTCAACAGCTCAGGGTTTTCCTTAACTGGGCTAATTACTGAAGAGCCTTTATCTGATTTATCCATAAAGCTCTTATCTATATACATTCCAGTTCCTGTCTTGTTCCATAATTACTATGGTGAGTTGCAAAGGAATTCCATAGCTTTTTGGAAATGTGTGGCAGGAGGACATGGAGCCACTACAGAAGGATATCTCCTCCAGTTTTGACCATTTCAGCAGTGACTTGGTCCACTCCAGGCACCTTTCTATTCTTCAATGATCTTATCACACTCCTCACTTCATCTATAGTTGGCTCACCATTAAAGAATAGATTCTCGACAGGTCAATGGGTGATGGCTCTAACGTTCCCTGGGGCAGGTTGTGGTTGTATAGTGTTTGGAAGCAGGTGTTCACCAGGGGAGCTCACGAAGATGCCATCTGTTTTCTTGTTGTTGTCATTGATTGACTTTGTTTTGTCACTCAACTCAGATACAGATGTTGCAATCCTAATGACACTAACATCTGAGTAATGGGGCTAACATCTGAGTAGACATGGTTAGGACTGTGCCCAGTACTAGTACTAGTACTCATGCCTAGGTGCTACTTCTTCCAGGTCAGCTGCAACACTATTCCAAAAGGTTTCTCATTCCACCTTGTTTTGTGAACGATAGGGCATCACAGTGGTTTGTGCGAATAGAGAAGCTTTGTTGATCTAAAGGAGCAGTCATGGTGTGGCAAACAAAATAACAAAGAAACTGTATTCACTTTCAATGCACATGGAAATCCAATGCACTATTCAGTTCCTTTTAAAGTATAATGTGAATTGTTAACATTTCTCTCATTCATCTCCAACTCACCCCTGCCCTTCATTCTTTTGGCAGCAGTTGAGTGAAATGGGGCAATTTTCAATACAAACTGATCATTATGTTCCATAAGCTAAGGAAAAAGCTCATACTCATGAGGAACTTAATCTGTAACATGGCACTGATGGGTTAATTATATAGCTTTGCATGATGGTACTGCAGCAAAGCTCAATGCCACTGTTGGTATAATATCGCCATGTTATACTGGCATGCAATACCTTTTCAGAGATGTACATAATAGCCTCTATGGCTTTCTATGGGCTTTAAACAGCTTTGTGTTGAAGGTGGAGTCAATGAAGTAGAGATAAGGAGAGAAGAAAATGAGCTTGAATAGAGAAGTCAAAACTATATACAGTAATGCCTCATGTAACAAATTTAATTCGTTCTGGAGGCATGTTTGTTACGTGAAACGTTCTTTACGTGAAGCAGGTTTTCCCATAGGAAATAATGGAAACTCAGACGATTGGTTCCAGAACCCAAAAAATATTCATTTAAAAATATTAACTGAATGTAAAAATGATGACAAAACACTGGGATTGAATTCAAAACATGCATTCAATGTGCATGATCTTATAAAGTCTACTTAGGCTGCAGACCAAAAGACACTTTTCTGGGAGTAAGACCCATTTAACATAGTGGGACTTACTTTTGGGTAGACATGGTTAGGAGGCTGCAATCCAAAGACACCTTCAAAGTGTCTCCCCACTTTCTCCTTCTCTCCATCCTGGGCCTCTCCCCCACTTCTCTCTTCTGGCTAGCCCTGAGCTGCTTCCCTCTTCTCCACTGTTCTTCTCTCCCTCTGCCCAGCGGACACCCGGACACAGAAGGAACAGTGCAGAAGTGTTGCTTTCACAATGGGCAGGTTAAGCAGGCTGCCAGCCAGCGGATCTGCCCCAATTGCCAACGAATATGTTCTTTACATGAAGCAAAGTTTGTTACGTGAAGCAGAATCCTAGAGAAATTTTTTTTTCACATGAAACATACTTTACGTGAGGCGTTCTTTACCTGAGGCGCCACTGTACAGTCTTTCAGTCTGAGCATCGTGGTCTACCTTCTTTGACTAAAAAAATAAACTAATCCTAAAATAGGGCTAAGGGAGGGGCTAACTGTCACTACGTGTAAAGATAAAAGATTAAGAACTAACTCCTAAAATTCAATCTAAAAAACTAGACCTAAAATGAGAACTTAGGCAAAAAAACGAAAAGAGAATCTAAAACTGAATCCTAAAAGTTAAAACAAAGAACCTGTAAATACAATCCTGTAAATACAATTTTGTGGGGAAGACATGGTTAGGATTGTGCTTGTAGGCTCACATCTCTACAGAGGAATGAATTAGCTGATCAAAGTGTGGCCTTAATGCTAGTCAGGATTAAGGGCAATGCACCTTTAAAGTAAGGGAAAAAGTCATTGCCTTTTTGCTTGAGGAGGACTTCATGACTGCCCTTTCATCTGCCAGAATACAGCATATGCCCCACTGGAACAGCTATGCCAGAGCTGGAAAGTTGGTTAGGACTGTGTCCTAACAGCCTAACCTAAAATTCCCCAACAGATGCATCCTAAGGTATGGAAGGGAGGGTAGTTGGAAAGGTCTCCTTGGGGTGACTGATTTTTTTGTTATCTCCCTTGGAGAAAATTTCCATTACTCCTTGGTCATATGCTAGCTACTTTGCTGATACAAGATGAAGGCATGTAAAGGTGGTAGTGGAAAGAAAGGGAGAGAGGGATAGGATTTGGTTCCAGTCTTGTGCTGCTGAACGTGCCCTTTCTTTCCCTCTTTTTGCCTCCTTCTCTTCCCATTACAATTTTTATTTTTGTATTTTTAACTTGTTTTGTCTATTAGGTGCTTACATTTTTTCACCTTAGCAAAATTCCTAGGAACTTACATTTTTCCTTCTTATCAAGGCTATTACCTTTCCATCCTCAAATTGGAAGGAGAAGAAGAAGAAGAAGAAGAAGACGACGATGATGATGAAGTTTTTCAACAAAAATGTTCACAAAAGTGTATGGAGTAGATCAAATCATGCAGATTTGCCACGAGGCTGCCAGATATATCCATATGCCTATACAAAAGTTTAAACCATCCCTCAAATCACTTGGTAACTTTGACCTGAAATGTAAGTTTTTTCACAGAGTGATTTCAGGATCCAGTTCAGAAGAAATGGTGCCTCTGATTATGTAAGTGAAAAAAATATACAATACAACATAATACAAATGCTTGGTAGATAGCTCCATGCTTTCCTCTGCTTGAGGAGGAAATCAGGACATCAGGAATCTTCCTATATTTTGTGTATATGCAAATGTTTCATGACCAGCAGGCTAAGCGAACTACCAACAGCTGAAGAGCAGAGGGAATGATGTGCCCCATGTGAGGAAATGCACTCCAGACTGCTCCTTTGTGTGCTCTACCAAGGGAACAACATCTGCCAGTGTGCGTCAGACCACCAAGCTTGCTGGAAACAAGAAATAGGAAAAAGGGAAAATCAAAAGCTGTATAGAATAGAATCAGAAGCAGATAGGAAAAAAGGATGAAAGAATGCAATCCCACTAAATGGCATGACCTCTATTATCACCCCCTAGCTACTTACACCCTTTCCTCAATTTAGTGTGTAACTTTCATGGAGGAGGCATGGCAAAAGGGGGCAGGTGACAAAAGGCAAGCAGAAACAGTTGTAAATTGCCCATCAGATGGTAATTTGCAAGAGCTAAGTACATTCCAGGACTCATGAAATCAACTCCTCAGAAAGTGGCAAGACCATTTATAGGAATCAGGCAATTGCACAACATGTGGCATTTCAATGCCTACAAATCTGGAACACTGAGGGATGAATTCTGTGACAAGCAAGCAAATAGTATTTAGTATTTACATCGTATTATACAACATCAAGCACAAAAGAGGAGAAGGATGTCAAAGAAGATGCAAAAGAATCAATTTGTGACTAATCACACATAATAAAGAGAATCTATATAAAAAGTCACTTCCTGCAGCATGATTTTCCTTTCTTTATTTTCTGTACGGTACATGCCTTTTCAGTTTTAATGGTTCAGTGGCTAGAATACCCAGAAATTATAGCAAAAAATGTTTGCAGAACAGGCTAAGATGCTCATCAACCTAACATTGGTTTCTCAGGAGAGGGAAGCAGAAGAGATTTGATAATTAAGCCTTCACTACCTTGCTATATTTAAACTACTCCTTTAGTTGGATTTTCTAAGGCTGGGTTAATTGATATCCATACATCACTGATAGTATTTTTTAATTTCCTTTCTCTGTTTCTGTTTCTGCCTCCTAAACACCATAAATAGCAACTATGATCTTTTTCTACATACTTTTCTGCACAGAAACTGCAGGCTGATGACATGAGGACCTAAGCTTGTCTTCATATATTTTTAGTTTTATAGAAACTCTTTTCCACATTAAAGATTCCAACTACATACACAATATTTTTTCTTTCCTACAGATTTATATTATAAGTATCTTGACAAATGTACTTCATCAGACCTTTATCTTTCCAGGCTTCACTCATGCCAATTTGTTGGTAACATACAATATACCAGATCATTCATAGCAACACCTGTTGTATTATAGTCAGTCATCAGTAGTTAGGGATAAAGAAGGTTAATTTTCACTGATCCAGATGAAATCTTCTTTTCTGCTTGTTTTGTTATCCATGCCTTTACTGAAAGAAAAATATTTTTTCCTTTCATGAAATTTTAATCTTAGATCTGTTTTTTATTATTAATTTTAATTGAATTTTATTTGAATTTTGTATCACATTTCCTCCAAGAAGCACAGGGTGGTATAGATCATTCTTGTTTTTTGGTTTTTGTGTTAAATGGGTCTTACTCCCAGGAAAGTTTCTTTAGGATTGTAGCCTAAGTAGACTTCATAGAATCATGCACATTGAATGCATGTTTTGAATTCAATTCCAGTGTTTTGTCATCATTTTTACATCCAGTTAATATTTTTATATGAATATTTTTTGGGTTGTGGAACCAATCATCTGAGTTTCCATTATTTCCTATGGGAAAATCCACTTTCATGTAAAGAATGTTTCACATAACAAACATGCCTCCGGAACGAATTAAATTTGTTAAGCAAGGCGCCACTGTAGTATCAAATAGTATTATTTCTATACAGTGGCACCTCACGTAACAAATTTAATCTGTTCCGGAGGCATGTTTGTGACATAAAACATTCTTTACGTGAAGCCGAATTTCCCATAGGAAACAATGGAAACTCAGATGATTGGTTCCACAACCCAAAAAATATTCATATAAAAATATTAACTGTATGTAAAAATGATGACAAAACACTGTAATTGAATTCAAAACATGCGTTCAGTGTGCATAATCCTATGAAGTTTACTTAGGCTGCAATCCTAAAAGGCACAATCCTAAAGATACTTAGGAGGCTGCAATCCTTAAGACACTTTCCTGGGAGTAAGACCTATTGAACACAATGGGGCTTACTTCTGAGTAGGCATGGTTAGGAATCAGCAATCCTAGACACTTTCCTGGGAGTAAGACCTGTTGAACACAATGGGGCTTACTTCTGAGTAGGCATGGTTAGGGATCTGCAATTCTAGACACTTTCCTGGGAGTAAGCCCCTTTGGGGGACTGGGGATCTTCTGCGGGTGGGTGGGAGGGTGTTTGGAGACAGTGGGGGGGGGAGTAGTGGCTGCCACTTTAAAAGCCTGGCTCCCTGCAGAGCCGGAGGGAGGGAGGAACATCCAGCCTCTTGAAAGCTTGCAGGGAGCCTGGGGTGGGATGCAGGCTGTTCATTCAGGTAACAAGTGCAGGCTGGCAGCTCTTTAAACTTTAAAGAGCTCTACCCAAGTCAGAAGCCCAGGGGAACAGTATGTTCTTTACCTGAAACATACTTTACCCAGGGCATTCATTACCCAGGATACCACTGCA